>OX465597.1:317021015-318271015 GCA_950022295.1 Bromus sterilis | reverse complement strand
GCAATAGCTCAACCGTCATACGAGGGCGGCCGGGCTGGCTCACCATGGGCTCGGCCCATGAGGCCGGCGGCTGGCGCTGGAGGCTGACGGGCCGCGGACTGGCTGGGCTGGGCCGCTGAGCCTCCTGGAGGCCGGCCCACGTGAGGGTTGACCCGATCCCGATCGGGATCACGTCGGGCGGCTGCCGGCGCCCGTTCCGGCGAGCACAGGGCGGCGCAGGGAAGCACCCGGCGAGGTGGGCGTGGCTCCGGTGGCGCGTCGGAGATGGGGGAGGCCGTATCGGGGCAGACCGGGCGCGGCGGTGCCAGATCTGGGCGCTAGGAGGTCGCCGGCGTGGTCTCCCGGGCACGACGAGCTCGGCCTTCAAGCTCCCATGGTGGCGGCTCGAAACAGAGGGAAAAGAGATGAGACGAGGGAGAGACGGGGTGAGGAGGGAGAGAGGAGAGGGAGGAGAGAGGACCTGGCGGCGCGGCGGCGGCGTTCCCACGGCTGGAGGATAGAGGAGGTAGGTGCGGTTGGTGAGAGCTCCCTGGGCCGTCGGATCGCGAGATCTGATGGTCCACGACGAATCTGGCTAGGGTTTGGACGAAAATTAGGCAAAATGCGAAAATTGGGGCAGATCTGGGGGTGTGGCCGCAAATTTGGCTTAGGGTAAACCCTAGAAAGGGGTGGGAGAGTGGTGGTCTTTATATAGCCCAGGTGACTGGCAGTTTGCAAAAACATCCCTGTCACCCGGTTTTTCTCTCGCGCGCACGGTGTTTACGTTTCTGACCGCCGGGGATCCACAGGACCTCCGATTCGATTAAAATTTATAACTGCGCAATCAGCGCGTCGAGCCGGTGGCGTTCAGCTCGCGCAGGAACCGTTCCGAGAACACTTTCCAGTGCGCTATAAAAATATCCCGTTTACTTATTAAACGGGGTTTTTTCGTTCCGTTGGCTGCGGCATGTCTGGTGCGGGTTTTCGTGATGGTGATCGGGTGAAACCCGATGTCGCAAAGGTCGAGTGTCAGGGTGGAAAGGGTCGGTCTCCGTCTGGTACGAGATAAGAGGGGGGAAAATAATCGCCGATCGATAAATCGTGGATGCAAACACCGCAAACAAACCAGACAATCAAACAATTCACACCGAAAACAAAATTTTTAATTTTTGTGAAATCTGGGCTGTTACATAGGACCAACATGACAGGTCCAACTATCTTAATCAAAACACCTAAACCACACTAGAAACCAAAGGCACAACAACCCGAGGGGAAAGGGCGACAAAGAATCCTCCACCCACAGAGAAAACGAGCAAACAAGCCAAATGCTCAGAGAAGAAAGTGTTGAAGAGCAGCGTCAGCTTTAGCCTTTGATCTGTAGAGCGCTAGGCCTCCACCCCCGAGCCGCCATGTATACCTCACTTGCCACCTGGTATATGAGACTTGTCCCCAGCATCAGCATGCTTCGACTTGCCTCTGTTGTCTGCAATGTTATTTTTAATAGAAAAATGAATGTTAATTATGCCATTGACTTGTGCCAAACTAATGACCAAAATTCCCAAAAGAGGGTAGAGATACCCACAAGTACCAGCTTTTTATCAGCCTTAGAGAATTTCCCTAGCCAATGTCCAAAGAACTCGCCAACATAAGTGGGAGTGTCTGTCAGATTAAAAGAGCATCTAAGCAGACACCAATTCATCTTGGCCATAGAACAATAAAAAAACAAGCGGGTACTGATTTCATTGTGTACACAAAACACACACTCCTCATCACCTACCCATCCTCTCTTGAGGAAGTTATCTTTTGTCAAAATGCTATTCTTGCTAATCCACCATTCAAGTTTTTAAATCTTAGCAAGGACTTTAATCTTCCACAAAAACTTATGAGGAAATGTGAAAGAGTCACCCACTAACTTCCTATATAGAGAGTTCATAGAGAACACCCCATTAGTAGTCAATTTACAAACAGGTCTATCTTTAATTGAGGAAAGCTCAATTGCACAACATCTATCTTTGCAACTATCTCAGAAGAGCAAAGACTCACCATACAATGTTCTTCTACAAGTAAAACTATCTAGACCCATTGATAAAGCATCACCAATAGATATGTTTTTTTGAAGCTGAGCTCATACAATCTTGGATAAGCAGATTTCAGAGGTTTGTCTTCTATACACCAATCCTCCTTGCTCACCTGCATCATGCAATTACCATAGAACAAGTATTTTACAACCAATAGACTTCTCCAGAAGTGAGAATCCCCCAACTTAGGCTTGATGCCAGAACTGCATTTGTTACCCACATTTTTTGTCCAGAAGAACCTCTTGCCACAGTCCTTCTTCAGTTTCTAATTTCCAAAATCACTTGGTCAGCAAAGCCTGGTTCATCAAGTCTAAGTTAAGGATCCCGAAGCCCCCTTGGTGTTTAGGTAAACAACATGTTTTCCAATTTACCAGATGGTATTTCTTGTTTCCCTCATCTTCTTTCCATATAAGCCTAGATCTAAAAAATCCATTTTTTCTGACCCCCACTGACAAGGGGTAAAAATATATCATATATAATGGCATGTTAGTCAAACAAGACTAAACTAGAGCAGTTCTACCAGCCATATTTCGGAGTCTACCCTGCCAGCTTCCACACCTACCCTCAATCTTTCCAAGGACCCCATCCCATTGTTTATTCCTTATCCTAATTTTGGATACAAGAAACCCAAGATATTTCAAAGGTAAGGAGCCAAACTCACAGGTGAAGATTTCCTGACAAATATTCACTTTAGAGACCACCTCACCTAAGGGAAACAACTCACTCTTATGAAAACTAGATGATACCCCGCGCGTTGCTGCAGAAATTGTTAATATTTTTTTAATGTTCTAAAATATGAGATTTTAAAAAATAAATTTAATATAATTTCATTATTAATTTTTTTTAAAATATTGCTTAGAGTAAAAATCTATGAAAATTTGATGAAAAATATGAAAATGAGTGTGATTTTTGTTTTATTAATTTATTACTTTGAGATTACCAATGAGATGATATAAGACGAAAACAAAATTGAGTGAGAGAGTGTAGACATTACTCTTAGCAAAACGTAAAACAATGATAGCAACTACATATGTGCACTCATAAAAAATGTCACATTGATAAGTAAAATGCGAGGTAAGTCATACATTTATTTTCTATTAAAAATCCATAATGTAAATTGTCAGGCTTAGTGCATAAATTTTTTAATTTTATTTGTGATAGGTTGCATTCACATGAGGATTTAATGGAATCATGTTCATGAAAAGTTAGTGGAAAAAAGGTGGACCTACTTGATGATGTGAATAATTTGCATGTCAAGGTAAATAGGTTAGTGGGGATGAACTATTTAGGTATTATAGATTAATAGCCAACCCGGACATCTGCTCAAAGGCACTAAGGATGAATTTGAGCCTACTAGCTTACTCTACATCATCCTGTAGTAGGAAGATATAGAGTCATCAACATACTCGAGCATGTTTACCCCTACCTCAATATGATCCATCATCACTCCTTTCACTAAGTTATTTCTTTTGGAATTATCCAGAATGATAGCTAAAGCATCAGCTGCCAAATCAAAGAGTAAAGGTGATAGTGCATATCCTTGTCTTAAACCTTTTTGACTATTGAAGTATAGTCCAATATTAGCATTAACCTTGACACCAACCTTACCCCCCAATCATATTATGCACTATACAGTCACACCATTTATCAGGAAAATATTTTATCTTCAACATTTGAAACATAAAAGACCATTTGATCTTATCATACGCCTTCTAAAAATCAAATTTGAAAATCAAAGCACTTTGTTTTTTTTGACATGAATAGAGTTTAGAGCCTGATGTAGTATCACCACACCTTCCATTACGTATCTCTCTTTGATGAAAGAAGTATGATTTTTAGAGATCAATGGTTGAACTAAACCACTAAGTCTGTTCATAAGACCTTTAGTGATTATCTTGAAGCTTACATTAAGAAGGAAAATGGGTATGAATTTTGTTATATGTTTGGCATCTTTAACTTTTGGTACCAAGGTGATGATCCATAGTTAAGCCTAGAAAGGGTTAGTTTCCCTTGATGAAAATCATCCAAGAGGGATTTCAAATCCCATTTCACCAAATCCCAAACATGGTGATAAAAATCAACAGGTAATCCATCAGGACCAGGACTTTTTTTCTCTTCATGTTAAACACCACCTCCTTAATTTCTTATAAAGTAAAAGGATAAACAAGGGACTCATCATCAGCAGGGAGATCTAAGCCATATGCCGCTCAGTCAGAGGGATATAGGAAGTATTAGGGGGGCCAAACAAGTTCTAGTAGAAGTAGTGATATAATCAATTAGTTTAGCATCCCCTTCAATCACACCATATTCCTGAATTAAGGTGACTATCTTATTCTTCCTTCTTCTTCCATTAACTTTGGCATGATAAAATCTAGAGTTGCAATCTCCATCCCTAATCTCATTATAATTATAGCTTTGCAACCGTGTGATGTGCGAGAGATGATAATGGCTTCTCGCCCTTCGTTGGTTACCCCAAGTGGAAGGTGATATGTAGGATAGCAGGAAATTTCCCATATGTAGAGGATATGATTTGTCTCCCGTAGGACTCCGAAAGCGACAAGTAGGTGACAACTGCGCTAGAAATTAGGCGGTTGACGTGGACCTGCACACAATACAAATAGCTTTGCTCCCAACGAAGTTCAGAGAGGTTGTCAATCTCTCCGGCCATGTTGTTTGCAAAGGATCAAACGCAAGGGATAAAGGATAATAGTAATTGCAACTACAAAGTAAGCAGGAGATAAATTGAGCTTGTAAACAGTGATGAGAATATGGACCGGGGTCCCGTGATGTTCACTAGTGATGTCTCTCTCCCAAAAGACGATAAAACTGCTATGCAAGGTAAACAAATCACAGTTGGGCAATTGACAGGATTAAAAATGCACCACAATGCTAACTATGCTACAAAGAAAGGAAGATGCTCAAAAGCATGGGCGGTACGCCAAAATAAGTAGACTGAAATCCAACTACATCTACTACTAATCATACACCTTGAGATATCTATCCAGAACATCTCGCTGGTATTAAGTTGCGAGCCCCACCCAAAGTGTAAACCCAAAGCAACAGAAAACTTCATTAAAAGAACTTTGCGTAAAGTAAACAATCCTTGCAACCGTGGTTATAAGCACCGTTGTTTTCCCCTTGTGGCAACAGAACATCCCCTAGACTCATGTTTCTGTCACTCAAGCTAGTCATCAGGGGGCATGAACCCACAATGGAGCATAACGTTCCCTCTTGGAGTCACTACCTACTACTTGGCCGAAGCAATAAACAACAATAGAGAACATGCAAGAATTACTCAAGAACAAAAATATAAAAGATACGAACCAAATATATTACTCAATCACAAACTGAACATAGTCTCATAATCCATCAGATCCCAGCAAACTAAGCATAACAACAACAGAAAGAATTACATATGTGCCTTGATCATGTAGGGAAACTCACAAAGTCTAATCCATGAAGAACAAAGAGGGGAGGAGAACATCACATAACTACTGATCACGGACCATGCTCCAAGGTAGACTACTCACGGATCATCCGAGAAGCGTCCATAGTGGAGGAGAGGCTCCCGGAGGTCAATCCTCCCTCCAACAGGGTGCCGTGAAGAGGTCTGCTTGCGCTCCCGATCTTGGAAGCGCGGCGGCGGCGGAACAGAGGCGAGATCGCGAAAAAGGGTTCTGTCTTCGGAAGAATCCCGTGTCGGAGAATAAATAGGCGAAGGGGGCAGCCAGAGGGGTCACCAGGGGTCCATGAAGCCCCCTGGCGCGACCCTACCCTAGGGCGTGCCGGGAGGGCGCCTGGGCACCTGGTGGTTACCCTATGGCCCCTCTCGGGCTCTTCCGGAAGCTTCCTGTACGCTGATTTTTTATCCGATTTTCTGAATTTTTGGAGCACTTTTAATATGTGGGAAACCTGAAATAGAAAAACAGCAGAAAACAGGAACGACACTGGGGTGCACTGAGTTAATAAGTTAGTCCAAATACGATCGAAAGTGTATGAAAGTGTATCTAGATCATAGCAGTATCACACAAAACATGCATGGAGCAAGCAGAAATTATAGATACGTTTGGGACGTATCAACATCCCCAAGCTTAATTCCTGCTCGTCCTCGAGTAGGTAAATGATAACAAGCATAATTTCTGTGGTGACATGCTAACAACCATATAAGAACTTTGAAAGTAAAGAAATCAAGGTATGTAATTCAATTCAAGTCATAACAGGCAAGAGTCTATATTAGTATTGAAACAAGCAACATAAGAACATAAAGGTGCAAGAGCTCTCGCTGTCCGTGACTCGATTGTCTCCAGATGGTGTTTTCGTGCAAGAAGTGGGAGATGGGAATACGAGAAAAAATATATTTTTCTTGAGAACTCAATCTACTAAAGTTTCACACTTAGTCTTTTTTGGAATCTTATCTTGACTAGCCCCCAGACCACTAGCCAGGTACAAGTCAATTTGATCCAATCCCTTTCGATATTTTGAGCAGTCATGCAATGGATGAGCGTAAGCACGAGAGTTGACACTTAGGATGGCAAAGAGAGAGATATGGTGGAGTAGGAAGATAAAATGGGTGAGAAAGGCTCACATCAATGAGGACAATTATAGGCGAGAGAAGGCCAAATGATAGATATGATATGGGGAGTAGGGATTGCCATGCAACAGATGCACATATGAGGTAAGAAAAGCTCTCCAATGGAACTAGTAGGGGTGCATCCAACTTGCTCGCTCATGAAGACCTAGATCTCGTTTGAGGAAGCTCATCCTTGGAATATGCAAGCCAAGTTCTATAGTGTGAAGGTCCCCACATAGCTATATGCATATATGATCATCTCTATGGAGTACAAGGTATAGACGGAGTACGAGTGTGGATCTTTCAAAAGGAATAGTAGTGTTGCCCCTTTCTCTTCTTTTTATTTCTTTTCCTCTTTTTCTATTTTTTGGTGGCCTCAATGGCTCTTTCTATTTAACTCCCATTTGTCCTCTTTGGGATCTTTTAAATTAGTCCTCTTTGGGATCTTTTCCTCACTTAATGGCAACACTCTATTTTACAAGAAGGTATAGAAGATCTTCACACTTTACAAGGTACTCAACATAAAGAAGATGTATCTATCATGATGTATGCAAATTTATGCCTCTACCAGTGTAGCAGGAACATGTATGACATGAAGATCAAGTCATGAGAAGGTGGATGTTGCATGGCAATATATCTCGGGATGGCTATGGGAATGCCTTGATAGGTAGGTATGTTGGTTGTTGTGAGGAAAGATATAAGGAGGTTTATGATGACAAAGCGTACAATGCAAAGGGTTTGGATGCACCGGCGAGGTGGTGATGGCGTGGAAGTGGTAATGGCTTCTCACCCTTCGTTGGTTAGCCCAAGTGGAAGGTGAGATGTAGGATAGCAGCAAATTCCCTAAGTGAAGATACCGAGGTTATCAATCCAGTAGGACTCCGATAATGATAAGAAGGTGGTGAAGCGAGAAACGCGCCGTTTGAGATATTGCTCTCTTAACCTGGACCTGCACACATACACTAATAACTTTGCTCCCAACGAAGTTCAGAGAGGTTGTCAATCTCTCCGGTCTTGTTGTTTACATAGGATCAAACACAAGAGATAATGATAATGATAGCAACTGAAAGTAAATACTGAAAAGGAAATAAACTTGTAAATAATGATGAGAATATGGACCGGGGTCCCATGATGTTCACTAGTGATGTCTCTCTCCCAAAAGACGATAAAACTGCTATGCGAGGTAAACAAATTACAGATGGGCAATTGACAGGATTATAAACGCACCGCAATGCTAACTATGCTACAAAAGAAAGGAAGAGGCTCATAAGCATGGGCAGTACGCCAAAATAAGTAGACCGAAATCCATCTGCATCTACTACTAATCATCCACCTTGAGATATCTATCCAGAACATCTCGCTGGTATTAAGTTGCGAGCCCCACCCAAAGTGTAAACCCAAAGCAACAGACAATTGCATTAAAAAGAACTTTGCGTAAAGTAAACAATCCTTGCAACCGCGGTTACAAGCACCGTTGTCTTCCCCCTTGTGGACACAACACATCCCCTAGATTCATGTTTCTGTCACTCAAGCGTGTCATCAGGGGGCATGTACCCACAATCGAGCATAACTTTCCCTCTTGGAGTCACTACCTACTACTTGGCCAAAGCAATAAACAACAACGGAGAACATGCAAGAATTACTTAGGAACAGAAATATAAGAGATAAAAACCAAATATATTACTCTATCACGATCTGAACATAATCTCATAATCCATTAGATCCCATCAAACTCAACATAACAACAGCAGAAGAATTACATATGTGCCTCGATCATGTAGGGCATCTCACGAGGTCTAAACCATGAAGAACAAATAGGGGAGGAGAACAGCACATAGCTACTGATCACGAACCCATGGTCCAAAGGAATTTACTCACGACACATCCGGGAAGCGTCCATGGTGTAGGAGAAGATTCCGGGGGTCGATCCTCCCTCCGGTAGGGTGCCGGGAAGGGTCCTGACATTTGAGACGTATCAACATCCCCAAGCTTAATTCCTTCTCGTCCTCGAGTAGGTAAATGATAATAAACATAATTTATGTGTTGACATGCTAGCAACCATAAAAGAACTTTGAAAAGTAAAGCAATCAAGGTATGTGATTCAATTCAAGTCATAACATGCAAGAGTCTATATTAAGATTAAAACAAGTAAAGAAAGAACATTAGGTGCAAGAGCTCTCGCTATCCGTGACTCGAATGTCTCCAAATGGTGTTTGCGTGCAAGAAGGGGGATAGGGAATACGAGAAAAAACTATTTTTTGTTGAGAACTCAATCTACTAAAGTTTCACACTTGGTCTTCTTTGGAATCTTATCTTGACTCGTCCCCAGACCACTAGCCATGTACAAGTCAATTTGATCCACTCCTTTTTCAATATTTTGAGCACTCATGCAATGGATGAGCGTAAGCACGAGAGTTGACACTTAGGATGGCAAAGAGAGAAGTGCGGAGGAGGAAGACAAAAAGGATGACAAAGGCTCTCATCAATGAGGACAATCATAGGCAAGAGATGCCAAATGATAGATATGATGTGAGGAGTAGGGATTTCCATGCAACGGATGCACATACGAGCTAGGAAGCTCTCCAATGGAACTAGTGAGGGTGCATCTAACTTGCTCGCTCATGAAGACCTAGAGCTCGTTTGAGGAGGCTCATCCTTGGAATATGCAAGCCAAGTTCTATAGTGTGAAGGTCCCCACATAGCTATATGCATGAATGATCATCTCTATGGAGTACAAGGATAAGAGAGTACTAGTGTGGATCTTTCAAAAGGATAGTAGTGTTGCCCCTTTCTCTCTTTTTTTTCTTTTCTTGTATATTTTGGTGGCCTCAATGGCTCTTTCTATTTAACTCTCATTTGTCCTCTTTGGGATCTTTTAATTTTTTCCACTTTGGGATCTTTTCCTTACTTAAGGGCAACACTCTAATTTACAAGAGGGTATAGAAGATCTTTCACACTCTACAAGGTACTCAAATCGTAAAGAAGATGTAGCTATCATGATGTATGCAATGTATGCCGCTGCCAATGTAGCAGGAACATGTATGACATGAAGATCAAGTCATGAAGAGGTGGATGTTTCATGGCAATATATCTCGGAAAGGCTATGGAATGCCTTGATAGGTAGGTATGGTGGCTGTTTTGAGGAAATATATAATGAGGTTTATGATGACAGAGTGTATCATGCCAAGGGTTTGGATGTACCGGGGAAGGTGGACGCCAACTCTCGGAGTGAGAAGGAGGCAATGCACGACACAAGAGAGGCTAGAAAATATGAGGAGGTGGAAGTGTCAACTTTCAATACTTACATTAGTCTGAAGAACTCATGCACTTATTATCGGTAACTCTCAATCTAATAAGGAGGTTCACAAAGAGACAAGTACCTCGAGAAGGAGTGTATGGGGGTTTGGTTATCCTTGCGCATCCTCGACTCATGGTACGTGAGTGTACTCTAATATCCGACCCCTCAGAAGAGTAGTGATCCATCTAGTTGTTAGGGATCGGCGCGGAAAACAAAAAATTTCCTACCTACGAGTCCCGAACCCAAGATCTATGCTATGCTGATGTATGTAACGGAAGGAATCGTTTTTCATACCTTTGAAGACCGAAAGAGGGAAACGTTCCTCGAACGTGGTTGGCCTAGACTCTGATCCTACGACCTCCCTGTCGTGTTGAAGAACCTCCGGCGATGAAGTAGCACCACACGTGTAGTGCCTCGCGGGATTACACACGTGCGGTGCAACCGACGTCCCTCCGGGCTCCGAACCAGAAGAGCAGCAGAAAGAAGATTGATCCGGATCCCGATTCCGGCAGCGCGACGGCGTACGAATGATGGTGAAACCCCCAACCAGGTGCAAACTCCAAACTAGGGGAGTCCGCTCTAGGTCGGAGAAAGAGAGAGAGAAACTCAATGTTGTATTGAAAAATGCACCCCCACCCCTCCTTATATAGGCCAAGGAGGGGCTCCACCCCCTCCCCTTCCCCCATGTGGGACTAAACCCCCAAGGGGGAGGAGTGGTGCGGCTAGGAGGGGGGATGGGCCCCTCCCTTGGCGCCAAGCCCAAGGGGGGAGGCTCCCCCTTCCCCTCATGGGCCTTTTAAGGCCCAAATACCTTTTCACCTTTTTAATTAATTATTTAAATCATTTTTAATATTTAGTTCTGTCAATTAAATAATAAAACATATTTAAACATTAATATATATTATTTTGAACCTTTCAAAATATCTGGAACAGCTTTCGGCACCTCCCGGTACATTTTCGGTGTTTTCTCTCTTTTCACCGATGATCCCGAATTAATCCTTAATGCATCGATTGCCCTTAAGTGTGACACCCTACGGTCCGGGAAATAGTAGACATGATCGAGACACTCTCTGACCAATGACCATCATGTGGGATCTGGTTACAAGCCTTGATGTGCCCCTACGCTTCCATCGAATAAACTTCATCGTTGTTGAACCGTTAACAATATGACTTGATCCCTTTGTGCTTCGGTACTATGTTTGTCCGAGGTATGATCGTCGGTATCCAATACCTAGTTCTTCCTCGTCTCCCACATAACATGTTTACTCGTCTGTGAATATTACATCTCTTGTGACCTAGTCACTTGCTTGCAAGCTATTGTTGCACCACCACCGAGTGGGCCTAGAGTACCTATCCGCCACTCGGATTGACAAATCCCGCTCTGATCTATTTCATACTCCTCAACATATCTACTTCGGAATACCCAAGATACACCTTTTCAGTTATGATGTTTCAGTGTAACGGTTAATGCACTCAAAGCATCCTCATAGATAGCAATTATGCATGATCATCACAGTCTAAGGATTCAGTCACTATGTTATTAAGTCATCGCAAAGCTGAACTTATGTGACTTGATCACACTGCAATGCTTAAGGTAGGTGTGTGTCCATCACATCATTCTCCTAAAGATATGACCTCATTGTCAATAGACTATTATGTTCTCATGATCAGGAAACCTTGATCATCAATTGCCCAATGAGCTAGTATGCCTGAGTTTAAATAGGGACCAGGTTGTTATATATCACACATGTATTAATGTTTCCGCTTAATACAGTTCTAGCACAATATATAACGTATTATGAAAAAACATATATGTGACAAATATCTTTATTAATTTTCCTCTAGGGCACATATCCAACACTAGTAGCTAGAGTTCTCAACTAGTTTTGTAGGTTTTTGAAAATAAACACGGATTGCCCAACATACGATACCTATCACTAATAGGCTAGAGCTCTTGACACCAAAAGTTCAAACATTACTCACATCAATACCTCAAAACTATTGCAAGTTACTACTAAAATTAAATAGCAACCTCAATTACCTACTTTCAAGACAAGACACAACTCAGTGCAACAACCAACTCTCTTAACAAGATAAACATGAAAAGTAAAGAGAGTTCCAGCAACAAACTAAACAAAAGCCAAGGCTCTTGCTAAAGACAAAATAAAACTAAAACTAAAACTAAACATGGCAGTAGCTATGGAAAGATAAAGAACACACAACATCAAAAAGATAGGCATGAAGAATCCTATGATGTGTTCTAGATTTTGAAAGTGGAGCGTGTTTCTCTCCCTCAAAAAGTAAGACGGGGTGTAAGGTTTTATGAACAGCAAGAAAAGCTAAAGAAAACTAAAAACAAAACCTAAGAGCGAGACGCTCCAAGCATAGCACATAACGCATGAAGTGATAAAAATATAGTGAGACGAAGGACGAACTGATGATTGTTGATGGAGAAGGGAATGCACGGGGGCATCCCCAAGCTTGAGCGCTTGACACTCCTGGATCTTCTTTCATCATCTTCCATCACACACTTGAAAACTCCCTTCATACATAACTCATCATAAGCTGATTAGAGAGGTTAGTACCCTTAATAAAATAATTTTTCCCCACTGGATATAAATATATTCTTGAAGAGATACTGTTTATCAAGATTGACAAAAGGTTTTTTCAAATAAAAAGCAAGCTTAAGGTTTTCAAAAGTTAGGAGAGACAAAACGTGGCAGAATCTGTCAAAAACAAAACAGCGGGTAGTAAAGAGTTTTTTAGGGGTACTTCTGCAACTCAAATCAAAAAACACAGAACATACGGAAGTTCCGCGATTGTATAGAGCACGCTGTGTAAAAAAGTCAGCTCAAAAAGATGAACTGGTGATTTTATCTGATTTTTTCCGTCACGAAGACTTAATCTGTTTTTTGGACAGCATGTCACAACTTTTGCTTCCCTTGTCATATGAGGCTATACTTGGCACAAAGCTTGAAAGTAAATATACAATGATGTTGCTACTGTAGTAACAATCATAAATACCACTAAAAACAGAAGTAAAAACATCTTGGGTTTCCTCCCAACAAGCACTTTGTTTTACGCCTTTAAGCTAGGCATGAAGATTATAAAAGATGCTCTCACAAGAATAAGACTTTGAAGCAAAAGAGAACATGAAGAAGCAAATATGAAACACATTTAAGCCTAACCCACTTCCTATGCATAGGCATCTTGTAAGAAAATAAATCAAAGAAGCACAAAGAGACAAGCATAGGAAAGTGGAACAAGAACAACTTCAAAACTTTCAACATGAAGAGAGGTGTTTTTGTAACATGGAAGTTTCTACAACCAAACTTCCCTCTCTCAAAATAATTTTCAGTAGTATCATTGTAACAGCCCAGATTTCAAAAAAAATTAAAATTTTTGTTTTCTTTGTGAGTTGTTTGATTGTCTGATTTGTTTGCGGTGATTGCATCTCCAATTTATCGATCGACGATTATTTTCTCCCCTCTTATCTCATACCAGACGGAGATCGACCCTTGCCACCCTGACACTCGACCTTTGCGACACCGGGTTTCACCCGACCACCGTCGCGAAAACCGCACCAGACCAGCCGTAGCCAACGGAACGAAAAACCCCGTTTAATAAGTAAACGGGATATTTTTATAGCGCGCCGTAAAGTGTTCTCGAAACGGTTCCAACGCGAGGTGAACACCGCCGGCTCGACGCGCTGGTCGCGCAGTTCGAAGTTTTACCCGAATCAGAGGTTCTGCGGACCCTCGGCGGTCAGAAACGTAAACACCGCGCGCACGAGAGAAAAACCGAGGATGTTTTTGCAAACTTCCAGCCCCCTGGGCTATATAAAGATCAACACACTCCCACCCCTTTCTAGGGTTTCCGTATCCACAAAGTTGCAGCCACCCCCTCCACTTTGCCCCAAAATAGCCCCATTTTCGTCCAAACCCTAGCCCAGATCTGAAAAATTCACTCCCAAGCCATCTGGACCGTCAGATCTCGCGATCCGACGGCCCAGAGGCCACCACGTCACCCCATATCTCCCACCTCCCACCTCTCTCTCCTCTGCCCGTGAAGAGCTCCACCGTGCCGCCGCCGCCTCCGGCCACCGGCCCGCAGTCGGCAGCGTCGAGCCGCCCCGACCTCCTTCTCTCCTCCTGCGGCTCTCCTTCCCTCTCTTCCCTCCTCACCTCTTCTCCCTCCTGCGTAGGATCCCGACCGAGGCGCCATGGCGGACCCGAGAGCAGCTCGGGCCGGAGCCGCCTCCCGAGCCGGCCGCTCGACCACCGCCGCCTGCCTCCCGGCCTCCCTCTGCAGCCGCGTCGCCTGCCTCCTCCGCCCGCCCCCGTTCCTGGCCACGCCGAGCCGCCCCGAGCCTCACCTCGTCGGCGACGAGACGGCCAGCGCCGCCATGGCCATGGCACGGCCAGAGCACCACCAACCGCCACTGTGGCTGGGCCGGCTCCCAGCGCGTCCACGTGGGCCAGCTCGCCCCAACGCGGCCCAAGCCGCCAGCGCCAGAGGCCCATCCCAGCAGCCCCTGGTCAGCCTTCAGCCGAGATGGGCCACGACCCATGGGTGAGATTCAGCCCGAGATCCTACCCCTGCTCAAATTTTCACTAAGTCCTGTAAAAATTGTGCTGTTGATCCCGTTTTGCAAATCGTAGCTCCGAATGAAGTGATTCTTTTTTTGTATTGTTGCGCTTTGTGTGATCTAGAGTTCATCTTTAGGAAGTTATTTATTTTGAGCTCATCTTGAATATGCAATTGTGTGTTGAACAGGGCACCAGATCGTTAAGTTGCTAATCTGCTGTTAATTACTGCTGCTGTTATTTTGTTCAAACTTTGGGTGATGCTTGTGTCAAATCCATGAGGCCTATTGCATTGATTCTTTTTGCATACTGTTAAGCATCATGTCTACTTCCATTATATGTATTGCATTGTCATGATATGCTTTCTGGTCATCTAGTTATTGAGCTCCAAAGTTTCTATCCCGCTGTTGTTGACAACCACTTTTGTTTTTCACTAAGTCTGTAACGTTCTGATGCCATGTTGCATGCTTAATATCTTTTGATCTATGATGCCTATGACCTTGATTCTTGTTTGTACCTGATCATCATCATGTCTACTTCACGCTCATATATTGCTATGCCATGTTGCTGCACTTTTGCATATAGTTCTGCTCCTATTTGTACAGCATAAAAATAACAGTTTCTACCCTGTTTTCCTGATTTTCACTAAGTCCTTGACCAGTAATGTTTTATTGCATTTTGCATGAGCTATAATTAGTTGTTCATGATGCCTTTGTGCATGATTCTTTTTGCCATGCCTTCCTTGTCATGTCTACTTTAGTTGCATATCATTGGTGATCATGTTTGCATTCATTATCCTGTTTATGCATTGCTCTAAAGTGTGCTTCATGATGTTTGGCAGATTGTGCCCGTAACTTGTTTTGCTTGTATCTTTTTAACCGTAACTCTGTTTGGAGTGTTCTTTATATGTAACTTGATTAGTTTTTCGTGTACTTTGTATTTATGCTGTTGTTTGCTGTTGTTAACCAAACTAAAATATGGTTTAGGATAGAACAGTACCAAATGCTTAAATTGTTGTGGAGCACTTAGTGTTATGCCATGTTTAGGTTGTGCCTCACTTAAATTGACTAGCATAGATAGTTTATCTTATGCTTCACCTCTTGACATGTTTGTGTGCTATGCCATGCTTGAGTGAGATTCCATGTTAACAACCTTTGTTCATCACCTGTAGCTAAACAACTTGAACCTTTCCAAATGTGCGGTATCGGTGTGTGTGACGAGTACTCCACTTAACCTGTTAGTAACCGCTCTCGATGGTAGGTGAGATGTCTCGTGTTGCCTTCTTGTTGATGCTTGCTCATGTTTGCCTCGTAGTAATAGATGCTTGCTCGTTGATTGCTTTCCAGTGTTTACCGTCTTGTGTGCTTCCGCGGGTACCTTCGGAGACGTTGCGAGCTTGCGATCAACTACACCTTCGGAACCCGACTTATCAACAGGCAAGGACTATGCATTACTTATGATCCATTCTATTTCAACCAGCGGTTTTCATGCTAGTCTAGGATAGGTTCGATGTTTGATCCTACCACATGTTTACAACCTCTTTCAAACTGATACAGCCATGTCCCCTCCCAGCAAACCATGTACTGCTATATTACTATTGCTCGTTGCTCAGCCCCTGCTTAGTATGCATGCTTAGGATGCTACGATGTTACCCTGTTACTCCTTGGTTTGGGCTATCGCATTATTATATTATTGTTGATGATTTGATTATTATAAATGTTGACTATATTCGATGAAGGATGGAAGGTCTAGGCTATCCCGCCCCGACGCTTTGTTCCATTCGAGTCACCTAGGATCCGAGTTCCGGGTATTGTGTCTCTTGACGAGCGTGCCTAACTGCGTGTGGGATTTTATGGGGTCCCCTTTTCTTACCTACCTAGCTTCAAATATTTCTAGTGGTGGCCCAAGCTGATTTACCATTTGAAACCGTGTGTGTGCTGGTCGGCCGCCAGTAGTTTTCAAACCACCCTGGACCAGTGAGGACATGGTTCCTTGCTGGCCCATCATGACCGGCTGAGGACCCGGTTTCCCATGTGTGATTAACCGGCAATCCAAACCTGGAGTCATATGGTAGAGACTGATTCGAGAGCGCGGCCGGCTTTTGAGTTGGATGTCGACTCACCGGGGGCCACCCGGATTTGTTCGTTGTTAGTTAGAGGGACCTGTCGTTTCGGATCTCTTGAAACTAAATCATAAAATGGTTGCCTATGATGGGTAGCAACTGAGAGAGATGGGCGTGCGTGCGGAGCCTTGTAATGGGCAGTGGTACACCCCTGTAGGGTTAAATCTTTTCGAGAAGCCGTGTCCACGGTTATGGACGACTTGAGACCTACTCCTTGTTCATAGACAACAACAACTGAGATAATCTTAATATAACTTGATCAACGTGTGTGTGCCTTGACGACTTCTTCTTCAACGGGATGCGAAGAGGAGGACAAGGATAGGATAGGTGTTATGCTTGCGTAAGTAGTTGATAGCAAGACTTCTTGGAGGTGATTCCTCATCGAATGCTTGGCTTCTTATCTTACTCTCTAGATCGTTAGCCACTTCATAAATGCTAGTGCGGCAGCGACATCACCACTTACCCCTTCCTTACCGTAAACTACTAGTTGTCCTAGAATGACGAGTGATGAAGTCCTTGCTGGGTCAGTTGACCACTACAGTTGGATGCTGAGTACTTCTGTACTCATGATACTACCCCCAAACTCTTTTCAGGGATCTTGATCGACAACAGGTATGGTGATCGACGTTTCACGTGGAGACTCGACGACGACTAGTTAGGCGGATCCTGGCGGAGGGCCTGGACCCGTGTGGTTATGGGGATCGATGTTTTTCTCCTTGCCACTAGGCATTTGCTTGTAGTCTGTACTCAGACATATACCTTCCGCTGATGTATTGTATTTAAGGCAGTTGTATGTCGATTGTATGAGATGTTGTATCCTTGTATCTGTAACGTTGTGATATCATGTTGGAAATCTGGGGCATATGGCATTGTCATATGTCCCGGTGGGACCGATATGTGCTCGTCCCCGGATCTGGATGGAAACATCTAGATCTGGAATAGTACCGCATATCGGGCCTTACAACTTGGTATCAGAGCCTTATCGACCGTAGGATCCATTTTCTGGCCGAAGTCGAGTCTAGACAAAAACTATTTTGTAGTTACTAAGTTAGTTGTCGGAGAGTAGGAATCTTTTTACTCCTTACCCTTGCTCTGGTCAGGACAAGTGACGTAAGAATTTTAATTCTCGCCTTATCCCCTTCAAAACTCTAGGATCTCGAGTGTGTGGAGTATCGGAACCGTTACAATGCCTTGCTTGCAGCGTATTGTCTCGATTCCGAGCTCAGGTGGGAATTCCTGTAGTACCTTTAGCTTCTCCGGTTTCGGATATCGTCTGGGTCGTCCTTTGCCCTCCCTCCTTTTGCCCGGTGTTTTCAAGACTTGCGTGGAAAAGCACTATCCCTTTGACCAGGTTTTAGCTGTCGTTCTTCCTCTTGACACTGGCGGTTTCATTTTTCCGACGATGTCGTCTCTCTACGGAAAGAATCTCGACGGAGTTTGACGTTCGACATGGAGAAGAGTCCCTTGTTGGTGGTGTTGAAGATCGTCGACTCTCTTTTTTCTTCCCCCTTCTCCCGCGGACCGTCCTGGATCTCGGGACGAGATCCCTTGTTGGTGGTGTTGTATTGTAACAGCCCAGATTTCAAAAAAATTAAAATTTTTGTTTTCTTTGTGAGTTGTTTGATTGTCTAATTTGTTTGCGGTGTTTGCATCCCCGATTTATCGATCGACGATTATTCCCCCTCTCTTATCTCGTACCGAACGGAGACCGACCCTTGCCACCCTGACACTCGACCTTTGCAACACCAGGTTTCACCCGATCACCGTCGCGAAAACCGCACCAGACCAGCCGTAGCCAACGGAACGAAAAACCCAGTTTAATAAGTAAACGGGATATTTTTATAGCGCACCGGAAAGTGTTCTCAAAATGGTTCCAACGCGAGGTGAACGCCGTAGGCTCGACGCGCTGATCGCGCAGTTCGAAGTTTTACCCGAATCGGAGGTCCCGCGGACCCCCGGCGGTCAGAAACGTAAACACCGCGCGCGAGAGAGAAAAACGAGGATGTTTTTGCAAAATTCCAGCCCCCTGGGCTATATAAAGACCACCACACTCCCACCCCTTTCTAGGGTTTCCCTAGCCAAAATGTTGCAGCCACCCCCTCCACTTTGCCCCAAAAATAGCCCCATTTTCGTCCAAACCCCAGTCCAGATCTGAAAAATTTACTCCCAAGCCATTTCGACCGTCAGATCTTGTGATCCGACGACCCAGAGGCCGTCACGTCACCCCATCTCTCCCACCTCCCACCTCTCTCTCCTCTGCCCGTGAAGAGCTCCACCGTGTCGCCGCCGCCTCCGGCCACCGGCTCGCCGTCGGCAGCCACGAGCCGCCCCGGCATCCTTCTCTCCTCCTGCGGCTCTCCTTCCCTCTCTTCCCTCCTCACCTCTTCTCCCTCCTGCACAGGAGCTCGGGCCGGAGCCGCCTCCCGAGCCGGTCGCTCGACCACCGCCGCCTGTTTCCCGGCCTCCCTCCGCCACCGCGTCGCCTTCCTCCTCCGCCCGCCCCCGTTCCTGGCCACGCCGAGCCACCCCGAGCCTCGCCTCGCCAGCGACGAGACGGCCAGCGCCGCCACGGCCATGGAACGGCCAGAGCACCACCAACCGCCACCGTGGCTGGGCCGGCTCCCAGCGCGCCCACGTGGGCCAGCTCGCCCCAACACGGCCCAAGCCTCCAGAGCCAGAGACCCAGCCCAGCAGCCCCTGGTCAGCCTTCAGCCGAGATGGGCCACGACCCATGGGTGAGATTCAGCCTAAGATCCTCCCCCTGCTCAAATTTTCACTAAGTCCTGTAAAAATTGTGTTGCTGATCCCGTTTTGCAAATCAATTTCCCGTTGACTCGTAGCTCTGAATGAAGTGATTCTTTTTTTGTATTGTTGTGCTTTGTGTGATCTAGAGTTCATCTTTAGGAAGTTATTTATTTTGAGGTCATCTTGAATATGTAATTGTGTGTTGAACAGGGCACCAGATCGTTAAGTTGCTAATCTGCTGTTAACTACTGCTGCTGTTATTTTGTTCAAACTTTGGGTGATGCTTGTGTCAAATCCATGAGGCCTATTGCATTGATTCTTTTTGCATACTGTTAAGCATCATGTCTACTTCCATTATATGTATTGCATTGTCATGATATGCTTTCCGGTCATATAGTTATTGAGCTCCAAAGTTGCTATCCTGCTGTTGTTGACAACCACCTCTGTTTTTCACTAAGTCTGTAACGTTCCGATGCCATGTTGCATGCTTCATATCTTTTGATCTATGATGCCTATGACCTTGATTCTTGTTTGTACTTGATCATCATCATGTCTACTTCACGCTCATATATTGCTATGCCATGTTGCTGCACTTTTGCATATAGTTTTGCTCCTGTTTGTACAACATAAAAATAACAGTTTCTACCTTGTTTTCCTGATTTTCACTAAGTCCTTGACCAGTAATGTTTTATTGCATTTTGCATGAGCTATAATTAGTTGTTCATGATGCCTTTTTGCATGATTCTTTTTTCCATGCCTTCCTTGTCATGTCTACTTTAGTTGCATATCATTTGTGATCATGTTTGCATTCATTATCCTGTTCATGCATTGCTCTAAAGCGTGCTTCCTGATGTTTGGAAGATTGTGCCCGTACCTTATTTTGCTTGTATCTTTTTAACCGTAACTCCGTTTGGAAGTTTCTACAACCAAACTTCCCTCTCTCAAAATAATTTTCAGTAGTATCATGAACAACATCAAGAATATAACTATCACATAAATCATATTGTTATGACCTAGAAGCACACGTGTATTGTTTTCAACACGGTTTTTAGGATCATAAGATAAATGCAACCCACCACATTGAGCTTTGATAAGAGGAAAATTCTCCGGAGTTGGAGATTTCAAAAGGATAATAGGGACATCAAGTGTGGGTGCAATAGCAACAATTTCACGATTGACGTAAGGAACTATCGCAAGTTCATCTTCGCAAGCATCATCCATATTGGCATCATGGCCATCAACAAAGAAAGTATCAAAATCTTCAGAAAGGGATATTTCAAGTGAGTCCTGGGAATCATGGGATTCCTCATCAAAGCAATCATTAGCCCCTTCTAGGGAAGCAACCATTTTATTTTTAAAATCCTCAATATAAGCATTGGAAGTATAATTCTCGAAGCAATAAGCAAGAACTGCAAAGTTTTCGTACTTGCGACTAGTATCATAATACTTTTCAATCAAAGAAGCAATCTCATAAGCACCTTTAAAATAAACAAACTCTTCAATCTTTTCAACATCAAAGTAATCATAAACACCTTTAGCATAAGAAGATAAGATATCATTTTCATTAAACTCACATTGGAAAGGAAGGTGTTTATGATCTATATTAGAGCAGCAAGTAAAATCATAAATGTAGCACAAAAATTCAGCATGGCAATAAGAAACATGTATTTGATCCCATAAGTGTTTCCCTTTCTGAGATAGGCGGTGCCGCGTATAATGAGCATGCTCATCTAGTGATTTTCCCTCAACCAAGCCGGCTGGGTTTTTAGCGCGAGCACAAATTGATCGAAGACGATCCAAGTACAACATGTCCATCCTACCATATTTGGGTGGTTCCACACCCATGATAAAGATGGCATAGGTAGGCAGACAAAGACAAAAGGTAGCAACTATTTTTTTTTGGTTTTTCATATAAGACACAAAAGCAAAAGAAAAAACTGAAATGTAAACTAACAAGACTAAAAATTAAAGGTAAAAGGTAGTGGGAAACTCCCCTATCTTATCACTTGGAGTCCCCGGCAACAGCGCCGGAAATTTTCTTGATGGCGTGGAAGTGGTAATGGCTTCTCGCCCTTCGTTGGTTACCCCAAGTGGAAGGTGAGATGTAGGATAGCAGCAAATTTACCTCAGTGAAGATACCGAGGTTATCAATCCATTAGGACTCCGATAATGATAAGTAAGTGGTGAAGTGAGCAACGCGCCGTTTGAGATATTGCTCTCTTAACCTGGACCTGCACACAGACACTAATAACTTTGCTCCCAACGAAGTTCAAAGAGGTTGTCAATCTCTCCGGTCTTGTTCTTTACAAAGTAAATACTGAAAAGGAAATAAACTTGTAAACAATGATGAGAATATGGACCGGGGTCACATGATGTTCACTAGTGATGTCTCTCTCCCAAAAGACGATAAAGCTGCTATGCGAGGTAAACAAACTACAGATGGGCAATTGACAGGATTATAAACGCACCGCAATGCTAACTATGCTACAAAAGAAAGGAAGAGGATCATATGCATGGGCAGTACGCCAAAATAAGTAGACCGAAATCCATCTGCATCTACTACTAATCATCCACCTTGAGATATCTATCTAGAACATCTTGCTGGTATTAAGTTGCGAGCCCCACCCAAAGTGTAAACCCAAAGCAAGAGACAACTGCATTAGAAAGAACTTTGCGTAAACTAAACAATGCTTGCAACCGCGGTTACAAGCACCGTTGTTTTCCCCCTCTTGGCCACAACACATCCCATAGACTCATGTTTCTGTCACTCAAGTGTGTCATCAGGGGGCATGTACCCACAATCGAGCATAACGTTCCCTCTTGGAGTCACTACCTACTACTTGTCCAAAGCAATAAACAACAACGGAGAACATGCAAGAATTACTTAGGAACGAAAATATAGGAGATAAAAACCAAATATATTACTCTATCACGATTTGAACATAATCTCATAATCCATCAGATCCCATCAAACTCAGCATAGCAACAGCAGAAGAATTACATATGTGCCTCGATCATGTAGGGCAGCTCACGAGGTCAAGACCATGAAGAACAAAGAGGGGAGGAGAACATCACATTGCTATTGATCATGGACCCATGATCCAAAGGAAACTACTCACAGCACATCCTGGAAGCGTCCACGGTGGAGGAGAAGCTCCTGGGGGTCGATCCTCCCTCCGGCAGGGTGCCGGGAAGGGTTCTGAAGGTGCTCCCGATCTTGGAAGCGCGGCTGCGGCGGAACAAAGGCGAGTTTGCGAAATAGGGTTCTGTCTTCCGAGTTTCCCCGTGACGGAGAATAAATAGGCGAAGGGGGGCAGCCAGGGGGCCCAGTAGGGGTCCAGGCGCCCCCCTGGCACGGCCAAGCCCCTGGCCGCACCAGGTGGCCGCCTAGACACCTGGTGGTGGCCCTCTGGCCCCACTTTGGTGGTTCTGGAAGACTCTGTTGCGCTGATTTTTTATCTGATTTTCCCGAATTTTTGGAGCATTTTTAATATGGGGGAAACCTGGAATAGAAAACAGCAGAAAACAAGATCTGGCTCTGGGGTGCACTGAGTTAGTAGGTTAGTCCAAATATGATGAAAATTGTATGAAAGTGTATCTAGATCATAGAAATATCACAAAAAACATGCATGGAACGAGCAGAAATTATCGATACGTTTGAGACGTATCAGGTGGACGCCAACTCTCCGAATTAGAAGAGGGCAATGCACGATACCGAAGAGGCTAGCAAATATTAGGAGGTGGAAGTGTCAAATTTCAATACTTACATTAGTCCGAAGAACTCATGCACTTATTATCGGTAACTGTCAATCTAATAAGGAGGTTCACAAAGATAAAAGTACCCCGAGGAGGAATGTATGGGGGTTTGGTTATCCTTGCGCATCCTCGACCTCATGGTACGTGAGTGTACTCTAATATGAGTTCCCTCCAAAGATTATTGATCCATCTAGTAGCTAGAGTTCTGAACTAGTTTTTGTAGTTTTTGACACCAAAAGTTCAAACATTACTCACAAAAATACCTCAAAAATATTGCAAGTTACTACTACAATTGAATAGCAACCTCAATTACCTACTTCAAGACAAGACACAACTCAGTGCAACAACCAACTCTCTTAACAAGATAAACATGAAGACTAAAGAGAGTTCTAGCAACAAACTAAACTAAAACTAAAGCTCTTGAAAAATATAAACATGAAAACTAAGAGCTAAACATGGCAGTAGCTACGAAAAGATAAAGAACACACAACAGAAGAAAGATAAGCATGAAAAATCCTATGATGTATTCTAGTTTGAAGTGGAGCGTGGTTCTCTCCAACACAAAGTAAGATGGGTTCTAACTTGTTATGAACAACAAACAAAACTAAAGAAAACTAAAAAGGAAACCTAAGAGCGAGACGCTCCAAGCATAGCACATAAAGTGATAAAAATATAGTGAGACAAAGGACGAACTGATGATTGTTGATGGAGAAGGGGATGCACGGGGGCATCCCCAAGCTTAGACGCTTGAGTCTTGAGCGTTTGACACTCCCGGATCTTCTTTCATCATCTTCTCTCACACACTTGAAAAATCCCTTCATACATAACTCATCATAAGCTGATTAGAGAGGTTAGTACCCTTAATAAAATAATTTTCCTCTACTGAAAATAAAGATATTCTTGAAGAGCTACTGTTTCTCAAGATTTCCAAAAAGTTTTTGCAAATAAAAAGCAAGCTTAAGGTTTGCAAAATTAAGGAAAGGCAAAACATGGCAGAATCTGTGAAACACAGAACAGCAGGTAGTAAATAATTTTTTCGAGGTACTTATGCAACTCAAATAAAAAAACACAGAACACACGCTCAAAAATAGTTTAGGCTAATTTTTTCGTCCAAGGACAGAATCTGTTTTCTAGAAAACATGTCACAACTTTTGAACTTTATTGCAATCGGAGGCTAAACTTGGCAAAGCTTGAAAATAAAGATACAATGATGTTTCTATAGTTGTAACAATCGTCAAGACCACTAAAAACAAAAATAAAAACATCTTGGGTTGCCTCCCAACAAGCGCTTTCTTTTACACCTTTAAGCTAGGCATAAAGCAAAAATAAGAATCACGTTGTGTCAATCGAACCATCATCAAGATCATCAAAAAGCTCTTAAATTGTACAACTAGTTTTAATAGGTATTTCAAATAAAGGCCTAATGAAGATACTTCTAGGGATAAAACCAAAAGGCGGAAAATCAATGGGAGTTTCATTTATAAATTTATCTAAGAGGGGTATTTCTTCCAAAGTTTTCACGGTTTCAACTCCCTTGGCAATGGGTGGATTAGTTTTAGGTCGGGGAACCTTAGGGACATAATTGAACTTAGGTTCCATTCTTTCCGGAGTTTCTACCCTTTTTGGTTTGATTGAGGAGAAAGTAGTTCCTAAAGTGTCAATGATTTCCTCAATCTTATCTATCCTAGAAGGGTCCATATCATGGGATTTGATGGTCTCCAAAGTTTTGATAATTTTATGCATGGAACTATCAAGTCTATTCAAATCCCCTTGAATCTTGCGATCCAACTCATCTATCCTACTTATACTTGGTATTTTTAACTCTATCTTTTCAAGTTTTTTCATAATGTGAGCTAGAGTGATATCCTCTTGTATGCTAGCAACAGGGAGATTTCCAACTAGATTTTCAATAAC
This sequence comes from Bromus sterilis, assembly GCA_950022295.1. NCBI lineage: Eukaryota > Viridiplantae > Streptophyta > Magnoliopsida > Poales > Poaceae > Bromus > Bromus sterilis. The sequence continues at coordinate 318,245,967 of OX465597.1, read as the reverse complement.
ATTAAGAGACTCCCAAATTGGGGCTTCTAGGAAATTCCCATTGATAGAAGTATCTAGAATGAACCTATTCCAAGGAGTAATTCCAACATAAAAATTTCTAAGCAGGATAGTAGTGGATTGCTTCTCGGTGGCTCTTTTCTGAGAATCATTAATTCTATACAAGCATCTTTTAAACTTTCCCCACCTTTTTGTTTAAAGGTGAGCACTTCTGTCTCAACAAAGGCAAAAGGACCAGACATAATGAAAACTACTTGTAGGTTAAATAAATTTTTTGTGGTTTTTGATAAAGGACACTAAGATAAAAACTGCAAGGTAAACTAACAAGACTAAAAATAAAAGGTAAAAGATAGTGTGCAACTCCCCTATCTTGTAGATTGGAGTCCCCGGCAACATCGCCGAAAATTTTCTTGATGTGTGAGAGATGATAATGGCTTCTCGCCCTTCATTGGTTACCCCAAGTGGAAGGTGAGATGTGCGATAGCAGCAAATTTCCCCTATGTAGAGGATAGGGTTTGTGTCCCGTAGGACTCCGAAAGCGACAAGTAGGTGACAACGGCGCTAGAAATTAGGCGATTGACGTGGACCTGCACATAATAAAAATAACTTTGCTCCCAACGAAGTTTGGAGAGGTTGTCAATCTCTCCGACCTTGTTGTTTACAAAGGATCAAACGCAAGGGATAAAGGATAATAGTAATTGCAACTATAAAGTAAAGCAGGAAATAAATTGAGCGTGTAAAAAGTGATGAGAATATGGACCGGGGTCCCGTGATGTTCACTAGTAATGTCTCTCTCCCAAAATACGACAAAACTGCTATGCGAGGTAAACAAATCACAGCTGGACAATTGACATGATTAAAAATGCACCGCAATGCTAACTATGCTACAAAGAAAGGAAGAGGCTCAAAAGCATGGGTGGTACGCCAAAATAAGTAGACCGAATCCAAGTGCATCTACTACTAATCATCCACCTTGAGATATCTATTCAGAACATCTCGCTGGTATTAAGTTGCGAGCCCCTGATACTCTATCCTCGTTGGTTACCCCAAGTGGAAGGTTAGATGTGGTGTAGCGGTGTGACGCCCCCAAAATCAATCCGTGTACAGTAATCATACACGCAGGGTACACGGCTGAGATTAGGGTGCCACGGTGAGAATATCACAGCACAACGCTAAACACAAAAGGATAAACCAATATGTTACAATAAAGGGGGTCGCGCGGACCCGAATACATAAGTTATACAAGCCATAATATCTGAGTACAGACATAGTTAGTCAAGTTTTGCCTTAAGAAGGCTAGCACAAATAACATCAGAGATACAGATCGAAAAGGCAAGGCCTCCTTCCTGGGAGCCTCCGAAACTACTCCTGGTCCTGGTCAGCGGGGGTCTCGACGTAGTAGTATCCGCCTCCGGGGTACTCCTGCTCCTGGGCTCCAACGTCGACTGCAGCGGACGATCATGCAAAACAGTAAAGGAAATAAAGCAGGTGAGTATCTAGTATACCCGCGAGTCTTACGTCCGCTACTAAGCATTATGCATTGTATCAACGGAAAGAAGAGGCTGTATATAGTGGACTACAAGATAGGAATCAAAATAAGGGTAAGAAGCTAGGCCTATCGAAGACTAGCATCTTCCGACGATGTCTTGCAACATGAGGTAAGAATCAGCCAACAGTTCATATAAAGCATAAAACGAAGCAGAAGTTGCTGCAACATTGTATAATATAAGTTGTAATGATTAACAATAATAATAATGCCTCCGAGTTCCCTTCCTCGACTCCCTGCGAGGAAGAAGACTCGGAACCATACAGTTTAATAGTATAGTTTCTAGTGGTAAGATCCAGCTTCAGCATAAAGCGTCCTGTTACCGTGGACACGGCTATTCGAATAGATTAAACTCCCTGCAGGGGTGCACTGGCGTGACTCTACGACGCTCGGATCTCCAGGGTGGCGGGAACCTTGTCAGGGAACACTCCACCAAAGCTATCCGACACAAAGTAGCCTATCCTTCGGCAATCAACAAAGAGGTCATCCGCCGGACTATATCCTATGTACGCCGGGCTTTGGACCCTAACCCGAACGTACTCCTGCACGGTGCGTGACTGGCCGGTGAAGCAAAATCAAAGCAAATACAAATACACCGCTCGAGCAAGAGAAGACAACACCACTTCCCGGCAATCATCCCGCGGTACTGCTGACGTCTGAAGACCCTCGAACGAGACTACGATGCAGGGGAGCCCACACTCCTTATCCCGTGTGTAGGTAGTGCGTACAAGCCAAAAGGCTACTCAAGACATCCGCCGAACCATTTAGCATTTTTATTAACCTGCGTGACAACCGTTATCGTTGCCTCGACTTAACCGACCCGCGGTCAACGACAGCAGTCAGGACCACCAGTACATCGGTGCCTGCCCTGTCGTCCCACCAAGTCACTGCGGTTACCAACAAGGTGAACCGTCTCCTTACCTTGTCTCGCGTGTGCTCTTGGTAGAGCTCGACTTTCGTGGTTTGGTAACTCTCGCGAGATACGAGCAGGGGCCAAGCACGCCAGTAACGTCGGTCGTACCCTCCCTGTCGTTCCCGACGATATACCTCTCGCGGGCACCGTTGGGTCGCCCGACTTTCTTACCTTTAAGGACAACCGCTGTCCAGGACCCTATGGCGGCAAGACAAAGTTAGCCTCGAGTGGAGTACAAGGATTACTCCTGGATAGCTCACACTTGAGGTGACTAGGCATAACCCAGATAGGGGCCTTTGGCGGTGTCTGCTTTGTACCGTACCTGTGCAGTTATAATATTGTATCCGTGTTCACTCCCCTGAGTGATCACGGCCCGCTATCTAGTCCTAGCTAACAATGCGCAGGGTTCACTGCTGAATAATGCATAAATATAAGAGGCAGCATAGGATAAAGGAGGTACATCAAGGGGCGACAAAATTAGGCTATGCAATTGAATAGGATTGTAATCGTAGCAGTAGCAGTAATAATGCCTAGTGCAAGAAAGTACGGAAAGGTAGGCGATATCTGGGGAAGAGAATGGCTCTGCTTGCCTGGAAGCTCGACGGTAGGGGCAGGGTCGTCGACGAAGTAGTCGTACCCGGCAGCAGTGTAGTCGGCGGTAGCAGCGGGGTCTACCGGAGATTAAGGGGGGAGGAAACAGTAAATACAAAGCAAGCATAAACAAACAGATGAATAGCATGGCGTATGCAAAGTTAACGGTGTTCTAACGCAGTGCAATGCACGTTGCTCGGAGCGGGAATTCATCCGGGGATGAACTGCCAGCTCCGGGTGATTACCGGACAGGGTGTCCGGAGGGGGAAGGGTTCATGCCGGAGGTGTCGTGGGTACCGGACAAACATAAGGGGGGTGTATCCGTGTTAGTTGAACCATTCCGGACAACTTTCGTGTACAAAGTATTTTGATCCGGGCAATTTTTATCGGTACCGGAAATTATCGACAAACAACCCAGAGGGGGGAATGTCGGTGTTCGTTGTATTAGAGGGGTGTGGTGAGGGTATGGATAGCGTATACTTATCCATTGTATTTTTCTGATCAACTTTCATGTATAAAGTTTTTCGATTTGACTTACGGTTTAAAAGATATTGAATTTTAAAGTTTAAATCATTTTAAATCAATTTTCTGTATTTATTTTTATTAATAAAACAGTAACATTATCCACAGAGAGGGTTGACCAGATCAAACTGACAGAGGGGACCCACCTGTAAGGTTGACTGGTCAACTGACCAGAGGGTCCACATGTCAGCCTCTAGTTATTTAATTAAATCTTTATTTTTATTCCAAAATCCTCTGGGTCCACATGTCATACACAGTACACTAATAAATCAATTAATTTATTTAATTAACCCAGGGGGGACCACTTGTCATACTCAGTGGGGGGTTTTACCCCTGGTTATTTTATTTGCATATTAATTAGGGGGCTAATGGGGGCATATGGCCCACTGGTCAGTGAGAGAGTGGGAGGGGTGGGACCCGCATGTCAGGGGGGATTAGGGGCTAATGATGGTTAGCACCCAGGCTAACCACCCGGGGATACGATGCACGCCGGAGCGAGCCCAGCGCCGCGGCGAGGCGCAGCCGCCCACTTCGGCGACCATTGGCTCCGCTGAGAAGTACTGCAGGACCCGGGCAACGGCGCCCATCGACGGCGCAGTCCTACGAAGCCAGGGGATGGCCGGAGCCACGCTGGGGTCCGGGCGGCGATGCAAGACCGTCCGTGGCCGGTGCGGTGCTAAGAGGAGCGGCGGCTACGACGAGCAAAGCACAGCGGGGCGAGGGGAATTCGACGCGGGGCTCACAGTGAGGCGGGTCGCGGAGGCAGCGGGCGCGAGGAGGCGTCGGCGGCGTCGATTTTCGCGGAGACGACGGCGGGGCAGTGGAGGGGGAACGGCGACGTAGCGGTATCCACGGGGCGGCCTGCTTCGATTCCTCCTCGGAGGTGGTGCAGACGACCACGGGGCGGCCTCCGGACAAGGTGGCGGTGCTTGCCGTTGCCGTTGGCCGCGGCGGCGCGTGACGGCGACCACGGCTGGGCTCTGACGCGCGAGATCGAGAGAGGGGGCGCGATGGGGAGAGTGTGAGGGAGGGAGGCGAGATCCAGGGGCGTGAGGAGTTTCGGGTTAGGGCTGCGGGGGAGTCTCGGGGTCTCATCCCCGCCGGAGGGGCTTGGATGGCCTCCACGGCTCCCAGCCATGGCGTGCAGCCGGGGGATGCCCTCCACGGCACCCCCTGCGCACTGTAGGTAGGGGATGAGGGGGTGGGGGGCGGTTGGGCTGGGTGGGCTATCTGGCCCAGGGGGGAAGGGAAAGGATGGGCTTTGGCTGGAGTGGGCTAGATTAGGTTTCTCTTTTTTTTTCTGTTAACTCTTCTTTTAGCCTTTATTTAAATGGCTTAGGCATTTTTTTATAATACAATTATTGTTCCATAATTAGTAGAGCATAAACCTAGGGTACCACAAAAAGTTGAGGATTTTTCTAAACTCTTTTGGTATTTTATTTTATTATAAAATGGGTAATTGGCCTGGGATTGCTACTTTATTAATTGTTTACAATTTTCAGTAGCCCAATAAATACCAATAATCACATGGGCATGGTCCAATGATTATATGGGATTTTTTAAAAAGTGGTTCCAAGATTTTTGGAAAAGATTTATTGTCACCATATTTTAATATTCATCAAAAGGCATTTTAGGGTTTGTTTGAATTTTATTTCAAATGGCTTGGACTTTGTTTTCATCCATGATGATCAAGGCCCATGGTTCATATTTGCTTGCAACAATATCAAAGGAGAATTTGAATCTGAACTGAACCAGTTGATCAACAAAAGTTTGGAACAGTACAGATGAACAGTAACAGGGATTACTGTTCACTGACAGTGAGGGTGTTACAAGCGGAAAATTTCCCCTATGTAGAGGATAGGGTTTGTCTCCCGTAGGACTCCGACAATGATAAGTAGGTGCCAACGGCGCAATTGACGTGAACCTGTACACAATACAAATAACTTTGCTTCCCAACGAGTACAGAGAGGTCGTCAATCTCTCCGGCCTTGTTGTTCACAAAGGATCAAATGCAAGGGATAATGATAACAAATAGAAAGTAAAAGCAAGAAAATAAAAGAGCGTGTAAAAATGATGAGAATATGGACCGGGTCCCATGATGTTCACTAGTGATGTCTCTCTCCCAAAAGATGATCAAACTGCTATGAGAGGTAAACAAATCACAGTTGGGCAATTGACAGGATTAAAAACGCACCGCGATGCTAACCATGCTACAAAGAAAGGACGAGGCTCAAAATCATGGGCGGTACGCCAAAATAAGTAGAACGAAATCCAACTGCATCTACTACTAATCATCCACCTTGAAATATCTATCCAGAACATCTCACCGGTATTATGCTGCGAGGCCCACCCAAAGTGTAAATCCAAAGCAACAAACAACTGCATTAAAAAGCACTTTGCGTAAAGTAAACAATCCTTGCAACAGCGGTTACAAGCACCGTTGTTTTCCCCCATGTGGCAACAACACATCCCCTAGACTCATTTTTCTGTCACTCAAGCATGTCATCAGGGGGCATGAACCCACAATCGAGCATAACGTTCCCTCTTGGAGTCACTACCTACTACTTGTCCAAAGCAATAAACAGCAACGGAGAACATGCAAGAATTACTTAGGAACAAACATATTAAAGATAAGAACCAAAAAATTACTCAATCACAATCAGAACATAGTATCATAATCCATCAGATCCCAGCAAACTCAGCATAGCAACAACAAAAAATTACATATGTGCCTCGATCATGTAGGGCAGCTCACGAGTTCTAAACCATGAAGAACAAAGAGGGGAGGAGAACATCACATAGCTACTGATCACGGACCCATGGTCCAAGGGAGACTACTCACGGATCATCCGGGAAGCGTCCATGGTGGAGGGGAATCTCCCGGAGGTCAATCCTCCCTCCGGCAGAGAGCTTGGAAGAGGTCTGATGGCGCTCCCGATCTTGGAAGCGCGGTGGCGGCAGAACAGAGGAGAGATCACGAAAAGGGGTTCTGTCTTCGGAGGTTTCGTGTCACGGAGAATATATAGGTGAAGGGGGGCAGCCAGAGGGGCCACTAGGGGTCCAGGCGGCCCCACCCTAGGACGCCGGGAGGGCGCCTGGGCACCTGGTGGTGGCCCTCTGGCCCCTCTCGAGCTCTTCCGGAAGCTTCCATATGCTGATTTTTATCTGATTTTTCCTGAATTTTTGGAGCACTTTTAATATGGGAAACCTGAATTAGAAAAACAGCAGAAAACAGGAACTGGCACTGGGGTGCACTGAGTTAATAAGTTTGTCCAAATATGATCAAAAGTGTATGGAAGTGTATCTAGATCACAACAATATCACACAAAACATGCATGGAGCAAGCAGAAATTATAGATACGTTTGCGACGTATCAACATCCCCAAGCTTAATTCCTGCTCGTCCTCGAGTAGGTAAATGATAACAATCATAATTTATGTGGTGACATGCTAGCAACCATATAAGTACTTTCAAAAGTAAAGAAATCAAGGTATGTGATTCAATTCAAGTCATAACATGCAAGAGTCTATATTAGCATTGATACAAGCAACGAAAGAACATCAAGTGCATGAGCTCTCGCTATCCATGACTCGAATGTCTCCAAATTGTGTTTGCGTGCAAGAAGAGGGATAGGAATACGAGAAAAAGGTATTTTTGTTGGGAACTCAATCTACTAAAGTTTCACACTTGGTCTTCTTTGGAATCTTATCTTGACTCGTCCCCATACCACTAGCCAGGTACAAGTCAATTTGATCCACTCCTTTTCGATATTTTGAGCACTCATGCAATGTATGAGTGTCAGCACGCGAGTTGACACTTAGGATGGCAAAGAGAGAAATATGGTGGAGGAGGAAGACAAAAAGGGTGTGAAAGGCTCACATCAATGAGGGCAATCATAGTTGAGAGAGCCAAATGATAGATATGATGTGAGGAGTAGGGATTGCCATGCAACGGATGCACATATGAGCTAAGAAAAGCTCTCCAATGGAACTAGTGGGTTGCATCCAACTTGATCGCTCATGAATACCTAGAGCTCGTTTGAGGAGGCTCATCCTTGGAATATGCAAACCATTTTCTATAGTGTGAAGGTCCCCACATAGCTATATGCATAAATGATCATCTCTATGGAGTACATGGATAAGAGGGAGTACGAGTGTGGATCTTTCAAAAGGAATAGTAGTGTCGCCCCTTTCTCTCTTTTTATTTTTTTTTCTCTTTTTTCTCTTTTTTGTATTTTTTGGTGGCCTCAATGGCTCTTTCTATTTAACTCTCATTTCTCCTCTTTGGGATCTTTTAAATTTGTCCACTTTGGGATCTTTTCCTCACTTTAAGGGCAACACTTTATTTTACAAGAAGGTATAGAAAATCTTCACACTTTACAAGGTACTCAAACAAAAAGAAGATGTAGCTATCATGATGTATGCAAATGTATGCCTCTGCCAGTGTAGCAGGAACATGTATGACATGAAGATCAAGTCATGAGAAGGTGGATGTTCATGGAAATATATTTCGGAAAGGCTATGGGAATGCCTTGATAGATAGGTATGGTGGTTGTTTTGAGGAAAGATACAAGGATATTTATGATGACAGAGCATATCATGCCAAAGGTTTGGATGCACCGGCGAAGGTGGACGCCAATTCTCGGAGTGAGAAGAGGGCAATGCACGGTACCGAAGAGGCTAGAAAATATGAGGAGGTGGAAATGTCAACTTTCAATACTTACATTAGTCCGAAGAACTCATGAACTTATTATCGGTAACTCTCAATCTAATAAGGAGGTTCACAAAGAGACAAGTACCCCGATGAGGAGTGTATAGGTTTTGGTTATCCCTGTGCATCCTCGACTCATGGTACGTGAGTGTACTCTAATATCCGATCCCTCCAAAGATTAATGATCCATCTAGTAGCTAGAGTTCTCAACTAGTTTTGTAGGTTTTGAAAATACACACGAATTGACAAAAATACGACACCTATCACTAATAGGCTATAGCTCTTGACAGAAAAATTTCAAACATTACTCACTGTTGGGAAACGTAGTGAAAACAAAAAATTTCGTGCCTACGAATCAAGATCCCAAGATCATCCAAGAAAGATCGCATACAAGGTTTAGGCCATTGCTCACCAAAGGTTGCAGCGGAAGAAGAGTTGGTGAAGCGGGTGGACGTAGTGGAAGTAGTCGAAGTAGATCTCCCACGAACAGTCCCTCGATCTATCCCTACGAACAAGTCCCTCGAACAGATCTCCGAGGAGAAGAAGCTCCTCGAAGAAGGATCAAAGTTATGATCCCTCTACCGGTATCCACACATCCCGTAGCAGCAATCCAACAGCGCTCCGCCGTCCAGAGAAGAACGCCACCGAGAAAACTAGAGGGAGAAAACCCTAACGGATTCCGATCTAGAACAACGTCTAAACTGGGGTCTAATTGTGGAGCAACGGGGTTTAGAGAGAGGGAGGGTGGCGCATATGCCTTGGGGTTTGATCTGTGCTGCACCCCCACCCCATCCCCTCATTATATAGGTGGCCAGGAGGCCCTTGGGGCGCAATAGGGGGTGGTGGAGTCCCCCTGGGACTCCTCCTCCCAAAGGGAAACCTTCCCACCGGGAAGTCTGAGTCCAAGGAGGACTCCTCCCACATGTGGCGCCCCCACCACCTAAATTTCGGCCAGCCCCCTTGGGGTGCCTTGCCCCCCAAGGATAAGGGTGGTGGGGCGCATATGGTACTGTCCGGAACCTTTTGGAACCTTCTGGAATCTTCCAGAACCTTCCATGACCTTCCAGGACCCGCTGGGACCATTCTCGGCCATTCCGGGACCTTTCGGGATGGTTTCGGGACATTCCGGAACCTTCTGGAACACTTCTAAGACCTTTCGGGACCGTTTTCGGACGTTACGGAACTATCTGGATAGGTTCCGGGATGATCCGGGTTATGGTCTAGCCTGCCTGATGCCCTGCGTCGGTTCATCGGTCGTTTTCGGGACGTCCGCCGATTAACCGGAAACTATTCTGGTTGATCCAGGACTTCCCCAGTACCATTCTCATATGTTCTAGAACCACCTGGGACTATTCCAGAGTGATCCAGACATATCTTTAAATACCCAGAACTTCTTCTGGTGCCCTTATGAACAATTCCATAAATACCCGGAACTACTTCCGGTACCCGTATGAACTATTCCGTTTTGCTTCCACAAAACCTTCTACCATTCCAGTATTCTACCAGAATGCTTCTCGTTAAGTGTGTGACCCAATAGGTTCGGTATAATGCGGACGTGACTCAGAACATCTTCCGGACATAGGTCAACAACCTTTTGTCAATAGCCAATAATCAACAGCGGAGCCATGGACACCCATGTTGACTCCCGCACATACACGAAGAAACTTCGAGTGAACCATTATGTTTAGTCATGTACCATTCCCTTTGCTTCACGATATATGACAAAGTTAGAGGAGAGAAGTTTGGCATTGTGTAACAACTTCTTGAACACAAGCCACTCGTTATCCTTTTTGCTCGTTTGTCCCTTTTCTCGTTATCGTATTCCGGTATCCCCGTGACTGAATCACAATGCGTCTGGCCAGATTATAATGGATACCATCATACCGAGTGGGCCCAAAGTGAATATCTTCTTCATCGTGAAGGAGCAAATCCCAATCTTGAACTATCACAGTTACTAGACACACTATCCAATGTACCCAGAACTTATTTTACTACTTCCCAGTAACGGGAAGATTCATCTAAGAACCAAAGCACATCTTCCTGTGTGAAGTAACTCGACACTCTCATGGTCTAAGGAATTACGTATATGATAACATTTCATGATATGACTTATAACTTTGTTACGATGTGATCTCTAAGTATATCATTCAATACTGCGGTCGGTTCAACATCATTGTTCTGCTAACAACATGTTCTCATTGCTACTGACATCCTTGTTACAAGAACAATGTCCATGATTAAGAAAACGTAATCATCAGTTAGCACATGAGCTAGTCTTAGAGGCTAAACCAAGAACTCTTGGTGTTTACATTTCCACACATGCAAATGAGTTTTCTTCTGAATCTCACAGTCAGGGTCATTGCAATTATAGCACAGAAATATAAACATTAATTACGAACGTAGAAATATATATAATAACATTTTATTATTGCCTCTAGGGCATATTTCCAAAAGTCTCCCACTTGCACTAGAGTCAATAATATTGTCAGTGCTTGAGCACTTTACACCTATGGCATACCGGTGTAATGCATGCTTCAATTGTGGTATATACTTCATCTACGGATCTGACGTTTCAGGCCCGTTTGTATCTTGCATATCTTCACGTTTTTCACGATATCATAAAATTCACTAATTTTATCAGTTTAGCTTTGTATATGTATTGGATCATTTGGTAGGACCTTGGTTCCTTAGAATAAGTCATGAAATCATTCATCAACGTTCCATGAGCTTCAAACATCTAGGAAACCATACCACGTTCATAAATGAACTTATGATTCAAAATACCCTCCCTTGTTACTTCTTTAAGCAACAGTATACTTAGCCTCTGTTATAGAATTCACTACATTATCTAACTTAACACAGTTCCTTCATACTGTGCCACCCTTACGTGTGAAACACATAATCCCAATTAAAATCGAAAATCGGTCGGAGTAAGTATGAAGACTGAATTGGTGTAACTGTTTACATAAAAAATTCAGCTGGTGTAACTCATTACAACGAGCTCTTCATTCTCTCCATTTTTCCGAGAAACATATCTTATCTTTCATACGTTTAACTTTTCACTATTTGTCCAATGATCAACATGTTGATCACTTTGGTATCTTGCTCACAACCTTTTGGAGCACTGGACATATCTGGTCGTTTTACATATTATGGTGTACATGATTAATCCAAACACACATGTGAGTGAAATTCAATTCATGTGTTTTGCTTATCTGCGTTCATGAACACCGATTTCCGCAAAAAACTTTTCACCGTGACCTCGGCAAAAACATCCTTCCTGGCGTTTTCATACTAAACTACTTTAGTATCATGTCAACATGTAACGTTTGCTTTAGCATGATCAAGCACTTACTATCTGCATAGATCACTGTGCTCAATACAAATGCTCTATTAGCCCAAGTTCTTCAACTGAAAACTATTTCCAATGAAGTCCTTATTCGTGTCAAGAAATTTATATCATTTCCAATCAACAATCTGTCATCTACATAAGGTTTTAGAAATATCATTCAGCTCCCACTTACTTTCTTGAACATTCAAGCATCTTCGTTTATTCCCGATGAAAACAAACTCTTTTGGCAATTTCATCATAACGAAAATTCCAACTCCATTGTGCTAGCTTCAGTCCATCACTGGATATCCAAGGCTTGCATCTATTTTAGCATCCTTTGAATCGACAAAACATTCCGGTCGTATCACATATACGTCCTTTGTTATATTTCTGTGTAGGAACTTTGTTTTGACGTTCATTCTACCATATCCTATAAATGAGATATGTAGTAATTGCTAATATAACCCGAACTGACTAAAGCATCTCTACGGTCGAAACTATTTCGCCGTAGTCAACCTTTGAACTTGCTAGAAAACAATTTTCCAACGAGTTGAGATTTATGGATAAAACAATTTCATCCGAATCAATTATAGATCCATATATATATATTCTTCAGACTTTTAGTCTTTCGGAGGATCTACCAAGTTCAAAACTTGACTTACTTCCATGGATACTATCTCCGATTATTTGGCATTTAGCCAAATCCCGGAGTCATGGCCCATCAACGCTTCTTTGTATATCACAGGTTTATCATTGTCGAACAACAATATCTTGTTTTACATATCATGAATGTTTGTACGAGTTTTTTCTAACCTGTGTGGTTCAGCTGCACACTTATTTGAAGATTCAACAATCTTTAACAAGTTGCACTGTCCTCCCACTCACTCTTTTGTAAGAAACTATTTTTCTTCAAAACACAACGTTCTTAACAACAAACAGTTTTGCTTTTGTGTAGTGATAGAGGAATACCAAAACTTTTGGCATAACCTTAACAAAGTAGCACTTATCTGATTTGGGGTTTTGAGTATGTCAAACATATGCCTCATATACCCAAATTTTAATAAAAGACAACATGGTTTTAACAGTTCATACCACATCTAATATGGTGTCATTTCAACAGATTTGATGGTACTCTTTTCAGTGTAAAAGTTGTAGTCTCTAACGCATAACTTTAATAAGTATAATGGAAAATTGATAAACGTCATATTTGATCTTACCGTGTCATACATGGCTTGATTATGTCTCTCGAACACTTTACTCTTAGTTGAGTTCCGCGAGGCACAAGTTATGACACCTTTTCACAACTCATCAGACGTTCGCTAAACTTGTAACTCAAATATTGCTTTCTACAATCTAATTTGCAGAAGCATTATTTCTTGTTACAATACATTTTTATTCCACTCTAATTTTCCTTGAACATTTCAAAGATTTCAGACGTATGTCTCTATTGAACAGGTATCCACATATCTACTTCAACTCATGAGTGACGATAGGGAATCCACTGCACACAACTACACTTATTGGACTACACACATCATCATGTATGATTACCAATGGTTTAGTTGCCCGTTCATGTATGGCCTATCAACGGTGTTTTAGTCACATTACTTCGAGACAAAGATCGCAAGCGTCAAGTGATTCATAATCATATGACTCGAAAGTCCATCACTTATGGAAATTCTTCATGCATGTTATGTCACTTGTGATAAACGGCAGTGCCACATCTATGTGGTATTTCTGTCAGTCTTGCGACGTTTAGCGTCGGTGTTATGGATGTTTAGTATTATTATCAAGATTCATAACATACAACCTATTCATAATGGAAGTATGGCTTTTACGTTATTCATAGCTTTGAACAACTCTCTTGCAAAAAACATGATTCAAAATGATGTTTTGCAACAAGGCTAAAGTGTAGTAACAATTTACTCAAATCTAAAATGAATTATGAAGATAATCATAGAGTCAACACACGGTATAGTAAACCTTTTACCGTGTTCCCGAGCGTGTTAAAACTCATCATTAGCTAGTCATAAAGGCCATAGTATTTCTTGCATCGAGTTGCAACAATATGCAATCGATGTGATATTCCGGTGATCAACAGTTTAATCACAATATACAGAATCCACAATTAACTGCTTAATCATGATTCCCAAGAATTACATCTCTTGACCAGCAATGAATTCATCTATAACTCCGAATGACTTTCATTTCTGAGTTGATTATTCCAGTCTTCTTTCGTTTTGCCTTTATACGTATCATAGTTCTATTTCCAATGTCACTCCTACTCACAAAAGCTCACACATGATTAAGGATGGCGCAGGCCATGGACTTTCCGGCGTGTAAGTCTTACTAACACCCTTTGGAACTTCCTTTTCCTTAATTCCCATCATCATATGATCGGTGTTCTTCTGGATCCCACACTTATCAGTTTTTTTGAGCACAATGAACATTTATCACTAATGCTTACAATCATACATTGTACTAGATATCTTATATCCTATATCAATTGTCTTACTACTGAAAACAGTTTTTCAGTTCCATGAATGTCAAGTAACTATCCCAAACGTTTCGAAGTTCGGATTTCATGGTGATTACGACATTACACTTAGCTGTGGTGGAATTCTTAGCATTTTGGATTGATGGACGTAAGACACATCATCCATAGCATCAGCGGGAGAGCATCAAAAATTTGCGATAGGACATGGTCCTTCTCGGCACTATTGAGGATAGTCCTCACAATACGGTACCAATCGTAAAGTTTTTACCAGATAATACAGTTAATCAAAATCAATTGGGAAGGTGGTAACGCGAGCCATTATTCTACAACGATAATGCAAATACTAAGACTTTGTTCATAATTAAGTTGCACTTGTGATTAATCAATTTAATTATTAAGTGCGCTCCCACTCAGATCAATATCTCTCGTAATTGATGCTGGAGTGATTCAAGATCCGACCCAATCGTCCGCCATTGATGTGACATCACTAATGACTTAGACTGGACCGGTAGGCCAACTTTCCAATCAGAACGCATGTGATTCTTGTTCATCTTTCGATGGGCGTGTTCCGGTAGCAAACTTTTATCCAAACCGTCAAGACAACCAAGTGTAATTGCAGTGTGTTCTTAACACACCCGCCTTTTATGCGTCACACCGTGTGCACCCATGTGACATGACCTGCTCCGATGTGAAACATAGTATAGACGGTGCTACAGTTGGAAGAACACTATCAACTTGATATTGTTTTGCGAGAGATCACCCTAATAAAATACGACTACCGCGCATCAAACAAGGGTGCATCAAAGGGATAAACATCACAGGTAGTTCATAAAATTATGTGACATGGTATAGCCCTTTGCTTCGTGAAGTCTTCATTGTCTTCACGTCGTCGTGGTAGAAGTCACCGTATCCACCAACTTGTCCTTGGCGCCGGGAACATCACCATGGCTTCCAGCATGTGCGTCGGGGTCCACCTCCGCATCGCAGATCATCACATTGCATCTATCTATTGCTTTGTCTCGAGCTAATAAACAGTTTTGGCACGCAGACCATAATTAAGTGACAATCATATGACTCCAGTCATCATGTCGTACCACGACACGCAGGTCGCGAATAAATATTACATAACATATAGCATCTCATACAAACACATTGCAAATCTTGAAGGTTATACCACATCACATGCACATTCTGCAAAAACGAGTTAGATCGCCATCTACACGGGTTGTTGCACTTTTATCGTGGTTGATTAGCAGGTTACATGGAAACGTTGTTCCCTATACAAACCAAACACGATACTTCATTGTTGCTAGTTTAACGTTCGGGGTGCGTGCAACAACTAATGCCACAAGCCAAACTTCGTTCAACGCGTGACCCCCGTGTAGATTTGAGTTCATAAAATCCACAAGCCCCTCCATGTTAAATCTTCTATTGCGAGATTAAGATGAGATGCAAGCAGTTTGATGTAGACCATGATCAAGGCAACCAGCATACTGAAAGAAGCATAGAGGGATCAATGGAAAACTCAATCCTTGTAGCAAAACCTCAACTTGCCATCAAGCATAGAAAAAATCACGTGACAGGGAAGCAACAAGAAAATCAATGCCTCATATCACACATATGATCTAGACCTAAACATGCATCTAATCAAGGATCGCTCATGATACCGCTGTTGGGAAACGTAGTGAACACAGAAAATTTCGTGCCTACGAATCAAGATCCCAAGATCATCCAAGAAAGATCACATACAAGGTTTAGGCCATTTCTCACCAACGGTTGCAGCGGAAGAAGAGTTGGTGAAGCGGGTGGACGTAGTGGAAGTAGTCGAAGTAGATCTCCCACGAACAGTCCCTCGATCTATCCCTACGAACAAGTCCCTCGAACAGATCTCCGAGGAGAAGAAGCTCCTCGAAGAAGGATCAAAGTTATGATCCCTCTACCGGTATCCACACATCCCGTAGCAGCAATCCAACAGCGCTCCGCCGTCCAGAGAAGAACGCCACCGAGAAAACTAGAGGGAGAAAACCCTAACGGATTCCGATCTAGAACAACGTCTAAACTGGGGTCTAATTGTGGAGCAACGGGGTTTAGAGAGAGGGAGGGTGGCGCATATGCCTTGGGGTTTGATCTGTGCTGCACCCCCACCCCATCCCCTCATTATATAGGTGGCCAGGAGGCCCTTGGGGCGCAATAGGGGGTGGTGGAGTCCCCCTGGGACTCCTCCTCCCAAAGGGAAACCTTCCCACCGGGAAGTCTGAGTCCAAGGAGGACTCCTCCCACATGTGGCGCCCCCACCACCTAAATTTCGGCCAGCCCCCTTGGGGTGCCTTGCCCCCCAAGGCTAAGGGTGGTGGGGCGCATATGGTACTGTCCGGAACCTTTTGGAACCTTCTGGAATCTTCCAGAACCTTCCATGACCTTCCAGGACCCGCCGGGACCATTCTCGGCCATTCCGGGACCTTCCGGGATGGTTTCGGGACATTCCGGAACCTTCTGGAACACTTCTAAGACCTTCCGGGACCGTTTTCGGACGTTACGGAACTATCTGGATAGGTTCCGGGACGATCCGGGTTACGGTCTAGCCTGCCTGATGCCCTGCGTCGGTTCATCGGTCGTTTTCGGGACGTCCACCGATTAACCGGAAACTATTCCGGTTGATCCAGGACTTCCCCAGTACCATTCTCATATGTTCCAGAACCACCTGGGACTATTCCAGAGTGATCCAGACATATCTTTAAATACCCAGAACTTCTTCTGGTGCCCTTATGAACAATTCCATAAATACCCGGAACTACTTCCGGTACCCGTATGAACTATTCCGTTTTGCTTCCACAAAACCTTCTACCATTCCAGTATTCTACCAGACTGCTTCTCGTTAAGTGTGTGACCCAATAGGTTCGGTATAATGCGGACATGACTCAGAACATCTTCCGGACATAGGTCAACAACCTTTTGTCAATAGCCAATAATCAACAGCGGAGCCATGGACACCCATGTTGACTCCCGCACATACACGAAGAAACTTCGAGTGAACCATTATGTTTAGTCATGTACCATTCCCTTTGCTTCGCGATATATGACAAAGTTAGAGGAGAGAAGTTTGGCATTGTGTAACAACTTCTTGAACACAAGCCACTCGTTATCCTCTTTGCTCGTTTGTCCCTTTTCTCGTTATCGTATTCCGGTATCCCCGTGACTGAATCACAATGCGTCTGGCCAGATTATAATGGATACCATCATACCGAGTGGGCCCAAAGTGAATATCTTCTTCATCATGAAGGAGCAAATCCCAATCTTGAACTATCACAGTTACTAGACACACTATCCAATGTACCCAGAACTTATTTTACTACTTCCCAGTAACGGGAAGATTCATCTAAGAACCAAAGCACATCTTCCTGTGTGAAGTAACTCGATACTCTCATGGTCTAAGGAATTACGTATATGATAACATTTCATGATATGACTTATAACTTTGTTACGATGTGATCTCTAAGTATATCATTCAATACTGCGGTCGGTTCAACATCATTGTTCTGCTAACAACATGTTCTCATTGCTACTGACATCATTGTTATAAGAACAATGTCCATGATTAAGAAAACGTAATCATCAGTTAGCACATGAGCTGGTCTTAGAGGCTAAACCAAGAACTCTTGGTGTTTACATTTCCACACTTGCAAATGAGTTTTCTTCTGAATCTCACAGTCAGGGTCATTGCAATTATAGTACAGAAATATAAACATTAATTACGAACGTAGAAATATATATAATAACATTTTATTATTGCCTCTAGGGCATATTTCCAACACTCACAACAATACCTCAAAGCTATTGCAGGTTACTACTACAATCGAATAGCAACTTCAATTACCTACTTCAAGACAAGACACAACTCAGTGCAACAACCAACTCTCTTAATAAGATAAACATGAAATCTAAAGAGAGTTCCATCAACAAACTAAACAAAAGCCAATGATCTTGCTAAATACAAAAACTAAAACTAAACCTAAACATGGCAACAACTACAAAAAGATAAAGAACACACAACAGAGAAAAGATAGGTATGAAAATCCTATGATGTGTTCTAGATTGGAGTGGAGCGTGTTTCTCTCCCACACAAAGTGAGCTGGGGTCTAACTTGTTATGAACAGCAAGCAAAACTAAAAAGGAAACCTAAGAGCGAGACGCTCCAAGCATAGCACATAACGCATGAAGTGATAAAAATATAGTGAGACGGGGGACGAACTGATGATTGTTGATGGAGAAGGGGATGCACGGGGGGCATCCCCAAGCTTGGACGCTTGAGTCTCCTTGAATATTTATTGGGGATGCATGGGGGCATCCCCAATCTTGAGCGTTTGACACTCCAGGATCTTCTTTCATCATCTTCCCCCGCACACTTGAAAACTCCCTTCATACATAACTCATCATAAGCTGATTATAGAGGTTAGACCCTTAATAAAATAAATTTTCCCCACTGGATATAAAGATATTCTTGAAGAGATACTGTTTCTCAAGATTGCCAAAAGGTTTTTGCAAAGAAAAACCAAGCTTAAGGTTTGCAAAAGTAAGGAAAGGCAAAACGTGGCAGAATCTGTGAAAAACAGAAAAACAGGTAGTAGAGAATTTTTTCGGGGCACTTATGCAACTCAAGTAAAAAAACTCAGAACATAGGAAAGTTTCACAATTGTATAGGGCATGATGTGTAAAAAATTCAGCTCAAAATAATGAACTGGTGATTTGTTTCATCTTCCGTCAAGCAGACATAATCTGTTTTCTGGACAACATGTCACAACTTTTGCTTCCCTTATCATAAGAGGCTATAACTTGGCACAAATATTGAAAATAAAGATACAATGATGTTGGTACAGTAGTAACAATCATCAAGACCAATAAAAAAAGAAGTAAAAACATCTTGGGTTGCCTCCCAACAAGCGCTTTCTTTTACGCCTTTAAGCTAGGCATAAAGCAAAAGAAGAATCAAGTTTTATCAAGAGAGAGAGAGAATAGCTAGCCCGTGTAACAGACTCAAAAGGTAACTTGATTTTCTTTCTAGGTAAGTGTTCCATCCCCTTTTTGAGAGGGAATTGAATTTTATATTCCCCTCTTTCATGTCAATAACAGCACCAACGGTGCGAAGAAAAGGACGTCCCAAAATAATTGGACATAAAGGTTCACATTCTATATCCATAATAGTGAAATCAACGGGAACATAATTGTCATTGACAATGATAAGAACGTCGTCGATCTTCCCCAAAGGTTTCTTTACGGAAAAATCAACGAGACGAACACCAAAAGAACAAGGATCAAAAGGTTTCAATTCAAACATGTCATACATTCTTTTGGGCATGACAGAGGTACTAGTTCCAACGTCACATAAAGCATAGCAAGAGAAGTTATTCAATTTAATTTTAATCATAGGATCCCAATCATCATCTAGCTTCCTAGGTATGGAGGTTTCTATTCTAAGCTTCTCCTCCCTAGATTTGACGAGAGCATTAGTGATATGCTCCGTGAAGGCAAGATTTAGTGTGCTAGTGTGAGGGTCTCTAGACATTTTGTGCAGCAGGCTAATAACTTCTAAGCGGGTACAACTATCAAAATCAATATCACTACTATCAAAGGTGGTAGTGGTGTCATCTAGGCTCACTTGTTTGAAACCCTCTATGTTCATAGGAGTTTCTTCTTCTACGGTTGAGGTATTAGCATCACCATTAATAGGTCCAATGGGACTAGGAGTGTGTTGGGTGCTAATAGTTTGGGTGTCCTAAACAATTTGGATAGTATCAACTGTGTGGTGTGTAGGAAGGTTCTTAATTCTATCCTCTTCCTCTTTTTCTCTAGCCCATCTTTCTTTTAGTTTAGCCATCATCCTAATATTTTCATTGATTTGTAATTGGATAGCATTAATAGGAGTGCCTTCCTCTCCTCAAGGGGAGAGGTTCTAATTTTAAGAATCTCAACATCAAGGGCTAAGCTATCTACCTTCAAAGAGAGATTATCTACTTTAGCTAATTTCTCTTCAACATTTTTTTGAAGGCTTTTTGGGTAGTGATAAAGTCTCTAAGCATGCTTTCTAGTTCAGAAGTGGGGTTCTTGTTACTAGGATAAGTGTTGTTGTTCCCATAGTTGGATGGAAACGGTCTAGGATTGCTAGCAAAATTACCCATATAAGCATTATTGTTGAAGTTATTTCTAGCAATAAAGTTCACCTCTACTTGTTTCTGAGAAACCAAAGAATTTAAAGGAACATCATGAGGATCAATAGAGGGTTGCTTGGTAAGTAGAGACATAATCAAGTCAACTTTTTCATTTAGGGAGGTAATCTCCTCGACAGAGTTTACCTTCCTACCTGTTGGAGCGCGTTCGGTGTTCCATTGGGAATAGTTGGTCGTCATCTCATCGAGAAGTTTTGTGGCAGCACAAAGTATAGTTGACATAAAGGTTCCTCCCGCGGCCGAATCTAACAGGTTCCGCGAGGTAAAGTTCAGGCCTGCATAAAAAGTCTGGATAACCATCCAAGTAGTCAAACCATGTGTAGGGCATTTCTTAACAAGAGATTTCATTCTTTCCCAAGATTGAAACCAGATTTTAGCTCCTTCCCTCAAGGAGAAAGGAAAAAGATTAAGCTTAACAACATCACCTTCTACTTCTTTATACTTTTGCATATCACATAACTCAACAAAATCGTTCAAGTGTAAAGCAGCATCATCTACAGCACCAGAGAATTGATCTCTCATAACAAGGTTTAGCAAAGCAGGTTTAATTTCATAAGAGGTAGCTGAAGTGGCAGGTGTGGCAATAGGAGTGCAGATAAAGTCTTTGTTGTTGTGACTAGTGCAGTCACACAACTTGGTGTTTTCAGTGGAACCCATAGCAGCAGCAAGTGTGGCAGATTTTTTTTGTGATTTTTGATATAAGACACAAAGATAAAAACTGAAAGGTAAACTAACAAGACTAAAAAGCAAAGGTAAAAGATAGTGTGAAACTCCCTTATCTTAGCACTCGGAGTCCCCGGCAACGGCGCCAGAAATTTTCTTGATACTCTATCCTCGTTGGTTACCCCAAGTGGAAGGTTAGATGTGGTGTAGCGGCAAATTTACCCTATGTAGAGGATAGGGTTTGTCACTCGTAGGACTCCGGAAATGATAAGTAGGTGCCAACGGTGAAATTGACGTGGACCTGCACACAATGCAAATAACTTTCCTCCCCAACAAGTACAGAGAGGATGTCAATCTCTCCGGCCTTGTTGTTCACAAAGGATCAAACGCAAGGGATAATGATAACAATTAGAAAGTAAAAGTAGGAAAATAAAAGAGCGTGTAAACAGTGTTGAGAATATGGATCGGGGTCCCTTGATGTTCACTAGTGATGTCTCTCTCCCAAAAGACGATAAAACTGCTATGCGAGGTAAACAAATCACAGCTGGGCAATTGACAGGATTAAAAACGAACCGCGATGCTAACTATGCTACAAAGAAAGGACGAGGCTCAAAAGCATGAGCGGCACGCCAAAATAAGTAGACCTAAATCCAACTGCATCTACTAGTAATCATCCACCTTGAGATATCTATCCAGAACATCTCGCTGGTATTAAGTTGCGAGCCCAACCCAAAGTGTAAACCCAAAGCAACAGACAACTGCATTAAAAAGCACTTTGCGTAAAGTAAACAATCCTTGCAGCCGCGATTACAAGCACCGTTGTTTTCCCCCTTGTGGAAACAACACATCCCCTAGACTCATGTTTCTGTCACTCAAGCGTGTCATCAGGGGGCATGAACCCACAATCGAGCACAAAGTTCCCTCTTGGAGTCACTACCTACTACTTGGCCAAAGCAATAATCAACAACGGAAACCTGCAAGAAATAGTTAGGAACAAAAATATAAAAGATAATAACCAAATATATTACTCAATCACAATCTGAACATAGTCTCATAATACATCAGGTCCCAGCAAACTCAGCATAGCAACTACAAAAAATTACATATGTGCCTCAAACATGTAGGGAGCTCACGAGGTCTAAACCATGAAGAACAAAGAGGAGAGGAGAACATCACATAGCTACAGATCACGGACCCATGGTCCAAGGGAGACTACTCACGGATCATCCGGGAAGCGTCCATGGTGGAGGGGAAGCTCCCGGAGGTCAATCCTCCCTCCGGCACGGTGGCGGGAAGAGGTCTGCTGGCGCTCCCAATCTTGGAAGCGCGGTGGCGGCGGAACAGAGGCAAGGTCGCGAAAAGGGGTTCTGTCTTTGGAGTATTCGCGTCATGGAGAATATATAGGCAAAGGCGGCCAACCAGGGGGCACCAGGGGTCCAGGCGCGACCAAGCCCTAGGTCGCGCCAGGTGGACGCCAGGATCCCTCGTGGTGGCCCTCTGGCCTCACTTTGGTGATTTCGGAAGCTTCTGTTGCGCTGATTTTTTATCTTATTTTCCCTCATTTTTGGAGCATTTTTAATATGGGGGAAATCTGAAATAGAAAAACAGCAGAAGACAGGAACTGGCACTGTGGTGCACTGAATTAATAAGTTAGTCCAAATATGATCAAAAGTGTATGAAAGTGTATCTAGATCATAGCAATATCACACAAAACATGCATGGAGCAAGCATAAATTATAGATACGTTTGGGACGTATCAGCCCCATCCAAAGTGTAAACCCATTACAAGAACTTTGCGTAAAGTAAACAATCCTTGCAACCGTGGTTACAAGCATTGTTGTTTCCCCCTTGTGGCAACAACACACCACCTAGACTCATGTTTCTGTCACTCAAGCTAGTCATCAGGGGGCATGAACCCACAATCGAGCATAATGATCCCTCTTGGAGTCACTACCTACTACTTGGCCAAAGCAATGAACAACAACGGAGAACATGCAAGAATTACTCAAGAACAAAAATATAAAAGATAAGAATCAAATATATTACTCAATTAAAAACTGAACATAGTCTCATAATCCACCAGATCCCAGCAAACTCAGCATAGCAACAACAGAAAGAATTACATATGTGCCTTGATCATGTAGGGAAGCTCACAAGGTCTAATCCATGAAGAACAAAGAGGGGACGAGAACATCACATAGCTACTGATCACGGACCCATGGTCCAAGGTAGACTACTCACGGCTCATCCGGGAAGCGTCCATGGTGGAGGAGAGGCTCCCGGAGGTCAATCCTCCCTCCGGAAGGGTGCCGAGAAGAGGTCTGCTGGCACTTTTAAATGGGGGGAAACCTGAAATATAAAAACAACAGAAAACAGGAACTGACACTGGGTTGCACTGAGTTAATAAGTTAGTCCAAATATGTTCAAAAGTGTATGAAAGTGTATCTAGATCATAGCAATATCACACAAAACATGCATGGAGCAAGAAGAAATTATAGATACGTTTGGGACGTATCACCGCTCACCTCCTCCTGTTGAAGGAGCCTATTAAGATGAGCTCTCAGTTCCTTTTGTTCATTGTAATCATGAGTAGACATACCCATGATTTCAACATTTTTATATTTCTTATCTGATTTACCTAACACCTCCAACTTAAGCTTTCTACTTAAGGCATCATGATTTTTGTCCACCCTCTTGTTTGTTTCCTAACATTTCTCAATCTTAGCTTCTATCTCTCCAGATTATCAATAGCTTTGGGCTTAGCCCATTTATCATGCACAAACTCCTTAAAGCCATATTTTAGCAACCAGGCATTCTCAAACCTAAAGATAGGAAAAAGTGTGAAATGAGCATTCTCCAGAGTCAATGAATGGTGTATGAGCAGAGAGTTTTCTTTCCAAAGAGTTAAGGAAGGCTAAAGGATAATGCACTTCCCATTCTAGACAAAACAACACCCTGTCAAGTTTCTCAAAAGTAGTATCCTCAAAATTATTAGCCCATGTGTACTACCTATCAGTCAATGGCATCTACCTGAGCCCAGCATCCTCAATGGTAGCATTAAAGACAAAACTCCAGTGATCAGTGGAGTTAGCTTTGTTTTTTACACTATTTCCCGATAATATTGAAATCTCCACCTACTAGACATGGGAGTTGATTATTTTGATATACTATGGAGAGTTCAGCAAGGAAAGTAACTTTCCGAGTCAGTTTTCCATCTCCATACATGGCAATCAGGTTCCATTTGACTTTAGCTACTTTGTCAAAAAAAACAAAACTCTCACAAAATATTCTCCAACTGATGGCACTGAAGTAGTGGTCCTCATTGGCTACCCCAAGTGGAAGGTTGAGATGTAGAGTAGCGTAATTTCCCTCGGTGAAGATACCAAGGTTTGTCTCCAGTAGGACTCCAAGGTCGATGACGGGGATCAACCCTGGCAAATCCCATGGTCAGGGACCCTGGGTTAATCATGAGAGGCACAGGTTGGACGATAGCTCGTCGGCTAACAGGAGGATACGTTCCTGCTCGATATTATTTCTTGGAGATGCGTATTGAGTTCTTCGGACGGCGGACAAGCGACACATGGGGCACGATTTACCCAGCTTCAGGCCCCCGGAGGGAAAACCCTACATGCTGCTTGTCTGATCTTGTATTGATGGTGATGTACAGAGGTGCCGTGAGGGCTTTGGTGGAGAGAGATCTGTCTAGTCCTATGCGTGGGGATTGAGAGATTGTGTCTTGATCTGTTGTGGTTGTGACCTCATGTCTAGAGAGGTGCCCCTACCTCACTTTATATAGATAGCCAGGTAGGGTTTACAAGAGTCCTAGTCGACTACAAGTAGGAGTCCTTGTCTTGCGCCTCAAGTCTTCGGCTTCACGTCTTATTCCATTATGTCGGTGTCCACGAGTGGGCCCCTGGTGGGCCGCCAACCATGACACGCACCAAGTACCCTCACGTAGAGGAGTCGTGGGGTCACCCCCTCGTCAGTAGCCCCCGAGTGCCTGGGGGACTCGAAGAGTCGCGCAGGGACTCAAATCTGCAGTAGTCGTCGTAGTGCGTGTCGATCATTTGCTGATGAGCAGTCGAAGATGTCGTGAGTATGCTCCCGATGGGAGTATTTGGATGAAGCATCGAAATTGTAGTCCGGTTCGTCTTCGTATTTCGTCGTCGGGTGGAGAAAATTTTCCCAGTCGAGTGGTCGTCGGGTGCGCGTTAGTGCTCCCGATGGGAGTAGCCCCCGAGGCTATGTGCGACTCGTAGAGTCGCGCATAGGCTCAAGTTGTTTTTAAGCTAACCCCGTCGTTCTTGTCAGCTGCGCGAGTAGTGCTCGTCGGGTGCGCGTCAGTGCTCGTCGGGTGCGCGTCAGCGCTCCCGATGGGAGTAACCCCCGAGGCTATGTTCGACTGTTTGCAGTTGAGCATAGAATCAAGACTTCTTCTTCGTCAAGTAATTTTCATCCGAGGAAGTGCTCGACTCGGGTCTTGCGTCGTAGGCGTGAGTTGTTGAAGGGATCAGTCGTGGCCGAGGAGGTTGGCGTCGCCGCGTCATGAGGGCGCCCAGCCCCCGAGCATCTGCTGAGAAGGAGAAAAAGGTGCAACTGTATTAAGATGTACTTGTGCGATATACAAAATAATTGTAAGGTGCATGATTTGCAGATGTTGCACTTTTGTCGAGTGGATAATGTAGCAGCATATAAAGTTTATGCATGTCTTTTCATGAGTAGGCCCTCCGACAGCATACTCTTGTCGGGTAACAGGGACACTATGCCAGACTTGTTGAACCCGGAGACAAGAGCGGCCTTTTGGTACCCAACCTCACTATAAACGCGAATAAACACATATAAAACTGAGCATGATCCAAATAATGATTTTGTAGCCTTCAGATATTTCTGCACGACTGCGTAGTCGTCTTTGGCGATTGATCGAGAATGTATATAGGTTTTGGAATCACAGCATATAAGAGTGTAAAAAAACTTAGCTTTAGGATCGACGCGGCGGAGGATCTCGAAGATGAGCAGTCGAGCAGTCGACGATGAGCAGTCGACGAGGCAAGAACGGAGTCGATGTGACGGCGACTGCGACGTTGAGCCCCCGAGTCCGCGAGCCGCCGAGTGTTGAGGCGGCGGAGTTGCGCGGCGAAGTCGTCATGATGAAGTTGTTCGGCGAGCGACGAGAGGAATCGACGTGGCGATTCCTACGCGATGGAGCTCGGTACGGGAGAGCCCATACAAAGGAGCTCGGCGCAGGATGATTCGTGTGCTTGGAGTCGACGATGCGGCGAGTGACCGAGAAGGACTGGATGCGTCAGGCAGGATCCTTCGATTGCTCGTTTGGGTGATGTCGTTGTAGCGGCGCTAGTCGATGTAGAAACCTTGGCGAGTCATCCATGGCATGTCGAGTTGGAGTAGAAGTCTTGTGGGTCAAGATTGAACCCGAATTCGCGATTGGAAATTCACGATCTTGCGTAGATCCAAAAACGTGTTGCAGTGCGAGAGCCGCTGACGGAGATCTAACCGTTGGAATTTTCTGAATTTTTTTTGCTGATGGGGATTGAATTCCGCAACCTTTCACGGGAGGGATCTTCGAGTTGATGTCCGAGCTAATGTCAGGAATTTATTTGCTGGAGTCGCGCGGAGTTCCGTCAGCTTCCGAGATTGCTTCAGTGCACGGGTCGCCGACGGAGATCCAGCCGTTGGAATTTGCTGAAATTTTCACAGGTTTTCGAAAATTGGATTTCGCATCTTTCCATTGAAGGGATTGTCGAGATGAGCTCCGAGTCGCCGTCGCGAGTGCCCGCAACACAAACTTTTTTTGTAGGCTGCGCGTGAGCACTTTTGTTGATATCGATCTTCGAGTGACGCGCTCGAAAAATTTCTTGTTTTCCCCGTGAGCTTGATGTAGATCTTGATGTAGTTGTTGAAGAAGCCGAGTGTTGATGGAGTCGTCGACTCGCTGATTGCTGATGTGGGGGCCGCCGAGATCGTAATTCCAACCTGTATAGCTCCCACAGACGGCGCCAATTGACGGGGATCAACCCCGGCAAATCCCATGGTCAGGGACCCTGGGTTAATCATGAGAGGCACAGGTTGGACGATAGCTCTTCGGCTAACAGGAGGATACGTTCCTTCTCGATATTATTTCTTGGAGATGCGTATTGAGTTCTTCGGACGGTGGACAAGCGACACATGGGGCACGATTTACCCAGCTTCAGGCCCCCGGAGGGAAAACCCTACATGCTGCTTGTCTGATCTTGTATTGATGGTGATGTACAGAGGTGCCGTGAGGGATTTGGTGGAGAGAGATCTGTCTAGTCCTATGCGTGGGGATTGAGAGATTGTGTCTTGATCTGTTGTGGTTGTGACCTCATGTCTAGAGAGGTGCCCCTACCTCGCTTTATATAGATAGCCAGGTAGGGTTTACAAGAGTCCTAGTAGACTACAAGTAGGAGTCCTTGTCTTGCGCCTCAAGTCTTCGGCTTCACGTCTTATTCCATTATGTCGGTGTCCACGAGTGGGCCCCTGGTGGGCCGCCAACCATGACACGCACCAAGTACCCTCACGTAGAGGAGTCGTGGGGTCACCCCCTCGTCAGTCGACAAGTAGGTGACAACGACACTTGAAATTACTAGCACGAGAGTTGACGTGGACCTCCACAAAAATACAAATAACTTTGCTCCCAACGAGTACAGAGAGGTTGGCAATCTCTCCGGCCTTGCTGTTTATAAAGGGTCAAACGCAACAGATAAAGGGCAATGATAACTGCAGCTAGAAAGTAAAAAATGAAGTAAATTGAGGGTTTAAACAGTGATGGAAATATGGACCGGGGTCCCATGATGTTCACGAGTGATGTCTCTCTCCCAAAAGACGATAAAACTGCTATGCGAGGTAAACAAATCACAGCTGGGCAATTGACATGATTAAAAACGCACCGCAATGCTAACTATGCTACAAAGAAAGGAAGAGGATCAAAAGCATGGGCGGTATGCCAAAATAAGTAGACCGAAATCCATCTGCATCTACTACTAATCATCCACCTTGAGATATCTATCCAGAACATCTCGATGGTATTAAGTTGCGAGCCCCACCCAAAGTGTAAACCCAAAGCAACACACAACTGCATTAAAAGAACTTTGCGTAAAGAAAACAATCCTTGCAACCGCGGTTACAAGCACTGTTGTTTCCCCCTTGTGGCAACAACACATCAACTAGACTCATGTTTCTGTCACTCAAGCGTGTCATCAGGGGGCATGAACCCACAATCAAGAATAACGCTCCCTCTTGGAGTCACTACCTACTACTTGGCCAAAGCAATAAACAACAATGGAGAACATGAAAGAGTTACTCAAGAATAAAAATATAAAAGGTAAGAACCAAATATATTACTCAATCACAATCTGAACATAGTCTCATAATCCATCAGATCCCAGCAAACTCAGCATAGCAACATCAGAAAGAATTACATATGTGCCTTGATCATGTAGCGCAGCTCACAAGGTCTAATCCATGAAGAACAAAGAGGGGAGGAGAACATCACATAGCTACTGATCATGGACCCATGGTCCAAGGTGGACTACTCACAGATCATCCGGGAAGCGTCCATGGTGGTGGAGAAGCTCCCGGAGGTCAACCCTCCCTCCGGCAGGGTGCCAGGAAGAGGTCTTCAGGCGCTCCCGATCTTGGAAGCGCGGCGGCGGCGGAACAGAGGCGTGATCGAGAAAAAGGGTTCTGTCCTCGAGGGTTTCGGAGGATGGAGAATAAATAGGCGAAGGGGGGCAGTCAGGGGGGCACCGGGGGTCCAGGCAGCCCCCTGGCGTGGCCTCACTCCTGGCCGCGCCGGGAGGGAGCCTAGGGCCCTGGTGGGTCCTCTCCGGCCCCCCTTCGGGACTCTGGAAGCTTCCGAAGCGCTGATTTTTTTATTGGATTTTCCCAGAATTTTTGGAGCACTTTTAATATGGAGGAAACATGAAATAGAAAAACAGCAGAAAACAGAAACTGACACTGAGGTGCACTGAGTTAATAGGTTAGTTCAAATATGATCAAAAGTGTATGAAAGTGTATCTAAAACATAGCAATATCACACAAAACATGCATGGAGCAAGCTGAAATTATAGATACGTTTGGGACGTATCAAAAACTTCCACTTGTTCAACATCAACGCACTCACCATTAACACCCAACCGAAATCCCTCCCGACTTGCCTCTGGGAGGAGACCAGTTCCAAATAAAATTTCTGCCCCCACAGATATTGTGAAGCTCATTATTGGTAAAGTATGATTTCATTGCTTCAAGCAGAACTATAAATTCTAACTTCTTCTCAGCAATGAAATCTCTAATAAAAGATCTCTTTATATCTTTCCCTATTCCTGTGACATTCCAAAAGAGTCCTTTCATTGTGGATATTTTTTCTTCCTTTTAACAACAATCCCGACAGAGTGTTTCCCATAGCTAGAAGCTATTGAACATCTTTTATTTTCTGAGTTACTACTAAATATCTTGTTTAGCTGCTAAAGGCACAGAGACCTTCAAGATTAGCATTAGACCCATCTAGGCCAGAGCATAACTTATAAAAATCAGCATCTCTAGTATCAATCAGATCTGGAAAGCCTAAGTCCAGTTGAGAATTATTGTTATAGGCAAAAAAATAGAAATAAATTACTTTCCTAGAGCTTGCTCCATTTTCTCAATTAAATCCAAATTATGTTCAACTATATCCAGTGAGCATCCCAAACTAACCCCAACCAGATTAGACATATGTAATAAAGAAGATTATGGTCATCAAGCTCAGAAAGATAACCATAATTCTCTCTCTCAGCGGCTCTCTCCTTAGCCAGATCTTCCACCTTGCTATCTTCTCTATCTTTCAGTCTGGGGCATCTCCTAATTGCATCAAGATCAGGTTCTGTTGGAGCAGGATTAGTCACCACTTCACTAACTTCAGGGTTGGTTGGGACCCCAACCTTAGTACCAAGAGATTCAATGGACTCTTGGCTAGCATTATAATCCACTTTCTTAACATAATTGGTGTTCTCCACATACTAAACTTTATCATCATCAACATTATGCTCAGGGTATTCCTCTTCATAATTTAGCCTTTCCATTTACATCTCAAAAGCCTCTCTCTTTAGCATCCTCTCATGAAGCATCTGCAACAACATGTTCTGTTTGTATCACTGTTCAAGAATTCGACTGATTAACCAGTTAACTTGCCGATTAAAATCCCTACTCGTAAGGTCATCGAGTAGCCGATAAATAAATAAATCGGCGGATTAATTGATTAACTTGCTGATTAACTTCCCAATTAGCCTATTATTCCCCTACTCACCAGCCAAACGAGCAGGTACCAGGTAACAATTTCCTCAACAATGGTTTGTATACTTCCTTTTTCAAATCCAGTTTATCCAGCTCCGGATCAAGAATTCTCTTAGCCTCCCTAGCAGAAACAACATCAGCTTTGTCCTTGGCCTCATCAAGTGCAATCATTTTAGACTTGATAGCTTCCAATTCCAAGGTAAAAGTACTGATTTGACTGGCCTCCCCAACATGACTACGGTTAGATCCCCCTTTTGTAGCCTCATATTGTGCCGCTTCCCAGGGAAATCTGATCATGTCCCTCACTGTTCCTTTGCCTCTTCCTCTGATCACCATCTAATTCATTCTGATCCAGTCCTAGAGAATCTTGTGAAGGTCTCTTAAATTCAGAGAACCATTCTTTTTCAACTAAGGACTCCATCTCCGTGTAAACTTTGTACATCATAAGATCTTTAGAAGTGAATTCAATATATTTTGGGATGCTATCTCCATCTCTGTGTGCGTCTCTGACTCCAACTTTAGCTCTGATCTTCTCCGCAGAGATAGTGTCCATGTGAATTTCAGCACAGGCCCGAGAGTGGCATAGAAGTTGTTTGTACATCTCTTTTCCGAAATCTTAAAGATATATAGTTCACAGTGAACTACCCGCGAATAAATTTGATAATGCAGCAGGCACAGTTGATACCCTAGGACCACGGGCGTAGCGATCTCCAACATTTAAGCTTCATTGATCCCACCATGTTCCGCGCCAGTACTTGTAAAAGCAACCCCTCAGATATCCTACGCATGGACCATTTTAGCAAATGCACATAGGTTGGTTGAGCACTTGAGATTGAGCCGCACACCACCCTACCACTTGTATGAAGAGTCTGAAACCAGTGGAATGCTACTCCATACCAGCATGTAGTTTCTGCTTTCATGCCGTACTACCGTTCATGCACGTCGTTTTGGCGGGATACCGGAGCACATCGTATCCAGAGGGTATGATACTACGTGCTGCGCGCAGCTGAGGCTGAGCTGGGTGAAGTGAGCAGGCCAGGCCGCGCACATTTAATCGGCATGGCCGCTCGCTCCCGGTTGCTTCGATCCGATCCGATCCCTCGCCCCGCGCGCGCTCTGCCGTGCCCCGGTCGCCCGCGGGGAGAGCTACGCGAGATGGGCCGGACACGCACCCAGCGCCAGAGCGCGCGTCCCTGTCGCCCGCGCGGACCACCCCGAGGGCGGGGCGCAGCCTGCAGGTCAGACGCCAATAATGGCCGACGCGCCCTCTCCCACCTCCCCTGGCCTGCTCGGTCAGTTCACCTCACCCGCCCGCCCAGAGCCAGAGCCCCCCAAGAACCGGGCCCTGTGCATGCACGCTGTCCCGGACGGCTTGATGCCTTCGCCTTGTCCCCGCGCGCGCCCGCCGTCCCCATCGCGCCCGTCGCCGTCGCGGGAATCCCCCGCGCGGCCTTCCGAGGGCTTCCGCGCCACCCGTTCCGCGGAGGCGGATCACGGGCGGATACGGATCGAGGAGAGGGATGGGTGGTGGCTTTTGTTTCCGGGGCCAGATCACGTCGGCGTCTACATGTGTCCGTGTCCGTGTCCGTGCCCGAGAAGATCGAATTGATGCACCAACCTCCACCTAGCTTGCCTCACTTTCATGGATCATGCCGCTGGAACGCACGTACGCAGCCGGAGCGCACGAACATTTCTCTGCCATTCTCCTGCCCACACATGCCATGGCATTGCCATTGCCTCGGATGAACTGTTCATGCAAATGTAGTTCG
Source organism: Bromus sterilis (assembly GCA_950022295.1). Classification (NCBI taxonomy): domain Eukaryota; kingdom Viridiplantae; phylum Streptophyta; class Magnoliopsida; order Poales; family Poaceae; genus Bromus; species Bromus sterilis. The sequence continues at coordinate 318,213,901 of OX465597.1, read as the reverse complement.
ATCTGGTAGGAGTCATATGCTGCATGTGCATGGAAATGCAGCTCTGGTTGCACTAGCCCGATCGATCTGCGCTGCTCACTCGCTGGCCCCCTACGTTACTCGGCAGGTTGGTGTGCTTGTGCAGGCCGGGGACCGGCAGATCGATCGATCGATCTTCCTAGTTCAACCCTTCTCCTACCGAGTGATCTATCTGTACGTGCATCATTCAACTGTTGTTGGCCCTGTATTAATGGGTAATGTAATGCGTGGTCAACACTTTTGAATGATTAAGCGGAGGTGTTAATCTGTTGTCTGCGGTGCATTGCACCTGTGTGAGGCGGACTAATGCACATTAGGTGGTCCAAGAGCAGACTAATTGCATCGTAGCTGCAAGTTGGTAATGGGTCAGACGTCCTCTGGGGTTGACTGGAAAAATTATTGTTATCTAGGTAAAAGTAGTACTGTATAATTCATGAGCAAAGACTTGCATGAGAGTCCACTATTTTCATTTTTCACTGTTTCTTCTTCATATATATAAAATTGTCATGTAGACATGTTTTTTTTTTCCGAAACTAAGGCAAAAAAAAAATACCTTATCAATTAGTTAAGAAGAAGAACATTGCCCAGTTAATTGATGGAAAACCGATATAATCAACTCATAAACGGACTACTCATAAAACATAAAACCCCACAATTTCTCAATCAACGCACCAAACACTCTCAACCCACAACAGCCGCAACGCTCAATACTAGTACAACGCAACATGACTACATATGAGAACAACTCAACAAAAGGCAATGTGCAACAATAGAACCACAATAACGGCCCAAGCTGAAAGGGCAAGCAGAGAAGTCAAGGATCTTCCATCAAGAAATTGCATGCGCATTTCCTATGTTTCCGATCTTCTTGCATTTGCACTTAAGTGACTTCTCCTTCAAGATGTCGGTCTGGGCGTTATTGCTCTTACCCTTCATTGGCATCCCTATCAGAAAGGAAGCAATAGCCCTTTCAAATCCAAGACTAACATCCTCCAAGCTAGAGAGCACATCACAAAGATCTTTTGCGAAGAGAGCACCAGGATTATGCATAGGCGGGGCCGAAAGTGCGCGAGCAAAGCCACATTTTAGTGCCCATACGAATTCACCTCCAGTTGCTCACCCGACAAAGGTGAATCATGTCCCCCATACGAGGTTATCATCGAGTCCACCTCCATATGCTCCACCGTCAAAGGGAGAAGCAGGGCTTGAACATAGCTTTGAAAGCTCTCGAACTATCTGCAGTATCGGAGCCACAACCACAACGATGGCCTGACCCTTAGCGATAGATGTCACGGGGGTTAAGATAGACGACGGTGAACTCTTCGCAACACGAGGTGAGGAACAACCATATAGCTCTGATCTCTTGTCCTTCATAGATCCAACATTAGTCTCAACAGGAGGACACAATCTCGTAGTGGTCTGCAACACAGTCGACACAAGAGAGATCTTGCTTAGAGAAGCTTCTGCCCACTCTAGAAAGCTTCCAACACGCTCTAGTATCTCAACTTGAGCTGCTAGAGCAAACTCCAACATCACATCAAATGGGGTTACCGAGCCAACACTACTAGGGAAATAGCTATACATGGAAAGCTTATTAGTGGCGCATATAACAAGCCATGCGCCACCACCTGTTAGGGGTGGCGCACTTGAAAATAATGCGCCACCCATAAGACCTTAGGGGTGGCGTATTATTTTCCAGTGCGCCACCCCTAAGAGTGGGCCAGCCTGGATGAGCTTATACGTGGCGCATCTATAATATTTAAATAGTTCATCCCCACTAACCTTTCTATCTTGACATGCAAGCTATCCACATCATCAAGTAGGTCCACAATGCAAAAAATTAATTTCCACCAACTCTTCATGCACATGCTCCCATTAATTCTTCATGCATCACAAATAAATATTTATAAAAATTATGCACTTAGCTCCACGATTTATAAATGATTTCTTTATAGAAAATCAAATTATAAGTTACCTCCCAAGTTATTTTTCTATTCGACAAATTTTCTATGAATGCACATATGTAGTTGTTATTAGTGTTTTAGGTTTAGTCAAGGGTGGAGATGTTTCCACTATCTCTACTCAACTTCTTTTCGTCTATTATCATCTCACCGATATATTGTCAAGGTAATTAATTAACAAAGCAAAAAATGACACATATTTTTGGATTTTCATCAAATTATCTTAGATTTGTACTTTAAACAATATCTTTTTTGAAAAATAAATATAATCAAATTATAATATGTTTCATAATTTTTCTCCTGTTTTAAAACATTACAGTATTTGTTAATAGTTCCCGCAGCAACGCGCGGGGTATCATCTAGTTTGGTAAAATGCGCCACCCCTAAGAACCTTATAGGTGGCGCATTTTGGGCGCATTTCCAAAATGCGCCACCCCTTAGGGGTGTCGCATTTTGGAAATGCGCCACCCATAAGCTCTAAGGGGTGGCGCATCTTGCGTATGCGCCACTAATAAGAAGAACCCCCCCTCCTCCCGTGGACCTCCTTTTCAGTTTCAAAATAAATAAAAGAAAATGATAGAAATGTCAAAAAAATAAAAGAAAATAAGTTTCCCAAATGATATGTGGTCTAGTTGTTAGGAAAATTTACAAATATGAATTTCGACTTTTTTTGCAAAATCTCCCGAGAATTTCGTAAAATGGGCTTAACTTTTTCATACGACCTCCGATGAAAAAGTTTTTTCTATGAAAAATCATCTACTCGAAAAGTTAGATGAATGAGACAGAGAATAAAAATGACCAAGCAGAGTGGCTAGATGAACGGGACAAATCATTCAAACAAAAAACGAGCAAAAAAATCGTAATCCAAATCCAGATCCAGATTCAAAATTCAAAAAAAAGTTAATGGTGGCGCATCTTCAAAATGCGCCACCCCTAAGAATCTTAGGCGTGGCGCATTTCAGAAATGCGCCACGCCTAAGATTCTTAAGGGTGGCGCATTTGAAATGCGCCACTATTAAGGCCTTATTAGTGGCTTGTCGTTAGTGGCGCATTTGTAATGCGCCACTAAACGCAAAAAAAGGACGCCACTAAAAGGCTATTCCCTAATAGTGCAACATGAGAAGAAACGACTCACGCCCAGACCCGCGATGAAGCACTGAAAACATGTTGATAGCCTATTATAATTGCTCCAAGAAACCTTTGACTTTAAGAATAACCCACAAGGGAAAAACCTGCATCCCCGCAATAATTGTTGAATATTTAGACAAACTCATGATTAAATCAAGAATACAAATCATGACAATTCAATCTCACACACACTACCATGTAATAACTCTCTCAAACTATGTGTACTGAACAACATGTAAAACAACATCACATAATCATCAAACATGATTAAATCGTTGATCAGGTCACATTGCATGTATTGACCCTTTGACAATGAAGAGTAAATAGCAAAAAAAACTACCACATTATGGGCTAGGGTTCCAAAAACTACCTTTCTCTTATACTTTCAAAAATCTACTACTTTTTTGGTAACCTATGGCAAAAAAACAAATATCTCAGCGGTTAAATTTTAATCACGTTTATGGCATCTCTGGCCCACCCGTTAGGAGCCCACATGAATAAAAGTCAATGTCGTTAGCTTTGACCGTTAACTTAAATTTGCGGACAAAACAATTTTTTGGGGGGAAAATATTTTTCGTTCGGTGGCAATGTTGGGGATATCGCTTATCGGGAACTTATCGGTCGATCCATGATAAGGGGTATATCGGACGATTTATCGGTATATCGTGCCATTAATCAGAATATCGGGTCACTTATCGGCTAATTTATCTTATCGGTGAGACACCGAGAAGGGATAAATTGGACTATTTATCGAAATATCGGAAGATATCTGGTACAGTGTCGGTGGAAAATGTTTTTTCCTCTGAATAAATGATTTTTTGGGGAAAAACATTTCTTCAGAAAGTTTTTTATTATTTTTGGCAAAAAATTGGGTGGTTTTGGGCCCAAAATGATTTTTTTGGGTAAAAAATAATTTTTTCATGGGGAATTTTTCTATGGAAATATATTTTTTCTTTGAAAAAGGGATTTTTTTTCGAGAAAATGATTTCCTTCAGCATTTTTTGGTGGGAAATTAATTTTCCCTCGTAAAAAGGGTAAAAAATATTTTTCCCCTGGGGAAAAATATTTATTATCGGTGAAATAATTCCCTTGGAAAATGGGTTATTTTTTCGGGAAAATGATTTTTTTCAGAAAGTTTTTGTTTTTTGGGGGGAAACTTGATTTTTGGCCCAAAATGATTTTTTGGATAACTTTTTCCCTCAAAAAAATAAATTTTTGGGAAAATGATCTTCTTCGGAAAGTTTTTTGTTTTTTTAGGAAATAATTTGGGTTTGCTTTGGACCAAAATGACTTTTTCAAGGGGTGGGGGTTTGATTTTGAAAATATTTTTTGCTTGGGAAATATATTTTTTCTTGGGTAATATTTTTCCCGAAAAAAGATTTTTTGAGAAATGGAAGGAATGGACACGTGGGTTCCATCTATCGTAACGGTCGAAGATAATGGCGTTGATTTTTATGCCACGTGAGCCCCTAACAGGTGGGCCGCAGATATCATAAACCAAATTAAAATTTATCTGATTCGATATTTGGCTTTTTCTATCATAGGTTATCAAAAAAGTCGAAACATTTGAGGTGCACCAATACTGAGTTGTAAATTGAAGAAAATGAAAATGATTGTAAACATACATACTCCTATGTATCCGCCGTAGCACGTAGGCATCAAAGTCTATCTAGGGTACGTACGTGTTGGAAGTATTATCGATGTTATCCATGTGCCGGTCTTTTGCATCGGCAAGCAACACGCGTGCTGCCGACCTCGCGTAATAACTTCGGAGCGGAGCATTGTTCTGCGACGCCGGGCAGCTGGATCATTCCACTTCCGGGATGGGGTGCAAGTACTCACCGGAGACTTGGTGACCGGCGAGGGCCGGCAGCTTCCTTGATTACATTAGCAGAGACATTTGAACGTAGAAAACACCATTGACAAAATGTTAAGGTGGATGCTATGCTAGGCACCAGCCAACCAACCAGAAGCTGACGGTTGCTTTTCCGGAGCTGCAAATTCTTCATTTTTGCAGCTCGCGATAACAGTCAAGAATGGCATCAATGGAGTAACCGGAACCTACAGTCTACACAATCAACGAGCTACAGTTAGCTAGCTAAGGTGGTCCAAGGATTGACATTACGGATCAGTAGTGAGTGAGATCGACGGTCGCATCATGGAGTCGCCACCTAGCTGCCACCGCTAGATTCTATCCAGCGAGGTGAGATAGATCGATGACCACCTCTACACCCCAGTTGCGCTAGCTTCCCTGAGTGGCCGACGGAGGGATCGGTCCAGCCGGTGGCCGGCCAACTCGAGTCACAGATTGATCCAAGCGCGCCCATGCGGCATTTCCTGCGTGCCGGCGCCGTACTCGTAGTGTTATACGCAAAGCTTTTACCTCCTTCGAAAATACTTGTCGGAAGAATGGATATATCTAGGAAAAGTCTTCTCATTAGCTCGAGCTCATATGAGCTTGATATAAACAGTAAAATTAAAAAAATTATGTGTCAACATTGATAAATGTTTCAAATGATTATAAAATTGGAAAATAGTAAGTGTCAAACGTTACGCACGAAGCAGGTTGGTCCGAACGAGCCATCCGTCGTTAGTCCGCGCGCACGGATCTTAATGCGTCACCTCAGATTTAAAAAACATGTGGGCTGTTTATTTCCGCCTTGACGTTTTTTTCATAGGTTTTCTCGCACCGCATGCCATTTTGCTATCCTCGTCCAAATCGATTGTCTGTTGTGTAGCCTATTCACGCTTATTTTCTAGGCCCAGTTGCTACAGATCGGCCCAGTGCAGAAATAAATACGAATTTTGGCAATGCTCATTTTTTCTAAACGGTAGCTAAAATCGAAACGTGCTCTACATGTTACTTTCTTAAATTTTTGTCTAATTTCATAAAATTTGCTTTATTTTGCCATGTTTTCATTTTTTAAATATGATATTTTCCTGTTAACTACAAATCACACTATTTTTTGTAATGAATTGTGTGATATCTAATTAATCGGAAGTAATGACAATTTTATTTTGTGAGATATGACAATTATTATTTGTATGTAGCTTACGGGTATTAGTAACTATTTTTTAGGACATGGAAATTTTCTTTGTGTGACATGGCAATTCTTTTTGCGTTGTCTTGGGGGTACACATCTATTAAAACACGGTAATTAATACAGTGTGATATGGAAATCCTTATTTTGGCAAATATTATTATTTTTAGGACATGGCGATTATGATTTTATGAGACATGATAATTCTTTGTGTGACATGGCAATTTTTTTGTGTTGTATTGTGGGTACACATTTATTAAAACATTTTTTTTTATTTTTTGTGATATGACAATTGTTATTTGTTGTAAATAGAAATTCTTTATAATATTACGTGAAATATTGTAATTTTCTGTTTTAGAAATGTTGGACATTGCTTTTTTTAGTAGAACATGACAAAATTGCCATGGTCCCAATGGTGCAATAGGTTTTCATCCCAATGGCAATTTTACCTTGTTTTTATTTCTTATAGATTGTTTTTTTGTATAAGTTTTTGATGATTTTTTGTAGGAAAAAATATTTTCTAAAACCAGCCATGGGAAATTCTTATTTTTATTGGACATGTCAATTCTTATTTGTATGGCATGGTAATTTTATTCATATGACATGAAAATTCTTATTCATCGTACATGGCAATTATTTATTTATAGGATATGACAATTTTTATTCGTAGGACATGACAATTCTTATTGGTAGGACAAGTCGATGTCTATTGATAGCACATGACAATTCTTATTCGTACATCATGGCAATTCTTGTTCGTATGACATGACAATTCTTACTGGCAGGAAATGGTTATTCTTACTGGCAGGGCATGACAATTCTTATTGGCAGGACATGACAATTCTTACATGTGGGTCGTGATACTTTATGAAACATGGCAATTTTTATTGAAATTGTTCAAAATGAGTATTTTTAGTAGAACATGGAAAATTTGCCATGGTTAAATGGTGCAATAGGATTTTCATCCCATGGCAATTCTGCTATGTTTTTATTTTTATATTGTTTTATTTTGGGTTGCGATGGTTCTTTTGGACATGGAAAACTCTTATTTTTGCACATGGGAAACTCATGGTATTTTATTTAGATCATCCATGACAAATTATTTTTCGTGCGAGAGTGCAATTCTTATTTTGTATATAGCTTATTGGACATGGAAAATTCTTTTGTGTGTGAGATGGCAATTCTTGTTTGTCGGCTATTGTAATTTTTTTTTTGCATGACATGACATTCGTTATATATAGGACATGGCAATTCTTATTCATATGACATGACATCTCTTATATGTGAGGCATGGTATTATGTGGAACATGACATTCATTATATATGAGACATGGCAATTCTTATTTATACGACAACACAATTCTTATATGTGAGACATGATATTTGAAATTGTTGGACATGAATATTTGGAGTAGAGCAGGGCAATTTTCTATGGTTACAATGGTACAATAGGGTTTTCATCTCATGACAATTTTGCCTTGTTTTTTAATTTTAGATTTTATTTATAGGTTACGATGATTTTTTAAATATTAATTTGCCATGGAAATTTAATATTTATTCCCATGATAATTTTTTAGTTTTGTTTTTATTTTATTTCATGGCAAATTCTATTTTAAAAATTGATTGCATTGTAGAAAAGAAAAACATTATTTTTATCACAATACGAGAAAATTCAGTAATGGGCTTGTAAAGCCCAGTAAAAAAAATAAGGAGGCGTTCGAACTGGGTTGTCTCCACTCCGAACGAAATCATTCGGGTGGGCTGCTACTAGCGACCGAACCGGGCGTGTTGGCGAGTAACCTTCCGCCCGCACGTCAGGCACATATCGGTGTCCATAAAATTTCATCACAAAATGATATTCATGAAAGTCACAGAAAAAAAGACAAAATCAGTACTCTAAAATTCTTTAAAATATAACATTTTGGAGCATCGATTTTGTTTTTGTTTTTAGCTGCGGCTTTCACGAATGTCATTTCGTGATAAAATTTTACAAGCATATCATTTGTCAATGTTTGACATAAGAAATTAGGATTTTCTGATTATTAAAAAGAATCAATTTTACTGTTCAGCGAGCTCATATGAGCTCGAGCTCACTTACACCATGTCATGTGTCTAGATGTATTTTACTTTTAGATACACTTAGTCTTATCCATTTTTCCAAAAAATATTTTTGTACGGAAGGAATATATATACTTGCTTTAGGTCATATAGTCAAGTGAGCTTTGCTACACTAGGGAAGTGTACCGAGGATTACGGGTTTAATGGTAATTGGTTTGATTTGATTGGATTAATGAAGCACTCGGGTCAAATTTAAGAGGGGATCAAGATAATTACATGAACATTTCCGTAAAACCCCATCATTTTTCCGCCGTGTGTCTAGTATTTTTTAGTCAAGTTGAATACGCTAAATGGCATTCATGCATAATCAATTAGTACTCCGTTGTTCGATAAAAATCAAGACATGGCTGTCGCTGAATTCTGTTGGGGAGGACGAACGGCTGCACTGTGTTAACTTATTTGCCTCTTTTTTTTAGACACACTTATTCACAGTTGGAACTTCAAAGATATGAACATGGATCGTTGGGTTTTCCTTTTTATTGGCAAACATGTTTTTTAGAGGGTTTTAGGGAACATGTATCATTTTTCTTTTGAGGATTCATGTATCGTTTTGTGCTCATGCCCCGTCCAGCTAAGACCCACGGCCGCGTGGGGGTCTAGGAAATTTTCCTTAACTCTACCCAGCAAATCCCCGAATCTCTGTGAAGCACACAATGCGATCCTAATAATAATGCTTATCCGAAGATTTTTTTTTACAAAATATATGTTTTTCCTAGAAATTAAAAAAACATATGCTATTTTAAAAAAAGATGCGCTTCCCTAGACCCCACGGCTCTAAATTTTGTAAAACCACGGAGAGGTATTCTTGTCGGACACCGCTAAGCATCAGACTACAGATAGTTTGTACTTAGCAGACCAGTGGAAGGCCGTCCGATCAAAGCACCACGTACGTCCGATTTTGCTAATTTTCAACCCAGCCAGGGATTAATTGCTTCTGATCGCTAATTTATGGCTGCTTGGTAATTGCTTCCGTAATGCACGTCATGCACTCTCACGTCTCTCTCCAGCCCATCCAAAAACGTTGCTTCCACTAATTTGTTTCCTAACAAATACTTTTATAAATCAGCCATAAGTACGCCCCTAAATAACGTGAGTCTTCATTCTTGGATTTTATGTCAGCCTATTTTCTTCTTTATAAAGTAGATCTCGATTTCCTTATGCTTCCTAACAAAGGAGATCTTGATTCCGTTATTTTAAAATTTTGCTTCCATGAATTTTGGATGGATTTGCTTCGATATTTCATATGCAATTTTTTCCATTATACTGCAGAGTTAAACTTGCTTCTGCTTATCAATGAATTTGCTTCCATGCTGAATTAGACTTACCACTGGTTAATAAACACAATGTTTTCTACCTAATGTTTTTTTATCATGAGTACACACAACACATGCTTCAAGCATATTAGGGATTTTATTCCAAGCAATACAAATGTGTTCAATTTGCTTTTATCATATAAAAATCATGCTTCCAACACTACAAACCTTGCTTCATAATACAATCATTTTTCTCTCCAACCGGTATCATGTGGTGTGCCTCCTTTAGTTGCTCTATACATAGAATGTACACTTCATCCCTACGATGCACACTACCTCATCACAGTCCCACCCTGCTCTGCTCCATCCACAACATCCATTTGTTTCACAAATCTGCATGTATCGACATCACGAGTCACAAGAGTCCGATGAGGAGGAGAGAGGGGATGACACCTTTGACCTTGACAACCGAGTGTGTCTTGATAGTTTGCTTGCAAAACAATGACAAAACATTCGGCGGTCATGTCGACGCCATGCCTTCCATCGATGACAGTGTCGTGCTCACAGTCGGTAAAGCATGATCTTACGCCCAAAGTTAACCCTGCAGAAATTTAGGAAGCATGCATGAGTAGTTTTATTTGGATATAAACTTACAAACATGACGTGTAAGAAATAGTATGAAGCATGGAAATATGAACCCAATGTAGAAGCACAACTGTGAAGTATAGGAAACAAACCGCACACAGTGAAGAAGCATAACTATCTTGTGTACGAAGCAACTGTATATTGTGAAGAAGCACATACAAATGAATCGTGAAAACTGGATACATCAGATTCATGCAATGTCAACAAAACTTTTACATATTGAAAGCATGTTTTATGATGGATATAAAAAAGATATCTGCATAGTCATTTGAATTAAGACAAGGAAGGGGGTGACATGCATCTTGTCCATAATATATGTGAAATTTAGGAAGCATGATTTAGTTGTTGATTAAGTCAAAAATATGAAGCCGATAAGCATATACGAGTCATAGGACAAAGCAAACCTAAACACGATGTAGAAGCAAAAGTTTTATATGTATGAAGCAAACTGGACTCATCGTAGAAGCACCCGCATCCTTTTTTGCTGGAAATCTGTAGAATATAAACACATATACAAAATAAAGAAACATGTATGTGGTGCTACAAGACATCTATACCTCAAAAGTACGTATGAGAAACCAAGGTACCTTAGGTTAGTGTAAGCAATAATTTTATGCTATCTGAATATATTTGAGATGCGCAGGTAACCATATAAAATTGATGCTACAGAATTAAGAAGCACGGAAATAATTGTTTGGTAATATATTTAAACTTTGATGGAAGCATGGAAATTATAACTAATGTTGAAAAGTAATATTACACCATCAAGATTGGAACAATATTACTGTATGATCGATATAAGAAATTCACCAAAATTGATGGAGCATGAAAAGGTGTACAGAATACATCAGATTTGTTTCTTGGATGCATAAAGTGCTTGCACTAAAAGTATGAAGCATGAAAATGTGTAGTGGGTGCATCAATAATATTACTTGGAAGCATGGGAATTTGAAACTGAAATGAAAGAATTAGTACTAGGCAGATTACGCATTATATACCACCTTGCAAAAATTCACAATAAAAGACATCGATTTGGGAGTATGTTGAATCAGGCGCTGATGCACACACTGCAGTAAAGGGGTGGATATATTCTCGCAAGACAATACCTTGGATTCCGAGCAGAGTAACTTCAAATATGGGAAAAACTTCTGGTAGGTCGTCGGGGTGGGGAAGATGGAGTGGTTACACCTTCAGTCGATGCTCTCTTCGAGATGGAGATGGCAGGGTCGGACCCCCTAAGGCCGGGAAAAAGCACTTTAAATGGCACCCAAAGGCCGCATCGGAGAAGAGGAAGATGGGGCAGAAGCATTGTCGCGCAACTGGGCAATGAGTTGGGGAGGAACTGCGGCCGGATCTGCCCTAGCTGGTGGCGGCAACAAGATATGAAGGGAGCGGTGCGTTCGGCGGCAAGCTGGATTGTGGTGTGTACGGAGAAACATAAAAGAGGAGATGACGAGGAAGTTATTAAAGGAGCAATTAGTGTTGTAGATAAGGAAGGTTATTAAAGAAGGAAACGAGAAAGCAGGACTACTCTCACGCGTCAGATTTGAAATAAATCGACGACGTGCGGGTGGTCTGACGCTGGAAGTTTGCCAGACTACAGATACAAAGAGTTTCCCATTCTTGTCTCACCACTTGTTTAGTAGGATACCAGGAGGTTAGCGCGAGGATAGCTCACATAAGTCTAAATCCGAACCCGAACATTCGTATGTATAGGTACGTGTATACGTATGGTCCCATGTTTATCATATATATCGATACTAGGAAGATTGCTCGTGCGTTGCAACGGAATAAAACCTTATTTTTATAATTAAATATTTATAATGTACGTAAATTTAACTTTATATATTTTATTCAGCGTCACATCAAATCCTTTTAATCTTTGTACAAAATATGCCTGCACCTTGCAATGAAAGAAAAAGTCGTCTTTTTCAACTAGCATAGCTCAAGACATCCACTACTTGAAATCACTAATAGCATATACGTAGTTTAATTTTCCAATTCAATTCCGAAGTCATGGAAACCTATTGTCCAAATGACCCACAGATAAATAATTGACTATTACTTGAATAGGGACAATAATAATAAATATATACATTATTTTGTACATATAAAATGTCTACAAATTAAGTATCAACCCTCTTGTAAAATTAACTTAAAACTTGTAGTCCTTGTGAGGATTTGAAAAACAAAATTAGTACATAATGCTCTGTAGTAAATTCTTTGGGAAGAAGATGTCAGTTATCCTATTCACCAAAATGTCAAACGGTGCAACATTTCGTAGGTGTCATCGGCGGCCGAGAGGTGCATAATAAGGTCACGAAGAAATACACATGCACCGCACATTATTCATGAAAAAAATCTTTAAGTAATCATCTATTCCATTTAAGGTCACCTGTGGTTATTAGACCAGCAAGGTGGGCAAGCTTGTGCGGTGTTATTAAACCAACGAACCCCACTTAACCGGTGTTTCGTCTGTCTTTTCTATCTTGGAGTAATATTCCTTCCAACCTCTTCTGATGTAGCCCAAGAGACATACTAAGAAATCGAATTCAAATTCTCTATGCAGGCCAAGAATCCTTTCTCTAGGAGTTGTTTGAATGAGTATATTATAAGAGTTATATTTTTAGACGTGATTTCTGATATAAGAGTATCTCCAAGAGTTTCTTAAAAAAGTTATATATCTTGTAAAACTTCATATGACTCACAAGTCGGTGAATCATGCCATGGTGGTCGGCGGCGTGGTGACGGATCAGCATGGCGGCATGTGGCGGCGATGGGTTCGGCCGACGTCGCAAAAGTGAGGCGGTGGCGTTCCGGTGGCAGTGTGGCAGCGACGCGGTGATTTTTTAGAAAGCGGCGTGTCAACGATGCCGTGAGAAAGTTACTGGTGGTTTTTTACCCCCAAGAAATATATATGAGATGAACATATATTAACTCCAAAAAATATAACCACTACAAAAACTCCAAAAGATATATAAGATGGACATATTTTTTGAAAGTTGAGATCAAATTTACATGAACCCATAAACTTGAAGATGACATAAAAAATTGTATATCTGGATCACCACAAAATCTTTCAAATGGACAAAAATACATTGAGCAGCAGCACACAAATTTCCTTCAGCACCTTTCATCTTACACCAGAGAGCGCCACTCTTGCATGGCTCATCTGATCCATCTAAGAGCATCTCCATCCACACCCCCCAACAGCCCCCCAGGGTGGTGATATTTGCACCGGATGGAGAAAAATCGCCCTGTTGCGCCCCCAACCGCCCAAATTTTGCTAGATTGGGACAAAATTGGATCCGCCGATCCCAAGCTGAACCTAGCGCGCTGGGGTCGCCTGGGGGCACCGGTGCTACGAAAGCACGCGAAAGGTAAACCACCCCACACAATCGCGCGCGTTTCTCCGAGAGGACCCGCCGTGTCGGCGTCTCTGTAGTGCCGTCTTCATCCCCTCGCCTCGGCTTCCCGCACAAATCAAGCCTGCCGGCGGCTCAGGTGATTCAATGCCGAGGATTCCAATCGACCGCCAAGCAGTCCAATCAACTCAGGCGCTTTAATGGTCATGCCTCCGCGTGTTCCCCTCTGATCGCGTCGTGTGTCCACAACCCTCCCGCCCACCCGCCTCTATAAAAGATGAGTCTCTCCGTAGCTCGCCGCACCCGCTCCTCACCTGCATCTCCTCGCCTCGCCTCTCCTCTCGCATCTTGCCTCTCTCCCGCTTATCTCCGGCGACATGGGTGAGCGCTTCCCCAACGACGACGCGACATCCAATGGCTTCGACCGCCGTTCGCTGCACGGGTGGGAGGCGGCGCTGCTGTGTCAGGCGGACTATCCATGTCCGCCTGACACGCCCCCCCACCAAACACACACACACAACTAGGCGCTGAGCAATGCCGGCGTCCTGGTGCCGCCGATCCCACGCGGCCGGGCCTTCTCCGTCGAGGTCGAGGCCATGCTGGAGGTGGTGCGAAACAACCTGGCGTCCGTGCAGGACAACGATTAGGAGTGGAAATCCTACTTCCAGCATCGCCACGCCGAGGCAGTGGCATCCACAAAAGGCCGACAACCGTCGAGCTCGAAGAACGCCAACGGCCACCGCCATTGGTGGGGTGCGCCAGGACGCACCCTCCACGCCGTCCTCAAGCACATCGAAGGAGGCAACAACCCGCCGCTCCGGCTGAAAGGATCGAGATAGAACTAGAGGGGGGGGGTGAATAGGTTAAATTACAAATTTTATCACTACTTAGCAATTTTAGGAAATAGTGCGGAAGATAAAGATGAGCCTAACAATTGCAAGGATGAAGTAGTTAAGATAAGGTAAAAAACAAGCACAATATAAGTAAGCAAGTGAGGGATAAACAACAAGGTAACAACAAGGTAGTGCAAGTAAAAGGGGAAAGATTAGGGATAACCGAATGACGCGAAGACAACGATGTATCCCGGTGTTCACTTCCTTGGAGGGAAGCTTCTCACCGTTTGGAGAGAGTGGGTGAAACCACGAAGGCACACCAACGCCATGAAGGCTCACTCTATTCCCCTTGAGATATCACCACGAAGGCGATTCCCAACCACTACCGGTTGACCTAAAGGTGGTCACCAAACCCTCAAAAACTCAACGGGGGTAATAACAATGGTTGATTCCTCTCTGAAGAGCTCCTACCCGCCTAGGAGTCTCCAACCTCCAAGAGTAACAAGATCAATGGACTTACTCAAAACGCGATTTGCTTTGGTTGAAAGATGGGGAAGGGCCGGATCGGGCCCACCTCCGGGCCTCTCCTTCGGCATACATCGTCGCCGTGACCTAATTCTCCAGGGGGAAAGTTAGAACAGAAGTTCCACCGCTGCTGTGAGGTAGAAACTACTAGAGAAGAAAAGACCTTTCCGGCGGGCAGATTCAGCCGGAGATAACTCCTGCCGGAGGGGGAGATTGTCCTCATTGTCATCACCATTGTCACGAGCATCATCGAGCATCATCACCATCATCCCCAACACCAGCACCATCTCCATCTTCACCCTATCTCACCTTGACATTGCAATCCTTGTTGTACCTCGCACTATTCATCCCCTCTACTTTACCGGTGGTGACTACTACTTTGTGGTGAATGCTATTAATTTTTGTTGGAGAATTATTATTATGACCAGATTATTCACCATATATTTATCACCTCTGATCATGATCTCTTTTATGTATCTTGAGTAGTCACTTTAGTTCTTGAGGACATGGGAGAAGTCTTGTTGTTAGTAGTCATATGATGTTGAAGTAATATGTGTTGATTTGATATTTAACTTGTGGTGTCACTCTCCTAGTGGTGCTACGTGAGCGTCGAATACATAGCACTTCTCCTTTTTAAGGACCTAGGGGAAGGCATTGTGTATAAAGGATGCTTACGGTGGGTTGCCGGAGTGACCGAAACCTGAACCCCAGTTTGCACACTTTTGCACAAGGGAGTATTGGATCCTAGAGTTTATTGCTATGGTTAGGTTTGACCTTAATTTCTCTTTTGTATTTTGAATGATTGCAAGAGGTTTAATCGTAAGAGTGCACTTTTCTTAGTCTAGGTAGTGTGCTAGCATAGGTCCACCCACACAACACTTATCCAAAAAAACATAGTACTAGACAGAGTATGGCGAAAGTAACTTGATTACCTCTCTCGTGTGTCCTCCTGAGCGCTTTAGTCTTTATAAGAAGAGTCCCCAGGCTTATCCTTTGTGTTCAAAAGGATCAGGCCACTTGTTGCACCTCATCATCATTTACAATGTTTTGAATTTTTGGCGCCTGGAAGAGCCCAAAATGCTTTCTAAAGATGAAAATAGGGGTATTATGGTAAATACTGCAGTACACACTTAAATACATGTATAATTTTAACCATTATTCTCTTTAAGTGAACAAAATGGCATACATAGAGGTATATAGGAAAGTTGGAGTGGCATATTTCCAAGTCCAGTTTTTGTAATAGCATTTCCCCAAGTGGTGAAAATTGGAGTGGCATAGATCCAATTGATACGCCCAAACGTATCGATAATTTCTTCTTGCTCCATGCATGTTTTGTGGATATTGTTATGATCTAGATACACTTTCATACACTTTTGATCATATTTGGACTAACCTATTAACTCAGTGCACCCCAGAGCCAGTTTCTGTTTTCTGCTGTTTTTTTATTTCAGGTTTCCCCCATATTAAAAGTGCTCCAAAAATTCGGGGAAAATCGGATAAAAAATCAGCGCAACGGAAGCTTCCGGAACCCCGAAGGAGGGCCGGGGGGCCACCACCAGGTGCTCAGGCGGCCACCTGGCGCGGCCTAGGGCTTGGCCGCACCAGGGGGGGCGCCTGGACTCCTGGTGGCCCCCTGGCTGCCCCCTCCCCTTCGCCTATATATTCCCCGTGACGCGAAACCCCTGAGACAGAACCCCTTTTCGTGATCTCGCCTCTGTTCCGCCGCCGCCTGATACGTCCCAAACGTATCTATAATTTCTTCTTGCTCCATGCATGATTTGTGTGACTTTGACATGTTTTACTTGAACTTTCATACAATTTTGATCATATTTGGACTAACCTATTAACTCAGTGCACCACAGTGCCAGTTCCTATTTTCTGCTGTTTTTCTATTTCAGTTTTCCCCCATATAAAACGTGCTCCAAAAATTCTGGAAAAATCAGATAAAAAATCAGCGCAGAAGAACCTTCCGGAAGAACCTGAGTGGGGCCAGAGGGCCACCACCAGGGGCCCAGGCGCCCTGGTGGCGCGCCCTACGGTCTGACCGCGCCAGGGGGGCGCCTGGACCCCTGGTGGCCCCCCTGGCTGCCCCCTTCGCCTATATATTCTCCGTGATGAGAAACCCTCGAGGACAGAACCCTTTTTCGTGATCTCGCCTCTGTTCCGCCGCCGCCGCGCTTCCGAGATCGGGAGCACCAGCAGACCTCTTCCCGGCACCCTGCCGGAGGGAGGTCCGACCTCCGGGAGTCTCCTCTCCACCATGGATGCTTCCCGGATGTCTCGTGAGTAGTTTCCTTTGGACCATGGGTCTGTGATCAGTAGCTATGTGATGTTCTCCTCCCCTCTTTGTTCTTCATGGTTTAGACCTCGTGAGCTGCCCTACATGATCGAGGCACTTTTGTAATCTTTCTGCTGTTGCTATGCTGAGTTTGATGGGATCTGATGGATTATGAGATTATGTTCAGATTGTGATTGAGTAATATATTTGGTTCTTATCTCTTATATTTTTGTTCTTAAGTAATTCTTGCATGTTCTCCGTTGCTGTTTATTGCTTTGGGCAAGTAGTAGGTAGTAACCCCAAGAGGGAACGTTATGCTCGATTGTGGGTTCATGCCCCCTGATGACACGCTTGAGTGACAGAAACATGAGTCTAGGGCATGTGCTGTTGCCACAAGGGGGAAAACAACAGTGCTTGTAACCGCGGTTACAAGATTGTTTACTTTACGCAAAGTGCTTTTTAATGCAGTTGTCTGTTGCTTTGGGTTTACACTTTGGGTGGGGCTCGCAACTTAATACCAGCGAGATGTTCTGGATAGATATATCAAGGTGGATGATTAGTAGTAGATGCAGTTGGATTTCGGTCTACTTATTTTGGCGTTCTGCCCATGCTTTTGAGCCTCTTCCTTTCTTTTGTAGCATAGTTAGCATTGCGGTGCGTTTATAATCCTGTCAATTGCCCTTCTGTAATTTGTTCACCTCGCATAGTAGTTTTATCGTCTTTTGGGGGAGAGACATCACTAGTGAACATCACGTATCCCGGTCCATATCCTCATCACTGTTTACACGCTCATTTACTTTTCTGCTTTTACTTTCAGTTGCTACCATTATCCCTTGTGTTTGATCCTTTGTGAACAACAAGATCAGAGAGATTGACAACCTCTCTGAACTTCGTTGGGAACAAAGTTATTTGTGTCTGTGTGCAGGCCCGCGCCAGTTGCGCCGCTGACACCTACTTATCACCTCTGGAGTCCTACTGGAGACAAACCTTGGTATCTTTACTGAGGGAAATTTTCTGCTGTGCTACATCACACCTTCCACTTGGGGTTTACCAATGAAGGGCGAGAAATCACTATCATCACCTCGCACATCAAGCAAAATTTCTGGCGCCATTGCCGGGGACTCCAAGTGCTAAGATAGGGGAGTTGCACACTACCCTTTACCTTTGTTTTTTAGTCTTGTTAGTTTACCTTTCAGTTTTTATCTTTGTGTCTTATATCAAAAATCACAAAAAATAATCTGCCACACTTGCTGCTGCTATGGGTTCCACTGAAAACACCAAGTTGTGTGACTTCAGTAGTCACAACAACCAAGACTTTATCTGCACCCCCATTGCCACACCTGCCACTTCAGCTACCTCTTATGAAATTAAACCTGCCTTGCTAAACCTTGTTATGAGAGATCAATTCTCTGGTGCTGGAGATGATGCTGCTTTACACTTGAACAATTTTGTTGAATTATGTGATATGCAAACGTATAAAGAAGCACAAGGTGATATTGTTAAGATCAAGCTCTTTCCTTTCTCTTTAAGGGGAGACGCTAAAATCTGGTTTCAATCTTTTCCTAGGAATAGCATAGATTCTTGGGATAAGTGCAAAGATGCTTTTATAGGGAAGTACTACCCACCTGCTAAAATTATCCAATTAAGGAGTAACATTATGAATTTTAAGCAATTGGATAATGAACACGTTGCCCAATCTTGGGAACGAATGAAATCTCTTGTTAAGAAATGCCCTACACATGGTTTGACTACCTGGATGGTTATCCAGACTTTTTATGCAGGCTTGAACTTTACCTCGCGGAACCTGTTAGATTCGGCCGCGGGAGGAACCTTTATGTCAACTACACTTGGTGCTGCCACGAAGCTTCTCGATGAGATGATGACCAATTATTCCCAATGGCACACCGAACGCGCTCCAACAGGTAGGAAGGTAAACTCTGTCGAGGAAATTACCTCCCTCAATGAAAAAGTTGACTTAATTATGTCTCTACTTACCAAGCAACCCTCTATTGATCCTCGTGATGTCCCTTTAAATTCTTTGGTTTCCCAAGAACAAGTAGATGTGAACTTTATTGCTAGAAACAATTTCAACAACAATGCTTATAGGGGTAATTTTGCTAGCAATCCTAGACCGTTCCCATCCAACTATGGGAACAACAACACCTACCCTAGCAACAAGAACCCCTCTTCTGAATTGGAAAACATGCTTAGAGATTTTATCACTACCCAAAAAGCCTTCAATAAAAATGTAGAGGAGAAATTAGCTAAATTAGATAATCTCTCTTTGAAGGTAGAAATCTTAGCCCTTGATATTGAGATGCTTAAAATTAGAACCTCTTCCCTTGAGGAGAATAAGGCCACTCCTATTAATGCTATCCAATTGCAAATTAATGAAAATATTATGATGATGGCTAAACTTAAAGAAAGGTGGGCTAGAGAAAAAGAGGAAGAGGATAGAATTAAGAGCCTTCCTACACACCACACATTTGCCACTATCCAAATTGTTGAGGACACCCAAACTATTAGCACCCAATGCACTCCTAGTCCCGTTGGACCTATTAATGGTGATGCTAATACCTCAACCAAAGATGAGGACACTCCTATGAACATAGAGGGTTTCAAACAAGTGAGCCTAGACGACACTACTACCACCTTTGATAGTAGTGATATTGATTTTGATAGTTGCACCCTCTCAGAAGTTATTAGCTTGCTACACAAAATGTCTAGAGACCCCCACACTAGCACACTTAATCTTGCCTTCACGGAGCATATCACAAATGCTCTCATCAAAGCTAGGGAGGAGAAGCTTAGAGTAGAAGCCTCCATACCTAGGAAGCTAGATGATGGTTGGGACCCTATGATCAAAATTAAATTAAATAACTTCTCTTGCTATGCCTTATGTGATGTTGGAGCTAGTACCTCCGTTATGCCCAAAAGAATATATGATATGTTTGAATTGAAGCCCTTTGAGCCTTGTTCTTTTGGTGTTCGTCTTGTTGATTCTTCCGTAAAGAAACCTTTGGGGAAGATCGACGATGTTCTTATCATTGTCAATGACAACTATGTTCCCGTTGATTTTATTGTTATGGATATAGAGTGTGAACCTTTGTGTCCAATTATTTTGGGACGTCCTTTTCTTCGCACCGTTGGTGCGGTTATTGACATGAAACAGGGGAATATAAAATTCCAATTCCCTCTCAAGAAAGGGATGGAACACTTCCCTATAAAAGAAAATCAAGTTACCTTTTGAGTCCGTTACTCGGGCTAGTTATTCTCTTTCTCTTGATAAAACTTGATTCTTCTTTTCCATCATGCCTAGCTTAAAGGCATAAAAGAAAGCGCTTTTGGGAGGCAGCCCACAACGAATTAGGTTTCTTTTTGCTTTTTTTGTGTCTTGATGTTTGTTACTACTGTAGAAACATCATTGTATCTTTATTTTTCAGCTTTGTGCCAAGTTATAGCCTCTTATGATAAGGGAAGCAAAAGTTGTGACATGCTGTCCAGAAAACAGATTCTGTCCCTTGACAGAAAAATTCGAATAAAATCACCACATCATCTTTTTTATCTGAATTGTTTTTACAGAATGCTCTATACAATTGTGAAACTTTCATATGTTCTGAGTTTTTTGATTTGAGTTGCAGAAGTGCCCCGAAAAAATTCTCTACTACCTGCTGTTCTGTTTTTCACAGATTCTGCCACGTTTTACCTCTCTTCACTTTTGCAAACCTTAAGCTTGCTTTTTCTTTGCAAAAACTTTTTGGCACTCTTGAGAAACAGTAGCCCTTCAAGAATATCTTTATATCCAGTGGGGAAAAAATATTTTATTAAGGGTACTAACCTCTCTAATCAGATTATGATGAGTTATGTATGAAGGGAGTTTTCAAGTGTGCGATGGAAGATGATGAAAGAAGATCCAGGAGTGTCAAGCGCTCAAGCTTGGGGATGCCCCCATGCATCCCAAATAAATATTCAAGGAGACTCAAGCGTCTAAGCTTGGGGATGCCCCCGTGCATCCCCTTCTCCATCAACAATCATAAGTTCGTC
This sequence comes from Bromus sterilis, assembly GCA_950022295.1. NCBI lineage: Eukaryota > Viridiplantae > Streptophyta > Magnoliopsida > Poales > Poaceae > Bromus > Bromus sterilis. The sequence continues at coordinate 318,192,692 of OX465597.1, read as the reverse complement.
CTTCGTCTCACTATATTTTTATCACTTCATGCGTTATGTGCTATGCTTGGAGCGTCTCGCTCTTAGGTTTTATTTTTAGTTTTCTTTAGTTTTTATTGCTGGTCATAACAAGTTAGACCCCATCTTACTTTGTGTGGGAGAGAAACACGCTCCACTCCAATCTAGAACACATCATAGGATTTTTCCTGCTTATCTTTTTGCTGTTGTGTGTTCTTTATCTTTTCGTAGCTACTGCCATGTTTAGTTTTAGTCTTAGTTTGTCTTTAGCAAGAGCCTTGGCTTTTGTTTAGTTTGTTGCTGGAACTCCTTTTAGTTTTCATGTTTATCTTGTTAAAGAGAGTTGGTTGTTGCACTGAGTTGTGTCTTGTCTTGGAAGTAGGTAATTGAGGTTGCTATTGAATTTTAGTAGTAACTTGCAATAGTTTTGAGGTATTGATGTGAGTAATGTCTGAACTTTTGGTGTCAAGAGCTCTAGCCTATTAGTGATAGGTGTCGTATTTTGGGCAATCCGTGTGTATTTTCAAAACCTACAAAACTAGTTGAGAACTCTAGCTACTAGATGGACCACTAATCTTTGGAGGGATCGAATATTAGGGTACACTCACGTACCATGAGTCGAGGATGCGCAAGGATAACCAAACCCCCATACACTCCTCCTCGGGGTACTTGTCTCTTTGTGAACCTCCTTATTAGATTGAGAGTTACCGATAATAAGTGCATTAGTTCTTCGGACTAATGTAAGTATTGAAAGTTGACACTTCCACCTTCCCATATTTTGCTAGCCTCTCCCGTGCCGTGCATTGCCTTCTTCTCACTCCGAGAGTTGGTGTCCACCTTCGCCGGTACATCCAAACCCTTGGCATGATACGCTCTGTCATCATAAACCTCCTTATATCTTTCCTCAAAACAGCCTTTCCGAGATATCTCAAAACCATACCTACCTATCAAGGCATTTCCATAGCCTTTCCGAGATATATTGCCATGCAACATCCACCTCTTCATGACTTGATCTTCATGTCATACATTTTCCTGCTACACTGGCAGCGACATACATTGCATACATCATGATAGTTACATCTTCTTTATGTTGTTGAGTACCTTGTAAAGTGTGAAAGATCTCCTTTACCTTCTTGTAAAATAGAGTGTTGCCCTTAAGTGAGGAAAAGATCCCAAAGTGGACACAATAAAATATCCCAAAGAGGACAAATGAGAGTTAAATAGAAAGAGCCATTGAGGCCACAAAAAAATACAAAAAAAATTGAAAAAAGAGAAAAAAAGAAATAAAAAGAGAGAAAGGGGCAACACTACTATCCTTTTGAGAGATCCACACTAGTACTCCCTTTATATCCTTGTACTCCATAGAGATGATCATTATGCATATAGCTATGTGGGGACCTTCACACTTTAGAACTTGGCTTGCATATTCCAAGGATGAGCCTCCTCAAACGAGCTCTAGGTCTTCATGAGCGAGCAAGTTAGATGCACCCCCAATAGTTCCATTAGAGAGCTTCCTAGCTCGTATGTGCATCCGTTGCATGGCAATCCCTACTCCTCACATCATATCTATCATTTGGCATCTCTTGCCTATGATTGTCCTCATTGATGTGAGCCTTTCTCATCCTTTTTTGTCTTCCTCCTCCGTACTCCTCTCTTTGCCATCCTAAGTGTCAACTCTCGTGTTTACGCTCATCCATTGCATGAGTGCTCAAAATATTGAAAAAGGAGTGGATCAAATTGACTTGTACCTAGCTAGTGGTCTGGGGACGAGTCAAGATAAGATTCCAGAAAAAGACCAAGTGTGAAACTTTAGTACATTGAGTTCTCAACAAATAAATGTTTTTCTCGTATTCCCTATCCCCCTTCTTGCACGCAAACACCATTTGGAGACATTCGAGTCACGGACAACGAGAGCTCTTGCACCTAATGTTCTTTTGTTACTTGTTTCAATGCTAATATAGACTCTTGCATGTTATGCCTTGAATTGAATCTCTAAACTTGATTGCTTTACTTTTCAAAGTTCTTATATGGTTGCTAGCATGTCACCACAGAAATTATGCTGTTATCATTTACCTACTCAAGGACGAGCAGGAATTAAGCTTGGGGATGTTGATACCTCCAAAACGTATCTATAATTTCTTCTTGCTCCATGCATGTTTTGTGTGATATTGCTATGATCTAGATACACTTTCATACACTTTTGATCATATTTGGACTAACCTATTAACTCAGTGCACCACAGTGCCAGTTCCTGTTTTCTGCTGTTTTTCTATTTCAGTTTTCCCCCATATAAAAAGTGCTCCAAAATTTCGGGAAAAATCAGATAAAAAATCAGCGCAGAAGAACCTTCCGGAAGAACCTGAGTGGGGCCAGAGGGCCACCACCAGGGTCCCAGGCGCCCTAGTGGCGCGCCCTAGGGGCTGGCCGCGCCAGGGGGGGGGGGGCGCCTGGACCCCTGGTGGCCCCCCTGGCTGCCCCCCTTCGCCTATATATTCTCCGTGACGAGAAACCCTCGAGGACAGAACCCTTTTTCGCGATCTCGCCTCTGTTCCGCCGCCGCCGCGCTGCCGAGATCGGGAGCACCAGCAGACCTCTTCCAGGAACCCTGCCGGAGGGAGGGCCGACCTCCGGGAGTCTCCTCTCCACCATGGATGCTTCCCGGATGTCTCGTGAGTAGTTTCCTTTGGACCATGGGTCCGTGATCAGTAGCTATGTGATGTTCTCCTCCCCTCTTTGTTCTTCATGGTTTAGACCTCGTGAGCTGCCCTACATGATCGAGGCACTTTTGTAATCTTTCTGCTGTTGCTATGCTGAGTTTGATGGGATCTGATGGATTATGAGATTATGTTCAGATTGTGATTGAGTAATATATTTGGTTCTTATCTCTTATATTTTTGTTCTTAAGTAATTCTTGCATGTTCTCTGTTGCTGTTTATTGCTTTGGCCAAGTAGTAATTAGTAACCCCAAGAGGGAACGTTATCCTCGATTGTGGGTTCATGCCCCCTGATGACACGCTTGAGTGACAGAAACATGAGTCTAGGGGATGTGCTGTTGCCACAAGGGGGAAAACAACGGTGCTTGTAACCGCGGCTACAAGGATTGTTTACTTTACGCAAAGTGCTTTTTAATGCAGTTGTCTGTTGCTTTGGGTTTACACTTTGGGTGGGGCTCGCAACTTAATACCAGCGAGATGTTCTGGATAGATATCTCAAGGTGGATGATTAGTAGTAGATGCAGTTGGATTTCGGTCTACTTATTTTGGCGTTTTGCCCATGCTTTTGAGCATCTTCCTTTCTTTTGTTGCATAGTTAGCATTGCGGTGCGTTTATAATCCTGTCAATTGCCCTTCTGTAATATGTTCACCTCGCATAGCAGTTTTATCGTCTTTTGGGAGAGAGACATCACTAGTGAACATCACGTATCCCGGTCCATATCCTCATCACTGTTTACACGCTCATTTACTTTTCTGCTTTTACTTTCAGTTGCTATCATTATCCCTTGTGTTTGATCCTTTGTGAACAACAAGACTGGAGAGATTGACAACCTCTCTGAACTTCGTCGGGAACAAAGTTATTTGTGTCTGTGTCCAGGTCCGCGCCAGTTGCGCCGCTGACACCTACTTATCACCTCTGGAGTCCTACTGGAGATAAACCTTGGTATCTTTACTGAGGGAAATTTTCTGTTGTGCTACATCACACCTTCCACTTGGGGTTTACCAACGAAGGGCGAGAAATCACTATCATCATCTCGCACATCACGCGCTAGTATCATTGCATATCCTGCTACTCTGGCAGAGGCATATATTTTCACCATGATAGTTACATCTTGTTTATGTGAGTACCCTTGTAAAGTGTGAAAGATCTCCTATGTTCTTGTAAAATATAGAGTGCTGCCCCTAAAGTGAGGAAAAGAACCCAAAGAGGACAAAACCAAAATATCCCAAAGAGGAAAAATGAGAGTTAAATAGAAAGAGCCATGTTGAGAACTCTAGCTACTAGATGGATCACTAACCTCTGGAGGTTTCGAATATTAGAGTACACTCACATACCATGAGTCGAGGATGCGCAAGGATAACCAAACCCCCATACACTCCTCCTCGGGGTACTTGTCTCTTTGTGAACCTCCTGATTAGATTGAGAGTTACTGATAATAAGTGCATGAGTTCTTCGGACTAATGTGAGTATTCGAAACTTGACACTTCCACCTCCCATATTTTTCTAGCCTCTTCTGTGCTGTGCATTGCCTCCTTCTCACTCCAAGAGTTGACGTCCACCTTCGCCGGTACATCCAAACCCTTGGCATGATACACTCTGTCATCATAAACCTCCTTATATCCTTCCTCAAAACAACCACCATACCTACCTATCAAGGCATTTCCATAGCCTTTCCGAGATACATTGCCACGCAACATCCACCTTCTCATGACTTGATCTTCATGTCATACATGCTACTTGCTTGATCGATGAGCCGCATGCTAGTTGGGTCTTGACCTAATCATTGCTACATGACGCGCTAGTATCATTGCATATCCTGCTATCCTGGCAGAGGCATACATTTGCATCATGATAGTTACATCTTCTTTATGTGAGTACCCTTGTAAAGTGTGAAAGATCTCCTATATTCTTGTAAAATATAAAGTGTTGCCCATAAAGTGAGGAAAAGATCCCAAAGAGGACAAAATCAAAAGATCCCAAAGAGGACAAATGAGAGAAATAGAAAGAGCCATTGAGGCCACCAAAAAATACGAAAAATAAGAAAAAAGAGAAAAAAAAACAGAAGGGGTCACACTACTATTCCTTTTGAGAGATCCACAATGGTACTTCATCCTCTATCCCTTGTACTCCATAGAAATCATCATACATGCATATAGCTATGTGGGGAACCTTCACACTATAGAACCTGGCTTGTATATTCCAATGATGAGCCTCCTCAAACGAGCTCTAGGTCTTCTTGAGCAAGCAAGTTGGATGCACCCCCACTAATTCCCTTGGAGAGATTTTAGCTCACATGTGCATCCGTTGCATGGCAATCCCTACTCCTCACATCATATATATCATATGTCCTTCTCTCTCCTATGATTGTCCTCATTGATGTGAGCCTTTCACACCTTTTTTTGTCTTCCTCCTCCACCTTCTTTCTGTTTCTCCTTTTAGGTGTCAACTTTCTTGCTCACGCTCATCCATTGCATGAGTGCTCAAAATATCGAAAAAGAGTGGATCAGTTTGACTTGTACCTGACTAGTGGTCTGGGGACGAGTCAAGATAAGAATCCAAAGGAGACTAAGTGTGAAACTTTAGTAGATAGTAGTTCTCAACAACCTTTTTTCTCTTTTTTCCCAGTCCCCTGCTTGCACACAAACACCATCTGGAGACATTCGAGTCACGGATAGCGAGAGCTCTTGCACCCTTTGTTATTTTGTTGCTTGTGTCAATGCTAATATAGACTCTTGCTTGTTAAGACTTGAATTGAATTGCATGCTTTAATTTCTTTACTTAAAAGTCCTTATATGGTTGTGTGGCATGTCGCCACAGAAATTATGCTTGTTATCATTTCCCTACTCGAGGACGAGCATGAATTAAGCTTGGGGATGTTGATACCTCCCAAATGTATCTATAATTTCTGCTTGCTCCATGCATGATTTGTGTGACTTTGCCATGTTTTACTTGAACTTTCATACACTTTTTATCATATTTGGACTAACCTATTAACTCAGTGCACCTAGTTGCTAGTTCATGTTTTCTGCTGTTTTTGTATTTTAGGTTTTCCGGCCATTAAAAGTGCCAAATAAATCTCGGAAAAATTATATAAAAAATCCGCGACCCGGAAGCTTCCCGAAGAACCAAAGATGGAAGGGGGTGGACCCACCAGGGCCCCAGGAGGGTCCCTGGCGAGGCCCCACCCTAGGGCGCGCCAGGAGGCCTCATGGCTGCCCTGTGGCCCCTCTCGGTGCCCCCTTTGGCCTATATTTAGCCCCCGAGGAGGAAACCCCTAATATCGATCAGCTATTCCCGTTCTCCTCTCTGTACCACCACCGCCGCCGTTTCAAGATCGGTGCTGCTAGGAGAAGCTGCCCCGGCACCCTGCCGGAAGGATGAATCCCCTCCGGGAGACCATCCATCGCCATGGATGCCTCCCGGAAGTCTTGTGAGTAGTCCCTCTTGGACCATGGGTCCATGACCAGCAGTTATGTGATGTTCTCGTCCCCTCTTTGTGCTTCCACTTTCGAGACCTCGTGAGCTGCCTCACATGATTGAGGCACCTTTGTTATTTTCTATGTTGCTATGCTGAGTTTGCTGGGATCTGATGGATTATGAGATTATGTTTAGATTGTGATGAGTAATATATTTGGTTCTCTTTTATATTTGTGTTCTTTATTTAATTCTTTCATGTTCTCCGTTGCCGTATTTTTCTTTGGCCAAGTGATTTGTTGCAACTCCAAGAGGGAGCGTTATGCTTGATTGTGGGTTCAGCCCCCTGATGTCTAGCTTGAGTTACAGAAACATGAGACTAGGGGATGTGTTGTTGCCACCAGGGATAAAACAATGGTGCTTGTACTTGCGGGTGCAAGGATTGTTTACTTTACGCATAGTTCTTTTAATGCAGTTGTCTGTTGCTTTGAGTTTACAAATTGGGTGGGATTCGCAACTTAATACCAACGAGATCTTTTGGATAGATATCTCAAGGTGGATGATTCGTAGTAGATGCAGATGGATTTCGGTCTACTTACCTTGGCGTACTTCCCATTGCTTTTGAGCCTCTTCCTTTCTTTTGTAGCATAGTTAGCATTGCGGTGCGTTTATAATCCTGTCAATTGCCCAGCTGTGATTTGTTTACCTCGCTAGCACTTTTATCGTCTTTTGGGAGAGAGACAACACTAGTGAACGTCATGGGACCCCGGTCAATATTTCACCATTGTTTACACTTTCAATTTACTTTCAGTTCTTACTTTCAATTGCCACTATTATTATCTCTTGCGTTGATCCTTTGTAAACAGCAAGGCCGGAGGAATTGACAACTCCATTGTACTCGTTGGGAGCAAAGCTACTTGTTGTGTGTGCAGGTCCAGGTGAAGTTAGCAACCTCGATTGTGAACAGCGCCATTGTTCACTTTACCACCTTCTTGTATTTCTGCGAGTCCTACGGGAGACAAACCATACCCTCTACATAGGGGAAATATGTTGCTACGCTACATCTCACCTTCCACTTGGGGTAACCAACGAGCTCCTGGAGCGCCAATAGACTTCTTCCCGGCACCCTGCCGGAGGGAGGATCGACCTCCGGGAGCTTCCCCTTCACCATGGACGCTTCCCGGATGTGTCGTGAGTAGTTTCCTTTGGACCATGGGTCCATGATCAGTATCTATGTGATGTTCTCCTCCCATCGTTGTTCTTCATGGTTTAGACCTCGTGAGCTGCCCTACATGATCGAGGCACACATGTAATCTTTCTGCTGTTGCTATGTTGAGTTTGATGGGATCTGATGGATTATGAGATTATGTTCAGATTGTGATAGAGTAATATATTTGGTTCTTATCTTTTATATTTTTGTTCCTAAGTAATTCTTGCATGTTCTCCTTTGCTGTTTATTGCTTTGGCCAAGTAGTAGGTAGTAACTCCAAGAGGGAACGTTATGCTCGATTGTGGGTTCATGCCCCCTTATGACACGCTTGAGTGACAGAAACATGACTCTAGGGGATGTGATGTTGCCACAAGGGGGAAAACAACGGTGCTTGTAACCGTGGTTGCAAGGATTGTTTACTTTACGCAAAGTGCTTTTAATGCAGTTGTTTGTTGCTTTGGGTTTACATTTTGGGTGGGTCTCGCAACTTAATACCTGCGAGATGTTCTGGATAGATATCTCAAGGTGGATGATTAGTACTAGATGCATTTGGATTTCGGTCTACTTATTTTGGTGTACTGCCCATGCTTTTGAGCCTCTTCCTTTCTTTGTAGCATAGTTAGCATTGCGATGCGTTTATAATCCTGTCAATTGCCCATTTGTAATTTGTTTACCTCGCATAGCAATTTTATCATCTTTTGGGAGAGAGACATCACTAGTGAATATCACGGGACCTCGGTCCATATTATTATCATTGTTTACACGCTCATTTAATTTTCTGCTTTCACTTTATTTGCTATCATTATCATTATCCCTTGTGTTTTGATCATTTGTAAACAACAAGACCGGAGAGATTGACAACCTCTCTGAACTTCATTGGGAGCAAAGTTATTTGTGTCTGTGTGCAGGTCCACGTCAGTTGCGCCGCTGACACCTACTTATCATCTCCGGAGTCCTAAAGGTCGATACTCTCAACCTCGGTATCTTCACCGAGGGAAACTTGCCGCTATCCTGCATCTCACCTTCCACTTGGGGTAACCAACGATGGGCGAGAAGCAATTATCATCTCTCACGTATCAAGAAAATTTCTGGCGCCGTTGCCGGGGACTCCGAGTGCTAAAATAGGGGACTTGCCTACTACCTTTTACCTTTGCTTTTTAGTCTTGTTAGTTTACCTTTCAGATTTTATCTTTGTGTCCTATATCAAAAATTACAAAAAAAAATCTGCCACACTTGCTGCTACTATGGGTTCAACTGAAAACACCAAGTGTGTGACTTCACTAGTCACAACAACAAAGACTTTATCTGCACTCCTATTGCCACACCTACCACTTCAGCCACCTCTTATGAAATTAAACCTGCTATGCTAACCTTCTTATGAGAGATCAATTCTCTGGTGCTGGAGATGATGCTGCTTTACACTTAAATAATTTTGTTGAGTTATGTGATATAAAAAAGTATAAAGAAGTAGTAGGTGATGTTGTTAAGCTCAAGCTTTTTCCCTTCTCTTTGAGGGAAGGAGCTAAAATCTGGTTTCAATCTTTGCCTAGGAATAACATAGATTCTTGGGATAAGTGCAAAGATGCTTTTATTGGGAAGTATTACCCACCTGCTAAAATTATCCAATTGAGGAGTAACATTATGAATTTTAAGCAATTGGATAATGAACATGTTGCCCAAGCTTGGTAACGTATGAAAGCTCTTGTTAAAAAATGCCCTACACATGGTTTGACTACCTGGATGGTTATCCAGACTTTTTATGCAGGCTTGAACTTCACCTCGCCAAACCTGTTAGATTCGGCCGCGGGAGGAACCTTTATGTCAACTACACTTGGTGCTGCCACAAATCTTCTCGATGAGATGATGACCAACTATTCCCAATGGCACACCTAAGGCGCTCCAACAGGTAGTAAGGTAAACTCTGTTGAGGAGATTACCTCCCTAAATGAAAAAGTTGACTTAATTATGTCTCTACTTACCAAGCAACCCTCTATTGATCCTCATGATGTTCCTTTAAATTCTTTGGTTGCTTAGGAACAAGTAGATGTGAAATTCATTGCTAGAAACAACTTCGACAATAATGCCTATAGGGGCAATTTTGCTACCAATCCTAGACCGTTTCCATCCAACTATGGGAACAACAACACCTATCCTAACAACAAGAACCCCACTTCTGAATTAGAAAGCATGCTTAGAGATTTTATCACTACCAAAAAATCCTTCAACAAGAAAGTAGAAGAGAAATTAGCTAATTTAGATCATCTCTCTTTGAAGGTAGATAGCTTAGCCCTTGATGTTGAGATGCTAAAAATTAGAACCTCTCCCCTTGAGGAGAGGAAGGCCACTCCTATTAATGCTATCCAATTGAAAATTAATGAAAATATTAGGATGATGTCTAAACTTAAAGAAAGATGGGTTAGATAAAAAGAGGAAGAGGATAGAATTAAGAGCCTTCCTACACACCACACAGTTGCCACGATCCAAATTGTTGAGGATACCGAAACTATTAGCACCCAATGCACTCCTGGTCCCATTAGACCTATTAATGGTGATGCTAATACCTCAACCGTAGAAGAAGAAACTCCTATGAACATAGAGGGTTTCAAAAAAGTGAGCCTAGATGACACTACTACCACCTTTGATAGTAGTGATATTGATTTTTGATAGTTGCACCCTCTCGGGAGTTATTAGCTTGCTACACAAAATGTCTAGAGACCCCCACACTAGCACACTTAACCTTGCCTTCATAGAGCATATCACAAATGCTCTCATCAAAGCTATGGAGGAGAAGTTTAGGATAGAATCCTCCATACCTAGGAGGCTAGATGATGGTTGGGACCCTATGATAAAGATTAAATTAAATAACTTCTCTTGCTTTGCTTTATGTGACATTGGAGCTAGTACCTCCGTCATGCCCAAAAGAATGTATGATATGTTTGAATTGAAACCTTTTGATTCTTGTTCTTTTGGTGTTAGTCTTGTTGATTCTTCCGTAAAGAAACCTTTGGGGAAGATCGATGATGTTCTTATCATTGTCAATGACAACTATGTTCCCGTTGACTTTATTATTATGGATATAGAGTGTGAACCTTGATGTCCAATTATTTTGGGACGTCCTTTTCTTCGCACCGTTGGTGCCGTCATTGACATGAAAGAGGGGAATATAAAATTTCTATTCCCTCTCAAAAATGGGATGGAACACTTCCCTAGAAAGAAAATCAAGTTACCTTTTGAGTCCGTTACACGGGCTAGCTATTCTCTTTCTCTTGATAAAACTTGATTCTTCTTTTGCCTTATGCCTAGCTTAAAGCGTAAAAGAAAGCGCTTGTTGGGAGGCAACCCAAGATGTTTTTACTTCTGTTTTTAGTGGTCTTGATGATTTTTACTACTGTAGCAACATCATTATATCTTTATTTTCAAGCTTTGTGCCAAGTTATAGCCTCTCATGATAAGGGAAACAAAAGTTGTGACATGCTGTCCAGAAAACAGATTATGTCTCCTTGACGGAAAAAATCGAAACAACTCACCAGTTCATATTTTAAGCTGAATTTTTTACATAGTGTGCTATATACAATTGTTAAACTTTCGTATGTTCTGAGTTTTTGGATTTGAGTTGCAGAAGTGCCCCGAAAAAATTGTTTACTACCTGTTGTTCTGTTTTTCATAGATTCTACCGCGTTTTTCCTCTCCTTACTTTTGCAAACCTTAAGCTTGCTTTTTCTTTGCAAAAACCTTTTCGAAATCTTGAGAAACAGTATCTCTTCAAGAATATCTTTATATCCAGTGGGGGGAAATTATTTTATTAAGGGTACTAACCTCTCTAATCAGCTTATGATGAGTTATGTATGAAGGGAGTTTTCAAGTGTGCGATGGAAGATGATGAAAGAAGATCTGGGAGTGTCAAGCGCTCAAGCTTGGGGATGCCCCCATGCATCCCCAATAAATATTCAAGGAGACTCAAGCGTCTAAACTTGGGGATGACCCCGTGCATCCCCTTCTCCATCAACAATCATCAGTTCGTCCTTCGTCCCACTATATTTTTATCACTTCATGCGTTATGTGCTATGCTTGGTGCGTCCCACTCTTAGGTTTTATTTTTATTTTTCTTTAGCTTTGCTTGCTGTTCATTACAAGTTAGACCCCATCTTACTTTGTGTGGGAGATAAACACGCTACACTCCAATCTAGAACACATCATAGGATTTTTCATGCTTATCTTTTTGTTGTTGTGTGTTCTTTATCTTTTCGTAGCTACTGCCATGTTTAGTTTTAGTTTTAGTTTGTCTTTAGCAAGAGCCTTGGAGTTTGTTTATTTTGTTGCTGGAACTCTCTTTAGTTTTCATGTTTATCTTGTTAGAGTTGGTTGTTGCATTGAGTTGTGTCTTGTCTTGAAAATAGGTAATTGAGGTTGCTATTGAATTTTAGTAGTAACTTGCAATAGTTTTGAGGCATTGATGTGAGTAATGTTTGAACTTTTGGTGTCAAGAGCTCTAGCCTATTATGATAGGTGTCATATTTTGGGCAATCTGTGTTTATTTTCAAAACCTACAAAACTAGTTGAGAACTCTAGCTACTAGATGGATCGCTAATCTTTGGAGGGATCAGATATTAGAGTACACTCACGTACCATTAGTCGAGGATGCACAAGGATAACCAAACCCCCATACACTCATCCTCGGGGTACTTGTCTCTTTGTGAACCTCCTTATTAGATTGAGAGTTACCGATAATAAGTGCATTAGTTCTTCAGACTAATGTAAGTATTAAAAGTTGACACTTCCACCTCCTCATATTTGCTAGCCTCTTCTGTGCCATGCATTGCATTCTTATCACTCCGAGAGTTGGAGTCCAACTTCGCCGGTACATCCAAACCCTTGGCATGATACGCTCTATGATCCTAAACCTCCTTATATCTTTCCTCAAAACAACCACCATACCTACCTATCAAGGCATTTCCATAGCCTTTCCGGGGTATATTGCCATGCAACATCCACTTCTTCATGACTTGATCTTCATGTCATACATGTTCCTGCTACACTGGCAGCGGCATACATTGCATGCATCATGATAGCTACATCTTCTTTATGGTTTGAGTACCTTGTAAAGTGTGAAGATCTTCTATACCCTCTTGCAAATTAGAGTGTTGCCCTTAAGTGAGGAAAATATCCCAAAGTGGACAAAATAAAAGATCCCAAAGAGGACAAATGAGAGTTAAATAGAAAGATCCATTGAAGCCACCAAAGAAATAGAAAAAATAGAAAAAAGAGAAAAATAAAAATATAAAGAGAGAAAGGGGAAACACTACTATCCTTTTGAAAGATCCACACTAGTACTCCCTCTTATCCTTGTACTCCATAGAGATGATCATTCATGCATATAGCTATGTGGGGACCTTCACACTATAGAACTTGGCTTGCATATTCCAAGGATGAGCCTCCTCAAAAGAGCTCTAGATCTTCATAAGCGAGCAAGTTAGGTGCACCCCCACTACTTCCATTGGAGAGCTTTCTAGCTCATATGTGCATCTGTTGCATGGCAATCCCTACTCCTCATATCATATCTATCATTTGGCCTTCTCGCCTATGATTGCCCTCATTGATGTGAGCCCTTCTCACCTTTTTGTCTTCCTCCTCCACCATCTCTCTCTCTCTCTTTTCCATCCTAAGTGTCAACTCTCGTGCTTACGCTCATCCATTGCATGAATGCTCAAAATATCGAAAAGGAGTGGATAAAATTGACTTGTACCTGGCTAGTGGTCTAGGGAAGAGTCAAGATAAGATTGAAAAGACGACCAAGTGTGAAACTTTAGTAGATTGAGTTCTCAACAAAAATATTTTTTTCTCGTATTCCCTATCCCCTGTCTTGCATGCAAACACCATTTGGAGACATTCGAGTCACGGACAGCGAGAGCTCTTGCACCTAATGTTCTTTTGTTACTTGTTTCAATGCTAATATAGAGTCTTGCATGTTATGACTTGATTTGAATCACATACCTTGATTGATTTACTTTTCAAATTTCTTATATGGTTGCTAGCATGTCACCACAGAAATTATGCTTGTTATCATTTACCTACTCGAGGACGGGGAGGAATTAAGCTTAGGGATGATGATACGCCTCAAACGTATCGATAATTTCGGCTTTCTCCATCCATGTTTTGTGTGATATTGCTATGATCTAGATACACTTTCTGTGACGCCCCCAAAATCAGGCCGTGTACAATAATCACACACGCAAGGTACACGATCGAGATCAGGGACTCACGGTGAGATATCACAACACAACTCTACAATAAAATAATACAAGCTGTATAATACAAGCCAGGGGCCACGAGGGCTCGAATACAACAACTCGAGAGCACAAAGTCAGCGGAAGCAATAGTATCTGAGTACAGACACAATGATACAAGGTTGCCTTAAGAAGGCTAGCACAAATATCAACAACGATCAAAAAGGCGAGGCCTCCTGCCTGGGAACCTCCAACTACTCCTGGTCAACGGAAAACTCGACGTAGTAGAAGGCATCGGGGATCTTCATGTTGCGGTGGTCGACATCGGGGATCTCCTGCTCCTAGACTCCAAGGCTCCAACGTCGACTGCAGCGGCCGATCAGGAAAAACAAATAAAGGGGAAAATAAAGCAGGTGAGTATCTAGCATACCCCGCGAGTCTTACGTCTGCTACTAAGCAATTATGCATGGTATCAAATGGAAAGGGGAGGCTATATATAGTGGAATGCAAGGTAGAAATCAGAATAAGGGTAAGAAGCTAGGCCTATCGAAGGCTAGCATCTTCCGACGAGTCTTGCAACATGAGGAGAGAATAGCCAACAGTTTATATAAAGCATAAAGTAACAATGCAACAGAAGTTGCTGCAGCATTGTATAATAATAAGTTGTAATAATTAGCAATGCCTCCGAGTTCACCTCCTCGACATCCCAGCGAGGAAGAAAACCCGGAACCATACAGTTTAATAATAATAGTTTGTAGTGGTAAGATCCAGCTTCAGCATAAAGCGTCCTGTTACCGTGGACACGACTATTCGAATAGATTAATCTTCCCTGCAGGGGTGCACTTGTGTTACACTACACGCACGGATCTCCAGGGTGGCGTTAACCTTGTTAGGGAACGCTCCACCGAGGCTATCCGACACTCCGTAGCCCATCTTTCCAACTCAACAGAGAGGCCATCCGCCGGTCTAAATCCTAAGTACGCCGGGCCTTGGACCCCAACCCGAATTTACTCCTGCACGGTGCGTGGCTGGCCGGTGAAGTTAAAGCAAATCCAAATAAGACACCACCGCGCGAGCAAAATAAGACAACACCACTTCCCGGCAATCAGCCCGCAGTACTGCTGACGTCTGAAGAGTCCTCGGACGACACTACGAAGCAGAGGAGCCCATAACTCGTAATTCCCACGGGTAGGTAGTGCGTATATGGCATATAGCCAACTCAAGACATCCGCCGAACCATTTAGCATTTTAATTAACATGTGTGACAACCGTTATCGTTGCCTCGACTTAACTGACCCGCGGACAACGACAGCAGCCAGGACCACCAGTACATCGGTGCCTGCCCTGTCGTCCCACCAAGTCTCTGCGGTTACCAACAAGGTGAACCGTCTCCTTACCTTATCTCACGTGTGCTCCTGGAGGAGCTCGACTTTCGTGGTTTGGTAACTCTCGCGGCCAACGATCAGGGGCCAAGCACACCGGTACACTGGTCGTACCCTCCCTGTCGTCCCGTCGCAATACCTCTCGCGGGTACCGTTGGGTCACCCGAATTCTTACCTTCACGGACAACCGTGTTCAGTTCCCTAGGGCGGCTATACGGATTCAGCAACGAGTGGAGTACGAGGATTACTCCTCGATAGCTCCACTTGATGTGGCTCGACATAGCCGAGGTAGGGGCCTGAGGCGGTGTCTGCATTGTACCGTACCTATGCAGTTATAATCATCGTATCCGCGTTCACTCCCCAGAGTGATCACGACCCTCTATCTAATCCTAGCTAACAATGCGCAGGGCTCACTGCTGAATATAATATATATATATTTATAGGCAGCATAGGATAAAGCAAGGAACATCAAGGGGCGACGATGACAGGCTATGCAATTGAATAGGTAAGCAACGTAGCAGCAGCAGTAACAATGCCTAGTGCAAGAAATGTACAGAAAGATAGGCAATATCTGGGGAAGAGAATGGCTCTGCTTGCCTGGAAGCTCGACGCTAGGGGTAGGGTCGTCGACGAAGTAGTCGTACTCAGCAGCGGTGTAGTCGACGACAGCAGCGGGGTCTACCAGAGATTAAGGGGGGGGGGAGAAACAGTAAATACACAACAAGCATATACAAACAGATGCATGACATGACAGATGCAATGCTAACGGTGTTCTAACGCAGTGCAATGCACGTTGGTCAGAGCGGGAATTCATCCGGGGATGAACTGTCAGCTCCGGGTGATTACCGAACAGGGTGTCTGGACGGGGGAGATATCATGCCGGAGGTGTCGTTGACATCGGACACATGTGTGGGTGGTGTATCTAGGTTAGTTGATCTATTCCGAACAACTTTCGTGTTCGAAATAAATTCGTCCGGGAACTTTAGCTGTACCGGACAATTTATCGGACAGTCGGTCCGGAGGGGGACGATTCGATGTTCATTGTGTTAGAGGGGTGTGATAGACATACGGATAGTGTATTCATATTAGTTATATTTTTCTGATCAATTTTGATGTATAAAGTTTTTGAATATGAGTTACGGTTTAAAAGTTATTGAATTTCAAAGTTTAAATCATTTTAAACAATTTTCTGAATTTCTTTTATTACTATATTCCAACATTATCCAAAACATTATCCACAACAGTGCTGACATGTGGGCTCCACATGTCAGCCTCTGTACATATAAATAAATCATTTTCAATTTAATTAGAAGATAGGGCCCACCTGTCATAGGGTATTAAGGGGGGGTTAGGTTAGCTAGGGGGTTAGTTAGAGGGGGGGTTATCCCACTGGCTAACCACGCGGGGGCACACCGGCGTTCACCAGTGCCCGCCGGCGGCAGAGCACGACGAGGGGAAACGCCGCGGGGTGGGGGGTGCAACCAGGGGACGCGGTGCAGCACAGGGGGGCGGCCCTGGCCACTGGCCAAGGGCGGCGAGGCCGCCGTGCCGCCGCAGTCGCAGCGTGCTGAGGTGAGCGGGCACGAGCGGGCACGTGGCGTGGCCTGGGTGCGCCACAGGCGTGGCCTGGACGTGATGAGGACGCGACCAGGGTAGCCCCGGGGTGTGGTGCGCACGGCCGAGTCGCAGGGAGCGCGGCGTGCTTTGTCGGGTGCAAATGGCGACCACGGCGATAGACGGAGCACGGCCATGGTGGGGGAGGGAGTTCTACAGCACGGATCAAGGGGAAATGACAGGGACGAGCGCGCAGCTCACCAGGAGCTTGAAGGGGAGGGAAGTGTGCTCGGGGGAGGGCTGTAGTCGTCGAATTTCTACGACGGTTGCCGACGGCCGTGGTGAGGGTGTCAGATCCCTCTGTTAGGTATGTGCTAGGGTTAGCTAGTACCTTTGCATCATGCAAAAATTTCAAAAAGAAACCTCAAAAATCAATTCAAAATCCAAATGGGAGAAGGAACACCCCCCAGATGAATTAATTCAAAAGGCCAGATAAAAATATTTTCCAAAAATTCATGTTAGAGTTTTGAAAAGTCTTATAAATGAGTGTGATCACATATGAAGTGATGTGGGACCCATCCCATGCTCATAGATTTTTCAAATATTCAAACAGTACCTTGGAAATAAAGAAATCCCCCTATTTGATTTAAAATTCAAATCATTTGAATTTTAAAAATGTTGAAAGTTTATGAGTGGCTAGTCTATATTATTATGAGGCCACATAAAAAGTTTCAGCATTTAATAAAATGGTTTGGTATTTTATCAGAGCCAAAACAAATAACAGAAAACAGAAAGGAAAGATTAAACAGAATAAAAGGAAAAGACTTACCTGTTGCCCAGGGCGAAGCCCACCTCTCCAGCCGGCCCAGCCCACCTGGACCCTCCCCTGTCGTCTTCCTCCCCACGCCCCGAAGCTGCTCGGTGGAATGCATGCAGCACTCCACCGACGCCGCCGACGAGCCCTGGCCACCTCCTGCTTCCCCCTCGCCACCTCTTCACACCTGGAGACGCCCTGGAGTCGTCCACGTCCATTTCCCCCCTCCTCATCGTCTTCCTCCTCCTCCTGCGCCGATTTATTCAACGTCCGAGGACCCGCCGGAGCGCGCCACCGTGGAAGACATGGCCATCATGGCCTAGAGCTCAGGCCAACTTGTCCCGTGCGTGCATCGTCGTCGACTTCATCGCCTCGCAGAAGACGGCGCCTTGATTTGATCCAGAGGAGACGCGAGCCTCACCGAATCGCCGCCGGTCGCCGGAGAGCTACCTCGTCGATTCGCCACCACCAGATCCTCCCCGAGCCCGCTGACCACGCCATCGAATTCGTGGTGAGCTCCTGCCCGTTTCCCCCAACCTGGCGCCCTCTCTCTTGGTCTCTAGCCGCCTTCACCATGGACGCCGTAGCTCGTCGCCGCCATGGATGAGCTCGAGGTCACCCCTGTGCCCCTTCGACTCGTCCAGCGCACGCGTTTGGCTCCTGAGCCCGATAGCTTTCGAACGCAAGTGAAATCAACCCGATCCGTGCACGGTAGCGCCGACCACGACCTCGTCGCCGTACTGTTTCCGCCGGAGTCGTCGCCGTCGTCGACTGCGGGCACCCAGTGAACCCCCGATGCCACCAAACGACGCGGAAGACCTCCAGGAGCAAGATGGTGCCCTCCCCGTGCTCTCCCGTGGCCTGTAGCGGATTCCGGCGAGTCGCCGCCGTGGTTCTCGTCGCCGGCGTCAAGCCGCCGGTGGCTTAGCCACTAATCACGAGTTAAGTGACCCCTGTGTCACTGACCAGTGGGCCCAATGGCTTAATTAAGCCACTGGTTTAATTTTAACCACGGGTTTAAACACTAAGTCACAGACAGGTGGGACCCCCTCGTCAGTTTGACTGGTCAAACCCCCCTGCTGACGCAATAAACCAAAAATGATTAAAAAGAAATCCAGAAAATCCAGAAAACACCCAAACTTTGGAAATTCATAATTAATTCATATTAACTCCAAATTGGACAAATAATATATGAAAAATGATCAGGAGAAAATTATCTTTCCAATTATGCAACTTTCAACTCTGTTTGAGTTGATTTTAAAATGGGATCAGTAGCATATATCATTTGCTTTATTTGAATTTATTTCAAATTCAAACCAAATGATTTTGCCACTTGGACCATGAATTTATGTTGCAAATCAACCACACTTCAGAGGCATATCGTACACATTGAAGTTAATTCAAATTGATCAAACTATATCATGTATAACTTGGTTAAGGTTGAATTCAAATGTGGAATTTGAATTTGCATTTTAAAAATGCAATATATTCCACTTAAATGGAATTGCCTCACACATCAAACTTGTACTTCAAGCTTGAACATTCTATCATGTGCTTGAGCATTGCATTCATATTGATTGCTAATTGTACTTGCTTGTCGAGTAGAGGTTGAACCGGAGCAAGAGGTAACCCCCTTCGCTGAAGATCCAGAGCCCGACTCTCGTCAGCAAGGCAAGCAAAACCCCATTGATCATGTCGATAAAATCCCACTTCCCTCTCATGTCTCGCTTATGCATTGTATAGGATGATCACCATGCTTCGTTTCTACCGCATAGATGAACCCATTCCTTTGCATGACCTATCTTTTGTCACAGTAGTAAGCAAACCACAATCCTAGCAACTGTAGGAGTTGTTTGATATCATGTGGCCCCTGCAAATGTTACTGCTTATTGCATGCTTAGTATGTTTCCATGTTGTTACTGTGATGTGAGTCGGGATGGGAATAATCATGTTGTTGATGGTAGAAAAGTGTTGGTGAATCGACCCTAATACTAGGTGAACGATGAGAGGCTGTGTAGGAGTACACGGTGGGTTGTCTCGTTGAACACCGCCCTAAGTCCGAGTTCTTGTGTGGTGATCCAAGTTGAAGAGTACAACCACACATTGGGCTCACTGACCCCTCTCGACTTATTAACTCATCCCTTTCGATGTCCAGATGTCGCAGTAGTTCGGAGTTCTGGTAGGCTTGTGGCCTGGATGCTAAGTGAGAGAACGGCTCATCCGAGACCGGCTTATGCACCACGCACACATCGCTTGGGTCCACTTCGGTAAACCGGCCGGGTTCACGATTGTGGTAGCCAACCCAAGTAGGCGGCTTTCTTGGACTAGATAGGCTATGAGGTAACAGTTGTGGTGAGCATCCTCGCTGGCACCCCTTGAATGGTGTCGAGATCAAAGGCGGTAAATGATGGTCATGTGTGTGTAGCGGTACACCCTTGCAAGGTTAACAAAACTATTCGAATAGCCGCGTCCGCGGTTATGGACTACTTGGAAAGCTTAGCTTGATTATTAGATAACTTGAACCGGATACTTCTAAAACACACCAAGATAAGTGTGAGTGCTATGGCGTGCTTTCTCGTGGGGAAGTCGAGGAAGGCATCATAGTGGTGTAATTGGTTGGTGGAAGTAGTGGACTCGTGTACGCTTCTTACCTCAAGTCTGGTACTCGTAGTTCAGGACTAGCCAAGTCAAAGCTGGCATTTCTGCAAGTGAACCCCACCTCCCTTTACCTTCATACATGTGCATGAGTAGCATAGCTCCTACGTAAGTCTTGCTGAGTACGATTTTGTACTCACGTTTGCTTAATCTATGTTTTAGATGACGCCACTGACCCCGAAGGTGGCTTCTTCATCGAGTTGGACGACTGAAGTTAAGCTAGTCTAGTCCCAGTCAGCAGACTGGTTCCCTCGTGGAGGGCTTTGTGTTTGAATAAGGCTTCTTAAGCCATTTGTTAAACTTGTCTGTACTCAGACATAATTTGCTTCCGTTCGGTGTTGTAATGTTGGATCACATGTATGTGATCTCTGTTTGTACTCTATAAGAGTTATAAATAAAATGTACACTTTGTAGAGAATTGCAATGGTACCTACTGTTCATACAAGGCGTGTGTGCTGCGTGTATGTTTATAACATGCATGTCTTTGTATGGGTTTTCGAGACCTTAGTTGTGTTCTGGCTGGCGGTCTTTCATACACCAAGTGGCCCTTAGATGTGCGCAGCTTGGGGCATCGCGATGCGATTGTTCGAGACTCGGTCTCGGGCACACTTTGTGGTATGATCGAGCCCGCCCTAGACCCCGACTAAGTGATCGGGCTGGAGTAAGTCTATGTAAGAGTCTAGAGATAGTCGATAGTATGGTTGAGGCGACTTGTCTTTGAATATGGGAGTTCACCACCCATATCAGTAGACTTGTGTGTGTACGATGAGGACCCATTACAGTTGATCATCCGGCCTGGATGGGATGCCCCTCACGTACGATGCTCTCCGAGAATGTTCAGTGCTTGGCCTTGTCTGCTTAGACAAGTGGGTGCGGTTCTCGGCTCTCCATATGACTATGTCTTAACTGTACTTGCATACGCTAACCCCGGGTCCCGACAGACTTGGTATCAGAGCAGGACTGACTGTAGGACTAGTAGCCTTGGCCGAAGTTGAGTCTAGCTTGCTATAGTTATATAGTTACTCTGGGTATATAAGGGAACAACGTAAGGCTTCATTTTTTCTCCTTACCCCCTTCGTTCTGAGTTCTGAGTCACCCTCATCTTACTCTACGGGAAGATAGGACTAGGCTCTCCTCTGTCTGATTAGCATATCTCGTGGATTGCTTCCTTATAGCCGTAGGAAAGTTGTGTCCAGGTTTTCCTAGCATTTTGATAATGCTGAATTCTTACATCGTATTATGTAAGTGCTGTTTTGCATGATTGAAAGAAATTGTCATTTCTTACAATTACAGCCGTTATGCTGTCCGAGTCATTCCAGGTTCATCATATAATCTGATGCATTTGCAAACTCTTGCTTTCTGTTTCAGATGGCAAATCTTCCCCCTCGGCAGATTGTTCGTTTGACCAGGTGCCTCGGTGTGCGTGGCCACCCCGCCACATTGATCGAGATGATGTCCTACGTGGGATATCGATGGTACCCTGAGTACACCATCGAGGAGCAGTTCCACGACTTCAACCAGACACAGTTCCACTGCATTGTGCGGATTTACCCACACCACGTTGGAGTCACCCAGCCTATCCACTTTGGACATGGCATCGGCGTTACCGAGAACATGGCTGTGCAGGATGCTGCATACTCATGTATCACACTGCTGAGAGAGGAGCACACTTTGCTGAGAGAGACCTCATTCCGCTATATCCCAGCTGCACTTCCAGGAGAAGAGGGATATTACACCGGACTCTACTCAGATCACTCCGCAGAGGATCCAGCACTTCAGATGACTGCTAGGTTTGCTAGTGACAGAGACCGTGATGCACGTGCTCTCCGTTTTGAGCTCCACGCTACTCGTGTTCGTCTGTACCGAGCACTGACGCTCTTGGCACCCTTTGTGAGCGTGGGATCAGTGGAGTACGATGCGATCTATCCAGTGAGGACCCAGATGCCTTCTCGAGTTGCTTGGCCCGAGATTGGAGGAGTTTTTCCACCCCGTGGTCCTTTGCTTCCACCCTACACTGGACCTAGGCCCCATCCTTGCCCAAATGGATATCAGGGTCCACAAGCCTCCGTGTTTTCCGATGGTCACCTCCAGCTACCGGGATACGCGGGTAATTTTTATGAAGATTACTATGGAGATGGAGATGAGTGAGACCTCCTGTGGTCTTACTTAGTGAGGATGTAGTAGTATCCTAGTATATTGTAAGCAAGGTGTCTAAGTTCCAGAGGCTTAGATAAATAATGTATAGGAAGTCAGAGTGCCTCTTAAGGATGTATCATCTTCATCACGTTTGTATTAGCTTGGTGCTTGTACTAAAACGATGTATGGTTTGTATGACAGCTTGTGAATATATGGCTTGTATGCTTTTATCACCATGTTGTCAAGATGATTACTCCCTTTGCTCTGTAATCCTTCCAGTACTTCAATACCTTGATTAGACTCTTGAAATCAACTCTGTTTGACTTTGGTTTTTCACCTTCAGGATGTCTCAAGGAACCCGTGGCCAGGTTGGTCGTAACCAAGGTCGTGGGAACAATCAGGAGGAAGATAACCTTCCACCCCCACCCACAATGGCCCAAGTTCTGATGGAGGTCGAGAGGAACCGCCGTGACTCTCACCACCTGCTGGAAGTCATCGCACGCAACACCACTCAGCAGCGCAATGAGCTGGTGTCTCTGAACGACTTCATCCGGCTTCATCCCCCGGTTTTCCGTTACTCCACCGAGCCCCTTGACGCCGATGACTGGCTTCGCAGCATCGAGAGGAAGCTCCAAGCCGGCCATGTTGCAGATGGCGACAAGGTCAACTATGCCACCTATCACCTTGAAGGTGCAGCAAGTTCTTGGTGGGAGAATTTTCTGAATATGCGCCCAGTTGGACCACCTGCATCTTGGGAGGAGTTCTGCACCTCTTTCCGCGAGCACCACATTCCCAAAGGTCTCATGGACCGTAAGCGTGAGGAGTTCTGTAACCTCACTCAAGGCAGAAGGACCGTTGACGAGTTCAGTCGTGAGTTCAACCGACTTGCTCGTTATGCAATTGAAGAAGTCTCCACCGACTCCAAGAAACAAGAGAGGTTCCGTCGTGGCCTCAACAGTGGACTCCGTCGCGAGCTCAACCTTCATGACTTTGCCACATTTCAGGTCCTTGTCAACAAGGCCATCAAGGCAGAGGACATGAACACCCCCAATGACTTTCGCAAACACCCTAGAGAGGAAGGTTCATCCAGCTCTGGTTCCCAGAAACGCAAGATCTGGATCCCAAATAGCATGTTCCGCCAGAATAACCCACCGAGGCCATCCTATTCGGCGCCTCGTCCACCCACCCAGTTCCACCCAGCTCCACCAAACCACCCAGCTCCACGCACCGTTTTTGGAGCTTGCTACAAGTGTGGTCAGGCAGGCCACTACTCTCGCGAGTGTCCCCAGAACCAGCCCGTGGCCATGGCTGTGCCACAGCGTGGAGCAGGTGGCCGACGGGACGGGGGCAGGTGGGAGGTGGGAGACGGGCTGGAGGAGTTGGGCCGGGGTGGACTTTTGCCCAGGGCGTAGTATAGGACATTTCTCCCTTTTTGCTTTTCTGTTAAACATTTCCTTTATTTTTCTTATTTTATTTGGCTGGTAGTTGATTTTTGTAAAACATGGAATAAACCCTAATATTATTGTTACAAGTTATAATGATGCCACAAAAAGTTTGGTACAAAAATAAAATCATTTAGACCTTTAAATTATTTAATATGAAGTAAAAGCTATTATTTTGCTACTGTTTTGTTTGTTTGTATTATTTGAATATTTTAATAAAATACCATTTGTATTTTAATATACCCTAATGATATTTGGACATTTTATAAAATTGGTTCACCAATTTTTAGTACATTTAAAATTCCCACATTTTTATTAAAATTATCATGGCAATTTAATAATTTTCAAGCTATTGTTTTTATTTCATAATACTTTCTAAAACACTTTAATATAATATCCATTGTTATTTTAATCATGGCCTAATGATTGCTAGGCATTTTATAAATATATTCCATCATTTTGGTTTTAACTATGATTTCATTTTTATATTAACTTTGAAAACAATTTTGATGACCCCACAACATTGGTTTCTCAATCATCATAGACTTGTGATTATTCTAATGACTAAGGGTGACTTGGTTTAACCATGATCATGTTGATTGACTGGCATCCACAATTATTGGAGCAAAGTTTTATAATTTACCCAATTTCAGAATTTTATCCGGGTTGGAAATTGACAGAGCTATTGTCAAAGGTGATCATGGCTTGATCATCAACAGTAATGATCACTAACAGTGGAATCACTGTAGTGATTACTGTTACTGATTCTGAGGGTGTTACAAATCTCCACCACTACAAAGAATTCTCGTCCCGAGAATTAAAGGTAGTGTAAGGGGTAAAGTTTCGGTTTCGCGTTCTAACGATTCTTCTGGTGCTTGTCATCCTTATCAAATGAGTTGATCCTTAATGTTGTTGCCTTCACCTCTTTGTATCGGTGCATCTCGACGAGCTGTCATTCTTCTTTCGGGGGCTGCATCGTACCTACGGATAGGGTAGAAGGGGAAACTTAAGGGGGGTCGGATCGATACAAGGTTAATCAAACGAGATGGTCCACAGGAATGGGGTACAGAGTATTTCTCAAGATTTAACTCAAGGAAATACATCAAGAAAAAACAAAGAAAGGTAAGAGGGGTTTCAAGCGGATAGGCATACATTCGATGCCGATGACAGACGATGAGAAGAGGTCCAGAGCACCAAGCATAAGCACTAAGTCTGATATCGAACTGAATATCACAAGGTAGAGGACTCGTGAATTGCATACGAGGTCAAGCAAGAGGAATAACCTCGAGAACAGAAAGGTACAAGAGAGTCAGGTTTCGATCGTGTGGAACTGTGGGTTATGGGCCCACATTGAATAAGAAGGGTGGTGACAAACAATGCGATGAAGTTGCAAAGTAAGTCAGAGAACAGCTTGTTAGCTAAGTCGGCAACAACGTCGGTACCAAGGGCGAGGGACAAAGAGAACCGTTTTCCTGCTCGTTAAGACGAGGCGGACGAATTGACAAAGTTCTTGTCCATCAGTGGTCACCGAAAAGTCATCAACAATAGTAATAGGTTGTACGGACAAAGTAGTACACCGAAGTGTTTGCATAACCAGGAAATTATCACTTCTCAGACGAGTTACCTCAGAAGAAAGATTAAACAGACCAATGGAAAATAAATTGTGTTTGTACACAAGCATTAGGGGTATATCCTTCCCAAGGGAAAGCAGAGCAAGACATACATGACCAAGTTTGCATTGGCAGGGAGTCAAGGGGGTTATCGATGATAACACAAATCATCGAGGGCAGGGATGGTAGTTCACATGATGAATCTAATTGACACATGGGAGAAGCCATGTAAGATTAGTCGGACAATAATCCACCATAGGTCAGGTGATTCGCAAAGAATCTGATGTGAGTGTCGGCACTCAACCAGAAGGAGAAAGAATGCAAAGGCAACGGGTGATAGAAGCATCAGAATAATTTGACGCTTAAGTTCAAAGGACTTGTGATTTTTTATATCGGTGTATCAGATCCAGATACATCGATCAAACATGGGCAAGTTGAATAGAAGCTTGACAGTTAATCATTCACGGTTTGATTTACCGAGAACCAGCTCATGTTCGGAATGACGTCTGAGCCAGAAGAATGAATTCGGAGGGTTGGCGGATGATTGCGTGCATTCGCACACATCGAATTATTAGGATCAAACTGTCCATGACAAGGGTCGTCAATGAAGACTACTAAACATATGGAATTAACCATAATGCAAGCAGGCAAGAAGAATCTCCAAAGAAGTAGGCTGTAGAGGATCCTCGGAAGAACAGATATCATTGCGAGGTATTTTGGGAAATTCATTATCAACGAGAGTGGACGGATCCTCGGTAAGCAGGAGGAATTATCCGCAGTGTGAAAAGAATCTGCAAGGCAGTATGTTCAAAGGATTTCCGAAAAAACGGAAAGTATTTCGATGCCTCTTGTGAGCACAAGAGCAACTGGGATTGAATGGATGAATGGCAGGGGTATGTGGTTATACATACGGACTTATCGGTGGCGGGGAATTGCAAAGGTGATCGGCACATATGGTCTCGGAATTTTATCAGAGAGTAATCATCGGAATCTTCTCGTGAAGCAAGTGATCATCTGTAAGGAGGGGCTCTCCGGGAGGAAGTAGTCACGAGAACCTAATGTCAGAGTTAGTAAAATCTTTAACCTGAAAGAGAAGAGAGATCAGAGTCCCGGAGTAAAGGTACGGAGTAAAAGATCCTAATACCACCAAGTTTGCGACGTGGGCCGATAAACCACACGACACTGTTAGTAAAGTAGTTTTATAAAGACTAGACTCAACTTCGACCAGGGAGTTGGAAGGGGGTGTCCTACAGGCAGTCGGCTCTGATACCAACTTGTGACGCCCCCAAAATCAGACCGTGTACAGTAATCATACACGCAAGGTACACGATCGAGATCAGGGACTCACGGTGAGATATCACAACACAACTCTACAAGAAAATAATATAAGCTGTATAATACAAGCCAGGGGCCACGAGGTCTCGAATACAACAACTCGAGAGCACAAAGTCAGCGGAAGCAATAGTATCTGAGTACAGACACAATGATACAAGGTTTCCTTAACAAGGCTAGCACAAATATCAACAACGATCGAAAAGGCGAGGCCTCCTGCCTGGGAACCTCCAACTACTCCTGGTCAACGGAAAACTCGACGTAGTAGAAGGCATCAGGGATCTTCATGTTGCGGTGGTCGACATCGGGGATCTCCTGCTCCTAGACTCCAAGGCTCCAACGTCGACTGCAGCGGCCGATCAGGCAAAACAAATAAAGGGGAAAATAAAGCAGGTGAGTATCTAGCATACCCGCGAGTCTTACATCCGCTACTAAGCAATTATGAATGGTATCAAATGGAAAGGGGAGGCTATATATAGTGGACTGCAAGGTAGAAATCAGAATAAGGGTAAGAAGCTAGGCCTATCGAAGACTAGCATCTTCCGACGAGTGTTGCAGCATGAGGAGAGAATAGCCAACAGTTTATATAAAGCATAAAGTAACAATGCAATAGAAGTTGCTGCAGCATTGTATAATAATAAGTTGTAATAATTAGCAATGCCTCCGAGTTCACCTCCTCGACATCCCAGCGAGGAAGAAAACCCGGAACCATATAGTTTAATAATAATAGTTTGTAGTGGTAAGATCCAGCTTAAGCATAAAGCGTCCTGTTACCGTGGACACGGCTATTCGAATAGATTAATCTTCCCTGCAGGGGTGCACTTGTGTTACACTACACGCACGGATATCCAGGGTGGCGGGAACCTTGTTAGGGAACGCTCCACCGAGGCTATCCGACACTCCGTAGCCCATCTTTCAAACTCAACAGAGAGGCCATCCGCCGGTCTAAATCCTAAGTACGCCGGGCCTTGGACCCCAACCCGAACGTACTCCTGCACGGTGCGTTGCTGGCCGGTGAAATTAAAGCAAATCCAAATAAAACACCACCGCGCGAGCAAAATAAGACAACACCACTTCCCGGCAATCATCCCGCAGTACTGCTGACGTCTGAAGAGTCCTCGGACGACACTACGAAGCAGAGGAGCCCATAACTCGTAATTCCCATGGGTAGGTAGTGCGGATATGGCATATAGCCAACACAAGACATCCACCAAACCATTTAGCATTTTAATTAACCTGCGTGACAACCGTTGATGGCTTCTCTCCCCCTTCGTTGGTTACCCCAAGTGGAGGGTTGAGATGTAGTGCAGCAGCAGTTGTCCCTCGGTGAAGATACCAAGGTTTGTCTCCAGCAGGACTCCAGAGATGATAAGTAGGTGTCAGCGGCGCAACTGACGCGGACCTGCACACAGACACAGATAACTTTGTTCCCAACGAAGTTAAGAGAGGTTGTCAATCTCTCCGGTCTTGTTGTTTACAAAGGATAAAACGCAAGGGATAATAATAGCAACTTGAAAGTAAATGCAGAAAAGTAAATATAGCGTGAAAACAATGATAAGGATATGGACCGGGATACGTGATGTTCGCTAGTGATGTCTCTCTCCCAAAAGACGATAAAATTTCTATGCGAGGTAAACAAATTATAGAAAGGCAATTGACAGGATTATGTACGCACCGCAATGCTAACTATGCTACAAAAGAAAGGAAGAGGTTCAAAAGCACAGGCAGTACGCCAAGGTAAGTAGAACGAAATCCATCTGCATCTACTACTAATCATCCACCTTGAGATATCTATCCAGAACATCTCGCTGGTATTAAGTTGCGAGCCCCACCCAAAGTGTAAACCCAAAGCAACAGACAACTGCATTAAAAAGAACTCTGTGTAAAGCACCGTTGTTTTCCCCCTTGTGGCAACAACACATCCCCTAGACTCATGTTTCTGTCACTCAAGCGTGTCATCGGGGCGCATGAACCCACAATCTAGCACAACGCTCCCTCTTGGAGTCACTACCTACTACTTGGCCAAAGAAATAAACAACAACGGAGAAGATGCAAGAATTACTTAGGAACAAAAATATAAGAGATAAAAACCAAATATATTACTCTATCACAATCTGAACATAATCTCATAATCCATCAGATCCTATCAAACTGAACATAGCAATAGCAGAAATATTACAAAGGTGCCTCGATCATGTTGGGAAGCTCACGAGGTCTAAACAATGAAGATCAAAGAGGGGAGGAAACATCACATAGCTACTGATCACGAACCCATGGTCCAAGGAAAACTACTCCCGAGACATCCGGGGAGCATCCATGGTGGAGAGGAGACTTCCGGAGGTCAATCCTCCCTCCGGCAGGGTGCCGGGAAGAGGTCTTCTGGTGCTCCCGATCTTCGGAAGCGCGGAGGCAGCGGAACAAAGGTGAGTTCGCGGAATAGGGTTCTGCTTCTGGGGTTTTCCCGTGACGGGGGATAAATAGGCGAAAGGGGGAAGCCAGAGGTGGGCCAGGGGCCCCAGGCGTGGCCAGGGGTGGGGCCGTGCTGGGTGGCCGCCTGGCCCCCCTGTCTCCCCTCTAGCCCCTCCCGGGCTCTTCTCGAAGCTTCCGTCACGCTGATTTTTTATCTGAATTTTCCCGAATTTTTCTGGCACTTTTTATATGGGGGAAAACTGAAATAGAAAAACAACAGAAATCAGGAACTGGCACTGTGGTGCACTGAGTTAATAGGTTAGTACAAATATGATCAAAAGTGTATGAAAGTGTATCTATATCATAGCAATATCACACAAAACATGCATGGAGCAAGCAGAAATTATAGATACGTTTTGGACGTATCAACATCCCCAAGCTTAATTTCTGCTCGTCCTCGAGTAGGTAAATGATAACAACATAATTTCTGTGGTGACATGCTAGCAACCATATAAGAACTTTGAAAAGTAAAGCAATGAAGGTTAGAGATTAAATTCAAGTCATAACAGGAAAGCGTCTATATTAGCATTGAAATAAGTAACAAAAGAACATTAGGTGCAAGAGCTCTCGCTGTCCGTGACTCGAATGTCTCCAAATGGTGTTTGCGTGCAAGAAGGGGGATCGGGAATACGAGAAAAATGTATTTTTGTGTTGAGAACTCAATCTACTAAAGTTTCACACTTGCTCTTCTTTGGAATCTTATCTTGACTCGTCCCCAGACCACTAGCCAGGTACAAGTCAATTTGATCCACTCCTTTTCGATATTTCAAGGACTCGTGCAATGGATGAGCGTAAGCACGAGAGTTGACACTTAGGATGGCAAGGAGAGAAATATGGTGGAGGAGGAAGATAAATAGGATGATAAAGGCTCACATCAATGAGGACAATCATAGGAAAGAGATGCCAAATGATAGATATGATGTGAGGAGTAGGGATTGCCATGCAACGGATGCACATACGAGCTAAGAAGCTCTCCAATGGAACTAGTGGGGGGTGCATCTAACTTGCTCGCTCATGAAGACCTAGAGCTCGTTTGAGGAGGCTCATCCTTGGAATATGCAAGCCAAGTTCTATAGTGTGAAGGTCCCCACATAGCTATATGCATAACGATCATCTCTAAGGAGTACAAGGATACAAAGGGAGTACTAGTGTGGATCTCTCAAAAGGATAGTAGTGTTGCCCCTTTCTCTCTTTTTATTTCTTTTTCTCTTTTTTCTATTTTTGCATCTTTTTGGTGGCCTCAATGGCTCTTTCTATTTAACTCTCATTTGTCCTCTTTGGGATCTTTTATTGTGTCCACGTTGGGAACTTTTCCTCACTTAAGGGCAACACTCTATTTTACAAGAAGGTAAATGAAATCTTTCACACTTTACAAGGTACTCAAAATCATAAAGAAGAAGTAACTACATGATGTATGCAAGGTATGTTGCTGCCAGTGTAGCAGGAACATGTATAACATGAAGATCAAGTCATGAAGAGGTGGAAGTTGCATGGCAATGTAACTCGGAAAGGCTATGGAAATGCCTTGATAGGTAGGTATGGTGGCTGTTTTGAGGAAAGATATAAGGAGGTTTACGATGACAGAGCGTATCATTCCAAGGGTTTGGATGTACCGGCGAAGGTGGACACAACCTCTCGGAGTGAGAAGAAGGCAATGCACGACACAGGAGAGGCTAGCAAAATATGGTAAGGTGGAAGTGTCAACTTTCAATACTTACATTAGTCCGAAGAACTCATGCACTTATTATCGGTAACTCTCAATCTAATAAGGAGGTTCACAAAGAGACAAGTACCCCGAGGAGGAGTGTATGCGGGTTTGGTTATCCTTGCGCGTCCTCGACTCATGGTACGTGAGTGTACTCTAATATTCGACCCCTCAGAAGAGTAGTGATCCATCTAGTAGCTAGAGTTCTCAACTAATTTTGTAGGTTTTGAAAATACACACGGATTGCCCAAAATACGACACCTATCACTAATAGGCTAGAGCTCTTGACACCCAAAGTTCAAACATTACTCACATCAATACCTCAAAACTATTGCAAGCTACTACTAAAATTAAATAGCAACCTCAATTACCTACTTTCAAGACAAGACACCACTCAGTGCAGCAACCAACTCTCTTAACGAGATAAACATGAAAACCAAAAAGAGTTGCAGTAACAAACTAAACAAAAGCCAGGGCTCTTGCTAAAGACAAACTAAGACTAAAACTAAACAAGGCAGTAGCTAAGAAAAGATCAAGAACACACAACAGCAGAAAAATAGGCATGAAGAATCCTATGATGTGTTCTAAATTTTGAAAGTGGAGCGTGTTTCTCTCCCATACAAAGTAAGAAAGGATCTAACTTGTTATGAACAGAAAGCAAAGCTAAAGAAAACTAAAAACAAAACCTAAGAGCGAGACGCTCCAAGCATAGCACATAACGCATGAAGTGATAAAAATATAGTGAGACGAAGGACGAACTGATGATTGTTGATGGAGAAGGGGATGCACGGAGGCATCCCCAAGCTTAGACGCTTGAGTCTCCTTGAATATTTATTGGGGCTGCATGGGGGCATCCCCAAGCTTGAGCGCTTGACACTCCTGGATCTTCTTTCATCATCTTCCATCGCACACTTGAAAACTCCCTTCATACATAACTCATCATAAGCTGATTAGAGAGGTTAGTACCCTTAATATATAATTTTTCTCCACTGGATATAAAGATATTCTTGAAGAGATACTGTTTTTCAAGAGTGCCAAAAAGATTTTTCAAAGAAAAAGCAAGCTTAAGGTTTGCAAAAGTTAGGAGAGACAAAACGTGGCAGAATCTGAGGAAAACAGAACAGCTGATAGTAAAGAATTTTTTAGGGGTACTTCTGCAACTCAAATAAAAAAACTCAGAACATACGAAAGTTTTGTAATTGTATGGAGCATACTGTGTAAAAATTTCATCTCAAAAAGATGAACTGGGATGTTTGTGGAATTTTTCTGGTCACGAGGACAGAATCTGTTTTCTAGACAGCATGTCACAACTTTAACTTCCCTTGCCGTAAGAGGCTATAACTTGGCACAAAGTTGAAAAATAAAGATACAATCATGTTGCTACAGAAGTAACAATCAACAAGACACAATAAAAGCAAAAAGAAAACTCATAAATTCATTGCGGGCTGCCTCCCGAAAGCGCTTCTTTAAAGCCATTAGCTAGGCTTAAAAATTATAGAAGATGCTCTCACAAGAATAAGAATTTTGAAGCAAAAGAGAGCATCAAGAAGCAAATGTGAAACACATTTAAGCCTAACCCACTTCCTATGCATGGGAAACTTGAAAGAAAATAAATCAAAGAGGCACAAAGTTACATGCATAGGAAGGTGGAAAAAGAACAACTTCAAAACTTTCAACATGAAGAGAGGTTTTTTTGTAACATGAAGGTTTCTAGAACCAAACTTTCCTCTCTCAAAGTAATTTTCAGTAGCATCATGAACAACATCAAGAATATAACTATCACATAAATCATGTTGTTCATGACCTACAAGCACCCGTGTATTATTTTCAACACGGTTTTTAGGATGATAAGATAGATGCAACCCATCACATTGAGCCTTGATAAGAGCAAAATTCTCCGGAATTGGAGATTTCAAAAGGATAATAGGACAATCAAGTGTGGGTGAAATAGCAACAATTTCATGCTTAACATAAGGAACTATAGAGAGTTCATTTTTGTCAGCATCATCCATAGTGGCATCTTGGCCATCAACAAAGCAAGTATCAAAATTTTCAGAAAGGGATATTTCAAGTGAGTCCTCGGAATCATGGGATTCCTCCTCAATGCAATAATTGGCCTCTTCTTGGGCAGCAAACATTTTATTTTTTAAATCCTCAATATAAGAATTGGAAGTATAATTCTCGAAGCAATAAGCAAGAACTGCAAAGTTTTCAGACTCGAAAATAGTATCATGATATTTTTCAATCAAAGAAGCAATCTCATAGGCACCTTTAAAAGCAACAAACTCTTCAATCTTTTCAACATCAAAGTAATCATAAACACCTTTAGCATAAGAAGATAAGATCTCATTTTCATTAAACTCACACTGGAAAGGGAGGTGTTTATGATCTATATTAGAACAACAAGTAAAATCATAAATGTGGCACAAAAGTTTAGCATGGCAATAAGAAACATGTATTTGATCCCATAAGTGTTTCCCTTTCTGAGATAGGCGGTGCCGCGTATAATGAGCATGCTCATCCAATGATTTTCCCTCAACCAAGTCGATTGGGTTTTTAGCGCGGGCACAAATTGATCGAAGACGATCCAAGTGAAACATGTCCATCCTACCATATTTGGGTGGTTCATCACCCATGGCGAGGATAGCATAAATAGGCAAAGCAAGACAAAGGCAAAAGGTAGCAATTATTTTTGTGTTTTTTCATAAAGGATACTGAGATAAAAACAGAAAGGTAAACTAACAAGACTAAAAAAACAAAGGTAAAGGGTAGTGTGCAACTCCCCTATCTTAGCACTCGGAGTACCCGGCAACGGCGCCAGAAAACTTTGCTTGATGGCTTCTCGCCCCCTTCGTTGGTTACCCCAAGTGGAGGGTTGAGATGTAGTGCAGCAGCAGTTTTCCCTCGGTGAAGATACCAAGGGTTGTCTCCAGCAGGACTCCAGAGATGATAAGTAGGTGTCAGGGAGGTTGACAATCTCTCCGGTCTTGTTGTTTACAAAGGATAAAACGCAAGGGATAATAATAGCAACTTGAAAGTAAATGCAGAAAAGTAAATATAGCGTGGAAACAATGATAAGGATATGGACCGGGATACGTGATGTTCGCTAGTGATGTCTCTCTCCCAAAAGAAGATAAAATTGCTATGCGAGGTAAACAAATTACAGAAAGGCAATTGACAGGATTATGAACGCACCGCAATGCTAACTATGCTACAAAAGAACGGAAGAGGTTCAAAAGCACAGGCAGTACGCCAAGGTAAGTAGACC
This sequence comes from Bromus sterilis, assembly GCA_950022295.1. NCBI lineage: Eukaryota > Viridiplantae > Streptophyta > Magnoliopsida > Poales > Poaceae > Bromus > Bromus sterilis. Next base: position 318,158,765 of record OX465597.1, on the reverse strand, counting down.
GAAATCCATCTGCATCTACTACTAATCATCCACCTTGAGATATCTATCCAGAACATCTCGCTGGTATTAAGTTGCGAGTCCCACCCAAAGTGTAAACCCAAACCAACAGACAACTGCATTAAAAAGAACTCCGCATAAAGTAAACAATCCTTGTAACCGCGGTTACAAGCACCGTTGTTTTCCCCCTTGTGGCAACAGCACATCCCCTAGACTCATGTTTCTGTCACTCAAGCGTGTCATCGGGGGGCATGAACCCACAATCTAGCACAACGCTCCCTCTTGGAGTCACTACCTACTACTTGGCCAAAGCAATAAACAGCAACGGAGAACATGCAAGAATTACTTAGGAACAAAAATATAAGAGATAAAAACCAAATATATTACTCATCACAATCTGAACATAATCTCATAATCCATCAGATCCTATCAAACTCAACATAGAAATAGCAGAAATATTACAAAGGTGCCTCGATCATGTTGGGCAGCTCACGAGTTCTAAACAATGAAGATCAAAGAGGGGAGGAGAACATCACATAGCTACTGATCACGGACCCATGGTCCAAGGAAAACTACTCACGAGACATCCGGGGAGCATCCATGGTGGAGAGGAGACTCCCGGAGGTCAATCCTCCCTCCGGCAGGGTGCCGGGAAGAGGTCTTTTGGTGCTCCCGATCTTCGGAAGCGCGGCAGCGGCGGAACAGAGGAGAGTTCGCGGAATAGGGTTCTCCTTCTGGGGTTTTCCCGTGACGGGGGATAAATAGGCAAAAGGGGGCAGCCAGAGGTGAGTCAGGGGCCCCAGGCGCCCCCCCTGGCGCGGCCAGGGGTGGGGCCGCGCCGGGTGGCCGCCTGGGCCCCTTGGCTCCCCTCTGGCCCCTCCCGGGCTCTTCTCGAAGCTTCCGTCACGCTGATTTTTTATCTGAATTTTCCCGAATTTTTCTGGCACTTTTTATATGGGGGAAAACTGAAATAGAAAAACAGCAGAAAACAGGAACTGGCACTGGGGTGCACTGAGGTAATAGGTTAGTCCAAATATGATCAAAAGTGTATGAAAGTGTATCTAGATCATAGCAATATCACACAAAACATGCATGAAGCAAGCATAAATTATAGATACGTTTTGGACGTATCAACCGTTATCGTTGCCTCGACTTAACTGGCCCGCGGACAACGACAGCAGCCAGGACCACCAGTACATCGGTGCCTGCCCTGTCGTCCCGCCAAGTCTCTGCGGTTACCAACAAGGTGAACCGTCTCCTTACCTTATCTCGCGTGTGCTCCTGGAGGAGCTCGACTTTCGTGGTTTGGTAACTCTCGCGGCCAACGATCAGGGGCCAAGCACACTGGTACACTGGTCGTACCCTCCCTGTCGTCCCGTCGCAATACCTCTCGCGGGTACCGTTGGGTCACCCGACTTCTTACCTTCACGGACAACCGTGTTCAGGTCCCTAGTGTGGCTATACGGAGTCAGCAACGAGTGGAGTACGAGGATTACTCCTCGATAGCTCCACTTGATGTGGCTCGACATAGCCGAGGTAGGGGCCTGAGGCGGTGTCTGCATTGTACCGTACCTATGCAGTTATAATCATCGTATCCGCGTTCACTCCCCAGAGTGATCACGACCCTCTATCTAATCCTAGCTAACAATGCGCAGGGCTCACTGCTGAATATAATATATATATATATATTTATAGGCAACATAGGATAAAGCAAGGCACATCAAGGGGCGACGATGACAGACTATGCAATTGAATAGGTAAGCAATGTAGCAGCAGCAGTAACAATGCCTAGTGCAAGAAATGTACAGAAAGATAGGCGATATCTGGGGAAGAGAATGGCTCTGCTTGCCTGGAAGCTCGACGCTAGGGGTAGGGTCGTCGACAAAGTAGTCGTACTCAGCAGCGGTGTAGTCGACGACAGCAGCGGGGTCTACCAGAGATTAAGGGGGGGGGGGCGAAACAGTAAATACACAAAAAGCATATACAAACAGATGCATGACATGACAGATGCAATGCTAACGGTGTTCTAACGCAGTGCAATGCACGTTCGTCAAAGCGGGAATTCATCTGGGGATGAATTGTCAGCTCCGGGTGATTACCGGACAGGGTGTCTGGAGGGGGGAGATATCATGCCGGAGGTGTCGTGGACATCCGACACATGTGTGGGTGGTGTATCCGGGTTAGTTGATCTATTCCGAACAACTTTCGTGTTCGAAATAAATTCGTCCAGGAACTTTAGCAGTACCAGACAATTTATCGGACAGTCGGTCCAGAGGGGGACGGTTCGATGTTCGTTGTGTTAGAGGGGTGTGATAGATATACGGATAGTGTATTCGTATTCGTTATATTTTTCTGATCAATTTTGATGTATAAAGTTTTTGAATCTGAGTTACGGTTTAAAAGTTATTGAATTTCAAAGTTTAAATCATTTTAAACAATTTTCTGAATTTCTTTTATTATTAAATTCCAACATTATCCAAAACATTATCCACAACAGTGCTGACATGTGGGCTCCACATGTCAGCCTCTGGACATATAAATAAATCATTTTCAATTTAATTAGCAGATGGGGCCCACCTGTCATAGGGTATTAAGGGGGGGGGGGTTAGGTTAGTTAGAGGGGGGGTTATCCCACTGGCTAACCACGCGGGGGCACACCGGCGTTCACCAATGCCCGCCGGCGGCAGAGCCCGGCGAGGGGAAACGCCGCGGGGTGGGGGTGCAACCAGGGGACGCGGTGCAGCACAGGGGGGCGTCCCTAGCCACTGGCCGAGGGCGGCGAGGCCGCCGTGCCGCCGCAGCCGCAGCGTGCTGAGGTGAGCGGGCACGGGGGGGGGGGGCACAGGGCGTGGCCCGGCGTGGCCTGGGTGCACCACAGGCGTGGCCAGGACGTGGAGAGGACGCGACCAGTGTAGCCCCGGGGTGTGGTGCGCACGGCCGAGTCGGAGGGAGCGCGGCGTGGTTCATCGGGCGCAAATGGCGACCACGGCGATAGCCGGAGCACGACCATGGTGGGGGAGGGAGTTCTACAGCACGGATCAAGGGGAAATGACGGGGATGAGCGCGCAGCTCACCAGGAGCTTGAAGGGGAGGGCAGTGTGCTCGGGGGAGGGTCGTAGTCGTCGAATTTCCACGATGGTTGCCGACGGCCGTGGTGAGGGGGGCAGCCAAATTTCGGCGATGTAGTGCGCCTTGGGGTCGGTTCCGTGCTGGAGTCGAAGGAGTCGTCCACAGCGGTTTCGCTGGACACGGTCTCGGCCGCCGTAGAGGTCGTTGGCCGCGGTTCTTCTCGGGCACAGCCATGGCTCCGCCATGGCCGAGGACCAGCGAGCACGAGGAGAGTGAGAGGGGGCAAGGGGGGGGGGGGGGAATGGAGTGAGCAGAGGGGGGTACGGGGCAGGTGGGGGAGGCCCTATCTCCACGAGGGAGCAGGTGAGGGAGTGGGGTCCAGCGGCGCCCGTGGCCATGGCTGTGCCATAGCGTGGAGCAGGTGGCCGACGGGACGGGGGCAGGTGGGAGGTGGGAGACAGGCTGGAGGAGTTGGGCCGGGGTGGACCTTTGCCCAGGGCGTAGTATAGGACATTTCTCAGTTTTTGCTTTTCTGTTAAACATGTCCTTTATTTTTCTTATTTTATTTGGCTGGCATTTGATTTTTCTAAAACATGGAATAAACCCTAATATTATTGTTACAAGTTATAATGATGCCACAAAAAGTTTGGTACAAAAATAAAATCATTTAGACCTTTAAATTATTTAATATGAAGTAAAAGCTATTATTTTGCTACTGTTTTGTTTGTTTGTATTATTTGAATATTTTAATAAAATACCATTTGTATTTTAATATACCCTAATGATATTTGGACATTTTATAAAATTGGTTCACAAATTTTTTGTACATTTAAAATTCCCACATTTTTATTAAAATTATCATGGCAATTTAATAATTTTCAAGCTATTGTTTTATTTCATAATACTTTATAAAACACTTTAATATAATATCCATTGTTATTTGAATCATGGCCTAATGATCATATTTACTGTTACTGATTCTGAGGGTGTTACACTTTCATACACTTTTGATCATATTTGGACTAACCTATTAACTCAGTGCACCCGAGTGCCATTTTCTTTTTTCTTCTGTTTTTTTATTCCAGGTTTCCCCCATATTAAAAGTGCTCCAAAAATTCGGGAAAATCGGATAAAAAATCAGCGCAACGGAAGCTTCCGGAACTCCGAAGAAGGGCCGGGGGCCACCACCAGGTGCCCAGGCGGCCACCTGGCGCGGCTTAGGGCTTGGCCGCGCCAGGGGGGCGCTGATGTCTACGCACGCTTCTATTCTTGTATACTATGTTGGGCCTCCAAGCGCAGAGGTTTGTAGGACAATAGCAATTTCCCTCAAGTGGATGACATAAGGTTTATCGAACTCAGGGAAGTAGAGGTTGAAGATGGTCTCTCTCAAGCAACCCTGCAATTAAGATACAAGAAGTCTCTTGCGTCCCCAACACACCTAATACAACAAGGAGTTATATAGGTGCACTAGTTCGGCGAAGAGATGGTAAAATATGGGTGATAGGTGTGATAAAACGAAGTAATATAAATCTGTAATAAAAAGTGCAGCAAAGAAACAAGTAACAAAAGTGAGTGAAAACGGTGTAACAATGATGGAAAAAAGGCCTAGGCTTCATACTTTCACTAGTGGCAACTCTCAACAACATTAACATAGTCTAATCACATGATATTTCCCATAAAACATGCAATGAAGACGCACTCGGAGGTCAATCCTTTGTGGTCAAGAGAGGATGAGAATTATATAGGGCTACAAAAGCACACCTCAAAGTTCATAGTTCTCAACCTATGGATTTCCCAATGTCACCGCGGCCATCCAAAGAGAGCACCACAATCACCACAACATATCTCAAGGATAGTCAAAGACAAGCACCAAGAGACTCTCAATCTTCAATCCACACACAAAAGAGGAAATCACTCATGAAAATATTCTTCTAACCCATGTCCAATAGACCGCTGTCACCTTGGTCTCGGGGATTATACTAGATAAGATCAATTGAGTACATCAATCCAATACAGAGAGGAAGGGGAAATATCATGGGATCACCCTAGTTTAACATAGCCTATGATCACAACGAAGATCACATCATGGGAGAGAGAGAAGAACACATAGCTACTGGTAGAAACCTCAGCCCCGAGGGAGAACTACTCCCGCTTCATGGAGGGAGGAAGCAACGTCGATGGAGATGAATCCGGGGGCACTTCCCCGTCCCAGCAGGGTGCCGGCACAGGAATTCTGTCCCCCCGAAACTTGATGGCGATGGCGGCAGAGATCGGAATTGCTTCTGGAGAAAAGGGGTCTGGAATCAGGGTTTTCGCGACGGGAGAATAAATAGGGGCCAAAGTAGGGCACCAGGGGGGCCACCAGGGGTCCAGGCGCCCCCCTGGCGCGGCCAGCCCCTGGGGCGCGCCACCAGGGCGCCTAGGCCCCTGGTGGTGGCCCTCTGGCCCAACTCAGGTCCTTCCGGAAGGTTCTTCTGCGTTGATTTTTTATCTGATTTTCCCGAATTTTTGGAGCACTTTTTATATGGGGGAAAACTGAAATAGAAAAACAGCAGAAAACAGGAACTGACATTGTGGTGCACTGAGTTAATAGGTTAGTCCAAATATGATCAAAAGTGTATGAAAGTGTATCTAAATCATAGAAATATCACACAAAACATGCATGGAGCAAGCAGAAATTATATATACGTTTTGGACGTATCAGGCGCCTAGACTCCTGGTGGCCCCCCTGGCTGCCGCCCTTTGCCTATATATTCCCCGTGACGTGAAACCCCCGAGACAGAACCCCTTTTTGTGATCTCGCCTCTGTTCCGCCGCTGCCGCGCTTCTAAGATCGGGAGCGCCAGCAGACCTCTTCCCGGCACCCTGCCGGAGGGAGGATCGACCACCAGGAGCTTCCCCTTCACATTGGACGCTTCCCGGATGTGTCATGAGTAGTTTCCTTTGGACCATGGGTCCGTGATCAGTAGCTATGAGATGTTCTCCTCCCCTCTTTGTTCTTCATGGTTTAGACCTCGTGAGCTGCCCTGATCGAAGCACATATGTAATACTTCTGCTGTTTCTATGCTGAGTTTGATGGGATCTGATGGATTATGAGATTATGTTTAGATTCTGATAGAGTAATATATTTGGTTCTTATCTTTTATATTTTTGTTCCTAAGTAATTCTTGCATGTTCTCCGTTGCTGTTTATTGCTTTGGCCAAGTAGTAGGTAGTAACTCCAAGAGGGAACATTATGCTCGATTGTGGGTTCATGCCCCCTGGTGACACGCTTGAGTGACAGAAACATGAGTCTAGGGGATGTGTTGTTGCCACAAGGGGGAAAACAACGGTGCTTGTAACCGCGGTTGCAAGGATTGTTTACTTTACGCAAAGTTCTTTTAATGCAGTTGTCTGTTGCTTTGGGTTTACACTTTGGGTGGCGCTCTCAACTTAATACCAGCGAGATGTTCTGGATAGATATCTCAAGGTGGATGATTAGTAGTAGATGCAGTTGGATTTTGGTCTAGTTGTTTTGGCGTACTGCCCATGCTTTTGAGCCGCTTCCTTTCTTTGTAGCATAATTTGCGGTGCGTTTATAATCCTGTCAATTTCCCATATGTAATTTGTTTACCTCGCATAGTAGTTTTATCGTCTTTTGGGAGAGAGACATCACTAGTGAACAACGCGGGACCCCGGTCCATATTCTCATCACTGTTTACACGCTCATTTACTTTTCTGCTTTTACTTTCAGTTGCTATCATTATCATTATCCCTTGTGTTTTGATCCTTTGTAAACAACAAGACCGGAGAGATTGACAGCCTCTCTGAAATTCGTTGGGAGCAAAGTTATTAGTGTATGTGTGCAGGTCCACGTCAGTTGCTCCGCTGACACGTACTTATCATCTCCGGAGTCCTACTGGTCGATACTCTCAACCTCGGTATCTTCACCGAGGGAAACTTGTCGCTATGTTGCATCCACCTTCCACTTGGGTAACCAACGAAGGGCGAGAAGCAATTATCATCTCTCGCGTATCACCAATTAACCCTATATATATGCATGATATAAGTACTACCTACCTATACCAGCACTTGAGTTCGGAAATTTAGGGTGATAAAGAATTAGCTATAACAGCGGTGAATTTTTTGTCCAAATTATTGGTTGGGTTCTGCCTTTCGATCGGTGTGTGAAGGACATGTTGGGATACGGGGCAGAAAACAATAATTTTTTCAACCTACGGTACCCGAACCCAAGATCTATGCTATGGCGATGTAAAGTAATGGAGGGAATCGGTGTTCATACCTTTGAAGACCGAAAGAGGGAAACATTCTACGAACGTGGTTGGCGTAGACTCTGAACCTACGACCTCTATTGTAGCGTTTTCGATAAGTAAGAGTGTCGAACCCAATGAGGAGCAGAAGGTATTGATAAGTGACTTTGGTCAAGGAATAACTGCAAGCACTGAAAGATAACTTTTTTAGGGATCTTTGGTATAAGCAACGAGAAGGTAAAAACAAGCAAAGTAAAAGGTACTGAGGTGCAGCAGGTGGCCCAATCCTTTTGAGCAAAGGATAAACCTAGCAACTGAACTTATAAAGGCTAAGGCGTTCTTGAGAACACACGGGAGAGGTAGTCATGTGCTTTCGCCATATTCCGTATCGATACTATGTTTTGTGTTGATAAATGTTGAGTGGGTGGATCTATGCTAGTACACCTTCTAGACTAAGATAAGTGCACTCTTATGATTATACACCTTGCAAGCATTCGCAAATACAAGGTATAAATTAAGGAGAAAGCCTAACCACAGCAATAAGATCAAGGATCCGTTATTCCCTTGTGCAAAAGTGTGCGAACTGGGGTTCAGGTTCCTGTCACTCCGGCAACCCACCGTAAGCATTCTTTATACACAATGTATTCCCTAGGTCCTTAACAAGGCGAAGTGTTATGTGTTCGACTCACATAACACCACTAGGAAAATAACAACACAACTTAAATATCAAACACCACATATTACTTCAAAATCATATGACTACTAGCAACTAGACTTCTCCCATGTCTTATAACGTGTACTCCATAGAGATGATCATATATGCATATAGCTATGTGGGGACCTTCACACTATTGAACTTGGCTTGCATATTACAAGGATGAGCCTCCTCAAAAGAGCTCTAGGTCTTCATGAGCAAGCAAGTTAGATGCACCCCCACTAGTTCCATTGGAGAGCTTTTCTTAGCTCATATGTGCATCCATTGCATGGAGATCCCTACTCCTCACATCATATCTATCATTTGGCCTTCTCTCGCCTATGATTGTCCTCATTGATGTGAGCCTTTCACACCCTTTTTGTCTTCCTCCTCCACCATATCTCTCTCTTTTCCATCCTAAGTGTCAACTCTTGTGCTTACGCTCATCCATTGCAGGAGTGCTCAAAATATCGAAAAGGAGTGGATCAAATTGACTTGTACCTGGCTAGTGGTCTGGGGACGAGTGAAGATAAGATTCCAAAGAAGACTAGGTGTGAAAATTTAGTATATTTATTTCTCAAAAAATACTTATATATTTTTCTCGTATTCCCATATCCCACTTCTTCCACGCAAACACCAACTGGAGACATTCGAGTCACGGACAACAAGAGCTCTTGCACCTTTATGTTCTTATGTTGCTTGTTTCGATGCTAATATAGACTCTTGCCTGTTATGACTTGAATTAAATTACATACCTTGATTGCTTTACTTACAAAGTTGTTATATGATTGTTAGCATGTCACCACAGAAATTATGTTTGTTATCATTTACCTACTCGAGGACGACCAGGAATTAAGCTTGGGGATGTTGATACGTCCCAAACGTATCTATAATTCCTGCTTGCTCCATGCATGTTTTGTGTGATATTGCTATGTTTTATATACACTATCATACACTTTTGATCATATTTGGACTAACCTATTAACTCAGTGCACCCCAGTGCCAGTTCCTGTTTTATGTTGTTTTTCTATTTCGGGTTTCCCCCGTATTAAAATGCTCCAACAATTCTGGGAAAATACAATAAAAAACCAGCTCATCGGAAGCTTCCGGAATCATCGAGGAGGGGCCAGAGGGGACCCCAAGGGCCCCATGCGCCCTCCCAGCGCGGCCAGGAGAGAGGCCGCGCCAGGGGGGCGCCTGGACTCCTGGTGGACCCCCTGGCTGCCCCCCTTCACATATATATTCTCCATCACGGGAAACTTCGGAAGAGAGAGCCCTTTTTTACGATCTCGCCTATGTTCCGCCGCCGCCGCGCTTCTAAGATCGGGAGCGCCAGCAGACCTCTTCACGGCACCCTGCCGGAGGGTGGATTGACCTCCGGGAGCTTCTCACCACCATGGACGCTTCCCGGAGGATCCGTGAGTAGTCCACCTTGGACCATGGGTCCATGATCAGTAGCTATGTGATGTTCTCCTCACCTCTTTGTTCTTCATGGATTAGACCTTGTGAGCTTCCCTACATGATCAAGGCACATATGTAATTCTTTCTCCTGTTGCTATGCTAAGTTTGCTGGGATCTGATGGATTATGAGACTATGTTCAAATTGTGATTGAGTAATATATTTGGTTCTTATCTTTTATATTTTTGTTCTTGAGTAATTCTTGCATGTTCTCCGTTGTTGTTTATTGCTTTGGCCAAGTAGTAGGTAGTTACTCCAAGAGGGAGCGTTATGCTTGATTGTGGGTTCATGCCCCCTGATAACTAGCTTGAGTGACAGAAACATGAGTCTAGGGGATGTGTTGTTGCCACAAGGGGGAAAACAATAGTGCTTGTAACCGCGGTTGCAAGGATTGTTTACTTTACGCAAAGTTCTTTAATGTTGTTGTCTGTTGCTTTGGGTTTAAACTTTGGGTTGGGCTCGCAACTTAATACCAGCGAGATGTTCTGGATAGATATCTCAAGGTGGATGATTAGTAGTAGATGCAGATGGATTTCAGTCTACTTATTTTTGCGTACCTCCCATGCTTTTGAGCCTCTTCCTTTCTTTGTAGCACAGTTAGCATTGGTTTGCGCCCGTAATTATGTCAATTGCCCAGCTGTGATTTGTTTGCCTCCCATAGCAGTTTTATCGACTTTTGGGAGAGAGACGTTGTCGGGGATATAATCCTGACAATAGAGAGAGGGGTGTGAAAGGAGCTAAATGAATCTGTACGCAGAGTGGTTGACGCAGGGGAAGTTATACAGGTTAGGCCTCTCCGTAGAGATAAAAGCCTTAATCCTGTCCCAGACTGACTGGGTGTTCTTGCTCAAGGGTTGAGGAGAATAATGTTGCGCGTGCCCGTACAGGAGGAGGGGGAGTATTATATAGAGTGCGCCTCTACCCCTTCAATGCCTCAGCTTAATGGGTCTTTAATTACATGGTTAAATGCGTACTAAATACAAGAAAGGTCTACTCATTACTACTAATAAAGGAGGAGGAAGCCCGCGGTCCTGAATGCTTTCCGTCCGTTGCGTTCTTATCTTCTGAGTAACGAATATCCCGTCGTTCATCTTCTCCGAGTAACGAACTACTCGGATCTTGTTTGCTCTCCGAGTGACTAACTACTCGGAGGTGGTTTATGTCTTCCGAGTAAGATGTTACTCGGGAATATTGGGAATTGAGCTTCTGCGATTGATAAAGCATCTGTATTCTATATTGACGTTATTTATTTTGTTAGGTGTGTTGGAATTCCAAGGGCTTGAGGGTACCCCTTGGTTTCCCTTGCCTAGGGGTATACCTTTGGTATGACCACGACAGTAGCCCCCAAGCGCTTTCGGGTTCTTGCGATTGAGGTAGCTGACATTTGTCAGATTTCATGAGGTATGTGAAGATTCAACCCAATAAGAGGCCCGGAAGAGCTTTATTGATGTTTGGACTTTTCCCTCGAGCGTGGGTTGGGCAGGTTAAAGGAAAAATCTGGCGACACTCAACCGTCTCTCGGAAGAGGTGGATTGAGGCCCCGGAAGGCGTGTCTTGGAGTAAAAGGCCTTAAACTCCATATAAACCAGATTTGTAAAGTTCAATATCCTAAGGCATCGTAACGAGCCTTAGTTCATACCACATGGGATATTGATTCTTTACCCCCTGCGTCGGTTCATACTAGTGGCCTGGCATTCTTCGTCAGAGACGGGCCACTAGTGAACCAACTATTCGGATTTTCACTTGAGTAGTTGGTGAGTGCAAGATTTTCCGTTTGCGATGAGCCTCAGGGACGTAGTTACTAGCTTCAAGTGGTTCTCCTTGTTGTTGTTGTTCCGAGTGACAGCTTACTCGGTCGCCTTGAGAGCTCAGAAATTCCTCCCGAGTGATGACTTACTCGGAGAGTTTTTTCAGTTGATGCGGTGTTCCGTGCCTTCCGAGTAGTTGGAACGGTCTCGAGCTTCGAATCGAAATTTGATTCGGTTTTAAATGAAAAAAGATCTTGCCATGTCAGAGAATCTTTTCGTCAAGGCAAGTAGGCGCACTATCAGGCCTGCCTCCTCGATTCCCGCGGCGGTCTTATAGGATAATTATTAACTGCCCGTGAGAAAGTGGGAGAGGTTATGGGGAAGTGGGGCGGTTTTATGGGGAATGCAACCAGCACGCTCGTAATGGGGCGCAGATCTGACGCGTGGCGGTTGCCATCCCAAGCTATAAAACCTTCCCCTCCTGCGGCTTGAAACAGATCTACGCCCTCTTCTTCTTGCGCCTCCGCTCTCTTTCTTTCTCTCTCTCTCTCTCTCTCTCTCTCTCTCTCCCGTGTTCTTGCTCCCGCCGGAAAGTTCTCGCCGACCGCTCGCGCTTCATCCTGGGAGGCCGTCACTTGCGATGCTCCTCTGCCGCCGCCGAGACCATGTCTGCGGGGGAATGGCTCCCGTCGATCGTGACGGAGGACATGTTGCTGGGGTACCAGGACGCCGGACTGGTTCCCCGCGAGGGCTGCCGCCTTCCCGCACCTGGGGAAGACGAGCCCCTTCCGAGGGACGGTGAGCGGGTAATCCTTCTTTCGCACGTGGATCGCGGGTTTTCTCTCCCTCCGCATCCCTTTTTCTTGGATTTCTTGACTTTTACGGGTGCTCAACTTCACCACATCGTCCCCAACGCCATTACCCTCCTTTCTAGCTTCTTCACCCTCTGCGAGGGCTATTTGGGCATAGAGCCCCATTGACATCTTTTTCGTACCATATACGCCGTTAAGCCTTAGAAGGCGAAGAAGTCAGGGGAGGGTGGTGGTGTGGAGTTCAATCATCTGTGTGGCGGTCTGTTCTTGGCTCGGAAACAAGGGGTTCAGTATTTCTCCTCCAGCCTGCCCGATTCTGTCAAGAATTGGCAGAATAGTTGGTTTTACTGCAAGGTGGCCGAGGAGCCGGGGGTACGTACACTGCCTCCTTACTCGGAAGTGAGGCTGACTTCTTCCCAGGGTTGGAACCCTCGGCTCACCAACACCGAGAAGGAGAAAGTGCTTCCTTTACAGCGTGAGATCATTAGGTTGAAGAAGAATGGCTTGGACGCCATGGACCTGATAGTCACTTTTGTGATTCCGAAGATTCGTCCTCTCCAAGCTAGGGCTCGGGGGATGTGGACGTACTCTGGGCTGCAGGATGACACCCGGTACAGTAACACCGAGATGCCCCTGGATGAATTTGAGCTCCAGATGAAGATTATTACCAGTGTGACCCAGGGTCTGTAGCCGACAGGCCGAGTAAAACCTGACAGCAGCGAGAATCCTCTGACCTTGGTATGTTGTTCTGTTTCTTGTGTGTTCTGAGACATATTCTGCTTTTCGTTTCTAACTTGGACTTTTGGGTTTCTTTGTTAGGATTTTCCCAGTTCCATTCTCCCATTCCCCTGGCTCTGCAACATCCTGTCGAGGAAGACTAAGACAGTTGTAACATCCCAAAATTCTCCAAAATTTGGAATGTTAATAAATAAATTAGAATAATGGTTGTTTCCTTGGTATGATTGATTTTCACTAGGATGTGAAACTTTCGGAGTTTATAGAATATTAAAAGAGAGGGAATAAAAGGACTTTCCCTAATATTCATAATTGGTGTTTTTGAAATTTATTATTTAAAACAAAACCAACAAAACAAAATGAGAGAAGGTAATATGACTCCTTCAACATATTAAAAGGTTGGAAAATGCTTTAAATCATTCCCGGAATTCTTCTGAATATTCAGAACAATTTTCAACTCAAGGAAATTCATTTGAGAGGATATAAAATGACTTATCCCCTTTTTAATAAAGTTCGAAAATATTTAGAATATTACTTTAAATTTTTTAAATTTTATTATGAGTATTATAAATAACTCTAAAATAATTTTTGGGATTTTATAATGCTAAGAGAGTTTTTAGTTCATTGAAATGATTTATTAAATATTTTAAAAGAGTTGAAAAAGTATTCCAATGGGATATTTTTATTTTACCAAATTATTTATTGGTGTACCAATTTTAAAATTTATATTTTATTATTTAGAAATGGTTTGTCAATGCTTTTGACCAAATAAAAATATTTTAAATAATTTATTGGAATTTATTTGATTTATGAAAAGTATTTTATATTTAAATAAAGTATTTAGAAAATGTTTTTATTTTTATTTTCCTTTTTGGAAAATGTATTCATTAAATAAATTTATTTGTATTATTTAATGAATTTAGGATTTTGTTTCATATTTTTCTGATGTATATTTAATTTAATACGACTTCTTGAAGTTCTGTCTAGATTTTTTTTTAAAGGCAGCAGCCGCGAGGCCCACTCCTACCTCCCGCTTTTGGGCGTAGCGTAGCGCAGCACTACCCTTCAGGCCGGCCCATTAGCGCAGCCCAGTATTTTTTTCTTTCTTTTCTTTTTCTGTTTTCCTCTGTGTGGCTGACAGTCGGGGCCCACTTGTCATCACCTAGCTCCGCCGTGTTCATCACGGACTTCGCCGGAATCCCGAGATCTTCGCGATTTCTAATCCGTTTTTTACCCCTTTGGCACGAAACTTGGCTATAAATATTCCCTACTTCGTGCTCTTCCAATTTTTTCGCAATTTTTGCATCCATCGTGATCTATCCGCGCCGCCCGAGCTCGTCGGAATTTGTCGCCGGAGTTGGAGCTCGAGCTCGTCTCGGCCGAGCCGCCCGAGCTGTCGCTGCGCCGATCCACATAGGCCGGACCCCGCCATCCCGTTCGCCGGCACCTCACCACGACGCCTCCAGCCGCCACGCCGTGCTGCTCGTCGCCACGGCCTCCCGCCGTCGTTGGTTCGACGGGCGGCCGCCGGCCGCTCACTGCCTCTGCAGTGACCCGCCCGAGCGCCTCCGAGGCTGCTGCACCGGCCCGCCTTCCCGTCGTCGCCGGAGGGGCCATCCCCGCCGGATCCCGAGCCGCGACGCCTCACCGGACGTGGAGTCGCCGCCAGTCTCCGGTGAGTGCTCCGTGACCATTGGATCTGGGACCAATGGTCCAGATCAGATCTAGTAGTTAGGTTTTTTATTTATTTATTAAATCGGTTCGGTTTAACCCGGTTTTTCCTCGGTTTAGGTGGTTAACCGCGCTGGACCGAATCCCTTATTCCGCGAACACCCACCGGTTAACACCGAAAACGAACACTGTTCGTTCGATAGCACCAGGGGCCTGTTCGCGAGGTAAAATTATTTTTATTCACGTATGAGTCATTTTTCACAGTTTGCACCCTAGAATTGTTTTTGCTATATCTTTTAGACCGTGTATCAAAATTAGATGATTCTTTTTCCTACACGCTCGTTGTGATCTGTACTTTGTCATAGAGGAAACTTTCCACACATTTGCACATATTTGAATTTGAATTTATTCAAATTCAAATTCAAACTTCCAGAGGCCGTATCTTTTAAACCGTTGATCCAAATCGAGTGATTCTTTTTTGCGTTGGATCACTCGTTCCATGTACTTTCTGTCTTTAGCATGTGTCCACAAAAATTCTAAAGTTTCTTGATCTATTTAAAGTCAAATTCAATTCAAATTTGAACTTGCTATGACATGTGTTGTAGTATTCCGTTTCACGTGAATCTTTTGGCATATCGGATCATTTGAGACATGTTATCGGTAAGGTTCACACACTTTTAATGTAGGCATGATATTCACCTTGAATTCATAAATGTCCATGATCACAATTCCTTACCGATGAATCTGTATTTGTTGACTCTCTCGAGTTCACTTCCACTGATCACCTTCGAGCACATCGACACCTTTACCGTTCAAAACCTTTTTGTTTTGTTGCTAAAACCTTTGTGTTTGTTTGTTGATCTTTTCTTTGCCTTGTGATGTGATTGCTTATTTGAGTTCCTTACGTTGCGATAGATTTCTCGGAGTGTGACAAGTAGAGTTGACTGGACCGTGAGAGCGAAGAACTTCACCGAATGGAAAAGGCAAGTTACACTTTGACCATACCTCAACCTATATTTTCTATTATGCATGTAGAACATTATCACTTTATGCATGTGTACGATTATATATTAGTTATGATTTAAACCTAGTAGGATAGCCATATGTTCTGACCTTGTATTTCATTGTCGCCCTAGGATCTTGGTTGTTATATACTGCTATTGCTTTCTAGACGAGGATTGGGTTGAGTATATCATTGAGCTTTGTGAGGATTAATGACTTGACTAGTAAACTTAAATAGAAATCACCTCTGGGCGGGCAGGGAATGCATCCTGGGGCTCGTGCCTTGTCTAAGGAGGGACCAGGGATAAATGCTTCCCGAATGGTTGTTTTGGTTGTGAACCGGGTGCGACATGGTGTCTACCCTCTGAACGCAGTGGGCTCCGTCCAGGCTCAAAAAGATCGGACAGATAGTGTGACTAGTAGCTTCCATGTACAACCACTGGCTATATGGGCTCTGGCTTAGATGAGTAAGTTGTGGGGAACCTGGACCTGGTAGCTAGCTGATGTAGATATGATAGGTGTACCGGCTACCAAAGGGTGGAGGCAACCTCTTCTGAAAGACTATGTCTCAATCTTCGGGTTGATTCCAGTGGGGAAAGTGTACAAACCTCTTCAGAGTGTAAAAACTGATCATGATTAGCCGTGTCCACGGTTACGGACAACTTTGAGCAACTGGGCGTTATTGTTGTTGGATGGTCTTCACAGATAATTCACCTTAATAAGAATTTGAGTGGGAACTTTTAATAAAGGGATGGTTGGAATTGGTGTAGCCCTATTCAACCATACTTAGGACTGGCAAGATAAATTAAAATTTGATTAGTTGTAGTATGTGAGGGAAAAACTGGCTTTCTGCAAAACTAAACCATAAGCCTGTCCTTTGACTTACCTTGCATGTAGTTGTAGGTCTGCTATATACTTTTTCATGTGACTTGCCGTACAAATCAGATGTACTGACCCGTTGTCGGGCTGTAACCTTCGGTGTTGCAGGATTGTATACAACGAGTAAGTGATGCTATGTAGGGTTACGATGTCTATACTCAACTTTCCGGTGGAATTGATGGACGCCACGAAGCTTTTATTGTTCTTCCGCTGTATTTTTATTTGTAATCTAGCCTTGAGCTATGCAGGTATGCTTTATTGTAATACTGGATCTTCGATGTAATATATATGACATGTGGTTTATTCTTGATATTACATCATGTACTGTGTGTGCTAGCTATTGATCCAGGGACTAGCACATGATGCATAGAGACTTGGATTCTTAGCGAATCGGGTCGTTACAGATGGTATCAGAGCCCATGTTGAATATAGGTCGTGACCCTAGAAAATGGATAGGAAAAGCCATAGGAACAAAAATAATTTATCACACTTTGATTACTTACTCTCTCCACTAGTATCTCTCATCTATCATTCATCTTCTAAACTTCTTATCTTGTTTTAATGTAAATACCCTTCCGAGTGGGTTATGCCCCTGAAGATATGATTTTTGAGAAGTACATCATCAACCTCATGGATCAATTGAGGTTACCACTACCAGAACTGGACTATCCTATAGATTTAATAAGAATTAGTGTTTACACTACGAGAGGATCTTCAAGACCAGCTTAGCTGAGAAGGATGAAGTTTAGATTCAGACCACCACCTTTTAGGTGAAGTTAGATGAACGAATTTCGCGTAGTATGATGAGATCGTATGTCTTGCACATATGACCTTACTCTAGGTGTTGTTCGTGTGTTTTGACTTTTGTGACTATTGATTGATGTTCTGTGTTACTGTTGAATGTAGCTGTGATGCCTTATTCTTGCCTGTGTGCAATTGCTTGGTGCTACCTTTAGGTTTGTTTTCCTGTCTGTATCCTAGTTGCCCCTAACATTGTCGGCTGGGCTCACTAGATGGAGTATGGAGTAGGACTCGCCTTTTCTGGGGCGATGTCGAGACTGAAGGTGGCACAATGGATTCATAATATGGAGGAGCATATGGAGCATAACAAGGTTGGAAGTGAGGACATGGTCCCCTATGCAGTTAAGTACTTGGTAGAAGAGGCTGCTACTTAGTGGAGAATGCACCAAGCAATTAACGAATCAAGAAAGAAGATTATTTGGAAGGAATTTACAAGGATTTTGTTGGGATCCCGCCTCTTCACCCCAACGAAAAGGACGGTAACCCTTAAGAGGCCCCGTGCCTGGACAATTTGCGGAGAAATAGGACACTCCTCCGAAGGACACCAAGATGGATGCCCCTATTGTGAAGAAATTCACTGGGTGAAGAATGTCCCACTACTCAAGTCACATGTTTTATGTGTGAAGGAAGTGATCATTACCCCGCTCAGTGTAAAATTTTCATCCTGACACAACAAGTGTTTCAATATCAAAAAGAAGGAATGAAGAAAGTTATCCAGGAGTTGAAGGAAGCACCCATGTAGAAGAAAAAGAAGGACATCAGCCAAATTCAGTGTTTCCGGTGCAGGAATATGGGACATTACGCCAACATGTGTCCGGAATTGAAGGGGGAGAAGGGGTCGTGAACGTGGAAGCAAGGATGCTGACTTGAAGAAGCTTATGGTTTGCAATTGGAGGATAGACGTTTGTAGGAGTGCACTAAGTGTACGATGTTACCTTTTTATTGTTAGTTGAGATGTGGATCGATGCATGTTCTGCTGGTTGCACTGGGAGTGTTATGTCTGATTGTTTTGTTTGGTTTTACTTGTGGCCTTGACCCTGTTATGTCTTGTTTTGATGTGATGTGTTGTGCTTTGTGGTTCTTCTTAGCGAGTAGAATAATTTTACGTTACCTTAGACCCCTTATCTAATTAGTATGCTTCAAGACTGAAGAAGACACAACCACAAGAAGAATAAATTGGCAAGTGACTCAACGATACGAAGATTACTTCAACAACGCGAAACTGAAGCTACCGTCATTGAAGACCTGAAGACTTGAAGACCTGGAAGATTCAAGTTTCTACCATTAGATCGTTTTCGTGAGCTGTCATTTCTTTTTTTTACCGACAGCTACACATCAAAACTTATGTTTTCAAAACTAGTGTGATGTTTGTATGGGTATCTCTCCCTATCTATCTCTCTCTACCTCGCTATCTACGTTCTATCCCCCTCGTTCTCATCCTACACTGACTAAGCTACTACAATGGATGCTAATGTCAAGACTGGAATAAAGATGGATGCAACTTAATGCCGAGTCCAAGGATAACCCCGTGTGCCAGGATCTTACAACAAGCAAGCACAATCTTTCTGAAGAAAGAACCCTGGAGCAAGTGGCAGTTCACCAGTACACGTTTCGTAATAGTTTGCGCAAACCTGAGTGTTGTGAGGAAACGATATATGTTTGTTTGGCTTGCAGAACCACGGATTTATCTGAACCCAGTTCATGAACAAGAGGAACTTTCTGCAACGCTCGTGAGGATGACCGAGTGTTAGATTGCGAGATTCGCTAAACCATATACAAGGTAATGATATGGGTGCGGAATGGATTGGCCCCCATGACGACTACCCTTATTATTCGCTCTTGATATGTGGGATAGTAAATCTTGAGTGACTTACCTATAGCAGAAATACGACGATGTTAAGCCTGAACCATAGAATGGTACGATGTTTGACCTCTACATAAGATTATCGTTAATGATCATAAGTTATATGGTGGGTATAGGCCAATACCATTTTCTGCAGGTATCCTATAAAAGTATTCTTGATGACCACCATGAGAGAATCGATAGTTTCTTAGTATTGGCGTCTGACTTGTCAGCCAGGAAAGTTCAGTCTAAGGAAGACTCCTCTTTTGCTAAGGATTCAAGACCTGATAGGAGGAGGTGAATCTCTTTGAAGGAGGTCATCGATGGAGTAAGGTTTTGAAGACCACGTCGCATCCCTTTTAAGGGTAGTAGCACCCTAGCTCATCGAAGGATCGATGGACTGTCATGAAGACCCAAACCCTAGCCTTTCTTTCTAGCCTTTTAAGGGTGGTAGTGTGTAACATCCCAAAATTCTCCAAATTTTGGAATGTTAATAAATAAATTAGAATAATGGTTGTTTCCTTGGTACGATTGATTTTCACTAGGATCTGAAACTTTCGGAGTTTATTGAATATTAAAAGAGAGGGAATAAAAGGACTTTCCCTAATATTCATATATGGTGTTTTTGGAATTTATTATTTAAAACAAAACCAACAAAACAAAATGAGAGAAGGTAATATGACTCCTTCAACATATTAAAAGGTTGGAAAATGCTTTAAATCATTACTGGAATTCTTCTGAATATTCAAAACATTTTTCAACTCAAGTAAATTCATTTGAGAGGATATAAAATGACTTATCCCCTTTTTAATAAAGTTGCAAAATATTTAGAATATTACTTTAAAGTTTTTAAAATTTATTATGAGTATTATAAATAACTCTAAAATTATTTTTGGGATTTTATAATGCTAAGAGAGTTTTTAGTTCATTGAAATGATTTATTTAATATTTTAAAAGAGTTGAAAAAGTATTCCAAAGGGATATTTTTATTTTACCAAATTATTTATTGGTGTAACAATTTTAAAATTTATATTTTATTATCTAGAAATGGTTTGTCAATGCTTTTGACCAAATAAAAATATTTGAAATAATTTATTGGATTTTATTTGATTTATGAAAAGTATTTTATATTTAAATAAAGTATTTAGAAAATGTTTCTATTTTTATTTTCCTTTTTGGAAAATGTATTCATTAAATAAATTTCTTTGTATTATTTGATGAATTTAGGATTTTGTTTCATATTTTTCTGATGTATATTTAATTTAATACGACTTCTTGAAGTTTTGTCTAGAAATTTAAAAAAAACGCAGCAGCCGCGAGGCCCACTCCTACCTCCCGCTTTTGGGCGTAGCGTAGCGCAGTACTGCCCTTCAGGCCAGCCCATTAGCGCAGCCCAGTGTATTTTTTCTTTCTTTTCTTTTTCTGTTTTCCTTTGTGTAGCTGACAGCCGGGGCCCACTTGTCATCACCTAGCTCCACCGTGTTCATCACGGACTTCGCCGGAATCCTGAGATCTTCGCGATTTCAAATCCGTTTTTTACCCCTTTGGCACGAAACTTGGCTATAAATATTCCCTACTTCGTGCTCATCCAATTTTTTCGTAATTTTTGCATCCATCGTGATCTATCCGCACCGCCCGAGCTCGTCGGAATTTTTCGCCGGAGTTGGAGCTCGAGCTCGTCTCGGCCGAGCCGCCCGAGCTGCCGCCGCGCACATCCACATAGGCCGGACCCCGCCACCCCGTCCGCCAGCACCTCACCACGACGCCTCCAGCCGCCACGCCGTGCTGCTCGTCGCCACGGCCGCCCGCCGCCGTTGGTTCGACACGCTGCCGCCGGCCGCTCACTGCCTCGGCAGTGCCCCGCCCGAGCGCCTCTGAGGCCGCTGCACCGGCCCACCATCCCGTCGTCGCCGGAGGGGCCATCCCCGCCGGATCCCGAGCCGCGCCGCCTCGCCGGACGTGGATTTGCCGCCGTTCTCCGGTGAGTGATCCGTGACCATTGGATCTGGGACCAATGGTCCAGATCAGATCTAGTAGTTAGGTTTTTTTTATTATTATTAAATCGGTTCGATTTAACCCGGTTTTTCCTCGGTTTAGGTGGTTAACCGCGCTGGACCGAATCCCTTATTCCGCGAACACCCACCTGTTAACACCGAAAACGAACATTGTTCGTTTGATAGCACGAGGGGCCTGTTCGCGAGGTAAAATTATTTTTATTGACGTATGAGTCCTTTTTCACAGTTTGCACGCTAGAATTGTTTTTGCTATATCTTTTAGACCGTGTATCAAAATTAGATGATTCTTTTTCCTACACGCTCGCTGTGATCTGTACTTTGTCATAGAGTAAACTATCCACACATTTGCACATATTTGAATTTGAATTTGAAT
The DNA here is from genome assembly GCA_950022295.1 of Bromus sterilis. Classification (NCBI taxonomy): domain Eukaryota; kingdom Viridiplantae; phylum Streptophyta; class Magnoliopsida; order Poales; family Poaceae; genus Bromus; species Bromus sterilis. The sequence continues at coordinate 318,137,417 of OX465597.1, read as the reverse complement.
TTATTCAAATTCAAATTCAAACTTCCGGAGGCCGTATCTTTTAAACCGTTGATCCAAATCGAGTGATTCTTTTTGCGTTGGATCACTCGTTCCATGTACTTTCTGTCTTTAGCATGTGTACACAAAAATTCTAAAGTTTCTTGATCCGTTTAAAGTCAAATTCAATTCAAATTTGAACTTGCTATGACCTGTGTTGTAGTATTCCGTTTCAAGTGAATCTTTTGGCATATCGGATCATTTGAGACATGTTATCAGTAAGGTTCACATACTTTTAATGTAGGCATGATATTCACCTTGAATTCATAAATGTCCATGATCACAATTCCTTACCGATGAATCTGTATTTGTTGACTCTCTCGAGTTCACTTCCACTGATCACCTTCGAGCACATCGACACCTTTACCCTTCAAAACCTTTTTGTTTTGTTGCTAAAACATTTGTGTTTGTTTGTTGATCTTTTGTTTTCCTTGTGATGTGATTGCTTATTTGAGTTCCTTCCGTTGCGATAGATTTCTCGGAGTGTGACGAGTAGAGTTGACTGGACCGTGAGAGTGAAGAACTTCACCGAATGGAAAAGGCAAGTTACACTTTGACCATACCTCAACCTATATTTTCTATTATGCATGTAGCAAATTATCACTTTATGCATTGTAGGATTATATATTAGTTATGATTTAAACCTAGTAGGATAGCCATATGTTTTGACCTTGTATTTCATTGTCGTCCTAGGATCGTTGTTGTTATATACTGCTATAGCTTTGTAGACGAGGATTGGGTTGAGTATATCATTGAGCTTTGTGAGGATTAATGACTTGACTAGTAAACTTAAATAGAAATCACCTCTGGGCGGGCAGGGAATGCATCCTGGGGCTCGTGCCTTGTCTAAGGAGGGACCAGGGCTAAATGCTTCCCGAATGGTTGTTTTGGTGGTGAACCGGTGCGACATGGTGTCTACCCTCTGAACGCAGTGGGCGTCGTCCAGGATCAAAAAGATCGGACAGACAGTGTGACTAGTAGCTTCCATGTACAACCACTGGCTATATGGGCTCTGGCTTAGATGAGTAAGTTGTGGGGAACCTGGCCCTGGTAGCTAGCTGATGTAGATATGATAGGTGTATCGGCTACCAAAGGGTGGAGGCAACCTCTTCTGAAAGATTGTCTCAATCTTCGGGTTGAGTCCAGTGGGGAAAGTGTACAAACCTCTGCAGAGTGTAAAAACTGATCATGATTAGCCGTGTCCACGGTTACGGACAACTTTTAGCAACTCGACATTATTGTTGTTGGATGGTCTTGACAGATAATTCACCTTAATAAGAATTTGAGTGGGAACTTTTAATAAAGGGATGGTTGGAATTGGTGTAGCCCGATTCAACCATACTTAGGACTGGCAAGATAAATTAAAATTTGATTAGTTGTAGTATGTGAGGGAAAAACTGGCTTTCTGCAAAACTAAACCATAAGCCTTTCTTTTGACTTACCTTGTCTGTAGTTGTAGGTCTGCTATATACTTTTTCATGTGACTTGCCGTACAAATCAGATGTACTGACCCGTTGTCGGGCTGTAACCTTCGGTGTTGCAGGATTGTATACAATGAGTAAGTGATGCCATGTAGGGTTACGATGTCTATACTCAACTTGTCGGTGGAGTTGATGGACGCCACGAAGCTTTTATTGTTCTTCCGCTGTATTTTTATTTGTAAGCTAGCCTTGAGCTATGCAGGTATGCTTTATTGTAATACTGGATCTTCAATGTAATATATATGACATGTGATTTATTCTTGATATTACATCATGTACTGTGTGTGCTAGCTATTGATCCAGGGACAAGCACATGATGCATAGAGACTTGGATTCTTAGCGAATCGGGTCGTTACAACAGTACTGCTGGCGTGGGGGTCGGAGTTGAGATTGGGGAAGAGCTGGAGTCCGAGGTGGCTTTTGTACAGGTGACCTCCGAGCAGCGCTCGAAGAATAACCAGGATCGCGAGTCGGCACGGGAGGTCCTTACTCGGACTCGTAAGAGGGCCCATACTCCGAGTGGTGACGAAGGTAGCGGAAAACTTCCATCCTTAAGCCTTAGCTCTGGGAAAGTTGCGCCAATGAAGAAGAAGAAGCTCGTCACACTTGGCGGCAGGGAGGCTAACCCCTCGGGGGATGCTGCTGTTGAGAAGGCCAAGGGGGCTGGAGCTGGTCCAGCCAAAGTTTCTCCCCTGAGGCGGACCTTGTAAGACTGTTCACAAGTAATGCCGCTAGTTCCCTTTGCCTTGGAGTTTGGTTGATTTCCCGGTCCTTTTTTGACTATTTCGTCTTGTAGTGTCCGTCCGAGTGGTTCTGAGTCACTGCCTGGGGCTGAGGATCCGAGTGCTGAAATTTTTGAGGACGTCAGCACCTGCGGGGTGACTTACTTTCCTGTCATGGACACCATTCTAGAAGATGCCACGGCTGTCGGTGAGAATTCCTGATTATATATGTTGGTGTTTTTGCTACTGTGACCTTTTTTTTATTGTCTGTCGTTTTTCCGTAGACATGGACATTGATTCCTCTGCAGGTCCAACCTGGATCGCGACCGAGCCGGCCGATACCGGAGTCGTTCCTCCTGAGGTGATTGTACTCCCTGCTGCCAGCAGTCTATCCACCTCTTCTGCTGCACCTGAGGTTCCTGCTGAGAAGTCTGCAAAGGGGACTTCCGCCGTCCCTGCTACCGCTCAAGGGGCTGGGCCTGCCGCTTCGGCGTCAATTCCGGTTAGTGCCCCCATTGAGAGTGCCATCATTGGTGGCCTGAAGGAGTCTTTGGTTAAGGCGGCCCAGTTTGAGCTACGCCTGCGCGAGTTAGCTTCTAAGGCCGAGTTGGTGAAGTCCAACATGCACGTAAGTACTTATGTAAGTTTTCTACCCAGTGGGTGTCCGAGTAACTTTCTGGCAGATTTGTTGTTACTCTAAAGGTTTTAAACTTCCGCTGGGTACACTTCTTAGTGTACCCAGTGGGTGTAGCCCCCAAGGCTCCGAGTAACTTTTGAAGTTATTCGGAGTCTTTTGATAGGAGGTCTTTGGTTGGATGAACTTCCAGTGGGAGCATGATACGTCCAAAACGTATCTATAATTTCTGCTTGCTCCATGCATGTTTTGTGTGATATTGCTATGATCTAGATACACTTTCATACACTTTTGATCATATTTGGACTATCCTATTAACTCAGTGCACCACAGAGCCAGTTCCTGTTTTCTGCTGTTTTTCTATTTCAGTATTCCCCCATATAAAAAGTGCTCCAAAAATTCGGGAAAATCAGATAAAAAATCAGCGCAGAAGAACCTTCCGGAAGGACCTGAGTGGGTCCAGAGGGCCACCACCAGGGGCCCAGGCGCCCTCGTGGCGCGCCCCAGGGGCTGGCCACGCCAGGGGGGCGCCTGGACCCCTAGTGGCCCCCTGGCTGCCCCCCTTCGCCTATATATTCTCCGTGACAAGAAACCCTCGAAGAAAGAACCCTTTTTCGCGATCTCGCCTCTGTTCCGCCGCCGCCGCGCTTCCGAGATCGGGAGTACCAGCAGACCTCTTCTCGGCACCCTGCCGAAGGGAGGGCCGACCTCCGGGAGTCTCCTCTCCACCATGGATGCTTCCCGGATGTGTCGTGAGTAGTTTCCTTTGGACCATGGGTCCGTGATCAGTAGCTATGTGATGTTCTCCTCCCCTTTTTGTTCTTCATGGTTTAGACCTCGTGAGATCCCCTACATGATCGAGGCACTTTTGTAATCTTTCTGACGTTGCTATGCTGAGTTTGATGGGATCTGATGGATTATGAGATTATGTTCAGATTGTGATTGAGTAATATAATTGGTTCTTATCTCTTATATTTTTGTTCTTGAGTAATTCTTCCATGTTCTCCGTTGCTGTTTAACGCTTTGGCCAAGTAGTAGGTAGTAACCCCAAGAGGGAACGTTATGTGCGTTTGTGGGTTCATGCCCCCTGATGACACGCTTGAGTGACAGAAACATGAGTCTAGGGGATGTGCTGTTGCCACAAGGGGGAAAATAACGGTGCTTGTAACCGCGGTTACAAGGATTGTTTACTTTACGCAAAGTGCTTTTTAATGCAGTTGTCTGTTGCTTTGGGTTTACACTTTGGGTGGGGCTTGCAACTTAATACCAGCGAGATGTTCTGGATAGATATCTCAAGGTGGATGATTAGTAGTAGATGCAGTTGGATTTCGATCTACTTATTTTGGCGTTCTGCCCATGCTTTTGAGCCTCTTCCTTTCTTTTGTAGCATAGTTAGCATTCATGTGCGTTCATAATCCTGTCAATTGCCCTTCTGTAATTTGTTCACCTCGCATAGCAGTTTTTATCGTCTTTTGGGAGAGAGACATCACTAGTGAACATCACGTATCCCGGTCCATATCCTCATCATTGTTTCCACACTCATTTACTTTTCTGCTTTTACTTTCAGTTGCTATCATTATCCCTTGTGTTTGATCCTTTGTGAACAACAAGACCGGAGAGATTGACAACCTCTCTGAACTTCGTTGGGAACAAAGTTATTTGTGTCTGTGTGCAGGTCCGCGTCAGTTGCTCCGCTGACACCTACTTATCATCTCCGGAGTCCTACTGGAGACAAACCTTGGTATCTTTACTGAGGGAAATTTTCTGCTGTGCTACATCACACCTTCCACTTGGGGTTTACCAACGAAGGGCGAGAAATCACTATCATCACCTCGCACATCAAGAAAAATTTCTGGCGCCGTTGTCGGGGACTCCGAGTGCTAAGATAGGGGAGTTGCACACTACCCTTTACCTTTGTTTTTTAGTCTTGTTAGTTTCCCTTTCAGTTTTTTTTTTTGCTTTTGTCTTATATGAAGAACCAAAAAACTAGTTGCTACCTTTTGCCTTTGTCTTGCTTTTCCTAGTTATGCTATCCTCACCATGGGTGCTGAACCACCCAAATATGGTAGGATGGACATATTTGACATGTTTTACTTGGATCGTCTTCGATCAATTTGTGCTCGCGCTAAAAAACCAACCGACTTGGTTGAGGGAAAATCATTGGATGAGCATGCTCATTATACGCGCACCGCCTATCTCAGAAAGGGAAACACTTATGGGATCAAATACATGTTTCTTATTGCCATGCTAAACTTTTGTCCTACAATTATGATTTTACTTGTCGTTCTAATATAGATCATAAACACCTCCCTTTCCAATGTGAGTTCAATGAAAATGAGATCTTATCTTCTTATGCTAAAGGTGTTTATGATTACTTTGATGTTGAAAAGATTGAAGAGTTTGTTGCTTTTAAAGGTGCTTATGAGATTGATTCTTTGATTGAAAGGTATCACGATACTATTCACCAGTCCGAAAACTTTGAAGTTCTTGCTTATTTCTTTGAGAATTACACTTCCAATTCTTATATTGAGGATTTTAAAAATAAAATGTTTTCTGCCCAAGAAGAGGCCAATGATTGGTTTGAGGAGGAATCCCATGATTCCGAGGACTCACTTGAAATATCCCTTTCTGAAAATTTTGATACTTGCTTTGTTGATGGCCAAGATGCTACTATAGATGATGCTAACAAAAATGAACTCTCTATAGTTCCTTATGTTAAGCACGAAATTGTTGCTATTGCACCCACACTTGATTGTCCTATTATCCTTTTGAAATCTCCAACTTTGGAGAATTTTCCTCTTATCAAAGCTCAATGTGATGGGTTGCATTTATCTTATGATCCTAAAAACCGTGTTGAAAATAATACACGTGTGCTTGTAGGTCATGAACAATATGATTTATGTGATAGTTACACTCTTGATGTTGTTCATGATACTACTGAAAATTACTTTGAGAGGGGAAAGTATGATTGTAGAAACCTCCATGTTACAAAAACACCTCTCTTTTTGTTGAAAGTTTTTAAGTTGTTCTTGTTCCACCTTCCTATGCATGTCACTTTGTGCTTCTTCGATTTATTTTCTTATGAGATGCCTATGCATAGGAAGTGGGTGAGGCTTAAATGTGTTTCATATTTTCTTCTTGATGTTCTCTTTTGTTTCAAAATTCTTATTCTTGTGAGAGCATCTTCTATAATCTTTCAGCCTAGCTAATGGCTCTAAAGAAACACTTTCGGGAGGCAGCCCGCAACGAATTTAGGTTTTTCTTTTTGCTTTTGTGCTGTTCTTAGTGGTCTTGATGATTGTTACTAATGTAGCAACATAATTGTATCTTTATTTTTCATCTTTGTGCCAAGTTATAGCCTCTTATGATAAGGGAAGCAAAAGTTGTGACATGCTGTCCAGAAAACAGATTCTGTCCCTTGACAGAAAAAGTCGAATAAAATCACCAGATCATCTTTTTGTTCCGAATTTTTTTGACAGCATGCTATATACAATTGTGAAACTTTCGTATGTTCTGAGTTTTTTGATTTGAGTTGCAGAAGTGCCCCGAAAAAATTCTCTAATACCTGTTGTTCTGTTTTTCACAGATTCTGCCACGTTTTGCCTCTCTTCACTTTTGCAAACCTTAAGCTTGCTGTTTCTTTGCAAAAACTTTTTGGAACTCTTGAAAAACAGTAGCTCTTCAAGAATATCTTTATATCTAGTGGGTAAAAATTATTTTATTAAGGGTACTAACCTCTCTAATCAGCTTATGATGAGTTATGTATGAAGGGAGTTTTCAAGTGTGCGATGGAAGATGATGAAAGAAGATCCAGGAGTGTCAAGCGCTCAAGCTTGGGGATGCCCCCATGCATCCCCAATAAATATTCAAGGATACTCAAGCGCCTAAGCTTGGGGATGCCCCCGTGCATCCCCTTCTCCATCAACAATCATCAGTTCGTCCTTCGTCTCACTATATTTTTATCACTTCATGCGTTATGTGCTATGCTTGGAGCGTCTCGCTCTTAGGTTTTATTTTTAGTTTTCTTTAGTTTTGCTTGCTGGTCATAACAAGTTAGACCCCATATTACTTTGTGTGGGAGAAAAACACGCTCCACTCCAATCTAGAACACATCATAGGATTTTTCCTGCTTATCTTTTTGCTGTTGTGTGTTCTTTATCTTTTCGTGGCTGCTGCCATGTTTAGTTTTAGTCTTAGTTTGTCTTTAGCAAGAGCCTTGGATTTTTTTAGTTTGTTGCTGGAACTCTCTTTAGTTTTCATGCTTATCTTGTTAAGAGAGTTGGTTGTTGCACTGAGTTGTGTTTTGTCTTGGAACTAGGTAATTGAGGTTGCTATTTAATTCTAGTAGTAACTTGCAATAGTTTTGAGGTATTGATGTGAGTAATGTCTGAACTTTTGGTGTCAAGAGCTTTAGCCTATTAGTGATATGTGTCGTATTTTGGGCAATCCGTGTGTATTTTCAGAACCCACAAAACTAGTTGAGAACTCTAGCTACTAGATGGATCACTAATCTTTGGAGGGATCGAATATTAGAGTACACTCACGTACCATGAGTCGAGGATGCGCAAGGATAACCAAACCCCCATACACTCCTCCTCGGGGTACTTGTATCTTTGTGAACCTCCTTATTAGATTGAGAGTTACCGATAATAAGTGCATGAGTTCTTCAGACTAATGTAAGTATTGAAAGTTGACACTTCAACCTTCCCATATTTTGCTAACCTCTCCCGTGCCGTGCATTGCCTTCTTCTCACTCCGAGAGTTGGTGTCCACCTTCGCCAGTACATCCAAACCCTTGGCATGATACGCTCTGTCATCATAAGCCTCCTTATATCTTTCCTCAAAACAGCCACCATACCTACCTATCAAGGCATTTCCATAGCCTTTCCGAGATATATTTCCATGCAACTTCCACCTCTTCATGACTTGATCTGCATGCCATACATGCTTTTGCTTGATCGATGAGCCGCATGCTAGTGGGGCCTTGCCCTAATCATTGCTACATGACGCGCTAGTATCATTGCATATTCTGCTACACTGTCAGACGCATACATTGCATACATCATGATAGTTACATCTTCTTTATGATTTTGAGTACCTTGTAAAGTGTGAAAGATCTCCTTTACCTTCTTGTAAAATAGAGTGTTGCCCTTAAGTGAGAAAAAGATCCCAAAGTGGACACAATAAAAGATCCCAAAGAGGACAAATGAGAGTTAAATAGAAAGAGCCATTGAGGCCACACAAAAATAAAAAAAAATAGAAAAAAAGAGAAAAAGAAATAAAAAGAGAGAAAGGGGCAACACTACTATCCTTTTGAGAGATCCACACTAGTACTCCCTCTATATCCTTGTACTCCATAGAGATGATCATTATGCATATATCTATGTGGGGACCTTCACACTATAGAACTTGGCTTGCATATTCCAAGGATGAGCCTCCTCAAACGAGCTCTAGGTCTTCATGAGCGAGCAAGTTAGATGCACCCCCACTAGTTCCATTGGAGAGCTTCCTAGCTCGTATGTGCATCCGTTGCATGGAAATCCCTACTCCTCACATCATATCTATCATTTGGCATCTCTTGCCTATGATTGTCCTCATTGATGTGAGCCTTTCTCATTCTTTTTTGTCTTCCTCCTCCTCCTCCGTACTTCTCTCTTTGCCATCCTAAGTGTCAACCCTCGTGCTTACGCTCATCCATTGCATGAGTGCTCAAAATATTGAAAAAGGAGTGGATCAAATTGACTTGTACCTGGCTAGTGGTCTGGGGACGAGTCAAGATAAGATTCCAGAAAAAGACCAAGTGTGAAACTTTAGTAGATTGAGTTCTCAACAAATAAATATTTTTCTCGTATTTCCTATCCCCCTTCTTGCACGCAAACACCATTTGGAGACATTCGAGTCACGGACAGCGAGAGCTCTTGCACCTAATGTTCTTTTGTTACTTGTTTCAATGCTAATATAGACTCTTGCATGTTATGACTTGAATTGAATCTGTAACCTTGATTGCTTTACTTTTCAAAGTTCTTATATGTTTGCTAGCATGTCACCATAGAAATTATGCTGTTATCATTTACCTACTCGAGGACGAGCAGGAATTAAGCTTGGGGATGTTGATACGTCCAAAACGTATCTATAATTTCTGCTTGCTCCATGCATGTTTTGTGTGATATTGCTATGATCTAGATACACTTTCATACACTTTTGATCATATGTGGACTAACCTATTAACTCAGTGCAGCACAGTGCCAGTTCCTGTGTTCTGCAGTTTTTCTATTTCAGTTTTCCCCCATATAAAAAGTGCTCCAAAAATTCAGGAAAAATCAGATAAAAATCAGCGCAGAAGAACCTTCCGGAAGAACCTGAGTGGGGCCAGAGGGCCACCACCAGGGTCCCAGGCGCCCTGGTGGCGCGCCCCAGGGGCTGGTCGTGCCTGGGGGTGCCTGGACCCCTGGTGGCCCCCCTGGCTGCCCCCCTTCGCCTATATATTCTCCGTGACGAGAAACCCTCGAAGAAAGAACCCTTTTTCGCGATCTCGCCTCTGTTCCGCCGCCGCCGTGCTTCCGAGATCGGGAGCACCAGCAGACCTCTTCCCGGCACCCTGCCGGAGGGAGCGCCGACCTCCGGGAGTCTCCTCTCCACCATGGATGCTTCCCGGATGTGTCGTGAGTAGTTTCCTTTGGACCATGGTCCCGTGATCAGTAGCTATGTGATGTTCTCCTCCCCTTTTCGTTCTTCATGGTTTAGACCTCGTGAGCTTCCCTACATGATCGAGGCACTTTTGTAATCTTTCTGTTGTTGCTATGCTGAGTTTGATGGGATCTGATGGATTATGAGATTATGTTCAGATTGTGATTGAGTAATATATTTGGTTCTTATCTCTTATATTTTTTTCTTGAGTAATTCTTGCATGTTCTCCGTTGCTGCTTATTGCTTTGGCCAAGTAGTAGGTAGTAACCCCAAGCGGGAACGTTATGCTCGATTGTGGGTTCATGCCCCCTGATGACACGCTTGAGTGACAGAAACATGAGTCTAGGGGATGTGCTGTTGCCACAAGGGGGAAAACAACGGTGCTTGTAACCGCGGTTACAAGGATTGTTTACTTTACGCAAAGTGCTTTTTAATGCAGTTGTCTGTTGCTTTGGGTTTACACTTTGGGTGGGGCTCGCAACTTAATACCAGCGAGATGTTCTGGATAGATATCTCAAGGTGGATGATTAGTAGTAGATGCAGTTGGATTTCGGTCTACTTATTTTGGCGTTCTGTCCATGCTTTTGAGCCTCTTCCTTTCTTTTGTAGCATAGTTAGCATTGCAGTGCGTTCATAATCCTTTCAATTGCCCTTCTGTAATTTGTTCACCTCGCATAGCAGTTTTTACCGTCTTTTGGGAGAGAGACATCACTATTGAACATCACGTATCCCGGTCCATATCCTCATCACTGTTTCCACGCTCATTTACTTTTCTGCTTTTACTTTCATTTGCTATCATTATCCCTTGTATTTGATCCTTTGTGAACAACAAGACCGGAGAGATTGACAACCTCTCTGAACTTCGTTGGGAACAAAGTTATTTGTGTTTGTGTGCAGGTCCACGTCAGTTGCGCCGCTGACACCTACTTATCATCTCCAGAGTCCTACTGGAGACAAACCTTGGTATCTTTACTGAGGGAAATTTTCTGCTGTGCTACATCACACCTTCCACTTGGGGTTTACCAACGAAGGGCGAGAAATCACTATCATCACCTCGCACATCAGAGCACTTCTTAGTGAACCAAGTGGGTGTAGCCCCCAAGGCTCCGAGTAACTGTTGAAGTTATTCGGAGTCTTTTGATAGGAGGTCTTTGTTGCCATGAACTACCAGTGGGGGCACTTCTTAGTGAACCCACTGGGTCTAGCCCCCAAGGCTCCAAGTAACTTTTGAAGTTATTCTGAGTCTTTTGATAGGAGGTCTTTGTTTATAACGTGGTATTTCTTTGCCCTCACAGGAGGCTTGCAAGCTTGGTTCTACTTTCGTGAGGCTGCAAGAGGAGAACGATGCATCAAAGACGGCGTATGAAGCGTTGTTGGAAGAGCACAATAAGCTGAAAAAGAAGCATGCTGAGGACAATGGTGAGAAATTCTGACAAGTACCTCGTTCGTGCCTTTGCCTTATAATCTCTCTTCATGCTTAATATTTCCCATTTTGGTGTGGTATTGCAGAAGCGGCCAAGAAGGCTTTTGATGCGAAGGTCAAAGAGAGCGATGATTTTGTTTCGAAGATGAAGAAGGAGATAGACCAGGTCAAAAAGCGCGCCAAGGAAAAGAAGGTGTTGGAGTCCAACTTGCATTACTACAAGAAATCAGTGAAGGAGAACGAGGCGAGCATCGCGAAGCTGGAGTCTGACTTGGCGAAGTTGTCCGAGTTGTGCACTAAGGATGAAGAGAAACACAAGGCCGAGCTGGAGGCTACTCGTAAAGCGGTGAGGGCAGCTGAGGAATACTGTGCTGGGTGGTTTGATATCTTCAGCGAAACTTTGTCTGGTGAGTGTGTGATACGTTTGTGAAGGATGAATGGTATCATGCCTCTCTATCATATACTCATCTTTTTCGTTGGTGCAGCATATGGGACCGACCCGGAAGCCGAGCAAGCCCGAATGGCCGAATTTGTCGAGATGATGAAGAGGGACAACTACACGCCAGTGACCACGGAGTTTGATTTGGCTCGGGGGCTGCTAACCATGAGGTGCGCCAAGGCAAAAAGATTTGCCGAAGAGGTCATGGGTGCTACTCTAGCCTTGAAGAGCAGGTTATCTCCTGGCGAGGGAAGTAGAGTGAAGCTGGCATCCTGCCCATCCTGCAAGAAGCACCTCAGCAGCTGGCATGCTGGAAGCGTTCTGCGGCACGGAGTGGTGCGAACTATGCGTTGGTTCTGACCAAAGCACATTTTCCGGAGCGAGTCCATAATCTTGAGAGGGTTGGTGGTGGTGATCCTAAAGAGGGTCAGAGCTGCACCACCTTCCTTTCTCGATATGCCGAGACTGCCAGTCGGATTGCACTGATGCCTGACCTGGACTTCTTCGTGGAGTCGACTGGCATAACAAGCGAGTCGGACGAAGTTGGCGAGGAATGAGCGAGCTCCGTTGGGTTGGAGCGTCGCAAAAACAATTCTATTAAATGTGCCTCGGAATGCCGAGTGGATCTGTAATAGATTTCGTCGTTGATATTGCACCCTTGGCACTAGACATGCTATTGCTTTAGTGTTATCTTTGCATGCTTCTGAAGTGGTTATCATAGGAACTCATCATCCGCCTCCTAGTGTAAAACAGGTTTATCCTTCCAACACTGGGTATTGTGAGGGAGCTCGTTGACGCTTTTCTTCTTTTAATAATCTGGTTGATGTAGTTTTCGCTGTTACCGGGATCATTCTCGGCGTAGTGGTTCCTCTTCTTCTTCAGGCCACCGGGCGGTGCCTTCAGCCTAAATAGCCAGAGGAAGTTGTTTGCCTGTTTGAAATGCGTCCATTATTGAAGATCTCGTGAACAACATTCTCAACGTAGATGATGTTGTGCTCCCCCAAACCTCTTGAGTTTTGGTGATCACTTAGTAAAAAATTCTAAGTTCTCGTCCGAGCTGTGCACAGCTCGGATGAAAACCTGATTTTGGAACATTAAGTAGCCCCCAAGTCTCCTGAGACTTGGTGAGTGCTTAGGAAAAAAATTCTAAGTTCTCGTCCGAGCTGCGCACAACTCGGATGAAAACCTGACTTTAGAACATTAAGTAGCCCCCAAGCCTCCTGAGACTTGGTGAGTGCTTAGTAAAAAAATTCTAAGTTCTCGTCCGAGCTGCGCACAGATCGGATGAGAACCTGATTTTAGAATATTAAGTAGCCCCAAGTCTCCAGAGACTCGGTAAGCGCTTAGGAAAGAAAGATTTCATTGAAGATCTCGTGAACAAGATCCTCAATGCAGATGATGTTGTGCTTCCCCAAACCGCTTGAGTTTTGGTGAGCATTTAGTAAAAAATTCTAAGTTCTCGTCCGAGCTGCGCACAGCTCGGATGAGAACCTGATTTTAGAACATTAAGTAGCCCCCAAGTCTCCTGAGACTTGGTGAGTGCTTAGTAAAAAAATTCTAAGTTCTCGTCTGAGCTGCGCACAGCTCGGATGAGAACCTGATTTTAGAACATTAAGTAGCCCCCAAGTCTCCTGAGACTTGGTAAGCGCTTAGGAAAGAAAGATTTCATTGAAGATCTCGTGAACAAGATCCTCAATGGAGATGATGTTATGCTTCCCCAAACCTCTTGAGTTTTGGTGAGCACTTAGTAAAAATTTATAAGTTCTCGTCCGAGCTGCACACAGCTCGGATGAGAACCCGATTTTAGAACATTAAGTAGCCCCCAAGTCTCCTGAGACTTGGTGAGTGCTTAGGAGAAAATTTCTCAGTTCTCGTCCGAGCTGCGCACAGCTCGGATGAAAACCTGACTTTAGAACATTAAGTATCCCCCAAGCCTCCTGATACTTGGTAAGCACTTAGGAAAAAAATCTGAGTTTTCGTCCGAGCTGCGCACAGCTCGGATGAAAACCTGATTTTAAAACAAGAATGTAATCATACAAAGATTGGACAAGACACAATGTTTGTGTTAGACCATATTTTATTCAAGTTTTACAAACATGCTCATGCGTAGAAATGTTGCAGCAACTGTGCGTTCCATGCATGAGGCTCTTCTATATTATTAGTTACATCATATGAGCGATAAGCCCCATTGCGCAGTACCCTGGAGATGACATATGGTCCTTCCCAAGGGGGAGCTAATTTGTGATCCGGTTTTTATTTGATCCGTAGTACCATGTTGCCTTCTTGGAATGAGCGAGCTCGGACATGCCAGTCGTGATATCAGAGAAGGTCTTGTTGATAAAATGCTGAGCGGGTGAGAGCTAGGTTCCGCTCTTCTTCCAAGAGATCGACACCATCTTGTCGTGCAACTTCAGCTTCTGTGTACTGGCTTACACGGGGGGCGTTGTGCTTGAGGTCACTCAGGAGAACTGCCTCTGACCCATAGACGAGGAGGAAAGGAGTTGACCGGGTGGAGCGATTGGGAGTTGTTCTCAATCCCCATAGGACCGAAGGAAGTTCATCAACCTAGGCATCGGCTGCTTCTTTCAGTTCCCGAAGGAGACGGGGTTTTATTCCTTTGAGTATTAACCCATTTGCTCGCTCGACTTGGCCATTGGACTGTGGGTGTGCAACTGAGGCAAAATTGACCTGGATGCCTTTGCTCCCACAGAATTTCTTGAATTCAGCCGAGTTGAAATTTGACCCATTGTCGGTGATGATATCGTGTGGCACGCCGAAACGATGTATAATGCCTTGCATAAAGCTGACTGTTGTGGCCGAGTCGGGGGTTTTGATGGGTTTTGCTTCTATCCATTTGGTGAACTTGTCCACTGCGACTAAGATGTGGGTGAAACCATATTTGCCTGTTCTCAGTGGTCTATTCATATCCAGTCCCCATACTGCAAATGGCCAGGCTAGAGGGATTGTCTTCAGCTCGGAGGCCGGTTTGTGTGGTTGATTGGCATAAAACTGACATCCTTCGCAGTGGTCCACAATGTACCGAGCATCATTGTGGGCTTGAGGCCAGAAGAAACCAGCTCGGAAAGCTTTTTACACCAGTGTCCGACTCGAGGCGTGGTGGCCACATTCTCCCGCATGGATGTCTTGCGGGATACAACGACCCTCGTCCTCGGAGATGCATCTCTGGGGGAGTTGAGTGATGTTGTTTCTGTACAACTCTCCATTGATCACCGAGTAGGACTTCGATTTGCGGACAACCTGCTTAGCTTCTATCTCGTCATCTGGCAACTCTTGTTTTTGCAAATAAGCTAAGATTGGGAGTGTCCACTCGGGGGTAGTGACCTCCACGTCAAACACCATGTCGACTACTGCGGGTATATCTTCCTTGTTAGGTATGTTTTTGTCAGGCATCATATCTGGATCAGCTTCTAGGAAAGGATCTTCCTTGACTGTTGGAGAGTGCAAGTGCTCCAAATAAATTCCAGATGGGATCTGACCCCGAGTAGAGCCCAACTTGGCTAGGTCATCTGCTGCCTGATTTTGGACCCTTGGAATGTGATGGAGTTCTAACCCATCAAATTTTTTCTTCAATTTTCTCACTGCTACGCAGTAAGTTGTCATAGCTAGACTCCGAATGTCCCATTCCTTCATTACTTGTTTTATCACCAGGTCTGAATCTCAGAATACCATCAGCCTCCTGATTCTGAGTGAAATGGCCATTCTCAGGCCGTACAAAAGGTCTTCATACTCGGTCTCGTTATTTGTTGTTGGGAAATGTATTTGGAGGACATATCTCATCTCGTCTTTCCTTGGTGAAACTAGTACCACCCCTGCTCCTGCTCCATTCAGCATCTTGGATCCATCATAAAACATTGTCCAATGCTCTGGTGTTGGCTGTGGAGGATTTTGGACTTCAATCCACTCGGCTAAGAAATCTACCAATGCTTGCGACTTGATTGCTTTTTTGGGTTGGTAATGGAGGTCATAGGGCAGTAAATCCAAACTCCATTTTTCAATTCTGCCCGTTGAGTATCTGTTGTTCATGATTTCTGCCAGAGGAGCTTCGGATACCACTGTGATGGAATGATCTTGGAAATAGTGTGAAAGCTTCTGTGATGCCAAGTAAATTCCCATTGCCAGCTTCTAATAGTGGGGATATCTCTACTTGGATGGTGTGAGGACCTCGGAGATGAAGTGCACCGGTCTTTGTACCTTTTCTGACTTTCCTTCCTCTTCTCTTTCCACCACTACAGATACGCTGACAACTCGACTTGTGGATGCAATGTACAGTAAGAGCGGTTCTTTTTCTTGAGGTGCTGCAAGGACTGGCCGATTTGACAGTTGCTTCTTTAGTTCTTCGAATGCCATTTGAGCTCCTTCAGTCCAAACGAAATTTGGCGTTTTTTCATCAGCTGACAAAGAGGTAAGGCTTTCTCTTCCAGTCTGGAAATGAATCGGCTGAGTGCTGCAAGACAGCCTGTCAGCTTCTGGACATCTCGGAGCTACTTCGGTGGCTTCATGTTTTGGATTGCTGCGGTTTTTGCCGGGTTAGCTTTTATCCCACGCTCAGAGACCATGAATCCGAGTAGCTTCCCGGCTGGCACACCAAAAACACACTTCTCAGTGTTAAGCTTGATACTGTAGGCTCGGAGGCTCTGAAAAGTTTCAGCTAGGTCGGCTAGCAAACTGCTTCCTTTAACCGACTTGATCACAATATCATCCACATAGACCTCAACATTTCTGCCGATTGCCAGATCAAGCAGTTCTGCATTATGCGTTGATATGTGGCTCCTGCATTTTTTAGTTCGAATGGCATCGTGACATAACAAAAAACATCCGAATGGGGTTATGAATGATGTTTTAAGCTCATCTCGTTCATATAATCGGATTTGATGGTAACCCGAGTACGCATCGAGGAAACGTAGTCTCTCGCAACCCGATGTGGAATCCACAATCTGGTCAATGCGAGGAAGAGAGAAATGGTCTTTTGGACAAACTTTATTGATGTGACGGAAATCAACACAAGTTCTCCAAGTTTTATCTTTCTTCGGAACCATTACAGGATTTGCTAACCACTCGGAGTGGAAGATTTCCCTAATGAATCCGGCTGCTAATAGTCTAGCTATTTCTTGTCTGATGTCCTTCCTCTTCTCGGAAGAAAAGCGCCTAAGGACTCCTTCGCCGGTCTTGCTTTTGGATCGACGTGTAATTTGTGCTCAGCCAACCCCCTTGCGACTCCAGGCATATCAGCAGGCTTCCATGCGAAGATATCCCAATTCTCACAGAGGAAGTTGACGAGCTCGAGTTCCTATTGGGGATCCAAGTCGGTCGCGATATTGGTGTGCTTGTCTTTATCAGTGGGATGTATCTGTACCCTTTTGGTTTCTTCGGCTGACTCAAACTAAGATGTCTTCTTTGGTTGCAGCAGATCGGATGAATCAGCGGCTTTCTTGTACTCAGCCAGCTCAACCTTAGCCATTTTCTGGTCGGCTATCAAGGATCCCTTCTGCAACAGTTATTCAGCTTGTTTGTAATCTCCCGAGATGGTGATCACGCCGTTTGGGCCAGGAATCTTCAGTTTCAGATAGATGTAACATGGAATGACCATGAATTTTGCATAGGCTGGTGTTCCGAGTAGAGCATGATATGCACTCGGAAAATCCACTACCTCAAAGGTGATCTTTTCTTTCCGGAAATTACTAGGAGTACCAAAAACCACATTGAGAGAGATCATTCGGAGTGAATGTGCCTTTTTTCCCAGGATGATCCCATGAAATTCCAGATAGCTTTTGCGGAGCTTCGACATTGGAATGTTCATGCTCTTCAGAGTGCTTGCATATAGGATATTAATCCTGCTGCCACCGTCCATCAGGACATTTCTGATCCTGAAGTTTCCATACCCTATTTCTACCAAAGGATCAACGATCAGAGCATGCCTTCCTGGGTGAGGGATGTGAGGAGGGTGATCCGACTGATCAAAAGTGATTGAAGTGTCGGCCCACTTCATGTAACTCGGAACTGCCGGAGCTGCCGAATTGACTTCTCTGAACCTTATCTTTTCCACTCTCTTCGACTCCCGACCTGCAAAGATGACCATCACTCCATCTTCTCTTGGGAAGCCTTCGCTGTCCAGATCTGGGCTCGTTGCCTTCTTTTTGCCAGTATCTTTATCTTGCGGAGGTCCCGTCTTCGCATTTTGGGATGCTCTTCTGATCAGACGACACTGCCGAGTTGTGTGCTTTGGAAGAACCAACTTTCCCTCAGCATCTCTGGTAGTATGAAAAGGACAGGGCTGGTCTAGAACCTCATCGTTGTTTGATGGTTTTTTCTAGCGTGGCTGCCACTCCTTTCGTGCCTGACCTTTGCCATGAATTCATGAGGCATTCGCTGGTGCGACCAACTCTGCATCTATCGGGGCATCTTCCGCTTTTCGCTTCTTATTGCCTCCCGTTTTCTGCTTCTGGTTAGGCGCCGAGTTGTTGCCTCCTCTGTGCTGCTGGGTCTTCTGGCAAATCTCCTCTTCACCATTGGCATACTTATTTGCTATCTCCATCAGTCTTCCGAGTGAGGTAACATGGGGTGATCTTGCCAACTTGAGACTTAGTTCTCTGTATTTGACTCCTTTCTTGAAGGCATAGATGGCTTGGAACTCGGAAACTCCCTCTACCGATTTGTGAAGCGTGATCCATCTCTGGATATAATCCCGAGTGGATTCGTTGTTTCCTTGCACACATAATTGTAGCTCGGTTAGTCCTACGGGCCTCTTGTAGGTCCCTTCAAAGTTCTTGACAAAAACCCTCTCAAGGTCTTCCCAAAGCCAAATGCTACTAGGGGGAGCTGATTTAACCATGCCCGAGATGAGCCTTCTAGCATTAGGGGCAGGTGCATCATAGCTATCTCATCCCCTCCCCCTCCGATTTGCACGGCTATTCTGTAATCATCTAACCATGTATGGGGTCTGGCATCACCTTGGTATTTATCCACCCCTTGATCTATCCTGAAGTGAGGAGGAATAGGGGTAGACCGAATTCTCTCGCTGAAAAAAACCAGCCCTGTAGCCATTGAGGGACGAGCCTGATCCTGCCGATGAGACCTAGCACGATCAACTCGGCTCTGCACCAGATGGCTTCGAGCGTCATCTTCAACAACTATATGACGATCGCCTCGGTACCGAGGGAACTCTTCTCTCCGAGGAGAGCAGCTCAACCAGACCTGTGAGCTTCATAGTTGTCTGTTCTTCGGTGTTCTTTGTGCCGATACTGATCTTGGCGATGATCTCCTCGGGGATCATTTCTACGCCGAGGAGAATTGTTCCTATTTCTCCGCGCTTCTCCATAAGGCGTATGTACCGACTATGACGTTCTTGCGGGAGGGACTTGAGAATGGATCCGCTGTTGTGATTGACTGACCGCAGCGTTTTGATCTACTGCGGCTTGAAATAAAAACGCCAAATGCTGAATTTCCTCTGTCGTCGATCCACTGGGCTGCAGAGAGTTTGCAATCCGAGTTGTGGCTATGAGGTTTTCCACTAGAGTTCCCATAGGGTTCCCGTCCTTGCCCTCGTAGTTGCCGACTTGTCCTGCTTTGCTTGAGCCGAGCGACCTCTCGGGGCCGACGTTCCAGGGTGCTCTCCAGCTCGGCCAGACGCTCCCGCTCGACCAGGTTGGTTAACCTAGCCGCCTCCAAACTTCGGCCTTCCGGAGTGCTTGTGCCGATATGGGTGTTTAACAGTCGTTCGGCAGCTTCTGCTTCTGCTTGCTCTTCTTGAGTAAGGGGTCGGGGCTACCGGCTGGACTCTCTGATTTCTAACCTTCGGAAAGCAGACACGCGCCGAGCTGGTTGTCGACCATCAGCCCCGGACGGGCTGTTAGCTTCATCTCAGGCACGATTATCCCGAGTTGGTGACGGTTGGGGAGGTGGAGTTTCCGCCATGCACACTTCTGCAACTGCGACTGGAGCGCCGCTCCTGCCCTATTGTTCTTCATCCAGCTCGGGGTCTGATATTTCCACGCCCTCCTCTTCGACCGTGTTGAACAGATGCAAAAGAGATGTTGATGAGCCTTCTCTTGCGATCAATTCATCCAGGGCCTTCTGGGATGACTCCACCGAGTCGATGACTGCCACCTGCTGCACCTTGACTTGCTTGCCGCGATGATGAGCGCGTGGACGGACCGAATGCTTCTTCTTATGGCGGACTGATAAAGGTGCTGGTACTTGACGATGGGCCAAAAGTTGGAGGCGCAGAGCCCCCGACTCGTCAGCTTGGAACTGGATGCTGCCTCTCGAAGGTAGCAGCTGCGCCTGGAGCGGTGAATCCGCCAGCCAGGCAGAATCATCATCCACGAAGGCCAATGACCCGAAACAAAAAAAACCTCTCTGATGATGAGCTCGGAGCCGCGAACCGACGAAGAGGATGAAGAAAATGCCATCTCTACGATTGCTGATCAACTCAGCCCCACGGTGGGCGCCAACTGCCGGGGATATAATCCTGACAATAGAGAGAGGGGTATGAAAGGAGCTAAATGAATCTGTACGCAGAGTGGTTGACGCAGGGGAAGTTATACAGGTTAGGCCTCTCCGTAGAGATAAAAGCCTTAATCCTGTCCCAGACTGACTTGGGTGTTCTTGCTCAAGGGTTGAGGAGAATAATCTTGTGTGTGCCCGTACTGGAGGAGGGGGAGGCTTATATAGAGTGTGCCTCTGCCCCTTCAATGCCTCATCTTAATGGGTCTTTAATTGCAGGGTTAAATGCATACTAAATACAAGAAACGGTATACTCATTACTGCTAATAAAGGAGGAGGAACGCCCGCGGTCCTGAATGCTTTCCGTCCGTTGCGTTCTTATCTTCCGAGTAACGAATAGCCCGTCGTTCATCTTCTCCGAGTAACGAACTACTCGGATCTTGTTTGCTCTCCGAGTGACTAACTAGTCGGAGGTGGTTTCTGTCTTCCGAGTAAGATGTTACTCGGGGATATTGGGAATTGAGCTTCTGCGATTGATAAAGCATCTGTATTCTATATTGACGTTATTTATTTTGTTAGGTGTGTTGGAAACCCAAGGGCTTGAGGGTACCCCTTGGTTTCCCTTGCCTAGGGGTATACCTTTGGTATGACCACGACAAACGTCACTAGTGAACATCATGGGACCCCGGTCCATATTCTCGTTACCGTTTACTCGCTAAATTTATTTCTTGTTTTTACTTTTCAGTTGCAATTATCACTACCTATTATCTGTTGCGTTGATCCTTTGTAAACAGCAAGGCCGGAGAGACTGACAACCTCTCTGTACTCGTTGGCAGCAAAGTTACTTGTTGTGTGTGCAGGTCCAGGCAAAGCAAGTTATTCTTTTCAGACGGCGCATCACTTGTCGAACCACCTACTTGAAGTTATCGGAGTCCTACGGGAAGACACTCTAAACCTTGGAATATTTGCCATGGAAATTTTCCGCTACACTACATCTAACCTTCGACTTGGGATAACCAACGAGGAGTTAGTATCAGTTTCCGCCACGGAGCGGCGGCAGAACTTGCGAAACTCCTCCCTTTTTAGGGCTTTCGGATGACGAGGGATATATAGGCCAGAGGGGGGAGCCGGGAGTGGCCCCAGGGGTCCATGCGGCCTCCCAGCGCGCCCCTGGTGGGGGCCGCGCCAGGGGGGCGCCTGGGAACCTGGTGGCCCCCCTCTGGCTCCTTTTCGGTGAAGCTTCGTTATTCTTCAGAAAAATACCCTCCATCGATTTTCAGCGCATTTGGAGGTGTTCTGTTTCAGCAACTCAATTTCCACTTTTCTCCGTTGAATCTTGCGTTTGTTGTTTCGGCACCGGAAAGTTGCAAAATGTGTAAAACAAGTCAAAACAACATAAGAATAGCATCATAGGGTGAAATATATCAATGAATAGGGGTGAATTACGATATAAAATAGTGATGCATTTTGGACGTATCAACTCCCCCAAGCTTAGACCTCGCTTGTCCCCAAGCGAATACTGAGCTCGGTAAACATGTCCACAAGTTTAGAGAGTGAAGTGTCGATAAATAGAATACGAACAAGAAGCATCATGATTTCTTCACCAAACTCAAGCATCCTCAACAGCAACCTCAACTCATAAGGCCCTTATGAAAGAGTAACAAGAATTATAATCAAAAGTAGGGCTGAGGAAACTCATCAAATCATGGAAACATGTCCTTGGTCAAAGGACAACTAATAACTTTTATTATTGCTCTTTCACTTATAATGAACCAATTTGAAGATTTTGAAAGAACATGTTATTAGTCATGAAGTGAAAATGCTAACACAAAGAAGATGTTTGCTTGGCCTAAGCTTTGAAAACAACTTACTTATCAAATGATTATGTCAACAAGGATGTGATATGACCCAACTTAATGCAGCCTTATATGAATGAATCCTCATCAACATCAAGTGTTTGTTCTCTTTAAGAATAGAAGGAAGTAGGAAGAACTGACTCAACAAAAAAGTAAAGGACATGCCCTGCTATAGGGAAGTAGGTGATACGTCCAAAATGCATCACTATTTTATATAGTAATTGTTTCCTATTCATTGATATATTTCATGTCATGATGCTATTCTTATGTTGTTTTGGCTTATTTTACATAGTTTGCAACTTTTCGACGTCGAACCAGCAGACGTAGGATTCAACGGTAAAAAGTGGACGCTGAGTTGTTGAAACAGAAGACCTCAAAATTAACTGAAAATCGACGGAGGCCATTTTCCAGAAGAATGGCGGGGACACGCAAAACAGGAACCAGAGGGGGGCCACCAGGCGCTCCCTGGCGCGGCCCCACTCCTGGTCGCGCCGAGTGGCCGCCTGGACCCCTAGGGCCACCCCAGGATCCCCCCCCTATGGCCTATTTATCCCTCGTCGTCCAAAAACCCTAGGTGAGAGGAGTTTTCGCGAGTTCCGCCGCAGCTCCGTGGCGGAAACCAACAGAGGAGAAAAGACATCTCCGGCAGGCAGATTCCGCCGGGGAGAACACCTCCCGGAAGGGGAGATCATCGCCATCGTCACCACCATCGTCACGGGCATCATCGAGATCAACATCATCCCCAACATCAGCACCATCTCCACCACCATCCAATCTCACCTCACAAGTCCAACTTTTTTTGTAATCCGTACTATCTATCCTCTCTACTCTATTGGTGTTGATTACTACCGTGTGATTAATGCTATTGAGTTTTGTTGGAGAAATATCATTGTGTCCAGATTTTTTACCACCTATTTATCCCCACTGATCATGATCTCTTTTATTTCTTGTGAGTAGTTACCTTAGTTCTCGAGGACATGGGAGAAGTCTAGTTGCTAGTAGTCATATGATGTTGAAGTAATATGTGTTGTTTGATATTTAAGTTGTGTTGTTATTTTCCTAGTGGTGTTGTGTGAGCCTAACACTCAACACTTCGCCTTATTAAGGACCTAGGGGAATGCATTGTGTATAAAGAATGCTGACGGTGGATTGCCAGAGTGACAGAAACCTGAACCCAGTTCGCACACTTTTGCACAAGGGAACAATGGATCATCGATCGTATTGCTATTGTTAGGCTTTTGCCTTAATTACTATCTTGTATTTGCGGATGCTTGCAAGATGTTTAATCATAAGAGTGCACTTATCTTAGTCTAGAAGGTGTACTAGCATAGATCCACCCACTCAACACTTATCAACACAACACATAGTACCGATACAGAATATGGCGAAAGCACGTGACTATTTCTCCCGTGTGCCCTCAAGAACGCTTTAGCCTTTATAAGTTCAGTTGCTAGGCCTACCCTTTGCTCAAAAGGATCGGGCCACTTGTCGCTCCTCAGTGCCTTCTACTTTGCTCACTTTTACCTTTTTGTCGCTTATATCGAAAACCACTAAAAAGTTATCTTTCAGTTCCTGCAGCTATTTCTTTACCAAAGTCACTTGCCAATACGTTATGCTCCTCGTTGGGTTCGACACTCTTATTTATCGAAAATGCTACAAACGATCCCCTACAGTTGAGGGTCATCAGTAGGGAAAACTCATGTGCTATCCTTAAATCAAACAGAATGAAAACAAGTTTTGGGAGGTGCATGGTTTGTGAACGAATGCTAATAGATAGCTCAATTACTTCTCAAGATGGACAAGTTTCGAGGAATGGCTCCCATGTTCGGACGATCACATCCCCTTAATCTCTATTTTTTATCAAGACCAAAGTTTCTGATTTCTCATAGACCAAGCGTCAAGGAGGGTTTGTTTGTTGTATTATCTTACGAGCTAGGCACACTCATGACAGTTCCTCCTCGTATTAGGGGTTTGCAGATTAGACATGCAATCCTGGGGTAAAACTTGTCCAACTTAAGAAGATCGTGAATTACCTACTACTTCCTCATGAGCTAAACCAAAGGCACAAAAAACAAGGTTTTGAACATTTAATGATAACACATGAATTCTATAGTTTTAGGAGTGGTAGGGAAATACCACGAATAGGAAGGTATGGTGGACTCATATGGAAGATATTGGTTTCAGGGTATGGATGCATAGGCAGAAATCTACTTAGTATAGAGTTTGGCTAGCAAAGGATTTGAGAGAACAGACAATTGATGATGACTTGGATGCAAAGCATATAAAGCATAAACATTAAGGTAAGCATAACACATCAAGTTGTCTTCCTTGTGAACATAACACTTCAAGCATAATAACATAAAGGTTTTGGCTATGTCGCTACTTGAGAAAATCATGCATATTGTTATGACCAAAGCTATGTTTGCCAGGATTTAATAAAGTTTTCAGAGCCATACCTGATATAAAGTCACTACTCCCCATCAGAATCAGCATATAAGGTTGATTGCGTGAAGAGAATACCGAGTGCAGCGAACGAACCAATAGACTTCTCATTAATATTTCATCATAGACGACTGATACTCTATCCTCATTGGTTACCCTAAGTGGAAGGTTAGATGTAGTGTAGCAGAAAATTTCCCTCAGTGAAGATACCGAGGTTTAAGATTGTCTCCCGTAGGACTCCAATAATGATAACTAGGTGGTTTGGCAAGTGAGGCACCGAATCACTTGCTTCGCCTGGACCTGCAAACGACACAAATAACTTTGCTTCCTGAAACAGTGAGGATCTCTCACTCCTCGTTGGTTACCCCAAGTGGAAGGTGAGATGTAGCGTAGCAGCAAATTTCCCTCGGTGAAGATACCAAGGTTATCGAACCAGTAGGACTCCAAGAGATACAAGAAGGTGTCACGGCGCTTGACGTGGACCTTCACACAGATACAGATAACTTTGCTTCCAACGAGTACAGAGGAGTTGTCAATTCCTCTGGCCTTGTTGTTTACAAAGGATTAACGCAAGAGATAATGATAGTGGCAACTGAAAGTAAATTGAAGGTGTAAACAATGATATGAAGAAGGACCGGGGCCCCGTGATTTTCACTAGTGATGTCTCTCTCCCAAAATACGATAAAAGTGCGAGCGAGGTAAACAAATCACAGTTGGGCAATTGACAGGATTATGAAGGCACCGCAATGCTAACTATGCTGCAAAGAAAGGAAGGGCTCAAAAGCAATGGGCAGTACGCCAAGGTAAGTAGACCGAAATCCATCTGCATCTACTACGAATCATCCACCTTGAGATATCTATCCAGAACATCTCGCCGGTATTAAGTTGTGAATCCCACCCAAAGTGTAAATCCAAAGCAACAGACAACTGCATTAAAAGAACTTTGTGTAAAGTAAACAATCCTTGCATCCGCGGATACAAGCATCGTTGTTTTATCTCTGGTGGCAACATCACATCCCCGAGTCTCATGTTTCTGTCACTCAAGCTAGACATCAAGGGGCTGAACCCACAATCAAGCATAACGCTCCCTCTTGGAGTTGCAACAAATCACTTGGCCAAAGTAAAATACGGCAACGGAGAACATGCAAGAATTTACCTAAGAATAAAATATAAAAGAGAAGAACTAAATATATTACTCATCACAATCTGAACATAGTCTCATAATCCATCAGATCCCAACAAACTCAGCATAGCAACGGCAGAAAATTACAAAGGTGCCTCGATCATGTGAGGCAGCTCACGAGGTCTCGAAAGTGGAGGCACAAAGCAGGGAAAGATAGATCACAGAGCTACTGGTCACGGACCCATGGTCCAAGGAAAACTACTCACGGTACATACGGGAGGCGTCCATGGCTATGGATGGTCTCCCGGAGGGGGTAGCTTCTCCCGGTAGGGTGCCGGAGCAGCTTCTCCAGGCAGCCCCGATCTTGAAACGGCGGTGGCGGCGGTATAGAGGCGAAAGAGGAGTCCGTATTAAGGGTTTCCACCCCGAGGGGTAAATATAGGCGAAGGGGGGTGTCGAGGGGACCCACCATGCAGCCAGGAGGCCTCCTGGCGCGGCCTAGGGTGGGGCCGCGCCAGGAGCCCTCCTGGCCTCCTGGTGGTGGCCCTCCTCCGCTCCTTTGGTGTTTCCGGAAGCTTCCGTGAAGCTGATTTTTTATCCGATTTTTCCGGATTTTTTGGAGCACTTTTAATGGCCGGAAAACCTGAAATACAAAAAACAACAGAAAACAGCAACTGGCAGCTGGGTGCACTGGGTTAATAGATTAGTCCAAATATGCTCAAAAGTGTATGAAAGTTCAAGCAAAACATGGCAAAGTCACACAAAACATGCAATGAGCAAGAAGAAATTATAGATACGTTTGGGACGTATCAACATCCCCAAGCTTAATTCCTGCTCGTCCTCGAGTAGGTAAATGATAACAAGCATAATTTCTGTGGTGACATGCCACACAACCATAAAAGGAATTTTAAGTAAAGCAATCAAAGCATTCAATTCAATTCAAGTCTTAACAAGCAAGAGTCTATATTAGCATTGACACAAGCAACAAAAGAACAAAAGGTGCAAGAGCTCTCGCTGTCCGTGACTCGAATGTCTTCAAATGGTGTTCGCGTGCAAGCAGGGGAAATACGAGATAAAAAGTAATTGTTGAGAACAACTATCTACTAAATTTTCACACTTAGTCTCCTTTGGATTCTTATCTTGACTCGTCCCCAGACCACTAGCCAGGTACAAGTCAAACTGATCCACTCCCTTTCGATATTTTGAGCACTCATGCAATGGATGAGCGTGAGCAAGAAAGTTGACACCTAAAAGGCGAAACATAAAGAAGGTGGAGGAGGAAGACAAAAAAGGTGTGAAAGGCTCACATCAATGAGGACAATCATAGGCGAGAGAAGACCATATGATAGGTATGATGTGAGAAGTAGGGATTGCCATGCAACGGATGCACATGTGAGCTAAAAGCTCTCCAAGGGAACTAGTGGGGGTGCATCTAACTTGCTTGCTCAAGAAGACCTAGAGCTTGTTTGAGGAGGCTCATCGTTGGAATATACAAGCCAAGTTCTATAGTGTGAAGGTCCCCACATAGCTATATGCATGATGATGATCTCTATGGAGTACAAGAGATAGAGGATGAAGAACTAGTGTGGATCTCTCAAAAGGAATAGTAGTGTGCCCCCTTCTCTCTTTTTAATTTTTTTCCCTTTTCTATTTTTTTTTATTTTTTTGGTGGCCTCAATGGCTCTTTCTATTTAACTCTCATTTGTCCTCTTTGGGATCTTTTGATTTTGGCCTCTTTGGGATCTTTTCCTCACTTTAGGGGAAACACTCTATATTTTACAAGAATATAGGAGATCTTTCACACTTTACAAAGGTACTCTCATAAAGAAGATATAACTATCATGATGCAAATGTATGCCGCTGCCAGTGTAGCAGGAACATGTATGACATGAAGATCAAGTCATGAGAAGATGGATGTTGCATGGCAATGTATCTCGGAAAGGCTATGGAAATGCCTTGTAGGTAGGTATGGTGGCTGTTTTGAGGAAAGATATAATGAGGTTTATGATGACAGAGCGTATCATGCCAAGGGTTTGGATGTACCGGTGAAGGTGGACGCTAACTCTCGGAGTGAGAAGAAAGCAATGCACGGCACAGGGAAGGCTAGAAAAAGTATAAGTGGGTGGAAGTGTCAACTTTCGAATACTCACATTAGTCTGAAGAACTCATGCACTTATTATCGGTAACTCTCAATCTAATCAGGAGGTTCACAAAGAGACAAGTACCCCGAGGAGGAGTGTATGGGGGTTTGGTTATCCTTGCGCATCCTCGACTCATGGTACGTGAGTGTACTCTAATATTCGAACCCTCTAGAGGTTAGTGATCCATCTAATAGCTAGAGTTCTCAACAGGGGTTTTTGGTTTTCGAAAAACACACGGATTGCCCAAAATACGACATCTATCACTAATAGGTTCGAGCTCTTGACACCAAAAGTTCAAACATTAATCTAGTCAATACCTTAAAACTTTTGCAAGTTACTACTACAAAGAGAAAAACAACTTTAACTACCTACTTTCTAGTCAAGACACAAAACTCAGTGCAACAGGAAAACTCTCTAACAAGATAAAACATGCAACCTATAAAAAGTTCAACCTAAAACAAAATAAAAGCTCTAGAAAAACTAAAGCACTACAATTAAACAAAGCAGCAGCTAAGAAAATAAAAAGAACAACTCACAGCTAAAAGAATAAGCATGCAAATCCTATGAGGAGTTCTAATTCAAGCGGAGCGTGTATCTATCCCACACAAAAGAGTAAGTAATCCGGGATCTAACTTGTTACTACAGCAAACAAAGCAAAAACAAACCTAGAAAAGTAAAGAGCGAGACGCTCCAAGTATAGCACATAATGCATGAAGTGATAAAAATATAGTGCGACGAGGGACGAACTGATAATTGTTGATGAAGAAGGGGATGCACGGGGGCATCCCCAAGCTTAGACGCTTGAGTCTCCTTGAATATTTATTGGGGTTGCACATGGGCATCCCCAAGCTTGAGCGTTTGACACTCCAAGATCTTCTTTCATCATCTTCCATCGCACACTTGAAAACTCCCTTCATACATAACTCATTGTAGACTGATTAGAGAGGTTAGTACCCTAATAAAATAAAAAAATTCCCAAGGGAAATCAAGATAATCTTGAAGAGCTACTGTTTACCAAGATTGCCAAAAAGTTTTTGCAAAGAAAAGGCAAGCTTAATGTTTGCAAAAGTGAAGAGAGACAAAACGTGGCAGAATCTGTGAAAAATAGAACAGCAGGTAGAAACGAATTTTTTAGGGGTACTTCTGCAACTCAAATCAAAAAACTCAGAACATACGCAAGTTTCGTAATTGTATAGAGCACGCTGTGTAAACATTTCAGCTCAAAAAGATGAACTGGGATTTTTCTCTGATTTTTCTAGTCACGAGGATAGAATCTGTTTTCTGGACAGCATGTCACAACTTGCACTTCCCTTGTCGTATGAGGCTATAAAAGGCACAAAGCTTGAAAAGCAAAGATACAATGATGTTGCTACAGTAGTAAAAATCATCAAGACCACTAAGAACATAAGAAAATAAAAAATAAAAACCTAAATTCGTTGCGGGCTGCCTCCCGAAAGCGCTTCTTTAAAGCCATTAGCTAGGCTTAAAGATTATAGAAGATGCTCTCACAAAAATAAGAATTTGGAAGCAAAAGAGAGCATCAAGAAGCAAATATGAAACAAATTTAAGCCTAACCCACTTCCTATGCATAGGCATCTTGTAAGAAAATAAGTCAAAGAAGCACAAAGTGACATGCATAGAAAGGTGGAACAGGAACAATTTCAAAACTTTCAACATGAAGAGAGGTGTTTTTGAAACATGGAAGTTTCTACAACCAAACTTTCCCCTCTCAAAGTAATTTTCAGTAGTATCATGAACAACAACAAGAATATAACTATCACATAAATCATGTTGTGCATGACCTACAAGCACACGTGTATAATTTTGAACACGGTCTTTAGGATCATAAGATAAATGCAACCCATCACATTGAGCCTTAATAAGAGCACAATTCTCCGGAATATGAGTTGGAGATTTCAAAAGGATAATAGGACAATCAAGTGTGGGTGCAATAGCAAAAATTTCATGCTTAACATGAGGAACTATAGAAATTTCATCTCCGTAAGCATCATCCATAGTGGCATCATGACCATAAGCATAGAAGGCATCAACTTCATCAAATGGGATATTTCAAAAGAATCCATAGGATTATAGCACTCATATAAGGTAAGACTGAAAGAGTTACTCTCATTAGAAGGTAGACATGGATGGCTCCATTCTTCCTCCTTTTGTTCGTCACTCTCCTCCTCTTTTTCATCCAAGGAGCTTTCAATTCCAGCAATTTCTTCTTCCATAGAGTCCTGCAAATCATTAGTCTCTTCCTTTGGGGGAGAGATTCTATCAAGATGATCAGTAATATAATAATTTGCATAGTAATTTTCCAAACAATAGTTAAGTATAGCAAGACTCTCAGATTTTTAAGGGGCATCATCAATATTTTTAATAAGAGAAGTAATTTCATAGGCACCCTTATAAGATACAAATTCTTCTATTTGCTCTGCATCATCAAAATCATAATTTGTCTTAGCATAACAAGCTAAGGTTTCATCATCATTCTACTCACATTGGAAAGCAAGGTGTTTGTGCCTCATAAAGCAACAAGATTCATCCCTGCAGAAAGATATAATATATATTGAGCACAAGTTTCTAGCATACTCATACAACTAGTGTATTTGTTTCCATAAGTGTATCCCCTTTTGAGACAAGCGGTGTTCCTTGTACCACTTTTGTTGATCCTCGGTGAATCCTCCATGCCAATAAGATTTGGTTTCAAAGAAGTCAGACATTGATTGGCAAGTAAGGAACTAGACATACTATTTTTTTGGATTTTTTATAAAGGACACTAAAGCAAAAACTGAAAGGTAAACTGACAAGACTAAAAAGCAAAGATAAAAGATAGTGTGAAACTCCCCTATCTTGTAGACTGGAGTCCCCGGCAACGGCGCCAGAAATTGGCTTGATACGTTGAGGATCTCTCTCTCCTCGTTGGTTACCCCAAGTGGAAGGTGAGATGTAGCATAGCAGCAAATTTCCCTCGGTGAAGATACCAAGGTTATCGAACCAGTAGGACTACAAGAGATACAAGAAGGTGTCACGGCGCTTGACGTGGACCTGCACAAAGATACAGATAACTTTGCTTCCAACGAGTACAGAGGAGTTGTCAATTCCTCCGGCCTTGTTGTTTACAAAGGATTAACGCAAGAGATAATGATAGTGGCAACTGAAAGTAAATTGAAGGTGTAAACATTGATATGAAGATGGACCGGGGTCCCGTGATTTTCACTAGTGATGTCTCTCTCCCAAAAGACGATAAAAGTGCGAGCGAGGTAAACAAATCACAGTTGGGCAATTGACAGGATTATGAAGGCACCGCAATGCTAACTATGCTGCAAAGAAAGGAAGGGCTCAAAAGCAATGGGCAGTACGCAAAGGTAAGTAGACCGAAATCCATCTGCATCTACTACGAATCATCCACCTTGATATATCTATCCAGAACATCTCGCTGGTATTAAGTTGCGAATCCCACCCAAAGTGTAAATCCAAAGCAACAGACAACTGCATTAAAAGAACTTTGCGTAAAGTAAACAATCCTTGCATCCGCGGATACAAGCACCGTTGTTTTATCCTTGGTGGCAACATCACATCCCCTAGTCTCATGTTTCTGTCACTCAAGCTAGACATCAAGGGGATGAACCCACAATCAAGCATAACGCTCCCTCTTGGAGTTGCAACAAATCACTTGGCCAAAGTAAAATACGGCAACAGAGAACATGCAAGAATTTACTCAAGAACAAAATATAAAAGAGAAGAACCAAATATATTACTCATCACAATCTGAACATAGTCTCATAATCCATCAGATCCCAACAAACTGAGCATAGCAACGGCAGAAAATTACAAAGGTGCCTCGATCATGTGAGGCAGCTCACGAGGTCTCGAAAGTGGAGGCACAAAGCAGGGAAAGATAGATCACAGAGCTACTGGTCACGGACCCATGGTCCAAAGAAAACTACTCACGGTACATACGGGAGGCGTCCATGGCTATGGATGGTCTCCCGGAGGGGGTAGCTTCTCCCGGCAGGGTGCCGGAGTAGCTTCTCCAGGCAGCCCCGATCTTGAAACGGTGGCGGCGGTGGTACAGAGGCGAGATCGCGAAAGAGGAGTCTGTATTAGGGGTTTCCACCCCGAGGGGTAAATATAGGCGAAGGGGGTGTCGAGGGGACCCACCAGGAAGCCAGGAGGCCTCCTGGCACGGCCTAGGGTGGGGCCGCGCCAGGGGCCCTCCTGGCCTCCTGGTGGTGGCCCTCCTCCGCTCCTTTGGTGTTTCCGGAAGCTTCCGTGACGCTGATTTTTTATCTGATTTTTTTGAATTTTTTGGAGCACTTTTAATGGCCAGAAAACCTGAAATACAAAAACAGCAGAAAATAGCAACTGGCAGCTGGGTGCACTGGGTTAATAGATTAGTCCAAATATGCTCAAAAGTGTATGAAAGTTCAAGAAAAACATGGAAAAGTCACACAAAACATGCATGGAGAAAGCAGAAATTATAGATATGTTTGGGACGTATCACTTCCCAACGAGTACATAGAGGTTGTCAATATCTCCGGCCTTGCAGTTCACAAAGGATCAACGCAACGGATAAAAGATAATAATGATAGCAGCTAGAAAGTAAAAGCTGGAAAATAAAAGAGCGTGTAAACAGTGATGAGAATATGGACCGGGGTCCCGTGATGTTCACTAGTGATTTCTCTCTCCCAAAAGACGATAAAACTGCTATGCGAGGTAAACAAATCACAGTTGGGCAATTGACAGTATTAAAAATGCACCGCAATGCTAACTATGCTACAAACAAAGGACGAGGCTCAAAAGCATGGGCGGCACGCCAAAATAAGTAGACTGGAATCCAACAACATGTACTACTAATCATCCACCTTGAGATATCTATCCAGAACATCTCGTTGGTATTAAGTTGCGAGCCCCACCCAAAGTGTAAACCCAAAGCAACAGACAACTGCATTAAAAAGCACTTTTTGTAAAGAAAACAATCCTTGCAACCACGGTTACAAGCATCGTTGTGTTTCCCCCTTGTGGCAACAACACATCCCCTAGACTCATGTTTCTGTCACTCAAGCGAGTCATCAGGGGGCATGAACCCACAATCGAGCATAACGTTCCCTCTTGGAGTCACTACCTACTACTTGGCCAAAGCAATAAACACAACGGAGAACATGCAAGAATTACTTAGGAACAAAAATATAAAAGATAAGAACCAAATATATTACTCAATCACAAACTGAACATAGTCTCATAATCCATCAGATCTCAGCAAACTCAGCATAGCAACAACAGAAAATTACATATGTGCCTCGATCATGTAGGGTAGCTGATACGTCCCAAATGTATTGAAAATTTCTGCTTGCTCCATGCATGTTTTGTGTGATATTGCAATAATCTAGATACACTTTCATACACTTTTGATCATATTTGGACTAACCTATTAACTCAGTGCACCCCAGTGCCAGTGTTTTCTGCTGTTTTTTTATTCCAGGTTTCCCCCATATTAAAAGTGTTTCGAAAATTCGGGAAAAATTGGATAAAAAATCAGCGCAGCGGAAGATTTCGAAACCCCGAAGGAGGGTCGGGGGGCGGCCACCTGGCGTGGCCTAGGGCTAGGCCGCGCCAGGGGGGCGCCTGGACTCCTGGTAGCCCCCTTGGTTGCCCCCTTCGCCTATATATTCCCCGTGACGCGAAACCCCCAAGGAGAGAACCCATTTTCGCGATCTCGCCTCTGTTCCGCCACCGTCGCGCTTCCAAGATCGGGAGTGCCAGCAGACTTCTTCCCGGCACCCTGCCGGAGGGAGGATCGACCTCCGGGAGCTTCCCCTTCACCATGTTCGCTTCCTGTATGTGCCGTGAGTAGTTTCCTTTGGACCATGGGTC
The DNA here is from genome assembly GCA_950022295.1 of Bromus sterilis. NCBI lineage: Eukaryota > Viridiplantae > Streptophyta > Magnoliopsida > Poales > Poaceae > Bromus > Bromus sterilis. The sequence goes on along the minus strand of OX465597.1, from coordinate 318,104,090 downwards.
CGTGATCAGTATTTATGTGATGATCTCCTCGCCTCTTTGTTCTTCATGGTTTCGACCTCGTGAGCTGCCCTACATGATCGAGGCACATATGTAATCTTTATGTTGTTGCTATGCTGAGTTTGATGGGATCTTATGGATTATGAGATTATGTTCAGATTGTGATAGAGTAATATATTTGGTTCTTATCTTTTATATTTTTGTTCCTAAGTAATTCTTGCATGTTCTCCGTTGCTATTTATTGCTTTGTCCAAGTAGTAGGTAGTAACTCCAAGAGGGAAAGTTGTCATGCCCCCTGATGACACGCTTGAGTGACACGAACATGAGTCTAAGGGATGTGTTGTTGCCACAAGTGGGAAACAACGGTGTTTGTAACCGCGGTTGCAAGGATTGTTTACTTTACGCAAAGTTCTTTTAATGCAGTTGTCTGTTGCTTTGGGTTTACACTTTGGGTGGGGCTCGCAACTTAATACCAGGGAGATGTTCTGGATAGATATCTCAAGGTGGATGATTAGTAGTAGATGCACTTGGATTTCGGTCTACTTATTTTGGCGTACTGCCAATGCTTTTGAGCCCCTTCCTTTCTTTGTAGCATAGTTAGCATTGCAGTGCGTTTATAATCCTGTCAATTGCCCATCTGTAATTTGTTTACCTCGCATAGCACTTTTATCGTCTTTTGGGAGAGAGACATCACTAGTGAACATCACGGGACCCAAGTCCATATTCTCATCACTGTTCACACGCTCATTTACTTTTCAGTTGCTATCATTATCATTGTCCCTTGTGTTTTGATCCTTTGTAAACAAAAAGACCGGATATATTGACAACCTCTCTGAACTTCGTTGGGATCAAAGTTATTTGTGTCTGTGTGCAGGTCCACGTCAGTTGCGCCGCTGACACCTACTTATCATCTCTGGAGTCCTACTGGTCGATACTCTCAACCTCGGTATCTTCACCGAGGGAAACTTGCCGCTACGCTGCATCTCACCTTCCACTTGGGGTAACCAACGAAGGGCGAGAAGCAATTATCATCTCTCGCGTATCAATCAAATTTCTGGCGCCGTTACCGGGGACTCTGAGTGCTAAGATAGGGGAGTTGCACATTATCTTTTATCTTTGCTTTTTATTCTTGTTAGTTTACCTTCCAGTTTTTACCTTTGCTTATGTTTCTTTATGGAAAAAAAATGAGAGAGCTTTATGAGCTCTACCTTGAATTAGGACATGAAGTGTTTGAAGAGAAAATCAAAAAGCCTATGGAGCTTTATTATTTGCATAACACTCATGTTAGTAGCAATGTCATTAGTATGTCTTCTTTGAATAATTTTGATGCTAATGATATGCAAAGTTATAAGCTTGGGGATGCTACGTTTGAGGATGATCTTTTTAGACCCCAAGTTTTGATGAGGAAATTTATTTTGACGATACTTTGCCTCCTATCTATGATGATTATTGTGATGAAACTTATGATATAAAGAATAAAATTTTACAAGTGTATCATGATAAGAATGATTCATGTGATAGCTATTTTTTTGAGTTTGCTCCCACTATTATTGATGATTTTTCTTATAAGGGGAGTAATAAATTTTCTATGCTTGTGGATCATGATAATAATTTTATATGTGATACTTATATTGTTGAGTTTATTCATGATGCCGCTGAAAATTACTATGAGAAAGGGAGACATGGCTTCATATATCTCAATGATATTAAACTCCCTCTCTCCATGATGAAATTTTTGAAGTTGTTCTTGTCCTACCTTCTTATGCTTATTACTATGTGCTTCATTGATTTAGTTGGTTACAAGATCCTTATGCATAGGAAGTGGGTTAGGTTTAAATGTGTTTCATATTTGCTTCTTGATGCTCTCTTTTGCTTCAAATCCTTATTCTTATGAGAGCACATTTTAAAATCTTCATGCCTAGCTTAAAGGCGTAAAAGAAAGCGCTTTTTGGGAGGCAACCCAAGATGTTTTTATTTCTTTTATTAGTGGTCTTGATGATTGTTTATATTGTACCAACATCATTTTATCTTTATTTTCAAGCTTTGTGCCAAGTTATAGCCTCATATGACAAGGGAAGCAAAAGTTGTGACATGCTGTCCAGAAAACAGATTCTGTCTTCTTGAGGGAAAAATCGAAACAAATCACCAGTTCATCTTTTTATCTTAGTTTTTTACACAACATGCTCTATACAATTGTTAAACTTTTGTATGTTCTGAGTTTTTTTATTTGAGTTGCAGAACTGCCCCGAAAAAATTCTTTACTACCTGATGTTATGTTTTTCACAGATTCTGCCGCGTTTTTCCTCTCCTTACTTTTGCAAACCTTAAGCTTGCTTTTTTTTGCAAAAACCTTTTGGAAATCTTGGGAAACAGTAGCTCTTCAAGAATATCTTTATATCTAGTGGGGAAAAAATATTTTATTAAGGGTACTGACCTCTCTAATCACCTTATGATGAGTTGTGTATGAAGGGAGTTTTCAAGTGTGCGATGGAAGACGATGAAAGAAGATCCGGGAGTGTCAAGCGCTCAAGCTTGGGGATTCCCCCATGCATACCCAATAAATATTCAAGGAGACTCAAGCGTCTAAGCTTGGGGATGCCCCCGTGCATCCCCTTCTCCATCAACAATCATCAGTTCGTCTTTCGTCTCACTATATTTTTATCACTTCATGCGTTATGTGTTATGCTTGGAGCGTCTCGCTCTTAGGTTTTATTTTTAGTTTTCTTAAGCTTTGCTTGCTGTTCATAACAAGTTAGACCCCATCTTACTTTGTGTGGGAGAGAAACACACTCCACTCCAGTATAGAACACATCATAGGATTTTTCATTCTTATCTTTTTGCTGTTGTGTGTTCTTTATATTTTCGTAGCTACTGTCATGTTTAGTTTTAGTCTTCGTTTGTCTTTAGCAAGAGCCTTGGCTTTTAATTAGTTTGTTGCTGGAACTCTATATAGTTTTCATGTTTATCTTGTTAAGAAGTTGGTTGTTGCACTCAGTTGTGTCTTGTCTTGAAAGTAGGTAATTGAGGTTTCTATTTAATTTTAGTAGTAATTTGCTATAGTTTTGAGGCATTGATGTGAGTAATGTTTGAACTTTTGGTGTCAAGAGCTCTAGACTATTAGTGATATGTGTTGTATTTTGGGCAATCCGTGTGTATTTTCAAAACCTACAAAACTAGTTGAGAACTCTAGCTACTAGATGGATCGCAAATTTTTGGAGGGGTCGGATATTAGAGTACACTCACGTACCATGAGTCGAGGATGCGTAAGGATAAGCAAACCCCCATAAACTCCTCCTCGGGGTACTTGTCTATTTTTGAGCCTCCTTACTAGATTGAAAGTTACCGATAATAAGTGCATGAGTTCTTCGGACTAATGTAAGTATTGAAAGTTGACACTTCCACCTCCTCATATTTCTAGCCTCTTCTGTGCCATGCATTGCCTTCTTCTCACTCCGAGAGTTGGCGTCCACCTTCGCTGGTACATCCAAACCCTTGGCATGATACGCTCTGTCATCATAAACCTCCTTATATCTTTCCTAAAAACATCCACCATACCTACCTATCAAGGCATTTCCATAGCCTTTCCGAGATATATTTCCATGCAACATCCACCTCTTCATGACTTGATCTTCATGTCATACATGTTCCTGCTACACTGGCAGAGGCATACATTGCATACATCATGATAGATACATCTTCTTTATTTTTTGAGTACCTTGTAAAGTGTGAAAGATCTTCTATACCCTCTTGTAAATTAGAGTGTTGCCCTTAAGTGAGGAAAAGATCCCAAAGTGGACAAAATAAAAGATCCCAAAGAGGACAAATGAGAGTTAAATAGAAAGAGCCATTGAGGACACCAAAAAAATACAAAAAAATAGAAAAAAGAGAAAAAGAAAAATAAAAAGAGAGAAAGGGGCAACACTACTATCCTTTTGAAAGATCCACACTAGTACTCCCTCTTATCCTTGTACTCCATAGAGATGATCATTCATGCATATAGCTATGTGGGGACCTTCACACCATAGAACTTGGCTTGCATATTCTAAGGATGAGCCTCCTCAAAAGATCTCTAGGTCTTCATGAGCGAGGAAGTTATATGCACCCCCACTAGTTTCATTGGAGAGCTTTCTAGCTCATATGTGCATCCGTTGCAAGGCAATCCCTACTCCTCACATCATATCTATCATTTGGCCTTCTCGCCTATGATTGTCCTCATTGATGTGAGCCTTTCTCACCTTTTTGTCTTCCTCTTCCACCATATTTCTCTCTTTTCCATCCTAAGTGTCAACTCTCATGCTTAAGCTCATACATTGCATAAGTGCTCAAAATATCGAAAAGGAGTGGATCAAATTGACTTGTACGTGGCTAGTGGTCTAGGGACGAGTCAAGATAAGATTCAAAAGAAGACCAAGTGTGAAACATTAGTAGATTGAGTTATCAACACAAAATTACTCTTTTCTCGTATTCTCTATCCCCCTTCTTGCACACAAACACCATTTGGAGACATTCGAGTCACGGACAGCGAGAGCTCTTGCACCTAACGTCATTTTGATACTTGTTTCAATGCTAATATAGACTCTTGCATATTATGACTTGAATTGAATCACATACCTTGTTTGCTTTACTTTTCAAAGTTCTTATATGGTTGCTAGCATGTCACCACAGAAATTATGCTTGTTATCATTTACCTACTCGAGGACGAGCAGAAATTAAGCTTGGGGATGTTGATACGTCCCAAACGTATCGATAATTTCCGCTTGCTCCATGCATGTTTTGTGTGATATTGCTATGATATAGATACACTTTCATACAATTTTGATCATATTTGGACTAACTATTAAGTCAGTGCACCCCAGTGTTTGGGATCGGCGCAGAAAACAAAAAATTTCCTACCTACGAGTCCCGAACCCAAGATCTATGCTATGCTGATGTATGTAACGGAAGGAATCGGTGTTCATACCTTTGAAGACCAAAAGAGGGAAACGTTCCTAGAACGTGGTTGGCGTAGACTCTGATCCTACGACCTCCCTGTCGTGTTGAAGAACCTCCGACGATGAAGTAGCACCACACGTGTAGTGCCTCGCGGGATTACACACGTACGGTGCAACCGACGTCCCTCCGGGCTCCAAACCAGAAGAGCAGCGGAAAGAAGATTGATCCGGATCCCGATTCCGGCAGCGCGACGGCGTCCGGATGATGGTGAAACCCCCAACCAGGTGCAAACTCCAAACCAGGGGAGTCCGCTCTAGGTCGGAGAAAGAGAGAGAGAAACTCAATGTTGTGTTGAAAAAGGCACCCCCCCCACCCCTCCTTATATAGGCCAAGGAGGGGCTCCACCCCCTCCCCTTCCCCCATGTAGGACTAAACCCCCAAGGGGGGGATTGGTGCGGCTAGGAGGGGGGATGGACCCCTCCCTTGGCGCCAAGCCCAAGGGGGGAGGCTCCCCCTTCCCCTCATGGGCCTTTTAAGGCCCAAATAGCTTTTCACCTTTTTAATTAATTATTTAAATCATTTTTAATATTTAATTCTATCAATTAAATAATAAAACATATTGAAACATTAATATATATTATTTTGAACCTTTCAAAATATCCGGAACAGCTTCCGGCACCTCCCGGTACATTTCCGGTGTTTTCTCTCTTTTCACCGATGATCCCGAATCAATCCTTAATGCATCGATTGCCCTTAAGTGTACACCCTACGGTCCGGGAAACAGTAGACATGATCGAGACACTCTCTGACCAATGACCATCATGTGGGATCTGGTTACAATCCTTGATGTTCCCCTACGCTTCCATCGAATAAACTTCATCGCTATTGCACCGTTAACAATATGAATTGATCCCTTTGTGCTTCGGTGCTATGTTTGTCCAAGGTATGATCGTCGGTATCCAATACCTAGTTCTTCCTCGTCTCTGACATAACATGTTTACTCGTTTGTGAATATTACATCTCTTGTGACCTAGTCACTTTCTTGCAAGCTATTGATGCAACACCACCGAGTGGGCCCAGAGTACCTATCCGTCACTCGGATTGACAAATCCCGCTCTGATCTATTTCATACTCCTCAACATATCTACTTTGGAATACCCAAGATACACCTTTTCAGTTACCATGTTTCAGTGTAATGGTTAATGCACTCAAAGCATCCTAATAGATAGCAATTGTGTATGATCATCACGGTCTAAGGATTTAGTCACTATGTTATTAAGTCATCGCAATGCTGAACTTATGTGACTTGATCACACTGCAATGCTTAAGGTGGGTGGGTGTCCATCACATCATTCTCCTAATGATATGACCTCATTGTCAATAGACTATTATGTTCTCATGATCAGGAAACCTTGATCACCAATTGCCCAATGAGCTAGTATGCCTGAGTTTAACTAGGGACCAGGTTGTTATATATCACAAGTGTATTAGTGTTTCCGCTTAATACAGTTCTAGCACAATATATAACGTATTATGAACAAACAGATATGTGACAAATATCTTTATTAATTTGCCTCTAGGGCACATATCCAACAGTCTCCCACTTGCACTAGAGTACAAATTACACTAGTTTACATCAGGTATGTATCTAACACCAATAGTCTCTCGGTGTTGTTCAAACTTGGCTTGTGGAAGAGGTTTAGTCATTGGGTCTGACAGATTCAGATCCGTATGTATTTTTCAAATCCTAGTATGACCATCCTTGACGTAGTCTCGCGTCACATGGAAACGCCGAAGAATATGCTTGGCTGTAGAGTGAGTCCTCGGCTCCCTTGCGTTAGCAATGGCACCCGTATTGTCGCAATAAATGCTAACAGGGTCAGTGCAACTAGGGAATACGCCAAGCTCGATGACGAACTTCTTCAGCCAATGCACTTCATTTGACGCTTCTCAAACGGCAATATACTCCGACTCCATCGTAGATTGGGCGGCGACTGACTGCTTGCCGCTCCTCCAGCTAATCGCACCACCATTCAACATAAACATGTATCCTGTCTGGGATTTTGAGTCATCGGGATCAGTACCAAGACTGGCATCGATGTAACCTGTTACGGTGAGCTCTTCTTCACATCCTCCATAGACAAGAACCAAATCCTTAGTTCTTCGTAAGTACTTAAGGACGTTCTTCACTGCAATCCAATGATCCATTCCAGGATTACTTTGGAAACGATTAGTCAGACTAACCGCCAGGGCCACATCTGGTCGAGTACACAGCATAGCATACATGATAGAACCTATGGCTAAGGCATAGGGCTTTGAGGACATTTCCTCCCTTTCTTTTGTTGTTGCTGGGCATTGAGTCACACTCAATTTACTTCCTTTCATAACGGGCAAGAGGCCTCTCTTGGCGTTATCCATATTTAACCTCTTCAATATCTTCTCAAGGTAAGTTCTCTGACTCAGTGCTAATAGGCGTCTTGATCTATCTCTATAGATTTTAATGCCTAATATGTATGCAGCTTCACCTAGGTTGTAAGGCCCGATATGCGGTACTGTTCCAGATCTAGATGTTTCCATCCAGATCCGGGGACGAAGCACATATCGGTCCCACCGCGACATATGACGAAGTCATATGCCCCGGATTTCCAACATGATATCACAACATTACAGATACAAGGATATAACATCTCATCCAATCGGCATACAACTGCCTTAAATACAATACAACAGCGGAAGGTATATGTCTGAGTACAGACTACAATCAAATGCCTAGTGGCAAAGAGAAAAACACCGATCCCATAACCACACGGGTCCAGGCCCTCCGCCGGGCTCCGCCTAACTAGTCGTCGTCGAGTCTCCACATGAAACGTCAATCACCATACCTGTTGTCGATCAAGAACCCTGAAAAGAGTTTGGGGTAGCATCATGAGTACAGAAGTACTCAGAATCCAACTGTAGTGGTCATCTGACCCAGCAAGGACTTCATCACTCGTCATTCTAGGACAACTAGTAGTTTACGGTAAGGAAGGGGTAAGTGGTGAGGTTGCTGCCGCACTAGCATTTATGAAGTGGCTAACGATCTAGAGAGTAAGGTAAGAAGCCAAGCATTCGATGAGGAATCGCCTCCAACAAGTCTGCTATCCACCTACTACGCAAACATAACACCTATCCTATCCTTGTCCTCTTCTTCGCATCCCGACGAAGAAGAAGCAGTCAAGGCACACACATGCATTGATCAAGTAATATTAAGATTATCTCAGTTGTTGTTGTCTATGAACAAGGAGTAGGTCTCAAGTCGTCCATAACCGTGGACACGGCTTCTCGAAAAGATTTAACCCTGCAGGGGTGTACCAACTACCCATTACAAGGTTCCGCACGCACGTCCATCTCTCTTAGTTGCTACCCATCACAGGCAACCATTTTATGATTTAGTTCCAAGAGATCCGAAACGACAGGTCCCTCTAACTAACAACGAACAAATCCGGGTGGCCCCCGGTGAGTCGACATCCAGCTCAGGAGCCGGCCGCACTCTCGATCTGGTCTCTACCGTCTGTCTCGGGTTTGGATAGCCGGTTAATCACACATGGGAAACCGGGTCCTCAGCCGAACAAGGTGGGCCAGCAAGGGAACTATGTCCTCACTGGTCCGGGTTGGTTTGAAAACTACTGGCAGCTGACCAGCACACACACGGTTTCTAATGGTAAATCATCTTGGGCCACCACTAGAAATGTTTGAAGCTAGGTAGGTAAGAAAAGGGGACCCCATAAAATCCCACACGCGGTTAGGCACGCTCAGTCTTAAAACCAATACCCGGAACTCGGGTCCTAGGTGACTCGAATGGAACAAAGCGTCGGGGCGGGATAGCCTAGACCTTCCATCCTTCGTCGAATATAGTCAACATTATAATAATCATATCATCAACAACAATATAATAATGTGATATCCCAAACCAAGGAGTAACAGGGTATCATCGTAGCATCCTAAGCATGCATACTAAGCAGGGGTTGAGCAACGAGCAATAGTAACATAGCAGTACAAGGTTTGCTGGGAAGGGACATGGCTGTATCGGTTTGAAAGAGGCTGTAAACATGTGGTAGGATCAAACATCGAACCTAACCTATACTAGCATGCAAACCGCTGGTTGAAATAGAATGGATCATAAGTAATGAATAGTCCTTGCCTGTTGATAAGTCGGATTCTGAAGGTGTAGTTGATCGCAAGCTCGCATCGTCTCTGAGAGGTACCCGCGGAAGCACACAAGACGGTAAACACTGGAAAGCAATCAACGAGCAAGCATCTATTACTACGAAGAAAACACGAGCAAGCATCAACAAGAAGGAAACACGAGACATCGCACGTACCGTCGAGAGCAGTTACTAACAGTTTAAGTGGGGTATCGGTCACACACGACGAATACCGCACGTTTACGGTGGTTCAAGTTTCTTAGCTACAGGTGATCAACCAACGGTTATTAACATGGCAACTCAAGCAAGCATGGCATAGAACACAAACATGTCAAGAGGTGAAACACAAAGTAAACTATCTATGCTGGTCGATTTAAGTGAGGCACAACCTAAACATGGCATACACTAAGTGTCGCACGACAATTAAAGGATTTGGTACTGTTCTGTCCTAAACCATATTTTAGGTTGGTTAACAACAACAAACAATAGCATAAACACAAAGTACACTAAAAACTAATCAAGTTACATATAAAGAACACCCCAAACGGAGTTCCGGTTAAAAAGATATAAGCAAAACAAGTTACAGGCACAAACTGCCAACATCCGGAAGCACACTTTAGAGCAATGCATAAACAAGATAATCAATTCAAAAATGCTCACAAATGATATAGAACAAAAGTAGACATGACAGGGAAGGCATGGCAAAAAGAATCATGCAAAAAGGCATCACAGATCAAAAGATATTAAGCAAACAACATGGCATCGGAACATTACAGACTTAGAGAAAAACAGAGGTGGCTGTCAAAAACAGCAGCATAGCAACTTTGGAGCTCAATAACTATATGACCAGAAATCATATAATGACAAATCAATACATATAATGGAAGTAGACATGATTCTTAACAATATGCAATTGGAATCACTCAATTCCGATAAACGGTCGCGACACACTCGTCGACCGAAGTTGCAACAAAATAACAGTTTCAGCAACAGCAGCACATTAACAACAGGGTAGCTACTTTGGAGCAAGATACAATCATGATGCAGCAAGAAATTATGGCATGTGAATGCATGAATCTAAAGTAGAAACAATGCTTAACGCAACGCAAAAGGAATCACTCAATTCCGACGTACGGTTGCGAAGCAACCGTCGCCCGAAGTTGCAATAAAATAATAACAGCCGCACTTAACAGGCAAAACTAGCAGTTAACGGCCTGATGCCTACTTCAACGAAGAATTAAACTATCTAGACGTCCTCAAACGGAAAAACTTTCTACATACGAACGCTAGAGCACGCAAAACTGAGCAACTTCCGTTTTGGAGGCACGTTCATCGGAGCTACGGTTTAGCCGTTATTAGCGTTGCAAAACAGAACAACAGCTATTTATTTAAAGGACTTAGCCAAAATCACAGTAGTTCCCAGAAAAAAATAAAAACACTCGGGCCCCTTTCTCACCATGGCCTCAGGGCCCATCTAGCCGGCTGTGAGGATCTGGGTTGGCCTGGGCTGCAGATCTGGCCTCGGGCCTTGGCTGGGCCGTGCTGGGGGTGGGCCGGCCTGGAGAGGGCGCCGGCTAGGGCCTCACCCAGGTGCGCGTGCGGGCGGCGCCGCCGGTGGCTGGCCTCGGACGACTGGCTCCGGTGGCCGGCGAGGAGGCTCGAGGCGGGGGCGCCCAGGAGGCGGAGGCGGCGGGGGCCGCGCGCGGTGGCCGGAGGGAGGACGTGGAGGCCGCGGGGCCTAGCCGGATGGACGGCGGCGCTCCTCGCGGTCGTCGGCGGCGCCCGAGCTCGGCCTTGTGGCCATGGAGCGGCAGCGCGGCCTCCTGCCGGTGTCCCTGCACGACGGAGAAGGCGAGGAAGGTCAGAGGGAGGAGAGGGAGAGGAAGAGGGGGCGCGGCTCCCTGCTGCTGTCGGCTGCTCCGGCCGGAGGAGGGCGGCGGCGTGTTCCATGGTGCAGGCAGCGCGGTGGGAGAAGAGGGAGAGGAGAGAGAAAGGGAGGTTGCTGGTGCTGCGTGGCTCAGACCTGAGCCGTTGGATCTCAGATCTGACGGCCCATATCTGAGGAGGGGCTAGGTTTTCGATTTTTGGGGGCTATTGTGAGGGGGGTGGCTGCAATTTTGTGGCTAGGGAAACCCTAGAAATGGGTGGGAGTGTGGTGGTCTTTGTATAGCCCAGGTGGCTGGCAATTTGCAAAAACATCCCCGGTTTTTTCTCTCGCGCGCGCGGTGCTCACGTTTCTGACCGCCGGGGGTCCGCAGTACCTCCGATTCGGGTAAAACTTCGAACTGCGTGATCAGCGCGTCGATCCGGTGGCGATCACCTCACGTTGGAACCGTTCCGAGAACACTTTCCAACGCGCTATAAAAATATCCCGTTTACTTATTAAACGGGGTTTTTCGTTCTATTGGCTGCGGCTGGTCTCGTGCGGTTTTCGCGACGGTGATCGGGTGAAACCCGGTGTCGCAAAGGTCGAGTGTCAGGGTGGCAAGGGTCGGTCTCCGTTCGATACGAGATAAGAGGGGGAAAAATAATCGCCGATCGATAAATCGGGGATGCAAACACAGCAACCAAATCAGACAATCAAACAATTCACACCGAAAACAATTTTTTTAATTTTTGTGAAAACTGGGCTGTTACATAGGTCCTTCATGGAAAATTGTCCATTCAAATATTCCTTTACCCCCTCTAGAAATTTCACATCATTCCCTATCAATAATATGGCATCCACATATAGTACTAGGAATGCCACAGAGCTCCCACTCGCTTTCTTATAAACACAGAATTCTTCTTCATTTTGGACAAATCCAAAAGCTTTGATCACCTCATCAAGACGAAGATTCCAGCTCTGAGATGCTTTCTTCAACCCATAAATGGACCGTTGAAGTTTGCATACCTTACCAGCGTCCTTAGGATCAATAAAACCTTCTGGTTGTACCATATACAACTCTTCCTCAATGTTGCCATTTAGGAACGCGGTTTTCACATCCATCTACCATATTTCATAATCGTAATAGGCAGCAATTGCTAGCAATATCCGGATAGACTTTAGCATCGCTACGGGAGAGAAAGTCTCTTCGTAGTCAACTCTTTGAATTTGTCGGAAACCTTTTCCGACAAGTCGAGCTTTATAGACAGATACGTTTCCGTCTGCGTCAGTATTTTTCTTGAATATCCACTTATTCTCGACGGCCTTTCGGTCCTCGGGAATATCCACCAAAGTCCATACTTTGTTGGCATACATGGAGTCTATCTCGGATTTCATGGCTTCTAGCCATTTCTCGGACTCGGGTCCCTCCATTGCTTCTTTGTAGTTCGCAGGTTCGTCAGGTTCATTTAACATGACTGCGTTGACAAGTTGCCCATAAAACTGAGTTTTTACTTGGGCTCTTGATGACCTGCGGGGTACAATAGGATCCTCTTCATCTTGATCATGATCATCATGTATGTCACGATCGTTATGAATATCATGATGACCGTTCTCTTCAGCTCCCACTACGGAAGATGGTTCCGGAACAACTTACATTGCCATTTCTTCCACTTGGAGTGATTGGTCAATCATCTCGTTGAGGTCTATTTTCCTCCCACTCAATTCTTTGGAAAGAAACTCTTTCTCCAGAAAGCATCCAGTCTTGGCGACAAACGTTTTAACCTCAGACTGGTTGTAGAAGGTGTATCCAACGGTTTCCCTTGGATATCCCACAAAGATGCACTTATCCGCTTTTGATTCGAGTTTGTCACGCTGAAGTTTCCTAACATAAGCCTCACAACCCCAAATCTTCAAGTGAGACAACTTTGGTTTCTTGCCATGCCATTCCTCAAATTGTTGTTGTCTTTACGGATTTGGACGGTGCCCTATTAAGAATGTAAGCGGCAGTTTCTAATGCATACCCCCAGAATGACACAGGTAAGTCAGTATGAGACATCATCGATCGTACGCTATCCAATAGAGTTCGATTCCGTCGCTCAGAAACACCGTTACGCTGAGGTGTTCCTGCCGGCGTAAGTTGTGGTACGATGCCACAAGTCTTAAGATGATCGCCAAACTCGTGACTTAAATACTCGCCTCCTCGATCGGATCGAAGGTGCTTGATTTTCTTCCCGAGTTGATTCTAGACCTCACTCTGAAATTCCTTGAACCTTTCAAAGGTTTCAGACTTATGTTTCATTAAGCAGATATTCCCATATCTGCTTGAGTCATCTGTGAAGGTCACGAAGTAACGAAGACCATTGCGTGTGGGGACGTTCATAGGTCCACATACATCTGAATGTATGATCCCTAACAAGTCTTCCGCACGCTCCATTGTTCCATTGAATGGAGTCCTTGTCATCTTGCCCATAAGGCATGGTTCACATGTGTCAAGGGATCCAAAATCCAATGACTCCAGAAGTCCATCATCATGAAGCTTCTTCAAGCGCTTTTCACCAATATGACCAAGTCGACAATGCCACATCGTCATGTGTTCTTCGCCACTAGGTTTTAATCTTTTGGCCTCTACGTTATCAATATGAAGTATATCACAATCGAGATTAAGAATGAATAAGCCATTTTTCTCCGGTGCGTGAACATACAACACATCATCCTTATAAATCGCACAACCAATTGTATCTGACTTAAAAGAATAGTGGTCTCGCTTCAAGCAAGAACCACTAACGATGTTCACACTCAATGCGGGTACATAGTAGCACTTATTCAAAATCAAAACTAATCCCGAAGGGAGACTAAGATGCTTCGTGCCGACCGCCACCACTTCAATCCGGCAGCCGTTTCCCACGCGCATCGTCACTTCATCTTTCATCAAGTGTCGCCTATTCCGTAGCCCCTGAGAGGAGTTAGAAATGTGAGCAACAGATCCTGTATCAAATATCCAGGATTTGTTCCCAGCGCTTGTTAAGAAAAGATCAATAACGTGTATATCAAATATACCTTTTTCTCTTCTGACAATATTGCCAGCCTTCTTATCCTCTAGGTACTTGGGGCAGTTGCGTTTCCAGTGACCATCACCCTTGCAGTAGAAGCACTCAACACCGGGCTTGGGTCCAGGTTTGGGTGCCTTACGAGGAGTGACAACTGGCTTGTCACCCTTCTTCGGGCTTCCCTTCTTTCCCTTCTCCTTCTTGCCAGACTTCTTGAATTCAACGGTCTTGTTGACCATGAATACAACATGCTCCTTCTTGATCTCAACCTCAGCAGTTTTCAGCATGGCGAACAACTCAGAAGGGGTCTTAGTCATCCCCTGCATGTTGTAGTTCAACACAAAGCCTTTGTAGCTAGGGGGCAGCGACTGCAGCACCCTGTCAACAACAAGTTCATCTAGAATCTGACATTCCAGAGCATTCAAGCGTTGAACGTAGCTAGACATCTTGACCACGTGCTCACTAACACTGCTATGTTCGTCCATCTTTGCTGAGAAGAAAGCTTCAGAAGCCTCATAACGTTCAGCCCTGGCTTGGGGTGCAAAGACGGCCTTGAGGTCGGTGATTATCTCATATGCACCCATCCTCTCAAAGCGTTTCTGCAGCTCAGCCTCCATGGAGTAAAGCATTCCACTCTGGAAAAGGTTGTAATTATCCGTCTTGGAAAGGTAGACATTCTTCTCATCCTGACTAGCGTCTGCTGGTGGTTCGTCACCTAACGCGGCCTCTAGTACGTATGCCATCTTGAGGGGAACGAGGAGAATCCTCTGAGTGCGGAACCAGTTGGTGAAGTTTGACCCATCGGTTTTCAGTTTGTCTTTGTCTAGGAATGACCCTAAGTTGAATGAGGGGCGAGGTGCAGCCATCTACAATGGTTATTTGCAAAACACATATTTAGACTTTGTTCATAATTGGAGTTCAATTTTAATTAATTCTAAAACTCCCACTTAGTTAAACATCTCTCCAAATTTACTAAGTGATTAACATAATCCTAGTTTGAATGATCGTCCTCGAATATCACACGGCAGACGACACATCTCCCTAGGTAGGCCATCATGCCAATCATATCCGTTATATGACTCATGCTTAACCTTTCGGTCATCCGTATCCCAAGCTCATATCTACATATGTTAAGCCTGTCAGTCGAACCTTAGTGTATGGCTGTTCAGCAAGGCCATATCTGCATATGCTAGGCTTGCCAAACCCAAACTCATGCGATCGCTAATGTATGTATGACACCCGATCGTCACGGCCTGCCTATCATAAAGAGATCCTTCCAGACGGTGCCCACTAAGGGACAATACAATCATGGTATTGAGAGAGATTATCCTATCATGATACCGTCGCATATCTATCATATTAGCAAGACAGGAAGTAAAACTGTAAATCATACAAGCTATGATCCCCCCTTACATGCAAATTAAAGTTAAAACGCCTTATACTTTATCTTTTGCAAGTTTTGCGTGGCTGCTAAGGGGTTTCGAGAGAGAACCGCTTTCTATCCTGCGAAAACAAGCCACAACACCAATCCTGCAATCGTCTCTATTACACCCCTGTCGGGGCCCTCCGTTGCAAACGTCTTCGCGTCGCTAATGTTAGAGAGACATAAACCCCCCAGCCACTTATATGGTACAAGCCATATGTCAAGCGTGGAACCAGTCTCGCGTAAACGCGTAAGGTCGGTGGGGGCCGCTTCATCAGGACATTGCCGCAACGCTAAACGAGTACACGTGGGAGGGTAACAATTGGAGAATTGATGCCCACATCCTAGATGTGTTCTACCCGTACAATACATCTACGCATAGCCTTGCTCATGATACCACAGTTGGGGATCGGTGCAGAAAACAAAAAATTTCCTACCTACGAGTCCCGAACCCAAGATCTATGCTATGATGATGTATGTAACGGAAGGAATCGGTGTTCATACCTTTGAAGACCGAAAGAGGGAAACGTTCCTAGAACGTGGTTGGCGTAGACTCTGATCCTACGACCTCCCTGTCGTGTTGAAGAACCTCCGACGATGAAGTAGCACCACACGTGTACTGCCTCGCGGGATTACACACGTACGGTGCAACCGACGTCCCTCCGGGCTCCAAACCAGAAGAGCAGCGGAAAGAAGATTGATCTGGATATCGATTCCGGCAGCGCGACGGCGTCCGGATGATGGTGAAACCCCCAACCAGGTGCAAACTCCAAACCAGGGGAGTCCACTCTAGGTCGGAGAAAGAGAGAGAGAGAGAGAGAGAAACTCAATGTTGTGTTGAAAAAGGCACCCCCACCCCTCCTTATATAGGCCAAGGAGGGGCTCCACCCCATCCCCTTCCCCCATGTGGAACTAAACCCCCAAGGGGGGGAGTGGTGCGGCTAGGAGGGGGGATGGGGCCCTCCCTTGGCGCCAAGCCCAAGGGGGGAGGCTCCCCCTTCCCCTCATGGGCCTTTTAAGGCCCAAATACCTTTTCACCTTTTTAATTAATTATTTAAATCATTTTTTATACTTAATTCTATAAATTAAATAATAAAACATATTTAAACATTAATATATATTATTTTGAACCTTTCAAAATATCCGGAACAGCTTCCAGCACCTCCCGGTACATTTCCGGTGTTTTATCTCTTTTCACCGATGATCCCGAATCAATCCTTAATGCATTGATTGCCCTTAAGTGTGACACCCTACGGTCCAGGAAACAGTAGACATGATCGAGACACTCTCTGACCAATGACCATCCTGTGGGATCTGGTTACAATCCTTGATGTGCCTCCACGCTTCCATCGAATAAACTTCATCGCTGTTGAACCGTTAACAACATGACTTGATCCCTTTGTGCTTCGGTACTATGTTTGTCCGAGGTATGATCGTCGGTATCCAATACCTAGTTCTTCCTCGTCTCCAACATAACATGTTTACTCGTCTGTGAATATTACATCTCTTGTGACCTAGTCACTTGCTTGCAAGCTATTGATGCAACACCACCGAGTGGGCCCAGAGTACCTATCCGTCACTCGGATTAACAAATCCCGCTCTAATCTATTTCATACTCCTCAACATATCTACTTTGGAATACCCAAGATACACCTTTTCCGTTACCATGTTTCAGTGTAATGGTTAATGCACTCAAAGCATCCTAATAGATAGCAATTATGTATGATCATCACGGTCTAAGGATTCAGTCACTATGTTATTAAGTCATCGCAATGCTGAACTTATGTACTTGATCACACTGCAATGCTTAAGGTGGGTGTGTGTCCATCACATCATTCTCCTAATGATATGACCTCATTGTCAATAGACTATTATGTTCTCATGATCAGGAAACCTTGATCATCAATTTCCCAATGAGCTAGTATGCCTGAGTTTAACTAGGGAACAGGTTGTTATATATCACACGTGTATTAATGTTTCCTCTTAATACAGTTCTAGCACAATATATAACGTATTATGAACAAACAGATATGTGAAAAATATCTTTATTAATTTGCCTATAGGGCACATATCCAACACCCAGTGCCAGTTTCTGTTTTCTGCTGTTTTTTTATTCCAGGTTTCCCCCATACTAAAAGTGCTCCAAAAAATCGGGAAATCGGATGAAAAATCAGAGCAACGGAAGCTTCCGGAACCCCGAAGGAGGGCCGGGGGGCCACCACCAGGTGGCCGCCAGGGGGGCGCCTGGACTCCTTGTGGCCCCCCTGGCTGACCCCCTTAGCCTATATATTCCCCGTGAGGCGAAACCCTCGAAGAGAGAACCCCTTTTCGCGATATCACCTCTGTTCCTCCGCCGTCGCGCTTCCAAGATCGAGAGCGCTAGCAGACCTCTTCCCGGCACCCTGCAGGAGGGAGGATCGACCTCCGGGAGCTTCCCCTTCACCATGGACGCTTCCCGGATATGTCGTGACTAGTTTCATTGGACCATGGGTCCGTGATCAGTAGCTATGTGATGTTCTCCTCCCCTCTTTGTTCTTCATGGTTTAGACATCGTGAGCTGCCCTACATGATCGAGGCACATATGTAATCTTTCTGTTGTTGCTATGCTGAGTTTGATGGGATCTGATGGATTATGAGATTATTTTCAGATTTTGATAGAGTAATATATTTGGTTCTTATGTTTTATATTTTTCTTCCTAAGTAATTTTTTCATGTTCTCCGTTGTTGTTTATTGCTTTTGCCAAGTAGTAGGTAGTAACTCCAAGAGGGAACATTATGCTCGATTGTGGGTTCATGCCCCCTGATGACATGCTTGAGTGACAGAAACATGAGTCGAGGGGATGTGCTATTGCCACAAGGGTAAAACAACGGTGCTTGTAACCGCGGTTGCAAGGATTGTTTACTTTACGCAAAGTGCTTTTAATGCAGTTGTCTGTTGCTTTGGGGTTTACAGTTTGGGTGGGGCTCGCAACTTAATACCAGCGAGATGTTCTGGATAGATATCTCAAGGTGGATGATTAGTAGTAGATGCAGTTGGATTTTGGTCTACTTATTTTGGCGTATTGCCCATGCTTTTGAGCCTCTTCCTTTCTTTGTAGCATAGTTAGCATTGTGGTGCGTCTATAATCCTGTCAATTTCCCATCTGTAATTTGTTTACCTCGCATAGCAATTTTATCGTCTTTTGGGAGAGAGACATCACTAGTGAACATCACGGGACCCCTGTCCATATTCTCATCACTGTTTACACGCTCATTTACTTTTCTGCTTTTACTTTTAGTTGCTATCATTATCATTGTCCCTTGTGTTTTGATCCTTTGTAAACAACAAGACCGGAGAGATTGATAACCTCTCTGAACTTCGTTGGGAGCAAATTTATTTGTGTCTGTGTGCAGGTCCACGTCAGTTGCGCCACTGACACCTACTTATCATCTCCGGAGTCCTACTGGTCGATACTCTCAACCTCGGTATCTTCACCGAAGGAAACTTGCTGCTACGCTGCATCTCACCTTCCACTTGGGGTAACCAACGAAGGGAGAGAAGCAAAGTTATTTGTGTTTTGATACTTTTATTATTCTGCTTCTGTTGGTGTCTAAAACAGGGCTGCAACATATTCTTCATGAGTTGTTGTGCGTATCAACATTGACAGGGTCTCCTGCCATGTAATGCTTGAGTCTTTTCCCATTCACAACTTGAGTTTTGGTGCCTTCAAAATTGTTAATAATTATTGCACCGGAGCGGTAGAGTTCTTCGATATGAAATGGTCCTTTCCATTTGGAAAGTAGTTTACCTGGAGAAAACCTGAAACGGAATCTAAACAACAAAATTTTATCACTGACATTAAATTCACGTTTCAGAATCCTTCTATCATGCCACTTATTTTTCTTTTCCTTGAACATTTTAGCGCTCTCGTAATCTTCACTTCTCCATTCATCTAGAGAAGTCAAGTTCATGAGACGCTTTTCACCAGCTAATTTTGGGTCAACATTAAGCTCTCTAACATCCCAGAAAACTTTGTGTTCTAACTCTAATGGCAAATGGCAAGCCTTGCCATAGACCATATTATAGGGAGACATGCCCATGGGTTTTTTGTGAGTAGTTCTATACGCACACAAAGCATCTCCTAACTTCTTTGACCAGTCCTTCCTAGAACGGTTAACTGTCTTTTGTAAGATCAACTTGATCTCTCTATTGGTGAGCTCAACTTGCCCACTAGTTTCAGGATGGTACGGTGAAGCAATTCTATGATTAACATCGTAATTGTCTAAAGCTTTCCTAAAAGATCCATGTGTGAAGTGTGATCCTCCATCAGTCATGAGGTACCTTGGTACACCAATCCAAGGAAAAATTACATCCTTGAGCATTTTCAAAGATGTCTTGTGATCAACACTCTCAGTGGGGATTGCTTCAACCCACTTGGTTACATAATCAACACCTACTAAAATATGAGTGTACTTGTGTGAGGGAGGAAAAGGACCCATAAAATCAAAACCCCAGCAATCAAAAGTCTCAATCACTAGAGAGTAGTTCATAGGCATCTGATACGTCCCAAACGTATCTATAATTTATGCTTGCTCCGTGCATGTTTTGTGTGATATTGTTATGATCTAGATACACTTTCATACACTTTTGATCATATTTGGACAAACTTATTAACTCAGTGCACCACAGTGACAGTTCCTGTTTTCTGCTGTTTTCTATTCCAGGTTTCCCCCATATTAAAAATACTCCAAAAATTCGGTAAAAATCGGATAAAAAATCAGCGCAACGGAAGCTTCCGGAATCACCAAAGTGGGGCCAGAGGGACACCACTAGGAACCCAGGCGGCCACCTGGCGCGGCCTAGGGTCTGGCCGCGCCAGGGGGGCGATTGGACCCCTGGTGGGCCCCCTGGCTGCCCCTCTTCTCCTATTTATTTTGTGTGACGCGAAACATCCAAAGACAGAACCCTTTTTCGCAATATCGCCTCTGTTCTGCCGCCGCCGCGCTTCCAAGATCGGGAGTGCCAGCAGAGCTCTACCCGGCACCCTGCCAGAGGGAGGATTGACCTCCGGGAGCTTCCCCTCCACCATGGACGCTTCCCAGATGTGCCGTGAGTAGTTTCTCTTGGACCATGGGTCCCTGATCAGTAGCTATGTGATGTTCTCCTCCCCTCTTTGTTCTTCATGGTTTAGTCCTCGTGAGCTGTCCTACATGATCGAGGCACATATGTAATTTTCTGTTGGTTCTATGCTGAGTTTGCTGGGATCTTATGGATTATGAGACTATGTTCATATTTTGCTTGAGTAATATATTTGGTTCTTATCTTTTATATTTGTGTTCCCAAGTAATTCTGCATGTTCTCCGTTTTTGTTTATTGCTTTGGCCAAGTAGTAGGTAGTGACTCCAAGAGGATCGATTGTGGGTTCAT
Organism: Bromus sterilis; assembly: GCA_950022295.1. Classification (NCBI taxonomy): domain Eukaryota; kingdom Viridiplantae; phylum Streptophyta; class Magnoliopsida; order Poales; family Poaceae; genus Bromus; species Bromus sterilis. The sequence goes on along the minus strand of OX465597.1, from coordinate 318,083,233 downwards.
GCCCCCCGATGACACGCTAGAGTGACAGAAACATGAGCCTAGAGGATATGATGTTGCCACAAGGGGGAAAATAACGGTGCTTGTAGCCGCGGTTGCAAGGATTGTATACTTTACGCAAAGTGCTTTTTAATGCAGTTGTCTGTTGCTTTGGCTTTACACTTTGGGTGTGGCTCGCAAATTAATACCAGCGAGATGTTCTGGATAGATATCTCAAGGTGAATGATTAGTAGTATATGCAGTTGGATTTCGGTCTACTTATTTTGGAGTACCGCCCATGCTTTTGAGCCTCGTCCTTTCTTTGTAGCATAGTAAGAATTGCGGTGCATTTTTAATCCTGTCAATTGGCCAGCTGTAAAAAAATTACCTCGCATAGCAGTTTTATCGTCTTTAGGGAGAGAGACATCACTAGTGGACATCACGGGACCCCTGTCCATATTCTCATCACTGTTTACACGCTCATTTACTTTTCTGCTTTTACTTTCAGTTGCTATCATTACCATTCTCCCTTGTGTTTTGATCCATTGTAAACAACAAGACCGGAGAGATTGACAACCTCTTTGAACTTCGTTGGGAGAAAAGTTATTTGTGTCTGTGTGCAGGTCCACGTCAGTTGCGCCGCTGACACCTACTTATCATCTCTGGAGTCCTACTGGTCGATACTCTCAACCTCGGTATCTTCACCGAGGGAAACTTGCCGCTACGCTGCATCTCACCTTCCACTTGGGGTAACCAACGAAGGGTGAGAAGCAATTATCATCTCTCGCTTATCGATCAAATTTCTCGCGCCGTTACCGGGGACTCTGAGTTCTAAGATAGGGGAGTTGCACACTATCTTTTATCTTTGCTTTTTATTCTTGTTAGTTTACCTTCCAGTTTTTACCTTTGCTTATGTTTCTTTATGGAAAACAAAAAAAAATGAGAGAGCTTTATGAGCTCTACCTTGAATTAGGACATGAAGTGTTTGAAGAGAAAATCAAAAAGCCTATGGAGCTTTATTATTTGCATAACACTCATGTTAGTATCAATGTCATTAGTATGTCTTCTTTGAATAATTTTGATGCTAATGATATTCAAAGTTATAAGCTTGGGGATGCTACGTTTGAGGATGATCTTTTTAGACCCCAAGTTTTGATGAGGAAATTTATTTTGATGATACTTTGCCTCCTATCTATGATGATTATTGTGATGACACTTATGCTATAAATAATAATTTCTTACAAGTGTAACATGATAAGAATGATTCACGTGATAGCTATTTTGTTGAGTTTGCTCCCACTACTATTGATGATTTTTCTTATAAGGGGAGTAATAAATTTTCTATGCTTGTGGATCATGATAATAATTTTTTATGTGATACTTATACTGTTGAGTTTATTCATGATGCCACTGAAACTTACTATGAGAAAGGGAGGCATGGCTTCATATATCTCAATGATATTAAACTCCCTCTCTCCATGATGAAATTTTTGAAGTTGTTCTTGCCCTACCTTCTTATGCTTGTTACTATGTGCTTCATTGACTTAGTTGGTTACAAGATCCATATGCATAGGAAGTGGGTTAGGCTTAAATGTGTTTCATATTTGCTTCTTGATGCTCTCTTTTGCTTCAAATCCTTATTCTTATGAGAGCACATTTTAAAATCGTCATGTCTAACTTAAAGGTATAAAAGAAAGCGCTTGTTGGGAGGCAACCCAAGATGTTTTTACTTCTGTTTTTAGTGGTCTTGATGATTGTTACTAATGTAGAAACATCATTGTATCTTTATTTTCAAGCGTTGTGCCAAGTTCTAGCCTCTTATGATAAGGGAAGAAAAAGTTGTGACATGTTGTCCAGAAAACAGATTCTGTCTGCTTGACGGAAAAAATCAGAAAAAATCGCCAGTTCATCTTTTTTAGCTGACTTTTTTACACAGCATGCTCTATGCAAATGTGAAACTTTATTATGTTTTGAGTTTTTTTATTTGAGTTGCAGAAGTACCCCAAAAAATTATTTACTACCTGTTGTTCTGTTTTTCACAGATTCTGCCACATTTTTCCTTTCCTTACTTTTGCAAACCTTAATCTTGCTTTTTCTTTGAAAAAACCTTTTGGAAATCATGAGAAACAGTAGCTCTTCAAGAATATCTTTATTTTCAGTGGGGAAAAATATTTTATTAAGGGTACAAACCTCTCTAATCAGCTTATGATGAGTTATGTATGAAGGGAGTTTTCAAGTGTGCGAGGGAAGATGATGAAAGAAGATCCGGGAGTGTCAAATGCTCAAGATTGGGCATGCCCCCATGCATCCCCAATAAATATTCAAGGAGACTCAAGCGTCTAAGCTTGGGGATGCCCCCGTGCATCCCCTTCTCCATCAACAATCATGAGTTCGTCCTTCGTCTCACTATATTTTTATCACTTCATGTGTTATGTGCTATGCTTGGAGCGTCTCACTCTTAGGTTTACTTTTTAGTTTTATTTAGATTTGCTTGTTGTTCATAACAAGTTAGACCCCGGCTTACTTTGTGTGGTAGAGAAACACGCTCCACTCCAATCTAGAACACATCATAGGATTTTTCATGCCTATCTTTCTCTGTTGTGTGTTCTTTATCTTTTCGTAGCTACTGCCATGTTTAGTTTTAGTTTTAGTTTTAGTTTGTCTTTAGCAAGAGCCTTGGCTTTTGTTTAGTTTGTTGCTGGAACTCTCTTTAGTTTTCATGTCTATCTTGTTAAGAGAGTTGGTTGTTTCACTGAGTTGTGTCTTGTCTTGAAAGTAGGTAATTGAGATTGCTATTTAATTTTAGTTGTAACTTGCAATAGTTTTGAGGTATTGTTGTGAGTAATGTTTGAAATTTTGGTGTCAAGAACTCTAGCCTATTAGTGATAGGTGTCGTATTTTGGTCAATCCGTGTTTATTTTCATGTCTTCATCCACCTCTTCATGACTTTATCTTCATGCCATACATGTTCCTGCTACACTGGCAGAGGCATACATTGCATACATCATGATAGCTACATCTTCTTTATGTTTGAGTACCTTGTAAAGTGTGAAAGATCTTCTATACTTCTTGTAAAATAGAGTGTTGCCCTTAAGTGAGGAAAAGATCCCAAAGTGGACAAAATAAAAGATCCCAAAGAGGACAAATGAGAGTTAAATAGAAAGAGCCATTGAGGCCACCAAAAAAATAGAAAAAAGAGAAAAAAGAGAAAAAGAAAAATAAAAAGAGAGAAGGGGACAACGCTAGTATTCTTTTGAAAGATCCACACTAGTACTCCCTCTTATCCTTGTACTTCATAGAGATGATCATTTATGCATATAGCTATGTGGGGACCTTCAAACTATAGAACTTGGCTTGCATATTCCAAGGATGAGCCTCCTCAAACAAGCTCTAGGTCTTCATGAACGAGCAAATTGGATGCACCCCACTAGTTCCATTGGAGATATTTTCTTAGCTCATATGTGCGTACGTTGCATGGCAGTCCCTACTCCTCACATCATATCTATCATTTGGCTTTCTCGCCTATGATTGTCCTCATTGATGTGAGCCTTTCTCACCTTTTTGTCTTCCTCCTCCACCATATTTCTCTCTTTGCCATCCTAAGTGTCAACTCTCGTGCTTACGCTCATCCATTGCATGAGTGCTCAAAATATCGAAAGGTAGTGGATCAAATTGACTTGTACCTCTCTAGTGGTCTGGGGACGAGTCAAGATTAGATTCCAAAGAAGAGTAAGTGTGAAACTTTAGTAGATTGAGTTCTCAACAAAAAAAATTATCTCGTATTCCCATATCCCCCTTCTTGTACGCAAACACCATTTGCAGACATTCGAGTCACAGACAATGAGAGCTCCTGCACCTAATGTTCTTTCGTTACTCGTTTCAATGCTAATATAGACTCTTGCATGTTATGACTTGAATTGAATCACATACCTTGATTGCTTTACTTTTCAAAGTTCTTATATGGTTGCTAGCATGTCACCAAAGAAATTATGCTTGTTATCATTTACCTACTCGAGGACGAGCAGGAATTAAGCTTGGGTATGTTGATACGTCCCAAACGTATCTATATTTCTGCTTGCTCCATGCATGTTTTGTGTTATATTGATATGATCTAGATACACTTTCATACACTTTTGATCATATTTGGACTAACTTATTAAATCAGTGCACCACAGTGCTAGTTCCTGTTTTCTGCTGTTTTTCTATTCTAGGTTTCCCACATATTAAAAATGCTCCAAAAATTTTGGAAAATCGGATAAAAAATCAGCGCAACGGAAGCAACCAGAATCACCAAAGTGGGGCCAGAGGGCCACTATCAGGGACCCAGGCGGCCACCTGGCGAGGCCTAGGGTCTGGCCGCGCCAGGGGGGGCTGGACCCCTGGCTGCCCCCCTTTCGCCTATTTATTCCCCGTGACACGAATCCTCCGAAGACAGAACCCTTTTTCGCGATCTCGGCTCTGTTCCGCCGCTGTCGCACTTCGAAGACCGGGAGCGCCAGCAGACCTCTTTCTGGCACCCTGCCGGAGGGAGGATTGACCTCCTGGAGCTTCCCCTCCACCATGGACGCTTCCCGGATGTGCCGTGAGTAGTTTCCCGTGGACCATGTGTCGGGGATATAATCCTGACAATAGAGAGAGGGGTATGAAAGGAGATAAATGAATCTGTACGTAGAGTGGTTGACTCAGGGGGAATTATATAGGTTAGGCCTATCCTTAGAGATAAAAACCTTAATCCTGTCCCAGGTTGACTGGGGTGTTCTTGCTCTCGAATCTGAGGAGAAGTGTTGCGCGTGCCCGTGCTGGAGGAGGGGGAGGCTTATATAGAGTGCGCCTCTGCCCCTTCAATGCCTCAGTTTAATGGGTATTTAATTACAGGGTTGAATGCGTACTAAATACAGAAAACGGTCTACTCATTACTGCTAATAAAAGGGGAGGAACGCTTGCGGTCTTGAATGCTTCCTGTCCGTTGCGTTCTCATCTTCCGAGTAACGAATAGCTCGCCGTTCATCTTCTCCGAGTAATGAACTACTCGGATCCTGTTTGCCCTCCGATTGACTAACTACTCGGAGGTGGTTTCTGTCTTCCGAGTAACATGTTACTCGGAGATACTGGGAATACAGAGCTTCTGAGATTGGTAAAGCTCAGTATTCTTTACTGTTCTTATTTATTTTGTTAGGCGTGTTGGAAACCCAAGGTCTTGAGGGTACTCCTTGGCTTCCCTTGCCTAGGGGTATACCTTTGGTATGACCACGACAGTAGCCCCCAAGCGCTTTTGGGTGCTCGCGATTGAGGTGGCTGACATTTGTCAGATTTCATGAGGTATGCGAAGATTAAACTCAATAAGAGGCCCAGAAGGGCTTTATTGATATTTGAACTTTTCCCTCGAGCGTGGGTTGGGCAGGTTGAAGGAAAAAATCTGGCGACACTCAAACGTCTCTCGAAAGAGGTGGACTGAGGCCTCGGAAGGCGTGTCTTGGAGTAAAAGGCTTTAAACTCCGTATAAACCAGATTTGTAAAGTCCAATATCCTAAGGCATCGTAACGAGCCTTAGGTCATACCACATGGGATATTGATTCTTTACCCCCTGCGTCGGGTCCTACTAGTGGCCTGGCATTCTTCGTCAGAGACGGGTCACTAGCGAATCAACTACTCGGAATTTTACTTGAGCGGTTGGTGAGTGCAATATTTTCCATTTGCGATGAGCTTCATGGATGTAGTTACTTCGTGATTAGCTCACTTAGCTTTGAGTGGTTCCCCTTATTGTTGTTCCGAGTGACAGCTTGCTCGGTCGCCTTGGTATCTCAGTAGTTTCTTCCGAGTGGTGACTTACTCGGAGAGTTTTGTCAGTTGATGCGGTGTTCCGTGTCTTTCGAGTAGTTGGAACGGTCTCGGGCTTCGAATCAAAATCTGATTCGGTCAGAGAATCTTTTCGTCAAGGCAAGTAGGCGCGCTGTCAGGCCTGTCTCCTCGATTCCCATGGCGGTCTTAATGGATAATCATTAACTGCCTATGGGAAAGTGGGAGGGATTATGGGGAAGTGGAGCGGTTTATGGGGAAGGCAACCGGCACGCCTGTAATGGGGCGCGGATCTGACGCGCGGAGGTTTCCATCCCAAGCTATAAAAGCTCCCCCTCCTGCGGCTTGAAACAGATCTGCGTCTTCTTCCCTTCGCGCTTCCGCTCTCATTCTTCTCTCTCTCTATCTCTCTCTCTCTCTCTCTCTCTCTCCCGTGCTCTTGCTTCCGCCGTCGAGGGGTTCTCACCGGCCGCTCGCGCTTCATCCTGGGAGGTCGTCATTCGCGTTGCCCCTCCGCCGCTGCCGAGACCATGTCTGCGGGGGAATGGCTCCCGTCGATCTTGACGGAGGATATGTTGCTGGGGTACCAGGACGCCGGCCTGGTTCCTCGCGAGGGTTGCCACCTTCCCGCACCTGGAGAAGACGAGCCTCTTCCGCGGGACGGTGAGCGGGTCATACTTCTTTCGCATGTGGATCGCGGGTTTTTTCTCCCTCCGCATCCCTTTTTCTTGGATTTCTTGACTTTCACGGGTGCCCAACTTCATCACATCGTCCCCAACGCCATTACCCTCCTTTCTAGCTTCTTCACCCTCTGCGAGGGCTATTTGGGCATAGAGCCCCATTGGCATCTTTTCCGTACCATATACACCATTAAGCCTCAGAAGGCGAAGAAATTCGGAGAGGGTGGTGGCGTGGAGTTCAACCATCTATGCGGTGGTTTGTTCTTGGCTCGGAAGCAGGGGGTCAGTATTTCTCCTCCAGCATGCCCGATTCTGTCAAGAATTGGCAGAATAGTTGGTTTTACTGCAAGGTGGCCGAGGATCCGGGGGTACGTATGCTGCCTCCTTACTCGGACGTGAGGCTGACTTCTTCACAGGGTTGGAATCATCGGCTCACCAACGCCGAGAAGGAGCAAGTGCTTCCTTTGCAGCGTGAGATCATTAGGTTGAAGAAGAACGGCTTGGACGCCATGGACCTGATAGCCACTTTTGTGATTCAGAAGATTCAGCCTCTCCAAGCTAGGGCTCGGGGGATGTGGACGTACTCCGGGCTTCAGGATGATACTCGGTATAGCGGAACCGAGATGCCCCTAGATGAGTTTGAGCTCCAGATGAAGATAATCACTAGCGTGGCTCATGGGCTCCAGCCAGTGGGCCGAGTGAGGCCCCTCAGCAGCGAGAACCCTCCGACTTTGGTATGTGATCTTGTATTATATGTGCCTTGGGGTGCCCTTTGCCTATTTGTTTCTAACTCAGACCCTTTGTTTCTATGTTAGGATTCTTCCCAATTCCATTCTCCCATTCCTCTGGCCCTGCAACATGCCGCCGAGGAGGATGAAGATAGCACGGCTGGTGTGGGGATCGGTGTTGAGGTTGGAGAGGATCTGGAATCCGAGGTATCTCAAGTTCAGGTGATCTCCGAGCAGCGCTCGAAGAATAACCTGGACCGCGAGTCGGCACGGGAAGGCCTTACTTGGGCTCGTAAGAGGGCCCACACTCCGAGTGGTGAAGAGGGCGGCGGAAAACTTTCATCCTTAGGCTTTAGCTCTGGGAAAGTTGCGCTACTGAAGAAAAAGAAGCTTGTCACACTTGGTGGCAGGGAGGCTAACCCCTCGGGGGATGCTGCTGTCGAGAAGGCCAAGGGGGCTGGAGCTGGTCCGGCCAAAGTTGCTCCCCCGAGGCACGCCTTGAAGACCGTTCACAAGTAATGCCGCTAGTTCTCTCCCCCTTGGTGTTTCATTGATTTCTCAGTCTTTTTTGACTATTCCGTTTTGCAGTGTCCGTCCGAGTGGTTCTGAGTCACTGCCTGGGGTTGAAGATCCGAGTGCCGAAATTTTTGAGGATGTCAGCACCAGTGGGGTAACTGACTTTCCTGTCATGGACACCATTCTAGAGGATGCCACGGCTGTCGGTGAGAATTCCTGATTACATCTGTTGATGCTTTTGCTACTGCAACCTTCTGTTTTGACTGTCTGTCGTTTCTTCCACAGACATGGACATTGATTCCTCTGCAGGTCCAACCCGGATCGCGACCGAGCCGGCCGCCACTGGGGTCGCTCCTCCTGAGGTGATTATCCGCCCTGCTGCCAGTGGTCTGCCTGCTTCTTCTGCTGCGCCTGAGGCTCCTGCTGAGAAGGTTGCTGAGAGGACTTCCGCCGTCCCGGCCACTGCTCAAGGGGATGGGCATGCTGCTTCGGCGTCAATTCCAGTCGGTACCCCAGTTGACGGTGCCATCATTGGTGGCCTGAAGGAGTCCTTGGTGAAGGCAACTCGGTTTGAGCTGCGCTTGCGCGAGCTAGCTTCCGAGGCCGAGTTGGTGAAGTCCAACATGCACGTAAGTACTTATGTAAGTTTTCTACCCATTGGGTGTCCGAGTAACTTTCTGGAAGATTTGTTGTTACTCTGGAGGTTTTAGACTTCCGCTGAGGACGCTTCTTAGCGTACCCAGTGGGTGTAGCCCCCAAGGCTCCGAGTAACTTCTTTGAGTTATTCGGAGTTTTTTGATAGGAGTGGTTATTTTGATGAACTTCCAGTAGGAGCACTTCTTAGTGCACCCAGTGGGTGTAGCCCCCAAGGCTCCGAGTAACTTTTAAAGTTTATTTGGAGTCTTTTGGTAGGAGGTCTTTGTTTTGATGAACTTCCAGTGGGGGCACTTCTTAGTGCACCCACTGGGTGTAGCCCCCAAGGCTCCGAGTAACTTTTGAAGTTATTCGGAGTCTTTTGATAGGAGGTCGTTGTTTATAACGTGATATTTCTTTCCCCTCGCAGGAGGATTGCAAACTTGGTTCGGCTTTCGTGAAGCTGCAAGAGGAGAACGCGGCTGCGAAAACGACGTACGAAGCCCTGCTGGAAGAGCACAATAAGCTGAAAAAACAGCATGCTGAAGACAATGGTGAGTAATTCCGACGAGGAACTCGTTCGCACCTTCGCCTTGGAATCTTTCTTCATGCTTAACATGTCCCATTTTGATGTGGTATTGCAAAAGCGGCCAAGAAGGCTTTTGATGCAAAGGAGAAAGAGAGCGACGATTTCGTTGCGAAGATGAAGAAAGAGATAGACCAGGTCGAGAAGCGTGCCAAGGAGAAGAAATTTTTGGAGTCAAACTTGCATTACTACAAGAAAGCAGTGAAAGAGAAAGAGGCGAGCATCGCGAAACTTGAGTTCGATTTGGCGAAGTTGTCCGAGCTACGCACCAAGGATGAAGAAAAGCATAAGGCCGAGCTGGAGACAACTAGGAAATCGATGAGAGCAGCTGAGGAATACTGCGCTGGGCGGTTTGCTGTCTTCAGCGAGACTTTGTCTGGTAAGTTGTGTGACCCGTTCGTGGAGAATGGTTGGTCTCATGCCCCTCTATCATATACTTATCTTTTTATTGGCGCAGCATATGGGACCGACCCGGAAGCCGAGCAGGCCCGAATGGCCGAGTTTGCCGAGATGATAAAGAAGGATAACTACACGCCAGTGACCACAGAGTTTGCTTTGGATCGGGGGCTTCTAACCATGAGGTGCGCCAAGGCAAAGAGATTTGCAGAAGAGGTCATGGGTGCTACCCTTGCTTTCAAGAGCAGGATGTCTCCTGGCGAGGGAAGCAGAGTGAAGCTGGACACTGTCGTGTCCATCCTGCAAGAAGCCCCTCAGCAGCTGGCGCGCTGGAAACGTTCTGCGGCATGGATTCGTGCAAACTATGCGCTGGCCCTGACCAAAGCACATTTTCCGGAGCGAGTCCATAATCTTGAGAGGGTTGGTGGTGGTGATCCTAAAGAGGGTCAGAGCTGCACCACCTTCCTTTCTCGATATGCCGAGACCGCCAGTCGGATTGCGCTGACGCCTGATCTGGACTTCTTCATGGAGTCGACTGGTGTAACAAGCGAGTCGGACGAAGCTAGCGAGGAATGAGCGAGCTCAGTTGGTATGGAGCGTCGCATAAAAAACTCTTTGAAATTTGCCTCGGAATGCCGAGTGGATCTGTAATGAATTTCGTCGTTGATGTTGTGCCCTGGGCACTAGACGTGCTTTTGCTTAAGCATATCTATGCATTCTTCTGAAATGGTTATCTTAGGAGCTCATCATCTGCTTCCTAATGTGAAGCAGGTTTGTCCTTCCAATGCTGGGTATTATGAAGGAGCTCATCAGCCCAGTTGTTCCCTTAACAAGCTGGTTGATGTAGTTCTCACAGTTGTCGGTATCATCATCAACGTAGTGGTTTCTCTTCTTCCTCAGGCTGCCAAGTGGTGCCTTCAGCTTTGTGTGGCCAGTGGAAGTTTTTGCCTCTTTGAAGTGTGGGCCACCATTCAAGATCTTGTGGAGAAGGTCCCCAATGCAGATGATGTTGTGCTCCCCCAAACCTCTTGAGTCTTGGTGAGCGCTTAGGAAAAAATTCTAAGCTCTCATCCGAGCTGCGTACAGCTCGGATGAAAACCTGATTTTAGAACATTAAGCAGCCCCCAAGTCACCTAATACTTGGTGAGCACTTAGGTAAATTTTCTAAGTTCTCGTCCGAGCTACGTACAGTTTAGATGAAAATCCGATTTTAGAACATTAAGCAGCCCCCAAGTCACCTGAGACTTGGTGAGCACTTAGGTAAATTTTCTAATTTCTCGTCCGAGCTGCGTACAGTTCGGATGAAAACCCGATTTTAGAACATTAAGCAGCCCCCAAGTCGCCTGAGACTTGGTGAGCGCTTAGGTAAATTTTCTAAGTTTTCGTCCGAGATGCACACAACTCGGATGAAAACCCGATTTTATAACATTAAGCAGCCCCCAAGTCACCTGAGACTTGGTGAGCACTTAGGTAAATTTTCTAAGTTCTCGTCTTAGCTGCGTACAGTTCGGATGAAAACTTGATTTTAGAACATTAAGCAGCCCCCAAGTCACCTGAGACTTGGTGAGCACTTAGGTAAATTTTCTAAGTTCTCGTCTGAGTTGCGTACAGTTTGGATGAAAACCTGATTTTAGAACATTAAGCAGCCCCCAATTCGCCTGAGACTTGGTGAGCGCTTAGGTAAATTTTCTAAGTTTTCGTCCGAGCTGCGCACAACTCAGATGAAAACCTGATTGGAAAACAAGAATGTAATCATACAAAGATTGGAGAAGACACGATGTTTGTGCTAAACAATATTTTATTCAAGTCTTACAACCATGCTTATGCGTAAAAACATCGTAATAACTGGGTGTTCCATGCATGAGTCTCCTCTATCTTATTAGTTACATCGTACAAACGATAAGCCCCGTTGTGCAGTACCCTGGAGATGACATATGGTCCTTCCCATGGGGGAGCTAATTTGTGATCCGAAGTTTGCTTGATTCGCAGTACCATGTCACCTTCTTGGAATGAGCGAGCTCGGACGTGTCGTTCGTGATATCAGCGTAGGTCTTGCTGATAAAATGTTGAGCGGGTGAGAGCTAAATTCCGCTCCTCTTCCAAGAGATCAACACCATCTTGTCGTGCGACTTCGGCTTCAGCTTCAGTGTACTGGCTTACACAGGGGGAGTTGTGCTTGAGATCACTCGGGAGAACTTCCTCTGACCCATAAAGGAGGAAGAAAGGGGTTGACCTAGTGGGGCGGTTGGGAGTTGTCCTCAATCCCCATAGGACCGAAGGAAGTTCATCAACCCAGGCACCGGCTGCTTCCTTTAGTTCCCGAAGGAGACGGGGTTTTATTCCTTTGAGTATTAACCCATTTGCTCGCTCGACTTGGCCATTGGACTGTGGGTGTGCAACTGAGGCAAAATTGACCTGGATGCCCTTGCTCCAGCAAAATTTCTTGAATTCAGCCGAGTTGAAATTTGACCCGTTGTCGGTGATGATGTCTTGTGGTACGCCGAAACGATGTATAATGCCTTGTATAAAGCTGACTGTTGTGGCTGAGTCAAGGGCTTTGATGGGTTTTGCTTCTATCCATTTGGTGAACTTGTCCACTGCGACTAGGATGTGGGTGAAACCATATTTTCCTATTCTCAGTGGTCTAATCATATACATCCCCCATACTTCGAATGACCAGGCTAGGGGGATTGTCTTCAGCTCGGAAGCCGGTTTGTGTGGTTGATTGGCATAGAACTGGCATCCTTCGCAGTGGTCCACAATATACCGAGCATCGTTGAGGGCTTGAGGCCAGAAGAAACCAACTCGGAAAGCTTTTTCCACCAGTGTCCGACTCGAGGCGTGGAGGCCACAGTCGCCCACATGAATGTCTTGTAGGATACATCGACCTTCGTCCTCAGAGATGCACCGCTGGGGAAGTTGAGTGATGTTGTTTCTGTACAACTCTCCATTGATCACCGAGTAGGACTTCGATTTGCGGACAATCTGCTTAGCCTCTATCTCATCATCTGGCAATTCTTCCTTTTCCAAATAAGCTAAGATTGGGAGTGTCCACTCGGGGGGAATGACTTCCACATCAAACACCATGTCCACTACTGCGGGTATATCTTCCTTGTTCGGTATCTTTTTGTCAGGCATCATATCTGGATCAGCCTCCAGGAAAGGATCTTCCTTGACTGTTGGAGAGTGAAAGTGCTCCAAATAAATTCCAGATGGGATTTGACCCCGAGTAGAGCCCAACTTGGCTAGGTCATCTGCTGCCTGATTTTGAATCCTTGGAATATGATGGATCTCTATCCCATCAAAAAAAACTCCAATTTTCCCACTGCTACGCAGTAAGTTGTCATAGCTAGACTCCGAATGTCACATTCCTTCATTACTTGGTTCATGATCAGGTCTGAATCTCCGAATACCATCAGCCTCCTGATTCTGAGTGAAATGGCCATTCTCAGGCCATACAAAAGGGCTTCATACACGGCCTCGTTATTTGTTGTTGGGAAATGTATTTGGAGGACATATCTCATCTCGTCTTTCCTTGGTGAAACTAGTACCACCCCTGCTCCTGCTCCATTCAGCATCTTGGATCCATCGAAAAACATTGTCCAATGCTCTGGTGTTGGCTGTGGAGGATTTTGGACTTCAATCCACTCGGCCAAGAAATCCACCAATGCTTGCGACTTGATTGCTTTTTTGGGTTGGTAATGGAGGTCATAGGGCAGTAGATCCAAACTTCATTTTGCAATTCTGCCAGTTGAGTATCTGTTGTTCATGATCTCTGCCAGAGGAGCTTCGGATACCACTGTGATGGAATGGTCTTGGAAATAGTGTGTGAGCTTCTGTGATGCCAAGTAAATTCCCATTGCCAGCTTCTGATAGTGGGGATATCTCTGCTTGAATGGTGTGAGCACCTCGAAGATGAAGTACACCGGTATTTGTACCTTTTGTGCCTTTTCTTCCTCTTCTCTTTCCACCACTATAGCTACGCTGACAACTCGGCTTGTGGCTGCAATGTACAGTAAGAGCGGTTATTTTTCTTGAGGTGCTGCAAGGACTGGCCAGGTTGACAGTTGCTTCTTTAGCTCTTCAAATGCCATTTGAGCTTCTTCAGTCCAGATAAAATTTGGCGATTTTTTCATCAGCTGGTACAGAGGTAGAGCTTTCTCTCCTAGTCTGGAAATGAATCGGCTAAGTGCTATGAGACAGCCTGTTAGCTTCTGGACATCTCGGAGCTGCTTGGGTGTCTTCATGTTCTGGATCGCTGCGATTTTTTCCGGGTTAGATTTTATCCCACGCTCCGAGACCATGAATCCGAGTAGATTCCCGGCTGGTACACCAAAGACACACTTCTCAGGGTTAAGCTTGATACTGTAGGATCGGAGGCTCTAAAAAGTTTCAGCTAGGTCGGCTAGCAAACTGCTTCCTTTAGCCGGCTTGATCACAATATCATCCACATAGACCTCAAAATTTCTGCCGATTTGCCAAATAAAGCAGTTCTGCGTCATGCGTTGGTACGTGGCTCCGGCATTTTTAAGCCCGAATGGCATCGTGACGTAACAAAAACATCTGAATGGTGTTATGAATGTTGTTTTAAGCTCATCTCGTTCATATAATCGGATTTGATGGTAACCCGAGTACGCGTCGAGGAAACATAATCTCTCGCAACCCGATGTGGAGTCCACAATCTGGTCAATGCGAGGAAGAGGGAAATGGTCTTTTGGAAAAACTTTGTTGATGTTACGGAAATCAACACAGGTTCTCCAAGTTTTAGCTTTCTTCGGAACCATTACAGGATTTGCTAACCACTCGGAGTGGAAGATTTCCTTAATGAATCCGGCTGCTAATAGTCTAGATATTTCTTGTCCAATGGCCTTCCTTTTCTCGGAAGAAAAATGCCTAAGGGACTCTTTCACCGGTCTTGCTTTTGTATCAACGTGTAATTTGTGCTCAGCCAACTCCCTTGGGACTCCAGGCATATCCGCAGGCTTCCATGCAAAGATATCCCAATTCTCACGGAGGAAGTTGATGAGCTCGAGTTCCTATTTGGGATCCAGGTCGGTCGCAATATTGGTGTACTTGTCTTTATCGGTGGGATGTATCTGCACCCTTTTGGTTTCTCCGGCTGACTCAAACGAGGATGTTTTCTTTGGTTGCAGCAGCTCGGACGAATCGGCCACTTTTTGTTACTCAGCCATCTCAACCTCAGCCATTTGCTGGTCAGCTATCAAGGATCCTGACGAGGGGGTGACCCCACGACTCCTATGGATGAGCCTACCCGGTGTACCAGAAGACAGAAGGCCTACAAAGATACCGCCTTGGCCCACTAGTGGCACCGGCGTAGGAGTCCACGAGTCATAAGGTGTAAACTTGTCGTACGGAAGAAGATCATGGTTAGGAAACCTCATCTGTAATCAGGACGGACTCCCCGAGACCTAGCCTTGTATATAAGGGCTAGGAGGGGAGACGTCGAGATCAAGAAATACACAATCTGTAACCTAGCCTTGCGCGCACCAGCCTCGGCTTCCCTGTAATCGCCATCTCCAATCAATAATATCGAGCAGGAACGTATCCTCCTGTTAGCCGACGAGCTTATCGTCCAACCTGTGCCTCTCATGACTAACCTAGGATCCCTCACCATGGGATTTGCCGAGGTACATCCCCGTCAATTGGCGCCGTCTGTGGGAACCGCACAGGTTGGGAACGCGATCTCGGCGGCCTCATCAGCATCTTCAACACCCACCGGCACGACGACTCCACCAGCGCTCTTTGATCCGACGACCCAGGCGGAATCCGGTCTGTTCGGATCCCTTGGTTTCACGGCTCACCTTTCGACTCTCCGACCAACCTTCGCCGACCTTCGCTCCGGCATCAACCTGACCTTTGGAACATATCAGATCTACATCAACCACTGGGTCACCCTCCGCCTCACGGACGACGCCCGAACACCCGCGACGACATCTACAGCAGCAATCGACGCAGTCGCCACCCACGCGACCACCCTCCAGGCCATCCGCGACTGCCCACCCAAACAAAGGCTCCGCGTCACCCACGATCACTCGACTGGACTCTCGGCCAGGAAAAGCAGCTTCACACGCACGGGCAACAAGGCAGCTGGGGCACCATCCCAGGTGTTCATGGCAGAAGTCGACGCGCCACCAGCAAACGGCGGGGGCCAGGACGACGACCCGAACACTCGCCAAGCCAACGGCGACACAAAGGCGCCCTGAACCACCAATAAGATCGTCGTGAAGATGGGAGACGTGGGAAGCATACCAATGAAAGTACCACAAGGACAAGAACAGAGCAACCACAAGAGCGACAAGCCATCAAGCAGTAAGCAACAAACCCTGAGTGCAGCGGTGGATGACCCAACAAAAGAGCGAATCTACCTGACCAAAGAATCAATGGCAGAGGTAAAAGACGCAGTCGAGCACGGGAAGTTACTATCGGCCAGCGCAACAAGGAACGAGCTCAGGGCATACAACAAATTGGCAAGAGAGCTAACCCGGCAAGCGAGGCAACAGCGCCTAGAGCTGGAGAAGCAAGAAAGGGCGGCCGCCGAGCAGAAAAGCACTCGCAAGCCACCTCCAAGAGACGACTCCCCGGATCATGACTCCCCTCTCCGCAACAAATCGAAATTCAGCAACCTACGACGAACTGACAAGAAGAGAGTGGTCTGGAAGCTCGACGACGACTTCAAGCTAGAAGAGGAGGACGACGAAGAGGAACCCCTCACACCAGCAGAAGCCCTTATAAGCGCCCGAGACTACCTATCCCGCGCCCAGAGGAACAGATAGAACAGACCAGACCGCAACACTTCAATAGCCTTACAGATAATGAAGGACGCCATCGCCGCCTCAGCACCCAAAAAATCAAATGCAAGGCGACCGACCCGTGCAAGGACACCAGACAGGGACCCCAGCTCACCCGAGGACGACGACAGCAGCGACGACTGGCGCAAACGCTCCAGCAAAAACACGAGACATGACAGCGACGACAACGACAACAGGCGCCGCAGCAGCCGACGAGACGCGCGCGACGACATCACACAGAACAAAGTCAACCGCAGCAGGTGAAGACGCGCAGCACGCGAAGAGTACTCGGACGAAGAAGCCTTCGACGAAGAAATCGAGCCATGCGGAGCACTATGCTTCACGCGTTCCATACGCGAGACGCGAATGCCGAGCGGGTTCAAATTGAACTCCACAACGCTCAAATACAATGGACTCGAAGAGCCAGAGGCGTGGCTCGACGACTACTTAACAGCAGTCAAGTTCCAGCGAGGGACCAACGTCACGGCAATGCAGTATGTGCAGCTCATGCTCGAGAGCTCGGCACGACACTGGTTGAAGAACCTCTCGCGAGGATCCATCAGCTCATGGAGGCAGTTCCGTGAAGCCTTCATAGAAAACTTCAAATCCACATACAAGAGACTGGCATCACTAGAGGAATTGCGGGCATGCAAGCAAGGAACCAGGGAAACCCTGCGAGCCTACATCCAGCGGTGGACCATACTCAAGAATTCAGCAGAAGACATATCAGACGAAAGCGCAATCGACGCGTTCAGGCGAGGCTGCAGCGCATCGAATTCAAGGAACAGCTCGGACAGATGAAAGTCCAAACACTCGCACGGCTGCTGGAGCAAGCCAACAACTGGGCGGACGGCGAGGATTCCGTTCGCAATGAAACAAAAATCCACATCACACGCTCAGAACACGACTACGGCTACCACAACGGAGAAAGAGGACTCGACCATCGAAGGAAGCGACCCAGGCGCAGCTTCTACGACGACAGAGGACCCGACATGGTCGTCGCAAGCTTCCCAGACGACAGAGACAGCAGGCATCGCGACGACGGCAGGACACAGCGCAGAGACAACCTCGAAGATACGCCCCAAGCTCAGAAACGATACTGGAGAACGAGGCAGCCGCGTGACAGCACCAGAACATACCGCTCGGCCAAAGAACAACTCGACGGACCGTGCTCGATACACGGATTCAGAAACGAACGAGGGGAGCTCAGATCAGGACACACCCTCAGGAACTGCAGAAACTTCAACGAATTGGCGGAGGAAAAAAGCCGATCCGCGACAACAGCGGCCCAGCTACTCGCAAGCATAGTAGTCGGTCCCATCGCCCACGACGCACCACCAGCCCCTCCCGTACCAGCAAGGCAAGTGGCCGCAATCCAGCAACGGCGCAAGACACCAGATGCAGAGGAGCAGTACCCAGAAGCCCACGGCAGGATTTACATGATACAAGAAGGCATGCTTTCAAATAGGCAGCAGACGGTCTGAAAACACAAGACAGCACTCAGAATCGAAGACACAGCAGTTCAAGCACGACACCAGGAAGAAATACTCACCACTCATGGAAGACAAAGCATCCTGGGCAGAAGCGTGTGCCTGCCGCCAACGCTCAGCATCGACCACCAGACGCTCAGAGTGTTGAAACACCGGCTACCCGAAGAAATAGGATATCAAAGTCAGAGCCACATCAAGACTACAACCAACCGCAAGCGTTTGCTTGCAGCCTCTGGGGCTACTCCCATCGGGAGCACTGGTCGTGCTCCCAATGACGACACAAAGGAAAAACAGAACCAAGGCAAGACTGCAAGCAACCGCAAGCACTTGCTTGCAGCCTCGGGGGCTACTCCCATCGGGAGCACTGCCGTGCCCTCGATAAACAACAACTACACAAGCAAACATGAAGCAAACTTACCAGCCGAACTATGCGGTCGAAGAAGCGGATTTTATCCTTGACATCAAGATCGCGACGGCCCAAGTAAGGACGATCGGGAGCAGTAGGTTCGGCATCGGGAACAACAATACCAGACGCCACTGGAGGAGCAACAGTAGGAATCACACATGCAGCCGGGACAGCAGGGGTCACCGACGATACGGGCCGATAAACAGCAGCCGACGAATCCCCAGTATGCTTGGCGGCCGCTCCGGAGTCAGTCGACTGCAGGTCGACAGCGGGCGCACTGGAGGAGGAAGCAGCCGGAGCAGTCGCAGCGCTACAAGACAAAGCCATCAGACAAAAGAACAGAGGAAAAACAGCCTCAGCAAAGACAAGCGTAAGCTTACCCACCGCGCACAGAGCCAACACGCAACAACCTCCCAAACCTGGGCCTCTTGAATTCAACAGCAGAAGGAGACGGCTCGGCAGGCGGTACAGACATCGGAACAGCACCACTAGACGCGTAAAGATCCTCAGTGCTCGAAGGCCGCGACCGCTTGACGCGAAAAGGCGCTGACTCTTCACTATCTCCGGTTCCCGGCAGATCGATCCCCGTGGACTCCTCCGTACCCGCAAGCACGCCGACACCAGCACCCGGCGCAACATCTTCAGCACCGAAAGCATCCGTCTCCTCGCGAATATCAGCATCCTCCGGCTGCGGAGGGCTGCACAGCACGGGAACATGATCCTACAAAAGCAAGAAACATCGTCAGCAACCAGTCAAACAAGCATCTCCAGTCACATGGGAAATTCAAAAACGTTAACCTGCGGCAGCGCGTGATCAGAAGAATACGGAGTGAAGAAACCCATCTCGGAAACGTTCGAGCATTTGGTCACGTACTAGATCCGGGCCAAGAGGCCATCGGCGTCAAGCTCTTGGCCAGAGCATCTCGTCGAGTCCCCGAGTCCCTCATATTGCCACATGGGACGGGCTCGCGACTGCAAGGGTTGCACGCGCCTCCCAATGAACACAAAGAGGAGCTGCCCACCGGTCACGTTGTCCTTCACCAGGGCAATCTGCTCCAAGAATGGAGCCACTTCAGATGACTCTTTCGCAGACAAAAAATGGGACCATGAGGCCTGCTTGACTACCGTGCATCAGGATTAAAGGGAGCAAGACCAAATCGTTGCCCATCAATGTGCTGGTCCTTCAGATAGAACCAACTTTTTCGCCAAGCACTGACGGAGTCAAGCATCTCCAAATCAAAGTACGATTTGGAGTCCCTAATGGATATACCTACCTTCCCTATAGCGTACACAGAGTTCGTCCTATTTATACAAAAGAGGTGCTTCCAGAGCCCCCAATGGGGATAGATCCCCAAGAAAGCCTCACAAAGGGTAATAAAGCAAGGAATGTGCAAAATCCCATTGGGAGTCAAATTGTGCAGCTGAAGCCGATAGGTGTACAGCAAACCACGAACAAAAGGGTGAATTGGAAGGGCAAACCGGCGAGGAAAGAATGCCTGAAAGCACACCCGCTCATCGGCCAGGGGAGCAGGAACAGGTTCTTCTCCTGGAATCCGCACGGCATCTCCAGCCACCAAGCCATCGGCAATCAGCGAGCCAAGATATGCAACCCCAAAAGTCGAGCGCTCCCACTTGCCAGACATCTTGGCCGATTTCGGAGCAGCACGGGAGCGCGTTGTCATCAATCCCGCAGCAAGCAGCAACAGGAGGAAAGAGAAGTCTCAAGAACAGGGGAATCTAGTAGCGAGGGGAGAAGGCAATGGCTGGGTAAAACCTAAAATTTACCTAGCCGCTCGGTATTTAACCACCAGCTAGGAGAGCGGGGGAACCGTTCGATCCCAGCGGCCAGTAAACGTGGCACGATCCCACGACAGGCGAAAAATATGGAAAACCCAAACGGCGCAGTATCAGTACCGCCCACTACGAGCGCAAAAAGAGGACCATAATCACATGAAGCGAAAATCTAGGCGGGACAGCGCCAAGTCATTTCCTTCGGCAGGTTACAATGGTCAAAGACACCAGAAAAATTAAGCCAGCATCGCAAAGGCGTATCGAGTACGTTTCCCAGCTTCGGAATTTCAACTTTTTAAATCTTTCTCCGATGAGCAAAAACTTTTACTCCCATCGGGAGCATCCCCATGAGATTTTTTCGGGTGCTCCCTCACCCAGAAGTACAAACGTGCTCGAGTGATTACTCGCACCCATGAGAGGTTTTCGGGTGCTCTCTCACCCAGAAGTAACAGCGTGCTCGAGTGATTACTCGCACCCATGAGAGTTTCGGGTGCTCCCTCACCACGACGCAAAGATGAACAGACCTGCACTCGCCAGATCGAGCGGTCCTGGAGTATCGGGTGCTCCCTCACCCCGAGAGAAAAAACGACATTCGAGTGATTACTCGCAAAACTCTATATATACTCAAGCACTCGGCGACCTCCCGAGCAAATATCCCTCTACACCCGAGCACTCGGAAAAGCTCCACGAGTGACCACTGAAACCACCCACTTGATTGTTTATTCCAAGTGGGTGCATTATCTACTAGGCTCCGCGCCTCAATAAAAATACATATTCCTGGAACACGATACACTGTGCCCAAATGCCACGCAAGCTTAGCGTGTAGATAAGACCCCGCTGCGAAGATCGGCCGGGCTGGGACTTGTCGAAGAGCGATTTCACTCCCAACCTTTTCCATGCGCATGCATGATAGAAAAAGCCAGGCGGACGAGCCTAGGCTACGAACTTTACTGGCGGCAATTGATCACTGTAAGACCTGCAGCGGCATGACTTTTGCTAGACACCAGTATTCCAAATTCATGTTGAGTGACATGGGTTTGATTGGGCTACTGTGGTTTTTTCCACTAGTGCAATTCACCAAGGCTCGACCAATCGACACCTTGGGCCCTTTCGGCTTAGCATCCCTCGAAACAGGTTTTGTCATGGCCCCAGACTGCCAGCGACCCGCGGTTGAACCGTGCATACATCAAAATGACGCTAGAGTGGATTCGAGTCCCTGTGCGCCTCTTCGAGTCCCCCAGGCACTCGGGGGCTACTGACGAGGGTGTGACCCCACGACTCCAATGGATGAGCCTACCCGGTGTACCAGAAGACAGAAGGCCTACAAAGATACCGCCTGGGCCCAGCCTTGTCCCACTAGTGGCACCGACGTAGGAGTCCACGAGTCATAAGGAAGGTGTAAACTTGCCGTACGGAAGAAGATCATGGTTAGGAAACCTCATCTGTAATCAGGACGGACTCCCCGAGACCTAGCCTAGTATATAAGGGCTAGGAGGGGAGACGTCGAGATCAAGCAATACAAAAGCTGTAACCTAGCCTTGCGTGCACCAGCCTCGGCTTCCCTGTAATCGCCATCTCCAATCAATAATATCGAGCACGAATGTTTCCTCCTGTTAGCCGACGAGCTTATCGTCCAACATGTGCCTCTCATGACTAACCCAGGGTCCCTGACCATGGGATTTTCCGGGGTACATCCCTGTCAGATCCCTTCTACAGCAGTTCTTCAGCTTTCTTGTAGTCTCCCGAGATGGTGATCACGCCATGTGGGCCAGGCATCTTCAGTTTCAGATAGATGTAACATGGAATGGCCATAAACTTTGCATAGGATGGTCTTCCAAGAAGGGCGTGATAAGCACTCGGGAAATCCACTACCTCAAAGGTGATCTTTTCTTTCCGGAAGTTACTCGGAGTACCAAAAACCACATTGAGGGATATCATTCCGAGTGAATGTGCCTTTTTCCCGGGATGATCCCATGAAATTCCAGATAAAAGGCGAAAGAATAGTTCGCTTTGTGCTCACCACCAGATAGCTTGACTCGGTTTTGCTGTGGAGTGATTTTTGGGTCTTCAACACTAATGCCCCTTTAGCTCAGAACTTCCAAATATTGTACTCCTTTGCTAAGGATCATTTTCAATCTGTTAAAGAGGCCATGGAGGTGGGTGACCTCACTGATCTTTTCAATCTGCCTCTATCTGCACAGGCCTTCCAGGAGCTCTCTGAGATGCAACTAATCTTATCAAGTCAAAGTGATGATGCAATTAAGGACTGCTGGACATGGAGGTTCAATGGCAAGGGGCAATACTCTGCTAAGAAGTTCTACAGGTTGGTGCATGATCCTATACATGCAAATCCTCTTTTAAATTGGATTTGGAAATCCTGTTGTATCCTAAAGACCAAAGTTTTTGCTTGGCTGGTTATCATGGATCGTCTAAATACTAAGGATATGCTAGTCAGACGACACTGGAACATCCAGGATGGTCCTGAGTGTGTGCTTTGCCATACCCAACATCTGGAGACCAGAGATCACCTCTTTTTCCAGTGCAACTTCAGTGCTAGGGTTTGGGCATACCTGCAAATTGATTGGAGCCATGGTACTGACATGTTTCGGATTGCCAACAGTGCCAAGGAGTCTTTCAATAAACCTTTCTTCGCTGAAGTGGTGTTTACTGCCTGGTGGAACATCTGGTTGATCAGGAATGCTAAATGTTTTAAGCATGTCAGGCCTTCATTTGCGAAGTGGAGGGTTGGCTTCATCCATGATTTAACCTTGCTTAGTTATATAATTAAGCCTAGATTTAAGGATCTTTTGCTTAGATGGATTGACTTCCTTCCACCTTGAGAGGTGTTTTTTTGAAGCTTTTGTTGTACATTTGTAAATATTGTGTTCCTGCTAATAAATTGTTGGGGGTGCTTTACCCTTCAGTTTGAAAGCTTCAAAAAAAATTCCAGATAGCTTTTGCGGAGCTTGGACATTGGAATGTTCATGCTCTTCAGAGTGCTTGCATATAGGATACTAATCCCGCTGCCTCTGTCCATCAGGAATTTTCTGATCCTGAAGTTTCCATTCCCCGTTTCTATCAAAGGATCAACAATCAGAGCATGCCTTCCTGGGTGAGGGATGTGACGAGGGTGATCCGACTGATCAAAGGTGATCGGAGTGTCGGCCCACTTCATGTAACTCGGAACTGCTGGAGCTGCCGAATTGACTTCTCTGAACCTTATCTTTCCAACTCTCTTTGACTCTCGACCCGCAAAGATGACCAGCACTCCGTCTTCTCTTGGGAAGCCTTCGCTGTCCAGATCTGGGCTCGCTGCCTTCTTTTTGCCGGTATCTTTGTCTTGCTGAGGTCCTGTCTTCGCATTCTGGGCTGCTCTTCTGATTAGACGACACTGCCGAGCTGTATGTTTTGGAAGGACCAACTTTCCCTCAGAATCTCGGGTAGTGTGAAGAGGACAGGGTTGGTCCAGAACTTCATCGTCGTTTGACGGTTTTTTCTGGCGTGGCTGCCAATCCTTTCGCGCCTGTCCTTTTCCACGAATCCCTGAGGCATTTGTTGCTGCAACCAACTCTGCATCTGCTGGGGCATCTTCTTCCTTCCGCTTGTTGTTGCCTCCGGTCTTCTGCTTTGGGTTAGGCGCCGAGTTGTTGCCTCC
This sequence comes from Bromus sterilis, assembly GCA_950022295.1. Classification (NCBI taxonomy): domain Eukaryota; kingdom Viridiplantae; phylum Streptophyta; class Magnoliopsida; order Poales; family Poaceae; genus Bromus; species Bromus sterilis. The sequence goes on along the minus strand of OX465597.1, from coordinate 318,059,771 downwards.
TCTGTGTTGCTGGGTCTTCTGGCGAATCTCCTCTTCGCCATTGGCATACTTATTTGCTATCTCCACCAGTCTTCCGAGTGAAGTAAGGTGGGGTGATCTCGCCAGCTTGAGACTCATCTCTCTGTACTTGACTCCTTGCTTGAAGGCATGGATGGCTTGGAACTCGGAAACTTCCTCTACTGAGTTGTGAAGCGTGATCCATCTCTGGATATAATCCCCAGTGGATTCAGTGTTTCCTTGTACACACAACTGCAGCTCGGTTAGCCCTCCAGGCCTCTTGTAGGTTCCTTGAAAGTTCTTGACAAAAACTCTCTCAAGGTCTTCCCAAATCCAAATGCTACTAGGGGGGAGCTGATTTCACCATGTCCGACCTGAGCCTTCTAGCATCAGGGGTAGAGGCATCATGGCTATCTCATCCCCTCCCCCTTCGATTTGCACGGCTATTCTATAATCATCTAACCATGTCTGGGGTTTGGCACCGCCTCGGTACTTATCTACTCCTTGAGATATCCTGAAGTGAGGAGGAATGGGGGTAGACCAAATTCTCTCGCTGAAGCAAACTAGCCCTGTAGCCATTGAGGGACGAGCCTGATCCTGCCGATGGGACCTAGCACGATCAACTCGGCTCTGCACCAGATGGCTTCGGGCGTCATCTTCAACATCTGCATAAAGGTCGCCTCGGAGCTGGTGGAACTCTTCTCTTAGAGGAGCGGCTCGACCAGACCTGTAAGCCTCATAGTTATCTGGTCTTCGATATTCTTCGTGTTGATAATGTTCTTGGCGGTGATCTCCTCGAGGATCATTTCTGCGCCGAGGAGAGTTGTTCCTGTTTCTCCGCGCTTCTCCGTAAGGCGTATGTACCGACTGCGACGTTCTTGCAGGAGGAACTTGAGAATGGATCCGCTGCTGCGATTGACTGACATCAGCATTTTGATCTACTGCGGCTTGCAATAAAAACGCCAGATGTTGAATTCCCTCTCCTTCCGATCCACTGGGCTGCAGAGAGTTCGCAATCCGAGTCGCCGCTATAAGATTTTCCACTGGGGTTCCCATAGCTCGGAAAGGTTCTCGTCCTTGGCCTCACAGTTGCCGACTTGTTCTGCTTTGCTTGAGCCGAGCGACCTCCCGGGCCTGACGTTCCAGGGTGCTCTCTAGCTCGGCCAGGCGTTCCCGCTCGGCCAAGTTGGTTAACCTGGCCGCCTCCAGACTTTGAACTTCTGGAGTAGTTGTGTCGATAGGGGTGTTTAACAGTCGCTCGGCGGCCTCCGCTTTTGCTTGCTCTTCTTGAGTAAGGGGTCGGGGGTGCCGTCTTGCTTCTCTGAGTTCTAACCTTTGGAAAGCGGACACACGCCGAGTTGGCTCTCGACCATCAGCCCTGGACGGGCTATTAGCTTCGTTTCGGGCGTGGACATCCCGAGCTGGTGACGGCTGAGGGGGTGGAGTTTCCGCCATGCACACTTCAGCGACTGCGACTGGAGCGCCGCTGCTGCCCTCCTGTTCTTCATCCAGCTCGGAGTCTGATCTGCCATGCCTTCCTCTTCAGCCGAGTTGAATAGATGCAAAAGAGATGCTGATTAACCTTCTCTTGCGATCAATTCATTCAGGGCCTTCTAGGCTGACTCCACCGAGTCGATGACTGCCACCTGCTGCACCTTGACTTGTTTGCCGCGATGATGAGCACGTGGACGGCCCGAGCGCTTCTTCTTGTGGCGGACTGATAAAGACGCTGGTGCTTGACGATGGGCCGCAAGTTGGAGGCGCAGAACCCCCGATTCGTCAGCTCAGAAGTGGACGCTGCCTCTCGAAGGTAGCAGCTACGCTTGGAGAGGTGAATCCGCCAGCGAGGCAGAGTCATCAGCCACGAAGGCCAATGACCCGAAACAAAAAACCTCTCCGACGATGAGCTCGGAGCCGCGAACCAACGGAGAGGATGAAGAATACACCATCTCTACGATTGCTGATCGACTCAGCCCCACGGTGGGCGCCAACTGTCGGGGATATAATCCTGACAATAGAGGGAGGGGTATGAAAGGAGCTAAATGAATCTGTACGTAGATTGGTTGACGCAGGGGGGATTATACAGGTTAGGCCTCTCCTTAGAGATAAATACCTTAATCCTGTCCCAAGCTGACTGGGGTGTTCTTGCTCTCGAATCTGAGGAAAAGTGTTGCGCGTGCCCGTGCTGGAGGAGGGGGAGGCTTATATAGAGTGCGCCTCTGCCCCTTCAATGCCTCAGCTTAATGGGTCTTTAATTACAGGGTTGAATGTGTACTAAATACAGAAAACGGTCTACTCATTACTGCTAATAAAAGGGGAGGAACGCCCGCAGTATGGAATGCTTCCCGTCCATTGCGTTCTCATCTTCCGAGTAACGAATAGCTCGCCGTTCATCTTCTCCGAGTAATGAACTACTCGGATCCTGTTTGCCCTCCGAGTGACTAACTACTCGGAGGTGGTTTCTGTCTTCCGAGTAACATGTTACTCGAAGATATTGGGAATACAGAGCTTATGAGATTGGTAAAGCTCGGTATTCTTTACCGATCTTATTTATTTTGTTAGACGTGTTGGAAACCCAAGGGCTTGAGGGTACCCCTTGGTTTCCCTTTCTTAGGGGTATACCTTTGGTATGACCACGACACCATGGGTCCGTGATCAGTAGCTATGTGATTTTCTCCTCCCCTCTTTGTTCTTCATGGTTTAGTCCTCGTGAGCTTCCCTACATGATCGAGGCACATATGTAATTATCTGCTATTGCTATGCTGAGTTTGCTAGGATCTGATGGATTATGAGACTATGTTCAGATTGTGATTGAGTAATATATTTGGTTCTTATCTTTTATAATTTTGTTCCTAAGTAATTCTTACATGTTCTCCGTTGTTGTTTATTGCTTTGGCCAAGTAGTAGGTAGTGACTCCAAGAGGTAATGTTATGCTCGATTGTGGGTTCATGCCCCCCGATGACACGCTTGAGTGACAAAAACATGAGTCTAGGGGATGTGTTGTTGCCACAAGGGGTAAAACAACGGTGCTTGTAGCCGCGGTTGCAAGGATTGTTTACTTTATGCAAAGTGCTTTTTAATGTAGTTTTCTGTTGCTTTGGGTTTACACTTTGGGTGGGGCTCACAACTTAATACGAGCGAGATGTTCTGGATAGATATCTCAAGGTGGATGATTATTAGTAGATGCAGTTGGATTTTGGTCTACTTATTTTGGCGTACGGCACATGCTTTTGAGCCTCGTCCTTTCTTTGTAGCATAGTTAGCATTGTGGTGCGTTATTAATCCTGTCAATTGTCCAGCTGTAATTTGTTTACCTCGCATAGCAATTTTACCGTCTTTTGGGAGAGAGACATCACTAGTGAACATCACGGGACCCCGGTCCATATTCTCATCACTGTTTACACGCTCTTTTATTTTCGTGCTTTTAGTTTCTAGTTGCTATCACCATTATCATTATTATCTGTTGTGTTGATCCTTTGTGAACAACAAGGCCGGATAGATTGACAACCTCTCTGTACTCGTTGGTAAGCAAAGTTATTTGTGTTGTGTGCAGGTCCACGTTAATTGCGTTGTTGACACCTACTTATCATCTCTGGAGTCCTACTGGAGACAAACCTTGGTATCTTCACCGAGGGAAATTTGTCGCTATCCGACATCTCACCTTCCACTTGGGGTAACCAACGAGGAGAGAGTATCAGCATCTCATTCCTCCTACTAATATTACCAACTCTCTGACACTTATCACAAGATAAAATGTAATTTCTAGCATCTTTAAAGAGAGTAGGCCAATAAAAACCTGATTGTAGAACCTTATGTGCGGTCCTCTCAACGGCATGATGTCCTCCATAGGGACTATCATGACATTGTCTGAGAATGTCTTTCTGCTCGTGTTCCGGTATGCATCTTCTCACGATCCCGTCCGGACCTTCTTTAAAAAGTTGTGGGTCATCCCAAAAGTAATGCCTCAAATCGTGGAAGAACTTCTTCCTTTGCTGAAATGTTAAACCTGGAGGCAAAAAAATTGCAACGATAAAATTAGCATAATCTGCAAACCAAGGATCGGGGAGAGATTGTACTTTTACAACAGCTAGTTGTTCGTCTGGAAAGTTGTCGTTGACTGGAATGGGATCATGCGGTATATCTTCCATCCTTGAAAGATTACCCGCCACCGGATTGTCTGCTTCTTTCCTATCAACAATCTCCAAATCAAATTCTTGAAGAAGGAGTACCCACCTGATGAGCCTTGGTTTGGCATCCTTCTTCTCCATAAGATACTTAAGGGCGGCATGGTCAATATGAATAATAACTTTAGAATCAACAATATACTGCATAAACTTATCACAGGCAAACACTACTGCTAAGAATTCCTTCTCAGTAGTAGCATAATTATTTTGAGCACCATCAAGGGTTTTGCTAGCATAATGTATGACATTCAACTTCTTATCAACCCTTTGTCCTAAAACAGCTCCAACAACAAAATCACTAGCATCACACATAATTTCAAAGGGAAATTTCCAATCAGGTTGTTGTACTATAGGAGCAGTTATTAAAGCTTTCTTAAGAACTTCGAAGGCTTCCTTACAATCTTCATCAAATACAAAAGGAACATCCTTCTGGAGAAGATTAGTTAGGGGTCTCGAAGTCTTAGAAACGTCTTTAATAAATCTTCTATAGAAACCAGCATGACCGAGAAAACTACGAATTCCTTTGATGTCCCTTAGATAGGGCATCCTTTCAATAGCTTCAATCTTCGCCTTGTCCACTTCAATTCCCCTCTCGAAAATCTTATGACCAAGGAAGATCCCTTCGTTAACCATGAAGTGGCATTTTTTCAAGCACTAAAATTTGTTTCCTCGCATCTCTGCAAAACTTTATTAAGATTGTGGAGACAATGGTCAAAGGAAGTTCCATAGACGGAGAAATTGCCCATGAAGACTTCCACAATCTCCTCACAGAAACCATGAAAAATAGCAGACACACATCTCTGAAAAGTAGCAGGTGCATTGCATAAACCAAAAGGCATACGCATATAAGCATAAGTACCGTAGGGACATGTGAAAGTGGTCTTCTCTTGATCGCCAGTATTAACATGAATTTGAGAGAAGCCAGAGTACCCGTCAAGATAGCAAAAGTGAATGTTTTTGGAAAGCCTCTCAAGCATTTGATCGATGAAAGGCAGCGGGTAGTGGTCCTTCCTGGTCGCCTTATTCATCTTCCTGTAATCAATACACATTCTATATCCAATAACAATCCTCTGAGGTATTAGTTCATTTTTATCATTAGGAACAACAGTCATACCTCCTTTCTTTGGAACACAATGAACCGGACTTACCCACTTACTATAAGCTATAGGATAGATGATACATGCGGCTAGAAGCTTGAAAACTTCAGTCCTAACCATGCCTTTCATCCTTGGGTTCAACCGTCGTTGATGATCAACAACCGGCTTAGCGTCAGGCTCGAGATTGATAGTATGTTGGCAAATTGATGGACTAATTCCCTTAAGGTCATCAAGGGTATATCCAATAGCACTGCGGTGTCTACGAAGTGTCTCCAATAATCGCTCTTCTTCAAATCCTGAAAGGTTAGCATTGATAATAACAGGATATATTTTCTTTTCATCTAAATAAGCGTAATTGAGCGTATAGGGAAGCGGTTTGAGATCAAACACCGGGTCTTCTTTTGGTTGTGCGAGGATTCCTAAAGGTTCAACCGGAAGGTTGTGCTTCAGGATAGCAGATTTCCTTAAGAATATGTCATCTATCTCATTTTTCCTGCATATGCATATCATTCTCATGGTCCTCCATATATTGTTGTAAAGGATCGTTAGGAGGAATAGCAATAGAAGCAATATCTTCCATAATTTTATCAGTACTAGACAAATCAGTACCACGAGGCTGCTTAGAGAACTTAGAAAAGTTAAATTCATATGGCTCACCATTGAATTCAACAGAAACTTTACCTTTCTTACAATCTATTATAGCTCCACAAGTGCTGAGGAAAGGCCTGCCAAAGATAATAGGGAAAAACTATCTTGCACTGAACCCAGTACTAGAAAGTCGGTAGGATACTTTACCTTTCCACATAGAACTTCAACATCTCTCACAATTACAATGGGAGAGATAGTTTCTCTGTTTGCTAGATAAATAGTAACACCAACCTCTTCAAGTTCACAGGGTGAAATCTCACCCATGATCTCCTGATAGAGTGAATAAGGAATAGCGCTAGTACTTGATCCCAAATCACATAGCCCATAATAATTATGATCTTCTATTTTTACAGATACAACTGGTGTACCTGAAATTGGGCCTTTATTCTTGGCTATAACAATGTTAGTGGAAACAACACAAAAAAATTATTGGAATCTAAAACATCTTTAGTAACTAGATCTTTAACCACTGTAACTTGAGGATTGACTTGATCTGGTCCTCAGGCTCGTCAGTTCCTCTCACACTCTTATTTATTATGCCTGTCACGAAAGAGTGCTCCCTTATCCTTGCGGGAAAAGGGGGGTTTTCATATATAACTGCATGCAAAATAGGGTCAGCAACATTAATAGCAACAGGTAATTATTTAAAGGGTTTATGGTGCTGATCCTTCTTTTTCTTAGAAGAGTCGATATGAGAGGCAAAGTCCTTACAAAAAACAATCATTAGCTGGGAATCAAGACCAATCTTAGAGCAAAAGGCATTAAAGTAATCAGTTTTCACATAGCTCTCAATATAATCATGCTCATAATTTATAACGGGTTCAATACCTTTATCAATTTCCCGGTCTTCGGTATTCTTTTGAACCCTTTCAATGAGATCCCATCTCTCTTCAATGCTTCTCGTTTGAAATAACCCACTAGAGGAGGCATCCAGCATCTCCTTATCCTGACGAGAAAGCCTGGCATAAAAATTTGTAAGTATAATATCCTTGGGGAGCTCATGAATAGGACATTTGAGAATTAGGGACTTCAATCTCCCCCAAGCTTGAGCGATGCTTTCTCCGTCACGAGACCAAAAGTTATAGATGTAGTTCCTGTCTCGATGAATTTCATGAAGAGGATAAAACTTTGTATCAAAGAGGGACATAATCTCTTGCCAATTAAGTAAATGTGAGTTATCAAGAAGCTTATAACAATCTGAAGCTTTATCTATAAGTGATACGGAGAATAATTTCCTCATGACAAACTCCATTGACACACCTGCAAGCTTAAATAATGAACATAGTTCTGATAAATATAGCAAGTGTTCACCCGGATGTCTTTCTCCTGCATAACGATTAGCCAAGACATAATCGATAATACAAGTTGGTATTTTATAGGGCACAATTTCAGTAGGGGTGGAAGTAACCACCGTAGTAGTCGGGCGTTTCCTCAAAAGCAACGAACCAAGAGTAGAGTTGTCCATAAGGACAAAAAGTAGCAACAGCAAATTAAAAACAGCATGCAAAATATAAGGCTTTCCTTACCAGCTTCACTTAACAATAGCGCTACACTCCCCGGCAACGGCGCCAGGAAATGGTACTTGATGACCCTCAATTGTAGGGGATCTATTGTAGAGTTTTCGATAAGTAAGATTGTCGAACCCAACGAGGAGAAGAAGGTATTGATAAGTGACTTTGGTCAAGGAATAACTTCAAGCACTAAAAGATAACTTTTTTAGTGGTTTTCGGTATAAGCAACGAGAAGGTAAAAACAAGCAAAGTAAAAGGTACTGAGGAGCAGCAGGTGGCCCAATCCTTTTGAGCAAAGGATAATCCTAGCAACTCAACTTATAAAGGCTAAAGCGTTCTTGAGGACACACGAGAGAGGTAGTCATGTGCTTTCGCCATATTCCGTATCGATACTATGTTTTGTACTGATAAGTGTTGAGTGGATGGATCTATGCTAGTACACCTTCTAGACCAAGATAAGTGCACTCTTATGATTAAACACATTGCAAACATCCGCAAATACAAGGTAGAAATTAAGGCAAAAGCCTAACCACAGCAATAAGATCAAGGATCCATTATTCCCTTGTGCAAAAGTGTGCGAACTGGGGTTCAGGTTCCTGTCACTCCCGCAACGCACCATAAGCATTCTTTATACACAATGTATTCCCCTAGGTCCTTAACAAGTCGAAGAGTTATGTGTTCGACTCACATAACACCACTAGGAAAATAACAACACAACTTAAATATCAAACAACACATATTACTTCAACACCATATGACTACTAGCAACTAGACTTCTCCCATGTCCTCAAGAACTAAAATAACTAATCACAAGACATAAAAGAGATCATGATCAGTGGTGATAAATAGATGATAAACAATCTGGACACAACAATAATTCTCCAACAAAACTCAATAGCATTCACCACAAAAGAGTAATCAACACTGGTAGAGTAGAGAGGATAGATAGTACGAGTTACAACACAAGTTGCAATTTTGAGATGAGATGGGGTGAAGATGGAGATGGTGCTGATGTTGATGATGATCTCGATGATGCTCGTGAAGATGGTGATGACTATGGCGATGATCTCCCCTTCCGGGAGGTGTTCTCCCCGGCGGAATCTTCCCGCCGGAGATGTATTTTCTTCTCTGTAGGTTTACGCCACGGAGCGGCGGCGGAACTCGCAAAACTCCTCCCTTTTTAGGGTTTTCGGATGACGAGTGATATATAGGCCAGAGGGGGGGAGCCGGGAGTGGCCCCAAGGGTCCAGGCAGCCTCCCGGCGCGCCCCTGGTGGGGGTCGCGCCAGGGGGGGGCGCCTGGGCACCTGGTGGCCCCGCTCTGGCTCCTTTTCGGCAAAGCTTCGTTATTCTTCGGAAAATACCCTTCGTCGATTTTCAGCGCATTTGGAGATGTTCTGTTTCAGCAACTCAATGTCCACTTTTCTTCGTTGCGTCTGCTGTTTCGGCACTGGAAAGTTGCAAACGGTGTAAAACAAGCCAAAACAACAGAAGAATAGCATCATAGGGTGAAATATATCAATAAATAGGGGTGAATTACGATATAAAATAGTGATGCATTTTGGACGTATCAAAGACCACCGGCGATAAAGACTCGTGGAGACCTCCGGCGATGAAGTAGCACCACAAGTGTAGTGCGTCAAAGAGATTACACACTATAGTGCAACCGATGCTCCCTCCGGGCTCCGAACCAGGCGAGCAGCGGAAAGCAGATGGATTCGGATCCCGACTCCGGCAGAGCGATGTACTCCCAACCAGGTGCAAACTCCAAACAAGGGGAGTTCGCTCGAGGTAGGAGAAAGAGAGAGAGAGAGATGAAGTCAATGTTGTATGGAAAAAAGGGGGTCTACCCCTCCTTATATAGGCCAAGGGGGTGTGATCCTCCTCCCTTCCCCCATGTGGGACTAAACCCCCAAGGGGGGGAGTGCGCCGGCCAAGGGGAGGATGGCCCCTACCTTTGTTGCCAAGCCCAAGGGGGGCTCCTCCCCTAATGGGCCCCATATGGCCCATTAGCCATTTTTTATTATTTTATTTATATTAAATACATTTTAATATTTAATTCATACAATTAAATAATAAAACATTATTAAATGTAATTAAACTTTATTTTTTACCTTTCAAAATATCCAGAACATCTTCCGACACTTCCCAAAACAATTCCGATGCTCTCTTCCTTTTCACCAATGATCCCGAATCAATCCTAATGCATCGATTGCCCCTTAAGTGTGACACCCTACGATCCGAGAAACAATAGACATGATCAAGACATTCTTTTCGATCAATGGCTAATCAATTGGACCTGGTTACAATCCTTAATAGTCCCTGCGCTTCCATCGAATGAACTTCAATCGCTTTCGGAAACCGTTAACGATAAGACATGATCCCTTTGTCCTGCGGTGCTTTGTTTGTCCGGGGTTTGATCGTCGATATCCTTCTACCTTAGTTCATACCTCGTTCTCAACAAACAAGTTTACTCGTCCGTGCCTATTACATCACTACAAGAAATCTGTTAATCCATGACAGATACATACCGTCATACATGATCACAAAACTTTCATCGAAGGGCATGCATGACGGATTTTTAATCTGTCATGTATATCGCGTCATAATTTAACCACCATGTATTCCATGACGGATCAATAAAACCATCACAAATCTATGACAGTCTTTGACTGTCACAGATTAATGTTAAGTAACGGTGTTAACTTGCATGCCATGTCATCATCTGACATGGCAACCGATAGGGATCTGATGTGGTGGCCTTTAACGTTACCATCCCAATTAAAATTTAGCCCATTTCTGTTCCTGGTAATTGGCCCAATTATGGTGTCAACCCACAAATTATAGTTGTGTCCCTTGTTATAATTTTTCCCAATAATTTTGGAGTAGTCCATTAGCATTTGAACCTTTTATATGATGCTTAATGAAGATTTAAAAAATAAAACCAATTTTAATTAACAATACTCCAATCGTATATTAACCATCATTAAGGCCACATAAGAGAACCATTACAAATCACAAGAACCACAAGTAACCTTAACAGCCTATATCAACATTACATCAACAGCACGAAAAAATTATAACTACAATACAAAATATGTTTTAAGGTCAAAAAGCCATCTGTCGTCCTCGCCTCGATCGATGCCAAAGAGGTCAATGTTGTTTCAGTCACACTATCTCAAGTACTCAACTGCGGGCCAACCTTCAAACCAAAAGTAAAAATACATAAATACTTAAATGTGCATTAACAACCTAAACAAATGTGAAGTCAAATGCAAGAGCGTTCTATATATAAATTCAAAAACAATAACACATATGAATTCAAACAAATGTTCAAATATACTGCATAAATATACATAGAACTAATAAAATGTATAGTTTATGAAAGATAAATACAAATATCTTAAAATATGTTGTTGAGACCCTCCTCAAAAAATCTTTCACGATAAGTGATAGTTTTCATAAATGATCGAGCTTTTGAGCTAACATGGAGAGTAAATAGACATAGTTGAGTTATACAGTCATGCTTAATTGCTGGGTGTGTGCCAATATGCATTGCTGATATCATAATTCATGAAAGAATCTAATAAATTATTTGGATTGTTGTTTGTCAACACATTGATGAAATGGGTAATTAATGTTTGTTAAATTAATAGTTTTTTATAGTAGTAACGACAATAGGTAATTTATTTTAATACCATTTCAATATTGATATCTATACTTCTTATAAAACAAAACCCCACTATAGATTATTTAAGTTGTCTATCTCAACATGCAAGCTATCCACATCATCTATTCTCTTAGCCAATCAATTATCCATGTCACCCAATTAGGTCATTTAAATTGTATCTCTTCAAATGCAAGCTATCCACATCATTCATTTCTTAGCCAATTAATTCTCCATCTCATATCAACTAATATATTTATTAATCTCTATATGCAATCTTCATATCAACCGTATTTTAATCATTTTATTGTCCACCCTAATAATTTTTAATACACACATGTTTCTGTTGCATCTTCACTTAGACAACTTAATATATCGTACTTTTATACTTTTTATTTATTCATATAGTTTTCATAGCAATTACCGCAGCAACGCGCGGGGTATATTTCTAGTATAGATAAAAATGATTGGTGCAAACATGTATACAATATGTAATTTTTTGGGGGAAATACATTATGTCAAACTTTGGTTAAAATAGGTGTAAATTTGTAATAAAGAAATAAAAATATACAGTTGTTTCGATTAGGTGTACGCACCAACGACGCCCTAGTTGATATTGTTCTAATGGTGGCCGCACATTCTTGACACAACCAACCCCCTGGCAACGGACACAACAAATAGGCGTAAGAAATAGAAACCAAGTAAGCCAAACCTTTTGAATGCCTTCCAAAATATCAAGAAAGGGACAAATAAATTAGACATGGACAACAAACAAAATAAACTGCAACATCGAAAGACAAAAGGATTAGGAAAGACAAAGTGGATCGAGAGGATGCAAAACCGAAAGAAATCAAGGAACGACCAAATAAATTAGACGTGGACAACAAACAAAATAAACTGCTAAATCCTACTAGCTTCAGACCACCATTTAGCACACCGAAAAACCCACGAGCATCTACTATCACTGACACAACATCTTCAGATATCACTCTATTGAACTTCAGATAAACCACTTATATGTTATCTGCTAGTATTAGCTAAAAAGACCAACAAACAAGCTTCTCTGTTCAGACCAACAAACAAGATTATATGTTGAGCAAGAATTACATTCAGTAAGCTACAGTGGACCACAACCGTTCCAGAAAGATAAGAGAGAATCAGAATACAAAGCTAGTTGTTTTTAACTTAAATGATTATACATTATACTTTGTTACTTTCACTTAAATTGTGTTATGTTTCATGTCAGATTTAGTTCCCTTGTTTGGCAGTAGTATAAAAATAACTCAATCATGAAAGAAAAACCTGACAACTTGCTTTCCAATCTACTTTGTGGGCATCATAGTTATCCAGAAAAATGAAATATCATGGATATCATGCATAAGTTGTTGAGTTGACAACAACATCACTTCATTTTAAAATTTGCAAAATTGCATAGGACTATCACTAAATAAACAATACTTTTAATCATGATATAAAAAAATAGGCTCCATTTCTAGCACGACACTCGAATAAGGAGCTTTACATGGTGTAGCTACATGTTAAAACGGTTTTCAAGTAGCCAAACAGCAGTAAAAATGTAGTTTGCAGCCACCTAACTGCATCATGAAGGAACCAAGCAATCGAAAAGAATAGAAAAGTGAACATGATATCATTAGATGCTCTCCATGTAATAGGCAGATGTGATTAAAATGAATTATCTATTAGCTCGGTAATGTGTTTACTATGAAATAAGACAAGTGAGCCACTTTCAAATAAATCTATCTCGCAGCTCTGTCAGTATGAAATCCAACCACTCTATATTGAGCATGATAGAATATATATCAATACATTTATCAATTGAAAAATCATGTGATGAAACTTGTACAAAGATGACCGTTTGACAACATTTGTATCATCCTAGCATTACTAACCAGAGTATGCGATTTTAGCTAAGGTTCCTCACCAAACATCATTAAATTCTAGATTACAAATCTACATGTACAAATAAACTGCAGGTCAAGATGTACATCCATGTCAAGTGATTCTAGGATGAATAAAATTCTTAAATCAGAGCTTGCCAAAAGGTAGACAACATTAACACCCGAGCTTACAATATTACCTAGCTAGGAGAAAAAACTAAGAAGGGGGCAACATCAGTGAAGGAAAGGCAGGATCCGTGGTCGTCGTTCCCCTGTACGCTGCATCCGTGCCGACGGCGCAACCTGTACATCACCACTCGCCGTCGGCCGAAGATGGATCAGTGTCCACCGGCCGAAGATAGATCTGTGGCCGCTGACAGGAGATGGATCCATGGCCGCCTGGGACATTAGGGACTTACAAGTGTTGTAGGTGAGAAGCAGGCCAACGAGATCGGTGCTGCTACCGCCACCACCTCCTTGGTCTTCTCATTGGCGTCGATCTAGTTGAGACAACCAGCACATCAAGGGGTTCGCCGTGTCCGTGCGTTGCTCGAGCCCGACCGACGATGCCGGCTAAATCTACCCAGCGGGTAATGGATAGCTTCGACCTCGTACAACCGCATGGCCGTCGGTCTCGTGGAGGTGCACGACGTGTGTAGAGGGGAGCAGAGATGGGAGCGGTGGATCGGGAGCGGAGGAAGATAGGTGTGGCGGCCGAGGGAACGGGAGGATAGAATGGGGGTTAGCGTTAGATGCGTCCTAAAATGGGCTTAAATAGGTTGGCCCAAAAAATTTGATACCCAACCGCGTCGACGACTTAAAATTGTGTATGTCCACGCGCGCGCTCTCAAAATTTCACACAACGCCTTTTTTCAATTTTGATATATAAAGTGTTGATTGCATTCAACTGACATATGGACCAAACGGAAAGTAGTGCAAGACACATCAATAAGTGCCATCTATGACGGTCCAAATGGTGAATAAAAATAAATTAAAAAAATAGGTCTAGCATGTGGTCCATGACGTATATTGTGACAGTACATTGAAGGCCATCATAAAGGACCTACTAATTGTACGGGTCATTCACATCTTGCTGATCGATGACAGTTTCAATGACGGAGCATAGAAATCTGTCATATTCTATGACGATTTCTCAAAACGTCATCAGAAACCCGTCATGGATTAACAAATTTCTTGTAGTGCATCTTTTGTGACCTAGTCACTTTCTTGCAAGTTGTTGATGCAATATCACCGAGTGGGCCCAAAGTACTTGTCCGTCACTCAGACTGACAAATCCCGCTTTGATCTATTTGCATACTCATTAACATATCTATTTCGGAATGGTCAAAGTACACCTTTATGGCCAGCATATTTCAGTCAGGCGGTGGATGCAAATCAAAGCTTCCTAATAGATAACAATTATGTATGATCATTACGGTCTAAGGACTAAGTCATATGTTACAAAGTCATCGCAATGTTGAACCATGTGACTTGATCACATCACAATGCTGAACGATGTGACTTGATCACATCGCAATGATTTAGGTGTGTGTGTGTCCATCACATCATTCTCCTAATGATACGACCTCATTGTCAATAGGTGGCTCATACCTCATGATCAGGAAACCATGATCATCGATTGTCCAATGAGCTAGTACACCTGAGTATAACTAGGGACGAGTGTTTATACTACACGTGTATTAGTGTTTCCGAGTAATACAATTCTAGCATAGTATAAAATATATTATGAACAAAAACGAATATGTGAAAAATATCTTTATTAATTTGCCTCTAGGGCACATATCCAACAGGACAACCATGTTCATAGGGGAGGGAGATTGGGGATGACGCCAGGGTTTGGCCGCGCGGCGGATACCAATGTGTGAGAATGACGAAGAGACGAGGGATTCTTCAAGGTATGGAAGGCGACAAGGATCCTATGATGAGGCAGATGATAATGACGAGATGGTGCCCTGAGGTGTGCCAACTTTCTCGTTGATTCATGTGATTTTTTGAAGAATGCTCTGTAAGGGATAACCGATGATGGGGGTGCAAGTGATGCAAATGGAGAGCAAATAGGGGTGGTCTTCATCTAGGCTGAATACATTGCATGAGTCCCTCTCATCTAGTTCTGGTAGAGTGATGATCTATGGGCGTAGAATAATTTTGGGGTGAGAGAGGGTGCATTGTTTTTGCATATTTTTGGTCTGATTCGGTAACCATTTCAGAATTTACTCAACCAAATTTTGTTATCGTGCAACTATGTGTAGTCTTTGTATAGATTTGGTCTCATTAGGCAATCTCTTTTTCTCACAACACTAAAATCGATGTTTTACACATACCGAAATTTCTGTTCTACACATACTGGATCACATTTCTATATGAAAATATGAACTTTGGGTTTCTGTGAGGAGTGTGGATATTCTTATCAGTACAAAGTAAAAATTTTGTTTATAAGACAAAAAAACATTGAGAACAATAGTTAATTTTTTATTGTAGAATGAAAAGAATAAGGAAAATAGACCATCAACATACTTGCTTGCATATATGTATATGGTTGTGATTCTTGTATGGTGGAATACTCAACAAAATTAGTCGACGACTTATGCGATCAATATGAACATTCATTTTTTTCACTTTCAATATTATTACATAAATGGGTTGAATCTTAATGGAGTTGTTTGAACTAGCAGTCCTCAAACTTAGTATGATAGTCAACACATTCATACTTGCCTTAGTTCCACACAAAGGAGAAACAAGCCATGAAGCATTTTCATTAGTGTTTCCAGTCTACTGATGATTACAGTTTTGTTCCTTCATGTCAATTAATGTGTTTCCTCTAGAATTCTTTGTTCAGTCCCAACATCTTGGGTTGGGGAAATGTGTTGTATAATAGCTCATAAGAATACTTCTACTGGTTTGTGCCAAGTACACCTATTAGATCAAATAGACATGCATTTTTCTTTTCATCTTTGAAGATTAATTCATTGTACTCACCATGCATTCACCATACTAGACGATATCCCGCGCTTTACTGCGGAAACTGTTAATAAGGAATTATAGATGTTTTAAAACATGTAAAAATGATTATAATTTTTTTTAAAGAAATATTGTTTAAAGTAAAAAAACCTAAGAAAATTTGATAAAAAATCTAAAAATGATTTTGATTTTTGTTTTGTTAATTTAGTTACCTGGCAATATATAGAGAAATAAAATTTGATGTAACTCATAATTTGATTTCCTATAAAAAAATTGCTTATAAATTATGAATTTGAGTGCATAAAAATATATTATTTATTTGGGATAGATTGCATGCACATGCAAAGTTAATGAAAGAGTTTTTACATGATTGAACTCTTTGAATGCAAGCTATCCACATCATCAAGTAGGTCCACCATGTAAAAAATCTTCCACTAACTTTTCATGCACATGCTCCCATTGACTTTGTATGTGCATGCATCCTATCACAAATAAATAAACTTTTTATGCACTCAACCTCACAATTTATAAGCAACATTTTTTAATAGAAAATTAAATTACGAGTTACATCACATTTTGTTTTTCTATGTGACATTGTTTTTATATAGACATTCAAAGTTGCTATCATTGTTTTAGATTTAGCCAAGTGTGGACACACCTTCATCGTCTCTACTCGACATTGTTTTCGTCTCATATCATTTCCCGATAGATTGTCAAGTAACTAAATTAAGAAAACAAAAAATCAAACTCATTTTTGGATTTTTTTTTTTTCTTCAAATTTCTAAGTTTTCTTATTTTAAACAATATTTCTTTTGAAAATAATTTATAATCAAATTATACTATGTTTCATAATTTTTTCACATGTTTTAAAACATCAAACTATTTTTAATAGTTCTCGCGGCAATGCGCGGAGTATCATCTAGTTATTTCAGAAGCAAAGGGCAGGTGATCTAGGGATGATTCACTCTTTTTTCTGAATAAGTGCGGCTACTAGTTTGTATTTGATATGAGTAAAGTGCAACGAACTAAAGTAATTCTGAAGCCCCTGCATCATAGTATATTCTTTTTACAGCCTACATCATCCTATAGACTAAAGTTTGCAGATTTTGTGAATCATTTTGTTTTAGTTCCTCTTAGTATACAGTATACGATGTATAAGTTTATGTACCATGTGCATATTTGCTTTTGCCATTGTGGATCGTGTGCTTCTCTTCGTGCTAGGAAACATAGTTTCTTCTTATCCCCTAAATGGATATAAGTATTTTTAGCTTAGATTTACTTACCATTTGTTCATCTTATCCTATAAATCAGTATAAGTATATTTAGATCATGCATACTTAGCATTATTTCTTGAAAAGGCACCACTCCGTGACCTCACGCCTCGTATGATATACTATAAGGGCCACCAAATCAACAATTCATGATTTTTGTATAACCTAAAACACAAACCTATTTATTTATCCTTACTTCTTTAGTGATCCTTTTTCAGTTGTACAATAATTACATCCTTTCGTCAACAGTTTGGTGATCTATTAATTATACAAAAATCGGTGTTGCATTTTCCTAGATGCGCTGGATTACTAAATCTGGTGTGAGTTTATTTTTGTGCTTCAACTTGATACATAATTACAAGATCATATTTTTTGGAGGAAAATTTGCGATGGCATTCTCAGTTTCTCACTAGTCCAATGTGTTTATTTATTTATTGTAAGAATATCTTTTAAATTTTACCTAGCACCTACATTAAAATGTTTCTTATTTTACAGTGATATAGAGCAACTGGGTACAAAACTTAAAGAATTATTGCTTTGCATGATGCTCCTCCAGAACAAGGCAAGACTCTAAATCATCCAACGATGCTTCGCCATGTTCCTTTGCTACCATGACAGATCAACCTTTGCTTTTCTATTATCTGACCCTACCATGGGTGGCATGTTCTTCGTCTGGTTTGACCTTATTTTTAGCTTGGCTTAACAATTTTTGTGTGTGTAGTCTATATTATGTTGGGTAGTTCATGAATATTCATATACGCAGATGATATGGATAGAATGTTTTGTGTGTTAGGTTGCTTTTAAGTTCCGCAATGGCAAAACTACATGTATTAATGTGTGACTTGTTGGAATATTACTTGTATTTGCTCTATATAGAGTAAATGATCTGAACAAATAAAGATAACCTCAATAAAAAATGAACACGTACATATGCAACTTGTTATGGACATCTATTTTTCTTCATTCCTTATTAACCGGTTGAGTCATTCATAAAGAAACAAGTTACCCACAGGTCGGTTATTATTGTGATACTCGGAGCCGACTTTGAACAAGTATCATAAATTGCATACATAGCCAATGTTACATATGCTAGATTTATGTCTATCTTTGCTAGCCAACATTACAGTGTGCGATTTAATCACGATTCAAGAGCATGTAAACATAAATTAAAGGCTCCGGAAAAATATATTTCCCAGTTACTTCCTCTGTTCATAAATAGATGATGTGATTTAAATTTAAATAGAGACTATATAGTCACGTGTGTTACACATGCATATTTACTAGTAAAGATAAAGTATACTTTCAATTTGGATGTAATTCATATTAAAATATATAAACATCTTATATTTACGAATTGAGGGAATAATATTTGGGCCGCACTCTGCGCCGGTGGGCCGGCGCGAGATTCGACCGATCACCGTCCAACCATTAGATATGCCTCTGCGCATATTCTTCAGAACCATTGTATTACGCTCGTACAAAAAAATAGTTGTGTTGGAATCGGTTGTCGTCTTCCTCATGCTGCAACCCCCTGATCCTCCTTCAACTAACTCACTCCCCGCACACATCTTCTCCATGCCCCCGCACCTCCGCACCCATCGCTGGCTGGACCCCTCATTGTCGTCTTCGTCACCACTGTTAACACACCGAAGGTCAGAATATCCATCCACATTTTACCAGCGCCGCACTGCAGCATCCGGCGCCACCAATTACAGCACCCGACGTCCTAGTTCTAGCAAGAAAATCCCTATGCTCCATGCAAATCTCATTGTCGATTGCAGAAATTTCGGGTCATTGGTCTCCCATACGTAGCGACGGTGACTCCATGGTTCCAGCAAAAAAAAATAGCGGTCCCAGCAGGAAAAAACTACGATTGCAACATTTGTGGTCGCTCCTACGTAGCACCGACTCCTCTTGATTTCAGCAAAAAATATACCGGTGCCAGCAAAAAAGCTACTGTTGTAGCATTTGTGGTCGTGTGGTCGCCCCTACATAGCATCGACAGCTTGTGGTTTTAGAAAAAAAATGACCAAAGTGTCGAGCATCATAGGTCATAGCATCGATGTCTACGTGATGCCAACATCTTCTCAACTCCATCGTGTTGGCCTTCTTGACCACCTCCACGCCACACCTTGGAGAGAGGAAAGGGTTGGTGAGAGTGAATCAAGAAGGTGACAACGCTTTGCAACTTGATTACTTCGGTGGTCGTCAATAAGCGAGAGATAGATAAGAAGAGAAAGGAAAGAAAAGGATTGAGTGGATCTAAACAGTCGACGTGACGCATTAGGGATCGCACACTTCGTATAGAATCGAGGCACGCTTCGTCCGGTGGGCCGACCAAGAATATTTTTTATAATATTTTGTGCTTGGTCCGCACGAATCTTGAGGATAGGTGGAGGGTGGATATAAAGACTTGGCCATGGTTGGTGATTTATGGAATCTATCCTCTGTTGAGTTTTTTTCTTTTTCATTTGAGGGGTCTATCCTTGTTGAGTTGTATACGGGCATTTTACCGTAAAAAAAAGAGTTCTATACGGGCATTTCATCAGCAAATAATAAAGAGAGAAAAACCTCTAAAAGGCCATCATTCAGATTAGGGTTTCTGGTCGGCTAGTTCATACGGTGAGGAGCACGGGAAGGGAGGCGGAACCTGGGAGATGGGTGCGCCGAAGCAGAAGTGGACGTCGGAGGAGGAGGAGGCCCTCCGCCGCGGCGTGCTCAAGCACGGCGCTGGCAAGTGGCGCACCATCCAGAAGGACCCTGAGTTCAGCCCCGTCCTCTCCTCCCGCTCCAACATCGACCTCAAGGTACTGTCCCCTGAAGCACAGCGCCGCTTCCCATCTGCATCTACCTCACACGCGCGAGCGTGCGGCCTACCTCGCCTCGGCAGATTCGGTGTGTCTAAACGCTTGTTCTGCCAGGCGAGCCTTCCGTGGCGCTGCTTGTGATGTTTCCTACTGTCTCCTTCTGATTTGTGTGCGATGCCCTGTTAGCCCGTTGACGATCGTAGGACGCTTACTGATTCCAGGACCGGGATATGGTGGCAGATTCAGGGTCGGGCAGAAGAGAATCTGGTCCCGGTATTGCAAGCTTGAGGGGACTTCTTGTTTGCTTAGTTGCCGCAGGGATGTTGTGATGTGACTTTCGCAATGTTTTAGATTGTGCAGTAAAAAGGGATCCTTTTTCTCATATCCGTGAACAATTGGTGGTCGAAGTAGTTGGATTTGTGTTGTCAGTTGTCACTCGTCATGGGATGGTGCTGTGCCTACAGAAAGAATTGACTTTTGGAAACATATATCTTGCTGATGTAATTTTGCCTTGGATGCTTCCCAGACTGCAGAAGGGAAGCAAGGTGGTGCCATTGGGTGTGCTTGTGCCATGGTGTTTTGGGGTTGTGGGAAGTTGGAATTACTAGAATAAATGAGAGCCGTTTTCTTTTTTGCGAAAGATGCCGGTAAAATAGTTGGATTTGGTTTGTGTTGCTAGCTTGCTGCTCATGGGACAATGGCTTATTTGCTTTTGCAAAAGAAGTGATTTTTATGGATCCCTTGCTTGATGGAAAATGCAATTAGCTAAGCACATAGCAGTTCTAATGAGGATGTTTGTGCAGTAAATGTCATGATGGCAGAGACAATTCAGATTGAGTAAGTTTGACAGACATGTTTCGGCATGGACTAAGGCGCCGCATGTGGAAGGGAATAACTGAATAGGACACTTAAGAAGTTTCTTTTAGCATCGCATTTAACCAGTAAATTACTCCACTAATAGGACAAATTCTCACTGTTGAATTCTTTCCATGGTTATAATTGGGAGTTTGTTCTTCCTCTGCTGGGTACCCTTTAGACTATGTTGTAGAGTTGTACTCCTTCTGTTAATAAAAGCCCGATATTGTAGGCTTTTAACAAGTTGAACATGGGCAAAAATCAGAAACTATTACTACTCTATCCTTACTCAGTTAACTCCCATTACAATTTTCTTCTTAATGATTCCTCCCATGTAATCAGCAATCCAGTCCCAACCAGTTTTATTGAAACCAGACTTCCCCTCTCCTTCCCCTACCAGGTCTTCGGTAAAGGAACCCAACCTGGTAACCTGCCATATCGTGGGTTTCCAAATGCTGGTCCGACCACAAGGAATGGCCTGATGAAATGTTAATACACGGCAAGTTTGAAGACGTGCATAAACATTTTTCATTGATAATCTAAAATGTCATCTATTTTGTAACAGTGGATAAATATGTTTCTTTATGTTTGAATGACGAGTGCACTCTTAGCAAGAGAAATGTTATTCAAAATTGTGCCTATCCTTATAGTCTCTTTCTGTAGTTTTACTGGTGTGATCCTGTTTCCTTCACTGGAACCAAAAGTTCATGGTATTGCTATATGCCAATATATTACCCATACCAAATCTTGAATTAAAGTGCTGAATAAATTGTACACCATATTCATGGAAGTCACTGGAGTCCTAGATGTAGGCATAATCTACTGCTCAGATTGAGAAATTTTGTGTTATAATTTGATCTATAGAAATTTATGTAGTGTACAAAGTATATGACCTTACTCCTAAATAACTCCACATATTCTCCAAATGCAGTGTATGAATAAGCCAGTAGATAGACTTAGCGAATGCGAGGAATTATGTCTTGCTGTTCCAGTGGTCCAATTGTTTCTTCAAGTAGTACACATGAGCAGCATGCTGCAAATTGTTACACACCTGGCAGCTTTGTTTTTTTCTGAAGCAATGTTTGTGTCTTTTTCCTTCCATGGGGAGAAAACTACATCAGCTTCTTTTATGAAGGGTTGATAACGTCATGGCATTAAATGTGACGTGTACCTTTTGGGGTATAACTGTGAGAAAACATATATATTGCAAAAATCTCCCATGCATACAAGCCAATTCAGTTATACTTTCAAAACTTAGATAATTTGTTATGATAGTTCTTCCATTTGAGGAGCTTGAGGATAGTACGTAAGTTCAGTTGTAGATTGCAGATTTTACCGTGTTTAATGACTGTATGCTCTAGCAGTCTAGCTTGTCTGATTGAGATTTATTTGCCACCTTCAGGACAAATGGAGGAATTTGAGTTTTAGTGCAAGTGGACTGGGTTCAAGGGATAAACTAAGGGTCCCAAGGAACAAAGCACCTTTGTCCTCCCCATCACCTAGCCCACAACTTCTGCTACTCCCAGCGCCGAATAATGTTGCGGAGGCTTCTCTGCCAGAAGATTCTGAAAAAAGCCCACAGGATGACAAGACTCCGAGTCCAAAGTTGGTTTACTTAAGCCTTATGCCTTTAAACTTCGGTCACAAATCATACTTTTAAGCGTCTAATTATTCTGAAAGACAAGCATAGTCCTATTGATTCAATATACTTCCATTCAAGAGTTAATGCATGATCACATGATACCTGTAAGGACTAAGGATGTTTCAACTCATCCCATGTTAGATTAAATCTAATTGTATATTTCTTTCTTTTAGAGGAATATGATTCTGTCTAATGATCACAAGATGTTTTTTCAAAGAAAGCAGTAGGAATGTCCAGGATAAGGGTATGCCAGCTAAAAATATGATATTTGTATAAGATGAATACAAACAAGTAGACAGAGTAAGAATGTAGCGAAATAACAAAAAATGTAGACAAACTAAGGTCGACAAGATAAAAGTTCTACAATCGACATGAATCAACCTTATCAAGGATTCTTATTTCGTTCACATTGATAATTATGACTGCATCATTTCTTCCTCACAAGTATTTTTATTTCGCGATCTGATTACCGTGTACATGTTTGGATATTAGGTACAGTGCCATGATCTTGGAAGCTCTTGGCGAACTGAAAGAGCCAAATGGTTCAGATGCTGCTACAATTTGCGACTTCATAGAGGTTGAGCATCTTCATGACTTCATTCTGTTGTACTCCCTCCGTTCACAAGTATAAGATGTTTCGGATATTTCAATATGGACTACATACGGACTGAAATGAGTGAACAAACACACTAAAACGCGTCTATATCCATCCGATTCAGAAAAAAGTTAGAACATCTTATAATTGTGAACGGAGGAAGTAGCATTTACTTTTGTTCATTTTTTGATCTTATTCAAGTTTTACTCAGGTATACAACAAACATCGTACAGTGAGAATTATAAGCATTTTTTATCGCTTGACTTGCTTGCATGGGAAAACTAATTTGAAGTTCTTTCTATTCTGAAAATATTGTCGGTAATAAGAATGAGTAAGCTATGTTAGGTGAAACAGATTAGTCTATAGCCCTTCTTCACATAGATATTGCTATAACCTGATCTTCGACATGGTAAAAAAATGTGAGCCAATGTTTCATGACATGTTTTATGTATGATTTGCACATGACATATTTTTATTGTTTAAGCGTCTTTTACATCAAGGATGCGCCGAAGATTGCCTTCACTACTACAGGACTATTTTGTTTCTGTGGGTTGCACGTGTCATGTTTTGTACTTCAGTACTTACATTTCATAGACATGTTGCATTGCTAGAATGATGGCAGGTTGCTGATTGTTATCTTTCTGCCATATATGCAGCAAAGGCATGAGGTGCAACCAAATTTTAGAAGGTTGATTTGTGCGAAATTACGAAGGCTTATAGCTGCCAATAAAGTTGAAAAGGTGACAATACCAAAATGACAATATTTTCATTAGCAAAGGCTTATAGGAGCTGAAGTGGGTTGAGATCCTCTACAGTAACGCACTGTGCAGTACGGTCACTGCCATGTAGACCCAACCCCACGTGTCATTGGCAGTAATGCATCGTGCCGTACTGCAGAGGATCTTGGCCCCGCTGAAGTTCTTCTCCTGTTAGCTTATTGGGGGTCCGAAGAAATGGGAGGGCGCTCACCTCGACGAGCCACTGGCAGGGCTCTTCCATGTCTTGTTAGAGAGGTTCTGAGGCTTAGTTGAACTTCTAATTCCTTGTTGCTTAATTGCAAACTGGGTTCATGATGTCTCTTTTATACGGAAGACTGACTTGCACCCTAAGAATATAACTCACTTTCCTAACATATCATTTCTTTCTCTTCCTAACTAAATACCTGCTCGACTGTTGCTGGTGCAACTCTTATGTGTCTCCTGCTTGTTTGAATCCACTCCATCAGGCCACAACATCTCCAATCTTCCTTTTCATAAATTTTGAATCCCTTCAAACTTTGGTTAGCCAGGAACAGATCCGCGCGGATCTTAGTTTTCCGTGTGGATTATGCTGGGACCCAACAATTCCTTACAAATCCAAACCAGAATCTTCATGTCTGCTCGGTAGAGTAGTGGTGGGAATACAGGATGTATAGGGAAGTCTCATTGTGCCAGCTTCACAACAGATGTTGCGGTTGACATCTCTTCCAATTTAAGCTTTGACGATACGTGGAATTCAGATTCTCTAGTTTAGTTTCAAAATTGACACTCTGCATGTCAAGTAACAAATTATTTTATGTGGAGCTTGACATGAGATTCAAGGACTTGTTATTTTAGTTTCTTCAAAGGAAATTTTAATTAGAAAATTGAGAATGATGTATTTGTATAGGAATACTTTGGTGACCGGATCCAAAGTATACATCTTGTTACCAGACATGCAAATACCCTGGAATCCCCTTGAATCTTTGGAGCTTGTTTGTACGTTTTGAAGATGTGAAAAACCTTATAGATGCAACTAACTATAATCTTTCTATCTTAACGTAAACAGATTGAGAAGTCCTATAAGCTGACGGATTCGTATGCTAAAAAAGCTCTTGCGCCAGTGAAAGATCCATCTATGAAGAAGAAGGATCCATCCAAGGCATCCAAGGCAGCGAAGGCGGCTCTAGGCCTGTTTGCTGTCATGAGTCCTGCGCTGGAGGCAGCTTCAGCTGCAGCTATGAAAGTGGCTGATGCGGAGGCCAAATCGCACCTTGCAAATGAGCACGTGATGGAGGCTGAAAGGATCGGCAAGATGGCCGAGGAGACAGAGTCTCTCCTTGAGCTCGCATCAGAGCTCTACGAACGATGTATGCCATGTTCATCCCCCAGCAGTTTACTACTCCGTGGACCTTGCTATGATCTTTTCTCATCATCATCATCTAACCCTTGCTAATTTCACAGGTTCAACAGGAGAGGTGCTCACCATATTGCAAGCAGCGCACAGAGAGTTTTGATGGTGTCGACCGAGACCCGTTAGCTGCATGCCAACATCTACTCTCTTGTACATGGATGGATAGGTTGGCGGCCCAGCCTGTTTGTTGTCTTTTCCGGCGTATTTATTGTCTCTGTGTTGTATAACTTGAAATCTATTCGTTGTACCCGGGGGCATTCATCGCCTAGGATTTTGTCTTAGTGCATTCCGAATGCCGTCCTGTGTTGAAATCATAATCTGTATCTCATCCTGCCTTGGCCTGTATGCTAATGCAAGTTTGGTCATATGTGCTACTAGCAGTCATGTTTTTGCCCTGCATAATAAGCAATGCAAGTTTTGCTGCTTCTCGCGAGCGAATGTGGGGGCATTGATTGCTTTTGGTAGATGCTTGACGTACAACCTGTGATCGGAAATCATGTGATGCTGCCTTCTTTGTACATGGCCGATGGCCTTTTGTCGAAAGAGGGCACCGAAAAGCAGATTCGTCCATGGTTTTGTCCTCTGCGATGCGCTTTGCTGCCCCGTCGGTCCAACTTATGAACACCGATTTTGGTTTTGGACTTTGTTTTTGTGAGCGGACGAGAAATTGAAACATTTGTTATCCAGCCGTCTTTCTCTCTCTTGCAAAACGATTGCTGTAAAATACAGTACGAAGGTTTTATGGCTTGCTTGAAGTCAAAATCTTACATTCTTAAGAAGTTGCTCCCCACTACTACCAATTCTCTCAACATGCACACACTTCACCTCATCATGCATGCCACATCACCCTCCACTATCATATTTTTCTTAACATGCAAGCATGCCACTTCATCATCCAACATGCATGAGAAAACCCACCTTAATATGCCACTATGCATAATAAAAACCCATATGCAATATACATGGATGGAAATTTTAATTTTATTATGATTTATATTAAATCCATATATTAGTCCAAAAGTAATTATTTCAAATATACATGCTTCATTTAACCAAACATTTTCACTGAAATATTTTGCAAAAAATTCCGCAACAACGTGCGGGGCATCATCTAGTATTTCAAACATTTTGTCGCTGTCCTCACCGCTAGCTCCTCTCTGCCTGTATGGATAACTGAAGTGGCAAATTCTTACAAAAAAGATGGAAAAAAAATCAAGGATTTGATTTCGCAAAGTGCCGTAGCAGATAATTCTTTCCTTGGATACCCTTAGTCACTTAGAGCAACTCTAGCCCGTGTGTATATGGACTTTTGACGGACGGGGGGCTTTTTTGGGGCAAAACTGATCCGTCAAATCTTGCCTGGTCCGTAATCTTTTTGCGGACGGTCCGCAAAATCTTGTACCGAGTGCTATATCTACAGGGAGGGGGGCATTTAGGGTTAGGGTTACCCTCCCCCCTCTCCCTAGACTGCAGAGGCGGTTTGCGGCTTCTACCTCTCGCATGCCGGCGATAGTCTTCTTCCGCAACGGAAACGAAGCCCTGGACGAACCGTTGAAGCAGTACCTTCAGCTCCGGCGATACCTGACACCGTACACAATCGCGCTTCGCATGGGCGATGATGTACGTCAGGCCGCGCTCGATGTCTTCATCCGGCGAGAGAACCTCACGGTCGAGCGGCTCGCCGAGGGTCAGATGGCGTCTGACTTCGTCATGGCGGAGTACACGGTGGCAAGCGCCCGCTTTGAGCCGACCATCCAGCCTTATCGGCATCGCCCGACATAAGTTTAATAGAAACATGGTAAATTCGCACGTTCAAACTCAGATATAATTTTCATAAATTGCACACATTTCGTGCAAACTGGATGATTTTCGTAAATACCAAATGTAATACATGAGTTTAAAGTAGTCTAAAACTACACGACGATTGTGATGGGCCGTCCTGCTTTTCAATAGCTCTGATGCTTTCGGCGGCGAAGAATCTTCGGTGTAGTTGGTAACCGACTGGCGTGGCAGACCGGTCGACCGCATCAATGACACTCATCCACCATGTCCTCCTACTGACCGGTGCGGCTTGCTCCATTCAGTCCTCCTACTGATATGATGTAGGAGAGGCTGACTGTAGCGCCAGTCAATGATGCTTCAACAGAAAAGGAAGATCACCATCGCCTCCCCAGACGATGAGCCTGCCAAGCTTGGCATCAATGGGAGAGGAGGAGTTGTGGCCTTCATGGGATAAAAGCCGGCGCGCAACTCTCCGGTGAGGAGAGGTGCTGCTCGTAATAGCAGCCTACCCAATCGATACGCCGTCTTGTTGAGGAGTGTTGTTGTTCACAATCGTTGTTGCTCGGTCGGTGAATCGGCTTTATCCCACAAGAACCTAGAACTTGTCGCCATGACGGAGGTGGAGGAAGAATAAAGGCGGTATGTGGTGTGTTTCACGGTCCTGCGAGGGTCCCATATAAATAGCAGATGCCGACTAGGCGAGCGAATCAATGTTTGAATGTAGGGCCGGAGTGGGTTTCTTGGCCACCGCACTTATTTAATGACGGTAGGCGACGAACGGGTAGCCGCCCCGTCATTTATCTCCAACATTGAACAGGCGTGAAGACCGGGGCTCTAGGACGCGACACCGACTGTCTCTCTAGTGTACGGTCGTGTCGGCTCTAGCTGAGCATCAATGCTCGGCCAACATCCAATGGCAGCGACCTCCATGATTTCGCGCCACCGCTTCGCGCACGGGGAGGGCGCAAAAGTGGCAAAAGTGTTCCGGACGGTCCAGTACTAACGGATGCGGGAGGTTTGTGGGTCGGCGTTGGAGATGCCCTCATGACCCAAATAACGCGCACACATCGGCCTTGAGAGGTCACCAAAGTGAACTATCATTCTCTTAGCCGGGAATTCACTTTCAGTAAGCACTTTAGAATTTCCATGCGAAAACAAATAAATTTATCATGCTATGAAGTAAAAATTGTCATGATGCAATAGAGTAATTTTCATGCGCTTTCAATGATTTGCATGATTGCAACATGGATAATTTCCACCTTAAAAAGGTGAAAATTGACATGCTTAAGTTTTTCCCTGCCGACTAAAGGAAATCGTCATGCTACATTAATAGGAAGGATGAAAATTTTCATGCTACAAAAACAAATTGTCACCCGAATGTGTTCGCTCGGATTACCATCTTGACTGAAGCGTTTAGTGTCCTTAACTCGTATTTCACTCGGGGAGGTGCATGGAAGCGAACACGTTAGAATCCATGCCCCTCATCCAATGACGACCAAAGTGTTTGATCTTAATTGCTTAAAACCTTGCGTCAGTTCATTATACTTACAAAATTTGAATTATGAAATATCATAACAAGATTGTGATGGCACTAGTACTAATCTCATAATAGAGTTGCTTAAAAAATTCCATCGACATATCAAAGGATTAAGCTCGTCTTTCATTGGCATGGACTTAAACAAGATGTGATTGCTTTTGTCAAGGGATGCCCTATGTGTTAATGGTGGTGCCAACACAAAAATGAAGTGGGGTCAAATGCACTAAACTCTCTATACTATTAAAAAAATCCACAAATATGAACAAAGCTAAGGATGTAATCTAAAAATCAGTGGGCCGGTCAACTGACCCCACAACTAACACATAGAATCGACACTACTACATTCAACCGAGTAAATCGAAACATACCCCATATGCTAGGTTATTGTAGCATATATGTTTTGGATTCTACTTAAACCCCTATCAGCATGGATTTTATGGAAGGTTTGCCTCTCTCTAAAGACAAAGACACGATTCCGTTGGTGGTTGACAAATTCATCAAG
The DNA here is from genome assembly GCA_950022295.1 of Bromus sterilis. Classification (NCBI taxonomy): domain Eukaryota; kingdom Viridiplantae; phylum Streptophyta; class Magnoliopsida; order Poales; family Poaceae; genus Bromus; species Bromus sterilis. The sequence goes on along the minus strand of OX465597.1, from coordinate 318,030,648 downwards.
TGTTATGGGTTTATTCCTCAAAAACATTCTGTCACTTTCAAAATTGTGGCCATGACATTTTCTGACAATATATTCAGATTACACATAAGACATATATATTGATAGAGGCATGGTTACCCATAGAGTGATGGTCAAACTGAAAGAGTAAATCAATGTTTGGAGAAGTACTTGAGGTGTATGTATCTTTAGCAACCAAAAAATGGATGGGTCGACTCACTTAGATAATGTATTTGAGGTGTATGTATCTTTAGACAAATCGGTGCTATACCAAGACATGGTTCAGTGATGATGGTATATTTTGTTTCGGTCTTCTATCTTTAAAGGAGGGCGAAAATCTGTTTTCGAAAAATAGCGATAGATACATCTATTTGAGTGATAAAAAATTCCGGTCGAAGGGAGAACTAAATAGTTCGGTCGTGACACACACACACTCTCTTGCAAAGCGACTATAAAACCAGATTTATATCTTGTTTATAAAGTATTGTAAAATGTTTCACAGAAACTTATGGTTTCTTTCTACAGTTGTATTCCCTCTGTAAATTAATAAGATATTTTAGATAACTAAATTAGTTATTCAAAACATTTTGTATTAGTGTACGGAGGTACTACCTCTGTCTCATAATAGTATCGTTTTTGAACTAGACTAGCTTTAAAAACGTTAATATATTATGGGACGGAGGGAGTAGTAATTATGTGTGATATACAGAGAAACTGAATCAAAGTACAGTACGCAAACATGTGTGGTTTCCTTCTACACAGAAACTGAATCGGATTACACAGTACGCAAACCTTAGAAAAGGAAGCGGAGAGGAGGAAATAAATAAAAAAACGTATCCTTGCTGGACGGAGGGAATAATAGGTAGCCCAATAACAGATCCGCCGCCCCCCTCGCGCTCCACGACCCCGGCCTGTCGTCTTCTCCCCCAAATCTCAATCTCTCAAACCCTACAGCCGCCGATCCAGCCCTCCCCCCACCGCGCCGATCGCCGCCATGGCCGCCCCCAACAACAACGAAGCCGCCGACGCTCTGGCTGACGCCAGCGCCGCCGAAGCGCTGCCCCCCGCCGCCAGCGCCTCCACCAGCGAGGACACCTCGATCGAGGCGCTGGCGCGGCGCGTGCAGGAGCACATGACCCTCGCCAACAACCCCGGCGCCCGCCGCCACAAGTTCTGGGAGACGCAGCCCGTCGGCCAGTTCCGCGACGCCGCCGACGGCTCTCTCCCCGACGGCGCCATCGAGCCGCCCACCCCGCTCTCCGAGGTCCGCGCCGACCCCTACCCGCTCCCCGCCGCCTTCGAGTGGTTCACCTGCGATCTCGACGACGACTCCCTCGTCGCCGACCTCTACACCCTCCTCGCCCAGAACTACGTCGAGGACGACGAGAACATGTTCCGCTTCAACTACTCCCCGGCCTTCCTCCGCTGGGCGCTCCGCCCCCCATCCTTCTTCCGCGCCTGGCACATTGGCGTCCGGGCCAAGGAGTCCAAGAAGCTCGTCGCCTTCATATCCGGCGTCCCCGCGCGCATCCGTGCGCGCGAAGACGTTGTCCGCATGGCAGAGATCAACTTCCTCTGCGTCCACAAGAAGCTCCGATCCAAGCGCCTGGCCCCGGTCCTCATCCGCGAGGTCACCCGTCGCGTCCACCAGGAGAACATCTGGCAGGCTGCCTACACTGCCGGTGTCGTCCTCCCCACCCCCATCACCACCTGCCGCTACTGGCATCGGTCCCTCAACCCAAAGAAGCTCATCGACGTTGGCTTCTCCCACCTTGGTCCCCGCATGACAATGAGCCGCACCGTCCGTCTCTACAAGCTGCCTGATGCGCCGCTTACCCCCGGGTTCCGCCAGATGGAGCTGCGGGATGTTGCAGCAGTCACACGCTTGCTCAGGGCATACCTTGCAAGGTACGTGGTGGCGCCGGATTTTGATGAGCTTGATGTTGAGCACTGGTTGCTTCCCCAGGAGGATGTGGTGGACAGCTACCTTGTGGAGAGCCCTGAGACGCACGAGGTCACAGATTTCTGCAGCTTTTACACTCTGCCTTCATCGGTGCTGCACAATGCCAACTATTCAACTCTCAAGGCTGCATACTCGTACTATAATGTTGCTGTCAAGACCCCGTTGCAGCAGCTGATGAATGATGCACTGATTGTGGCCAAGCAGAAGAATTATGACGTGTTCAACGCCCTCGATGTCATGGAGAACGAAGGCTTCCTCAGGGAGCTCAAGTTTGGGCCTGGAGATGGGCAGCTGCACTATTATCTCTACAATTACCGCATCCGCAATGGAATCAAGCCATCTGAGCTTGGACTTGTGCTTCTATAGGGTGGTCAAGGCGCAGGATGGTGTTTGGGTTATACTCTTTTCAGCAGGTACTCCTTGTGTGGCTGGTTTAGTACGTGTCTTTCCTGGTTGCTACAGGTGGTGGTTTGATTCCCATCATGCTGTATGTTGCCCAGTGTGCAATCTGTCATAGCTCTTTTGATTATTGTGGCTGCAAATCTTCCATGCCTTTTCATGGGAATCCACAGTGATTTGCAAATGAGGAAACTTGAATTAGAAATTCCTTTTCAATTTTAAGACTGTATTTCAATTAGTTCCATTCAGTGTGTATGGTTCGAAGCATGTTATGATTGCACTGGGTTTACCAAAGAATTTTGATAGACTTGTGTTATGCTAAATCTTTCAAGTGCCATTGTGTTTGCTGTTATAACCATGTGTCTTTGTCGATTTACGACATTCACCACTGTTTCGTCAACAATGCCCCAAAATTTGATGTTCTTATGGTATGCAAATCTGTATAGTTTGTAATGCGGATTGTAGCCTAACGCCACTAGCATATGAGGTTGGTTTCTGGTGTTGAAATGACCAAGGTCGATAGCTAAACTTATCCTTATTAGGTCATTCCAGTTTTTTTTATCACTAATGTTTGTTGAATCATTGCACCAATATAAGCCACTCTATCAAGCTCCTGGCATCCTCTGCCTCTCTTTCTTGTTTTTGCACTTCCTTCAAATCTGTTTGAAACACTTGGTTCCCTGTTATTTTTCTATCTTTCTGTTTGAATCACTCATCCTTGTCTTTGGTCATCCCCACATTATGTAGTCTCAAATGTTTGTGGATGTTTACATCATTTGGCCTAAACTTATCATAACCCCTTACACTAGAATACAAGTGAAAGCAGTCCAACAAAAACTTTGGTTTCAAATAAAAAGCACCCGCTCTGCAAAGAAATATAGGAGCATTTAGATCACTCCTTTAGTAATCTAAATGCTCTTATATTTCTTTACGGAGGGAGTACCATTCTATTAAATACTCCCTTGGAACGGAGGGAGTAGTACTCATCATGGTTTCAAAAGTATCAACAGAGTTGTGTTGTGAACTCTGGAGTTCTTCTAGTCTTTGTCCATGCACTCTTGCATAGTTATTATGGTTTGTGGGTGCCCTTCATGGAAGGATCTGATGAAACATTGTGGAAGTGCTACAGTACCGCGACCTGATTGAAACGGCTGACAGGCCGTGGACTGGCTCCAAAATCTCCGAGTTCCCGATTGGTGTGTAAACATGATCTGATTCTCGATAAGCACTCCACTTCCTGCTTTTGTAAGCCTAGACATGCATGAGGGGTAGCTTTCCTGATTCTAGTTCGCTAGGAACCTCTTAAATTCTCCTGCATTTCTCTTTCCCTCAGGCGGCAACCTCTTTATTCTTCAAATCTTGGTGGGTTGTTCCTTGTTGGCTCAGAATCGAAGCATGCATTCCTTTGTCTTTTGGCATCAGTTGCATCTTGTGCTGATAATGTTGTCTGTGTCTTGATCAAAATCCAAAGGCTTGGTTGGTTGCTGAGCCTTGAGCAGTTCCTTGCCTCGCCGGCGGCCACAAGGGGCCATCAAGATCATTCGTTGCATCTTTCAGCTTGTGGCAGCTTGTGGACGGGGCTTGCCTGCTCCGTTCCCATGCTCCCCTTCCATTCGTTTAGGGTCTGTTCGGTTTTGGGATGGGGTGGAACGGAATGGAACCGTTCCGCACCCAGAGCCCGTTCCTGTGTTGTAAGACTTGTAGCTCGGCAGTCCACCGGGTAGGTTTGTTTCAACGGCTCTTCACAAATATAAGATGTACTCCGTATTTTAATACGAAATTGCTTCAAGTACGACCAAATCTGTCCGATACACGTACGATACTTGCATGGTAGGCCTCACACCGGCAGGCAACGAGCTGTTTGGTTTTAGTTTGGGCTGGCACATGGGATCGGACGGGCTCTCTTGCTTGGTAGAGCCCATCTCTTAAGAGCATCTTCAATTGTATATGTAAAATGACTAATTTTTACATTATCGAGGTCAAAAACACTAGTCCAATAGATGTTGTATATCTATTTTTCTTACAACATCACCTCTAAGTGTTGTATATTTTTTGTAGTTGATGTTCCAAATATACAACACCAACCCAAGTGTTGTAAAAAAACATCAGCCGTGCGCCAACCGTCACTTTCCCTCTCTTCCTTCTCCCCACTTCCCTTGCGTGGCCGCCGCCATCCAGATCCGTCACCGCCGGCCGTCCAACGCTCGCGCGACCGCCCCCGCGATAGATCCATCACCGCCGTCGACTCTGCCGCCGTTTCCCTCAATTTTCTGTCGTCGCCCGCGGCGGAATCGCTCGCGATGGCCACCGTTTTTGTCGTCGCCCGCGGCGGAATCGCCCGCGACAGCCGCTGTCTTCGCCTCGCTGTCGTCGCTGCGATTTCGGCTCCGTCGTCGCCCCTCTCCGCCTCGCCTCCGTCGCTGTCGTCGCCCCACCGACTCGCCTTCGCCTCGACTCCGACTTGCCTCTGCCCCGACTCCGTCGCCACTGGGCCGTTGTCGCCCCTCCGACTCGCCTACGCTTCGACTCCGTCGCCACCGTTGAGGGGAGGGGGATAACATTAACGCAACTAGCAGGGACAACTGGTGCTTTTGTAATGAACTAATATTTTCCATGTAATTGTGGTGCTTTTTTCTGAGTTTTCTCGTGTAGCAAAGGTTGATAGAACAATCGGTCCAAGCAAGAAGAAAGGTGATAAAGAAAAACGCCTAAATAAAATATACTACTTACTATTTATGGGGATGGAGCCTACAAGCAGGAGAGCCAGTCCGATCCTATATTCCATCCTAAACTCAAACAAAACGGCTCGTTGCTCGTAGCAGGCAGGATCGTACACGTATCGTATGAACTTTGTCGTACGTATAGCAGACCTCATTTTAATAAGGAATACTACCTCTGTCCCATAATATAATAACGTATTTTTTTGAGTTAGTCTAGCTTAAAAAACGTTACTACATTATGAGACGGAGGGAGTACATATAAACTAAAATGAGTGAACTGTTTCCTTAAAAATATGATATAATACAAGATTGTCTAGCTTGGGCATTTGATTATGTGCATCATTGTCATCAATCAAAGGTGCTTTGAAGATAGAGTTTGAAAAAGCTTTTGATATGATTGAGCACAATACCATCTTGGAAATTCTAAAGGCAAAGGATTTGGTGAAAGTGGTGCAACTGGATAAATATGCTATTTAACACTCGCACATCTGCAATGCTGCTTAGTGGAATCCTAGGGAAAGTTTTTCATTCCAAAAGAGGAATCAGATGGGATCTCTTTCCCACTCCTCTTTGTTCTTGTTGCTGATCTTTTTCAATCCATTTACAATGAAGCAATGGCTAATAATCTCATTGAAGCTCATGTCAAAGTGAACTCATGCCTTGAATTCTCTATCATCCAATATGTTGCCTACTATCATGGTGCTGCTTGCTAACCCCACACAACTGGACAAATCAAAAACCTCATTTTGCATTATGCTGCCTACACTGATCTTAAAGTAAACTACATCAAGTCCATGATTGTCTCCACTAATGTTAAGATCAAATCCATGTGACGACTGCTACTCTAACTGCTAGCTTGGGCATTTCCCTTTCACATACATGGGGTTACCTATGAGCACATCCAAACGGAACCGTCCCATCGAGCAAACCGTCCCTCGTGTCGCCCTCCCTGGTGGCACGAGGGGAACCTGGATTGAGGCGCCGTCGGCCCCTTCCTCCTTTTCCCTCGGCTCGCCGCCACCAGAGGAGCGGTCGACGAAGTCTGCGGCGGCACCAATGAAGGTAGCGGCAGGGCCCTTTCCCCTTTCGTTCGTTGGCAATCATGTGGCGCCGGCCTGGCAGACATGGATGGCGAGGGGCAGGGCCAAGGCTGCGCAGGGTTCGTGTACTAGCAACTGAGCGACACGATGGTTGGTGCTGGCCTAGGACACACACTTCTAATGATTTTCCTAAAGATGATGCATCTTTAACATTGTAAGTTAAAATTCTTCGTGTAGAGATGCTTAGTTGTTAGAGATAAGAGTAAGACATAACCCATTGTATACCGTCTTTTATTGTTAAATCTTGATTACGTAGTTGGTTTAATATAAGATTGCCTCATCAACCACTATATATGCCCTAATCAAATTATCGAGTTGACTCCACATGCCTCGCGCACGGGCAGTCCGCGTGTCATCGGTGTAGCTAAATCAAGGAGACAATCCTCGTGAGACGCTATAATTGTGGTGAGCCTCGTACACGGGGCACCGTTGAAGATCTCCTCTAGGCTAGACGCGGTGAGCATCTTTGTTCTCTCCCCTTCTCTTTCATCTATTATCTTTGCCTCGTGGATCCTATCTTTTGGCATTTTTATCTTGCTTTTTGCTATAAATTTTAAGAAAATTTCAAGTTCAAAATTTTCAAAAGTTTAAAATGTAAAAGAAAAAATTTTACAAAGTTGAAATCTTGCAGTTTCAGTATTCCCAAAGTCGAAATCTTGCGGTTTCAGAATTCTGAAAGTTGAAACTTTGAATGTTGAAAAAAATCCAAACGTTTGAGAATGCAAAAGCTAGGGAAGCGGACATCCCAGACGGGGTTGAAGTAACATTCAAAGTTTGGTATGCCGCAACAACGATTTCTGTGGGGAATGGACTCAAGACGTCCTTTTGGCACGCACCTTGGTTGGAGGGAAGGAAGCCAAAAGATATCGCGCCTCTCTTTTTTTAGTGCTCTAGTATGAAAAACTGCTCCGTTCAGAAGGCCATGTTGAGGGATGATTGGGTGAACAAGGTGCGCCTAGATGAGAACTTCTCCACAACCCACTTCTCGCAGTTTGTGGATCTTTGGAGCCTCACCACTAACATCCAGTTGAACAATGATATTGGCGATGAGATCCGTTGGAAGCTCACGGCGGACGGTGAGTATTCGGCGAAGTCGGCTTACAAGCTGCAATTCATGGGTCTTTTTTCTTCCTCTATGGACAGGTCGGTCTGGAGGCCCTGGGCTCCGCCTAAGACAAAGTTCTTTGTGTGGCTTGCTAATCAAAATAGGGTTTGGACTGCGGACCGCCTTGCCAAGAGAGGGTGGCCAAACTGCGGGCTTTGCCCTTTTTGCAAGCAAACGACGGAGTCTCTTGTCCACCTTCAGGTTCATTTTCGCTTCACGAGAAGAATCTGGGATCTCACTCAAGGATGGCTAGGTCTGCACAACGTCAACACCGGAGATTGGTTAAGCCTAAGTTTTAACGAGTGGTGGCTTTCAATGACCAACGTTTCCCCAAACCGCAAGGCCGTGGCCTCTCTCACCTTGCTCGTCACTTGGGAGGTGTGGAACGAGCGCAACGCTAGGGTGTTTCACAAAAAGAGTGCACCGCCGTTCGTCCTCTTAGACAAAATAAAAAATGAGGCCCGTTTTTGGGTCCTTGCGGGTGCCAAATGTTTGGGCAACTTGATGCTGCGGGAGTAGTTGCGTTGTATTTTGGTCGGTCACAAAACTTGCTTTCTTGCAATCCTCCTCTTAATTAATATATGGGGCAAAGCTTTTTCCCCCTGTTTAGTAAAAAAACAAAATCTAGGGAAATAATTCCAAAAGTTGTTTCTATAGTTTTTGAAACAATCGAAAAGAGATTTCCCAAAATTGAAAGTACCAGAAATGACATCCTTTTCGGGATGTCAACTATCGTGGTCATACTTAAGGTGTACCCTTAAGTATGATAGATCATGGGGTACTCTTAACATGGTGATAGCATATCAACAATCCACTAAGTTCTTTAAATCAAAGAAAATAAATGAAATCAACAAAGCACGTTACCGAGTTGTAAGCAACTCGGTAATCGTAAGTACTCGGAATAAGATAACTCCGAGTTACCCGTCATTCGGAAAGAACAGTCACCGAGTTATCAATTACTCGGAAATAAGGATTACTGAGCTAACTGCTACTTGGAAGGAAGGATGTAACAACCCAGATTTCACAAAAATTAAAATTTTTGTTTTCGGTGAGAATTGTTTGATTCTCTGATTTGTTTGCGGTGTTTGCATCCCCGATTTATCGATCGACGATTATTCCCCCCCCCTCTTATCTTGTATCGGACGGAGACCGACCCTTTCCACCCTGACACTCGACCTTTGCGACACCGCGTTTCGCCCGATCACCGTCGCGAAAACCGCACGAGACCAGCCGCAGCCAACGGAACGAAAAACTCCGTTTAATAATTAAACGGGAAAAAATTTATAGCGCGCCGGAAAGTGTTCTCGGAACGGTTCCAGCGCGAGGTGAACACCGCCGGCTCGACGCGCAGTTTGAAGTTTTACCCGAATCGGAGATCCTGCGGACCCCCGGCGGTCAAAAACGTAAACACCGCGCGCGCGAGAGAGAAAACCGGTGATGTTTTTGCAAACTGCCAGCCACCTGGGCTATATAAAGACCACCACTCCCCCACCTCCTTCTAGGGTTTCCCACTTGCAAAATTGCAGCCACCCTCTGAGATCTGCCTCAAAATTCTGCCCAAAAATCCCCACCACCGAAACCCTAGTCCCTGGCTGTTTTGGACCGTCAGATCTGCGGATCGACGACCGTGGAGGCGTCCACGTCGCCCCAGCCAGCCTCCCAGAGCAACCAGGCCCCGCCGGGCCCCACCAGCACCGCCGCGGCCCGCTCGGGCCCGGATCAGTACCGAGCCACCCCCGGCCATGGAGACCGCCGCGCCTCCCGACGGCCGCCGCGCCGCCCGATGCCGGCAAGCCGCCCCTCATGCCGGCCTCCTCTTTCCCCTTCCCTCTCGCGCTCACCTCCCTCCCCGCCTCGCCTGCAGGTCGCCGGAGGCCGACCCGCGCCGCCACGCCATGGTGGAGCCGAGGCGAGCTCGGGCTCGCGCCGCCGCCTCTCCAAGCTGCTCGCCGGCGCCTTCTCCGGCCTGGATCCGGCCACCCCGGTCGCCCTCGTGCCTCCTCGCCCCTCCTCGGGTCTCCTCTGTGCCGCCCCCTCGCTAGAATCCGGCAGGCCGCCGGCCGCCGGCGCAAGCCGCTGCCGATCCCGATCTGGATCGGGACGAACGAGCAGGCCGCCGCCGCTGCCAACGTGGGCCGGCCCAGCTCCCAGGTCCAGCGCCAGGCCGCGCCGCCCAGTCCGCCTCCTAGCCCAGCCGCCTCATGGGCCGTGCCCGTTAGGGTGAGGCCTTTTTCTTTCTTTTGTTGTTTATTTTTTCCCCTGGCTAACCCCTGCGAATTTTGGCGAAGTCCTTATTTTATTGTTGCTGATTCAATTTTGCGAGTAGATTTGCGAGTAATCTGTAGCCCGGATGACGTTGCGCCCAAAAGGAAATTTGTTTAGAATTGTGTGTACTTCAGTTAATCTTTTGTGAGCATTTTGATTTGAGGCCGTCTTGATGTTCTTAATCTCTGTTGAAGTGGGCATCAGGCTGTTAACTGCTACTAATTTCTGTTATGTGATGTTGCTGTTATTTTATTGCAAGTTTGCATGATGATTGTGACACATCCATGAGGCCTATTGCATTGATTCTTTTTGCATACTGTTAAGCATCATGTCTACTTCTATTACATGTATTGCATTGTCATGTTTGCATTCCTGGTCATAGTTATTTTTAGCTCCAAAGTTGCTATGCTGCTGTTTTTGACAACCACCTCTGTTTTTCACTAAGTCTGTAACGTCCCGATGCCATGTTGTTTGCTTAATATCTTTTGATCTGTGATGCCTATGACCTTGATTCTTGTTTGTATATGATCACCATCATGTCTAGTTCATGCTCATATATTGCTATGTCATGTTGCTGCACTTTTGCATATAGTTTTGCTCCTGTTGATACAACATAAAAATAACAATTTCTGCCATGTTTCTCTGATTTTCACTAAGTCCTTGACCAGTAATGTTTTATTGCATTTTGCATTAGCTATAATTAGTTGTTCATGATGTCTATTTGCATGATTCCTTTTGCCATGCCTTCTCTGCCATGTCTACTTTAGTTGCATATCATTTGTGAGCATGTTTGCATCCATTATCCTGTTTATGCATTGCTCTAAAGTGTGCTTCCTGATGTTGGCAGATTGTGCCCGTAACTTGTTTTGCTTGTATCTTTTTAACCGTAACTCCGTTTGGGGTGTTCCTTATATGTAACTTGATTAGTTTTTCGTGTACTTTGTGTTTATGATATTGTTTGCTGTTGTTAACCAACCTAAAATATGGTTTAGGGCAGAACAGTACCAATTACTTAAATTATCGTGGGGCACTTAGTGGTATGGCGTGTTTAGGTTGTGCCTCACTTAAATTGACTAGCATAGATAGTTTATCTTATGCTTCACCTCTTGACATGTTTGTGTGCTATGCCATGCTTGAGTGAGATGCCATGTTAACAACCTTTGTTGATCACCTGTAGCTAAACAACTTGAACCCTTGTAAATGTGCGGTATCGTCGTGTGTGACGAGTACTCCACTTAACCTGTTAGTAACCGCTCTCGACGGTAGGTGCGATGTCTCGTGTTGCCTTCTTGTTGATGCTTGCTCGTGTTTGCCTCGTAGTAATAGAGTGCTTGCTCGTTGATTGCTTCCAGTGTTTACCCTCAGGTGTGCTTCCGCGGGTACCTCTCGGAGCCGATGCGAGCTTACGATCAACTACACCTTCGGAACCCGACTTATCAACAGGCAAGGACTATACATTACTTATGATCCATTTTATTTCAACCAGCGGTTTGCATGCTAGTCTAGGATAGGTTCGATGTTTGATCCTACCACATGTTTACAACCTCTTTCAACCGATACAGCCATGTCCCCTCCTAGCAAACCATGTACGGCTATGTTACTATTGCTCGTTGCTCAGCCTCTGCTTAGTATGCATGCTTAGGATGCTACGATGTTACCCTGTTACTCCTTGGTTTGGGTTATCACATTATTATATTATTGTGGATGATATGATTATTATAATGTTGACTATATTCGACGAAGGATGGAAGGTCTAGGCTATCCCGCCCCGACGCTTTGTTCCATTCGAGTCACCTAGGACCCGAGTTCCGGGTATTGGTTTTAAGACGGAGCGTGCCTAACCGCGTGTGGGATTTTATGGGGTCCCTTTTCTTACCTACCTAGCTTCAAACATTTCCAGTGGTGGCCCAAGTTGATTTACCATTTGAAACCGTGTGTGTGCTGGTCGTCCGCCAGTAGTTTTCAAACCAACCTGGGCCAGCAGGGACATGGTTTCCTTGTTGGTCCACCTTGTTCGGCTGAAGACTCGGTTTCCCATGTGAGATTAACCGGCTATCCAAACCTGCGACAGACGGTAGAGACCGATTCGAGAGCGCAGCCGGCTTTTGAGTTGGGTGTCGACTCACCGGGGGCCACCCGGATTTGTTCGTTGTTAGTTAGAGGGACCTGTCGTTTCGGATCTCTCGGAACTAAATCATAAAATGGTTGCCTATAATGGGTAGCAACTGAGAGAGATGGGCGTGCGTGCGGAGCCTTGTAATGGGCAGTTGGTACACCCCTGCAGGGTTAAATCTTTTCGAGAAGCCGTGTCCACGGTTATGGACGACTTGAGACCTACTCCTTATTCATAGACAACAACAACTGAGGCACTCTTAATATAACTTGATCAACGTGTGTGTGTGCCTTGACTGCTTCTTCTTTGTCGGGATGCGAAGAGGAGGACAAGGATATGATAGGTGTTATGCTTGCGTAAGTAGGTGGATAGCAGACTTGTTGGAGGCGATTCCTCATCGAATGCTTGGATTCTTACCTTACTCTCTAGATCGTTAGCCACTTCATAAATGCTAGTGCGGCAGCAACCTCACCACTTACCCCTTCCTTACCGTAAACTACTAGTTCCTAGAATGACGAGTGATGAAGTCCTTGCTGGGTCAGTTGACCACTACAGTTGGATCCTGAGTACTTCTGTACTCATGATACTACCCCCAAACTCTTTTCAGGGTTCTTGATCGACAACAGGTATGGTGACCGACGTTTCACGTGGAGACTCGACGACGACTAGTTAGGAGGATCCCGGCGGAGGGCCTGGACCCGTGTGGTTATGGGGATCAATGTTTTTCTCTTTGCCAGTAGGCATTTGATTGTAGTCTGTACTCAGACATATACCTTCCGCTGATGTATTGTATTTAAGGCAATTGTATGCCGATTGTATGAGATGTTGTATCCTTGTATCTGTAATGTTGTGATATCATGTTGGAAATCCGGGGCATATGGCTATGTCATATGTCGCGGTGGGACCGATATGTGCTTCGTCCCCGGATCTGGATGGAAACATTTAGATCTGGAACAGTACCACATATCGTGCCTTACAAAGGAAGAGCAAAGTGAAAGGGCATGTGCCCTTATGTTTGGTTTTGGTAATTGATGACAATCTTTATGGACTAATGGTTTCCTTGAGTTATACTTTAAGGTTTGACCATAGGCAACGCTTGAAGATCATATGGTGGCTTCAAGGTTGTAAGATGAAGATTACGTGTTGACCAAGGTGTTCTTCATGGAGCTATCCAAAGATTGGTCAAGTAGATATGTGCAAGGTCAAGAGCAGCATCACGAAGATATCGTATGCTTGGAGCTTGCCGACCATTTGGTGATAATGGTCGTGTGAAGATGTGCCTAAAAGAGGCTCACCCATAATGGAGTATGGGGGAGCTATCTACAAGTCTTCGTCGAGCCGGAGGAATCAAGGAAGATGTTCCAACTTGAGGCGGGCATGATCTTCATCATCAAGCTCAAGTGGATTATGCACAAGACAAAGGTTTGACTAGATAGGTGTCTAGTTTACCGGTCTCTTGGTAGTAGTTAGGAGACCGTGTTATAGGCTAGGCCGAGTTGTTCGTGGAGAGCTCAAACCTTTTGCATCCTTGGCATCATCTTTATTGGTTCTTGTTTGGCTTTTCTCCGTGTGAGTTTTGGAGCTTGTGGTCTTCTTCATGACAAGCTCTTGTTCATCGAAAACAGAGTTCATATGCGTCTTCTCGTATGCTTTTCGATGTGGGAGATTTGCCGGGTCGTCTCGGTTAGAGGTTTCACACCTCTATTTGTTTGACATTTCTCCCTTGCCACTTCTAAATATTTCCAGTCGTGATTAGGCAGCTCTGTTCGTTAGCTTTCCATCAAGCTTGAGTTTGCCTTAATCGGAGCTCTTTTGCAGAAGTTGTGGCAGTTCAGGGTTTGCCTGTTTTATTTGGAGTTCATCTGTTGTGTGGCCTGGGCTCCCTGGTTCTGCCAGGGCGGTAGTACCGCTCGTGGAGCAGTAGTAGCGCGCCACGGTAGTACCGTGGGCGAGTACCGCACTCACTACCGTAAGTCCACTGGACTTTGCGGTAGTGGGCACGGTACTGGCCCCCGGTAGTACCGTGGGGCGGTAGTACCGCTCCCAGTGCGGTAGTACCGTGCCACGGTAGTACCGCGGGCAAGTACCGCACTCACTACCGTAAGTCCACTGGACTTTGCGGTAGTGGGCACGACACTGGGCTTCGGTAGTACCGCTCCCGACGCGGTAGTACCGCACCACGGTAGTACCGCTCTCCGAGCGGTAGTACCGTGGTTGGTGGGCTGCCAACGGGTTCCAACGGCTGGATTCGTGGGAGACTATAAAAGGGGTCTTCTTCCTCCTTTGTCTCCACCGGTTTTGTGCAAGTTCTTCCCCCCATTGTTGACCTCTTTGAGCTTGCTTACTCCCTTTCCCTCCCATGATTCTTGCTCCTTTTTGAGGGAAAAGAGAGAGGAGGTCTAGATCCACATTCTCCACCAAGCCATCTCTCCTCTAAGTGAGGGGAACCTTGTGGATCTAGATCTTGGAGTTCTTGGTGTTCTCCTTGTTCTTCCTCTCATATTCCTCCATAGCTTTTGTTGCTTTGGTGGGATTTGAGAGTTGGGGACTTGAGCACTTCGTGTGCTCTTGCCATTGCATTTGGTGCATCGGTTTGAGTTCTCTCCGAGGATTCGTTGTAGTAAGTGAAGTTGAGAAGATAGTTACTCGTGAGTGCATTGGCACTCTAGAGCTTGTTCTCTTGAGTGCATTGGCACTCTAGAGCTTGTTCCTCTTGGGTGCGTTGGCCCCTAGAGGCTTGTTGTTACGGAGCTCAATCATTGTGGTGGAAAGCTTCGGGACGCTACGGGAGCCTCCAATTCGGTTGTGGAGATTGCCCCGAGCATTTGTACGGGTTCGGTGACCGCCCCAAGGGTTGCCATTTGTACGGGTTCGGTGACCGCCCTCAAGTGTCCTAATAGTGGAATCACAGCATCTTGCATTGGTAAGAGCATGAGGAGAAATAGGGTGGCCCTCGTTGGCTTCGTGTGAGCATTGTGCTCCTCACCCTCTCCAAACGGAGACGTACTTCTCGCAAGAGAAGGAACTTCGGTAACAAATCCTTGTCTCCATCGGCTCCACTTGCGGTTATCTCTACCTTTACTTTGAGCAAGCTTATTACATTGTTTATCTTGTGCTTGCTCTTATTATTGTACATTGCTTGTCCCATAGGTTGTTCTTCTAGTCAACCTATTTACTTGTGCACCTACTTTGTGATAGCCTCAGTGCTCTTGTTATATATCTTTCTATCACATAGTTGTTTATCTTGTTTAGTATAAGTTGTTGGTGCACATAGTTGAGCCTAGCTTTTTTAGGTTTCTTGCTTGGCAAATTAAACGTTAAGTTTTATTCCGCATTTGTTCAAGCCAAAACCGTAATTATTTTAAGCGCCTATTGTGACGCCCCCAAAATCAATCCGTGTACAGTAATCATACACGCAGGGTACACGACTGAGATTAGGGTGCCACGGTGAGAATATCACAGCACAACACTAAACACAAAAGGATAAACCAATATGTTACAATAAAGGGGGTCACGCGGACCCGAATACATAAGTTATACAAGCCATAATATCTGAGTACAGACATAGTTGGTCAAGTTTTGCCTTAAGAAGGCTAGCACAAATAACATCAGAGATACAGATCGAAAAGGCAAGGCCTCCTGCCTGGGAGCCTCCGAAACTACTCCTGGTCCTGGTCAGCGGGGGTCTCGACGTAGTAGTATCCGCCTCCGGGGTACTCCTGCTCCTGGGCTCCAACGTCGACTGCAGCGGCCGATCAGGGAAAACAGTAAAGGAAATAAAGCAGGTGAGTATCTAGTATACGCGCGAGTCTTACGTCCGCTACTAAGCATTATGCATTGTATCAACGGAAAGAAGAGGCTGTATATAGTGGACTGAAAGACAGAAATCCAGAGCAAGGGTAAGAAGCTAGGCCTATCGACGACTAGCATCTTCCGACGATGTCTTGCAGCATGAGGTAAGAATCAGCCAACAGTTCATATAAAGCGTAAAGTAACAACGAAGCAGAAGTTGCTGCAACATTGTATAATATAAGTTTTAATGATTAACAATAATAATAATGCCTCCGATTTCACCTCCTCGACATCCCCGCGAGGAAGAAAACCCGGAACCATACAGTTTAATAATAATAGTTTCTAGTGGTAAGATCCAGCTTCAGCATAAAGCGTCCTGTTACCGTGGACACGGCTATCGATAGATTAATCTTCCCTGCAGGGGTGCACTGGCGTGACTCTACGATGCTCGGATCTCCAGGGTGGCGGGAACCTTGTTAGGGAATGCTCCACCAAAGATATCCGACACAAAGTAGCCCATCCTTCAGCAATCAACAGAGAGGTCATCTGCCGGACTATATCCTATGTACGCCGGGCTTTGGACCCTAACCCGAACGTACTCCTGCACGGTGCGTGACTGGCCGGTGAAGCAAAATCAAAGCAAATACAAATACACCGCTCGAGCAAGAGAAGACAACACCATCGGCCACCACATTAGCTTTTCCAGGGGTGTAAGAAATTCCCATGTTGTAGTCGGCTATTGTCTCGAGCCATCTCTGCTGGCGGAGATTCAGATCTGGTTGAGTAAACAGGTACTTCAGGCTTTGGTGGTCGGTGTAGATCTCGCAACGATTACCGACGAGGTAATGTCGCCATAGCTTCAATGCATAAATTACTGCTGCCAATTCAAGATCATGTGTTGGATACTTATCTTCGTGAGCACGCAATTGACGAGAGCCATAAGCAATCACTTTGCGCTCTTGCATTAGGACACAGCCTAATCCTTGACGAGATGCGTCACAATATATCACGAAGTCCTTCTGAGTATCAGGTGGAGCAAGCACTGGGGGAGAAGTGAGCTTGTCTTTGAGGGCTTGGAAACTTTCCTGACATTTATCTGTCCACTCAAACTTGACGCCTTTGTGAAGCAGGTTAGTCAGAGGCCTGGCAATCTTGGAGAAGTTCTCGACGAAACGGCGGCAATAGCTGGCGAGTCCGAGGAAACTCCTGACTTCCTTGACAGTCTTGGGAGGAGTCCAGTCAAGAATAGCCTGGATACGTTCTGGGTTGACGGCAATGCCATCCTTGGAAATCACGTGACCAAGGTAGGTCACTTCAGGAAGCCAGAACTCACACTTACAATACTTAGCGTAGAGTTTGTGTTCTCGAAGCTTTTCCAGTATAAGGCGAAGATGTTCAGCATGTTCTTCTTTATTCTTGGAGTATATTAAGATATCATCCAGATAAACCACGACAAACTTGTCGAGGTATTCCATGAATATATAGTTCATCAACCGGGAGAAAGTGGCTGGAGCATTCGTCAAGCCAAAGGACATGACAGTGTACTCGTATGAACCATAGCGAGTAATGAAAGCGGTCTTCGGAATGTCCTCTTCACGGACTCGGATTTGATGGTAACCCAACCTCAAGTCGAGTTTCGAAAACACCGTGGATCCAGCAAGTTGATCATAAAGATCATTGATCCGGGGGAGGGGGTACTTGTTCTGGATGGTGGCTTGGTTGATGGGTCGGTAATCTTGGACCAAACGATTTGTTCCATCGCTCTTCTTGACAAAGAGCGAAGGTGCTCCCCAAGAAGAGGAACTTGGGCGAATGAATCCTTTGTGAAGTGCTTCGTCAATCTCCTTCTTCAGTTCAAGGAGGTGGTGAGGTGGCATCTTATAGGGACGCTTGGCAATAGGGACGGTGCCAGGCTTCAGGTCGATGACAAATTCCACCTCTCGGATCGGGGGTATTCCCGGGAGTTCTTCTGGGAAGACGTCGGGAAAATCACGAACGACTGGAACGTTCTCAATCCCGTCGAGAGGTGAGACATTCAGAGCATTCATCATATAGATATGCGTTTCAGCATCACGGGTAATCCGGGTGGTGTGGTTAACAATCTCGCCGGAGGGGTGAAAAAGTTGGACAGAACTGGTGCCACAATAAAGTGCGGCATCGTGGACTTTCAACCAATCGATGCCCAGAATGAGGTCTATAGTGGAAGACTTCAGGAGGATGGGGGAAGCAAGGAACTCAATTCCTTCAATTTCGACGATGGTTTTGGGCACTATCTTGGAGGTGTGGCAATGACCTATCGGAGTGCGGACAACCATCGGTGGATCCATCTTTTCTACCATGAAGTTATGCGACAATGCAAATGCTTCCGACATGAATGAATGCGATGCTCCTGTATCAAATAAAACAGCAGCAGGTATTGAATTAACAAGAAGGGTACCCATCACGGTGGCAGGTTGCTCCTGAGCTTCTTCGACATTAATGTTGTAAGCATGCCCGCGAGTGTGAGAAGAAGACCCAGTGTTATAGTTGGGGGTCCTGTTGTTGCCACGGCCATTTCCACGGCCAGCAGGGTGAAATATCAGTTGATTCTGTCGCTGGGGGCAGTCTCTAGAAAAGTGACCTGGCTGATGGCACTTGAAGCACAGGCCATCCTGAGGACGGAGGGGTGCAGTCTCAGTCTTCGGCTGTCTCGGCGGGGGCGGAGGCAGACGAGGTGCAACATACGACGGCCTTGGTACAGGGGCATTTGGACGATACACACTGTGTGGAAGCCAAACGCGTTGCTTCTGTGCTGTGCCCGAAGATGAGCCAGCATCACGGGGGCGCTTCGCCGAACCACCGAACTTAAGCTGAGCGGTCTCAAGGGTGATAGTCTGATTCACCATGGTGGCGAAGTCGGGGAAGACGTGCAAAGCCAGTGCAAGCTGGAGATCTGCGTTGAGTCCATCACGGAACTTCTCTTGCCTACTTGCATCATTGGGGAGGTCACTTGCAGCATAGCGGGAGAGGCGGAGGAATTCCCTGTGATATGCCTCGACAGTATTGTTGCCCTAAACGAGGTTGCGGAACTCGGCCTTCATACGGTTCATAATCGCCTGGGGGACATAACGAGCACGGAAGGTAGCCTTGAAGTCATTCCAGGTGACGACAGTCCCTTCAACTAGCGAGCCCTTGTGAGTGTCCCACCACTGAGCAGCGGGGCCACGCAGGAAATAGGACGCAAAGTTGACGTAATCAGCAACGCTCACATTAGCGAACTCCAGCTGTCGAGTGATGTCACGAAGCCAATCATCAGCATCGAGTGGCTGTTCAGGCTGGTGGAAGAGAGGGGGATTGAGACGCATGAAATCCCGCAGAGTAACCACAGGCGGCTGATGCTGGTGCTGGTTCTGGTTCTGGTTCTGATTCTGGAGCTGATCTATGACTCCTTGCATAAACACTTGGTTCATCTGAAACTGCTGCATCATCGCGGCCATGTAGTCCGGCGGCGGAGGTGGATCGTTGGCACCACGACCACGACCACGACCACCACGACCAGCCATCCTGCTAGAATTTAACAGGGGTATTTCAGCGATGAACATTTTTAACGAGATGCCGGAAACGAGTAAGAGGTAAAGTGACAACAAAGAGGAGGCGCGGATATATAGGAGTAGTCATATAAGACATACACAACCACACATAGATTTAATCGAAAATCGGGCAGCGTAACGTCGTAGAAATTAAGGAAAAAGGACACACTAGGCGGCGCGCAGACCGCGGTAAGGATTACACGACGCGACATAGATTCCACTATGTCAATCACGCCGCAAGAAAACTGTTGGCCACATGAGTTAATGCCAGAGGACGCGCGGCCTGCCCAGAATGAGAATGGGATCCGCGGTCCGGGACCTGGGGTAGAACTCCTGCAACACGACTCAATCAATGGGGGGAAGCACCAAAAACGCCGGGTGGAATCAAGAGAACGTGATCCTAATGTCAGTTTGTAAAACTTACCAGCAAGGATAAGAGAGCAGAGTCCCAGAGCATAGGTAAGGAGAAAAGGATCCTAATACCATAGATATCACACGTAGTGACATCGATGTGGGCCCGTAAGCCAAATATTAAGTTAGCAAAATAGTTTTTCAAAGTCTAGACTCAACTTCGACCAGGTAGTGGTGGGGTGGCTTCCTATAGGAAGTCGGCTCTGATACCAACTTGTGACGCCCCCAAAATCAATCCGTGTACAGTAATCATACACGCAGGGTACACGACTGAGATTAGGGTGCCACGGTGAGAATATCACAGCACAACACTAAACACAAAAGGATAAACCAATATGTTACAATAAAGGGGGTCACGCGGACCCGAATACATAAGTTATACAAGCCATAATATCTGAGTACAGACATAGTTGGTCAAGTTTTGCCTTAAGAAGGCTAGCACAAATAACATCAGAGATACAGATCGAAAAGGCAAGGCCTCCTGCCTGGGAGCCTCCGAAACTACTCCTGGTCCTGGTCAGCGGGGGTCTCGACGTAGTAGTATCCGCCTCCGGGGTACTCCTGCTCCTGGGCTCCAACGTCGACTGCAGCGGCCGATCAGGCAAAACAGTAAAGGAAATAAAGCAGGTGAGTATCTAGTATACCCGCGAGTCTTACGTCCGCTACTAAGCATTATGCATTGTATCAACGGAAAGAAGAGGCTGTATATAGTGGACTGAAAGACAGAAATCCAGAGCAAGGGTAAGAAGCTAGGCCTATCGACGACTAGCATCTTCCGACGATGTCTTGCAGCATGAGGTAAGAATCAGCCAACAGTTCATATAAAGCGTAAAGTAACAACGAAGCAGAAGTTGCTGCAACGTTGTATAATATAAGTTTTAATGATTAACAATAATAATAATTCCTCCGAGTTCACCTCCTCGACATCCCCGCGAGGAAGAAAACCCGGAACCATACAGTTTAATAATAATAGTTTCTAGTGGTAAGATCCAGCTTCAGCATAAAGCGTCCTGTTACCGTGGACACGGCTATCGATAGATTAATCTTCCCTGCAGGGGTGCACTGGCGTGACTCTACGACGCTCGGATCTCCAGGGTGGTGGGAACCTTGTTAGGGAACGCTCCACCAAAGATATCCGACACAAAGTAGCCCATCCTTCGGCAATCAACAGAGAGGTCATCCGCCGGACTATATCCTATGTACGCCGGGCTTTGGACCCTAACCCGAACGTACTCCTGCACGGTGCGTGACTGGCCGGTGAAGCAAAATCAAAGCAAATACAAATACACCGCTCGAGCAAGAGAAGACAACACCACTTCCCGGCAATTAGCCCGCGGTACTGCTGACGTCTGAAGACCCTCGAACGAGACTACGATGCAGGGGATCCCACACTCCTCGTCCCACGTGTAGGTAGTGCGTACAAGCCAAAAGGCTACTCAAGACATCCGCCGAACCATTTAGCATTTTAATTAACCTGCGTGACAACCGTTATCGTTGCCTCGACTTAACCGACCCGCGGTCAACGACAGCAGTCAGTTCCACCAGTACATCGGTGCCTGCCCTGTCGTCCCACCAAGTCACTGCGGTTACCAACAAGGTGAACCGTCTCCTTACCTTGTCTCGCGTGTGCTCTTGGTAGAGCTCGACTTTTCGTAGTTTGGTAACTCTCGCGAGATACGAGCAGGGGCCAAGTACGCCAGTAACGTCGGTCGTACCCTCCCTGTCGTTCCCGACAATATACCTCTCGCGGGCACCGTTGGGTCACCCGACTTTCTTACCTTTAAGGACAACCGCTGTCCAGGACCCTATGGCGGCAAGACAAAGTCAGCCTCGAGTGGACTACAAGGATTACTCCTGGATAGCCCACACTTGAGGTGACTAGGCATAACCCAGTTAGGGGCCTTTGGCGGTGTCTGCTTGGTACCGTACCCGTGCAGTTGCATATATTGTATCCGTGTTCACTCCCCTGAGTGGTCACGTCCCGCTATCTAGTCCTAGCTAACAATGCGCAGGGCTCACTGCTGAATATATGCATAATTATAACAGGCAGCATAGGATAAAGGAAAGGTACATCAAGGGGTGACAAAATCAGGCTATGCAATTGACTAGGATTGTAATCGTAGCAGCAACAGTAACAATGCCTAGTGCAAGAAAGTACGGAAAGGTAGGCGATATCTGGGGAAGAGAATGGATCTGCTTGCCTGGAAGCTCGACGGTAGGGGCAGGGTCGTCGACGAAGTAGTCGTACCCGGCAGCAGTGTAGTCGGTGGTAGCAGCGGGGTCTACCGGAGATTAAGGGGGGAGGAAACAGTAAATACACGGCAATAATATACAAACATATGCATGACATGACAGATGAAATGTTAACGGTGTTCTAACGCAGTGCAATGTACTTTGCTTGGAGCGGGAATTCATCCGGGGATGAACTACGGCTCCGGGTGATTACCGGACAGGGTGTCCGGAGGGGGAAGGGTTCATGCCGGAGGTGTCGTGGACATCCGACAAGCATAAGGGGGGTGTATCCGTGTTAGTTGAACTATTCCGGACAACTTTCGTGTTCGGAATAAATTCATCCGGGTACTTTTTATCGTTACCGGGAATTATCGACAAACAGCCCGGAGGGGGGAATGTCGATGATCGGTGTGTTAGGGGGTGGGGTAGACATATGGACAGCGTATTCTTATTCGTTGTATTTTTCTGATCAATTTTCATGTATAAAGTTTTTCGATCCGATATACGGATTAAAAGATATTGATTTTATAAGTTTAATCAATTTTAAAACATTAAAAATCCCTTTTAATAATTTCTTTTATTATTTTAGTAACATTATCCAGAACAGTGTTGACTGGTCAAACCTGACCAGTGGGACCCACTGGTCAGCCTCACATTTCTAATAAATCATTTAATTAAATTAAAATAGAGCCAGGGCCCACATGTCATTCTGCTATTAACTAATTAACAGTTTTAATTAGCTTAAAGGGGCATGGGACCCACATGTCTGTCATACATGTTATAATTAGCAATTTTATTAACTCATAAAAGGGCAGGGCCCGCATGTCATCCAAACAGGGGGGGTTAACTTGTTTCAATTTAGCCTAATTACGGGGATTAGGGAGGTGGGGGCCCCCTTGTCAGCGGGGTAACCCCACGGTTCAGCAGAGGAGGGCTCGGTTGCCCATGGCGAGCCGGCCGGCGCCAAGGCCACCACGGCGGCGCTGCCGTCCCGGCGAGCAGGGGAGGAGCAGGGGGCGGGGCGTGGCCACAGGCGGCTGGTCGTGCGCGTGCCCACCCGGAGCTCGGCCAGAGCGCGCTGGGCGCGGGGCCGAGGCGCGACGAGCGCTTGCGCGTAACCATGGTGGTCACGGCCCGTGTAGGTGGTCAAAATGACGGCGAGCCGAGCGGAGGAGGGGAGGAACGGGGGGGGGCTCACATGGGAGCGGGGTTCGTCGCGGCCGAGGTCGGGGGAGGCCGGAGTTGGGGGGCGGTCGGGCGGTGCACTCGGGGCGGAGGGCGCGGTGCCGTGGGCGTGGCGTGAACCTTGTTAGGGAACGCCCCACCGAGGCTATCCGACACGACGCAGCCCATCCTAGGCTCAGCAGAGAGGCCATCCGCCGGACTATATCCTATGCGCCAAGGGGTCTAGGTCCCTCACCCTTGCACGCTCCTGCACGGTGCGAGTCTGGCCGGTGAAGGAAAAGCAAATCCAAACACACCTGCTGCAGCAAAAAGACAAGACCACTTCCCGGCGATCAGGCCGCAGTACTGCTGACGTCTGAAGAGCTTTCGGACGAACTACGACGCGGAGGGCCCACACCGTAATCCCACGTGTAGGTAGTGCGTACAGACCAACGGGTCTCTCAAGTCATCCTCCGAACCATTTAGCATTTTAATTAACCTGCGTGACAACCGTTATCGTTGCCTCGACTTAACCGACCCGCGGTCAACGACAGCAGTCAGGACCACCAGTACATCGGTGCCTGCCCTGTCGTCCCACCAAGTCACTGCGGTTACCAACAAGGTGAACCGTCTCCTTACCTTGTCTCGCGTGTGCTCTTGGTAGAGCTCGACTTTTTCGTTGTTTGGTAACTCTCGCGAGATACGAGCAGGGGCCAAGCACGCCAGTAACGTCGGTCGTACCCTCCTTGTCGTTCCCGACAATATACCTCTCGCGGGCACCGTTGGGTCTCCCGACTCTTACCTTTAAGGACACCAGTTGGTTCGAGTGCCTACCATTAAGTGAAACCAGGAGGTATCACCCTCGATGGCACACTTAAAGAGGTTTGACAGAGACATCAGCGGAATGAACTAAAGAGGTAAACCTCGTATCATTCCGGTGATGCTACGCTACTGAGCCGACGAGAGTGAAATACGAGTCCATTCCACTCGTAAGTCAAACTCGAAGCGACTCGGTTGAGTCTCGCCGTTGTAGGTTCCCTAGGGTGTCTGCATTGATCCGTACCTGTTGCAATTGTATATATTTTGTATCCGCGTCACTCCCCTGAGTGGTCACGGCCCGCTATCTAATCCTAGCTAACAATGCGCAGGGCTCACTGCTGAATAATGCATAATTATAATAGGCAGCATAGGATAAGGAAGGTACATCAAGGGGCGACAAAATCAGGCTATGCAATTGAATAGGATTGTAACGTAGCAGCAGCAGTAACAATGCCTAGTGCAAGAAAGTACGGAAAGGTAGGCGATATCTGGGGAAGAGAATGGCTCTGCTTGCCTGTAAGCTCGGTAGTAGGGGTACGGTCGTCGACGACGTAGTCGTACTCGGCAGCGGTGTAGTCAACGACAGTCTCGGGGTCTACCGGAGATTAAGGGGGGAGAAAACAGTAAATACACAGCAATAATATACAAACATATGCATGACATGACCGATGAAATGTTAACGGTGTTCTAACGCAGTGCAAAGCACGTTGCACGGAGTGGGAATTCATCCGGGGATGAACTACCGGCTCTGGGTGATTACCGGACAGGGTGTCCGGAGGGGGAAGGGTTCATGCCGGAGGTGTCGTGGACATCCGACAAAGATAAGGGGGGTGTATCCGTGTTAGTTGAACCATTCCGGACAACTTTCGTGTTCGGAATAAATTCATCCGGATACTTTAACAGTACCGGACAAATCATCGGACAAACGGTCCGGAGGGGAGGATGTCGATGTTCGGTGCGTTAGAGGGGTGTGGTTGGTATACGGATAGCGTATTCGTATTTTTTATATTTTTCTGATCAATTTTCATTTATAAAGTTTTTGAATCTGACTTACGGTTTAAAAGATATTGAATTTCCAAATTTAAATAAATTTAAATCAATATCTGGATTTTCTTCAATTATTAAATCAACATTATCCACAACCTTATCCAGAATAGTGCCACTGACATGTGGGGCCACCTTGTCATAGGCTGAGACCTTTGACTGGTCAAACTGACTGGTGGGACCAACTGTCATAGACTCAGAGGCTAACAGGGTATAATTTTTAATCTAACAAATAATCATTAGGGGGATGGGTCCACATGTCACTCACACATAGTTTAGTTAACATTTTAATTTATCAGGAAATTATCCAAATGGCCTGGACCCACCTGTTAGTGTCAGTGGGGGATCTCTTCAATATAATTAATTTGGCTGTTTTAATTAGGGACATGGGCCCATATGTCAGTGAGCTAGGGGGGTTATTTGTTAGCTAAACAGGGGGTTAGCCCCCGGCTTCAAACGGAGCACGCCGGCGGCGGGCCGTGGCTCGCCGGTGACGCCATCCCGGCCGGGGGGCGAGAGGGTTTGCGCAGCGAGGTGTGGGGGGGTGGCCATGCGCTGTGGAGCGGGCGCGCGCAGCCGTTGCTGCAACGCAGCGCGCAGGGAGGGGCGCGCGGCCACGGAGGTGGCCGGAGCCGAGCATGACGGTGAGCGGGGGCGAGGCGCGCTGCAGGGTGACCGGGCCATGGAGGGGGACATGCACAGGCGGCAACTGGCTCAAGCGGACGCGGCCAAGGGACAGGGCAGGACGCGGCCGAGGCGTGCTCTCGCCATGGCGGCGCGGCGGTGGCCACGGCCTAGTGGGGATGACGACCGGAGCGGCAAAAATGAAGGGGAAAAGAAGGGGTTGGGCGCGACAGCTCACAGGGAGCTCGTAGAGGAGGCAGTGGGCTCGGTGGAGGGGTCGACGACGACGAATTTGGTCGCCGACGGTGGGCGGCCAGGGCGGAGGGAATCGCCCGATGCGCGGCCTGTGGTGCTCCCCGGCGGCCATGGCTTGTTGCAGGCGAGGAGGTCGAGCGCGGCGGTCCTCCCAGACACACCGGCTGGGGCTCGGGAGGTCACTGGTCGCGAGTGCTCACGTCGGCACGTCTATGGCGGCCCGGGCGTCGCGAGACGACGAATGCGATGCGAGGAGAGGCCAATGGAACTAGGGTTAGGGTTCCTAGAGGAAGAGGGGCGCGGGGGGTGGCCCGGGTCTTAACCCCGCCGGCGGCTCGCCGGATTGCCGCCACGACGACGTCGACGGCCGTGGCGCCGCGGATGGCTGCCACACCATTGAGTGAGCAGTGAAGGGGAGGGAGGGGGTGCGGGCTGGGCTGGGCCGGGAGGGAGGGGAGGTGGGCCTTTGCCCAGGGCATAGGATAACCCTTTTCTTATTTTCTTTTTGTTTTTGTTTTCTGTTTCATTTGTATTATTTGTTTTAGTTAGTTTAGATTTTTCCAAAATGTGTAACTTATACCAATTTTTTTTAACATATTAAAGTGTTGCCACAAAAGTTTCGGGCCCAAAAAAAATACATTTAATTTTTTTATTTATTTTAAAGTGTTAAATGGGCCCTCTTAGCTACTGTTTTATATTTATATTATTTAATCTAACTTAGTAAATTCCCAATTCTATTCTTAATATCACCTACTGATTATTTACAATTTAATAATATTGGTCCCACAATTTTTAAATAAACTTTAATTTTCCACTTGTTATTATTATCCCATGGTAATTTAATATTACCCAAGCGATTGTTTAATTTCTATTATTACCTATCCACTTCAATTAAAATAACCATCGTCATATTAACATAGCCTAATTATTGTTAGGAAACTTTTTATAGACAGATCCCAACATTTTAGTTTAACCAGGATTTTCATTTTTCATTTTAATCTCCCATGAAAATCTTGATAACCCAATACTACTAGTTTCATAATTCACCATTGACTTTGGATTATTCAAATGACTAAGAATGATTTGGTTTAACCATGATCAAGTTGATTGACTGGCATCCACAATCCTTGGAGCAAGATTTACAATCCACATTGATTTGAAAATTTTATCAGGGTTGAAATTTGACACAGCTATGATCAAGGTGATCAAGGCTGGATTAGCAACAGTAACTATGATTACTGTAGGTGATTATTGTAGCGGGACACCCGGGGTGTTACAAGGGGCTGGACTTCGAGTACGCCGAGGAGGACCTCAGCAACAAGAGCGACGCGCTGCTGCGGATCCTACCGGTTGGCCGTCTTCGAGGAGGTCACCGGCGTGCAGCTGGTGGACGCGGAGGCGTTCCCGCTCTTCCACGCCTGGCTGCGCGACTTCGAGGCCCAGGACGAGGTCAGGGAGACCATCCCCTCCATCGACCGCCTCCTCGAGTACGCGCGCGGTCTCCGCCAGATGCTCGTCGCCATGGCCGTCGGCGCCGGCGCTGTTGCAGCCTCGATAGACGCCCCCACCGCCGCTCTGCCGCCGCGGCGCCCCCGGGCACCACCACGGCTATAGGGAGGCGAGGCTCCAGAGCTCGGCCGCGGCTCCGGCGGCGACGGGGCGTGGGCCGGGAGGCGCCGGCGCACGCGCAACACCGGCGTCTCCTCGCCGTCCGCGCAGAGCAGGCAGGTCCACGCGAGGAGTGAGCAAGACGACGCCCATGGAGGCGAGCACGGGGCAGACTGCGGCGCCGGGCGGCTGGAACAGGGCGAGCGGTCGGGATGGGACGGGCGGCATCGCGGGCGGGCGGCGCGAGGCCATGGTGCTTGTCGGCATGAGTGAGAAGAAACGGAGGAGAGAGATAGGATGGGGATGGGAGAATGACACATGGCTAGCATGTGGTGCGAGCGGTCGAGAGGCCCCGCGTCCGTTTCTTGTCCGTTATGAACCCAAAGCCAGAGCAATTTTGCGTGGCATATGCGTCTGCGCGGACAAAAGTTGAACAATAAATGGGTATGAGGCTGCGCATTGGCTCGCTTTTTTGCCGGTTTGACGCAAATTCGGACGCGCGGACAAAATGCGTCGGCGCGTTGGAGTTGCCCTAAAAGAAACCCTTCATCTCGTCCATGAACTCCATTGTGTCATAACCCGGGTTCCCTTGGTCGGCATGGGTGGAGCACCAAGCACCGCGACAGCCATGTAATCCGCATAAGTGAAGGGTATGATATGGCTAGGGGTGCCCCACCCGTAGTCGACCTCAAAGAACCCAAGCCTCGTCCAATCTGACACGAATAACACATTGTGCTCGAACATCAAGTGGTATGGATCAATCTTCACATCCCCTGATGCCTACTTGGCAAACTCCGAATGGAGCCTTGCCTTCCCATCCCTAATCATCTTGATCACGCCAAGTAGCCTCGTCGTGGCAACATCCTCGGCTGCCGCCGTCACGGTAACTGGGTAGAAGCAATTGCCGTAGAAGCCCCCGTCCTTCGGAAGAACCTGCGTGAGAAGGTGTCGGGTGTTCGCGAAGAAGCATATTTTGACCTCGGCTTCTGGATCGTACTTGATGGCCCGAGCCCGAGCCTGCCAAACCTTTGCAATGGCGACATCAAATGTTGAGCAGTGCTGACCCGTTTTTTGGAAATAGTTAGCCTTGACATCGGCGATACGGTCTGAGCATTCTTAGTTCTTTTTTTTGGGTCTGTCTAAACCACATGTACATGTGACATAATATGTCACATGTACGTTGACGTTTTTCTCAGATGTTTGTTTGTTAGTTTTCGCGAAAATAAAAGGCCCATCAAACTTTTGTGAAAAAGGAAATATCATTAGCCCAACTTTATAGATGCATAATGGGCCGGCCCAAGTGTGTGGGAGGCCACAGCCCTTTTTTTGTTTATTTCACGTTTTTTTTCTTCTTTTGTTCGTATTTTAAAATAATATCAATAATTATATTTAAAATGTTTTTAATGTATACACAAATTACGTTATGAATGAAACAATTCATTATGTTATTTAATCAATATTAATCAAGCATTTTGAAAAAATATTAAACATGTATGAAATTTGTTTATCATATATTAGAAAAATATATAAAACATATTCATTTATTTATGAAACAATGTTGACCAGGTATTCAAATTTAATAATTGTATATGGAATTGTTTTTATAATATATTAAAATTTCTAATCATGTATTAAAAAATGTTAAACCATATATGAAGAAAATATTGACCACGTATTTATTAAGTATATAGAAAAATTATACAATTTGTATTAAAAAATGTTGATCATCTATTTTTAAAAAAATTGATAAAAAAAATCTTGATCTTGTATTTAAAATTTTTAAACATGCATGAAAAATATGAAATATGTATACGAAAATATACAGAAAAAATGAAAAAAATGAAAAATTAGTCGGACCCAGTTGCGACTCGTTGGTGGACTTAGAGCTGAGAAAAAAAAAGTCGAACCCAGTTGCGACTCGTTACTGGACATGCAACTGAAAAAAAAAAGTCGAACCCAGTTGCGGCTCGTTGATGGACATTCAACCGATAAAAAAAGTCAGACCTAGTTGCGACTCATTGGTGACTTGCAACTAAGAAAAAAAGGTTGGACCCAGTTGCGACTCGTTGGTGGACATGCAACTGAGATAAAAAAAATAAAACCCAGTTGCAACTCATTGGTGGACATGCAACTGAGAAAAAAAGTCAGACCCAATTGTGACTAGTTGGTGGACTTGCAACTGGGAAAAAAAGTTGGAACCAATTACGACTCATTAGAGGACATGCAACCGAGAAAAAAAGATGGACCCAGTTGCGACTCGTTGATGGACATGCAACTGTAAAATGTCAGACCTATTTGCGACTCGTTGATGGACTTGCAACTGAGAAAAAAATAGTTGAACCCAGTTGCGACTCGTTGGTGGACATGCAACTGGAAAAAAAATGGAACACAGTTGCGACTCGTTGATGGACTTGCAACTGAGAAAAAAAGTCAAACCCAGTTGCGACTCATTGGTGAACTTGCAACTGAGAAACAGTAGTCGAACCTAGTTGTGACTCGTTGGTTGACATGCAATTGGAAAAAAAAGTCGAACACAGTTGCAACTCGTTGAGGGACTTGCAACTTAGAAAAAAGTCAAACTCAGTTGCGACTCATTGGTGAACTTGCAATTGAAAAAAAAAGTTAGACCCAGTTGCGACTCGTTGGTGGACATGCAACTGGAAAAAAAAAGACGGACCCAGTTGCGACTCGTTGGTGGACTTGAAACTGAGAAAAAATAGTCGAACCCAGTTGCGACTCGCTGGTGGACATGCAATTGGAAAAAAAGTCGAACCCAGTTGCGACTCGTTGAGAGACTTGCAACTGAGAAAAAAATCAAACCCAGTTGCGACTCATTGGTGAACTTGCAATTGAGAAAAAAAGATGGACCCAATTGCAACTCGTTGATGGACATGCAACTGAAAAAATGTCAGACCTATTTGCGACTCGTTGATGGACTTGCAACTGAGAAAAAAATAGTTGAACCTAGTTGCGACTCGTTGGTGGACATGCAACTGGAAAAAAATGGAACCCAGTTGCGACTCGTTGATGAACTTGCAACTGAGAAAAAAAGTAAAACCCAATTGCGACTCATTGGTGAACTTGCAACTGAGAAATAGTAGTCGAACCTAGTTGTGACTCGTTGGTGGACATGAAAATAAAAAAATGGACCCAATTGCGACTCGTTGGTGGACTTGCAACTGAGAAACAATAGTCAAACCGAGTTGCGTCTCGTTGGTGGACATGCAACTGAAAAAAAAAGTCAAAACCAGTTGCGACTCGTTGGTGGACTTGAAACTGAGAAAAAAAGTCAAACTCAGTTGCGACTCAATGGTGAACTTGCAACTGAGAAAAAAAGTTAGACTCATTTACGACTCATTAATGGACATACAACTACAAAAAGATGGACCCAGTTACGACTCGTTGGTGGACATGCAACTGAGAAAAATTGTCGAACACAGTTGCGACTCGTTGATGGACATGCAACTGAGAAAAAATTGTCGAACACAGTTGCGACTCGTTGGTGGACATGCAACTGAGAAAAATAGTCGAACCCAGTTGCGACTCGTTGGTGAACTTGCAACTGAGAAAAAAAAGTCGAACCCAGTTACAACTCATTGCTGGAATTGCAACTGAGAAAAAAAAATCAAACCTAGTTGGACTAATTGATGGACATGCAACTGAGAAAAAAAATTGGATCTAGTTGCGACTTATTGGTGGACTTGCAACTAAGAAAAAAAAGGTGTGCTGGTGGCCGAAGTGATGTGGGCGTCAGGCAGCATCTGCGTTGACAGCTCGATCAAATTGGATCCGCATCTGAGATAATCAAGTCGCATGTACATACATTTTAGCAAAATCATAATTAAAAAACAAAAAAGGTCAGTTGCATGTGGGTTGAAGAGTTGCAACTGAGTTGTATAATAAAAAAATAAAAAATTGAAAAAATGGTCAGTTGCATGTGGGTTGGGTTGATTACTTGCAATTGGGATGTAAAAAATGGTCAGTTGCATATGGAGGGGTGAGTTGCAACTAAGTTGTATAAAAAAACACAAAATAGGTCAATTTGATGTGGATGGGTGAGTTGCAACTGATTGATGAGAGGTATTATGCAAAAAAGGCATGAAACATACAAAAAAAAACTGATTCATTTCTGCGAGAAGTAGTTCATTATATAAAACACTGGGAGTCTCCTGAACAACAAATGGTTAGGCTTGCAAACAACAACAAAAGGGAAAAAAATAGTCAAGTTGCAAGTTGAATGGTTTAATTGAAGAATTAAAAACATAAGGCGGGCCAAAAAATAATTATTCTCGAGGGAAGAATTAAAGTGCTTCAGTTTCAAGGAAGTGAAATTATACTTTGAAATGGATTAATTAAAAAAATAAGGCGGGCCAAAAAATAATTATCATATAATTTAAAAACTTTGTATTTAAATTTTTTTATTCTATATTATATATGTTCACGTTATAGAACAAAAACCTCACTATGTATTTTAAAAATGTTACCATGTTAAAAAAAGTTCAGTAACTATTTTTAATACGTTGTATGTTATGAAAAGTTATAGAAAAAATCAATAGAAAAATAAAAGCTAATGAAAATACAAAACTGAAAAAGGAAAAAAAATAGAACAACTAAAAACGAAAATCAAAACAGAAAAGAAAAACGAAACAGAAATAAATATAAGAAAAGTTGTATACATTGGGCCGGCCACCTCTCTTTTTCTGTGATGAGGTGCTTCGAAAGGGACAAATCAATCGCTAAAAAAACTAGCAAAGGATAAACCAGCTCGAGGCAGTCCACCTTCCGCGCGGCCCAAGCAACCAGCCCAACAAACAAAAAACGATTCGCTAAAAAAACATTGTTTAGCTGGGTACATGTGACATACATAAAACACATGTACATGTGTTTTAGCACTTTCGCTTTCTTTTATTAGAAATAAAACTACTGTGTTAGGAGAGAATAACACTCGGCGTATCACTGATGACAGGCGCCCAACACCTTTAATTTCCGTCAGTGCATAGGTGCCCTGATCGATCGTCGATCAGATGGCAAAGTATGCATGTCAGGTGAGTGAGAATGGTGAATAGGTAAATTAAGTAGAGTACCTTGGCAGATGTTTGCACGGGACGTAGACAGCTAGCACTTGTCGCACTCTATATATGCTACCACCAAGTCCTATATTTTCATACAAAAGAACTACAGTACCAACATCTCTCATGGTAAAGTGTATATCCCAGGACAACGAGTTAATTGCAAAAAAGTACTACAATTCAGACCGTATTTACAGCATGATACCACTTTTTAATTTTTTTGCAAATACGTATCAAGATACAGGCAGGTCGTTGCAAAAAATGGTATTTGTACGTATAGATGTTGTATCTGACAGCTCGGGCCCGCTGTCAGCGACACATGGTATCTAATTTTTGCAGAAGAAACCTTAGCTTTTAATTCATTCACAAATAGGTCATTGCGACAGAGAAAAAGAATGATCTTCGCGTGATTCGAACTCGCGCGCTCACAGTTGAGAGGGCGCCCGATATGTGACCTATAATGTATATGCAAAATGCAAGGCCCACCTGCTGATACTTTTGTACTATTCATATGCTGCTAATTATTTTAAATATAAGGCGTAAAACATATATAAATTTTAATAAATAAATCATTAATTACTAATATATATTAAATCATATATTAATATAATAATTGCATATGAATATAACTAAAAATATTTACGCTTATGAAAAATTACGTATTTAAAAAAGTATATAGGCCTGTTAATTTTTTCCTATAATTTAAAATTAAATTAATTGCATATGCTCGTGTTTTAAATCATGCATATTTTTACATCCGGGATCCTCATATTTTTATGTCTTATAAATTAAATTAAACTTTTACAGTTAATAATTAATTATACCTAGTATATTTAGTATATTTACATTTAACTTTATCATCATTACTCGTAATAAAAAGGTAGTAATTTCATTATATATATTATTTTATCAGTTAATATTTGATAATTTATAATCTAAATGTTTAATTATAATTATCTGAACATTTTTAACAAGCCTAAATACTTTTTAAACAGTCCTAAATACTCTTTAAAATGCGTAATTTTGCATAATCGTAAATACTTTTAATTATCTTGAATTTTCAGTTTCATCCAGATAATTAAGTAACCAATATTTATTTATTATATTAATATATGATTTATTATATTTTAGTAATTGATAATTTATATTTAACGCCTTGTATAGAGCCCCTAAAAAAACGCCTTGTATAGAAAAGAAACTGCAGCAGGGCAGCCCGTTTAATTCATTTATTAAGCTCTATGTTGTACAGTTAACGCGAATATCTTACTAGCCCAGTGGTCGCTTGTTCGGGTAATCAACAGCGAGCGCTTGAGTTCGTACCTCTGCTTGACCTTAAATTTTTCGCTTTCGCAAGGACCTAATCGTGAATGAATTAAAAGCTAAGGGTTCTTCTGCAAAAATTAGATACCATGTGTCGCTGACAGCGGGCCCAAGCTGTCAGATACAACATCTATATTTGTAAATACCATTTTTTGCAACGATCTGCCTGTATCTTGGTACGTATTTGTAATTTTTTTAAAGATGGTACCATGCTGTAAATACGGTCTGAATTGTGGTACCTTTTAGCAATTAACTCCACGACAACACATGAAAAAACATGGTGATCCTGCATACGCATAAACTGCAAACTAATTGCTCCACGTATCATGCCAACAAAACTGTGAGAATGGAAAATCGAATGATACGCATACGGCAACAGATGTGTCGTATATATTTGCTTTGCTGGTTGCAGCTGGTAACTGGTTTCTCATTGCTGAATTAATTCATGGCGATGGTTTCTTGATGTTGTGGGCTGCTTTCTCCATGCTTAAAATGTCCATATCCTTCTTTTTGGAACACAAATATATGTATATATACGTTGTTCAGTTAAGTTGGTGTCATGAAAATTTTAACGTTCACTTACTGCCTTTGATCATCGCACATGTGAAATGCATGAAAGATGCGAACTGCAAATGCCTAAACATTTTCCGCAAGGAGCCTAGATTTCACGTAGACATGATACACACCTGCATCATGACCGGGATACTGGTAGGGTCAACACCTTCCTCGGGAGCGGGCAGCAGCTCCTCCTCACATAGCATGAGAGGGTAGTCCAGGCCGTTGACGTCCTGGAGGCTGCAGTCGGCGGCGGCCTCGACAAACCAAGCGCCGTCGCTGGTGCACGCAACGCAGGCCTCGCCGTCCGCCACTGAGCCGACGAAGCTGCCGGCGAACGCGGGGTATGCCACCAGCGCGCGCGACAGTGCGGTGCGGATCACCTCGGCCGGCCTGGCGCCGTCGACGACACGGCGGTCGCCGTTGTGCCGGAACACGTGCAGAGACCGCACGGTGTGGCGCAGCCCCGGCACGCGGTCGATGGCGGACAGCTCCAGCGTCTCGCCCGACGCCGGCGCGGCCGGCGCGACCATGCACTGCGATTTCCTCGCCAGGGTGATCGATACCATGGTGACTGTGATGGCCGTGGCCAGTGTGTGTGTGTGTCTGACTGTCGCGCAAGGGTGTGCGATGCGAAATGTGACTAGTGTGAGGCGTCGAGAGAGCACATGATGCCTATTTATAACGCGGCAGTGCCTTTTCTTTTAGGGGTTAACACGGCAGTGGTAGTTTTCTCTTTTTCTTTTTTCAGCTCTAAACCACACTTCATTAAAATCTAGGTATAAATATTCGGCATACAAGAAGGGTTATGGGGAGCAGTCAGCCACAAACGGCGTCCCGGAGATAGTTCTGTAGAAAATTTAGCAATAAGATGTGCCTTCTGGTTTGATGACCGACCTTCAAAGATGATGATTTTGCATGGAGCCATCGTTGATCTTCGTTGTTGGATCTCCCTCACGACAGTGCTTCGGATTCCTCCGCTGCCAGAGTTTATCTCCTCTACTACACCTTTAGCATCACATGCAATGACAACATCATGTAGGCCCAAGTCTGCCGTAAGTGCCAAAGCCTCTCGGCACGCTAGCATTTCCAGAGTTGCTGACTTCGAGATCTCTCCAAAAGTTAGCGTCGAAGAGCCCATATATTCTCCTTCAAAGTTCCTGCAAATTGTAGCTGCGGCACCGGAACCAAAGTTGTAGAAGCTACCGTCAACATTGATTTTGAAAGTTCCTATAGGAGGGTGCTCCCGCCTGGTTTTTCTCCTTGTGATGTTGCTGGCCTGCCTTGGAATGGATTGAACAGATGCTCGGTTTGAAGTTGATGTCGTGTCAAGATCCATGATGAAACGGTTGACGAACAAATGGGTTGCAAGAGGACTTTGAAAGATCCCCTCGTGTATGATTTTCCTCCTGGCAGTCCATATAGCCCACATCGTGACCGTCACCCTCATGAACTTAACATGCGATAATGATTCCAAAAGCATGAAAAGCCAGTTTTTAGCAGTGCTAGCTGTCGTGGATATCATATGTTCCACATGTTTTGCGTCCTCCAGGCCCAAACGCACCGATCCATAGAGCAATCAATTAGCAAATGACGTCAGGAATCCTCTGTTGGGATACGGGGCAGAAAACACAAAATTTTCATACCTACGGTACCCGAACCCAAGATCTATGCTATGGCGATGTAAAGTAACGGAGGGAATCGGTGTTCATACCTTTGAAGACCGAAAGAGGGAAACGTTCTTGCGAACGTGGCTGGCGTAGACTCTGATCTACGACCTCCCTGTCGTGTAGAAGACCACCACCGGCAAGGATGACTCCCGGTAAACCTCCAGCGACTAAGTAGCACCACAGGTGTAGTGCCTCGAAGAGATTATACACGTACGGTACAATCGATGTTCCTCCCGGGCCCCGAACCAGGCGAGTAGCGGAAGAAAGACGGCTACGGATCCCGACTTCAGCAGAACGACGACCTGCCTTATGGTGGAGAACTCCAATCCTGGTGCAGACTCCAAACAAGGGGAGTCCACTTCCGGGAAGGAGAAAGAGGAAGAAGGAGATATTGGTGTGTTGGAAAAAGGGGGGGTCTACCCCTCCTTATATAGGCCAAGGGGGGGTGCTATCCTCCTCCCCTCCCCCATGTGGGACTAAACTCCCAAAGGGGGGGGTGCGCCGGCCAAGGGGGGTGGTGGGCTCCACCCTTGGCGCCAAGCCCAAGGGGGGAGACCCCCTCCTCCCTTAATGGGCCCCATGGGGCCATATAGCCTTTTCCCATTTTTTTAATTTTTTTAATATGTTTTAAATATTTAATTCAGATAATTAAATAATAAAACATTATTAAAACAATTAAACTTTATTTTGAACTATTCAAAATGTCCGGAAACTATTCCGTCCTCTTCCGGAACTATTCCGGTGATTCCTCCTATTTCACCGATTGATCCCGTAACTGTCCTATGCATCGATTGCCCTTAAGTGTAACACCCTAATGGTCCGGGAAACAGCAGACATGGTCGAGACTCTTCTCATTGACCAATGACTAGTCAGTTGGACCTGGTTACAATCCTTGACAGCCCCTGCGCTTCCATCGAATGAACTTCGATCGCTTTTGGAAACCGTTAACGATACGACGTAATCCCTTTGTGCTGTGGTACTTTGTTTGTCCGAGGTTTGATCGTCGGTATACTACATACCGTGTTCACATCTCATTCACAACAAACAACTTCTCTCGTCCATGATCATTGCATCTCTTGTGACCTAGTCACGTCCTTGCAAGGTGTTGATGCAATATCACCGAGTGGGCCCAGAGTACCTGTCCTGTTCACAAGGACTGAAAAATCCCGCTCTGATCTATTAACATACTCATCAACCATCTATCTCGGAATACCCAAAGTGCACCGTTATAGCCAGCATATTTCAGTCAGGCGGTGGGATACAAATCAAAGTCTCCTCATAGATGACAATTACTTATGATCATTACGGTCTAAGGACTAAGCCATATGTTACAAAGTCATAGCAACGTTGAACTATGTGACTCGATCACATTGCAATACTTTAGGTGGGTGTACGTCCATCACATCATTCCCCTTAACGATATGACCTCATTGTCAATGGACTTAAGTGTCGCCATGATCAGGAAAGCTTGATCAATCAATTGCCCAATGAGATAGTTTACCCGAGTTAAACTAAGGACCATGTTTATACTACACCTGTATTAGTATTTCCAAGTAATACAGTTATAACACAGTATAAAACGTATTATGAACAAAACAGATATGTGACAAATATCTTTACTAATTTGTCTCTAGGGCACATATCCAACAGTCTCCCACTTGCACTAGAGTACAAATTACACTAGTTTACATCAGGTATGTATCTAACACCAATGGTCTCTCGGTGTTCTTCAAACTTGCCCTGTGGAAGAGGTTTAGTCATCGGGTCTGCTGCGTTCAGATCCGTATGTATCTTGTGAATCCTAGTGTGTCCATCCCTGACGTAGTCTCGCGTCACATGAAACTTTCGGAGGATGTGCTTGGCTGTAGAGTGAGTTCTTGGCTCCTTCGCGTTAGCAATGGCACCCGTGTTGTCGCAGAAGATTCCCACGGGGTCAGTGCAACTGGGAAAGACGCCAAGCTCGATCACGAACTTCTTCAGCCACAGCGCCTCGTTTGACGCTTCGCAGGCGGCAATATACTCCGACTCCATTGTAGATTGGGCGAGGACTGACTGTTTGCCGCTCCTCCAGCAAATTGCGCCACCGTTCAACATGAAAACATATCCCGTCTGGGATTTCGAGTCATCTAGATCTGAGCCGAGGCTTGCGTCAACGTAACCCTTTACGGTGAGCTCCTCATCAACTCCTCCATAAACGATAAAGAGATCCTTGGTTCTTCTCAAGTACTTAAGGATGTTCTTTACTACTGTCCAGTGAGTCATTCCCGGGTTACTCTGGTAGCGATTAGTCATACTAATGGCCAGCACTAAATCCGGTCTGGTACATAACATAGCATACATGAGAGAACCTATGGCTGAGGCATAGGGCTTTGAGGACATCTCCTCCTCTTTTGCTGTGGTTGGGCATTGAGTCACGCTTAATTTGACACCTTTTATAACTGGCAAGAGGCCTCTCTTGGAGTTACCCATACTGAACCTTTTCAATATCTTGTCAATATAAGTGTTCTGAATCAAGGCCAACCGTCGATTAGGTCTATCTCTATAGATCTTAATCCCCAATATGTACGCAGCTTCACCTAGGTCCTTCATGGAAAATTGTCCATTTAGATATTCCTTCACTTCCTCTAATAATTTCTTATTGTTCCCTATTAGTAATATGTCATCTACATATAACACAAGGAATGCTACAGAGCTCCCACTCAGTTTCTTATAGACGCAGAACTCTTCGACGTTTTGGACAAATCCAAAAGCTTTAATGACATCATCAAATCAAAGATTCCAGCTCCGAGATGCTTGCTTCAGCCCATAGATGGACCGTTGAAGCTTGCATACCTTACCAGCGTTCCTTGGATCGACAAACCCCTCTGGTTGCATCATATACAACTCTTCCTCAATGTTGCCATTTAGGAATGAAGTTTTCACATCCATCTGCCATATCTCGTAATCATGATATGCAGCTATTGCTAGTAGGATCCGAATAGACTTTATCATCGCTACAGGAGAGAACGTCTCCTCGTAGTCAACTCCTTGAATTTGTCGGAACCCCTTCGCGACAAGTCGAGCTTTGTAGACAGATACGTTTCCGTCTGCGTCAGTCTTTTTCTTGAAAATCCATTTATTCTCGAGGGCCTTGCGGTCCTCGGGAATATCCACCAAAGTCCATACTTTGTTGGTGTACATGGAGTCTATTTCGGATTTCATGGCTTCAAGCCATTTCTCGGACTCGGGTCCCTCCATTGCTTCTTTGTAACTTGTAGGTTCATCCGACTCATCAGCCGAGATTGCATTCACAAGCTGTCCGTAAAACTCAGTAGGTTGACGGACTCTTGATGACCTACGGGGCATAAAAGGTTCCTCTTCATTCTCATCATGAATGTCATGATCGTTATGAATGTCGTTCTGGCCATTCTCTTTAGCTCCCACTGTGGAAGATGGTTCCAGAACAATTTCCGTAGCCGTTTCTTCCAATTGGAGTGATTGGTCAGTCACTTCATCGAGGTCTATTTTCCTCCCACTCAACTCTTTCGCGAGAAACTCCTTGTCAAGAAAGTGTCCCGTCTTGGCAACAAACGTTTTGCTGTCAGACTTGTTGTAGAAGGTGTATCCACAAGTTTCCTTGGGATAGCCCACAAAGATGCACTTATCCGCCTTGGATTCAAGTTTGTCAGGCTGTAGTTTCCTAACATAAGCCTCACAACCCCAAATCTTCAGGTGAGACAACTTAGGTTTCGTGCCATGCCATTCTTCAAATGGTGTTATCTTTACGGATTTGGATGGAGCCCTATTAAGAATATGAGCGGCAATTTCTAATGCATACCCCAAGAATGACACAGGCAAATCAGTATGAGACATCATCGATCGTACGCTATCCAATAGGGTTCGATTATGTCGCTCAGCCACACCGTTTCTCTGAGGTGTGCCTGCCGGCGTAATCTGTGGTACTATGCCACAAGACTTCAGATGATTGCCAAACTCGTGACTCAAATACTCGCCACCTCGATCCGATCAAAGGTGCTTGATTTTCTTTCCGAGTAGATTTTCGACCTCATTCTGAAATTCCTTGAACTTTTCAAAGGTTTCAGACTTGTGCTTCATCAAGTAAATATACCCATATCTACTCAAGTCATCAGTAAAGGTCACGAAGTAACGAAGACCATTGCGAGTGGGGACGTTCATGGGTCCACATACATCCGTGTGTATGATCCCCAATAAGTCATCCGCACGCTCCATTATCCCATTGAATGGAGTCCTTATCATTTTGCCCATGAGGCATGGTTCACATGTATCAAGGGATCCAAAATCCAATGACTCAAGAAGTCCATCCTTATGGAGCTTCTCCATGCGCTTTATACCAATATGACCAAGTCGGCAATGCCACATCTTCATGTGATCTTCATCATTCTTCAATCTTTTGGCCTCAATATTGTTAATGTGACACACGTCACCATCGAGATCAAGTACGAATAAACCATGCAATTCCGGTGCGTGAACATAAAACATTTCATCCTTATAAATCGAACAACCAATTGTATCAGACTTAAAAGAATAGCAGTCTCGCTTCAAGCAAGAGCCACTAACGATGTTCACACTCAACGCGGGTACATAGTAGCAATTATTCTGAACTAAAACCAATCCCGAAGGGAGACTAAGATGCTTCGTGCCGACCACCAAGACTTCAATTTGACAGCCATTCCCCACGCGCATCGTCACTTCATCTTTGAGAAAGCGTCTCCTATTCCTTAGTCCCTGAATGGAATTAGAAATATGAGCGACAGATCCTGTATCAAATATCCAGGATGTGTTCCCGGCGCTTGTCAAGAGAAGATCAACAATATGTATATCAAATATACCTTCTTCTCTCTTGGCGACCTTGCCAGCCTTTTTGTCCTTTAGGTACTTGGGGCAGTTGCGTTTCCAGTTACCTTCACCCTTGCAGTAGAAGCACTCCACTCCGGGTTTAGGCTTGGGTGCCTTGGGAGGAGCGGCAACTGACTTGCCATCCCTCTTGGGGCCACCTCTCTTGGCCTTCTCCCGCCTTCTTGAATTCTTGAAGTCAGTGGTCTTGTTGACCATGAAGACGGCGTGCTCCTTCTTGATCTCAACCTCGGCGCTCTTCAGCATGGCGAACAACTCAGAAGGGGTTTTGGTCATCCCCTGCATGTTGTAGTTCAGCACAAAGCCTTTGTAGCTAGGGGGAAGCGACTGCAACACCCTATCAACAGAAAGTTCATCTGGAATCTGGCATTCCAGAGCATTCAAGCACTGAACGTAGCCAGACATTTTGACTACGTGCTCACTCACGCTGCCGTGCTCGTCCATCTTTGCTGAGAAGAAGGCTTCAGAAGCCTCGTACCGTTCAGCCCTGGATTGAGGTGCGAAGACCGCCTTGAGGTCGGTGATAATCTCATATGCACCCATCCTCTCAAAGCGTTTCTGCAGCTCAGCCTCCATGGAGTAGAGCATGCCACTCTGGACAAGGTTGTAATCATCAGTCCTGGAGAGATAGACATTCTTCTCGTCCTGACTGGCATCATCTGCTGGTGCGTCACCTAACGCGCCCTCTAGTACGTATGCCATCTTGAGGGGAACGAGGAGAATCCTCAGGGTGCGGAACCAGTTGGTGAAGTTTGTCCCATCTGTTTTTAGCTTATCTTTCTCTAGGAATGATCCTAAGTTGAACGAGGGGCGAGGTGCTGCCATCTACAAGGTTGATTCACAAGGGTACATATTTAGACTTTTGTTCATAATGTGGAGTTTCAATTTAATCTCAAAATTCTAGAAAACTCCCACTTAGATAAACACCTCTCAATTTAACTAAGTGATTACACAATCCCAGCCCCCATACCTCCCCCGATCGTCACGACCATCAGTATGCGAACCATGTAGGTCTCTAAGCCAATCACATCAGGCATGTGACTCGTGCTCGACCTTTCGGTCTCCTGTGTTCCAGGCCCGCATCTACATACGTCAAGCCTGCCAATCGAACCTTGATGTTAGCTGTTCAGCAAGGCCATATCTGCATATGCCAGGCTTGCCGAACCCAACCTGATGCGAACTCCGTTGAATATGTAGGACAACTCCGGTATGTACGGACCATCAAGCCATATGGGAGAACCTTCCAGGCGGTGCCCACCAAGGGAGAACACAATGTTGGTATTGTGAGAGATGGTCCTGTTTCGTGCTACCGTCGATATATCTAGCATACTAGCATAAAACAGAAAGTAAAACTGTAAATCATACAACCTATGATCCCCCTTCATGCAAAGCAAAGTTAAACGCCTTTCTACTTTAGCTTGTGCAAGTTTTACGTGGCTGCTGGGGGTTTCGAGAGAGAGAACCGTTTCTATCCAGCGAAAAGCATGCCACAACACCGTCTCCCATCCGTCTCTATTACACCCCTGTCGGGGCCCTCCGTTGCAAACATCTTCGCATCGCTAATGCAGAGAGACAGACACCCCCCAACCACTTTATATGGTACAAGCCATATGTCAAGCGTGGAACCAGTCTCGCGTAAACGCGTAAGGTCGGTTAGGGGCCGCTTCATCAAACATTGCCGCAACGCTAAATGAGTACACGTGGGAGGGTAACGAATGAAGATTCGATGCCCACATCCTAGATGTGTTCTACCCGTACAATACATCTACGCATAGCTAGCTCATGATACCACTGTTGGGATACGGGGCAGAAAACACAAATTTTTCATACCTACGGTACCCGAACCCAAGATCTATGCTATGGCGATGTAAAGTAACGGAGGGAATCGGTGTTCATACCTTTGAAGACCGAAAGAGGGAAACGTTCTTGCGAACGTGGCTGGCGTAGACTCTGATCTAAGACCTCCCTGTCGTGTAGAAGACCACCACCGGCGAGGATGACTCCCGGTAAACCTCCAGCGATGAAGTAGCACCACATGTGTAGTGCCTCGAAGAGATTATACACGTACGGTACAATCGATGTTCCTCCCGGGCCCCAAACCAGGCGAGCAGCGGAAGAAAGACGGCTACGGATCCCGACTCCAGCAGAACGACGGCCTGCCTTATGGTGGAGAACTCCAATCCTGGTGCAGACTCCAAACAAGGGGAGTCCACTTCCGGGAAGGAGAAGGAGGAAGAAGGAGATATTGGTGTGTTGGAAAAAGGGGGGTCTACCCCTCCTTATATAGGCCAAGGGGGGTGCTATCCTCCTCCCCTCCCCCATGTGGGACTAAACTCCCAAAGGGGGGAGTGCGCCGGCCAAGGGGGGTGGTGGGCCCCACCCTTGGCGCCAAGCCCAAGGGGGGAGACCCCCTCCTCCCTTAACGGGCCCCATGGGCCCATATAGCCTTTTTCCCATTTTTTAATTTATTTAATATGTTTTAAATATTTAATTCAGATAATTAAATAATAAAACATTATTAAAACAATTAAACTTTATTTTGAACTATTCAAAATGTCCGGAAACTATTCCGTCCTCCTCCGGAACTATTCCGGTGATTCCTCCTATTTCACCGATTGATCCCGTAACTGTCCTATGCATCGATTGCCCTTAAGTGTAACACCCTAACGATCCGGGAAACAGTAGACATGGTCGAGACTCTTCTCATTGACCAATGACTAGTCAGTTGGACCTGGTTACAATCCTTGACAGCCCCTGCGCTTCCATCGAATGAACTTCGATCGCTTTTGGAAACCGTTAACGATACGACGTAATCCCTTTGTGCTGCGGTACTTTGTTTGTCCGAGGTTTGATCGTCGGTATCCTACATACCGTGTTCACATATCGTTCACAACAAACAACTTCTCTCGTCCATGATCATTGCATCTCTTGTGACCTAGTCACGTCCTTGCAAGGTATTGATGCAATATCACCGAGTGGGCCCAGAGTACCTGTCCTGTTCACAAGGACTGACAAATCCCGCTCTGATCTATTAACATACTCATCAACCATCTATTTTGGAATACCCAAAGTGCACCGTTATAGCCAGCATATTTCAGTCAGGCGGTGGGATACAAATCAAAGTCTCCTCATAGATGACAATTACGTATGATCATTACGGTCTAAGGACTAAGCCATATGTTACAAAGTCATAGCAACGCTGAACTATGTGACTCGATCACATTGCAACACTTTAGGTGGGTGTACGTCCATCACATCATTCCCCTTAACGATATGACCTCATTGTCAATGGACTTAAGTGTCGCCATGATCAGGAAAGCTTGATCAATCAATTGCCCAATGAGATAGTTTACCCGAGTTAAACTACGGACCATGTTTTACACTACACCTGTATTAGTATTTCCAAGTAATACAGTTATAGCATAGTATAAAACATATTATGAACAAAACGGATATGTGACAAATATCTTTATTAATTTGTCTCTAGGGCACATATCCCACATCCTCGATGCCGCATAGGTGACAACAGTCATCGTTGCTCATATGTCTCCTCTTCCTCACAACCTCCGAGGGGAGTGAGTGCCTCGCCAGTCTCCACAAGAAGGTGCGGATTTTCGCCGGAACTTGAGCCTTCCAGAGAAGGTACCACCCATTTGCTGCCGTAGTAGGGTCAGAAGTAGCTTCTCTCCCCTCCATCCAATCTTCTCTCCCGCTATAATGTAAGATATCTTTTATTTCATGTACTTTTGTCTTTGAATCTAGGCTTTCAAATGTTGAAGAACATAAACTAGCTAGACATGTTGCTTCGTTAGGTGAGGGGAGACATCTATGGCTTGGCTAACCCCATTAACCTGAGCACATTTTACGGGGATCAACCCCGGAAAAT
Source organism: Bromus sterilis (assembly GCA_950022295.1). Classification (NCBI taxonomy): domain Eukaryota; kingdom Viridiplantae; phylum Streptophyta; class Magnoliopsida; order Poales; family Poaceae; genus Bromus; species Bromus sterilis. The sequence goes on along the minus strand of OX465597.1, from coordinate 317,986,093 downwards.
CCCATGGTCAGGGACCCTGGGTTAGTCATGAGAGGCGCAGGTTGGACGATAGCTCGTCGGAAAACAGGAAGGCTCGCTCCTGCTCGATATTATTGATTAGGGAGATGTGATTACAGAGGAAGCCAAGGCTGGAGCGCTCAGGGCTAGGGTTACAGGTGAGATTGGATGTCTTTGGCGTCGCCCCTCCGAGCCCTTATATATCGGGCTAGGTCTCGGGGAATTCATCTACGTGTACAGGTAAACTTTCCTAACCCTAGCTTTCTCCTTACGGCAGGTCTTCGCACCTTCCTTGTGAGTCGAGGACTTCTACGTCGGTGCCATCCAGTGGGCCGGGGCTGTATCTTCATGGGCCTTCTGCCTTCATGGACACCAGGTAGGCTCATCCGTAGGAGTCGTGGGGTCACCCCCTCGTCAGTAGCCCCCGAGTGCCTGGGGGACTCGAAGAGTCGCGCAGGGACTCGAGTACATTCATGTGTCGTCTATTGATATGCACGGTTCATCCGTGGGTCGCTGGCAGTCTGGTGGCCATGACAAAACCTGTTTCGAGGGATGCTAAGCTGAAAGGGCCCAAGGAGTCGACGGGTCGAGCCTTGGTGAATTGCACTAGGGAAAATACCACAGTAGCCCAATCAAACCCACGTCCCTCGACGTGAGCTTGGAACACTGGTGTCGAGCAAAAGTCCGGCCGCTTTAGATCTTATGGTGTTCATTTGCGGCCAGTAATGTGTGTAGCCTAAGGCGCGTCTGCCCGGCTTATCTATCATGCTCTGCGCATGGGAAAGGTTGGGAGTGAAATCGCTCTTCGGCAAGTCCCAGCCCGGGCGTACTTCGCAGCGGGGTCTTACCTACACGCTAATCTTGCGTGGCATCTGGGCACAGTGTATCGTGTTCCAGGAAAGTGTGTTTTTGAGGCACGGAGCCTTATAGCATTGCACCCGCTTGGAACAAAACATCAAGCGAGCTATTCACTCATTCACCCGAGGAGCTTTGTTTTCGAGTGCTCAGTCGGGGGGTTTTTCGCGAGTAATCACTCGAATGGCGTTTTCGGCTCTTCGGGTGAAGGAGCACCCGGAACTCTTAGCGCCGTATGGTCTTTGCGAACGTTTTTTTGTCTTTCGTCGGGTTGAGGGAGCACCCGAGACTCTTATAAGTGCGAGTGTTCACTCGAGCACACGGCTAACATTTAGGTGAGGGAGCACCCGAGATTCTTATAAGTGCGAGTGTTCACTCGAGCACGTGGCTGACCCTTAGGTGAGGGAGCACCCGAGATTCATATAAGTGCGAGTGTTCACTCGAGCACGTGGCTGACCCTTAGGTGAGGGAGCACCCAGGACTCTCCCGATGGGAGTAAGATGTTTTTTCTTCATCGGGAAAAAGATCTGAAATGTGGAATCTTGGGACCTTGATGTCTGTTTGGTTTTCTTTGCCTCTCGTCAGGGATAGTGATGCCTCTGTTTGATGGCTGTCAGGGATGCTCTGTCAGTGAACCGTCAAATCTTACTGGACCGGTCATAAATAATGGCCGCTATGGCGTGCGGCAGGCGCCGGTTGAGTTTCCCAATACGTGCGTTGGAAAGGTGCGCGAATTGATGCGTCTCGCGTACAGTGCATCCCGTGGGAAAGCATCTTCGTCTTGGAGTTCGAGACGGCTGGGGCGTTTGGTCTTTGAATTAATTGCTGTTGTCGTCTTGGCTTCTCTGTGCTGTTCTATAAATAGGCCTTTCTCTTCCACGCCTCTATCCAACTCGCTGCTTTGCCTCTTCCTTCATCTCTTCTTCCGTTCATGGTTCCCAGGCGAGGTGTTGGCCGTGGCCGTGTTCGCCGTGGCCGTGGTGGCCGCACACCACGCTCCTGCCGTGGTGGTCATCATGGTACAGCACCGGTGCCTTCCTCTTCTCCCTTGGAGGAGGGGTTCTGGCGCTATGATTTTATTTTGCGTGTTCGTGGCCAAAGTGCCAATCGCATCCTTCTTCCCTCTGCTTTTTCCGCCATTGTCTCTAAACGTGGTTTGGATGGCTTGCTTCTGCACCTTCAGGGGAGCTGTCGATCTCCTTCTTATGTTGAGTTGGAGGTTAATAGCTCTCGCTTGATTTTTCTTGGCTCTGATTGGAGTTTGTTTGCTCGGCGGTTGAATTTGCGAGATGGTGATATGCTCAGCTGTCGTTTTGATGGTGAGAGCACTGTCGCTGTTCGCGCATTCGATCCGAGTGGCAATAGCATGGATCTGCATGGGCAGGAGTCGAGCAGCGACAGCTCCATAAAGTCGAGGAGTCCTTCGCATGCGTCTTCGACTGCTTCATCCTCCGGAGACTCTTCTGGTGGTGGTGGCGAGCCGTCTTCAACTGCTTCCTCCTCTGCCTCTGAAGAAGACCTCGATGTCAAGCCACCGGTTAAGCGAGCGCGGCAGGCGACCTTGTAGAACTGGAGGCGGCGGCGTCATCTTCGCCGGCAGTTTGGGCGGAGCTGGAGAAGAATCTAGAGGAGCAGGAGAAGAAGCTGGTGGAGCAGCGTCCCCAATGGCTCCCTAAATAAGTCGAGCTTCACCTTTTGTTATGTCATTGACATCATGAGCCTGCTGCTTCCACCCCTACTTTGTCTGTGATGATGCTCTTGTATTAGAGTCGATTACCCCTCATGGGTGCACATGTAGAAGTCATAATTCCTTGGGTGATTTCCTCTTGTAACAGGAGCTTCCTTCTATCCAAATGTAGTTGAGTCCTTTTTGTATTGAAGATGACATCTATGGTGTAAACTATGCTTTATCCTTTGTAATGGAATATATATTTGAGTCTTTATGCCACCGAAAACCGTGTCTTCGCCATCAGGAGCTGTCTTTGAATCTTTTTGGAACTGAGAGTTATGTTCGAGTCTTTTGCGGCCACGGACTGTCTTCGGGTCCATCCTGTACTTGGTACTGTGGGTTCTATCGGGTGCGCGACAGCGCTCCCGATGGGAGTAGCCCCCGAGGCTACACTTGAGTCAAAGGGTCATGCGTAGGCTAGAATTTTGTTTCCTTTGTTGTCTTTTATCGGGTGTGCGGCAGCGCTCCCGATGGGAGTAGGCCCCGAGTCTTTAGGTGATCGTTGGCGATCGGGTGAAGACTAGATGAACTTGTGCTTCCTCCAAAGTTTCTTCAAAAGTGCTTGGATGCCATGGGAGTGTTGATAGTCGTCTCTCGGTTGGGGTTTGTGCGCGAGACACCGAGTGCTTCGTGGAGGGGGTCGCGTAGGCGATAGCGCTGCTCGGGGTTTTTTTCTTCTTAAGTCCCCGAGTGCTTGGATTAAGATCGCGTACGCGATAGAGTTGCTCGGGGGATTTTTCTTCTTAAGCCCCCGAGTGCTTCGATTAAGATCGCGTGTGCGATAGCAGTTGCTCGGGGGGGGGGGAGTTTCCTCTTCAGCCCCCGAGTGCTTCGATTAAGATTGTGTGTCCGATAGCAGTTGCTCGGGGGGAGTTTCCTCTTCAGCCCCCGAGTGCGTTGATTAAGATCGCATGTGCGATGGCAGTTGCTCGGGGGGGGGGGGGAGTTTCCTCTTCATCCCCCAAGTGCTTCGATTAAGACCGCGTGTGAGATAGCAGTTGCTCGGGGGGAGTTTCCTCTTCAGCCCCCGAGTGCTTTGAGATGGTAGTATTTGGGCGACATTTATTTTATTGCGATCAAGCGATTTACATGAATTGCCAGTCATGTCCGACCGATAGGGGCTATGGATAGAATAGTCGCAAGTTTGCTATGTTCCATGGGTTGCCCACGTCCTCGTCTGTCTTTGGGTTCTTTAGCCTGTAGGCGCCGCCTCCGATGACTTCTGAGATTATGAATGGTCCTTCCCATTGGGGGGCAAGTTTGTGGACCTTCTCTTGTATTAGTCGTAGGACTAGATCACCTTTGTTGAAGGTTCTAGTGCGCAGTCGACTGCTTTGGTAGGTACGCAGTTTGTCTTGGTACCCTTTTGATTTTTCCAGGGCTGTGTCTCTTGCTTCGTCAGCCGTATCTTTGTCGTCTTGCAATGCTTCTTCTGCTTCTTCTTCCTCGTATCCGGTGACCCGGGGTGCCCCGAACTTGAGGTCATGTGGCAGGACTGCCTCTGCCCCGTCCATGAAGAAGGGTGTGTATTGGGTTGCAGTGTTTGGCGTGGTTCGTAAGCTCCACAGGACCGCGGGGAGTTCTTCTACCCAGTTACCGGCGGCTTGCTCGAGTGGTGCGAGGAGTCGTTTCTTGATTCCTCCACAGACAAGGCCGTTTGCTTTTTCCACCTGACCGTTGGACTGTGGGTGCACGATTGATGCATAATTAATTTTTATGCCCAGTTCTTCGCAGAAGTTCTGAAATTATGCGGCCGTGAAGTTCGTGCCGTTGTCCGTGATGATGTTGTGTGGTACTCCGAATCTGAAGATGATCGACTTGATGAAGTTGACAGCCGTGAGAGCTGTGGAGCTGGTGATGGGCACTGCTTCGATCCACTTGGTGAACTTGTCGACTGCGACGAGAAGGTGTGTCCTTCCGCCCTTTGATGATTTATTTAGTGGGCCCACCATGTCGAGTCCCCAGGTGGCGAACGGCCAGGATAGTGGTATGGTCTTGAGCTCTGATGCGGGAGCGTGTGGCCTATTGGCGAATTTTTGACAGGCGACGCAACGTCGCACGATTTCCTCTGCGTTTTTCATGGCTGTGGGCCAGTAGAAACCAGCTCGGAATGCTTTGGACACGAGTACCCGACTGCTTGCGTGGTGCCCGCAGGTGCCTTCGTGGATTTCTATCAATAGGGATTTGCCGTCTTCTTCGTCGATGCACCTTTGGAGTATCTGGGTGATGCTGCGCTTATATAGTTGTCTGTTGATCACCGTGAATGCCTTGGATCATCGACTGATGCATCGTGCTTCGGCCATGTCTTGTGGTAGCGTGCCTTCAATTAGGAATCGGAGGAACGGTTTTGTCCAGACAGGTCCTTCGAACTCTGTCAGGGTTGTGCTGTCGGATGTGCTGGTGCTTGTTCCTTCTGATGGGGTTGCTGCTGCCACCTGCGTTATTTTTGTTGCGTCTTTGTCGTCCACGACCGCTTCAGGTGTTGCTGCCTGCACCTTGATGGATCTCCGGTTGATGCTTTCGAGAAAAGAGCCAGGTGGGACGGGCACCCGGGTCGAACCAATGTTCGCGAGTTCGTCAGCTTCTGTGTTGTTGTCCCTGGTGATGTAGTTGAGCTCGCAACCGTCGAAATTTCCTTCGAGTTCGTTGTAGAGATTTTGGTAGGACGCCATGTTGTCGGCTATTGCGTTGCAGTTTCTCATCGTCTGCTGGATGACGATATTGGAATCCCCGTAAATTATGAGGCGAGTGGCTCCGCATGTTTTGGCCATACGCATGCCGTGTAGGAGTGCCTCGTATTCTGCTTCGTTGTTGGAGGCGTGACTGAAGTTGATCTGGAGGACTGCTTGGTGGCTTCTCGCCCCCCTTCGTTGGTTACCCCAAGTGGAGGGTTGAGATGTAGTGCAACAGCAGTTTTCCCTCGGTGAAGATACCAAGGTTTGTCTCCAGCAGGACTCCAGAGATGATAAGTAGGTGTCAGCGGCGCAACTGACGTGGACCTGCACACAGACACAGATAACTTTGTTCCCAACGAAGTTCAGAGAGGTTGTCAATCTCTCCGGTCTTGTTGTTTACAAAGGATAAAACGCAAGGGATAATAATAGCAACTTGAAAGTAAATGTAGAAAAGTAAATATAGCGTGGAAACAATGATAAGGATATGGACCGGGATACGTGATGTTCGCTAGTGATGTCTCTCTCCCAAAAGACGATAAAATTGCTATGCGAGGTAAACAAATTACAGAAAGGCAATTGACAGGATTAAGAACGCACCGCAATGCTAACTATGTTACAAAAGAAAGGAAGAGGTTCAAAAGCACAGGCAGTACGCAAGGTAAGTAGACCGAAATCCATCTGCATCTACTACTAATCATCCACCTTGAGATATCTATCCAGAACATCTCGCTGGTATTAAGTTGCGAGCCCCACCCAAAGTGTAAACCCAAAGCAACAGACATCTGCATTAAAAAGAACTCTGCGTAAAGTAAACAATCCTTGTAACCGCGGTTACAAGCACCGTTGTTTTCCCCCTAGTGGCAACAACACATCCCCTAGACTCATGTTTCTGTCACTCAAGCGTGTCATCGGGGGGCATGAACCCACAATCTAGCACAACGCTCCCTCTTGGAGTTACTACCTACTACTTGGCCAAAGCAATAAACAGCAACGGAGAACATGCAAGAATTACTTAGGAACAAAAATATAAGAGATAAAAACCAAATATATTACTCTATCACAATCTGAACATAATCTCATAATCCATCAGATCCTATCAAACTCAACATAGCAATAGCAGAAATATTACAAAGGTGCCTCGATCATGTAGGGCAGCTCACGAGGTCTAAACAATGAAGATCAAAGAGGGGAGGAGAACATCACATAGCTACTGATCACGGACCCATGGTCCAAGGAAAACTACTCACGAGACATCCGGGGAGCATCCATGGTGGAGAGGAGACTCCCGGAGGTCAATCCTCCCTCCAGCAGGGTGCCGGGAAGAGGTCTTCTGGTGCTCCCGATCTTCGGAAGCGCGGCGGCGGCGGAACAGAGGCGAGTTCGTGGAATAGGGTTCTGCCTCTGGAGTTTCCCCGTGACGGGGGATAAATAGGCGAAAGGGGGCAGCCAGAGGTGGGCCAGGGGCCCCAGGCGCCCCCCTGGCGCGGCCAGGGGTGGGGCCGCGGCGGGTGGCCGCCTGGGCCCCCCTGGCTCCCCTCTGGCCCCTCCCGGGCTCTTCTCGAAGCTTCCGTCACGCTGATTTTTTATCTGAAATTTCCCGAATTTTTCTGGCACTTTTTATATGGGGGAAAACTGAAATAGAAAAACAGCAGAAAACAGGAACTGGCACTGGGGTGCAATGAGTTAATAGGTTAGTCCAAATATGATCAAAAGTGTATGAAAGTGTATCTAGATCATAGCAATATCACACAAAACATGCATGGAGCAAGCAGAAATTATAGATACGTTTTGGACGAATCAACATCCCCAAGCTTAATTCCTGCTCGTCCTCGAGTAGGTAAATGACAACAACATAATTTCTGTGGTGACATGCTAGCAACCATATAAGAACTTTGAAAAGTAAAGCAATCAAGGTTAGAGATTCAATTCAAGTCATAACAGGCAAGAGTCTATATTAGCATCGAAACAAGTAACAAAAGAACAATAGGTGCAAGAGCTCTCGCTGTCCGTGACTCGAATGTCTCCAAATGGTGTTTGCATGCAAGAAGGGGGATAGGGAATACGAGAAAAACATATTTTTGTGTTGAGAACTCAATCTACTAAAGTTTCACACTTGGTCCTCTTTGGAATCTTATCTTGACTCGTCCCCAGACCACTAGCCAGGTACAAGTCAATTTGATCCACTCCTTTTCGATATTTCGAGCACTCATGCAATGGATGAGCGTAAGCACGAGAGTTGACACTTAGGATGGCAAAGAGAGAAATATGGTGGAGGAGGAAGACAAAAAGGATGAGAAAGGCTCACATCAATGAGGACAATCATGGGCAAGAGATGCCAAATGATAGATATGATGTGAGGAGTAGGGATTGCCATGCAACGGATGCACATACGAGCTAGGAAGCTCTCCAATGGAACTAGTGGGGGTGCATCTAACTTGCTCGCTCATGAAGACCTAGAGCTCGTTTGAGGAGGCTCATCCTTGGAATATGCAAGCCAAGTTCTATAGTGTGAAGGTCCCCACATAGTTACATGCATAATGATCATCTCTATGGAGTACAAGGATATAAAAGGAGTACTAGTGTGGATCTCTCAAAAGGATAGTAGTGTTGCCCCTTTCTCTCTTTTTATTTCTTTTTTTCTCTTTTTTCTATTTTTTTGTATTTTTTTTGGTGGCCTCAATGGCTCTTTATATTTAACTCTCATTTGTCCTCTTTGGGATCTTTTAATGTGTCCACTTTGGGATCTTTTCCTCACTTAAGGGCAACTCTCTATTTTACAAGAAGGTAAAGGAGATCTTTCACACTTTACAAGGTACTCAAAATCATAAAGAAGATGTAACTATCATGATGTATGCAATGTATGTCGCTGCCAGTGTAGCAGGAACATGTATGCCATGAAGATCAAGTCATGAAGAGGTGGGAGTTGCATGGCAATGTAACTCGGAAAGGCTATGGAAATGCCTTGATAAGTAGGTATGGTGGCTGTTTTGAGGAAAGATAAAGGGAGGCTTATGATGACAGAGCGTATCATGCCAAGGGTTTGGAAGTACCGGCGAAGGTGGACACCAACTCTCGGAGTGAGAAGAAGGCAATGCACGGCACGGGGAAGGCTAGCAAAATATGGGAAGGTGGAAGTGCCAACTCTCATACTTACATTAGTCCGAAGAACTCATGCACTTATTATCTGTAACTCTCAATCTAATAAGGAGGTTCACAAAGAGACAAGTACCCCGAGGAGGAGTGTATGGGGGTTTGGTTATCCTTGCGCATCCCCGACTCATGGTACGTGAGTGTACCTAATATTCGACTCCTCAGAAGAGTAGTGATCCATCTAGTAGCTAGAGTTCTCAACTAGTTTTGTAGGTTTTGAAAATAAACACGGATTGCCCAAAATACGACACCTATCACTAATAGGCAAGAGCTCTTGACACCAAAAGTTCAAACATTACTCACATCAATACCTCAAAACCATTGCAAGTTACTACTAAAATTAAATAGCAACCTCAATTACCTACTTTCAAGACAAGACACAACTCAGTGCAACAACCAACTCTCTTAACAAGATAAACATGAAAACTAAAGAGAGTTCCAGCAACAAACTAAAACAAAAGCCAAGGCTCTTGCTAAAGACAAACTAAAACTAAGACTAAACATGGCAATAGCTATGAAAAGATAAAGAACACACAACAGCAAGAAGATAGGCATGAAAAATCCTATGATGTGTTCTAGATTTTGAAAGTGGAGCGTGTTTCTCTACTACACAAAGTAAGACAGGACCTAACTTGTTATGAACAGCAAGCAAAGCTAAAGAAACTAAAAATAAAACCTAAGAGCGAGACGCTCCAAGCATAGCACATAACGCATGAAGTGATAAAAATATAGTGAGACGAAGGACGAACTGATGATTGTTGATGGAGAAGGGGATGCACGGGGGCATCCCCAAGCTTAGAAGCTTGAGTCTCCTTGAATATTTATTGGGGATGCATGGGGGCATCCCCAAGCTCGAGCGCTTGACACTCCTGGATCTTCTTTCATCATCTTCCATCGCACACTTGAAAACTCCCTTCATACATAACTCATCATAAGCTGATTAGAGAGGTTAGTACCCTTAATAAATAATTTTTTCTCCACTGGATATAAAGATATTATTAAAGATCTACTGCTTCTCAAGAGTGCCAAAAAGTTTTTGCAAAGAAAAAGCAAGCTTAAGGTTTGCAAAAGTTAGGAGAGACAAAACGTGGTAGAATCTATGAAAAACAGAACGGAAGATAGTAAAGAATTTTTTAGGGGTACTTCTGCAACTCAAATCAAAAAAATCAGAACATACGGAAGTTTCGTTATTGTATAGAGAATACTGTGTAAAAACTTCAGCTCAAAAAGATGAACTGGGATTGTTCTGGAATTTTTCTGGTCACGAGGACAGAATCTGTTTTCTGGACAGCATGTCACAACTTTTACTTCCCTTGCCGTAAGAGGCTATAACCTAGCACAAAGCTGAAAAATAAAGATACAATGATGTTGCTACAGAAGTAACAATCATCAAGACACAACAAAATCAAAAAGAAAAACACCTAAATTCGTTGCGGGCTGCCTCCCGAAAGCGCTTTATTTTATGCCTTTAAGCTAGGCATAAAGATTTTAAAAGGTGCTCTCATAAGAATAAGGATTTGAAGCAAAAGAGAGCATCAAGAAGCAAATATGGAACACATTTAAGCCTAACCCACTTCCTATGCATAGGCATCTTGTAAGAAAATAAGTCAAAGAAGCACAAAGTGACATGCATAGAAAGGTGGAACAGGAACATCTTCAAAACTTTCAACATAAAGAGAGGAGTTTTAGTGATATGGAATTTTCTACAACCATACTTCCCTCTCTCAAAATAATTTTCAGTAGTATCATGAACAACATCAAGAATATAACTATCACATAAATCATGTTGTTCATGAACTGCAAGCACACGTGTATAGTTTTCAACACGGTCTTTAGGATTATAAGATAAATGCAACCCATCACATTGAGCCATGATAAGAGCAAAGTTCTCCGGAGTTGGAGATTTCAAAAGGATAATAGGAAAATCAAGTGTGGGTGCAATAGAAACAATTTCATGCTTAACATAAGGACTATAGAGAATTCATTTTTGTCAGCATCATCCATAGTGGCATCTTGGCCATCAACAAAGCAAGTATCAAAATTTTGAGAAAGGGATATTTCAAGTGTGTCCTCGGAATCATGGGATTCCTCCTCAAAGCAATCATTGGCCTCTTCTTGGGCAGCAAGCATTTTATTTTTAAAATCCTCAATATAAGAATTGGAAGTATAATTCTCGAAGCAATAAGAAAGAACTGCAAAGTTTTCAGACTCGAAAATAGTATCGTGATACTTTTCAATCAAAGAAGCAATCTCATAGGCACCTTTAAAAGAAACAAACTCTTCAATCTTTTCAACATCAAAGTAATCATAAACACCTTTAGCATAAGAAGATAAGATCTCATTTTCATTAAACTCACATTGGAAAGGGAGGTGTTTATGATCTATATTAGAACAGCAAGTGAAATCATAAATGTGGCACAAAAGTTTAGCATGGCAATAAGAAACGTGTATTTGATGCCATAAGTGTTTCCCTTTCTGAGATAGGCGGTGCCGCGTATAATGAGCATGCTCATCCAATGATTTTCCCTCAACCAAGTCGGTTGGGTTTTTAGCGCGAGCACGAATTGATCGAAGACGATCCAAGTGAAACATGTCCATCCTACCATATTTGGGTGGTTCCACACCCATGGTGAAGATAGCATTAGTAGGTATTTTTGGTATTTTTGATAAGGGACACAAAAGTAAAAACTGAAAGGTAAACTAACAAGACTAAAAAAAACAAAGGTAAGGGTAGTGTGCAACTCCCCTATCTTAGCACTCGGAGTCCCCGGCAACGGCGTCAGAAACCTTCTTGCTTGGTGGCTTCTCGCCCCCCTTCGTTGGTTACCCCAAGTGGAGGGTTGAGATGTAGTGCAGCAGCAGTTTTCCCTCGGTGAAGATACCAAGGTTTGTCTCCAGCAGGACTCCAGAGATGATAAGTAGGTGTCAGCGGCGCAACTGACGCGGACCTGCACACAGACACAGATAACTTTGTTCCCAACGAAGTTCAAAGAGGTTCTCAATCTCTCCGGTCTTGTTGTTTACAAAGGATAAAACGCAAGGGATAATAATAGCAACTTGAAAGTAAATGCAGAAAAGTAAATATAGCGTGGAAACAATGATAAGGATATGGACCGGGATACGTGATGTTCGCTAGTGATGTCTCTCTCCCAAAAGACGATAAAATTGCTATGTGAGGTAAACAAATTACAGAAAGGCAATTGACAGGATTAAGAACGCACCACAATGCTAACTATGCTACAAAAGAAAGGAAGAGGTTCAAAAGCACAGGCAGTACGCCAAGGTAAGTAGACCGAAATCCATCTGCATCTACTACTAATCATCCACCTTGAGATATCTATCCAGAACATCTCGCTGGTATTAAGTTGCGAGCCCCACCCAAAGTGTAAACCCAAAGCAACAGACAACTGCATTAAAAAGAACTCTGCGTAAAGTAAACAATCCTTGTAACCGCGGTTACAAGCACCGTTGTTTTCCCCCTTGTGGCAACAGCACATCCCCTAGACTCATGTTTCTGTCACTCAAGCGTGTCATCGGGGGGCATGAACCCACAATCTAGCACAACGCTCCCTCTTGGAGTTACTACCAACTACTTGGCCAAAGCAATAAACAGCAACGGAGAACATGCAAGAATTACTTAGGAACAAAAATATAAGAGATAAAAACCAAATATATTACTCTATCACAATCTGAACATAATCTCATAATCCATCAGATCCTATCAAACTCAACATAGCAATAGAAGAAATATTTCAAAGGTGCCTCGATCATGTAGGGCAGCTCACGAGGTCTAAACAATGAAGATCAAAGAGGGGAGGAGAACATCACATAGCTACTGATCACAGACCCATGGTCCAAGGAAAACTACTCACGAGACATCCGGGGAGCATCCATGGTGGAGAGGAGACTCCCGGAGGTCAATCCTCCCTCCGGCAGGGTGCCGGGAAGAGGTCTTCTGGTGCTCCCGATCTTCGGAAGCGCGGCGGCGGCGGAACAGAGGCGAGTTCGCAGAATAGGGTTCTGCCTCTGGAGTTTCCCCGTGACGGGGGATAAATAGGCGAAAGAGGGCAGCCAGAGGTGGGCCAGGGGGCCCAGGCGCCCCCCCTGGCGCGGCCAGGGGTGGGGCCGCGCCGGGTGGCCGCCTGGGGCCCCCTAGCTCCCCTCTGGCCCCTCCCGGGCTCTTCTCGAAGCTTCCGTCACGCTGATTTTTTATCTGAATTTTCCCGAATTTTTCTGGCACTTTTTATATGGGGAAAAACTGAAATAGAAAAACAGCAGAAAACAGGAACTGGCACTGGGGTGCACTGAGTTAATAGGTTAGTCCAAATATGATCAAAAGTGTATGAAAGTGTATCTAGATCATAGCAATATCACACAAAACATGCATGGAGCAAGCAGAAATTATAGATACTTTTTGGACGTATCAAGGACGTATTTCAGCTTTTGTTCCTTTGGGGGAGATGAGTACAACTCCTGCCCCAGCTCCTTGTTGTCTCTTGGACCCGTTGAAGAACATCGTCCATGAGCTTGATAGGTCTGGGGGGCCTGGTGTTTGAACCTCCGTCCACTCGACCAGGAAATCTGGGAGTACTTGGGCTTTGATGGCTGTTGGGTTCTTGTACTGCAGGTCTCGTGGGCTGAGCTCGATGTTCCACTCGGCGACTCGCCCGGTTGCTCCAGGGTTGTTCAGTATGTCAGCGAGTGGTGCGCTGCTCACGATTATGATGGGGTGCTCGTCGAAGTATTGGGACACCTTCCTTGAGGTCATGACGATGGCTAGTAGTAGCTTCTGATAGTGCGGGTACCGCTGCTGGGATTTGGCCAAGAGCATGCTGAGGTAGTAGATTGGTCTCTGAATGCTCTGGACTTTTCCTTCTTCTGCGCGTTCAACAACGAGCGACGTGCTTACCACGCCGCTGCGTGCTGCCACGTAGAGGTATAGCTTCTCTCGTTCCTTGGGTACCGCTAGGATTGGTGGGGTCGAGAGTGTCTTTTTTAGGTCCGCGAATGCTTGGCGGGCTTCCTCCGTCCACTCGAATTTCTCTCCTTTCCTGAGCAGTTGATAGAAGGGCAGCGTGCGTTCTCCTAGCCTGCTGATGAAGCGGCTTAGGGCTGCGAGTTTTCCAGTGAGCTGTTGTACTCCTTTGACGTCGGTTGGTTCTTGCATGCGGGTGATGGCTTGGACTTTCTCGGGATTTGCCTCGATTCCGCGGGCAGAGACCATATCGCCAAGAAGCTTTCCTGCCGGTACGCCGAAGGCGCACTTCTTTGGGTTGAGTTTAATTCTGTATTTATTGAGCGCCGCGAAGGTTTCACGCAGGTCGTCGAGTAGTGTGGCTGCTTTGTAGGTCTTGATGACGATGTCGTCCACGTAGACTTGCATGTTTCTTCCGATTTGCTTCTTCAAGCGGGCCTGCATCATTCGTTGGTACGTGGCGCCTGCGTTTTTTAGCCCGAAGGGCATGGTCCTGTAACAGAATACTCCATAGGGGGTGATGAACGATGTGTGCTCTTCGTCTTCTTCCTTCATCCTGATCTGGTTGTATCATGAGTAAGCGTCAAGAAAGGAGAGTAGGTCGCACCCTGCCGTTGAGTCGATTATCTGATCGATTCTAGGCAGGGGGAAGTGATCCTTCGGGCAATGTTTGTTGACTGGTCCGTAGTCGATACACATGCGCAGCACGGTCGTGTCTTTCTTTGGCACCAGCACTGGGTTGGCTATCCAGGTGGCTTTCTTCGTTTCTCGGATGAACTGAGCGTCGAGTAACCGGTTGACTTCCTCTCTGATTACTCTGCGCTTGGGCTCCGAGAATCGTCTCAGCGCTTGCTTCACTGGCCTCGTGTTTGGCTTGATGCGTAGGGCGTGTTCCGCGAATTCGCGTGGTATCCCAGGCATGTCGGCTGGGCACCAGGCGAATATTTCCCACTCGTCTCGAAGGAAGGCGACGAGAGCCGCTGCCTGCTCCTCTGGTAGGTGGGCGTACACGCGGACTGTTTTGTCTGGGTCCGTCGGGTGTACTTGGTGAGTGACTGTGTCACCGTCGATGCTGAAGTCGCGTCCGTACTCCCTGGATTCGCTTCGGTTCACCAATGGGAAGGTACTCTTGTCCGTCACCATGGCTATTTCTCTGAGTTCTTGTTTGGCTCCGAATGTGTTGGAGATTCTGTGGAAGTCACGATCACATTGATCTGATTTGATGAAGCTTCCGTTGATCGTGAGGACTCCTGATGATCCTGGCATCTTGAGCTTGAGGTAGGCGTAGTGTGGGACCGCCATGAATTGCGCGAATGTTGGCCGCCCCAGTATGGCGTGATAGTGCGATTGCCAGTCGATTACCTCGAACTCGAGGACGTGCTTTGCGAAGTTACGTCGGTTTCCAAAGACGACTTCGAGTTTGACGGCTCCGAGTGATGTGGCTGCTTCTCCTGGGACTACCCCATGCAACTCGGTGCTTGATTTTCTCCATACTGATCGTGGGATCAGCATCTTTTGCAGGGTGCTGGCGAAGATGATGTTCATGCTGCTGCCTCCGTCCATGAAGACCCGATCCATGTCGTATCCTCCAATTTGTGCATCGAGCACTAGGGGTGCATGCCCCGGTCTTGGGACTGCGGGTGGATGGTCGTCCTGTGAGAACGTGATGCTGGTCTCCGTTCCATGTAGCTGGTAGTCTTCGACTATGCTTATGCTCTCAGTTGCTCTGGCCTGCAGGGTTTGGGCGTCGCGTTGTGCTTGTGGTACCCTTCCTTCTTGGATCATGAGTACCTGTGCTTGCGACGGGATGTGACGTCCTTCCGGGTTTGAGGTCGGCGATTGCTCGGGTCATTGGTTGCGTCTGTCTTCTTTCTGCTTCCCCTTTTTGAGGTCATCGGCTAGTTCATTGAACAGACGACAGTCTCTCAAAGTGTGACCTGATCTTATGCGTCCCTAGTCATCCTCGAAGCTGTGGATCGTGCAGGGTCCTGCTAGCTGCTCTCTGACCGTGAGTTTGCTAGATCCGGCGTGCCTCTTCCTTCTTGGGATTCTGAAGATCTGCTCGTGATCCTCCGGGTGTTCGTGGAAGCGAGGATCGGTTTCGATTCCTCGACTCATGTCTTGGTTCTTGATGAGGTTGGCGAATTCATCCGGCCTTCGATCTGGGTCGTAGTACTCGCCAACAGGTGTCTCGGAGTCGCTGTCTTGGTTGGCGGCGGGTGCCCGTGCGATGGCGTGTCGTCGGATGGTCGCCGGTTGCGCGACTGCGTGATGTGGCTCGTTCATTGGGGTCCCGCCGTAGTTATCCCATGCGCGCCTTTTGGGTCGTCGATTCGTTCTGCCTTGGCGGTCGTTCTGTTGATCGCTAGATTCGATCTCGTAGTCATCGTCTTGATGTGCGGCGGGTGCCCGGGCGGTGGTGGGTTGTCGGAAGATTTGCGAGTCCTCCGCTGCGCTTCGCAGTTTGTCGAGTGGGATTCCTTCGTAAAGGCCCCTCGCCGTTCTTCTGGGTCGTCGACTCCTTCGGCGCTGGCGCTGCACTTGGCCGTTACCGTAGTATCGGTCCTGGCATGACTGCAGCTCGAGTGGTCTTGATGGGGTGGCGAAGATGTCCGCCGTGATCTTGAATCCTTCGAGTGGGCTTGGTCTGGTTCTTGCCCTTGAGTTGTGGCCTGCTGAAGACGGGACCGCCGAGATCGTGATCCCAACCTGCGTAGTTCCCACGGACGGCGCCAATTGACGGGGATCAACCCCGGCAAATCCCATGGTCAGGGACCCTGGGTTAGTCATGAGAGGCGCAGGTTGGACGATAGCTCGTCGGCAAACAGGAAGGCTCGCTCCTGCTCGATATTATTGATTAGGGAGATGCGATTACAGAGGAAGCCAAGGCTGGAGCGCTCAGGGCTAGGGTTACAGGTGAGATTGGATGTCTTTGGCGTCGACCCTCCTAGCCCTTATATACCGGGCTAGGTCTCGGGGAATTGATCTACGTGTATAGGTAAACTTTCCTAACCCTAGCTTGCTCCTTACGGCAGGTCTTCGCACCTTCCTTGTGAGTCGAGGACTTCTACGTCGGTGCCATCCAGTGGGCCGGGGCCGTATCTTCATGGGCCTTCTGCCTTCATGGACACCAGGTAGGCTCCTCGTCAACATTCCTGTAAATGTGGTGGTTAATGAATAAAGTCTAGTGATTCGGTTGAAAAAACATGCCCTAGTATTTCTAAAAAAAATATACATACCCTAGTTTTTCGGTGGCAATTAAGATGAACTCTTCAAATCACTAGTTTGAAGATACCCTGCAAATGTTACTTTTTATTAAGTGATTTAACGTATGCGCATCACCTGTTGCAATCGGATGGCCATAGAACAAGGTCTTCAACATGTCCATATAGAAACAAATTCACCGGAAAGGTGGCCTTAGGTTGATCCATGTATCTCTTCTGTAAGACTTTGTTGAATAATTTAATAAAGATGGTCGTATGCATCCCTCGATGCAGAGACCGGGGGTACTCCTTTTCTATAAAAAATATAGAAACAAATGCACAATTTGAAAGTAAGTTGTGGGAAAGCAACGACTATGGGCGCTCAAAGATAGGTTCTGTCCATTAGGACGTTCGAGAATTATCATCAAACTTTAGTTTCTTTCTTTTAAGCTTTGTAGGATGGGAAGCTAATGCTGCCGCAAATCTGTATGCTCAGATATCGATAGAGTCTAGTTGTACATATCTTTGATTTAACTAGCTTAATGTCCGTGCGTTGTCACGGAATAACGGAAAAAATAATGATAAAAAACAATTTAGAAATACTCTCACATTCCTTTCATCCTTAATAGCTGATGTTTCCTTTATCACCCTATCATTCCAAAAGTATACAACATCTTTATCTCCACCCTTTCCTTCCCTCCCCTTCACCTTCATTCACGCCACTGTGTCTGAACTCTTTTTTTTAATCTTATACCGCCATAAATTATAATACTTTATTGATTTGAAATATTCTTTTGATCTCTTTCTTAGAGATTAGTTAGTAAAAAATAGTTGATTAATTCACATTTAATTATTGGGAAAAAAAATATTTTTGGTCCCTAAACTTTTTTGAAAGTATAAAATTGGTCCTTCAACTTTAAAAAGTATAGAATTGATCCCTTAACTTTTAAAATCGGTTACTTTTAGTTCCTTGTATCTCTTCAAATGATTTTTGGCGACGTGAAATGTTAAAAATAAAAAAATAGAGCAAGGGAAGGTTGTGCGCTTACTACGACACTCGCTGCCTACCATCTACAAAGTACGCCATGCATATGATGCAGCCAACACGAAAAAACATGCAGTGTCGCTACTTTGCTTGCCCATCAATGAGACGACAACATAAGTGGCGAAGGGGAGCGTGCTGACAGCCGTAGACAGTACACAATCTCCCCCCGCTCATCTTTTTTATTTATAGCATTCTACGTCGGTAGAAAATCATTCGAAGCGGCACGAGAGACTAAAAGTAACCGATTTTCAAAGTTGAGGGACTGATTCTATACTTATAAAAGTTAATGGACTAATTTTATAATTCTGAAAGAGTTTAGGGACTAAAAATATACTTTTCTCTTAATTATTTGATTAGTAGTCCTTCTCTTAGCCAATCCTTGCTCTTAGTAAAATGTTTGTGCGTTGCAACAAAGTCAATTTTATTGTAATGGTTTAATGTTAATTTTGATTAACATATAATTTTAGGTCAAATCATAGGACATTGTGATTTTCTTCACGTTAAATCACTCTTCATTTGGCTCATCATAGCTTCGAACTATGTGAAACACCACACAGATCATGCATATGGAAAAGAACAAAGATAGTACAAGACAGATGTTTTCATTCTCACTAAAAATGATTAAAAATAGAGTAACATCTGAATATATTTATGTTAATACACCTGCGCTTATAGGAATAACGTAAAATTTTCAACCATGTTTAACAAGTTATTTTTATATATGAATTGAAGATTGTCCAAAATGTATATAATTTTCATTTTTATTGCGACAAATAACATGTTGTTATTGCTTTATCTCACTGGCAGCCACTGTGTTCCCTTCTAGCTTCCTTCAAAATATAGAAAATAAACCATCAAAAGTAAGAAAAAAAAGCAAACAAGTAATTCTTGAAAATAATGTAAACGACAGCTAATGTTGCAGAATTGAAGAATGGTGAACCAATTTTCCATATTATTGTTTTTTAAGAGAAATCTTGCAGAACATATTGCGCAAAATGATCAAGACGTACATAGACATATTATGAATTCTTGATCTAGTAACGACATAAAATGAAAATGGTAAGAAAAATTATCGTTGACGATAGAAAGGGTAACAATTAAATTAATCATTTTTCTTTGAGGCTAATGGTGTTGTTATTTTTGGAGTGAATGAATACAAAAACACATTGATTGTTTTACAATATCACCAATTAATTCCTAAAAAAACACCCATGTGCACATGCTATTCCGTGTCCAATTTATGTGTGACTTTGTACGCTAAAGGATTCTTTTAGCTTGATCAAAGGATGTTAAGGCATGGATATTTGGAATAGATAGATTTTAGGCAAGTTAAAAACTTAGCAAAATCTAGAATGGGAGGAAGGAAAGGAATCGTGAAAGAAAGTAATCAATGTGATCAATGGAAGGGGGTCAACGTAGGTGGAACGAAACGAACGAATAACGTACTCCCCATTTAGAAGGAAGCATTCTAGGAAACAAATCAAAGCGTTAATGTTTTAAAAAAATCAAATCAATGTGTTTTCTTTTTATGCACAAAGATATAAAAAATTGTATGTGTGATTAATTATCAGTATTAATTAACATTAAAAGAAATGTATGTGTACATTCCTTGGATTGAGAGATCTGATTTTTAATGAAAGGGTAAAAAGAATCAGCGTGGAGGGATGGTGGTGGGAGGTGTAGAGAAAAAACCGTTAAATTAAAAAAAACGTAAAAGGCAGCCTACCAACTTTCCCTTTAGAGTAGACTAGTAGAATGCCCGTGCGTTGCTACGGGCTATAATGAACCAAATAAATAATTAAAGTCATCTTTAAGGTCAAAGCTGATTTCTTCGTCATATGTCTGAAGGGCTCCCAAAATTCTACCGTTTGAACAGTCTGACACCAACAATGCTACACAGATGAAAAAAAATACAGGGATTTTGCAGATTGATTAGTAATTAGGAAAACTTGATTGGACTCATGCAGAGGGATGAGCCCCACACGGGCTAAATTCAGGTGAGGTTTGAAGATAATTGAAGGGAAAACCTATGGAACCTTGTAATCATCCCTTGTGTGTAGCATTTTTGGTCTGGGCACCCCCAAATCCAGAAGTGTGTGAGATGTGTGTGTGTGGGTGGGGGGGGGGGGTGTACGGACAATCGACCATGTTATCTCCAACATGTCGACCCAATAAAAAACCCACCCCAGGACACACCCTTCTATTTTCATGCATGACTCTCTCCAATCCCGCTTGGTTTTCCTGTCGTAGTGGGACATTTCTCGGCGGAGCCTGTCCTTTAAGACCGGATGTATCTTATCTCACCTTCGCCATGGGCCCCTCTCTCCTTAACATCGTACTTTACCACAGACCGCCAAGGAGGAGTGACTCTCCAACCTCCCCGCTCTCCACTCTGATACCCTCCCCAGGTTTTTGGGTCGATCCATCACCACCATCAAGAGGGAGGAGGCGTGCGCTGCCCGTAATGCCCCTGAGTCAAGAAGGAAAATCTGATGTCTCCACCATCCAAGTCCCCAAGAGCTTAATGTTGTCGTCTGCAAGCTAGTGTCCCATCGAGCTACTAAAATCAATCAAGGTGAGCTCATGGTAAGCCGATCCCAATAGAAGAGTAGGGATTGACAAAAGCTTGAAAATGCATGAAGCCGTAATAGATGGGTGCAACTTCTTGGCATATTCAAATTGAGTTAAGTGAAGGTCACATCTTAAGTAAATTATTATCCCGCTCCCTCTTCTTTCTTTTGGTTCTTTTTGCTCCCTTAAAATTCATCCTTCCTATGAAATTTTAGTACGCAGCAAAATATTTCTTGTCAATTCATAATGTTGATTCAATTTTGTGCTACACTCTACATACTTCAATGTTCTAGATGAATAAAAAAAATACTGACATGTTACACGACAAAAATAATGATGAAACCCACCTGCACATATAGCTGCATTATGTATCATACATCCTGTGTACTTTGCACTTAGGTATAACCCAATGAATTTCTCATATCAAATAAAAATGAACCTCTTCGGAAGATAAAGAGAAAAAAATTCAATTACATCATCTATCAACATCACCTTGGGAAGCTGAACATTGACTTCTCAAAATGAAGCATCAACGAACGACTTCGTCCTATCCTCGAAAGAGCATCCAGTGTTAGCATTGAGTTATCTAAAAAAATCTACAAACTCACTCATTAACTTACAAACAAAATGGGTGAATGGTAAGTCCCAGATTTTCATGAAGAGGAATCCATTGTTCGTTGTCCCTCATATATCCCTTGTGGGCCATCTATTTCATGATTTTGCATCTTTAACTTTGGTACGGTACAATCTTCCATTAGTGCATATGTTATACAAAGAAAATCAATGAACTATCAAATGCAAGTCACCACAAACTTTGAAATACACCATCTAATGCATCTACCAGTAGCCTCCTGTCCCAAGTGTCCTCTTGATCACAACTTACAGAAATATCGGTATGGAAAAGTAAGATTATGAAACGTGCAATGCTCTGATCTCACAACGAGGACCTCCAAGTGAGCAAATCATATCCATCTAGTGTCAGAATTTTACTTTATCATGAAAGTATGATTTGGACATCTTAGCAGATCATGAATGTTGTTACTACACAATATCTATTGTGACTTGTTGATTTTTGTCTCTCCTATAATATCCAAAGTTGTTTTTCAAATCAAAGCTTACATCATGAATGTTGCTAGATGAATAATATTTTGAATGTAAAAAGTGAAAAATATTCAAGATCTTGCTGATTAAGTAAATGTTCACGAAACAAACCTATAATTCTGAAAGTAGAAGAATGATATAAGCACACATCAATCAAATGATATAAGACATTAACATTGTAGCTTACTGAAGATTGTGGCTATTTTCTGCGTAAAAGTTGGTCCTGAGCTATGAAGTCCCCATATTGGAGTAGAGATTTTTCTGAGATGGATAGAACAATCCTTGACAACGAAGATTAACACCAGCAAAATCGGCAAATGCACACACGCTGCAATTTAACCTGTGACTAATTTGTGAAAGGAAAAGAAAATACCACTAAAACCTTTCTTCTCCCATTAACTTTCAGGTGGCTAACAACCAACAATATGTGACTAATCTTTATGAATTAATATAGATCAAACTAAAGACATGAAGAGCAATGAATTATCGCTACATAAAATGACATGGTCACCACCTCGCCACACCTTATCCCTATGTCCCCCCTTCCGATTAAGGCATGTAGCCTTCACTCGGCAACACCATGGTCACCACCTCGCCGCCGGTGGGTGGTTGGCCGGTCCGCCGGTCCGGCCTGGGCTTTAGCCTTGATGATCCGGTTATGAAATAGAGGACCGCCAGCCTCTTCGGTCCGGTCTGGCCCGGCTCGCCGACGACCGTGTACACCTTGAGTAGAGAGCAACATTATCGTTTAACCTTCGAAAATAATTAAATAATCCATGTAAAGTCCAGTTTGGAAGTGTGCACAATCACTTCCATTGTATCCTTTGAAGTAGGAGTAAGTAAGAAACTCAAGTAAAGGCAAGCAGATTGAACCTGATATTCAATCATGGGCAGTGGGCATGATGAACTTGTGCTACCTGGGTTGCATTACCAATCAATTTGAGAAATCATAAAAAAGGTCAGAACCTATCGCCTCAGCTGTGGCATCTCATTCACATCTCGACAAATTACCTGAATATAAAATGAATCAAATCTCACCCTAAATCTGTCTTTGTTGCCCCCTTTCAGTTTGTACTCCACTTCCGTATATACATTTGTTGTTCCCAAGTTTGCATACATGACACAACGAAACATGGTTGAAGCTTTCAGTTTTCTTTTCTGACATCCGTCCAAATAGTAGTAGGTTGTAAATTATTCTACGTAGTATCAGATTCATGTTCCTCTAAAAGGCGTGCCTGCATTGAATCTTCTCTCTAACCTAGATCGCTCCACCCACCTGATCAAATTCATCCATCAAGGTATGTATGAAGGGGGGAACTAACCTTGAAGTCTCACTATGTGAATATCCAATGGATTTTGATATTTGAAAACCACCACGGCCTATAAGTCTTACATCAACAAATGCATATATATTTGAAAAAAATTCTACATTACTACTAATAAGAATGTCTACATAGGGAATGGATTAAAAAGAAAAAGTTGTGTGCGGGTCATTGAGACAGATATAGTGAATGAATTGTAAATGTTCTCCAACTCAAAACGATGCAACCACATACATTATCTTGCCTAAATATTAATTTCTCAAAATTTCATATCCTAAATATAGCACCTTAGAATTTCAAACCATACTGAGAGGTAGTGATAACAAGTTGACATCCAACAAAGTCTATTGGTTTCATGGTTTTAATCTGCATATCACAAGAACCAAATGAGATTAACCCCTGAATATTACTTAGAATGGAAAATGATATGAGAAGCAAACAATCAGGATAAAGTATATCAGACATCAAAGTGTGAGACTCATTAAAATACAGTAAGAAAGCCAGTAGTAGTAGGTGAGGCAGCTGATTAGGATTTTAGGTGGAGAAAAATAGCAATACCTTGTAGGTACCAAAATCAGTTTAGTTCTGTAGCTCTTGGGTTGCTCCTGCATAATATATCAAATTCCACAATAGCTTCATGGAAGAAAAAATAGCAAACATCAGGCAATTTAAGACAACTGAATGAAAAATCCTAATTAAAATAACTGCTGATAGGAAGTCATCAGAAGTTCAAAGCCATAAGTATTAATCTAGGTAGGCAGAAAACATCAAACCAGAAGCCCATATTACCTGCTCCTCCGTCCGCTGCCACGCGCCAGTCCCCTGCCTCTAGAGCCGCTCGAGCCCTCACCAGACAAAAACAATATTTGACAAAGACGTATATTGGTTTCTCCTCTCCCTCCATTATGCTCTCTTGATTCACGGTTCATATAACATCAGCATGGGATACTCCTCATCTGGATATACAGATGAGGAAGGCAAACAAGCATATGTTTAACCAGCAATAATTTACTGGTTAAAGACAGAACTAAAGGCAAGAATATTGCATTTTAGAAGAAATAAAACAGATAGGACACGCTAATGAAGTCAGCATCTCTACTACACCATATCAGCACAAATTTTGGCAAATATGAAATCCACAGCTGGAAACTAATGCACGTCCCTAACTGGCTAACCTTACATGTGGTAGTTTAATTCGGCTTGAACTGAAACTGACCTTGATTTCAGGTAACTGAAATTTAGGTTGCACATTGACACTTATGTCGGTGATCTCAACATTGATGGTACGTAGAGGTGAGCCATGTTGGTGTAGCCATCCAACATGTTGGTGTAGCCATCCAACGAGGAACATGAGGTGGGATCGCTAGGAAGAGGAACACATCGAGCAGGCCCAAGAAGCAGTGACAACTTACTCGACCTTTTGCCTGATATAATTCCTATAGAGAAGCACAAAACAAATAAATATGAAGATCAGAAAGTGGATGCACAACCCCATAAAACAAAGTGAATGCGTGTGATGCTTCCATTCGTAAGTAAAAAATAGATGCTCATTAATTGTTCGACTTTTCTACCCAAACTTAGCTCATTGATTAATGATTTTGCTAGCATCCAAACCTTATGCTTCCAGCATAAGCACGCAGCTAAAACACACGACGATGGATGTCCTATCGAGATTGTAGAGACACTCATCTTCTTATTCCACCGTAGGCTCAACATCAAGGTGTTCGAGCGGGTAATTGATATTGGATGGTTCAGAGAAGGGCTATTAGCTGAAACAAAAGGTGAAGAGTAGTTATAATTGATTGTAGAGACACTCCTTTCGGTATTTCTTCACACTTGATGAAACAAAAACGTAAAGAGCAGTTACAACTCGATTTTAGATAGTTCAGAGCGGGGCTATTGTAGCAAAAAATAGAAGAATAAATTGGCATACGTATGAAGGAACCATGCTATACGTACCAAACAAATTATGCATCATTCACTTCAAGAGATCCGCATCCTTGGAAGAATTGGCCGTGCAAGACGCTGGAAGATGCGAGCACTGTTTCTCCAACACGACGGCTAACAAACAAAATCAGGAACTCGTAGATGCACATGGCGTTGAAGGAATCATCAGTTGGCTATAATCTGTAAATCTTGAACACCCATCAGCCTGCACGCTGATCCGTCTTCTATGCCACCAACGCCACCACTGGAAACTTCTATCTTGGCGTTGATGGAGGAGGGTACGAAGGTCTTGTCCTCGGCCTGGTGGCGTTTGGCGGTGCCAGAGCGGCGGTGCTTCTCGGCGGCGACCATCGCGTCCACGTCCACGTCAGAGGGATATGAGGCTACCCTTGGGCTGCTTCTTAGAGGACTTGCGCATCTTCTTAGCCATGACGCCGATGGTCTACTTGGTAGGAGGCGAGCGGTGGGTGGAGGAGGGGGCGACGATTGCTGAGTTTACCGAACCCAAGGAGGGGATCAGCAGGGAAGGCGAGGACCGGCGGGGAAGGAGGCGACCAGGGGGGAAGGGAGCGGAGAGGAGGGGGCGATGGAGGTGAGCGGGGATGGAGCAGGAGGAGGGCCGAGCAGATCACGTGCGGCGGCGGCGCAAGAAACCCTAGAGCGCACAATTGTAATCGGAGCTTGCGCGAGGCAAGGAGATGGGCTCGCCGGGGCCTATTTTTTTTCGGGAATAAAAATCGCTGAGGGTACGTGGAAAAAAAAACTTATCGATCGAGGGGGAGGAGAGTTCAACATACCAACCGCAGACTCCCCTTTAGGAGTAAGAAATTACACCCTTCCTTTTCTTGCTGACTCTCTTCGCCGAGACTGTAGCTTGATTACTTGATCAATAAAAAGGCTTAATGGTTTGTAAAATAAAATACGAGTAAAATAAAACAACAAGGGCAGTGGTAGTACAGGCCGAAGTCTGCAGTGCAGAGATCGAGAGAGAGAGTGGAGTATGAGTATCCATTCCCCTCCCGCACACGCGACGGACGCGACCTAGGAGGAGGCACCACCGGAGCACCGTCCGCGGCGCGGCAGCTGCAAGAGAACAAAACTAGTACGTGCTGGGGCACGGGGACGCACGACCAAAAAGGACGCCCCCTCCTCGCCTCCTCCCCCCCTCGTGGTCGCCTCCTCCGCCCACACCCGAAAAGCTCTGTGAGGAAACCCCCCGCGCGCGCCTGGTGCCTGGTGCCGGATCGGATCGGAGATGTGGGAGTCGGTGGCGCTCACGCTGGCCGGCGCCGCCGGTAACAGCATCGGCAAGGTGCTCCAGAAGAAGGGCACGCTCATCCTCCCTCCCCTCTCCTTCAAACTCAAGGCACCCCTCCTCTACCTCTCCCCTCATCCTCCATCCCTTCCGGATGCCAGCGCCGCTGTTTACTCTTGTCTTGTTAGATGACGCCGCCCTCTTCGGCAGGTCATACGGGGCTACGCGCTCAACAGGCTCTGGATCAGCGGCTTCCTCCTCGACATGTGCGGCGCCGCCCTCATGCTCACCGCGCTCTCGCAGGCGCCGGTGCGTATCCCCTTCTGTTTCTCGCCCGATTTCGTGCTACTGGATGGCCGCAGCTTGACTTGCTTTTTCTCCTCAGGTCTCTGTCGTGCAGCCGATTGCCGGCTGCGGTCTCGCCATACTCTGCGTCTTCTCCCACTTCTACCTCAAGGAGGTCATGAATGGCCTCGATTGGATTGCCATCACAATGGCTGGTATCGGCACCATAGGTGAGCTACGGTCACAGGCTCGAGATCATTACGTTTTACATGCAATGGTGACAAGATGGAAATGGAAATCAAAGAGAACTTTGTAGGATTTATTAATGACATTAGGCTAATACCCATGATGCATTGACTGGATTTACTCTGCCTTCTGTAACTTAGGAGTCGGTGTCGGAGGGGAGGAGCAGAAAGTGGAAGAGATTCCCCTTTTCAGTATACCTTGGCTGGTGCTCGCAGTTATCATCTTGTTTGTAGGTACCATACTCTGTGTTGTATTAATTTTACCATTACATCCACGTATTGTTTCACCCAAGTGTATTTTCTATCCCACAAATTGTTTCACCTATTCTGAATTCCCCGCAAAAAAAATTTGTTTCACCTATTCTGCTATAATATTCCAACTCTCACCAACAATGTTAGACGTGCACTACATAAGTATTACCGTTGTATTTATTTATGTAAATTATGTTTTTGTACCATTTCTGTGTTATGCCCCAACGAAACTGCTTGCTGGAGTTAGGGAAGTGCTTACAGTGCTCTTTTGTTGGATTAATTTATTCCCATTTCATTAAAAGGCACGTCAATAGAAAATAACCAACCATATTGTAGGATATTATGATGGATGATATCATTATAGTGTTGATAAACCTAGATTCTAGCCTGTGACTGATGGCAATCTTATTTTGTGTATGCAATTAAGGTTTTGCTCAACACTTGGCTTCATATCTACAAAAAGCAAAGGCGCGAACAAGAGTTGGTGAGCAATTTTTAAATTTGGGATTCATGTTTGTGTATTGCAAAATATTGACACCTTGCATCAATCCAGACTGGACCTGAGGTGATCGAGGAGGTCATATATGGCTTAGAATCAGGCATTTTGTTTGGGTAATTTATTTCTATACATTTCCATTTATCACTGTGTTTACGGCAAACTCATTTATGGCTTAAACTCAGGCCTTCCGTTTACCATTGTGCTCTCAATTGATTGAGAGGTTATTTACTTTGGATTATACATTTATCATTAAATGAACAAATATTACTTGAGCCTTTTTTGCTGTTAGTGTACAGTTATGCAGTGACCCAATATGGGAGGATGACTCATAATTCTTAACTTATTTCATGTATAGGATTTCATCAGTGATCTCTAAGATGGGATTCGTGATGTCTGAAATGGGCTTTCCGAAGATCGTTGTGCCAGCTGCCATTTCTTGTAGTGTGGCCTGCAGTGCTGTGGGATTTGTTTACCAGGTATGTCTACTTTACTGGAGATGTACCTACCTACTTGTGTGCACTGCGGAGATGTGATTTCTTAGTGTGCACTGCAGTCGTGATACTCTCTGGAGATGTACATCCCTGCTTTTTTGTGCGCTTGGACACTGATAATGTATTAATATGTATACATTGCCTGTACAGTGTTTGTAGAAAACGTAGAGGTATTACTTGACATCAGTGTTGCACTCGCTAATCAAACTCTTATGCCAAGCTTATGACCATAACATGAATATTAGGGTACACCACATGGGAGCAAAGAGGAGCGGAGTGTTGTTGTCTCGGTGAAGCAGGAACATGAGTGTGAATCTTAAATGGAGCCGCATAGTACTGTTAGACATAATGTGCCACATAAAGTTGTGAATTGTGATGTCACATAATGTTTGCTGATACTAAAATTGAGCTATAAAATCTTATCGTAAATCATATCACGCTGCTTCTTCCTTTTTGTCGGTGAGACCGGCTTTTTATCTAAAAAGAGAAACTGGTTTTGCACTTATTTTTCAAAAAAAATTACTACTGCATTATACACTATACTCCATTTTCATCGATACAACAACAACAAAGCCTGTCAGTCCCAAACAAGTTGTGGCACGGTGGCACGTGGATAGCTAACTTCCACGCACCCCTGTCCAGAGCTAGATCTTTGTTGATGGCCCAGTCCTTCAGATCTCTCTTCACGGACTCCTCTCAAGTCAAGTTTGGCCTCCCCGACCTCTCTTGACATTATCAGCACGCCTTAAACGCCCAATATGCACAGGCACTTCAGAAGGCCTACGCTGGATATGCCCAAACCATCTCAGACGAAGTTGGACAAGCTTTTCTTCAATTGGTGCCACCCCAACTCTCTCCCGTATGCCGTATATCATCATTCCAGATCTGGTCCTTGTGTGGCCACATGCCCATCTCAACATGCGCATTTAAATCTCTGCCACACCTAGTTGTTGGACATGTCGCCTTTTAGTTGGCCAACATTAAGCACCATACAACATCGCAGCCAGAGGCGGAGGACGATTTTTTTTTAAGGTATGGCGAAGTTTTAAGCAATGATTGTGTTTGATGCAAATTAAGAGTCAATACATACAAACAATAAACAACACAAAAGAAAAACCAAATACAATGAAGATATAGACATGTTTTAATAGAAAAACAACCAAAAATATACCGATAATGAAGCTTTCAACTGAATTTGTAGTTTGTTTTTCCATTTATTCGATTGGCATCGAATTTTTATGCTCTAGTTTGATGAAAATCACTTGATCTTGATGAGTGGCATGTGCTGAAATATTAACACTTTCACGTGTGTTTGGATTTGAGCTGCAGCCACTAGGGCACTACTAAGTATTTTGAAACATCACTACAATTGCATATTACAAATTGTTAAAATCCATATAGATACCTCTACCTCTCCCCTTTTCTATTAGCTTTGCTAGCTTTTCCTTTTTTCTCCATCTTTTGGCCGTCTCCTCCCTACATGAAGCTCACTATCCCCTATGCTGGCACTCGCTGCTCCCTGCGCGTCCGAATAACCGCAAGAAAAAGAAGGCATGAAGCGCACAGTGCAGGGGTACATATCTGATGCCGCGGGTGCCGCCGCTAACGAGCATCGTTCTGCCGTGGAGGCCGTGGAGGCGTGAAGACCAGTACGCCGTGGAGCTGGGCAGTACGCCGTGGAGCTGGGCAGTGCGCAGGCCTGCAGACTGCAGTGGCTAGCAGCAGCACCCTCCGCTGGCCTCCCGACGCCGTTTGCCGTCGGTGTCCTGCTGGCTGTTGAGGTGCTGGGCAGCCGACGCCGTCCTCGTCCTCCTGGCTAGTCGCCGCCATCGCGATAGGTTAGGAACAGGAGGAGTGGGCGAGTTCGCGTGCGTGCGTCTCGGTCAGGCTTCGTGGCGTGCGTGCGTGTCTGCCGGGGTGCCCCAGCTGCACTTTGTTGGCCCATAACGTTTTACTAGTGAATACATGAGTCAAACCAGCGAATTAATCGTGAAATGCATAAAGGACAGACCCAGTGCATAGAAGCTCCCACACAAGGTGGGGTCTGGGGAGGGATTATAGGAACCTAGTCTTACCCCTGCTACAGTGCAATGCAGAGAGGCTGGTTCGAACCCAGGACCTCTTGGCACAAGTGGGGAGGACTTCACCACTGCGCCAGGCATAGGTATAAAAAAATATTTGCACCAAATTAAGGTGTGGCGGCTGCCACACCTTGCCCACCGGGGGCCTCCACCACTGATCACAGCACCATACTCTATTGTCACCGATGATCTGCAAAAAAATAAAATGTATTTATTTGTGTATTATTTTATCAGATTGCACTAGTATATTGGACTTATTTGATGGAATATCTGTATTTTAAATATTTGTCATAATGACTTGTCTAGTTGTGTTCCAATGCTTCTGCTCTGGTTTCACTTTGTATTCCACTAATGGGACATCGTGCTTGTGCAGACTCGAGGTCTCAAGCATGGGAGGGCAATTGTTGTGTCCACATGTACATCGGTGGCATCTATTGTGTCTGGTGTTGTGGCTGGTATGGTTGCACTTGATGAACATCTGCCGACAGCTCCTGCAGGCCGTTTTTTTCTCTTGCTTGGATGGTAATTTCATTATACTACATTGTGCTTTTCTTTCTATGTTGTGTGCTATCGTTGAAGACTGATCTGATTCCCTTCTCCCTGCTTCAGTAGTTAGCTACTATGTTTTTCTTTTCTTTTCAACCTTTAGGGCTATTTGCATTGGCAATGTATCAGATAACAGTGATATCATGGCTAAACTATGATGCGATTGTGATCGCGATGGAGGGCTGCATGGTGCGGTAGGGGGTGATGGCGGTGGAACACTTCACATAAATTATGGATGTAGCGATGATAGGAAATACTAGAGCGGCAGAGAACCTCTTGTTCTATATGGCGCCATCTCATTGATAGATCTAATAGCGGTAGGATGAACCACGCCCAAATCTGGGGATGGTTGTGCATCCAAGGCCCAAGGGGCTCCACCATCGCACTTGTACACAGACTACACAGCTCAGGGGTTTGTACCAGCTGACAGTAGAACGGAAACGGTCACTGCCTCATCTATTCTGTGGGAAAGCCGATTGTTCGTAGATCTGGTGAGATGGAGACGAAAGATTAGCCGCCTACAACCACAGGCACCATCTCATGGAAGGTGCAGAGAGGGAGACAACAATGGATAATCCCATGGGGTCTAAAGTGAATGAGGTGGCATTGACGTGGGGGAAGGAGACAGTGCTGGAGTAGAGGGAGGAAGACTTCCAGAGTAGTGTTTGGGGGCGATTCACAGTTTTGCAGTTGGAAGGATGTTTGTGAAGTGTGTTTTGGTTGTGTGGGGGAGCCATCTCTTGTAATCGTGCAGCTACAAGCGCAATTTATCAGATTTCCACCTGATGTGCAAGTGGGGCGAGTGCGTCTCTTGGGACTATGTTGATTCATCTAGAGTGCGTGCCCGTTATGTATGCTTTATTGGCAAGTTCTTTCTCAGTCTAGTGAGGATCGCCCATATGCAAATATCAATTGCAATATAGCAACTATGGCTTCTGATCTTTGTTTAGCAGCAGTAGGACCACCCATATCAAATATCTATTGTATACTGGGTACAATATATATGCAATAGATCAGAACAGTAACACCAGTAGTTTTCTGTGTAGGGAGTTATATCGGCTTTGTTGATAAATGGGATTGAACAAATGTGTTGTCTCCGTGCTCTCTGACCTCTGCTTCATTTTTGAGAATTAGCTGTGAGGTTGAATAAATGGTTGGTTCTCCTTCCAGGTTCTTCATCATTACAGGGGTGATACTTCTTGTTACATCAGCCCGATTGATCGCACGCCTACCTAAGCCTGTGCAGAAGTTTTTGAAGAGTAATATGGAGCGTTCACACAGCATCAGAAGGCCTGGATCAGCCCGAGGGAAGGATCCCATTCAAAGCACAACAATCCATGCATCATCATTACAACATATACTAACCTCTACAGGAAAAGAAAAGGCCTAGAACAGCTGATGCTGGAACAAGATTGTCTTAACACCTGTGATGGGTCATGTCGTTGTTTAAATCGTTATTGTGAATGTACAAGTCTAGAGTAGCATCTTAAAAGTTGTGGGCTGGTTGCTCAAATACTGACTGCCCCCCCTATAGGTCTAACAGACGTTCTTAAAATCTCTTGTGAATTTTGATCAAGTCACATATCTTCCTGTGGAGTTGTAACTGGTATATTCGTTTGTTCTCGTCCTATCTGAATTGTACGATTTGTGTGTTTCTGCTTTGCTTTGTAACACCACCCTCTGTTTCCTGTAACAGTAATCATCATCACTGTTGGCTATCACTGTTGATTAATCACTGTTGCTCTCCTTGACCTTGTTCAAACTTTGAAGTGATCTTATTCAAACCATGATGTGGGGTGATCTAACAAGTCCGCATGCACCTTGCACCTTGGAACCAAACTCAAACCCCAAAAACCCTTTGGTGGCTAATAAAAACAAAGTGCATAATAAATCTTTGTCCAAATATTTTGGAACCACTTTTGTTAAATCGCCAAAAATCAGTGGACCATGCCCATGTGGTTATGGTATTTTATTAAGCCACTGAAAAATCCAAACAAATCAAACAGTAGCAAAAACAGTGGCATTTGATACCTTTTAAATAAAACAACAATACTAGAGAATTTATATATGCCCCAAACTTTTTGTGGCATTGATGTGGGGTATAACAATAATTATGGAGCCTAGTACATATTTTTACAAAAATGCTAAAGTGTATAAAACAAATACAAACAGAAAAGACAGAAAACAAAAAGCAAAATAAAATGAAAAGAAGCTAAACCTCGCCCTAGGCGAGGCCCACCCCCCGGCCCACCCCGGCCTTCTCCTTCCTCCCCACCTGCCCCCATCCCATCGGCCACCTGCTCGACGCCATGGCACGGCCGTGGCCACGGGCGAAGCTGGAGCCCCCGCCCTCCCTCACCTGCTCCTTGGCGATAAGGCCAACCCCAGCGACTCCCTGGACAACCTCCCCCTCCTTTTCCCCTCCTCCTCGCCTCGCACGCCTCGGAGAAAATTAACCGAGCGCCGCCGTCGCCCGTGTCGTGGCCTTGCGCGGCCACTGACCGTGCCTCGCGTCACTGCCGTTTCCACCAGGTGCGCCGTCGTCGACTACGTCGACTACTGCGACTAATCGAGCCGGGAGCCCTTCCACGTCGCGCTGCGCCATCGTTCCCCTTCCTCGCCGCCGACACCCCCGCGAGCAATTTCGGCCATCGTCGACCCTCCATCGAGCCCGCTTAAACGGCTACACCTCCGCGGTGAGCTCCTCTACCTCCCCCAACTCCCCGCGTAGCCCCTCGTGCCCTGAATCGGCCGACGCCATTGGAGCCGTGGATCCGTCGCCGCCGACGTGTTCTTCCCCGCGACCTAGATCATGCTTTTGGCGCGTGGTTCGCGTCACTTTACTCTCCACGTCTCCAGGAACTCGCCCATGTAGCGCATGCCCAACGAAACCCACTACAACCTCGTCGTCGTCAACCTCCGTAGCCCAGCCGTCACCACGTTCAACGCCGGCGTCGTTCCGGTGAACCCCCAGTCTAGCCACTACCACCAATCGAACGGCGCGAGTCTCCTCTTTCGAATGCACCCAACCACGCTGCGAACCTTGCCCTGTAGCGAGCTCCACGTTGACCTCGCCGGCGTTCTATCGCCGGCGAGCCTTCTGGTGAGGCTGCCAGGTGGCCCCCGCGCGTCAGCTTCACTGTTAGTGCTAATGACTTTGCACTAACAGTCACTAACCGGTGGGCCAACCGCTGTTAATCCCTCGGTTTAAATAAACAGAGACAGAACCCCCTCCCAGTCACTGACTGTGGGCCCCAGGCCTTTAACATAATCATGTCAATTAAATTAACACTTGTACCACTGACCATTGGGTCCCACTGGGATTTTCTTTAAGAAAATGGTTTTATATAACTCTGAGTCAATGACATGTGGGCCCATTGCCTATTTTATTTTAAATAAAAGGATTATTAATAAACAGAGGTTGACATATGGGTCCCACATGTCAGCACTGTTCTGGATAGACTTGTGGATAATGTTGGATTTAAATAATAAAAGAAATTCCAGAAAATGATTTAAATGATTTAAAATTTTAGAAGTTAATATCTTTTAAATCGTAATTCAGATTCAAAAACTTTATACATCAAAATTGATCAGAAAAATATAACTAATACGAATACGCTATCCGTATGTCTATCACACCCCTCTAACACAACGAACATCAAACCGTCCCCCTCCGGACCGACTGTTTGATAAATTGTCCGGTACTGCTAAAGTACCCGGATGAATTTATTTCGAACACGAAAGTTGTTCGGAATAGATCAACTAACCCGGATACACCACCCACACATGTGTCGGATGTCCACGACACCTCCGGCATGATATCTCCCCCCTCCGTACACCCTGTCCGGTAATCACCCGGAACTGGCAGTTCATCCCCGGATGAATTCCCGCTTCGAGCAACGTGCATTGCACTGCGTTAGAACACCGTTAGCATTGCCTCTGTCATGTCATGCATCTGTTTGTATATGCTTGCTTTTTATTTACTGTTCCCCCCCTTAATCTCCGGTAGACCCCGCTGCTGCCGTCGACTACACCGCTGCTGAGTACGACTACTTCGTCGACGACCCCACCCCTACCGTCGAGCCTCCAGGCAAGCAGAGCCATTCTCTTCCCCAGATATCGCCTATCTTTTCCATACTTTCTTGCACTAGGCATTGTTACTGCTGCTGCTACGTTACAATCCTATTCAATTGCATAGCCTGTTTTTGTCGCCCCTTGATGTACCTTCCTTTATCCTATGTTGCCTATAAAAAAAAATTATATTCAGCAGTGAGCCCTGCGCATTGTTAACTACGATTAGATAGCGGGCCGTGATCACTCAGGGGAGTGACGCGGATATAACTTATTACAACTGCACATGTACGGTACAATGCAGACACCGCCTCAGGCCCCTACCTCGGCTCTGCCGAGCC
Source organism: Bromus sterilis (assembly GCA_950022295.1). Taxonomy (NCBI): domain Eukaryota; kingdom Viridiplantae; phylum Streptophyta; class Magnoliopsida; order Poales; family Poaceae; genus Bromus; species Bromus sterilis. The sequence continues at coordinate 317,951,457 of OX465597.1, read as the reverse complement.
ACCATCAAGTGTGAGCTATCGAGGAGTGATCCTTGTACTCCACTCGTTGCTGACTCTGTATAGCCGCTCTAGGTACCTGAGCAATGGTTGTCCTTTAGGTAAGAAGTCGGGCGACCCAACGGTGCCCGCGAGTGGTATTGCGACGGGACGACAGGGAGGGTACGACCAGTGTACCGGTGTGCTTGGCCCCTGATCGTTGGCCGCGAGAGTTACCAAACCACAAAAGTCGAGCTCCTCCTGGAGCACACGCGAGACAAGGTAAGGAGACGGTTCACCTTGTTGGTAACCGCAGAGACTTGGTGGGACGACAGGGCAGGCACCGATGTACTGGTGGTCCTGGCTGCTGTCGTTGTCCGCGGGTCAGTTAAGTCGAGGCAACGATAACGGTTGTCACACAGGTTGATTAAAATGCTAAATGGTTCGGCGGATGTCTTGAGTAGCCTTTTGGCTTATACGCGCTGCCTACACGTGGGAATTACGAGTTATGGGCTCCTCTGCTTCGTAGTGTCGTCCGAGGACTCTCCAGACGTCAGCAGTACTGCGGGCTGATTGCCAGGAAGTGGTGTTGTCTTATTGGCTCGCGTGGTGGTGTCTTATTTGGATTTTCTTTAACTTCACCGGCCAGTCACGCACCGTGCAGGAGTACGTTCGGGTTGGGGTCCAAGGCCCGGCGTACTTAGGATTTAGACCGGCGGATGACCTCTCTGTTGAGTTTGAAAGATGGGCTACGAAGTGTCGGATAGCCTCGGTGGAGCGTTCCCTAACAAGGTTCCCGCCACCCTGGAGATCTGTGCGTGTAGTGTAACACAAGTGCACCCCTGGAGGGAAGATTAATCTATTCGAATAGCCGTGTCCACGGTAACAGGACGCTTTATGCTGAAGCTGGATCTTACCACTACAAACTATTATTATTAAACTGTATGGTTCCGAGTTTTCTTCCTCGCTGGGATGTCGAGGAGGTGATCTCGGAGGCATTGCTAATTATTACAACTTATTACTATACAATGCTGCAGCAACTTCTGCTTTATTGTTACTTTATGCTTTATTAAATTGTTGGCTATTCTCTCCTCATGCTGCAAGACTCGTCGGAAGATTCTAGTCTTCGATAAGCCTAGCTTCTCTTCCTTGTTCTGATTTCTACCTTGCAGTCCACTTTATATAGCCTCCCCTTTCCATTTGATACAATGCATAATTGCTTAGTAGCGGACGTAAGACTCGCGGGTATGCTAGATACTCACATTTGCTTTATTTTCCCCTTTTTTGTTTTGCCTGATCGGCCACTGCAGCCGACGTTGTAGCCCAGGAGCAGGAGTACCCCGGAGGCGACTACTACGACGTCGAGTTCCCCGTTGACCAGGAGTAGTTCGGTGGATCCCAGGCAGGAGGCCTCGCCTTTTTGATATGTATCTCTGATGTCATTTGTGCTAGCCTTCTTAAGGCAAAAACTTGACTAACTATGTCTGTACTTAGATATTATGGCTTGTATGACTTATGTATTCGGATCCTCGTGATACCTGCGTGTATGATTACTGTACACGGATTGATTTTAGGGGCGTCACAAGTTGGTATCAGAGCCGACTGCTGATGGCTTCTCGCCCCTTCGTTGGTTACCCCAAGTGGAAGGTTGAGATGTAGTGCAGCAGCAGTTTTCCCTCGGTGAAGATACCAAGGTTTGTCTCCAGTAGGACTCCAGAGATGATAAGTAGGTGTCAGCGGCGCAACTGACATGGACCTGCACACAGACACAGATAACTTTGTTCCCAACGAAGTTCAGAGAGGTTGTCAATCTCTCCGGTCTTGTTGTTCACAAGGATAAAATGCAAGGGATAATGATAGCAAGTAAAAGCAGTAAAGTAAATAAAGCGTGGAAACAATAATGAGGATATGGACCGGGATACGTGATGTTCGCTAGTGATGTCTCTCTCCCAAAATACGATAAAATTGCTATGCGAGGTAAACAAATTACAGAAAGGCAATTGACAGGATTGTGAACGCACCGCAATGCTAACTATGCTACAAAAGAAAGGACGAGGTTCAAAAGCACAGGCAGTACGCCAAGATAAGTAGACCAAAATCCATATGCATCTACTACTAATCATCCACCTTGAGATATCTATCCAGAACATCTCGCTGGTATTAAGTTGCGAGCCCCACCCAAAGTGTAAACCCAAAGCAACAGACAACTTCATTAAAAAGAACTCTGCGTAAAGTAAACAATCCTTGTGACCGCGGTCATAAGCACCGTTGTTTTCCCCCTTGTGGCAACATCACATCCCCTAGACTCATGTTTCTGTCACTCAAGCGTGTCATCGGGGGGCATGAACCCACAATCTAGCACAACGTTCCCTCTTGAAGTCACTACCTACTATTTGGCCAAAGCAATAAACAACAACGGAGAACATGCAAGAATTACTTAGGAACAAAAATATAAGAGATAAAAACCAAATATATTACTCTATCACAATCTGAACATAATCTCATAATCCATCAGATCCTATCAAACTCAACATAGCAATAGCAGAAATATTACAAAGGTGCCTCGATCATGTAGGGCAGCTCACGAGGTCTAAACAATGAAGATCAAAGAGGGGAGGAGAACATCACATAGCTACTGATCACGGACCCATGGTCCAAGGGAAACTACTCACGAGACATCCGGGGAGCATCCATGGTGGAGAGGAGACTCCCGGAGGTCAATCCTCCCTCCGGCAGGGTGTCGGGAAGAGGTCTTCTGGTGCTCCCGATCTTCGGAAGCGCGGCGGCGGCGGAACAGAGGCGAGTTCGCGGAATAGGGTTCCTCTTCTGGAGTTTTCTCGTGACGGAGAATAAATAGGCGAACGGGGGCAGCCAGAGGTGGACCAGGGGCCCCAGGCGCCCCCTGGCGCGGCAAGGGGTGGGGCCGCGCCGGGTGGCCGCCTGGCCCCCCTGGCTCCCCTCTGGCCCCTCCCGGGCTCTTCGCGAAGCTTCCTCCACGCTGATTTTTTATCTGAATTTTCCCGAATTTTTCTGGCACTTTTTATATGGCGGAAAACTGAAATGGAAAAACAGCAGAAAACAAGAACTGACACTAGGGTGCACTGAGTTAATAGGTTAGTCCAAATATGATCAAAAGTATATGAAAGTGTATCTAGAACATAGCAATATCACACAAAACATGCATGGAGCAAGCAGAAATTATAGATACGTTTTGGACGTATCAACATCCCCAAGCTTAATTCCTGCTCGTCCTCGAGTAGGTAAATGATAACAGCATAATTTCTGTGGTGACATGCTAGCAACCATAAAAGAACTTTGAAAAGTAAAGCAATCAAGGTTAGAGATTCAATTAAAGTCATAACATGCAAGAGTCTATATTAGCATTGAAATAAGTAACAAAAGAATATTAGGTGCAAGAGCTCTCGCTGTCCGTGACTCGAATGTCTCCAAATGGTGTTTGCGTGCAAGAAGGGGGGTAGGGAATACGAGAAAAAAGTATTTTTGTGTTGAGAACTCAATCTAATAAAGTTTCACACTTGGTCTTCTTTGAAATCTTATCTTGACTCGTCCCCAGACCACTAGCCAGGTACAAGTCAATTTGATCCACTCCTTTTCGATATTTCGAGCACTCATGCAATGGATGAGCGTAAGCACGAGAGTTGACACTTAGGATGGCAAAGAGAGAAATATGGTGGAGGAGGAAGACAAAAAGGAAGAGAAAGACTCACATCAATGAGGACAATCATAGGCAAGAGATTCCAAATGATAGATATGATGTGAGGAGTAGGGATTGCCATGCAACGGATGCACATACGAGCTAAGAAGCTCTCCAATGGAACTAGTGGGGGTGCATCTAACTTGCTCGCTCTGTAAGACCTAGAGCTCGTTTGACGAGGCTCATCCTTGGAATATGCAAGCCAAGTTCTATAGTGTGAAGGTCCCCACATAGCTATATGCATAACGATCATCTCTATGGAGTACAAGGATATAAAGGGAGTACTAGTGTGGATCTCTCAAAAGGATAGTAGTGTTGCCCCTTTCTCTCTTTTTATTTCTTTTTCTCATTTTTCTATTTTTTTGTATTTTTTTTGGTGGCCTCAATGACTCTTTCTATTTAACTCTCATTTGTCCTCTTTGGGATCTTTTATTGTGTCCACTTTGGGATCTTTTCCTCACTTAAGGGCAACACTCTATTTTACAAGAAGGTAAAGGAAATCTTTCACACTTTACAAGGTACTCAAAATCATAAATAAGATGTAACTACATGATGTATGCAATGTATGTCGCTGCCAGTGTAGCAGGAACATGTATGACATGAAGATCAAGTCATGAAGAGGTGGAAGTTGCATGACAATGTAACTCAGAAAGGCTATGGAAATGCCTTGATAGGTAGGTATGGTGGCTGTTTTGAGGAAAGATATAAGGAGGCTTATGATGACAGAGCGTATCATGCCAAGGGTTTGGATGTACCGGCGAAGGTGGACACCAACTCTCGGAGTGAGAAGAAGGCAATGCACGGCACAGGAGAGGCTAGCAAAATATGGGAAGGTGGAAGTGTCAACTTTCAATACTTACATTAGTTCGAAGAACTCATGCACTTATTATCGGTAACTCTCAATCTAATTAGGAGGTTCACAAAGAGACAAGTACCCCGAGGAGGAGTGTATGGGGGTTTGGTTATCCTTGCGCATCCTCGACTCATGGTACGTGAGTGTTCTCTGATATTCGACTCCTCCGAAGAGTAGTGATCCATGTAGTAGCTAGAGTTCTCAACTAGTTTTGTAGATTTTGAAAATACACACGGATTGCCCAAAATGCGACACCTATCACTAATAGGCTAGAGCTCTTGACACCAAAAGTTCAAACATTACTCACATCAATACCTCAAAACTATTGCAAGTTACTACTAAAATTAAATAGCAACCTCAATTACCTACTTTCAAGACAAGACACAACTCAGTGCAACAACCAACTCTCTTTAACAAGATAAACATGAAAACTAAAAAGAGTTCCAGCAACAAACTAAACAAAAGCCAAGGTTCTTTCTAAAGACAAACTAAGACTAAAACTAAACATGACAGTAGCTATGAAAAGATAAAGAACACACAGCAGCAAAAAGATAAGCAGGAAAAATCCTATGATGTGTTCTAAATTTGAAAGTGGAGCGTGTTTCTCTCCCACACAAAGTAAGACGGGATCTAACTTGTTATTAACAGCAAGCAAAGCTAAAGAAAACTAAAAATAAAACCTAAGAGCGAGACACTCCAAGCATAGCACATAACGCATGAAGTGATAAAAATATAGTGAGACGAAGGACAAACTGATGATTGTTGATGGAGAAGGGGATGCACGGGGGCATCCCCAAGCTTAGACGCTTGAGTCTCCTTGAATATTTATTGGGGATGCATGGGGGCATCCCCAAGCTTGAGCGCTTGACACTCCTGAATCTTCTTTCATCATCTTCCATCGCACACTTGAAAACTCCCTTCATACATAACTCATCATAAGCTGACTAGAGAGGTTAGTACCCTTAATAAAATAATTTTTCCCCACTGGATATAATGATATTCTTGAAGAGCTACTGTTTCTCAAGAGTGCCAAAAAGTTTTTGCAAAGAAAAATCAAGCTTAAGGTTTGCAAAAGTTAGGAGAGACAAAACGTGGTAGGATCTGTGAAAAACAGAACAGCAGGTAGTAACGAATTTTTTAGGGGCACTTCTGCAACTCAAATCAATAAACTCAGAACATACAGAAGTTTCAAAATTGTATAGAGCACGCTGTCAAAAAAATTCAGATCAAAAAGATGATTTGGTGATTTGATTAGAATTTTTCTGTCAAGGGACAGAATATGTTTTCTGGACAGCACGTCACAACTTTTACTTCCCTTGCCGTAAGAGGCTATAACTTGGCACAAAGTTGAAAAATAAAGATACAATGATGTTGCTACAGTAGTAAAAATTATCAAGACACAACAAAAGAAAAAAGAAAAACCTAAATTCGTTGTGGGCTGCCTCCCGAAAGCGCTTCTTTAGAGCCATTAGCTAGGCTTAAAGATTATGAAAGATGCTCACAAGAGAATAAGAATTGAAGCAAAAGAGAGCATCAAGAAGAAAATGTGAAACACATTTAAGCCTAACCCACTTCCTATGCATAGGCATCTTGTAAGAAAATAAATCAAAGAAGCACAAAGTGACATGCATAGGAAGGTAGAACAAGAACAACTTCAAAATTTTCAACATGAAGAGAGGTGTTTTTGTAACATGGAAGTTTCTACAACCAAAATTTCCTATCTCAAAGTAATTTTCAGTAGCATCATGAACAACATCAAGAATATAACTATCACATAAATCATGTTGTTCATGACCTACAAGCACACGTGTATTGTTTTCAACACGGCTTTTAGGATGATAAGATAGATGCAACCCATCACATTGAGCCTTGATAAGAGCAAAATTCTCCGGAATAGTTGGAGATTTCAAAATGATAATAGGGCAATCAAGTGTGGGTGCAACAGAAATAATTTCATGCTTAACATAAGGAACTATAGCAAGTTCATCCTTGTAGGCATCATCCATAGTGGCATCATGGCCATCAACAAAGCAAGTATCAAAATCATCAGAAAGGGAAGTATCAAGTGAGTCCTTGGAATCATAAGATTCCTCTTCATAGCAATCATTAGCCTCTTCTTGGGCAGCAAGCATTCTATTTTTAAAATCCTCAATATAAGCATTGGAAGTATAATTCTCAAAGCAATAAGCAAGAACAGCAAAGTTTTCAGACTCGAAAATAGTATTGTGATACTTTTCAATTAAAGAAGCAATCTCATAGGCACCTTTAAAAGCAACAAACTCTTCAATCTTTTCAACATCAAAGTAATCATAAACACCTTTAGCATAAGAAGATAAGATCTCATTTTCATTAAACTCACATTGGAAAGGGAGGTGTTTATGATCTATATTAGAACAGCAAGTAAAATCATAAATGTGGCACAAAAGTTTAGCATGGCAATAAGAAACATGTATTTGATCCCATAATTGTTTCCCTTTCTGAGATAGGCGGTGCCGCGTATAATGAGCATGCTCATCCAATGATTTTCCCTCAACCAAGTCGGTTGGGTTTTTAGCGCAAGAACAAATTGATCGAAGACGATCCAAGTGAAACATGTCCATCCTACCATATTTGGGTGGTTCATCACCCATGGTGAGGATAGCATAAATAGGCAAAGCAAGACAAAGGCAAAAGGTAGCAACTATTTTTGTGGTTTTTCATAAAGGACACTGAGATAAAAACTGAAGGGTAAACTAACAAGACTAAAAAAACAAAGGTAAAGGGTAGTGTGCAACTCCCCTATCTTAGCACTCGGAGTCCCCGGCAACGGCGCCAGAAAACTTTGCTTGATGGCTTCTCACCCCTTCATTGGTTACCCCAAGTGGAAGGTTGAGATGTAGTGCAGCAGCAGTTTTCCCTCGGTGAAGATACCAAGGTTTGTCTCCAGTAGGACTCCAGAGATGATAAGTAGGTGCCAGCGGCGCAACTGACGCGGACCTGCACACAGACAAAGATAACTTTGTTCCCAACAAAGTTCAGAGAGGTTGTCAATCTCTCCGGTCTTGTTGTTCACAAGGATAAAATGCAAGGGATAATGATAGCAAGTAAAAGCAGTAAAGTAAATAAAGCATGGAAACAATAATGAGGATATGGACCGAGATACGTGATGTTCGCTAGTGATGTCTCTCTCCCAAAAGACGATAAAATTGCTATGCGAGGTAAACAAATTACAGAAAGGCAATTGACAGGATTATGAACGCACCGCAATGCTAACTATGCTACAAAAGAAAGGACGAGGTTCAAAAGCACAGGCAGTGCGCCAAGATAAGTAGACCGAAATCCATCTGCATCTACTACTAATCATCCACCTTGAGATATCTATCCAGAACATCTCGCTGGTATTAAGTTGCGAGCCCCGCCCAAAGTGTAAACCCAAAGCAACAGACAACTGCATTAAAAAGAACTCTGCGTAAAGTAAACAATCCTTGTGACCGCGGTCACAAGCACCGTTGTTTTCCCCCTTGTGGCAACAACACATCCCCTAGACTCATGTTTCTGTCACTCAAGCGTGTCATCGGGGGGCATGAACCCACAATCTAGCACAACGTTCCCTCTTGAAGTCACTACCTACTACTTGGCCAAAGCAATAAACAGCAACGGAGAACATGCAAGAATTACTTAGGAACAAAAATATAAGAGATAAAAAACCAAATATATTACTCTATCACAATCTGAACATAATCTCATAATCCATCAGATCCGATCAAACTCAACATAGCAATAGCAGAAATATTACAAAGGTGCCTCGATCATGTAGGGCAGCTCACGAGGTCTAAACAATGAAGATCAAAGAGGGGAGGAGAACATCACATAGCTACTGATCACGGACCCATGGTCCAAGGGAAACTACTCACGAGACATCCGGGGAGCATCCATGGTGGAGAGGAGACTCCCGGAGGTCAATCCTCCCTCCGGCAGGGTGCCGGGAAGAGGTCTTCTGGTGCTCCCGATCTTCGGAAGCCCGGCAGCGGCGAAACAGAGGCGAGTTCGCGGAATAGGGTTCCTCTTCTGGAGTTTTCCCGTGACGGAGAATAAATAGGCGAAGGGGGGCAGCCAGAGGTGGACCAGGGGCCCCAGGCGCCCCCCTGGCGCGACCAGGGGTGGGGCCGCGCCGGGTGGCTGCCTGGCCCCTCTGGCTCCCCTCTGGCCCCTCCCGGGCTCTTCGCGAAGCTTCCTCCACGCTGATTTTTTATCTGAATTTTCCCGAATATTTCTGGCACTTTTTATATGGGGGAAAACTGAAATAGAAAAACAGCAGAAAACAGGAACTGGCACTGGGGTGCACTGAGTTAATAGGTTAGTCCAAATATGATCAAAAGTATATGAAAGTGTATCTAGAACATAGCAATATCACACAAAACATGCATGGAGAAAGCAGAAATTATAGATACGTTTTGGACGTACCAACTGCCTGTAGGAAGCCACCCCACAACTACTTGGTCGAAGTTGAGTCTAGACTTTGAAAAACTATTTTGCTAACTTAATATTTGGCTTACGGGCCCACATCGATGTCACTACGTGTGATATTTATGGTATTAGGATCCTTTTCTCCTTACCTATGCTTTTAGACTCTGCTCTTTTATCCTTGCTGGTAAGTTTTACTAACTCTGACATTAGGATCACGTTCTCTTGATTCCACCCGGTGTTCTGGTGCTACCCCATTGATCGAGTCGTGTCGCAGGAGTTCTACCCCAGGTCCGGGACCGCGGATCCCATTCTCATTCTGGGCAGGCCGCGCGTTCTCTGGCATTAACTCCTGTGGCCAACAGTTTTCTTGCAGCGTGATTGACATAGTGGAATCTATGTCGCGTCGTGTAATCCTTACCGCGGTCTGCGCGCCGCCTAGTGAGTCCTTTTTCCTTAATTTATACGACGTTACGCTGCCCGATTTTCGATTGACTCCGTGTGTGAATGTGTATGTCTTATATGAATACTCCTATATATATCCGCGCCTCCTCTTCGTTGTCGCTTTACTTCAAGCTTGATTCCAGTATCTCGTTAAATTTTCATCGCTGAAATACCCCTGTTAAATTCTAGCAGGATGGCTGGTCGTGGTGGTCGTGGTCGTTGTTGTGGTGCCAACGACCCACCTCCGCCGCCGGATTACATGGCCGCGATGATGCAGCAGTTCGAGATGAACCGTCAGTTCATGCAGAATGTCATGGCTCAGTTCCCCCAGCCGAATCAGAATGGGCACCACCATCAGCACGCCACCGTGACTCTGCACGACTTCACCCGGCTCAACCCCACTATGTTCCGCAACTCTGTTCAGCCGTTGGATGCTGATGACTGGTTTCGCGACATCACTCACGAGCTGGAGTCTGCTAATGTCGATCTAGCCGACTATGTGAACTTTGCGTCTTATCATCTGAAAGGCGTCGCTGCTCAGTGGTGGAGCACCCACAAGCGTTCACTGACAGTTGGAGAAGTCATCACTTGGGATGAATTTCAGTCCGCCTTCCGCGCCCGCTACATTCCTCAGGGGATCATGGATCGTAAGGGGGAAGAATTCCGCAACCTCACTCAGGGCAACATGACTGTTGAAGCCTATCAGCGCGAGTTCCTCAACCTCTCTCGCTATGCGGAAGAAGAGATCACCACTAATGCTCGTAGGCAGCAGAAGTTCCGTCGTGGCCTCAATCCAGACCTCAGACTCGCTCTTGCCGTTCATGATTTCGCCAACTTCGCCACCATGGTGAACAAGGCTATCACCGTCGAGACTGCCCAGATGGAGCACAAGAACTCAGTGACACGCTATCGTGACGTTGGCTCAACTTCGGGCGCAACACAGAAGCGACGTATCTGGCTCCCTACCAGTGTGACCCATTCACCTGTACCTGCTCAAGGCCGTCTTATGCTGCACCCCGTCTGCCTCCGCCACCGCAGATGCCAAGAGCTCTGCCTCCACCACCCAATGCTACACCCCTTCGTCCTCAGGATGGGTTATGCTTCACGTGCCGCCAACCTGGGCATTTTTCCAGGGAGTGCCCCCAGAAACAGAAGCAACTGGTAGTTCACCCCGCTGGCCGCGGAAATGTTCGTGGCAACAACAGGACCCCCAACTATAATACTGGGTCTTCTGCTCATGCTCGTGGACATGCTAAAAACATAAATGTTGAAGAAGCTCAACAACAACCCGCTACCGTGATGGGTACCCTTCTCGTTAATTCCGTACCTGCTGCTGTTTTATTTGATACAAGAGCATCACATTCATTCATGTTAGAAGCATTTGCATTTTCGCATAACTTCAAGTACGAAACGATGAAACCACCGATGGTTGTTCGCACCCCGATAGGCCAATGTCGAACCACCATGATAGTGCCAAACACCACCATTGAAATCGAAGGAATTGAATTCTTGCTTCGCCCATCCTCCTGAAGTCTTCCACCATAGACCTCATTTTGGGAATGGATTGGTTGAAATTTCACGATGCCGCACTGTATTGTGGCACCAAGTCTGTCCAACTTTTTCACCCCTCCGGCGAGATTGTTTACCACACCACCCGAATTACCCGTAATGATGAAACGCAGATATTTATGATGAATGCTTTGAATGCCGCCCCCTCCAAGGCATCAAGAACGTTCCAGTCGTTCGCGATTTTCCCGACGTCTTCCCAGAAGAACTACCGGGAATACCCCCAATCAGAGAAGTTGAGTTCATCATCGACTTGAAGCCGAGCACTGTTCCTATTGCTAAGCGTCCTTACAAGATGCCGCCACATGAACTCCTTGAACTTAAGGAGGAAAACGACAAGGCACTTCAGAAAGGATTCATTCGCCCCAATTCCTCTGCTTGGGGAGCACCTTCGCTCTTTGTCAAGAAGAGTGATGGCACGAACCGGTTAGTCCAAGATTACCGGCCAATTAACCAAGCCACCATCCAGAAAAAATACCCACTTCCCCGGATCAACGATCTGTATGATCAACTTGCCGGATCCAAGGTGTTTTATAAACTCGAATTGAGGTTGGGTTATCACCAAATCCGAGTCCGTGACGAGGACATTCCGAAGTCTGCCTTCATTACTCGCTATGGTTCATACGAGTACACCGTCATGTCCTTTGGCTTAACCAATGCTCCAGCCACCTTCTCCAGATTGATGAATTATATTTTCATGGAGTACCTCGACAAGTTCGTCGTGGTTTATCTGGATGATATATTGATATATTCCAAGAATGAAGAAGAACATGTTGGAGTTCGCAGCAGAAAACACAATTTTTTCTAACTACCGTTCCCATAACCCAAGATCTAGCTAGCCGTATTACCGTAACAGAAAGGAGTGCGGAAATAACATACCTCGGGGTGTAGTCCGTTGCGCGGGAAATGTTCCCGCAAACGTGGTTGATGTAGCCGATCAAGTTTCACAGCCCCCTGGCTGTGTTGAGCACCCGGATGGGTGTAGTGCCACACGTGTAGCACCTCGTAGTACTCGCACACGTACGAGACTCGATGACGACCTCCGTTCTCCGATCCAGCGTAGGTGGCGGAAGCAAACCTCCGGACGGAGCTTCGGCAGCACGACGGCCTCCGATTCTAGCAGAGAAGCCTCAATTCCACTATAGGCTCACACTAGGGAGCCCACCGTGAAAGAGACAAGGGAGGGGAGAAGACCGGAGAAAACAAATCTCAATTCGGAGTAATATTTATTTTCTCACAAATTTCTGTCTATTAAATATGTGCACCCTGCCCATCTATATATAGGCAGAGGGGAGGGGGTCAACCCCTCTCCCTTAGCAATGTGGGACTAAAGTCCATTTGCTAAGGGGGTGGCCGGCCAAGGGGGGAGAGGGGGCGCCACCCTCATGGGCCCTAGGGCCCATGGCGCCTCCCCCCACTCCTTTTTTTTCTTTTTCTTTTTCCCTTTTATTTCTTCCCCTAATGGGCCTTTTTCTCCACTAAGGCCCATTGCACATATTAATTAGAAATAAAATGATTTTAATTATTAATTCGATTAATTAATAACTAAAACATAATATTCCATCTCCCGGTGCTCCGGAACACCTTCCGGTTCACTCCGAACTTGTTCGGTTCAACGCGGTACTTCTCCGATGTTGTTTCCTTTATTCTCTGGTTACTCCGATGTTTCCGAAAAGGTCTCCGATTTCATCGAGCCCTTAAGTGTGTTACCCTACGGTCCAAGAACACTCCAGTCATGACCGAGATGAGGCTACGGTCAATGATCATCAGCGGGACCTGGATGCCCATAATGACCCCTGTGCATTCCGGATATCAAACACCGATTGGACCTTACGCCGTATAGCATTCCCTTTGTCAGCGATACTGGATTGTTCCGAGATTCGATCAATGACATCCTATGTCTTGTTCAACCTCGTTCTGAACTAATCCTCATTCACTCGTTCCCGTGATATTCATCCCCGTGACCTAGTCACACGCTGCAGCTTTATGGATGGAATCTCACCGAGTGGGCCCCGAGTATCTATCCATTATATGGATTGACAAATCCCGCTCTTTGTAACACCCTCAGATCCAGTACAGTAATCACTACAGTGATTCCACTGTTAGTGGTCATTACTGTTGATGATCAAGCCATGATCACCTTTGATCATAGCTCTGTCAATTTCCAACCCGGATAAAATTTTCAAATTGGGTAAATTATAAAACTTTGCTCCAAGAATTGTGGATGCCAGTCAATCAACATGATCATGGTTAAACCAAGTCACCCTTGGTCATTAGAATAATCACAAGTCTATGATGATTGTGAGACCAAATGTTGTGGGGTCATCAAAATTGTTTTGAAAGTTAATATAAAAATGAAATCATAGTTAAACCAAAATGATGGAATATATTTATAAAATGCCTAGCAATCATTAGGCCATGATTAAAATAACAATGGATATTCTATTAAAGCGTTTTAGAAAGTATTATGAAATAAAAACAATAGCTTGAAAATTATTAAATTGCCATGATAATTTTAATAAAAATGTGGGAATTTTAAATGTACTAAAAATTGGTGAACCAATTTTATAAAATGTCCAAATATCATTAGGGTATATTGAAATACAAATGGTATTTTATTAAAATATTCAAATAATACAAACAAACAAAACAGTAGCAAAATAATAGCTTTTACTTCATATTAAATAATTTAAAGGTCTAAATGATTTTATTTTTGTACCAAACTTTTTGTGGCATCACTATAACTTGTAACAATAATATTAGGGTTTATTCCATGTTTTACAAAAATCAAATGCCAGCCAAATAAAATAAGAAAAGAAAAGGAAATGATTAACAGAAAAACAAAAGTGGAAAACCCTATCAAACGCCTAGGGCGTTGCCCCCCCCCCCCCCACGGCACAACCCACCCCACCTCCCTCCTCCTCTTCCCCACCCACTCCCCACCTGCCCCCGCTGCATCCGCACCGTGGCCATGCCGAGGCCACGCCATGGCCCCCCCTCCACCTTCTCCCCTCCCTGTCGCACATGTTGGGGATAAGGCCTCCCCCACCTGCCCCTGAAGCTCCCCTGCCCACTTTCCCCTTCCCCCTTCCACTCTTCTTCTTCTTCTTCCCCGGAGTCGCCCGAGCCCTGCCATCGCCGCGCCGCCGCCGTGCTCGTGGCCAACGGCCACCCCTGGACGCTCCGGCATGTCTAGAGGACCCAGCATCGACGTCTTCACCACCCTGCACAAAAAATCGACCGGAGGAGCGCCGCTGCTCGTGAATCGGACTCTTCCTCACCACGGCTGCTGTGGGTGTCGATGGCGATTGTCTCCTTCACACGCTCGCCTCCGACCGCTCTGGCTCCCCTGAGCTCCTCTCTTACCCACAGTGAGCCGCCCTGCTCTTCCCCCCTCTCCCACGAGCATTTTGGCCGCCGGTGAGCTCGAGCGCGCCGTGCTGCTCGCCGCCTCTGCCTCGCACACCGGTCGTGCTCGCCGCGCGCATGGACCGCCTTGTGCGCGCTCCCTGCCCACCTTGGTCGCGTCCTGGCACCCCACCCCCACCCCCCCCCCCCCCCGTCCACGCCCCGCACTCGCCCGCACGGCCACCCCCTGCGCTCGCCGCCGGCGTGGGCTGGTTCCAGCCGTGGGCTAACCCCCCCCCCCCCCCCCGTGTTAAGCAAAAACAACCCCCGCCCCTAAAAGACAATGACATGTGGGGCCCCCGCCACTAATTAAGTTAGATTAATTAATCTCTTAGTTAATATTTCCTAACAGTATATGATAGTGGGCCCCAGGCCATTTAACATTTTTCCTGGCATTTTTAACAAAGGTTTATTAGCATGTGTGTCAATGACATGTAGGTCCCACTGATTATTTGGATTTAATAAAAGGAATTATTAAAATGTGAGGCTGACATGTGGAGACCCCATGTCAGCACTGTTGTGGATAAGGTTCTGGATAAGGTTGGATTTATTAATAAAAGAAATTCCAGAAATTGTTTAAAAATGATTTAAACTTGGAAATTCAATATCTTTTAAACCGTAACTCAGATTCAAAAACTTTATACATGAAAATTGATCAGAAAAATATAACGAATACGCTATCAATATGTCTATCACACCCCTCTACCACCACGAACATCGAACCGTCCCCCCCTCCGGACCGACTGTCCGATAAATTGTCCGGTACTGCTAAAGTACCCGGATGAATTTATTTCGAACACGAAAGTTGTTCAGAATAGATCAACTAACCCGGATACACCACCCACACATGTGTCGGATGTCCACGACACCTCCGGCATGAACCTTTCCCCCTCCGGACACCCTGTCCGGTAATCACCCGGAGCTGGCAGTTCATCCTCGGATGAATTTCCGCTCCGAGCAACGTGTATTGCACTGCGTTAGAACACCATTAACTTTGCGTTTGCCATGTCTTGTATTTGTATTGCTATTATGTCTGTGTATTTATTGTTTATCCCCCCTTTATACTCCGATAGACCTCGTTGCTGCCGCCGACTACACCGTTGCCGAGTACGACTACTTCGTCGACGATCCTACCCCTACCGTCGAGCCTCCAGGAAAGCAGAGCCATTCTCTTCCCAAGATATCGCCTATCTTTCCGTACATTTCTTGCACTAGGCATTGTTACTGTTGCTGCTACGCTGCTTACCTATTCAATTGCATAGCCTGTCATTGTAGCCCCTTGATGTACCTTCCTTTAATCCTATGCTGCCTATTATTACTTATACATTATTCAGCAGTAAACCCTGCGCATTGTTAGCTAGGATTAGATAGTTGGCCGTGAACACTCAGGGGAGTGAACACGGATACAAATATTATAACTGCACATGTACGGTATAATGCAGACACCGCCTCAGGCCCCCTAGCTCGGCTCTGCCGAGCCACCATCAAGTGTGAGCTATCAAGGTGTAATCCTTGTACTCCACTCGTTGCTGACTCTGTATAGCCGCTCTAGGTACCTGAGCAACGGTTTTCCTTCAGGTAAGAAGTCGGGCGACCCAACGGTACCCGCGAGAGGTATTGCGACGGGACGACAGGGAGGGTACGACCAGTGTACCGGTGTGCTTGGCCCCTGATCGTTGGCCGCGAGAGTTACCAAACCACGAAAGTCGAGCTCCTCCAGGAGCACACGCGAGACAAGGTAAGGAGACGGTTCACCTTGTTGGTAACCGCAGAGACTTGGTGGGACGACAGGGCAGGCACCGATGTACTGGTGGTCCTGGCTGCTGTCGTTGTCCGCGGGTCAGTTAAGTCGAGGCAACGATAACGGTTGTCACGTAGGTTAATTAAAATGCTAAATGGTTCAGTGAATGTCTTGAGTTGGCTATATGCCATGTACGCACTACCTACCCGTGGGAATTACGAGTTATGGGCTCCTCTGCTTCGTAGTGTCGTCCGAGGACTCTCCAGACGTCAGCAGTACTGCGGGCTGATTGCCGGGAAGTGGTGTTGTCTTATTTTCTCGCGCGGTGGTGTCTTATTTGGATTTTCTTTAACTTCACCGGCCAGTCACGCACCGTGCAGTAGTACGTTCGGGTTGGGGTCCAAGGCCCGGCGTACTTAGGATTTAGACCGGCGGATGACCTCCCTGTTGAGTTTGAAAGATGGGCTACGAAGTGTCGGATAGCCTCGGTGGAGCGTTCCCTAACAAGGTTCCCGCCACCCTGGAGATCCGTGCGTGTAGTGTAACACAAATGCACCCCTGCAGGGAAGATTAATCTATTCGAATAGCCGTGTCCACGGTAACAGGACGCTTTATGCTGAAGCTGGATCTTACTACTACAAACTATTATTATTAAACTGTATGGTTCCGGGTTTTCTTCCTCGCTGGGATGTCGAGGAGGTGAACTCGGAGGCATTGCTAATTATTACAACTTACTATTATACATGCTGCAGCAACTTCTGCTGCATTGTTACTTTATGCTTTATATAAACTGTTGGCTGATTCTTACCTCATGCTGCAAGACATCGTCGGAAGATGCTAGTCTTCGTTAGGCCTAGCTTCTTACCTTTGCTCTGGATTTCTGTCTTCCAGTCCACTATATACAGCCTCTTCTTTCCGTTGATACAATGCATAATGCTTAGTAGCGGACGTAAGTCTCGCGGGTATACTAGATACTCACCCTGCTTTGTTTCCTTTACTGTTTTGCCTGATCGGCCGCTGCAGTCGACGTTGGAGTCCAGGAGTAGGAGATCCCCGATGTCGACCACCGCAACGTGAAGATCCCCGATGCCTTCTACGACGTCGAGTTCCCCTTTGACCAGGAGTAGTTTGGAGGTTCCCAGGCAGGAGGCCTCGCCTTTTCGATCTGTTGTTTTTGTGCTAGCCTTCTTAAGGCAGATCATGTGTGCCTTGTGTCTGTACTCAAATACTTTCGCTTCCGCTAACTTTGTGCTTTCGAGCTGTTGTATTCGAGCCCTCGTGGCCCCTGGCTTGTATTAAACAACTTGTATTATTTTATTTGTAGAGTTGTGTTGTGGTATCTCACCGTGAGTCCCTGGTCTCGATCGTGTACCTTGCATGTATGATTACTGTACACGGTCTGATTTTGGGGCGTCACAAGTTGGTATCAGAGACGACTGCATGTAGGACACCCCCATTTAACTCTTTGGTCGAAGTCGAGTCTAGTCTTTGCAAAACTACTTTACTAACAGTGTCGTGTGGCTTATCGGCCCACGTCGCAAACTGGGTGGTATTAGGATCCTTTTTCTCCGTACCTTTACTCTGGGACTCTGCTCTCTCCTCTTTTCGGGTTAAAGATTTTGCTAACTCTGACTTTAGGTTCTCGTGACTACTTCCTCCCGGAGAGCCCCTCATTACAGATGATCGCTTACTTCACGAGAAGATACCGAAGATTACTCTCCGATACAACTCCCGAGACCATATGTGCCGATCACCTTTACAATTCCCTACCACCGATAAGTGCGTATGTATAACCACATACACCTTTCGTTCATCCATTCAATCCCAGTTGCTCTTGTGTTCACAAGATGCATCGAAATACTTTTCGTTGTTTCGGAAATCCTTTGAGCCTACTGCCTTGCAACTTCTTTTCACCCTGCGGATAATTCCTTACCTTTATCGAGGATCCGTTCGTTCTAAGAGGTTCATGTGGTTCTAAAATACTTGTAAATACTATCTGACTCCCGTGAATCCATCCGCAGCCTTCTGGTTTTGGAGATTCTTCTTACCTACTTGCATTATGGTTAATTACATACGTATGAGTATTATTCATTGACACCCCTTTCCATGGTCGTCCTGATCTTGTTGAATCATTATGTGTGCGGGAACACGCAATCATCCATTTATCCCTACGAATTCATTCTTCCGGCTCAGACGTCATTCCAAACATGAGCTGGATCTCGGTAAATCAAACCTTGATTGATTGTCCGTTCAGTTTCATTCAACTTACTGATCTTACGATCGGAGTGTCTGCTTCCGATCCTTCCTTCTGTAAATCATAATTCATTTGAATTCAATCATCGAATTATTCAATGTTTTTTTTTCATGTGATGCCCTCGCATTACGTATTTTATGGTTGAGTACTGATGCTCACACCAGACTCTTTGTACGCCACCTGACCTTTTGGTAGATTACTACCTACTGTCCCCTTGTGTCCTAAATCATTGACGAATTTCCCCCTGATATAAAATGCCCTTGGCAAATGATATCATGCTCCATGTCGTCAGCCTTCTGCTTTCGAACTTGTATCCCTTGCTTATGATATTTGTTGTATGGGTTTAAAAATGCCCCGATGGGTTAACCCTATGCTTCCCCTAATCCGTATGAACCCAAACTTGCTACTGGTCATACTCTACTGGAGTTGCGCCAGATAAATTTCCTACCCTATGACTTCATCGAAAGAGAGAAGTGATTGAAATGTTGTGCATAGAAGAAGTGGGAGTCGACCCTGAACCTCTGTGTTCATGCCCACGGATACGATGTAGAACTTATAATGAAAGCTTCTCATAAAGATAATTGCCCCCTTGGTATAAATTATGATGCACCTATGATCCTCCATCCTACCTTCGAGTATTACCTTCTGGTACCTCGAGGATATCATACCTTTGCACTACCTCTAATGAATTTTGATGGAACAATACCTTTCCCTGTCGTAACCACTCCACGGGTTCTGGGTTGTTTTCAACCGCAGACACCGAATACCTTTTGATCCACCATTCATTTTGCTTGAGGTCGCCGCTATTCGATTCATCCTCTTGAAACCTCTCGGCATAATGTGTCGAGGTCATCGTCAACATTTTACTTCTCCCATGGGTCTATTCAATTCATGACGAGAAATACCATCCTTGCCCCTCGATGAATTGTGTTATCATCGACAACCTCCGTTGACTCCTTGTCAATACAAACTTGGTCATGCATATCTTGCTCTGCTTTCCCTTGGGAAAGATATACACTTGATACTTGTGTATCATCACATTTTCCCTTCCATTGGTCTGTTTAATCTTTCTTCTTGTATTATACTTATCTGAGCAGTGACAATTTCCTGCTTATGAAAACACTTTGGTGTGTTGCATTGTCTGTACAACCAGTTACGATTGTTGATGACTTTTCGGTGACCACCGATGGACGAGAACTTTGCCAATTGGTCCGCCTCGTCTTAACGAGCAGGAAAATGGTTCTCTTCGTCCCTCGCCCTTGGCACTGATGATGTTGCCGACATAGTTGAAAAATTGTTCTCTGACAAACCTTGCATCGTGGTCGCATGGAATGTCGCCACCCTTCTTATTCAATGTGGGCCCATAACCCACAGTTCCACAGGATCGAAACCTGACTCTCTTGTACCTTTTTGTTCTCGAGGTTATTCCTCTTGCTTGACCTCGTACGAAATTCACGAGTCCTCTACCTTGTGATATTCAGTCCGATATCAGACTCAGTGCTTATGCTTGATGCTCTGGACCTCTTCTCATCGTCTGTCATCGGCATCGAATGCATGCCTATCCGCTTGAAACCCCTCTTACCTTTCTTTGTTTTCTCTTGATGTATTTCCTTGAGTTAAATCTCGAGAAATACTCTGTACCCCATTCCTTTGGACCATCTCGGTTGATTAACCTTGTATCGATCCGACCCCCCTTAAGTTTCCCCTCCTACCCCATCCGTAGGTACGATGCAGCCCCCGAAAGAAGAATGACAGCTCGTCCAGATGCACCGATACAGAGAGGTGAAGGCAACAACATTAAGGATCAACTCATTTGATAAGGATGACAAGCAGCAGAAGAATCGTTAGAAGGCGAAACCGAAACACTACCCCTTACACTACTTTTAATTCTCGGGACGAGAATTCTTTGTAGTGGTAGAGATTTGTAACACCCTCAGATCCAGTACAGTAATCACTACACTGATTCCACTGTTAGTGGTCATTACTGTTGATGATCAAGCCATGATCACCTTTGATCATAGCTCTGTCAATTTCCAACCCGGATAAAATTTTCAAATTGGGATAATTATAAAACTTTGCTCCAAGAATTGTGGATGCCAGTCAATCGACATGATCATGGTTAAACCAAGTCACCCTTGGTCATTAGAATAATCACAAGTCTATGATGATTGTGAGACCAATGTTGTGGGGTCATCAAAATTGTTTTGAAAGTTAATATAAAAATGAAATCATAGTTAAACCAAAATGATGGAATATATTTATAAAATGCCTAGCAATCATTAGGCCATGATTAAAATAACAATGGATATTCTATTAAAGTGTTTTAGAAAGTATTATGAAATAAAAACAATAGCTTGAAAATTATTAAATTGCCATGATAATTTTAATAAAAATGTGGGAATTTTAAATGTACTAAAAATTGGTGAACCAGTTTTATAAAATGTCCAAATATCATTAGGGTATATTGAAATACAAACGGTATTTTATTAAAATATTCAAATAATACAAACAAACAAAACAGTAGCAAAATAATAGCTTTTACTTCATATTAAATAATTTAAAGGTCTAAATGATTTTATTTTTGTACCAAACTTTGTGTGGCATCATTATAACTTGTAACAATAATATTAGGGTTTATTCCATGTTTTACAAAAATCAAATGCCAGCCAATAAAATAAGAAAAATAAAGGAAATGATTAACAGAAAAACAAAAGTGGAGAACCCTATCAAACGCCTAGTGCGTTGCCCCCCCCCCACGGCCCACCCCACCCCACCTCCCTCCTCCTCTTCCCCACCCACTCCCCACCTGCCCCATCTGTAGTCGCACCGTGGCCATGCCGAGGCCACGCCATGGCCCCCCCTCCACCTGCTCCCCTCCCTGTCGCACATGTTGGGGATAAGGCCTCCCCCACCTGCCCCTGAAGCTCCCCTGCCCACTTTCCCCTTCCCCCTTCCACTCTTCTTCTTCTTCCCCGGAGTCGCCCGAGCCCTTCCATCGCCGCGCCGCCGCCGTGCTCGTGGCCAACGGCCACCCCTGGACGCTCTGGCATGTCTAGAGGACCCAACATCGACGTCTTCACCACCCTGCACAAAAAATCGACCGGAGGAGCGCCGCTGCTCGTGAATCGGACTCTTCCTCACCACGGCCGCCGTGGATGTCGACGGCGATTGTCTCCTTCACACGCTCGCTTCCGACCACTCTGGCTCCCCTGAGCTCCTCTCTTACCCACAGTGAGCCGCCCTGCTCTTCCCCCCTCTCCCCCGAGCATTTTGGTCGCTGGTGAGCTCGAGCGCGCCGTGCTGCTCGCCGCCTCTGCCTCGCACACCGGCCGTGCTCGTCGCGCGCATGGACCGCCTTGTGCGCTCTCCCTGCCCACCTTGGTCGCGCCCTGGCACCCCACCCCCCCCCCCCCCCCGTCCACGTCCCGCACTCGCCCACACGGCCACCCCTACGCTCGCCGCCGGCGTGGGCTGGTTCCAGCCGTGGGCTAACCCCCCCTTGTTAAGAAAAAACAACCCCCCCCCTAAAAGACAATGACATGTGGGGCCCCCACCACTAATTAAGTTAGATTAATTAATCTGTTAGTTAATATTGCCTAACAGTCTTTGACAGTGGGCCCCAGGCCATTTAACAATTTTGCTGGCATTTTTAACAAAGGTTTATTAGCATGTGTGTCAATGACATGTAGGTCCCACTGATTATTTGGATTTAATAAAAGGAATTATTAAAATGTGAGGCTGACATGTGGAGCCCCCATGTCAGCACTGTTGTGGATAAGGTTGGATTTATTAATAAAAGAAATTCCATAAATTGTTTAAAAATGATTTAAACTTGGAAATTCAATATCTTTTAAACCGTAACTCAGATTCAAAAACTTTATACATGAAAATTGATCAGAAAAATATAACGAATACGAATACGCTATCAATATGTCTATCACACCCCTCTAACACCACGAACATCGAACCGTCCCCCCCCCCCCTCCGGACCGACTGTCCGATAAATTGTCCGGTACTGCTAAAGTACCCGGATGAATTTATTTCGAACACGAAATTTGTTCGGAATAGATCAACTAACCCGGATACACCACCCACACATTTGTCAGATGTCCACGACACCTCCGGCATGAACCTTTCCTCCTCCGGACACCCTGTCCGGTAATCACCCGGAGCTGGCAGTTCATCCTCGGATGAATTTCCGCTCCGAGCAACGTGCATTGCACTGCGTTAGAACACCGTTAACTTTGCGTTTGCCATGTCTTGTATTTGTATTGCTATTATGGCTGTGTATTTATTGTTTCTCCCCCCCCCCATTTATTCTCCAATAGACCTCGTTGCTGCCGCCGACTACACCGTTGCCGAGTACGACTACTTCGTCGACGATCCTACCCCTACCGTCGAGCTTCCAGGCAAGCAGAGCCATTCTCTTCCCCAGATATCGCCTATCTTTCCGTACATTTCTTGCACTAGGCATTGTTACTACTGCTGCTACGCTTCTTACCTATTCAATTGCATAGCATGTCATTGTAGCCCCTTGATGTACCTTCCTTTAATCCTATGCTGCATATTATTACTTATACATTATTCAGCAGTAAACCCTGCGCATTGTTAGCTAGGATTAGATAGCTGGCCGTGAACACTCAGGGGAGTGAACACGGATACAAATATTATAACTGCACAGGTACGGTACAATGCAGACACCGCCTCAGGCCCCCTAGCTCGGCTCTGCCGAGCCACCATCAAGTGTGAGCTATCAAGGAGTAATCCTTGTACTCCACTCGTTGCTGACTCTGTATAGCCGCTCTAGGTACCTGAGCAACGGTTGTCCTTCAGGTGAGAAGTCGGGCGACCCAACGGTACCCGCGAGAGGTATTGCGACGGGACGACAGGGAGGGTACGACCAGTGTACCGGTGTGCTTGGCCCCTGATCGTTGGCCGCGAGAGTTACCAAACCACGAAAGTCGAGCTCCTCTAGGAGCACACGCGAGACAAGGTAAGGAGACGGTTCACCTTGTTGGTAACCGCAGAGACTTGGTGGGACGACAGGGCAGGCACCGATGTACTGGTGGTCCTGGCTGCTGTCGTTGTCCGCGGGTCAGCTAAGTCGAGGCAACGATAACGGTTGTCACGCAGGTTAATTAAAATGCTAAATGGTTCAGTGAATGTCTTGAGTTGGCTATATGCCATGTACGCACTACCTACCCATGGGAATTACGAGTTATGGGCTCCTCTGCTTCGTAGTGTCGTCCGAGGACTCTCCAGACGTCAGCAGTACTGCGGGCTGATTGCCAGGAAGTGGTGTTGTCTTAT
This sequence comes from Bromus sterilis, assembly GCA_950022295.1. Classification (NCBI taxonomy): domain Eukaryota; kingdom Viridiplantae; phylum Streptophyta; class Magnoliopsida; order Poales; family Poaceae; genus Bromus; species Bromus sterilis. Next base: position 317,927,747 of record OX465597.1, on the reverse strand, counting down.
TTGCTCGCGTGGTGGTGTCTTATTTGGATTTTCTTTAACTTCACCGGCCAGTCACGGACCGTGCAGGAGTACGTTCGGGTTGGGGTCCAAGGCCCGGCGTACTTAGGATTTAGACCGGCGGATGACCTCTCTGTTGAGTTTGAAAGATGGGCTACGAAGTGTCGGATAGCCTCGGTGGAGCGTTCCCTAACAAGGTTCCCGCCACCCTGGAGATCCTTGCGTGTAGTGTAACACAAGTGCACCCCTACAGGGAAGATTAATCTATTCGAATAGCCGTGTCCACGGTAACAGGACGCTTTATGCTGAAGCTGGATCTTACGACTACAAACTATTATTATTAAACTGTATGGTTCCGGGTTTTCTTCCTCGCTGGGATGTCGAGGAGGTGAACTCGGAGGCATTACTAATTATTACAACTTACTATTATACAATGTTGCAGCAACTTCTGCTGCATTGTTACTTTATGCTTTATATAAACTGTTGGTTGATTCTTACCTCATGCTGCAAGACATCGTCGGAAGATGCTTGTCTTCGTTAGGCCTAGCTTCTTACCTTTGCTCTGGATTTCTGTCTTCCAGTCCACTATATACAACCTCTTCTTTCCGTTGATACAATGCATAATGCTTAGTAGCGGACGTAAGACTCGCGGGTATGCTAGATACTCACCTGCTTGATTTTTCCCTTTTATTGTTTTGCCTGATCGGCCGCTGCAGTCGACGTTGGAGCCTTGGAGTCCAGGAGCAGAAGATCCCCGATGCCGACCACCACAACATGAAGACCCCCGATGCCTACTACGACTTCGATTTCCCCTTTGACCAAGAGTAGTTTGGAGGTTCCCAGGCAGGAGGCCTCGCCTTTTCGATCGTTGTTGTTTTTGTGCTAGCCTTCTTAAGGCAGATCATGTGTACCTTGTGTCTGTACTCAGATACTTTCGGTTCCGCTAACTTTGTGCTTTCGAGTTGTTGTATTCGAGCCCTCGTGGCCCCTGGCTTGTATTAAACAGCTTGTATTATTTTATTTGTAGAGTTGTGTTGTGATATCTCATCGTGAGTCCCTGATCTCGATCGTGTACCTTGCGTGTATGATTAGTGTACACGGTCTGATTTTGGGGGCGTCACACGTGATGAACATTACCCAAAGTAAGCATTAAAGCATGATAAAATCTTGTGAAGGTTCAATGTTGTAATTACAGAACGTGGTAGACCGTTCCTTTGACCGTGAGTACGTGCATAATTGCTATCTTCCCGGATGCTTTGACCTACATCCCACCACCTGACAGAAATATGCGGGTCATAACGGTTGTATCTTGGGTATTCCGTGGAGATATGTTGAGGAGTATTGTTACAAGAGTGTGACGCCCCCAAAATCAGACCGTGTACAGTAATCATACACGCAAGGTACACGATCGAGATCAGGGACTCACGATGAGATATCACAACACAACTCTACAATTAAAATAATACAAGCTGTTTAATACAAGCCAGGGGCCACGAGGGCTCGAATACAACAGCTCGAGAGCACAAGTTAGCGGAAGCAAAAGTATCTGAGTACAGACACAAGGTACACATGATCTTCCTTAAGAAGGCTAGCACAAAAACAACAACGATCGAAAAGGCGAGGCCTCCTGCCTGGGAACCTCCAAACTACTCCTGGTCAAAAGGGAACTCGAGGTCGTAGTAGGCATCGGGGGTCTTCATGTTGTGGTGGTCGGCATCGGGGATCTTCTGCTCCTGGACTCCAAGGCTCCAACGTCGACTGCAGCGGCCGATCATGCAAAAAAATAAAAGGGGAAAATAAAGCAGGTGAGTATCTAGCATACCCGCGAGTCTTACGTCCGCTACTAAGCATTATGCATTGTATCAACGGAAAGAAGAGGCTGCATATAGTGGAATGCAAGAAAGAAATCATAATAAGGGTAAGAAGCTAGGCCTATCGAAGACTAGCATCTTCCGACGGGTCTTGCAGCATGAGGTAAGAATCAACCAACAGTTTATATAAAGCAGAAAGTAGCAATGCTGCAGAAGTTGCTGCAACATTGTATAATAATAAGTTGTAATAATTAATAATGCCTCCTAGTTCCCTCCTCGACTTCCCTGCGAGGAAGCAAACCCGGAACCATACAGTTTAATAATAATAGTTTGTAGTCGTAAGATCCAGCTTCAGCATAAAGCGTCCTGTTACCGTGGACACGGCTATTCGAATAGATTAATCTTCCCTGCAGGGGTGCACTTGTGTTACACTACACGCAAGGATCTCCAGGGTGGCGGGAACCTTGTTAGGGAACGCTCCACCGAGGCTATCCGACACTTCGTAGCCCATCTTTCAAACTCAACAGAGAGGTCATCCGCCGGTCTAAATCCTAAGTACGCCGGGCCTTGGACCCCAACCCGAACGTACTCCTGCACGGTCCGTGACTGGCCGGTGAAGTTAAAGAAAATCCAAATAAGACACCACCGCACGAGCAAATAAGACAACACCACTTCCCGGCGCAGGCCACGGTACTGCTGACGTCTGAAGGATCCTCGGACGACACTACGAAGCAGAGGAGCCCATAACTCGTAATTCCCACGGGTAGGTAGTGCGTACATGGCATATAGCCAACTCAATACATCCACTGAACCATTTAGCATTTTAATTAACCTGCGTGACAACCATTATCGTTGCCTCGACTTAACTGACCCGCGGACAACGACAGCAGCCAGGACCACCAGTACATCGGTGCCTGCCCTGTCGTCCCACCAAGTCACTGCGGTTACCAACAAGGTGAACCGTCTCCTTACCTTGTCTCGCGTGTGCTCCTGGGGGAGCTCGACTTTCGTGGTTTGGTAACTCTCGCGGCCAACGATCAGGGGCCAAGCACACCGGTACACTGGGCGTACCCTCCATGTCGTCCCGTCGCAATACCACTCGCGGGAACCGTTGGGTCACCCGACTTCTTACCTTTAAGGACACCGGTTGGTTCGAGTGCCTACCATTAAGTGAAACCAGGAGGTATCACCCTCGATGGCACACTTAAAGAGGTTTGACAGAGACATCAGCGGAATGAACTAAAGTGGTAAACCTCATATCATCCCGGTGATGCTACGCTACTGAGCCGACGAGAGTGAAATACGAGTCCATTCCACTCGTAAGCCAAACTCGAAGCGACTCGGCAGAGTCTCGCCGTTGTAGGTTCCCTAGGGCGTCTGCATTGATCCGTACCTGTTGCAGTTGTAATATATCATTCCCGCGATCAATCCCAGAGTGATCACGACCCTCTATTCTAAACCTAGCTAAAAATGCGCAGGGTTTACTGCTGAATAATGCATAAGTAATAATTGGCAGCATAGGATTAAAGGAAGGTACATCATGGGGCAACAAAAAACAGGCTATGCAATTGAATATGATTGTAATCGTAGCAGCAGCAGTAACAATGCCTAGTGCAAGAAATGTACGGAGAGATAGGCGATATCTGGGGAAGAGAATGGCTCTGCTTTCCTGGAAGCTCGACGGTAGAAGTAGGGTCGTCGATGAAGTAGTCGATCACAGGGGCATCGGCAGCGGTCGTCGGGACTACCGGACAATAAAAGAGGGGGGAGAAACAATAAATACACAACAATAATAGCAATACAAATATAAGACATGGCAAACACAAAGTTAACGGTGTTCTAACGCAGTGCAATGCGCGTTGCTCGGAGCGGAAATTCATCCAAGGATGAACTGCCCGCTCCAGGTGATTACCGGACAGGGTGTCCGGAGGGGGAAAGGTTCATGCCGGAGGTGTCGTGGACATTCGACACACATGTGAAAGGTGTATCCGTGTTAGTTGAAACAATCCGAACAATTTTCGTGTTCAGAATAAATTCATCCAGAGGGTTTATTGGTATCGGGCAATTATCGGACTGATGGTACCGGAGGGGGATGGTTCGATGTTCGGCATGTTAGAGGGGTGTGGTGGGGCTATGGGTATCGTATCCGAACTCGGTGATCCGTTCTGAGCAACTTTCGTATACAAAAGTTTTACATCCGGGCAACGTATATCGGTACCGGGAATTATCGACAGACGGCCCGAAGGGGGGGAATGTCGATGTTCGGTACGTTAGAGGGGGTGGTAGACAGACGGATAGCGTATTCGTATGCGTTATATTTTTCTGGTCAATTTTGATGTATAAAGTTTTTGAATCTGACTTACGGTTTAAAAGATATTCAAATTCAAAGTTTAAATCATTTTAAATCAATTTCTATTTTTCTTTTATTAATAAACTCAACCTTATCCACAGAGGGGTTGACTGGTCAAACTTGACCAGTGGGTCCCACTGGTCAGCCTCACATTTTCACAAATCATTTTATTAAATTTATATAAAGTGAGGTCCCACATGTCTGTGATTTGAGGGGTTAGTTTTAATTGTTTTTAATTAACAGGTTAATTAGGGGCCCTGGCCCGCATGTAAGTGTCACTGGTATTTAACTAAAATGTTTATTAACATAATGTCCTGGGGCCCACTAGTCAGAGACTCCAGGGGTTTTTATTAGTTGCTAATTAACAAAGGCTTAACATGGGGGGGGGGCGGGCCCGCATGTCATTGGCAGTGGTGGGGGAGGGATTAGTGGTTAGTGAAGCACTAACCATGGCGACGCGACGGCCATCACCGGAGCTACTCCGGCGAGACCGTGAGCTCGCTATAGGGCACGGGAGGGCACGGGACCGGGTCATTCGAAAGAGGGTGTCGAGTCGCGCCGGTTGGGTGTGGTCGCAGCGGCTATCGTGGCCGGAGTAGGGCTCACGGACGACGGCGGCGGCTGGTGTACGGTCTAATGGCATACTACGACTCGGGACGAAATCAAGCGCGCCACCTGAGCAAATCGAACCTGCGTTCAACTGGGAACGTGATGGTGCCATTGGTGCGGGCGATAGGGTACAGGGAGCACGGCCGGGACTGGCCACGGCGGCGGCCGGAGCTCGCGACGGTGGACATGGTGTTACAGCGCACGAACCGAAGGGGAAACAGAGGGTTTGCGCGCGTAGCTCACCTTGGAGTCAAACGGCAGTGGCGGCGAGCTCGGGGGAGGTGTGGAGGCGGTGAATTTTGCCTGCGACCACGGCGGCCCGAGGTTAAAGACGATGAAGCTGCCGTCGTCTTGAGGGCGTCTGGGCCCGATTCCTTCCGCAAGGTGATGAAGACGAGGATGGCGCGTCGAACGGACAGGCGGGCTGGGGCTGGGAAGGACGACGGCCACGCGAGTTCACGGGTGCGTGCCCATGGCGGCGTCGGGGGTCGTGTGGGGAAACGAAGGCAACAGAGAGAGTGAGAAGGGAAAAGATCTAGGGTAGTCCACTGGGCAGCGGGGCATTCTTATCCATGGGGGGCGCTGTGGAGGAGGGGGGCAGGTGAGGGGAGAGGGGGGCAGCTCGGCGTGCTCAGGCCATGGCCATGCTGCCACGGGAGGGTGAGCAGGTGAGGGTGGTTGGGGTGGGGGAGAGGGAAGAGAGGAGTGGGCGGCTGGGCCGGGGTGGTGGGCCTCGCCCAGGGCGTTGAATAGGGATTTTGTTTTCCCCCCTTTTTCGTTATTTTTCATTTCTGTTTGTTCTGTTTGTAATTAGTTTAATGTCTTTTATATTTTTCTACAACATAAAATTTGTTCCAAAATTATGGTTGCATCATAGTTAAGAGCCACAAAAAGTTTGGGAATTAATAAAATCATTTAGTATTTTGTTTTATTTAAAAGACATTAAATGTCACTGTTTGACCGTTGTTAGTATTTATTTATCATTTTTAATCATGGTAATAAATCCCCATTTCACTTTTAATATAGCTTACTGTTATTTAGGCATTTTATAAAATTGGTTTCACAATTTTTAGTTCATTTAAAATTTGCACTTGTTTATTTTATTCCATGGCAATTTAATAATTCCCAAAGCTATTGTTTTTATTTCATAATACTTTCTAAACACTTTAATAGAATACCCATTGCTATTTAACATGGCCCAAGATTGCTAGGCAATACTATTAATAGTTTTTACAGTGTTGGTTTAACTATGATTTCCATTCCCAATTTAATTCACTTGGCAATACAACAATCCGGCATCCTTGGTTTCATAATCATAACTGACTTGTGATTCTTGTTGATGACTGAGGTGGATTTGGTTTAACCATGATCAAGTTGATTGACATGCATCCACAATTCTTGGAGCAAGATTTATAATCCACAAGTAATTGAAAATTTAATCAGGATTGTAAATTGACAGAGCTATGATCAAAGGTGATCATGTCTTGATCGTCAACAGTAATGATCACTAACAGTGGAATCACTATAGTGATTACTGTACTGGATCTGAGGGTGTTAAAAATCTCCACCACTACAAAGAATTCTCGTCCCGAGAATTAAAAGTAGTGTAAGGGGTAGAGTTTCGGTTTCGCCTTCTAATAAATCTTCTGGTTCTTGTTGTCCTACTCGAAGAATTTAATCCTGCATGTTGAGGTCTTCATCTCTTTGCATCGGTGTATCTCGATGGGTTTTCATCCTTTCCTCGGGGCTTCATCGCACTCACGAACAGGTTAAGAGGTAAAGCTTAAGGGGGTCGGATCGATACAAGATTAATCAAATGGGGTTGCTCAAGGGTATGGGGTACAAAGTCCTTCCGAGTTTAACCTCAGGGAAGTAAATCGTGAGAAGTTTTAAGCGGATAGGCACGTATTCGATGCTGATGACAGAAGATGGGAAAGGGGCCCCGATCATCAGACACAATCACTGAGTCTGATATCGGACGGAATATCACAAGGTCGATCACAAGAGTCAGGTTTCGGTCCTGTGGAACTGTGGGTTATGGGTCCACGGAGAATTAGAAGGATGGCGACAAACAATGCGATCAAGTTGCAAGGTAAGTCAGAGAACAGCTTGTCAGCTATATCGGCAACAACGTCGGTACCAAGGGATGTGGACATTGAGAACCATTTCCTGCTCGTTAATACGAGGCGGACCAATTGGCAAAGTTCTCGTCCCGGTGGTTACCGAGATGTCATCAACAATGGCAACAAGGTGTTATTGACGAGGTTGCACCCCAAGGTGTTTACACAAGCAGGAGAATTTCACTTCTTAGATAAGATGCATTACAAGAAAGGTTAAACAGAACAATGGAAAGGAAAATGTGATGATACACAAGTATCAGGTGTATATCTTTCCCAAGGGAAAGCAGAGCACGATATACACGACCAAGTTGTATTGGCAGGGAGTCAAGGGAGGTTGTCGATGATAACACAAATCATCGAGGGCAGGGATGGTATTTCACACGATGAATCCAATTGACACATGGAAGAAGCCATGTAAGATTAGTCGGATAATAATCCACCAAAGGTCGGGTGGTTCGCAAAGAATCTGAGGTGAGTATCGGCACTCAACCAGAAGGAGAAAGAATGCAAAGGCATCGGGTGATAGAAGCATCGGGATAATTTGATGCCTAAGCACAAGGGAATTATGATTTCCAGATCGAGAAGTGGATGTAATTATCCATACAGACTTATCGGTTCCAGGAGATTGCAAGGCCATGAACACGTAGGTTCAAGGGAATTTATCGGAGCGTAATCTTCAGAATCTTCGGGTGAAGCAAGCGATCATCTTGGGTGAAGGGCTCTCCGGGTAGATGCGACCACGAGATCCTAATGTTAGAGTTCGCAAAATTACCCGAAAGGATAAGAGAGTAGAATCCCAGACTTAATGTACGGAGAAAAAGATCCTAATACCATAGATATCACACGTAGTGACATCGATGTGGGCCCGTAAGCCAAACATTAAGTTAGCAAAGTAGTTTTGCAAATACTAGACTCGACTTCGACCAAGGAGTGGTTAGGGGCTTCCTACAGGCAGTCGGCTCTGATACCAACTTGTGACGCCCCCAAAATCAGACCGTGTACAGTAATCATACACGCAAGGTACACGATCGAGATCAGGGACTCACAGTGAGATATCACCACACAACTCTACAAATAAAATAATACAAGTTGTTTAATACAAGCCAGGGGCCACGAGGGCTCGAATACAACAGCCCGAGAGCACAAGTTAGCGGAAGCAAAAGTATCTGAGTACAGACACAAGGTACACATGATCTGCCTTAAGAAGCCTAGCACAAAAACAACAACGATCGAAAAGGCGAGGCCTCCTGCCTGGGAACCTCCAAACTACTCCTGGTCAAATGGGAACTCGACGTCGTAGTAGGCATCGGAGGTCTTCATGATGTGGTGGTTGGCATCGTGGATCTTCTGCTCCTAGACTCCAAGGCTCCAACGTCGACTGCAGCGGCTGATCAGGCAAAAAAATAAAAGGGGAAAATAAAGCAGGTGAGTATCTAGCATACCCGCGAGTCTTACGTCCGCTACTAAGCATTATGCATTGTATCAACGGAAATAAGAGGCTGTATATAGTGGACTCCAAGATAGAAATCAGAATAAGGGTAAGAAGCTAGGCCTATCGAAGACTAGCATCTTCCGACGAGTCTTGCAGCATGAGGTAAGAATCAGCCAACAGTTTATACAAAGCATAAAGTAGCAATGCTGCAGAAGTTGCTGCAGCATTGTATAATAATAAGTTGTAATAATTAACAATGCCTCCGAGTTCCCTCCTCGACTCCCCTGCGAGGAAGCAAACCCGGAACCATACAGTTTAATAATAATAGTTTGTAGTGATAAGATCCAGCTTCAGCATAAAGCGTCCTGTTACCGTGGACACGGCTATTCGAATAGATTAATCTTCCCTGCAGGGGTGCACTTGTGTTACACTACACGCACCGATCTCCAGGGTGGCGGGAACCTTGTTAGGGAACGCTCCACCGAGGCTATCCGACACTTCGTAGCCCATCTTTCAAACTCAACAGAGAGGTCATCTGATACGTCCAAAAAGCATCACTATTTTATATTGTGATTTCACCTTATTCATTGATATTTTCCACTTTAAAGTGTTGTCCTTATGTTGTTTTGGCTTATTTTACACAGTTTACAACTTTCCGGTGCCGAAACAGCAGAACCAGGATTCAGCGGTGAAGAAGTGGAAACCAAGTTGCTGAAGTAGGGAGCGTTTTTATGCCAAATGACTGGGAGTCACCGAAGGAGAAGGTGAAGGAAGGGGGGCCGCGCCAGGCACCGTCCTGGGTGCCTGGCGGCCCCTCTCGGTGCCCCCTTTCGCCTATATAACCCCTAAACAGGAGCTGCTTTCGCGAGACGCCGCCGCCACGGTGCGGAAACCTACAGAGGAGAAAACCAATCTCCGGCGGAGAGATTACGCCGAGGAGATCACCTCCCGGAAGGGGAGATCGTCGCCATCATCATCATCATCGTCACGGGCATCATCGAGATCATCATCAACATCATCCCCAACATCAGCACCATCTCCATCTACATCCAATCTCATCTCACAATTGCAACTTGTGTTGTAATCCGTACTATCTATCCCCTCTACTCTGTTGGTGTTGATTACTACTTTGTGGTGAATGCTATTGAGTTTTGTTGGAGAAATATTATTGTGTCCAGATTGTTCTTCACCTATTTATCACCTCTGATCATGATCTCTTTTATGTCTTGTGAGTAGTTACTTTAGTTCTTGAGAACATGGGAGCAGTCTAGCTGTTAGTAGTCATATGATGTTGAAGTATTATGTGTTGTGTGATACTTAAGTTGTGTTGTTATTTCTCTAGTGGTGTTATGTGAGTCGAACACATAACACTTCACCTTTAATGGGCCTAGAGGGAAACATTGTGCACAAAGGATGCTTATGGTGGGTTGCCGGAGTGACAGAAACCTGAACCCCAGTTCGCAGACTTTCGCACAAGGGAGTTATGGATCCTTGATCGTAATGTTGTGGTTAGGCTTATGCCTTAATTACTACCTTGTATTTACGGATGCTTGGAAGGTGTGTAATCATAAGAGTACACTTATCTTAGTCTATAAGGTGTACTAGCATTGATCCACCCACCGATACTTATCACACAATACATATTACTTGGCAGAGTATGGTGAAAGTGACTAGACTATCTCTCCCGTGTTTTCTCGAGAACGCTTTAGCCTTTATAAGTTCAGTTCTTAGGATTATCCTTGTAAAAGGATTGGGCCACTTGCTACTCCTCAGTTACCCTGTTTACTTTGCCCGTCTTTTACTTTTCTGTTGCTTAAACCAAAAAACCCTAAATATTTACCTTTGAGTGTTTGCAGTCTTTCCTTATCCAGTGTCACTTATCAACACCTTCTGCTCCTCGTTGGGATTGACATCCTTATTTATCCAAAAGCTACAATTGATCCCCTAGACTTGTGGGGGTTGGCGCGGTTAACAGGGAAGGCAACCCAACTAAACCTATTAACTTCTCCGCCATCAACGAGCTTTTCTGGCGCCGTTGCCGGGGAGTGTAGCGCTATTGGTAAGTGAAGCCGGTAAGGAAACTTTTACTTTCTGTTGTTACTTTCAGTCCTTATGGACTCTTCTGCTGTTGGTTCGTTGCTGGTAAGGAGCCGCCCCACGACTGTGGTGGTCACTCCTACCCCTACTGAAATTGTGCCCTATAAAATACCATCTGGTATTGTTGATTATGTCTTGGCTAATCGTTATACAGGAGAAGGACATCCGGGAGAACACCTGCTATATCTATCACAATTATGTTCTTTATTTAAGCTTGCAGGTGTGACGATGGAGTTCGTCATGAAGAAACTATTCTCCATATCGCTCAAAGATAAAGCTTCAGATTGGTATAAGCTACTCGATAACTCTGATTCGCTTGAATGGCCAGAGCTTATGTCACTCTTTTATGCAAAGTTTTATCCTCTTCGTGAAATTCACCAAGATAGGAATTACATCTACAACTTTTGGTCTCGCGACGGAGAGAGCATCGCTCAAGCTTGGGGGAGACTGAAGTCCCTGATGCTCAAATGCCCAAACCATGAGCTCCCCAAGGAAATTATACTCACAAATTTTTATGCCAGGCTTTCTCGTCGGGACAAGGAGATGTTGGATGCCTCCTCTAGTGGGGTATTCCAGACCAGAAGTATGGAAGAAAAATGGGATCTTATAGAAAGGATCCAGAAGAATACTGAAGACTAGGAAATTGATAAAGGTATTGAACCCGCTATAAACTATGAGCATAGCTACATTGAGAGTTATGTAAAGACTGATTACTTTAATACCTTTTGCTCTAAAATTGGTCTTGATTCCCAGCTAATGGTTGACTTTTGCAAAGACTTTGCTTCTCATATTGATTCTTCCAGGACGAAGGAGAGTCAACATCATAAACCTTTCAAGGAGTCAACCATTGAGATTAATGTTACTGATCCTGTTTTACCTGCAGTTGTGTATGAACAGCCTCCTTATCCCTCCAGGATAAAGGAGCACTCTTTTGTTATAGGTATTTTAAATAAAAATGGAAGGACCACTGACAAACCTGAGGACACGATCAAGGTCCAGCCTCAAGTTGCAATGGTCAAGGATCTGGTAACAAGTGATATTGAAGGTTCCACTATTAGTTTTTGTGCTGTTGCCACTAACATTGTCACAGCCAGGAACAAAGGCCCAATTTCAGGTACACCTGTTGTATCTGTCAAGATAGGAGATCATAATTACTATGGGCTATGTGATTTGGGATCCAGCGTCAGCGCTATCCCCTTCACACTTTATCAAGAAATCATGCACGAGATTCAGCCGTGTGAGATCGAGGACATAGATGTCACCATCCATCTTGCAAATAAACAAACAATCTCTCCAGTTGGGATTGTAAGAGATGTTGAAGTACTCTGCGGGAAGGTAAAATATCCTACAGACTTTCTTGTACTTGGTTCAGTGCAAGATAGTTTTTGCCCTATTATCTTTGGTAGGCCCTTCCTCGGCACTTGTGGAGCTATAATAGATTGCAAGAAAGGTAAAGTTTCTGTTGAATTCAACGGTGAGCCGTATGAATTCAATTTCTCTAAGTTTTCTAAGCAGCCTCGTGGTACTGACTTGTCAAGTAATGACAAAATTATTGAAGAAATTGCTTCCATTGCTATTCCTCCTAACGATACTTTGCAGCAATTTATGGAGGACCACGAGAATGATATACATATGCAGGAAAGGAATGAACTAGAAGACATATTTTTAAGACAACCTGCTATCCTGAAGCACAACCTACAGGTTGAACCTTTAGGAATCCTCTCGCAACCAAAAGAAGACCCGGTGTTCGACCTAAAACCACTACCCGATACGCTCAAGTATGCTTATTTAGATGAAAAGAAAGTATATCCTGTTATTATCAATTCTAACCTTTCAGGGTATGAAGAAGAGCGATTATTGGAGACACTTCGCACACACCGAGGTGCTATTGGCTATACTCTTGATGACCTCAAGGGTATTAGTCCATCCATTTGCCAACATACTATCAATATTGAGCCCGATGTTAAACCGGTTGTTGATCACCAACGACGGTTGAACCCAACGATGAAGGACGTGGTTAGGACAGAGGTTCTCAAACTTCTAGCCGCAGGTATCATCTATCCTATAGATGATAGTAAGTGGGTAAGTCCCATTCATTGTGTTCCAAAAAAGGGAGGTATGACTGTTGTCCCTAATGACAAAAATGAACTAATACCTCAGAGGACCATTATTGGATATAGAATGTGTATTGATTTCAGGAAGTTAAACAAGGCCACCCGGAAGGACCATTATCCTTTGCCCTTTATTGATCAGATGCTCGAGCGGTTGTCTAAAAACACCCACTTCTGCTATCTTGATGGGTATTCTGGCTTCTCCCAGATTCATGTTAACACCGCGGATCAAGAGAAGACCACTTTCACGTGTCCCTACGGTACTTATGCTTATAGGCGTATGCCTTTTGGTTTATGTAATGCACCTGCTACTTTTCAGAGGTGTATGTCTGCAATATTTCATGGTTTCTGTGAGGAGATTGTAGAAGTTTTCATGGACGACTTTTCCGTCTATGGAAGCTCCTTTGACCACTGTCTCCACAATCTTAATAAAGTTTTGCAGAGATGTGAAGAAACAAATTTGGTGCTCAACTGGGAGAAGTGCCATTTCATGGTTAACGAAGGGATAGTTCTTGGACACAAGATTTCCGCAAGGGGAATTGAAGTGGACAAGGCAAAAATTAAAGCTATTGAAAGGATGCCCTATCCAAGGGACATCAAAGGTATTCGTAGTTTTCTAGGTCATGCTGGTTTCTATAGAAGATTTATTAAGGACTTTTCTAAGACCTCGAAACCCCTCACCAATCTTCTCCAGAAGGATGTTCCTTTTGTATTTGACGAAGATTGTAAGGAAGCTTTTGAAGTTCCTAAGAAAGCCTTGATAACCGCTCCTATAGTACAACCACCTGACTGGAATTTTCCCTTTGAAATTATGTGTGATGCTAGTGATTTTGTTGTTGGAGCTGTTTTAGGACAAAGGGTTGACAAGAAGCTGAATGTCATCCACTATGCCAGCAAAACACTTGATAGTGCTCAAAAGAATTATGCTACTACCGAGAAGGAATTCTTGGCAGTGGTGTTTTCTTGTGATAAGTTTAGGCAGTATATTGTTGATTCTAAAGTTATTATTCATACTGATCATGCTGCCATTAAGTATCTTATGCAGAAAAAGGATGCCAAACCAAGACTCATTAGGTGGGTACTCCTTCTTCAAGAATTTGATTTGCAGATTGTCGATAGAAAAGGAGAAGACAACCCGGTGGCGGATAATCTTTCAAGGATGGAAGATATCCCGCACGATCCTATTCCAGTCAACGACAGTTTTCCAGATGAACAGCTTGCTGTTGTAAAAGTACAATCTCATTCCGATCCTTGGTTTGTAGATTATACTAATTTTATCGTTGCAAAGTTTTTGCCTCCAGGTTTTACATTTCAGCAGAGGAAGAAATTCTTCACGGATTTGAGGCACTACTTTTGGGATGATCCACATCTTTATAAAGAAGGTGCGGACGGGATCGTAAAAAGGTGTATACCGGAACACGAGCAACAAGACATTCTTCGACAATGTCACGACAGTCCCTATGGAGGACATCATGCTGGTGAAAGGACCGCACATAAAGTTTTACAATCAGGTTTTTATTGGCCTACTCTTTTTAAGGACGCCCTGAAGGTACGTTCTATCTTGTGATAAGTGTCAGAGAGTTGGAAACATTAGCAGGAGAAATGAGATGCCTATGAATTACTCACTAGTGATCGAACCTTTTGATTGCTGGGGTTTTGATTTTATGGGTCCTTTTCCTCCTTCACACAAGTACACACACATCTTAGTTGTCGTTGATTATGTAACCAAGTGGGTTGAAGCAATCCCCACTGAGAGTGCTGATCATAAGACATCTTTGAAAATGCTCAAGGATGTAATTTTTCCTAGGTTTGGAGTACCAAGGTACCTCATGACAGATGGAGGGTCACACTTCACACATGGAGCTTTTAGGAAAGCTCTAGCCAAGTACGATGTCAATCATAGGATTGCATCACCGTACCACCCTCAAACTAGTGGGAAAGTTGAGCTCACCAACAGGGAGATCAAGTTGATCTTACAGAAAACAGTAAACAGTTCTAGAAAGGATTGGTCAAAAAAGTTAGGAGATGCTTTGTGGGCGTATAGAACTGCTTACAAAAACCCCATGGGCATGTCTCCTTATAAGATGGTCTATGGCAAGGCTTGCCATTTACCATTAGAGTTAGAGCACAAAGCTTTCTGGGCTGTCAGAGAGCTGAATGCTGACCCAAAATTAGCTGGTGAAAAGCGTCTCATGAACTTGACTTCTCTAGATGAGTGGAGAAGTGAAGCTTACGAGAGCGCTAAAATGTTCAAGGAAAAGGTAAAGAAGTGGCACGATAAAAGAATTCTGAAATGTGAATTTAATGTTGGTGATAAAGTTTTGTTGTTTAGATCTCGTTTCAGGTTTTCTCCAGGTAAACTACTTTCCAGATGGGAAGGACCTTTTCATATTGAAGAAGTATATCGGTCCGGTGCTATCAAGATCAATAATTTCGAAGGCACCAAGCCTCAAGTTGTGAATGGACAAAGACTCAAACATTATATGGCAGGTGATCCAATCAATGTGGATGCAAGCATGATATACACAAGTACTCATGAAGAACATGTTGCAGCCCAGTTTCCGATTCCGGCAGGAGCAGAATCGGAAAAGGTATGAATTATGGTAAAAAAACACCGCGAACGTCAATAAAAGTTTATTTTTCAAAGTTTTTGCAAAATTAGGAAAATTCCGAGCCTTATTGGAGCCGGAGTGGAGCTCCAGGGAGGCCAGGAGGCCCCCTGGCGCGGCCCCCCCTTCAGACCGCGCCGGGCACCCTCCTGACTCCCCTGGACACCGCCTCCGACTCCACCTAGACTCGGAACCTTCCTTCTGTTGCAGAAATTTTTGCTATATATTTGCCCGGATCGTCCCGGCACTGTACCTCGCGATTTCGTGTGTTTTCTCTTTCGGTTGTTTCTGCCAGGAAAACTTTTAGCAGATTTAGGTGCCATGCCTTCTCCAAGTTCCCCCAAGGACAAGTTCGTTGTCAACGTCATCAACCCTTACCTCGCAGAGGTGAGGAAGCATCCTCAGGTCCTTCATGTTGAGGACGGTGTCCTCCGCAAGGAAGATCTGAAGGGGCCAGTCAAAGGGGGGAGCATCGAAGATCGGCTGAAGGAGATGGAACAAGAGGTTTTGAAGTACAAGAAGATGGTGGAGCGTAGTGTTGAAGACAACTTCGACATGATGAACGAGTTGAAGACTTTCCACAAGAAGGAGACAAAGGGGATGCTGTCGAGTTTGTCTACATTAGAAGACAAGCTCTACGCACTACAAGCACAAATCTATGATCTTCAGAACCAGAACTGTGAGTATGAACTCAAGTTCTCACGTATGGGTTTGGCTACTGAGTGCAGGATCCCGGAGACCGAGATGACCTTCGAGACTGGAGAACCTTTACCGTGGAAGCGCTTCGCCAGGGAAAGCATGTTCATCCCCAACAACCAGGAGCAGGAAGAGGAGGAGTAAAACTCCTCGGGTAATGGCATCCCCTTGGCTTGTTCCAAGCTTGGGGGAGTGCCTGGTATCTTTTATCTTTTGTCTTTGTCTTTAGGAGTCAAGTAGAGTCTTATCATGTTTAGGGAGGTCACTTTATGAAATAGGTGTTGCTTTGAGGTCTATCACTCCTTTTGTGGAGAGCTTTGTATCAGTGAGTTCGGAGTCGTCTATGAAGGAATATTAATGAGAAGTTTATTGGTTTCTTCGCTACACTTGGTATTCTCTTCACGCAATCGACATCATGAGATGATTCTTATGGGGAGTTTTGACCTTATATCAGGTATGGCTTCGAAAACTTTATTTAATATTGGTAAGTATAGCTTTGGTCATAACAACAAGCATGTTTTTCTCAAAGTAGCGACATAGCCAAAACCTTTGTGTTATTATGCTTGAAGTGTTATGTTGACAAGGAAGACAACTTGATGTTTCATGTTAGTCTTAATGTTTATGCTTTGTACTGCTTGTATCTAAGTTGTCATCATTTGTCTGCTCTCTCAAAGCCTTGCTAGCCAAAACTCTGTACCAAGCGGAATTCTGCTTGTACTTCCATACCCTGAAACCAACATCTTCCACTTGAGTCCACCATACCTACCTACTTGTGGTATTCCACTACCACTCCTAAAGTATATAATTTATGTGCTATCTTTAGATGTTCAAAATCTTCTGTTTTGTGCCACTGATTCAGCTCATGAGGAAGTGGTGGGTAACCCATGATCTTCTTAATTTGGACAAGTTTTATCTTGGGATTGCATGTCTAATCTGCAAACCCCTAATACGAGAAGGGACTGACATGAGTGCCCAGCTCGTAAAAGATAAATACTAAACACACAAGTTCCTTCGCCCTTTTTCGAGTGATAAACAAAGGAATCCAAGGGGATGTGATCGTCCCCACATGGGAGCCGTTCCTCGAAACTTGTCCAAATCATGAAGTGAGTGAGTTATCTATCAGCATTCGTTGACGGATCATGCACCTCCCAAAAGCTTGTTTTTATTCTGTTTGATCTAGAGATGGCACATGAGTTTTCCCTGCTTACCCTTTTGCACGGGGTTTATCTTTATTTTGTGCTGACTCAGTCCTTCCTTCTTCCTTCCTTTCTAAAGAGAGAGAGCAGACACTTGGTGTTAATAAAGATGCTTGCATATAAAGTTGCATTGAGATCTAGCATGTCACATCTTCGTTGACATTATCTTTTGATAAGTAAGTTGTTTGCAAAAGCTTATGCTTAGTAGACATCTTCCTTTGTGTTGGCATGTGCACTTCTTGACTAATAGCATGTTCTTTCAAAAGTTTCAACTGTTTAATCAAAAGAGAAAGAGCAAAAGTAAAAGCTATTAGTTGTTCCTTGACCAAGGCTATGTTTTTCATGATTTGATGAGTTTTCCAGGTCCTACTTTGTTATAATTGTTACTACTTCTTATAAGGACCTTATGAGTTGAGGTTGCTGTTGAGGATGCTTAAGTTTGGTGAGGAATCTTGATGCTTCTTGTTCGTATTCTTTTTATCGACACTTCACTCTCTAAACTTGTGGACAGGTTTACCGAGCTCAGTAATCGCTTGAGGACAAGCGAGGTCTAAGCTTGGGGGAGTAGATACGTCCAAAAAGCATCACTATTTTATATTGTGATTTCACCTTATTCATTGATATTTTCCACTTTAAAGTGTTGTCCTTATGTTGTTTTGGCTTATTTTACACAGTTTACAACTTTCCGGTGCCGAAACAGCAGAACCAGGATTCAGCGGTGAAGAAGTGGAAACCAAGTTGCTGAAGCAGATCAAGTCCAAATACGATGAAATTTTACGGGGAGCATTTTTATGCCAAATGACTGGGAGTCACCGAAGGAGAAGGTGAGGGGACCCACCAGGCAGCCAGAAGGGTGCCTGGCGCGGCCCCCTTCCTGGCCGCGCCAGGCACCCTCCTGGGTGCCTGGTGGCCCCTCTCGGTGCCCCCTTTCGCCTATATAACCCCTTGGGGGTAGAAAACCCTAAACAGGAGCTGCTTTCGCGAGACGCCGCCGCCACGGTGCGGAAACCTACAGAGGATAAAACCAATCTCCGGCGGAGAGATTCCGCCGGGGAGATCACCTCCCGGAAGGGGAGATCGTCGCCATCATCATCATCATCGTCACGGGCATCATCAAGATCATCATCAACATCATCCCCAACATCAGCACCATCTCCATCTACATCCAATCTCATCTCACAATTGCAACTTGTGTTGTAATCCGTACTATCTATCCCCTCTACTCTGTTGGTGTTGATTACTACTTTGTGGTGAATGCTATTGAGTTTTGTTGGAGAAATATTATTGTGTCCAGATTGTTCATCACCTATTTATCACCTCTGATCATGATCTCTTTTATGTCTTGTGAGTAGTTACTTTAGTTCTTGAGAACATGGGAGCAGTCTAGCTGTTAGTAGTCATATGATGTTGAAGTATTATGTGTTGTGTGATACTTAAGTTGTGTTGTTATTTCTCTAGTGGTGTTATGTGAGTCGAACACATAACACTTCACCTTTAATGGGCCTAGAGGGAAACATTGTGCACAAAGGATGCTTATGGTGGGTTGCCGGAGTGACAGAAACCTGAACCCCAGTTCGCAGACTTTCGCACAAGGGAGTTATGGATCCTTGATCGTAATGCTGTGGTTAGGCTTATGCCTTAATTACTACCTTGTATTTGCGGATGCTTGCAAGGTGTGTAATCATAAGAGTACACTTATCTTAGTCTAGAAGGTGTACTAGCATTGATCCACCCACCGATACTTATCACACAATACATATTACTTGGCAGAGTATGGTGAAAGTGACTAGACTATCTCTCCCGTGTTTTCTCGAGAACGCTTTAGCCTTTATAAGTTCAGTTCTTAGGCTTATCCTTGTAAAAGGATTGGGCCACTTGCTACTCCTCAGTTACCCTGTTTACTTTGCCCGTCTTTTACTTTTCTGTTGCTTAAACCAAAAACCCCTAAATATTTACCTTTGAGTGTTTGCAGTCTTTCCTTATCCAGTGTCACTTATCAACACCTTCTGCTCCTCGTTGGGATCGACATCCTTATTTATCGAAAAGCTACAATTGATCCCCTATACTTGTGGGGATTGGCGCGGTTAACAGGGAAGGCAACCCAACTAAACCTATTAACTTCTCCGCCATCATCATCCGTCGGACTATATCCTATGTACGCGGAGATTTGGACCCTAACCCCGACGTACTCCTGCATGGTGCGAGGCTGGCCGGTGAAGTTAAAGCAAATACAAATAAGACACCACCGCGTGAGCAAATAAGACAACACCACTTCCCGGCGCAGGCCGCGTTACTGCTGACGTCTGAAGGGTCCTCGGACGACACTACGAAGCAGAGGAGCCCATAACTCGTAATTCCCACGGGTAGGTAGTGCGTACATGGCATATAGCCAACTCAAGACATCCACTGAACCATTTAGCATTTTAATTAACCTGCGTGACAACCATTATTGTTGCCTCGACTTAACTGACCCCTGGACAACGACAGCAGCCAGGACCACCAGTACATCGGTGCCTGCCCTGTCGTCCCACCAAGTCACTGCGGTTACCAACAAGGTGAACCGTCTCCTTACCTTGTCTCGCGTGTGCTCCTGGGGGAGCTCAACTTTCATGGTTTGGTAACTCTCGCGGCCAACGATCAGGGGCCAAGCACACCGGTACACTGGTCGTACCCTCCCTGTCGTCCCGTCGCAATACCACTCGCGGGAACCGTTGGGTCACCCGACTTCTTACCTTGCCTGGAAGCTCGACGGTAGAAGTAGGGTCGTCGACGAAGCTCGACGGTAGAAGTAGGGTCGTCGACGAAGTAGTCGATCACAGGGGCATCGGCAGCGGTCGTCGGGACTACCGGACAATAAAAGAGGGGGAGAAACAATAAATACACAACAATAATATCAATACAAATATAAGACATGGCAAACGCAAAGTTAACGGTGTTCTAACGTAGTGCAATGCACGTTGCTCGGAGCGGAAATTCATCCGAGGATGAACTGCTAGCTCCGGGTGATTACCGGACAGGGTGTCCGGAGGGGGAAAGGTTCATGCCGGAGGTGTTGTGGGCATCCGACACACATGTGAAAGGTGTATCCGTGTTAGTTGAAACAATCCGAACAACTTTCGTGTTCAGAATAAATTTATCCGGAGGGTTTATCGGTATCGGGCAATTATCGGACTCACGGTACCGGAGGGGGATGGTTAGATGTTCGGCATGTTAGAGGGGTGTGGTGGGGGTATGGGTATCGTATCCGAACTCGGTGATCCGTTCTGAGCCACTTTCGTATACAAAAGTTTTACATCCGGGAACGTATATCGGTACCGGGAATTATTGACAGACGGCCCGAACGGGGGAATGTCGATGTTCGGTACGTTAGAGGGGGGTGGTAGACATACGGATAGCGTACTCGTATGTGTTATATTTTTCTGATCAATTTTGATGTATAAAGTTTTTGAATCTGACTTACGGTTTAAAAGATATTCAAATTCAAAGTTTAAATCATTTTAAATCAATTTCTAATTTTCTTTTATTAATAAACTCAACCTTATCCACAGAGGGGTTGACTGGTCAAACCTGACCAGTGGGTCCCACTGGTTAGCCTCACATTTTAACAAATCATTTTATTAAATTTATATAACAGTGAGGTCCTACATGTCAGTGACTTGAGGGGTTAGTTTTAATTGTTTTAATTAACAGGTTAATTAGGGGCCCTGGCCCGCATGTAAGTGTCACTGGTATTTAACTAACAATGTTTATTAACATAATGTCCTGGGGCCCACTAGTCAGAGACTCCAGGGGTTTTTATTAGTTGCTAATTAACAGAGGCTTAACATGGGGGGGAGGGGTCGGGCCCGCATGTCATTGGCAGTGGGGGGGGGATTAGTGGTTAGTGAAGCACTAACCACGGCGACGCGACGGCCATCACCGGAGCTACTCCGGCGAGACCGTGAGCTCGCTACAGAGCACGGGAGGGCACGGGACCGGGTCATTCGAAAGAGGGGGTCGAGCCGCGCCGGTTGGGTGTGGTCGCAGCGGCTATCGTGGTCGGAGTAGGGCTCACGGACGACGGCGGCGACGGCTGGTGTACGGTCTAATGGCATACTACGACTCGGGACGAAATCAAGCGCGCCACCTGAGAAAATCGAACCTGCGTTCAACTGGGAACGTGATGGTGCCATTGGTGCGGGCGATAGGGTACAGGGAGCACGGCCCGGACTGGCCACGGCGGCGGCCGGAGCTCGTGACGGTGGACATGGTGTTACAGCGCACGAACCAAAGGGGAAACAGAGGGTTTGCGCGCGTAGCTCACGTAGGAGTCAAACAGCGGTGGCGGCGAGCTCGGGGGAGGTGTGGAGGCGGTGAATTTGGCCTGCGACCACGGCGGCCCGAGGTTGAAGACGATGAAGCTGTCGTCGTCTTGAGGGCGTCTGGGCCCTATTCCTTCCGCGAGGTGATGAAGACGAGGATGGCGCGTCGAACAGACAGGCGGGCTGGGGCTGGGAAGGACGACGGCCACGTGAGTTCACGGGTGCGCGCCCATGGCGGCGTCGGGGGTCGTGTGGGGAAACGAAGGCGACAGAGAGAGTGAGGGGGGAAAAGATCTAGGGTAGTCCATTGGGCAGCGGAGCATTCTTATCCATGGGGGCGCTGTGGAGGAGGGGGCAGGTGAGGGGAGAGGGGGCAGCTCGGCGTGCTCAGGACATGGCCATGCTGCCACGAGAGGGGGAGCAGGTGAGGGTGGTTTGGGTGGGGGAGAGAGAAGAGAGGAGTGGGCGGCTGGGCCGGGGTGGTGGGCCTCGCCCAGGGCGTTGAATAGGGATTTTCCCCCCTTTTTTTGTTATTTTTTTTTCTGTTTGTTCTGTTTATAATTAGTTTAATGTCTTTTATATTTTTCTACAACATAAAATTTGTTCTAACATTATGGTTCCATCATAGTTAAGTGCCACAAAGAGTTTGGGAATTAATAAAATCATTTAGTATTTTGTTTTATTTAAAAGACATTAAACGTCACTGTTTGACCGCTGTTAGTATTTATTTATCATTTTTAATCATGGTAATAAAATCCCATTTCACTTTTAATATAGCTTACTGTTATTTAGGCATTTTATAAAATTGGTTTCGCAATTTTTAGTTCATTTAAAATTTGCACTTGTTTATTTTATTCCATGGCAATTTAATAATTCCCAAAGCTATTGTTTTTATTTCATAATACTTTCTAAACACTTTAATAGAATACCCATTGCTATTTAACATGGCCCAAGATTGCTAGGCAATACTATTAATAGTTTTTACAGTGTTGGTTTAACTATGATTTACATTCCCAATTTAATTCACTTGGCAATACAACAATCCGGCATCCTTGGTTTCATAATCATCACTGACTTGTGATTCTTGTTGATGGTTGAGGTGGATTTGGTTTAACCATGATCAAGGTGATTGACATGCATCCACAATTCTTGGAGCAAGATTTATAATCCACAAGTAATTGAAAATTTAATCAGGGTTGTAAATTGACAGAGCTATGATCAAAGGTGATCATGTCTTGATCGTCAACAGAATGATCACTAACAGTGGAATCACTGTAGTGATTACTGTACTGGATCTGAGGGTGTTAAATCACGTCACTTAACTAGTGAGGTGATCTCATAGTCAAGAGACTTAATTGTCCATGATCGCGAAACCACGACCATCATGTTGACCATGAACTAGTTATCGATGTAGAGACTAACTAGGAACTCTGGGGGTTTCTATACCACACCTGCATCATTGTTTCACTGACACAGTTCTAGCACGGTATGAAACTGGTTATGAACTTGCTTAGATATATTGGAATAATCATATATTATTTGCCTCTAGAGCATATATCCAACAGAACATGCTGAACATCTTCGTCTTATACTGGAGAAGCTTCGAGAACACAAACTCTATGCTAAGTATTCTAAGTGTGAGTTCTGGATTCCCGAAGTAACCTACCTTGGACATGTGATTTCCAAGGATGGCATTGTCGTCACCCCAGAACGTATCCAGGCTATTCTTGACTGGACTCCTCCCAAGACCGTCAAGCAAGTCCGCAGTTTCCTCGGACTCGCTAGCTATTGCCGCCGTTTCGTCGAGAATTTTTCCAAGATTGCCAGGCCTCTGACTAATCTGCTTCACAAAGGCGTCAAGTTTGAGTGGACAGATAAATGTCAAGAAAGTTTCCAAGCGCTCAAGGACAAGCTAACTTCTCCCCCGGTGCTCGCTGCCCCTGATACTCAGAAGGACTTCGTGATATATTGCGACGCGTCTCGTCAAGGATTAGGCTGTGTCCTAATGCAAGAGCGCAAAGTGATTGCTTACGGCTCTCGTCAGTTGCGTGCTCACGAAGACAAATATCCAACACATGATCTCGAATTGGCATCGGTAATTTATGCATTGAAGCTGTGGCGACATTACCTCGTCGGTAATCGTTGCGAGGTCTACACCGACCACCAAAGTCTGAAGTACCTGTTTACTCAGCCAGACCTGAATCTTCGTCAACAACGATGGCTCGAGACAATAGCCGACTTCAAGATGGATATTTCGTATACCCCTGGCAAGGTTAATGTGATGGTCGATGCCTTGAGCCGCAAAGCTTACTGTTCTGAACTTGAAGTTCAGGTACAACAACCACATCTGTATGAAGAGCTTCGCAAGCTGAACCTCGAGATTGTTCCTCAAGGTTACGTTAACAACCTGGTTCTCGAGTCAAGCTCGACACCCTCATCAAGAGTAGACAACCTCATGACGCTGACATTGTGAAGATAAGGCAAGACATCGCAGAAGGAAAGACCTCCTCTTTTACCATTGATACCAACGATGGTGATACTGTGTACTTCAAGGGCCGCTTAGTAGTTCCTGTGAGCCCGGCCATCATTAACTGTGGCCCGGATATCATGGAAGAAGCCCATAATTCTCCCTTGTCAATCCACCCTGGCAGTACTAAGATGTATAAAGACCTTCGTCACCGGTACTGGTGGCCTTACATGAAGCAAGACATCACCCGCTATGTTTCTCAATGTGACGTTTGCAGTCGCGTCAAGGCCGGACATCAGAAACCTGCTGGCTGGTTGCAACCATTCCCTCCTCCTGACTGGAAGTGGGACAAAGTCGAAATGGACTTCGTCACCGGTTTGCCAAATTCACAGAAAGGTAAAGATGCCATCTTTGTCGTCATCGACCGATTCTCCAAGATTGCTCACTTCCTGCCAGTCAAGGAGACGATCACTGCTAGTCAGTTAGAAAACTTGTATATCTCCCGGATTGTGTCACTCCACGGTATTCCGCTGGAGATCAGTTCAGACCGTGGCAGCCTTTTCACCTCACGATACTGGAAGAGTTTCATGGAAGCATTCGGGACTCGTCTGTCTCTCAGCACCGCTTATCACCCCCAGTCGCAAGGCCAAGTTGAACGAGTCAATCAAGTCCTGGAAGACATGCTTCGTGCTTGTGTCCTTTCATTCGGCATGAAATGAGAGGAATCTCTCCCATACGCGGAATTCTCGTACAACAATAGCTATCAGGCTAGCTTGAAGATAGCCCCCTTCGAAGTTCTATACGGACGTAAATGTTGAACCCCCCTGAATTGGTCAGGAACTAGGGAACAACCCTACTTTGGTCCGGATCTTGTCCAACGAGCTGAAGATCACGTTCACGTTGTGCAAGAAAATCTCAAGGCCGCTCAGTCTCGTCAGAAGAGCAACTATGACCGCAAACACCGAGAAATGGTCTATCAACCTGGTGAATACGCCTACCTCCGTGTCACTCCCATGAGGGGCACTCATCGCTTCGGTATCAAGGGCAAGTTGGCTCCTCGCTACATTGGCCCGTTCCGTATCCTTTCCAGGAGTGGACCAGTGGCATACCGGTTGGAATTGCCGCCGAACCTCTCCCAAGTCCACGATGTCTTCCACGTGTCGCAACTCCGTCGCTGCTTCGAGGACCCTATTCGCGAAGTGGAGCATGATATGATCGAGCTGCAACAAGACTTGACTTATTGATAACATCCAAGCCGCATTCTCGACCAGTCTGAACGTCGAACCCGCAACAAGACCGTCAAGTTCCTCAAAGTCCAGTGGTCGAATCATTCTGAAGATGAAGCCCCTTGGGAACGCGAAGATCGCCTTCGCGATGAATACCCCGATCTTTTCCTCGCTACCACTTAAATTCTCGGGACGAGAATTCTTGTAGTGGGGGAGATTTGTAACACCCTCTGTTTCCTGTAACAGTAATCATCATCACTGTTGGCTATCACTGTTGATTAATCATTGTTGCTCCCCTTGACCTTGTGCAAACTTTGAAGTGATCTTATTCAAACCATAATGTGGGGTGATCTAACCCAAGTCCCCATGCACCTTGCACCTTGGAACCAAACCCAAACCCCAAAAACCCCTTTGGTGGCTAATAAAAACAAAGTGC
Organism: Bromus sterilis; assembly: GCA_950022295.1. NCBI lineage: Eukaryota > Viridiplantae > Streptophyta > Magnoliopsida > Poales > Poaceae > Bromus > Bromus sterilis. The sequence continues at coordinate 317,902,289 of OX465597.1, read as the reverse complement.
ATAATAAATCCTTGTCCAAATATTTTGGAACCACTTTTGTTAAATCACCAAAAATCAGTGGACCATGCCCATGTGGTTATGGTATTTTATTAAGCCACTGAAAAATCCAAACAAATCAAACAGTAGCAAAAACAGTGGCATTTGATACCTTTTAAATAAAACAACAATACTAGATAATTTATATATGCCCCAAACTTTTTGTAGCACTGATGTGGGGTATACCAATAATTATGGAGCCTAGTACATATTTTACAAAAATGTTAAAGTGTATAAAACAAATACAAACAGAAAAGACAGAAAACAAAAAGCAAAATAAAATGAAAAGAAACTAAACCTCGCCCTAGGCGAGGCCCACCCCGGCCTTCTCCTTCCTCCCCACATGCCCCATCCCATCGGCCACCTGCCCGACGTCGTGGCACGGCCGTGGCCATGGGCGAAGCTGGAGCCCCCTCCCTCCCTCACCTGCTCCTTGGCGATAAGGCCAACCCCAGCGACTCCCTGGACAACCTCCCCCTCCTTTTCCCCTCCTCCTCGCCTCGCACGCCTCGGAGAAAATTAACCGAGCGCCGCCGTCGCCCGTGTCGTGGCCTTGCGCGGCCGCTGGCCGTACTTCGCGTCGCTGCCGTGTCCACATGGTGCGCCGTCGTCGACTACATCGACTACTGCGACTAATCGAGCCGGGAGCCCTTCCACGTCGCGCCGCGCCATCGTTCCCCTTCCTCGCCGCAGACACCCCCGCGAGCAATTCCGGCCATCGTCGACCCTCCACCGAGCCCGCTTAAACGGCTACACCTCCGCGGTGAGCTCCTCTACCTCCCCCAACTCCCCGCGTAGCCCCTCGTGCCCTGAATCGGCCGACGCCATTGGAGCCGTGGATCTGTCGCCGCCGACGTGTTCTTCCCCGCGGCCTAGATCATGCTTTTGGCGCGTGGTTCGCGTCACTTTACTCGCCACGTCTCCAGGAACTCGCCCATGTAGCGCATGCCCAACGAAACCCACTACAACCTCGTCGCCGTCAACCTCCGTAGCCCAGCCGCCGCCACGTTCAACGCAGGAGTCGTTCCGGTGAACCCTTAGTCTAGCCACTACCACCAATCGAACGACGCGAGTCTCCTTTTTCGAATGCACCCAACCACGTTGCGAACCTTGCCCTGTAGCGAGCTCCCCGTCGACCTCGTCAGCGTTCTGTCGTCGGCAAGCCTTCTGGTGAGGCTGCCAGGTGGCCCCGCGCGTCAGCTTCACTGTTAGTGCTAATGACTTTGCACTAACAGTCACTGACCGGTGGGCCAACCCCTGCTAATCCCTCGGTTTAAATAAACGGAGACATAACCCCCTCCCAGTCACTGACAGTGGGCCCCAGGCCTTTAACATAATTATTTCAATTAAATTAACACTTGTACCACTCACCACTAGGTCCCACTGGGATTTTCTTTAAGAAAATGGTTTTATATAACTTTGAGTCAATGACATGTGGGCCCAGTGCCTATTTTATTTTAAATAAAAGGATTATTAATAAACAGAGGTTGACATATGGGTCCCACATGTCAGCACTGTTCTGGATAGACTTGTGGATAATGTTGGATTTAAATAATAAAAGAAATTCCAGAAAATGATTTAAATGATTTAAAATTTTAGAAGTTAATATCTTTTAAACCGTAATTCAGATTCAAAAACTTTATACATCAAAATTGATCAGAAAAATATAACGAATATGAATACGCTATCCGTATGTCTATCACACCCCTCTAACAAAACGAACATCGAACCGTCCCCCTCCGGACCGACTGTCCGATAAATTGTCCGGTACTGCTAAAGTACCCGGATGAATTTATTTCGAACACGAAAGTTGTTCGGAAAAGATTAACTAACCCGGATACACCACCCACACATGTGTCGGATGTCCACGACACCTCCGGCATGATATCTCCCCCCTCCGTACACCCTGTCCGGTAATCACCCGGAGTTGGCAGTTCATCCCCGGATGAATTCCCGCTCCGAGCAACGTGCATTGCACTGCGTTAGAACACCGTTAGCATTGCCTCTGTAATGTCATGCATTTGTTTGTATATGCTTGTGACGCCCCCAAAATCAGACCGTGTACAGTAATCATACACGCAAGGTACACGATCGAAATCAGGGACTCACGCTGAGATATCACAACACAACTCTACAAATAAAATAATACAAGTTGTTTAATACAAGCCAGGGGGGCACGAGGGCTCGAATACAACAGCTCGAGAGCACAAAGTCAGCGGAAGCAATAGTATCTGAGTACAGACACAAGGATAAAGGGTTGCCTTAAGAAGGCTAGCACAAAAATCAACACTCGATCGAAAAGGCAAGGCCTCCTGCATGGGAACCTCCAAACTACTCCTGGTCAAAGGGGAACTCGACACGTAGTAGGCATCGGGGGTCTTCATGTTGCGGTGGTCGACATCGGGGATCTCCTACTCCTGGACTCCAACGTCGACTGCAGCGGCCGATCAGGCAAAACAAAAAAAGGGAAATAAAGCAAAGGTGAGTATCTAGCATACCCGCGAGTCTTACGTCCGCTACTAAGCATTATGCATTGTATCAACGGAAAGAAGAGGCTGTATATAGTGTACTGCAAGATAGAAAGTCAGAGCAAGGATAAGAAACTAGGCCTAACGAAGACTAGCATCTTCCGACGATGTCTTGCAGCATGAGGTAAGAATCAGCCAACAGTTTATATAAAGCATAAAGTAGCAATGCAGCAGAAGTTCCTGCAACATTGTATAATAATAAGTTGTAATAATTAACAATGCCTCCGAGTTCCCCTCCTCGACATCCCCGCGAGGAAGAAAACCCGGAACCATATAGTTTAATAATAATAGTTTATAGTGGTAAGATCCAGCTTCAGCATAAAGCGTCCTGTTACCGTGGACACGGCTATTCGAATAGATTAATCTTCCCTGCAGGGGCGCACTTGTGTTACGCTACAAGCACGGATCTCCAGGGTGGCGGGAACCTTGTTAGGGAATGCTCCACCGAGGCTATCCGACACTTCATAGCCCATCTTTCAAACTCAACAGAGAGGTCATCCGCCGGACTATATCCTATGTACGCGGGGCTTTGGACCCTAACCCCGACGTACTCCTGCACGGTGCGAGGCTGGCCGGTGAAGTTAAAGCAAATCCAAATAAGACACCACCGCGCGAGCAAATAAGACAACACCACTTCCCGGCGCAGGCCGCGGTACTGCTGACGTTTGAAGAGTCCTCGGACGACACTACGAAGCAGAGGAGCCCATAACTCGTAATTCCCACGGGTAGGTAGTGCGTACATGGCATATAGCCAACTCAAGACATTCACTGAACCATTTAGCATTTTATTAACCTGCGTGACAACCGTTATCGTTGCCTCGACTTAACTGACCCGCGGACAACGACAGCAGCCAGGACCACCAGTACATCGGTGCCTGCCCTGTCATCCCACCAAGTCACTGTGGTTACCAACAAGGTGAACCGTCTCCTTACCTTGTCTCGCGTGTGCTCCTGGAGGAGCTCGACTTTCGTGGTTTGGTAACTCTCGCGGCCAACGATCAGGGGCCAAGCACACCGGTACACTGGCCGTACCCTCCCTGTCGTCCCGTCGCAATACCACTCGCGGGCAGCGTTGGGTCACCCGACTTCTTACCTTTAAGGACACCAGTTGGTTCGAGTTCCTACCATTAAGTGAAACCAGGAGGTATCACCCTCGATGACACACTTAAAGAGGTTTGACAAAGATATCAGCGGAATGAACTAAAGAGGTAAACCTCATATCATCCCGGTGATGCTACGCTACTGAGCCGACGAGAGTGAAATACGAGTCCATTCCATTCGTAAGCCAAACTCGAAGCGACTCGGCAGAGTCTCGCCGTTGTAGGTTCCTTAGGGCGTCTGCATTGATCCGTACCTGTTGCAGTTGTATATATTTTGTATCCGCGTCACTCCCCTGAGTGGCCACGACCCGCTATCTAATCCTAGCTAACAATGCGCAGGGCTCACTGCTGAATATAATATATAGATATAGCAGGCAACATAGGATAAGGATTGTACAACAAGGGGCGACAAAATCAGGCTATGCAATTGAATAGGATTGTAACGTAGCAGCAGCAGTAACAATGCCTAATGCAAGAAAGTACGGAAAGGTAGGCGATATCTGGGGAAGAGAATGGCTGCAAGCTCGACGGTAGGGGTAGGGTCGTCGACGAAGTAGTCGTACTCAGCAGCGGTGTAGTCGACGGCAGCAGCGGAGTCTACCGGAGATTAAGGGGGGAAGAAACAGTAAATACACAGCAAACATATACAAACAGATGCATGTCATGACAGATGAAATGTTAACGGTGTTCTAACGCAGTGCAATGCACGTTGCTCGGAACGGAAATTCATCTGAGGATGAACTACCGGCTCCGGGTGATTACCGGACAGGGTGTCCGGGGGGGGGGGGGGGGGAAGGATCAAGCCGGAGGTGTCGTGGGTACCGGAAAAACATAAGGGTGGTGTATCCGTACTAGTTGATCTATTCCGAACAACTTTCGTATACAAAAGTTTTACATCCGGGCAACGTATATCGGTACCGGGAATTATCGACAGACGGCCCAAAGGGGGGAATGTCGATGTTCGGTATGTTAGAGGGGGGTGGTAGACATACGAATAGCGTATCCGTATTCGTTATATTTTTTTTAATCAAGTTTCACGTATAAATTATTTTCATCGGAGTTACGGTTTAAAAGATAATAAATTTCAAAATTTAATTCATTAATAAACATTTACTGGATTATTTTTTTAATACTTAAATATCAACATTATCCAGAATAGTAATTTTGACTGGTCAAACTATGAACAGTGCTAGAGGGGTCCCACCTGTCATTGTCTATTCGGGCTTTTCTCTGAAATATTGCTAAGTCTAAGAATCGCTATTTAAACATCATCTAGCCGACTTCAAGGGGCTACGGTTTAGGGTTCTACTCAACCGACAAATTAGTGTTCTATATCAATCCTAAGCACTTTTCTGTGATCTACAATCTGGTACGAAAACCAAATTTATTAAAGTTCATCTACTCGATCAAATCTTTGACGGAAAAGTGCCACTTAATGATATCCTTAGAATCTGTTATAATGGGCATTTTATGATTTTCATAGCATTTAATACACGCATTATCTGCGAATGGTCCAATGAAATAAAATAAAGTTTGTTACTCCTACTTTATGTTCATGTAATTTTTATCCATATTAAATCTTATTTTGCTAATGTTTTACTGCTGTTCAAAGAGGTAATCGAAGTAGTAGCAGTGAAGATACTACTGTCTTCAGTAGTAGTATTTAGCAGTAGTAGCTAACCAGATGCAGCTTGCAACGGCTGCAGTGCACAGAGTGACGAGCAGCAGTGCGCCGTGGGGGGAGCGCGCTGGGCGCGGTCGCCGGCGGCGGCAGCCGGAGCCAGCCGACGGCTCAGCCAGCCGGGGCTGGGCTCACCACGCACACAGTACACACACACGCATGCACTCACGTATGTACGTACACAGCACACACACCTTGCACACCACGGTCTTGGCAAGGGCCAACACGCAGCAGCAGCAGCAAAACAGCGCTACGGCGGCAACCAGCACGGGCGAGCGGGGCAGGGGCGCGGTCATGCGCGGGCGGCAACGCGCGCACTGAGGCGTGGCCGGCCAGCAAGGCAGTAGCTAGCTGCAGCAGCAATCCGTCCATGGCGGCCATGACGAGCAAGGGGCGGCAGACTACGGCTTCGACAGCGGGGCGAGGAGGAAGAAGGCGGCAACTCACAGTGGGACGCCTGGTGGTCGAGGGGAGGCTCGGGGAGGTGCCGGAGCTACGGTAGTAGCCATGGCGGGGCCGTGCACTGGGGAACCACCATGGCTAGGGTTCACCCGTGCCCGCGAGAGGAGGAGCCGGCGACGAATCGACGACCATGGCGACGGGCGGAGTCACTGGGAGGCGCAGGGGCGTCCCACGCGGCGGCCGAGAGGGCCGGCGAAGGCCGGAATCGGCGGCAGCCGTGGCTCCAGGAAGGGGATTCGGGAGAGGAGAGAACGAACGAGAGAGAGAGGTGGGGGTGGTCGTGTTATCCACTGTGCTAGGAGGTAGAGGTGGGCTGGGCTGGATGGGTAGTCGTCCAGGGCGAAAATTAGTCATTCATTTTTATTTCCCTATTTTTTTCTGTCACATATAGTTTAGCTAGCTATTACTTTTTGTTAATTGTGCAACTAGGCTTAATAAATAGGTTACAATTGGTAGTACTGTTGTAAAAGTTTGGGGACCTAATTAAATTCATTTAAACATTAATTAAATTCAAAGTAATAAATGGTGCTTCTTTTCCCATAGTTTTAAATTACTTATATTATTTAAATGTATTACAAAATGTTTATTTCTATTTGACCAACACCTAGGGATTATTTGGAACTCTTTGAATATTTTTCCATAATTTTGGTGCAACTTTATTTTCACTTTTGTTTATCAAAAATCAAGGGCAATTTAATAACTCCAAAAATACTGATTTAAATTATATAAGTGTCTATGGGTTATTTACCAAGCCATGAACATTTTAGTTTAACCACCCTTAAAAGTTTTATCTTGACTGGCCTTTTCGAAAAATGAATTTAGGTGGAATTATTTTCTGATGAATTTTTTAATGAGGATGATCATGATGACTAGGAAACCAATTCATCTTAATGACAGGCTTAGGATCTGGGGATGTTACAAATCTCCCCCACTAAAAAGAATTCTCGTCCCGAGAATTGAAAGGTAGTGTAAGGGTCAAAGTTTTTGTTTCGTATTTTAACAAATGTTCTGGTTCTTGTTGCCCTACTCGAAGAAATTAATCCTTCATGTTGAGGCCTTCAACTCTTTGCATCGGTGCATCTCGATGAGTTTTCATCCTTTCCTCGGGCCTCCATCGCACTCACGAACAGGTTAGGAGGTAAAGCTTAAGGGGGTCGGATCGATACAAGATCCATCAAATGGGGTTGTTCAAGGGTATGGGGTACAAAGTCCTTCCGAGTTTAAGCTCAGGGAAGTACATCATGAGAAGTTTTTAAGCGGATAGGCACGTATTCGATGCCGATGACGGAAGATGGGAAAGGGGCCCCGATCATCAGACACAAGCACTGAGTCTGATATTGGACGAAATATCACAAGGTAGAGGGCAAGAGTCAGGTTTCGGTCCTGTGGAACTGTGGGTTAGAGTGGTGGCATATTACGCGATCACGATACAAGGATTTTCATAGAACAACTTGTCAGGTATGTCGGCGACAATATCGGTACCAGGAGCAGTGGACATTGAGAACCATTTTCCTGCTCGTTAATACGAGGCGGACCAATTGGCAAAGTTCTCGTCCATCGATGGTCACCGAAAAGTCATCAACAATCGTAACTGGTTGTACAGACAATGTAGCACACCAAAGTGTTTACATAAGCAGGGAATTATCACTGCCCAGATAACTAATATTTAAAAGAAAGAAGATGCTCTCACAAGAATAAGAATTTTGAAGCAAAAGAGAGCATCAAGAATCAAATATGAAACACATTTAAGCCTAACCCACTTCCTATGCATAGGAATCTTGTAAGAAAATAAATCAAAGAAGCACAAAGTGACATGCATAGGAAGGTCGAAAAATAACAACTTCAAAACTTTCAACATGAAGAGAGGTGTTTTAGTAATATGGAAGTTTCTACAACCAAACTTCCCTCTCTCGAAATAATTTTCAGTAGTATCATGAACAACATCAAGAATATAACTATCACATAAATCATGTTGTTCATGACCTACAAGCACACGTGTATAGTTTTCAACACGGTCTTTAGGATTATAAGATAAATGCAACCCATCACATTGAGCCTTGATAAGGGAAAAATTCTCCGGAGTTGGAGGTTTCAAAAGGATAATATGGCAATCAAGTGTGGGTGCAATAGCAACAATTTCATGCTTAACATAAGGAACTATAGAGAGTTCATCTTCGTAGGCATCATCCATAGTGGCATCATGGCCATCAACAAAGCAAGTATCAAAATCATCAGAAAGGGAAGTATCAAGTGAGTCCTCGGAATCATAAGATTCCTCTTCATAGCAATCATTAGCCTCTTCTTGGGCAGCAAGCATTCTATTTTTAAAATCCTCAATATAAGCATTGGAATTATAGTTCTCAAAGCAATAAGCAAGAACAGCAAAGTTTTCAGACTTGTGAATAATATCATAATACTTTTCAATCAAAGAAGCAATCTCATAAGCACCTTTAAAAGCAACAAACTCTTCAATCTTTTCAACATCAAAGTAATCATAAACACCTTTGGCATAAGAAGATATGATCTCATTTTCATTAAATTCACATTGGAAAGGAAGGTGTTTACGCTCTATATTAGAGCAGCAAGTAAAATCATAAATGTGGCATAAACACTCAGCATAGCAATAAGAAACTTGTATTTGATCCCATAAGTGTTTCCCTTTCTAAGATAGGCGGTGCCGCGTATAATGAGCATGCTCATCCAATGATTTTCCCTCAACCAAATTGGTTGGGTTTTTAGCGCGAGCACAGATTGATCGAAGACGATCCAAGTGAAACATGTCCATCCTACCATATTTGGGTGGTTCCACACCCATGGTGAAGATAGCATCAGTAGGTATTTTTGGTATTTTTGATAAGGGACAAAAAAGAAAAAACTGAAAGGTAAACTAACAAGACTAAAAAGCAAAGGTAAAAGATAGCGTGTAACTCCCCTATTTTTGATACAGGAGTCCGACAACGGCGCCAGAAATTGGCGGTTACCAGGACTCGCGTATTTGTACTTCCTTTGAGTCCCCGGCAACGGCGCCAGAAATTAGCTTGATGGCTTCTCACCCCTCGTTGGTTACCCCAAGTGGAAGGTTGAGATGCAGCGTAGCGGTAATTTCCCTCAGTAAAGATACCAAGGTTTGTCTCCAGTAGGACTCAACGATAAGTACGATAGGTGGCAATGGCGCCAGAAATTATTCTGATGCGTGGAGTTGTCGTGGACCTGCACAAAACAAATAACTTTGCTCCCAACGAGTTCAGAGGAGTTGTCAATTCCTCCGGCCTTGTCGTTTACAAAGGATCAAACGCAAGAGATAAAAAGGTACTAGTAAAAGTAAAAACAGAAAGATAAATAGTGGGTATGAACAATGGTATGAAGATGGACCGGAGTCCCATGATTTTCACTAGTGATGTCTCTCTCCCAAAAGACGATAAAAATGCTAGCGAGGTAAACAAATCACAGTTGGGCAATTGACAGGATTATGAAGGCACCGCAATGCTAACTATGCTGCAAAGAAAGGAAGGGCACAAAAGCAATGGGCAGTACGCCAAGGTAAGTAGACCGAAATCCATCTGCATCTACTACGAATCATCCACCTTGAGATATCTATCCAGAACATCTCGCTGGTATTAAGTTGCGAATCCCACCCAAAGTGTAAACTCAAAGCAACAGACAACTGCATTAAAAGAACTTTGCGTAAAGTAAACAATTCTTGCACCAATAGGCACAATCACCGTTGTTTTATCCCTGGTGGCAACAGCACATCCCCTAGTCTCATGTTTCTATCACTCAAGCTAGACATCAGGGGCTGAACCCACAATCGAGCATAACGCTCTCTCTTGGAGTTGCAAGCAAATAACTTGGCCAAAGCAAATACTGCAACGGAGAACATGCAAGAATTTACTCAAGAACACAATATAAAAGGGCAAACCAAATATATTACTCATCACAATCTGAACATTGTCTCATAATCCATCAGATCCCAACAAACTCAGCATAGCAACAACAGAAAATTACATAGGTGCCTCGATCATGTGAGGCAGCTCACGAGGTCTCGAAAGTGAAAGCACAAAAGAGGGAGAGGACATCACATAGCTACTGATCACGGACCCATGGTCCAAGGGGGACTACTCACGGCACATACGGGAGGCGTCCATGGCTATGGATGGTCTCCCGGAGGGGTGATCTCCTTCTGGCAGGGTGCCGGGGCAGCTTCTCCAGGCAGCCCCGATCTGAAAACGGCGGCAGCGGCGGAACAAAGAGGTTTCCGCGAAAAAGAGTTCTTCTTTAGGGATTTCTACCCCGAGGGGGTTATATAGGCGAAGGGGGGCGTCGAGGGGCCACCCAGGGCAGCCAGGAGGGTGCCTGGCGCGCCCTAGGGTTGGGGCCGCACCAGGGACCCTTCTGGCTCCCTGGTGGTGGTCCCGACTCTCTCCCTTGGTTATTCCGGAAGCTTCCTGCCCGCTGATTTTTAATATAATTTTTGCGGAATTTTTTGGGCACTTTAATCAGCCGGAAAACCTGAAAAACAAAAACAGCAGAAAACCAGAAGCTGGCAACTGGGTGCACTGAGTTAGTAGGTTAGTCCAAATTGGTTTAAAAGTGTAATAAAGTTCAACCAAAACATGGCAAAGTCACACAAAACATGCATGGAGCAAGCAGAAATTATAGATACGTTTGGGACGTATCAGCAGCCGGAGCCAGCCGGGGCTGGGCTCACCACGCACACAGTACACACACACACACACGCATGCACTCACGTATGTACGTACACAGCACACACACCTTGCACACCACGGTCTTGGCAAGGGCCAACACGCAGCAGCAGCAGCAGCAAAACAGCGCTACGGCGACAACAACCACGGGCGAGCGGGGCAGGGGCGCGGTCATGCGCGGGCGGCAACGGGCGCACTGAGGCGTGGCCGGCCAGCAAGGGAGTTGTGGCGCACGCGTGCGGCAGTAGCTAGCTGCAGCAGCAGTCCGTCCATGGCGGCCATGACGAGCAAGGGGCGGCAGACTACGTCTTCGACAGCGGGGCGAGGAGGAAGAAGGCGACAGCTCACAGTGGGACGCCTGGTGGTCGAGGGGAGGCTCGGGGAGGTGCCGGAGCTACGGTAGTAGCCATGGCGGCGCCGTGCACTGGGGAACCACCACGGCTAGGGTTCACCCGTGCCCGCGAGAGGAGGAGCCGGCGACGAATCGACGACCATGGCGGCGAGCGGAGTCACTGGGAGGCGCGGGGGCGTCCCACGCGGCGGCCGAGAGGGCCGGCGACGGCCGGAATCGGCGGCAGCCGTGGCTCCAGGAAGGGGATTCGGGAGAGGAGAGAACGAACGAGAGAGAGAGGTGGAGGGTGGTCGTGTTATCCACTGCGCTAGGAGGCAGTGGTGGGCTGGGCTGGATGGGTAGTCGTCCAGGGCGAAAATTAGTCATTCATTGGCCGCGAGAGTAATCCTTGTACTCCACTCGTTGCTCACTCTGTATAGCCGCTCTAGGTACCTGAGCAACGACTGTCCTTCAGGTAAGAAGTCGGGCGACCCAACGGTGCCCGCGAGTGGTATTGCGACGGGACGACAGGGAGGGTACGACCAGTGTACCAGTGTGCTTGGCCCCTGATCGTTGGCCGCGAGAGTTACCAAACCACGAAAGTCGAGCTCCTCCAGGAGCACACGCAAGACAAGGTAAGGAGACGTTCACCTTGTTGGTAACCGCAGAGACTTGGTGGGACGACAGGGCAGGCACCGATGTACTGGTGGTCCTGGCTGCTGTCGTTGTCCGCGGGTCAGTTAAGTCGAGGCACCGATAACGGTTGTCACACAGGTTAATTAAAATGCTAAATGGTTTGGCAGATGTCTTGAGTAGCCTTTTGGCTTATACGCGATGCCTACACGTGGGAATTACGAGTTATGGGCTCCTCTGCTTCGTAGTGTTGTCCGAGGACTCTTCAGATGTCAGCAGTACCGCGACCTGCGTCGGGGAGTGGTGTTGTCTTATTTGCTCGCGCGGTGGTGTCTTATTTGGATTTGCTTTAACTTCACCGGCCAGCCTCGCACCGTGCAGGAGTACGTCGGGGTTAGGGTCCAAAGCCCCGCGTACATAGGATATAGTCTGGCGGATGACCTCTCTGTTGAGTTTGAAAGAAGGGCTATGGAGTGTCGGATAGCCTCGGTGGAGCGTTCCCTAACAAGGTGCCCGCCACCCTGGAGATCCGTGCGTGTAGTGTAACACAAGTGCACCCCTGCAGGGAAGATTAATCTATTCGAATAGCCGTGTCCACGGTAACAGGACGCTTTATGCTGAAGCTGGATCTTACCAGTACAAACTATTATTATTAAACTGTATGGTTCCGAGTTTTCTTCCTCGCTGGGATGTCGAGGAGGTGATCTCGGAGGCATTGCTAATTATTACAACTTATTACTATACAATGTTGCAGCAACTTCTGCTTCATTGTTACTTTATGCTTTATATAAACTGTTGGCTATTCTCTCCTCATGCTGCAAGACTCGTCGGAAGATGCTAGTCTTCGATAGGCCTAGCTTCTCTTCCTTGTTCTGATTTCTACCTTGCAGTCCACTTTATATAGCCTCCCCTTTTCATTTGATACAATGCATAATTGCTTAGTAGCGGACGTAAGACTCGCGGGTATGCTAGATATTCACCTTTGCTTTATTTCCCCCTTTTTCGTTTTGCCTGATCGGCCGCTGCAGCCGACGTTGGAGCCCAGGAGCAGGAGTACCCCGGAGGCGACTACTACGACGTCGAGTTCCCCGTTGACCAGGAGTAGTTCGGTGGATCCCAGGCAGGAGGCCTCGCCTTTTCGATCTGTATCTCTGATGTCATTTGTGCTAGCCTTCTTAAGGCAAAAACTTGACTAACTATGTCTGTACTTAGATATTATGGCTTGTATGACTTATGTATTTGGATCCTCGTGATCCCTGGTATTGTAACATATTGGTTTATCCTTTTGTGTTTAGTGTTGTGCTGTGATATTCTCACCGTGGCACCCTAATCTCAGCCGTGTACCCTGCGTGTATGATTACTGTACACAGATTGATTTTAGGGGCGTCACATGCTTGCAACACTTTTTCTGCTTGAGAGTGCGTGGGAGGGGCATGTATATGTCCTGTTTGGGACATTTTAATCTTGCAGGAATTGGGAGTACTTGCTACGTAATTCTTGTGATATTGTCGTGAAATTCCTTTGGTTCCAATAGAACCTTACTGATGGTTTGTTGCAGAAACAACCCCCAATTAGCTGCCACAGTTGTTGAGAGCTCTACAAAAAAATTTGGCAGCCAAATGTTGTATTCGTTGTTGAGAGCTCTACATAAGAACTGACATTTTGGAACTATAGGTATTGAAGGTTTCAAACTTTTTTCTATTGATTGTTTGAATAGTCAAGTATATATAGCTTATCTAGCCTTACATGACTTCCATGTGTTGTGATATGTACTCCATCCATTATTATATATTAGTTGTTGAGCGAGTTTGGCAGAACTGTTGGAGCAGTTTTGCGTGATCACACGCGGAAATTTGTTGCTTGTGCAAATGAGAAACTTGATATTTGCTATGATAGTTCAACTGCTGAAGCCATTGCGGTTAGGTTCGGCTTGAACTTAGCTAGAACAATGGGTTGTTCCAAGATAGAAGTGGAGTCAGATTGCTTGGAGGTGGTCAATGAACTACTGGAGGGCTTTTCTTCTTCAGTAGCAAGTTCTATCATCGATGATTGTTATTTCATGTCCTCAGATTTTAATCATGTTATTTATCAATACGGTAATAGGGAGAATAATGGTGTAGCTCATGAACTAGCTAGTTAGCTAGGAATTCCTCTCCTCAAGTCTCGATTGACACACCCCGAGATGGTGTTGTCCAGATGATTGTACGCGATGCTACTTTGGTGGAGTAAATGTGGTTTTAATTGTTCAAAAAAATATTAGTTGTTGAGCGAGAACTAATATGGAACTGAGGGAGTTGGGCTTATGGCATCATAATAATGACCCTGGTGGTTCTACTGAACTATGGTAGTATATGCTTAGCATTTCTGATGAACCCTGTTTTTTTTCTCTGTTTTGTTAGAATTAAATAATTTACATGATGATCTCATACCTGACTCCATTTCCCATGCTGCCAAAAGATGTGTGGCAAATGACAAACCCTATTTCAAATGACCAAGTCAGAACGCATTATGTAGTGAGGTTTGTAGTTATATGTGCCCAGAAGTTCCAAGTGTATTAGGAAGTTAGGATTAGCTAGGAGATGCTTCTTCGACTAGCGGGGTAGCTATCCTGAAATTTTCCAACCCTGCCGTGATTAAGAAAAGGCTTCGCTTTCTGCGTGGTTAGGTGGTAGGCATAATTTTATCCAGCCAATTGATTAGCTAGGTTAGGTCAACTAATGTAGTATGCATACGTAGTAATGTAAAAGATTAAGAATTTCACGTCAGGCGCCTTGCAGCCACTGAAGAATGGTCATTCAGTGCTAAACTAAACTGGTAAAAGAGATTGAATATTTTTTCTTGCCTTCCACAAGCTCCATGCACACAGTGGACGGATTTTTTAGCTTTCCCTGATTTGAGACTTTTAGGTAGGTTTCATGCTGTCTATCGATTCAGCCCTTTCGACGGTGGTGGCAGCGATGCTCAATAAAGTCTTTTCCCGACGGTGCGTCATTGGTGGTGGCGACGACGCCAGTCCGACGCATAAGATTCCTTTGAGTCTCCTCATCTCAACGGTGTAATCTGCAATAATGTTGCCGGTGTATCTTTTTTCGTCGACCATTCTGATCGGTGAGGTTATGATCGATTGGTTTGTTGTTGGTGACAACAACTTCCCTTGGATATGTGCCTATTCCAACAGTGACAGTCTCTTTTCAGAGCACTGACCCAACTTTATCGTCACCGTGATGACTTCTTATCTGCGGCTACTAGGGGGGGGGGACTACATGTGACGGTATGCCATTCGGAAGGATGAAGACAGCCGATCAATAAACTTCAATGTTACATTTTTATTTTTTAGGGGTGTTTGTAGGTCTGGGTATTTTAAAAAGAAAATAAGCTTTTACACACATATTCAATCAGGCTAGGCTGTCATTCTTCTTTGTGGGAATTGCATGTTTTTTTATCTAGGCAGATGATGCCTAGAAAGTGATATCTAGTGAATGCATCCTATGGTGCATTCCTTCTAGACAAATTAAGCCCTCATTTTCACACTGATTGGCATCTCATGTAGACATTTTTAATACAAACTCAAGGTTTACTTTACAAATTTACAACTTCAACCATGTTTTTTTGAACTTCACAACTTCAACCATGTTAATCAACTAGTAGCTTGAACATTTTCTAAATGCCCTCGTCTTGACCAAATAGCCATAAGAAGCACCAAAAAGTACACTTATTATAAGTCACGATTCTTGTCACTGTAAAAATGGGAATGTACTCTAGCATAACCGTGGAACCGAATATCATTGAGAAAATATCGTCACTGTCTTTTCTCTGCAAATTATTCCATATATAAATAAGTACCCACAAGCCAAAAGCAACCACATATTCCAATCCATGAAACCCCCGACCTGAAACGGCATAGCCATTGTCGCAATCGATTGGCGCCATGTGGTTAAGCATTAATAAACACGCGTCGCAAGTTGGAAGCAACACTATCTTTAGTGATGCGTGTTGCTTAAGCCTGCTGCTGTGTAGTCGTACTCCGTTTAATTACCAAGATAAACGAAGACCCTACCAAGAGAACGCAACTCAGCAAGACCAATATTGGTTTCTAATCTCAAATCTTAATTTGTTGTACGACTGTGTCATAGGCGTCACCATCTCATCCAATCCACCAAATAATGGAGAAGATAGTGCTAATCAAGAGGGTTATATGGCAGGGCAGAGTACCCCAAGCAAATATCCAAACTAGTACTTCCTCAGGGGGATAGAGAGAAAGCGAAAGCGTCAAAGCGAGGACTAAAATGCAAAAGAAAAAGAAATCCTAGAAGGAGATATGGGATAGAGTCGGGGGAGGCCAAACTGGTCCTTTTTTTTCTTTCTTTTCTCCTCCTGCCTGCTGTGTCGTCTGTGCTTGCTTGCTTGCTTCGTCTACTTCCCCAACTCCCCCCGAAAAAAAAACAATCCCAAGCGGCACCCCACACGGCCATGGCCGCCCACCCTTCCTCCCCTCCCGCCCCAAACCCTAGGTAGCAGCAGCACCACGGGAGCCTCCGCCGTCCCTCAACCTCCGGCCCGGCGCCGATCTGCGCCCCCGCCGCTAGGTTTCTCGGGAGGGGAAAGCGCGTCCTTTTAGTTCAGCCTTCGTTTTTTTCCGGCTGCGCTCGGTTGAAGAAAGTGGAAACTCCCGAGCTTCGGCGGAACATTTTTTCGAGGGGAGGGCGGGATGGAGCCGCGGGTTGGGAACAAGTTTCGCCTCGGCCGGAAGATCGGCAGCGGCTCCTTCGGGGAGATCTATCTCGGTGCGGCCTGCTCTTGCTAGGAGTTCCGGATTCCATTTTGGGGGATTTTGTAGCCCTTGATTGATCGTTTTTTTTCGTCTTATGTTCGTGCAGGCACTAATATCCAGACGAACGAGGAGGTCGCGATTAAGCTGGTATGTGCTCTGTTGCTGCGAGTGACCTGCTTGGATCTTTTTCATGCTTCCGAGTAACTAGTGCTGCGTTAGCCTACTATGTACACCGTAATAGTTGAAGAATGAAGGCCACCTCATGCTTGGTTCAAGTTACTGTGGGTTCCTGTAGGATAATTCAGATTTTAAACTTGGCTCTGGGTGCACGCCCTGCCCTCGTTGGCAGATTTAATTCTCCCTGGATGAATCATTTGGAGTGGTTGATCGGCTAATGTTCTCGGGAATTCACTGGTCTGGTTGACTTGGTTGGACTTGAGCCTTTTACGCTCTTTTGGTCAATCTACGCAGATTGACAGCTAAGCTAAAGCTGCTAAGTATTGGATGGTGGATAATAAAAAAAAATGAATGCAAGATACAGTGAAACATATTGCTACATGCTCTGTAGCCCGGAGTGACAGTCTAGATATAGAGGGCATTGCCCATAGACACAACATAATTGTGCATGATAGTAGCTTGCCACTTTAATAAGCTATCCTTAAATTTATAATGCAGGTTATTCATCTTGATTGCTTGTATCAGATTTGTGAAGTTGGCATTTTATTCGTTTGTTCCTCATGCAGGAAAATGTGAAGACAAAACATCCTCAGTTGCTCTACGAGTCAAAGATTTACAGGATTTTGCAAGGAGGAAGTATGGAAGCTTTACATGGTTCATAATTTTGTAGGGCTGTGATAGAATACGTGATTTGACAATCTTTGTTGTGGCAGCTGGAATACCAAATGTCCGGTGGTTTGGTGTAGAAGGAGACTACAACGTCTTGGTTATGGATTTGCTGGGGCCAAGTCTGGAAGATCTATTTAATTTTTGCAGCAGAAAATTATCTCTCAAGACTGTACTTATGCTTGCCGATCAGATGGTATGCATACTCCAATCATTTGATGCTATTCCTTCATGACATCTCCATCAATCTTCACACGTATAGCAATTATCAAAGAATTAACTCTGTACCTGTCCTTGATTAATTTTCATGGACCTCAGCTCCACTGCTGCTATCCACACTAACACTTTCTTTTGTGCACAAAACACATTTCACTGTTCCTTTCATTGCTTTTTTGTCATACATACATTAGGTTTCGTCCTTCTCATTTTTATCCTTTGTGTACTGTTTTTTCCCTCTTTGTTTGTTCGTACCTTGTGAGCTATATGTGACCTGCACTCTCCCACTTGTAGATAAATCGAGTGGAATTCGTCCACTCCAAGTCATTTCTGCATCGAGACATTAAGCCAGATAATTTCCTCATGGGTCTTGGTAGGCGGGCTAATCAGGTGGGTAGCAATCCAGCGTTTAGTAATTAATTCAGATACGTTGATTTATTTTCTTTTGTTCATTTTAACACTTTACGTGTGCTCTAATATTTTCAGGTCTATGTTATAGACTTTGGTCTTGCCAAAAAGTACAGGGATACTTCAACTCATCAACACATCCCATACAGGTACGAGGCATAAACATACTAAGTTATCTAGAGAGCATGATAGCGGCTTAAGTTATTTTGATACATTATATGGAATATAAATATAATGACACTGCCGGATTATCTTGATTATGTTTTAGCAGTTCTTTTCTTGACGATGTCATTTTAGTCGGAGCGTCCTTTTTACGTCAGTTTTTCTTTTTGAGCTACTTCTGCTCCACCTCATGTTCCTACTTGATGGTAATACTGCAGAGAGAACAAAAACTTGACTGGGACAGCAAGATATGCAAGCGTGAACACTCATCTTGGCATTGGTGAGAAAATGATACTCTAGTAGTTCAAAATTATTTTTTACTCCCTCCGTTCCAAATTAGTTGACCCCCATTTGTATACATAGGTATACAAATTTGGAACGGAGGGAGTACATTGTAACTGCCACCTGTTTGGTCTTTAGTCTGTTTTAAGTGGAATGCCATAATCCTTGAGCTTCTATCTGACTATTTACTTCTGTTTTTCTTTTGCTGAATAGAACAAAGTCGAAGAGATGACTTGGAATCGCTTGGATACGTACTAATGTACTTCCTAAGGGGGAGGTTAGTTTATTTGTTGGATTCTTATTAGGTTCCATACACTGTATATTAATGAATCAGATGTAACATTGTTTTCTTTTCAGCCTTCCTTGGCAAGGTCTGAAAGCAGGAACAAAGAAGCAAAAGTATGAGAAGATCAGTGAGAAAAAAGTTGCAACATCAATTGAGGTACTTGGTAGTTATAATATCGGTACTGGGTGTTGGCACTCTGCCCTGTATTATGTTGGTTATAATGTTATCATTCTATTACAGGCTCTATGTCGTGGGTATCCTACTGAGTTCACATCATATTTCCACTATTGCCGCTCGCTTCGGTTTGATGACAAGCCTGATTATTCCTACCTTAAGCGACTGTTCCGTGACCTCTTTATCCGTGAAGGTTTGATTCTGTTTTCATTCTTGTCCGTGAGATATCTACTTGATGGAAACCTGTTGCACTCTGTATTACTGAAGTACCAATCATCCAAAAAGATTATAAACGTTTACAGGCACATGTCTCATATCAGAATAATCCCTTGCAGGTTTTCAGTTTGACTATGTATTTGACTGGACAATACTGAAGTACCAGCAATCTCAAATTGCTAGTGCCCCGCCTCGTGTTGTGGTAAGTCTTCCCTAATGCACTCACAAACCAAACCTGTGTATTTTTAGTTTTTAGGTAGCCATCCGTGTAGAAATTGTGACGCCTTACATATATCTTACAGGGCCATGGTGCAGGACCTTCTGGATTGACACCACCTGTAGTGCAGAATGATAGTCAATCTGGTAATTGATTTATTTGATTGTTACTTATGAGTATTACTGTTTTCCAGGCATTGCCAAAAGGTTCATTTGCTTCGATGACCAAGTTAAACCAGATATGATTTCTATATTTGAGCAATTAATGGGCTGGCCATCTTAGCCATGTTCATTCATCTATTTGTTATGATGTAGGTGCCGTTGAAGGGAGGATTAGTGGTTGGTCAGCCATGGACAGACGCCGTGCCCCACCCCCTATTGCAAGCGTGGGTACTTCAAATAAGCAGAAAGCCCCTGTAGGAAATGATGCTCCTATTCCTAAAGAGCCTGTGGTGTGTACTCTCCCCCATTTCCCTTTTTTTGTATTATAGACTTGATATTGTGATTGGAATTCAAGGGCAGACACAATTTTTTCAATTTCGAGTGCAAGAGAGGAACAATTGTCTGTGCTAGTCAATTTTTCGTAATCAACCTTGCATCCATGATTTGTTCTTACAAACTGGTGCTCTGATTTACCATAATTCGACCCACATTGATCATCATAAACTTCTGTTTCTCAGTTTTACAACCCTGCACATCAATAGTGCTGAATACTCGGTGGTCCTGATTGGCGTGTCATGTGGTTGGCAGAAATACTTGCAGCATTGTGCAATTGTTGTTGTTTATTTGTAGTCTGTTATTATCACTCTGTAATCTTAGTCTCTCCTTTTCCAGTTGTGAATGTTGCGCATTCCTCATTGATGACTCCCTTTATGTTTCAAGCTTCTTACTCTCGATTTTGCTGCTGTTGTTTAGATATCCGGCTCGAATTTTTTGGGACGGTCAAGTGGATCGTCAAGGAGAGCTGCTGTTTCAAGTAGCCGGGATGCTGTGGCAAGTGACACATTTGAGCCTTCACGATCACGCACGACTGATGCAAGCCCTGGGGCGTTCCGTAGAACCTCAGGTCCTCAGAGAAGCCCACCGGTTGATTCTGCAGAAGCACAGCGTTCCTCTTCGGCTCGGCACTCATCGAACCCGAAGAACTACGAGTCTGCTCTCAAAGGTATTGAAGGTCTTAACTTTGACGGCGATGAGAGGGCTCAGTATTAGTAGCACTGAAAGAAACAAAAACAATTCTACTTCTACATGTGCTTCTGTATAAATCATAATCTGAAGATAAGCACAGCATTTCCTGTTGAGTTTTGGATCACAGGAGATGGTTAGGAGGAGGATGTGAAGTGCTGTTGCCGGATGGATGGTGGTCTTCTGGACACGGTAAATAAGTGGTCAGCCCGAGGCACAAGGAATGTAGCTCTCATAATTAATGTGGTGGTTCTGTAAATGTCTTTATTTATACTCAGTTCATGTGGCGCTTTTCTCGAGTCTGTGGGTCTGTTGTCTTATTTCTATTCCTTCCGGAGCACTTTGTCCAGTTACCATGTCTTGGGACAGCCAAGTGCAGCTTGTAGAACCTGTATTTGGAAACTGGAACTTGACCATGTAGAATTTTTTTCGTCGGTTCGTTGAACAGATTTGCCAGATAACATTTTCTGACTATTAATGTGCCTTCAAGGAACAATGTATTGTGTTTTTTAATCCGTGTTTGGAGGTGATAAATGGCTGGTACGCATTTTTCTTACCATTTTCAATCTACTTTTGCTATCGTTAGGAAAGAAAAAGGATATGGATTGTTGAACCTAAGAGTCCTGAATTTATTTTGTAATGCCCATTCTGGAAAACAGAAATACATTTTAAAGGGGCACTTAAACTAAATCAACCCTCACAAACTTGTTTGGGATGGGAATTATTTTTAGTTGATATTACTGCATGAGTTGAGCCATCTTCTCTAAAGTATCTCCAACAGTCTTCGTATTCATATATAAACCATAATTCAAAGAAAATTGAAGGAAAAAAACCCCTTTGAATCCTGTAAACATCATATTTTTTTTATGAGATCTTGTAAACATAATTTTTTTATGGGATCCTCTAAAAATTACCCTCCGGTAGGTTTAAGGACAAAGTCAACATCATTTTTTTATGAGATCTTGTAAACACAATTTTTTTATGGGATCCTCTAAAAATTACCCCTCCGGTAGGTTTAAGGACAAAGCTGATCTCGTAAAAGGTAGGCGCCAAAGAACTACCTGTGAATCTTTCTCTCGACGCGTCGTTGTTGGGTCACCATTGCCATGTCATGAAGATCGAGACACCACCGTTGCTCCGGTCGGTTCCCGTTGACTAGTCTATGAGTCATCAAAAAATGTGGACTCAACATAGTGTCGACTGGGTCGATGAGTCGCGACTAATCACAACTATAGGGTCAACTATTCATGAGTCGCTACCCCACACCGACTCGTTGACTCATCAACTCGAAAACCATGATTGGCATGCCATTTTTCGGCAAAGATTGAGTCGGTGAGCACCTTATCTCCTTTCGGCCTTTCGATCTAATTCTGACGCGCAAGATTAGAACACTTAAGTCACGAAGAGGTACACAATGTGATCGTCAAAGTTTATGAAATCAGACAAAAAATACTTTTAGTAGTCTTCCTTTAAAATTTACACATGTTTTGTAAATCCAGTTTTACAGGACTTTTTTTACTGCAACCATTAGAGATGCTTTCAGGATAGTTTTATTGCAAATTACGTCATTACTTTTGCAATGCCGTGATGTGTATTAATTGGGGCAAGTTCTTTTTTGCTTCATGATTTAAAAAAATATTATTCTACGAAACTGCCCATAGAATTAATCGTATATTTTTGTGTGTGATTGCAACCTGTGATTGTGGAACGACTCAGGCAGAAAAAGCTTTGGACCTCGGTCTATCGGCTGGTCCAAGTGGTATTGTGGATGTGATTCTAAATTGCACTGTGATTTTGGATTAATTCTAGGTGATTTTGGTACAGGGACGAGTTAATTTAGATTTCCAAAACGTGAATATTCGGAATGATCAGTTTTGAGGGGGAAACAGTGAAAATATTGCAGGCGCAGCAGCCCAGACATGCGGCATGCACTGCAAAGGGAGCATGTACGACCACATGTCTCAACTGGGTGCCTGCAAAGTATCAGGAAGCCCATGCCTCACAGGCGGCGGGACCGTGGGGCCACGGGCAGGAGTGGCCCCGGATAGTCCGAGCAATGCTTCGTCACATCGAGCCTTCGTGGAGAGCCAGAGCACCAGTTGAGGCGGCCCCCTTGGAATGAATGATTGAAAATGGAGCCAGAGTACATGGTTGTGTCATGGTTATTATTGACATGGAGGCAGACAAGGTTATTGCTGGGCACGGTACAGATGCATGCACAATCATTCATTCACACCAAGTGCCCGATCGGTTCACTTCACCTGAGAACTGCGGTTGGTGGTTTACCAGTCAACATTTGCTCACGCTGTTGCATTCATTCATTCCAAGGGGGTAGCTAGACAGATAGATATAACCAGATGAGATACACAATCTTAGGCTTCTCCGCCAGATCAAAGTCACAATCCAACGTAAGTACTACTACAGGTTCATCACACCAACGGAAAACACAAGAGATCAGGATTATTGCTATTGCAATTGCAATTCCCAGTGGCCGGTTGAGCCACATCAAAGGTGATATGATATGATATGCTGCTACGATTCCTCCTCCCCCTCCGCCTCCGGCGCTTTCCCGTAGCCCAGCTGCGTCATCTCCCAGCTCGTCCGCGAGGCCACCTCCCGGTGTGAACGGGTGTATTGCTGAGCACAATCAGGAAGAATCGTTGGAAAGATTAACAA
Organism: Bromus sterilis; assembly: GCA_950022295.1. Classification (NCBI taxonomy): domain Eukaryota; kingdom Viridiplantae; phylum Streptophyta; class Magnoliopsida; order Poales; family Poaceae; genus Bromus; species Bromus sterilis. The sequence goes on along the minus strand of OX465597.1, from coordinate 317,879,380 downwards.
ACAATGGTGTGAGTCGCCTTCTGCTTGTCAACGAGGCTGGGCGTTTTAAACTCTTATAAGGAGGCGTATTATTAAAGCGGGTAATGAGATCAGGCTCACTCACCTCCATTTTCGTCAGCAGTTCGTGGGCAGTTGGGGCCGACACGATGATCTGCCTGCAATCCGCCTTAATGAAGCCTTCTGCCGCGCCCTTGTCGAACAGCGCAAGCAACGGATCGTAGTATCCGTCAACGTTTAGCAGCCCTACCTGTTTAAGTCAATCATCAGTGCGCCTGGATTAGTTTTCTGATTGAAGAGCACAGTGCCTCCCCTGGGTCACTCACACCAGAATCATTTTTCAATCGACAGATTGCCACAATGTACTCTACTGGTAATACTCACTGGTTTGTCATGGATTCCCAGCTGCGACCATGTTATCATCTCTAGCAACTCTTCCATTGTTCCATACCCTCCTGGTGTCCACAAAGTTATCCCATGCTTACTATGTATATGTATGTAAGCATGCTGGACTGAAACATTAGCCTATTCAAAAGGGCTAGGGTGCCGTGCATACCGGGAAGAGCGATGAATGCATCGGCTTGTCGTGCCATCTCAGCTTTCCTCTCGTGCATGTCGGAAACAATCTTTACTTCTCCAACACTGGCACCAGATATCTGAAAGACAAGTAGTGATCCAAAACGTCTTATATTTGTGCACAGAGGGAGTATTTCATTACGGCAAGAAAGTAGGCTACATAGATAGTCATTTTCACGTTTCTCCTATCACCATCGTACAAAGTTGAGAGATGTTTGGAAGGTAGCACTTCCACATCAATTCAACATATATATGTACTGGCAATGGTGCAATTCAAACCCTACTGCTTACTTTTCCCACTCAACCTGTGACGACCTCACGGCAAATCGAGAAAGACTATTATTACATCCACCGAGCGGTGAGCTTTATAAATCCAAGTTATACCGCCCAAAAGTCTAAGCCGACAGTTCATTTCTCTTATAGAATTATAATTCTAAGATGGACAATTTCAGCCCTATTCCGGTCCTCCTAATTCCTCAATGATTACCCACCTATTTGTAACCCCACAAGCAAAGGCGAGAATCGGTCTGGACCAACAGAAAACAGGAATCAAATGGTGCGTGGTGGGTAACCAATAGAGATAGATAGCACTAGTATATGCATAGTTGCCGGGGTGACGGTGAAAAGTCGCGAGCCCCGACAGGTGGGGCCAAGGAAAAGGATAGGATTCAGATGACCCATCCGTCAGTATGTGTTCCGGAATTCCGTAACAAAGTTTGCTTTAGGTTAGAAAGATTTGAGTACTTGACTGAGTAGAAGAATCTTGTCTCCAAGGAACCAATTAGGCGATTAGCAATGACGTGGAGAGCAGTATTTCTACACATACACAAGGAAGAAGAGAGGAAAATCTGGGAAGGAAGAGATTGGTACGCACCTCAAGGGGCATGAGTGCTCTTGGAATCACCCTGCAAAATAATCAATCAAGATGAGATATACCGCATTAGGAAGGTTGCAGAGCAGGGCTTTCTGCTATTTATGGGACTAAAACAGGGGCAGAAATATATATATTTTTGGGCGTCTACCCGAGGACATGGCAGCCGCCATCAAGAACCGTCTGCGCGATCAGGCCCATCAGCCCGATGCTGCCGCCGCCGTAGACCAGATCGATCCCCCTCGTCACCTGCACCAAAGGAAACCCCCGCCATCAACAGTTGAACACGACGGAAAGGAGGCCCGGGGCGGCGGCGCTAAGGTCGAATTTCGGAGCGGCGGGAACATGGTGCGGCGTCGGCATTCGGACGCATTACTTACCAGCCCCTGGCCGAGCTCGAGCGCGGCGTCGCCAAACACGGCGCGATTGCCGGAGTTGCTGCCGCAGAAGACGCAGATCCTGCCGAACTTCCTCGCCGGCGCGGGCGCGGGCGTGGCCGCGGCGGTGTCGGTGTCGCCCATGGCTTGGATGGCTTCCCCTCGGGTTCGGGGCGGGAGGATGGGGTTTGGGTTAAGAGTCGTCGTGGAGAGGGGGAGGGAGAGGAGTTTGTGTTTGGTTCGTTCTTGTACCCCGTGGCGTGTGTGTGTGCTAGGGATCGATCTCTCGTATCTTTGGAGGCTTCAAATGAAGGCGGCATTAAGGTCTTCTGACGTGACTGTCCTTTTATTATGTCTGTGATTTAATTTGGTGGGTCATCCGGCCCATGTTGCACCACAAGAGCCCAAGTGTCTGGCAGCTTTCCTTTTTGCATCTTCGTCCTTGCCATTTGGATCATCTAGCAATGAAGCCCTTTGGCATGTGAAAGTGGGCATTCCTTGAAGATCAAAATTCCTTGCATTCCTTCATTCATGCCATGACGTTTTTCTACTGTAATTATTAAGGCCTCCTTTGGTTTATAGAATAGGATTACCATAAAAATAGAAAATTTATAGAAAATGAGATGATACGTATCTTTAATCCATATGAGTAGAGATAGGGAAAGAGATGTCATTTTGTTCACATCAAAGATTTTTTTTATCGAGTCTAGCCTCATGTTTATTTTTATTTAAAATGTGAAGGATAGGAACCAATCCTATGTAGGAATAGGAATCCATTCCTATGAATCAAAGGGCTATAAAGGAAAAAAAATTCTTATAAGAATCCTATCCTACAATATTCCTATGGTATTCCTCCAAACCAAAGGAAGCCTAAGGATGTTACAAATCCTTGTTTTGTAATATGTTACTATTGCAGAAGATTTTTTTAATAAAAAACACAAATTACTATGTACACGCACACACCCATATCATCACACACACGACACCTAATGAAGACCTTGTGTAAGTTGCAGAGCTTTAAGATTGACGTCACCTTCATTAAAAATATATTTCATACCAATTAGACATCAATACATCAAACATGTGGTTTGATTCTTGGCGTGATAGGTGTGCTAGAATGTAGCGTGGGGGTGCGTTTAATTATTCGATGCTTTCTGCTGGTCGTGTAGGTTCCTTCCTGTGTGTGCCATGTATTCCAGGTTCAACTTTGTAAGAGGGTTTCCTCATCATCTTGTATCGTTCGGTCGTGTACTTGGTTCGATTCCTTTATCTACAAAGGGGGCGAAAACCTATTTTCTGTTGATAGGCGAGTTGCTGGACTAGGTGGTGGCGGGTTATCGTCGTATGTGCGGGTGGCATACTAGTCGTTGAAGTCGCATGATCCGGCTCCAAATCGACATACCGGGATGTGAGGGTCGTGGTGGTGTCGATTGCGTTGTTGACGTGAGTTGTAGATGCCCGAAAGCGTCCATAAGCAACACTACGATGGGATGCAGAGTCCGCACGAACGAGAAAAGAAGTGGGAGAGGAAATATCAATCACGCTAAACGTTTTTGGGATGAACTATGCTGCAAATATCACTCCACAACCACTAAATATGGAGGCTCGTGTACTCAAATTGGAGTGCCTCAAAAGATTATGATAATCACGCTTGGATGACGACTAGGCTAGACTGTCCTATTCGATGAAAATCACTAAATCAACGGTAATTACGATGATCGACAATTTATAACAACTATGCAGAGTTGCTCTGATGAAAACACATGGAGGCAATGATCCGCAACAACTGCCTCCATATCCAACAAAAAAAGCTTAGGGTTTCTCTTCCTCCCGTCTGCATCGATGTCGCTCTGCCTCATCTTCGATGGTCCTCGGGGCATGGAGACGAGGTGGATCCTGACCCTTGCCGCTGAGACGAATCTTGCTTTGTTTTTATGTATTTTGTGAGTACGTTTAGGGTTGGTGCCCTGCTCATTAAGACATGGTGATGAAACTTTTCTGAAGATGGAATAAAGTCCCACCTAACCCTCATTTCGGCGATGCGTCTAACATCGTCGAAGAGTGTGTGGAGATTTGTCTCCTAGTGATTTCACATGATTCGATCGACGCTCGTCTTTGGTGGATCTGTTTGGATCCGGGTTTTTTTTTGTGTGTGTGTGTTGAATTCTTTCGATCTATTCTTCTTTTCATCGACGACGGTTGTTGTTTTGATGCATTGGTTCTGTGGAATCTTAGTACCATAACTTTCAGATTGTGTACTGCAACAACTTTGGCCCGACTCCCATGAAGGTGAGGCGATGACGGCGGTGCGCCTTCAACTCATTACATTGCTTGTAGTCGTCGCTAGGTGATCTATGCACATAAATATTTTTATTTATTTCTGATATCCTTTATACTGCCATAAGAGATGATGAATAGATTAAATTTTGTTTGGAAAAACCTAAAAGAAAGAAGTAGGAGAAAAATGAAAAGAAAAAAAGCGTAGAGAAAGCGGCAGTTCAGGCCGTAAAGTTAAGAGCCTAAGCCTATCCATGCACATTTTGTTTTGGTTGGAAGATCTAGTTATACTAGTATAACTGAGGCCGCGGGGTGGTTGAAGCAGATGCGATGAGATTTCCTTTGCAAGATTCGAGCTTTTCAATACGCCGTGTTCACAACTGCTGAGCTATTTGATGAGGTCACCTTGCGTTGCGGTGCTGAGTGTGCTTAATAATCCGCCACAGTTCCGCACTCGGGCCCAGGAAATACTCGATGCTGCTACACAACACATGGGCGTGCTACACAGACACAGTACAATGGTCGATGCCGCCGGAGTCGGGTGAGTTGCACTGACACTCGAGGAAAAGGAAGGAGCCTTATCCCTGGATCAGGCATCTGATTCGCTGCCGCCTGAAACTGATGGCACTATCAGTATCAATAGTGTCGCAATAGCCCCGTCGGTTCTCGCCTCAACATCGGCCATGTCGTTGTTGCCCGTAAACATCCGACGAGCCCCCGTCCTTCTCCGGTCAGTACTGAGACAAGATGACCCGGAGCAGCGGATGGTCGGCGACCCGAACGGACCGCCGTGTCAGCGTCAGCGGTGGCCGGCGAGGTACGCCGGGATGATGGTGTCCGGACGAACTCTGCTAAAACTCTCCGACTGTCACGGAGCTGGCTGACCACGAAAAGCCCTGACTCCGCGACCTGCCGAGTGCTCATCGCCCTCGACGCAGAGAAAAGCGAGAAACGCTTATAAGACACCATGATCCCCCGCGTACCTCACCGGCCACCGCTGACGCGCGCAGACACGGCGGTCCGTTCGGGTCGCCGACAGCACACGGCCGTCCCCGACGGACGAAAGCGAAGCCAACCTTTTGCCCTAGCTCTGTCCACGCTCCAAGGGACACGCATCATGGACGGAAAATTCCATGATGCTGACCGGACCGGCCGCACGATGCCGCCGCGCTCGCACGCACGCACGCCCCCAGAAGCTCCTCGTCCTACCTAATAACACCACTACTAGTAGCACCTGCGATGTCTAGTGCCTTGCTTGGGTCTCCGGGGACAATTAGGGTTTTGTTTACTCGATCGCATTATGGTTGGTGGTAGGAGATGTTGCCGACACTTGGCGCACGCATCTTCCGGCAGATGGACTCGTAGAAGCAGGATCTCAAGTCCAGATTGGAAGATGCTGCGTGTTTCTTTGTCTCCCATGTGTCGTTGATCTTCAGCAAGGGTTCTTCATCAGTAGATTAAGAAACGGTTGGCCGCACCAGATAGATAGCCTGCAACAGATGGGAAGTTTCTGATAAACATGCCGCATGACACCATGTTCTTGTTGTAATCCTAGGCTCCTGTAGAATATGGAAGAACGGGAAGAGTTGTTGTGTTGTGCGCCGGTTGACGTTTATTTAAGGACGCCGGCGATTAGCTCCGAGAGCAGCAGATCTACCAGAGTTTCTAAGAGGTTAGGAGTGCATCTTCAACACCGATTTCTAAACTTTTTTGCATCCTTTTGAACTGCCCTATTCGATCCTACACTGCTCTGTATCCATTCGTAGGTCGGTCAGCATACCCGTTTTTTCGCAAATCCGACTCAAATTGAGGTGGGCATTGCGGAAGTTCGAGCCGTCGAAAAGTCCTCACACGACACACATATCCCATCAAAAAAACCTTCGAACCGAAAACCCTTTGAACCAGATATATGATGGTTGGCCAGAACGCAATTGCAAGGACTAGCGTTGTGAAGACATCGCCCAAGAATAATTTTCACCTTAGAAGAAACCTTAAGTTTCCATGATTCATCCGGACAGGGTGGGGAGACTAATTCCCATCCCCATAGAAGCTTGGATTCTTTGGTAGATAGAGGTCCTCCCACTACTTGTAGTACGGCGATTTGATAAAAAATCGGTTAGACTTATTGAGATGTCAAGCAACAAAGCCCTCAGTGACTTGATGAAATATATGAATCTGCAAGATTCTTTTTTGCATCAATATGCCAAAATTTGTCTCGTATAAGCATCTCCTCCCATTCGCCAGTAGAAGGATCAATAAGATCATGCACTTTAGATAGGACACAATTACCTATACTAGTTATGATTTTCCTGGAAGGGCTATTAGGTATCCAACAATCATCTCATATATTAATTTTCAGACCATCACCAACCCTCCTGATGCTATCCTTCTTGAAAGTTTGAATGACTGCCCAAATACACGGCCACATGTATAATGAGCCTTTCTTCGATTCACAATTTAAAAGATCACATGATGGGTAGTATTTAGATCTTAGGACCTAGACACGTAAAGAATCATAGTTGTCTATTTGAAGCCAACATTGTTTGGCTAGCATGGCATAATTGAAGCTATGAATATCACCAAAACCCATACCCCCTCTTTCCTTCGGAATACCGTTTTCAACCAAGAAAATCAGTGCATTTTACGTTGATTTTTGCCATCATCCCACACAAAAAAAATGCAAAATAGCATCAATGACCCCCTTACATTTTTCGGGGGGAATTTGAATACCCCCATCGCATAGGTTGGGATGGATCGGGCCACCGCTTTAATTAAGACCTCTTTCCCACCATAAGATAAGGTTCTCTCTTTCCATCCATTAACGAGCTACCAAATTCTCTCAATCATAAGCTTAAAGCAACCAACCTTATCAACTCTAATAATAGCGGGAAGACAAATATATTTAGCAGCTAAGGATTCTATCATAATATCAAGCACTTGGCATACCTCGGGTTTTATCTCAACTTCCGTATTTGCGATGAAATATATAGAAGACTTGGCAGAACTAACCATTTGACCCGAACCGTTAGAATCATCCAAGTTTTTCTTCAGACAAGAAGCATTATTAGCATCTGCTTTCATCAAGATAAAGTATCGTCGTTTAAAAGTACGTGAGATATGAAAGGTGAGTCTCTGCAAACCTTTCTTCCTCATGGGAAATTAAAATGAAGAGGCCTTCAACACATAATAGAAAGAGGTAGGGGAATAGAGGGTCCGCTTGTCGTAGGCCTCAAGTTGGAGAGAACACATCAGTGTTAGATGTATCCACATGGCCATTGAGGTATTCTCCTACAAAGAGCTAAGCTGAAATTAAATACTTCTTCTCCTAATTGATTTGTACTCCCATATCTAGATCCCCAATGCAGCCCTTCAAAGCATGTGTTAGATGTACCCATGTGCCATTGAGGTATCCTCCTACAAAGAGCTTCTCTTCAGTAGGGACATTCCTATCCCAGAACTTCCTCTTGGTGCTCTCACTATGTTCTACTTGAGAGGCATATGCGATGATAACATTGAGAACTAAGTGACATCGACCAGCTAGAGGAACTTCGGTCCCCTTGTCTCTAACATCTACCACTTTATACTTAAGGCTCTTGGTGATGAAGATGTCTAGTCCATTTTGTTTAAAGTTGTCCGCACGTACCACAATAGAAATTGGTATCCTCTACCTCCTTCGCTATCTGCCCTTTCATTTGGTTTCTTGGACGCATAGGATATCTATTGTCACTGTTGATCCACTTACTCCCGTAACTTATCCATCAGAGACCCTACGTTCAAGCTATCTATGCAGATCCTACTAGGCTCACCTAGATTCCATATCCTTCACATCTGTCGAGTAAAATGTGAACGCCCTTGGTCATTTTTCACAACACCCGTACATGGACGTATGGCACCACTAAGAATGTGATGACTCGGTCCTTCCTCACTTACAATCGAACCAGGATCAAGATACGATGTCACCACCGGAGTGATGGCCCCATCCTTTCCAATTTAACACCACACATAGGTTCGAATATGGCGTGTCGCTAAGAGGCTTACACCCCAATGATGTTCTTTTGGATTTTATCTCCATAAGAGTGATTGAGTTTTTTTTAATGTTGGTTTGCCAAGCCTATCACAACCCTCTTCCTTTACCCGAGCTTGCGATAGACTGTGTTGAGACAACATATGTGAAGTTCTCAGAAGCACAAGGTTTTTTTTAAATAAATCACTAGGAAATTAAGCTAAACAATGTTTTTTGTTTGCGGAAAGGCCCAAGGCCATGTAATAAAAAACCCGTCTCTCAAAAGAACTTATGTACAATAATAAGAAATTATATGCAAGTCTTTGAACAAGTCAACCCAGTCTTCCTTCTACATCCATCAACAACACGCGTGAGAAAAACTCGTTGACCTCTCAGAGCCTTCGTCTTACCAAAGTAATCTTGTTGTAACCTAGGACATTGTAGAAGCAGCGGTCGATAAGTCGTCGATGTAAACCAAACGATGTCGATGACTGCAATCTGGAAAGATTGCCGCCTCGGAGAAGCTGCTGTGGAGGGCCAAACGACAATTCCAAGTCTCGCCAGAAGGAGGAGAGGGAAACAAACCTCACAAGTTGCAAGATGAAGCCTTATCCAGCTAAGCTTCATCAGGAAGATGAAATTGAAGAAAACAACATGCCACAACACCATTCCCTTCGCAAGACATCACCGTCATGGACACATGCTAATCATGTCAGTCTTGCCCAGCGATCGACACCCTCCTTCATCTCATCAACGCCTTTCCAAGGATGCCCGTCAACATAGGGAAAGCCAATGAACCATTATTCTCATCGTCGTCGCTGTCTCCATTTCATCGATGGCTAAAAACTCGAGACACCTACTAGGCATGACTAGACACACAGATCCAAGGTTCCCCCACCTATCCATCGGCGTAGTGGCTACCAAGGGGGAGGGAAACCCTAAGAGGGGTGAAGAGCCGCCGCCTATAGCTAGCTAACCTAACAAAACGGGCTTGCAGCTAAACAAGGTTTAAGCTCAAGATTTGCCTAACAAACCTATAATGTTGTACACATTTGCTTAGAAGTTTTTAATAATTAAGCATTAGGCATGCCAACAAATTTCAGAATATATAAAGTACTACCTCCGATCCATAATAAGTGTCGATAAGTGTCGCTTATATAGTACAAAGTTTGTATAAGACACTTATTATGGATCGGAGGGAGTATAAGACTTCAAAAGAATTCTTAACACATGTATTTGGCCAAGTATTGAGAGTTGGTACAGACAAATCTCATCAGTTACTGGGTCAATCTATTGCTGTTATTGGAAGTAAGAAAATATATAATCGACATCTTATGAGTAGATGAAGAAAATCAACGAGCAAATGATTATTTGTCCAAACAAACAAGAACTCAGATCACTTATGTTGTCCAATATTCCTATCAGTAGAACCAGTAACCACTCAGCCTAAGAGCATCTCCAGCAGCAACGCTATATCTGCGCGCTGTAAAACGCCGAACCAGCGCGCCGTATCCGCATGCAGCGCGCGGAGCCCGCGAGCCCTTCGCCGGAAGCTCCAAAACGGCGCTGGACAATGCAGCGCGCAAGCAACACTTCACCTGGCGCTGCATACTAGCGCGCGCTCGACCAGCGCAAACAACAATTCAACATATGCATACATCCAACTAGATCAAACAAACACCAAAAATTGAACACAAATAGCTAGCATAGTTTAACCAAACATATAGTTCATCACATGGACAAAGTTCAACAACGATGGACAAAGTTCAAACACGATAGACAAATAGCAAAGTTCATACATATTGACAAAGTTCACCTCATTTGTCAATATGATCAAATCCATCTCCATCTTCTTCGGAGTCTTGCACGATGGTGTTGGGAGTTGAATCTCCATGTGCTTCATTGGTAGACGGAGTTGGATCAACCAAAGAAGCCATGAATCCTCCCGACGGTGCTCCCATGCCTCCAAAGCCTCCGGGTTGTGCTCCCATGGCGGCAGGCCCACTCATCCCACCCATGCCACCCATGGCGGAATGCCCACTCACCCCACCCATGCTTCCAAGACCCATGCCTCCGTAGCCTCCAAATCCTCCGGGTTGTGCTCCCATGACTCCAAAGCCTCCGGGTTGTGCTCCCATGACTCCAAAGCCTCCGGGTTGTGCTCCCATGGCTCCGAAGCCTCCCGGTTGTGCTCCCATGACTCCAAAGCCTCCGGGTTGTGCTCCCATGACTCCAAAGCCTCCGGGTTGTGCTCCCATGACTCCAAAGCCACCCATGCCTCCATACCCCATCGGTGCTTATCCCATGAATCCATAGCCTCCCGGTGGTGCTCCATAGCCTCCCATGCTTCCAAAGCCTCCCGGGACACTCATTCCTTCATTTTGCGCCTTCATGAGGTTTGCCAACTTTCTTTTTTTGTCTAACACTTCGTCGCGAGCAAGGTTGATGTACTCTTTTTGTCTTTCATCCATGTTAGAGGTGTCCATGAAAAAGAGCTTCCTCTCTTCGTCCAATAGACGTTGATGCTCCTCATTGGCAAGCTTCTTCTCCTCCATTGCCATCCTCCTCTCCTCGGCGGCCGCCAATCTCTCCTCCAACGCCACGCGCCGCGCCTCGGCCTGCTTCTTGTCCTCATTGTACTCCTTTCTTGCTTTGGCCATGTTCTCCATAGCTATTGCTATGTCATCATCCCCGGACTTCTTTCCCCTCATCTCTTTGGCTTTCCTCCGTCCAAGTTCCGGCCTTCTTGTGTTCGCAACCGAGTGAGGAGTAGAGCTTCTCTTCCTATCCTCGCCACCACTTGATACATCATCATCAATGATGGTTGCCTCCGCGGTTGCTTGTCGCGCCAACATTGTTGGCACATCCACTTTACCACGGTTTGTCCACTTCTCCTCATCTTTGAGCACATCATAGCAATGGTGCAATGTAAAAGTCTTTCCGAGGACCTTCTTGCCCTTCTTGTCCTTCTTCCCCTCATCTCGAAAGAAGCCTTGACTCATGGAATTCTACATTATGAATTAAGTAGAATAGATAAGTAAAGAAAAAATAGATATGCACATTTGAATAAAATAGATATGCACATTTGAATAAAAATAGATATGCACATGTGAACTTACTCTATCACTATCGTTGGTGCCACTTGGGTTGATATCATCAACCGTCTTTTGCGCACTTGCCCACCTTGAACAATCTTGGTTGATGACCGACCAACGAGACCGAAGAGAGCGGCTCGTGCGATCAACTCCACGGGTGTTGGCATCAAAGTACTCCTTCATTTTTATCCAATATGTGTCTCTAGTTTGGTCGGTGCCAATCGACGGATCCATGCCAATCTTTAACCAAGTCTTGCAAAGCAACTGTAACACTCTCACTGTCAGTGAACAGTAATCAGGGTTACTGTTCATCTCTACTGTTCAAAACTTTTGTTTGATCAACTGGTTCAGTTCAAATTCAAATTCTCCTTTGATATTGTTGCAAGCAAATATGAACCATGGACCTTGATCATCATTGGCCAACTAAAGTCCAAGCCATTTGAAATAGAATTCAAACAAACCCTAAAATGCCTTTTGAAGGATATTAAAAAAATATGGTGACAATAAATCTTTTCCAAAAATCTTGGAACCACTTTTATAAAATCCCAAATAATCATTGGACCATGCCCATGTAATCATTGGTATTTATTGGGCTACTAAAAATTGAAAACAATTAATAACAGTAGCAATTCCAGGCCAATTGCTCATTTAATAATAAAACAAAAATGCAAAAGAGTTTATAAAAGTCTAATTCTTTTTGTGGCACTTCTTTATGGTGCTGCAATATTATTGGAGCAAGTTTCACATGTGGAAAAAAATCATTTCAAAGCAAAACAAAAATTCCAAACATAAAAGAAAAGCAGAAAAGAATTAAAATGAAATAAGAGCAAGAGGCCCATCCCCCTCTTCCCCCTGGGCCAAACCAGCCCACCCCCAGGCCCAGCCCACCCGGCGCCCTCCTCCTTCCTCCTGTTCATGGGGGGGGGGGGGTTCGTGGAGGGCATCCCCCGGCTGAGCCACGCCGTGGCCGCCGTGTCGGTCATCGACGCCGTCCTGGGGAGGATAAGAAGCCCCCCTGCGCCCCCGCCCCTGTGGAACCCTAGCCGCCTCCCTCTCCTTCCCCTCACGCCTTCCCCTGCTCCTCCTTGAACTCGGTCAGGGCGCAACCATCGCCGGTCACCGGGAGCCAGCGCGGCCAACGAACCTCCCTCGCCCGTCCGAGCTTCCCCCCACGCTCTTCGTCGTCGCCCTCGTCTACCTGCAGAAGAAGTCGTCCCCGGAGCGTACACACGGCGCGAATCGGCGGCTTCTTTTACCTCGGTCCGCCGCGCCATTGTTGACGGGAAGCTTCACCCCGAGCTCCCCCGGCCAAACTGCCTCCGCTACTCGGCCCTTGTGAGCACCTCGCCCCTTTCCCATCGCTCAGCCGCGCCGTTTGCCCACCGTAGCTCCGTTCCCCCGGGCACAGTGCTCCTTCGCCGCGGAGTTCGTCGTTGCCGCCGCTACTAGCCACCTCAGCTCGCGCCGATGGGAGGAATGGACGCGGCTTGATCCCCTCGTCCGATTGAGCCCCCTCATGCCCCCTCCCGTCGCCTGTGCTGGACGGCAGCTCGCCGTCGTGCGCCCCCTGGCCGCCGGCGTGTGTGCCAGTGGGTTGGCTAACCCACTGTTAAGCCATGGGCTTAACCCCCCTGTCCAACTGCCATGTGGGCCGCCCTAATTAATCAGCCCCTAATAAAGTTTAATTTAAGTAAATTAAACACCCCCTGTTTGTATGACATTTGGGCCCAGGTCAGTTATTAGATTAAATAAACACTTAGGGTTAATCTGTTACAATGACAACTGGGTCCCACCTGTAGGTAATTAAGTTAAAAGAAATAAAAATGCTAATAGTCTATGACATGTGGGACCAGTGGGTAATTAAATTTAATTATTTGTTTTATTAGCCATGTGAGGCTGACCAGTGGGTCCCACTGGTTAGGTTTGACCAGTCAAACTGTTGTGGATAATGTTTCTGTTAATAAATAAAATTAATTTAAAAATGATTTAGAAAATGATTTAAATTGCTTAAAACTTTAGAAAATCATAGAAAATAAACCGTAGCTCAGATTCAAAAACTTTATACATGAAAGTTGATCAGAAAAATATAACGAATACGGATACGCTATCCGTATGTCTACCCCACCCCCCTAACACACCGATCATCGACATTCCCCCCTCCGGGTTGTATGTCGATAATTCCCGGTGCCGGTAAAAACCTGTCGGATGAATTTATTTCGAACACGAAAGTTGTCCGGAATGGTTCCACTAACACGGATACACCCCCCTTATGTTTGTCGGATGTCCACGACACCTCCGGCTTGATCCCTCCCCCTCCGGACGCCCTGTCCGGTAATCACCTGGAGCCGGTAGTTCATCCCCGGATGAATTCCCGCTCCGAGCAACGTGCATTGCACTGCGTTAGAACACCGTTAACATTTCATCTGTCATGTCATGCATATGTTTGTATATTATTGCCGTGTATTTACTGTTTCCTCCCCCCTTAATCTCCGGTAGACCCCGCTGCTGCCGTCGACTACCCCGCTGCTGAGTACGACTACTTCGTCGACGACCCTGCTGCTACCGTCGAGCTTCCAGGCAAGCAGAGCCATTCTCTTCCCCAGATATCGCCTACCTTTCCGTACTTTCTTGCACTAGGCATTGTTACTGCTGTTGCTACGATTATAATCCTATTCAATTGCATAGCCTGATTTTTGTCGCCCCTTGATGTACCTTTCCTTTATCCTATGCTGCCTATTATTACTTATGCATATTTCAGCAGTGAGCCCTGCGCATTGTTAGTTAGGGTTAGATAGCGGGCCGTGATCACTATGGGAGCGATCGCGGATACATTATATACAACTGCACAGGTACGGAACAAAGCAGACACCGCCAAAGGCCCCTATCTGGGTTATGCCTAGTCACCTTAAGTGTGAGCTATCCAGGAGTAATCCGTGTACTCCACTCGAGGCTGACTTTGTCTTGCCGCCATAGGGTCCTGAACAGCGGTTGTCCTTAAGGTAAGAAGTCGGGCGACCCAACGGTGCCCGCGAGCGGTATATCGTCGGGAACGACAGGGAGGGTACGACCGACGTTACTGGCGTGCTTGGCCCCTGCTCGTATCTCGCGAGAGTTACCAAACCACGCAAAAGTCGAGCTCTACCAAGAGCACACGCGAGACAAGGTAAGGAGACGGTTCACCTTGTCGGTAACCGCGCGCTTTGACGGGACGACAGGGCAGGCCCCGACGTTACCGGTGGGCCTTGTTGCTGTTCGTTGTCCGTTGTGTTGTTACTCAGACAACGATAACGGTTGTCTGCGAGATAATATTAAAATGCTAAATGGTTCGGCGGATGACTTGAGAGACCCGTTGGTTTGTACGCACTACCTACACGTGGGATTACGGTGTGGGCCCTCCGCGTCGTAGTTCGTCCGAAAGCTCTTTAGACGTCAGCAGTACTGCGGCCTGATCGCCGGGAAGTGGTCTTGTCTTTTTGCTGCAGCAGGTGTGTTTGGATTTGCTTTTGCTTCACCGGCCAGACTCGCACCGTGCAGGAGCGTGCAAGGGTGAGGGACCTAGACCCCTTGGCGCATAGGATATAGTCCGGCGGATGGCCTCTCTGCTGAGCCTAGGATGGGCTGCGTCGTGTCGGATAGCCTCGGTGGGGCGTTCCCTAACAAGGTTCACGCCACCCTGGAGATCCGAGCGTGCAGGCTGAACAGTAGTGCACCCCTGCAGGGAGTTTAATCTATTCGAATAGCCGTGTCCACGGTAACAGGACGCTTTATGCTGAAGCTGGATCTTACCACTAGAAACTATTACTATTAAACTGTATGGTTCCGGGTTTTCTTCCTCGCATGGGAGTCGAGGAGGGGAACTCAGAGGCATTATTATTATTAATCATTACAACTTATATTATTCAATGTTGCAGCAACTTCTGCTTCATTGTTACTTTATTGCTTTATATGAACTGTTGGCTGTTTCTCTTCTCATGCTGCAAGACATCGTCAGAAGATGCTAGTCTTCGATAGGCCTAGCTTCTTACCCTTATTCTGATTTCTATCTTGCAGTCCACTATATATACATCCTCCCTTTTCCGTTGATACGAATGCATAACGCTTAGTAGCGGACGTAAGACTCGCGGGTATACTAGATACTCACCTTTGCTTTATTTCCCCTTTTATGTTTTGCCTGATCGGCCGCTGCAGTCGACGTTGGAGCCCAGGAGCAGGAGTACCCCGGAGGCGGATACTACTACGTCGAGACCCCCGCTGACCAGGACCAGGAGTAGTTTTGGAGGCTCCCAGGCAGGAGGCCTTGCCTTTTCGATCTGTATCTCTGATGTTATTTGTGCTAGCCTTCTTAAGGCAAAACTTGACTAACTATGTCTGTAATCAGATATTATGGCTTGTATAACTTAT
Source organism: Bromus sterilis (assembly GCA_950022295.1). NCBI lineage: Eukaryota > Viridiplantae > Streptophyta > Magnoliopsida > Poales > Poaceae > Bromus > Bromus sterilis. The sequence goes on along the minus strand of OX465597.1, from coordinate 317,863,783 downwards.
GTATTCGGGTCCGCGTGACCCCCCTTTATTGTAACATATTGGTTTATCCTTTTGTGTTTAGTGTTGTGCTGTGATATTCTCACCGTGGCACCCTAATCTCAGCCGTGTACCCTGCGTGTATGATTACTGTACACGGATTGATTTTGGGGGCGTCACAACAACACATCCTCATCTACGGTGTAGTTTATCTTCCCACCATGCCCTCGCCTTCCTCATCCACCTCCGCATACTCCTCTTCCACCTCATGCACATAGTTGTCATGTGCAAAAGATGAACCGCCAATCTCCATAGTCTCCAAGAAACTATCGTCATCAACACTATAATTTACGCACATGTCACAATCCTACTAGTGAACATTTCATCCATGTAAAAAAAACAACAAAAGAAAAGATATTTTACCTTGTCGCCATTTCATCGAGCACGTTGCGCGCGGCGGTGGCCGCCGCGGTTGGCGTCGGTCGTCGAGGAGCCGGTGGTGGAGGCGGAGCGGAGGATGTGGGAGGAGCTTGGGATGCGCCTGTCTGGCGAGCCGCGGCGCTGTTCCTCGGTGCCTTGCGCTTGGGCTCTGCCGCCGCCGTCGCCGTCGGCGCGCCGCGCCTTGCACCCGCGCTTTTGACCCGTGGCGCGGGGGGAACCACAGCTACGCCGGCGCTGTTCCGCGGCGGCACGAAGAGGGCGCGGGTGCCCGCCGACCCCGTGTCGGCGGCGGCGCTAGGGTTTGGCGCGGTCGGCGGCTCGATTGCGCCGGCGCCGGCGCCATCAGTGGGTGGGGGACAGAATAGGGAGGGGTTGGAGGGGTGCCGGAGGAGCCGTCCATCACCGGAGTTGCGCCGGCGGCCGCGCGGAAGGGGGAAGGCGGGAGGGGGCGCGGGAGGGAAATTTCAGAGCGGTTGCGCGTCTCCAGCGAAAGCGCGCGCGAGAAGAAGCCCCAAAACTCCCGCGCCGGATTGCGCAGAATGCAGCGCCGCGGTATTTGTTTCCAGCGCGCGGAACTATACAGCCTCGGCTGAAGGAAGATACAGCGCGCGCGCGGGGCAAAAAATCAGTTATTTTAGCTGCGCTATTTTAGCGCGCTGGAGATGCTCTAACTGCAGTTGAAACCCTGAGATTTTATAATGCAGCAGACACACAAGAAGTTCAACCTTCGTCTGGTTTCACATTTGTACATCATAAATATGGATATCAGAATAAGCAATGAGGCATTGGACTGACAAAATAGGTACATATTACATGTTAGCATCTAAACCGCTAATATGAAAATAATTAATAAGCAGGATTATAACGTCCTAAAAGAAAGAACGAGATTGATCATCATTCTCCTTGTCCATACTTCTTCTAGTGCCTCGACCTTTCAGGGTTAAACTGTTCAACCTCTTTGAGGTAACTGAAACCTCCGAGCCCGCGGTGCTTTGAACATCAATTGAAGAGAATGCCCCCCTGCTGTAATTGTGGTTATCACTAGAACCGTGTCTTTGAAGTGGTGGCTTGTGAGTGCTAGAAGAACCACTCAGCCTTGCTTTGGCCGATTTGGTCAGGCCCATGTAGCTCGGTGCACCACCCTGGCCACAGTCAGATCTCCTTTCGAAATTGTTGCCGGTCACTGCAGTAACTGTAGATGTTGACGGAGGACTCTCATCGCATACCGCGATCACAGAAGGAGGCTTTGCCGACACCCTAGTTGTGACATTGTTTCTTCTGATCTTTACTGAGCTTGCTTCAGAAAGTTTTGAGCTGACTTCGTTCATTTCGTCAATGCTCTCTGAACACCGGGAATTGGTCTGTTCGCTGTGTGACTGCTCCATCAGGCGACTCTCCCAGGGTTTTGTTGCCATCCACCCATCCAAATAGGTCCACTGATTGTTCCTGTTAGTCCCATGATTCTTCAGAGAAACAGCGGGAGAGCTAGGTCTTCCGCTGTGGCTTGAGCTCCGCTGCAAAAACAAAACACGGCAGCATGTCAAACGGGATGAATAATATATTTGTATGCCCAGATTGTTCGAGCAGGATGTACCTGGTGGGAAAGAGCATACGCAATTGCCCTTTCTCTCTTGATTGCACCCTCGCGCCTCAGGTGTATCTTTGATCTCACATCATCCACAGTTCCTTGGCTATCACACCATCCTGTCTGCAATGTGAACAATGCCATCCAAGCATGCAGAAATCAGCAGGATCATCCAATATTTTCTTTTCTTTTGCAGCAGCATAGTATGCTTATTATATCAACAGATAAAAGAATTTTGAAGGACTATATGCTGATTCTCCTAATGGGTAATACACTGAAACAACACGAATCGGCAAGGACAGGTTTCAACGATGCATTATTGGAATAGCATCTCCCAAGAAGGCACACCAAACAATGCCACTGCCAAGTGCGCACTATGATGACTCATTCAGACAATCAAGGTGAATAGAAAATATTATCTCAAACCATTATTTAAAATAAAGGGAGATAAATGTCCATATGGCCATATCAATCCTTCATCATGAAAAGAGTAATCTTACTGCAGCAAGTCCCTATCTAGTGAAAGTAACACATCACAATCCGTTCAAAAAACAAAAAACAACACATCACATCATCTGATTGAGTAGCATACCTAATTTTACTTTTTGCCAGTATAGTTATATATTTGCTTTGCACAAGCAGATCAAGCAGAATGCATACATAATTATCATAGTAATACGAAGTATATACTACAACAAGATTAATCGTTGAACAGAGTATATACCTCTGCTTCCTTGACGGGATCCGCATGGCTGCTGCTGTGGTCGTCGAGCGTATCCTCCTGCGAGTCCCGGCCGTCAGCCGACAGCCGCGTGCGCCTGTCCCTCGCCCGCGCTTGCACCCTGACGAGCGCCTGCATGCACTTGACCGTGACGGCCAGCTGCTTGCGCACGCGGCGGCCGCGCACCAGCGCCTGCAGCCGCACGATCCCTCGCAGCGCCCGCAACGCCCTCCTGGCCTGCACACACAGGCATGAAAACGGAAACGCGATGCTGAAGAAGCTGAGACTCTGCCGTCGGGCGGACTGAGAGACGCGGGGCGACGGCGACCTACCAGGAATCCGCGGAAGGCGGTCTGGATGCGGACGGCCGCCCACTCTTGCCTGATGACGCGGAAATCCTTGGGCGGCGCGCGCACCACGGCGGCGACGACGGAACTGAGCGCGTCGGCGACGGAGGAGGACGTCTCGGAGATCTCCGAGGCGGCCGCCGACGCGGCGGCCCTCTGCCCGCCCGACGAGCTGCGCCACAGGCGGCTCCACTTCCGTGCCTTCCCGCCGCCGCCGTGTCTCTCCTTCTCCCCTGCCGCCGCCGGCTTAAGCCCCACCAGCGTCTTGATCCACTTCCCCGACGCGCCCATCGGTCGACGCCGACGCTCCGCCCAGCCAAATCAAACCAAACCCTCTCTCTCTCGTGTGGAACCGAAGAGCGAAAACACTAGTCGCAGCGCAGGACGAGGCGAATGGGGAACGGGCGACCGTAGGATTTGACTTGTTGGGCGACGTGCTGCTTAATTCGGTTACGGTTCACGAGGAATGGCAGGGCAGAGAGATAGCCGTTCGGGCGGGTTTCGAATTTTGAAATGGAAGATGAGCCCGTGGCCGGGAAAGCGGGCCTGGGGAAGTGGGGCCCGCGCGTCCCCGTTTCGGACGCTGGCGTGTGGTCCCCAGTTCTTCGGAGCGAGCGACAAAGTGGCGCGGGGTTTGCGGCGGACGCTTTGTGCAGGCGGCATGCATGGGGCTTGGCGAAAGAAGGCTCGGATTAGGACGGACCACCGGACGGGGGGCGCTGCCATGTGGGCTAGCTAGTTGGTGGCTTGGCCGGAGGTGCGTGTCCGGATCTGTACCGTTGGTGAAAACGCCCGGCTCGTGAGTTCGAACTCGTCGTGGCGCCTTTTGCCTCGGAATTGCGATGACGAGGCGCGTCCCGCGTACGGGACTCCGAATCGTGACTCGTGAGACCAACCTCCAATCGGAAAATACGTTTCTTTTTTTATATTTTGAAACTGGAAAATACATTTCTTCACGCAAATTCATATTGTACACTTTTAATGTTTGTGTAGGCATATTTTCAGCTTAAATATAAGCTGGGTTCACATCCACTCAAACAGTAGACATGTTTTAAATAAATGGTGAATTTACAAAAGAAAATTCTTTTTTCGCTTGATGAAAATACGATATTTTTAAATTATGGCAAGTTTATTTGTATGAATCATGGTAATTTAAGATTATTTTAAATATGGAAAAAATTATGGACCGTGATCATTCAATAATGGATTATTTTTTGAAAATGGAACTTTATTTTTTAGGGTTTTTATCAGTTTTGCCATCGATTGTATTACACTACTCAGTTTTGCCATTAAATTTTTTCACTGCTCAAAATTGCCACTCTTCCGTTAGATGTATACTCAAAAAAGGCATTTTCTACTGTTAGCGTCAGGTCAGAACGCATTGACCCGCTATAATACCCCTGACCCCCGATTTGTAAAGAAATCAGGAAAAAAAGGGCGCAGTGGGCTTCGAACCAATGACCAACACTTACACGTATGCACGCACTAACCACGCTAGCTAAGGATATCTATTGCTCAAGAAATATACATACTATATATATTCTGTAGGAACAATAATACTCGGTGTGCCATCCTGCTAATCCCTGCTTATTTGTGTTCTCTTCATTGGTAAGTCAAGTTTTTCCTATGAAGCACGAGGCTGCATCCATTCCAGATCGAACCATGCCAATGAAAGTAGTACGCACGTCATATACTTGCTCCCAAGCTACTATGAACCACACACTAATCATCCTAACAATTAGCATACTCACCCTGCTGGAATGTCAGAGGATAACTGCGGCGGTGGCGCTGCTGGGAGGGCTGCGCGACGGCACTGGGACTTAGGCACGGTAGTGTGGCGACAATGGGCGGGAGGCGCGGCTGTTGCGGCGAGTGGAGGCACGCCGGAGGTGGCGCTCCGCGCGGTGACCGGCGGTGCCAACCAAGGAGCAGGCGGCGGTTAGGATCGTGGCTGTGGCGGGAGCAAGCTGGGAAAGGACTAGGATAAGGTTAACCAGTTTAGCTCGATTATATGTTAATATATGTAGCTTGTCTCTATTGCTAATCAAATTAATACGCTGGTTGGAATGGTTATGCTATGCTCTTGACAATGCTAACCTCAAGGGTTCGAATCCCACGGCACCCCCGGCAGGAAATGCCTTTTTTGAGTAGACATCTAACGGAAGAGTGGCAATTTTGAGGAGTGAAAAAATTTAATGGCAAAACTGAATAGTGTAAAACAATCGATGGCAAAACTGATAAAAACCCTATTTTTTATGGATCATAGTAGTTGGTTATTTTTTTTGCAATTATTACAATTTTAATTTATAAACCATGGGAAATTTATTTTTCAACATGGTAATTTTAATTTTGAAACCATGACAGACTAAAAAATCATATCATGGCAAAATTAGTTTCGAACCATGGCATGCAAAGTTAGTTTCAGAACATAGCAAATTTAGTTTTAGTACAAGCAAAATTATTCTTGGGCCATGTCAAAAAAAATTGCATGGTAAATTTAGTTTAGTTTTACAACATGACAAAATTATTTTTGGGCCATGAAAAATCTCACAAGAAGATACTTTTTATTTATCAAAATTTGTTATGGCACATTTGCCATTATATCTTGCTTGATTAAATAGTAATTTAAATATTTAAATAGAGATTTGTGACAATTTCATGAAATAAATCAAATCTTTTTTACATATAGCTATACAGATTTGTCATGGTACACCTTTTATATAGCAAAATTAGTCTTATGTTATATTCCAAAACAAATTGATTTCCATTTTCCATTAGTCGCGTTAAATTGTGCCTTTTTTTACCTAACTGAAAAACTGTTGCGGGTAACGTTCGAGCTGAGGTCATAGTGAACATAATGGTTCGCTCACTCCCCACTCCTTGAGCAAACAACCGTTCGCTCCATTGTCACCCCCGAGCTAACGATCACTCCCGACTGGGGTCTTATAATATTTAACCTTACAAAGAAATTGTTTATGCGTTGCAATAAAGAAATAAATATTTTACTTGTGTACAGTCTTGTGTAATATTTTTCATCCGATGGATGTTCTGCAATAATTTGACCCATTGCTTGACACGCTTGCTTAAGTATGATTGCTCCATATTTATGTAAGGGATTAGCTAGCTCAAGTTAGGCTCTATATTGCTAATTAAAGTCTGTATGCACTTTATTCAAGTTTTTTGCTTTAGCTTGGGAACAATTTTCTGATCCTCTGAAAGATGGTATTATGATCTCTACAACAATAACAACAATAATATAAAATGAAATGAAGACGATTAAAAAAATTGTTTCGACACATATTAGAGTTGTTTTGAAGGAATAATTATGGAGTGGTTGAATACCATGGTATTTAAAACTATGGGCTAAACGGTTCTTTTTGTAAGCATTGTTGATTGATACGTCCCAAATTTATCAACTTTTCCAAACACTTTTGCTATTGTTTAAACCTCATTCTTGCATGATTTGAATGGAACTAACCCGGACTTATATTGTTTTCAGTAGAGTTGCTTGTATGTCTGATTTTTGTAGAAAAGGTGGAAAATGAAGTATCTCAAAAAAGTCCAAAAATTCTGGTGTTCCAGAAGACTCCCGTTGTGAGAAGATCACCTAGAGGGGGCCACCCCTGGCCCAGGCGTCCAGAGGGCGCGGTCAGGGCCTGGACGCGCCCTCGGGTTGCCTGGACAGGTGGGACCTCCCCTGAGGCCCCTGTCAGGGGGATGGACCAAGCCCGTAACTCGGCATTAGATCTATGGGCCGACTCACCTACGGAAGGCCCACAAGAGAAGACCTGGCCACGGGTCGGCTGCGCCAAGGAAAGAAGATCGAAGCCATAGAAGGAATTCGACTTACCTTGTATAGCATATAATATATTTGTAAAGTAGAATAGGACTCCACCTCGTGTCGGAGTCAGACTCGCGGAATCCCGGGACCCGGTGCCTTTATAAGCCGAGGTCCATGGGATCCAGGGCCAGAGAACAATCTCAACCTAATATAGGACTAGAACCTTGTCGGCGTAACCTAGATCTCATCGAATCTAAGTTACGAGCCGACTCTCTTGTAATTGTCCAAACCGACTCTTCTTCGAGAGTCGGAACCCATAATAATAGCAAGCAGGAGTAGGCTTTTACCTCGAGACAAAGAGGGGCTGAAACCTGGGTAAATCGCCGAGTCTCTTGTCCATCTCAACTCTCTCCACGAAATCGCCTCGCAACAAAGGTCCCATGTTAAGTTCGACTCTTCGGACATCTGCCGTGACTTTCCTGTTGGATATATGCTCTAGAGGCAAATAATATATGATTATTCCAATATATCTAAGCAAGTTCATAACCAGTTTTATACCGTGCTAGAACTGTATGAGTGAAACAATGATACATGTGTGGTATAGAAACCCCTAGTGTTCCTAGTTAGCCTCTATTTCAATAACTAGTTCATGGTCAACATGATGGTCGTGGTTTCGCGATCATGGACAATTAAGTCTCTTGACTATGAGGTCACCTCACTGGATGAGTGATGTGATGAACATTACCCAAAGTAAGCATTACAACATGATCAAACTTATGAAGGTTCAGTGTTGTAATTACAGAATGTAGTAGACCGTTCCTTTGACCGTGAGTACGTGCATAATTGCTATCTACTCGGATGCTTTGACTTACATCCCACCACCTGACTGAAATATGTGGGTCATAACGGTTGTATCTTGTGTATTCCGTGGAGATATGTTGAGGAGTATTGTTACAAGAACGGGATTTGTCAATCCATGTGATGGATAGTACTCAGGGCCCACTCGGTGAGATTCCATCCATAAAGCTGCGCAGCGTGTGACTAGGTCACGGGGATGAATATCACGGGAACGAGTGAATAAGGATTTGTCATAACGAGGTTGAACCAGACATAGGATGTCATTGATCGAATCTCGGACTAATCCAGTATCGATGACAAAGGGAATGTTATGCGACGTAAGGTCCAATCGGTATTGATATCCGGAATGCACAAGGGTCATTATGGGCATCCAGGTCCCGCTGATGATCATTGACCGTAGCCTCACCTCGGTCATGACTGGAGTGTTCTCGGACCGTAGGGTAACACACTTAAGGGCTCGATGAAATCGGAGACCTTTTCGGAACTATCGGAGTTACCGGAGATATGAGAAAGAACTCCGAAATCGTTTCGGAGGGAGACGGAAAAGTTTCCGTGGTTTTTGAATTGTTCGGAAAGTTATTTAGATATGTTTTACTATTTAATTAAATTAATTATATATTAAAATATAATTTAAATAATTAATGAAATAATATTCTTTTAAATTTTAAGTTTTTTCTTTGAGAAAGAAGAAAGAAAAAAAAGGAAAAAAGGTGGAGGTGGCGCCATGGGCTTGTGGCCCATACATGGCCACTTGGCCACTTGTGGCCGACGGCCACATGCGGCAAGGCCATGCATGGCCGGCCACCACACGGCGCTAGCAACTAGCAATGTGGTACTAGTTTAGTACTACATCGCACGCATTCGCGCCCGGTTTTCCCCTATATGTAGATATGGAGGGTGTCCCTTTTTCTACACAGAAAATCTAGAAAAAAACAGATACATTATGTTGATCTCTCTCTCCCTTTTTCTCCCTCCTATGAGCGGACTCCCCTTGTTTGGAGGCTGCACTAGGTTGGAGATGTCTCCACTATACGCACGCCGTCGTGCTGCTAGACACTCTGGTTCCGGAGGTCTGCTTCCGCCACCTTCGCTGGATCGGAGATCGGAGGTCGTCATCGAGTCTCGTACGTGTGCGAGTACTACGAGGTGCTACACGTGTGGCACTACACCCATCCGGGTGCTCGACACAGCCAAGGGGTTGTGAAACTTGTTCGACTACACCAGCCACGTTTGGGGGAACGTTTCCCGCGCAACGGATTACACCCCGAGGTATGTTATTCCGCACTCCTTTCCGTTATGGTAATACGTCTAGCTAGATCTTGGGTTATGGGAAACGCTAGTTAGGAAAAAATTGTGTTTTCCGCTGTGCACCCCAACAGTGGTATCAGAGCTAGGTCTATGCTTAGTATTATTGTACGGATAGAGCACATCGGGGATGTGGGCGTTGATTGTATGATTGTTACCCTCCCACGTGTACTTTTTCACATCTGCGACATCGTTTGATGAAGCGGCCCCCGACCGACCTTACGCGTACTCTTACGCGGACTGGTTCCACGCTTGACATGCGGCTTGTACCGTATAAAGTGGCTCTAGGGGGTGTCTGTCTCTCTACTTTAGCGGATGTGGCATTTGCAACGGAGGGCCCCGTGCGGGGTGTAATAGAGACAATCATGTGGTTGACGTTGTGGTTGAATCGTAGGTTGTAACAGCCCAGATTTCACAAAAATTAAAAAAATTTGTTTTCGGTGTGAATTGTTTGATTGTCTGATTTGTTTGCGGTGTTTGCATCCCCGATTTATCGATCGGCGATTATTTCCCCCCGTATTCTCGTATCGGATGCGTGACCGACCCCTTTCCACCACGACACACGACCTTGCGACACCGGGATTTCACCCGAGCACCGTCGCTACCGGCACAGGACCAGCCATCGCCACCGGAACGAAAACCCAGTTTATTTAATAAACAGATTATTTTATGGGGCGTAGAAAAATGTTGTCGGAATGTCACCGCGGTGAGGTACGATCGACGGGCTCGACGCGCTGAGCGCGTAGGTTGAAGTTTCGTCTGAATCGGAGTCCGTATGCACCTTCGGCGGTCAGGAACGCGATCACCGGACGCGAAAGAGAGGTACCGATGGCATTGCGTAAACAGGCCAGCCAACCTGCCTATATAAAGACCACCAGCCTCCCACACCCACTTAGGGTTCCCCCTTGTGGAATTTGCAGCCACCCCCCTCAGATCTGCCCCAATTTTCGCAGTTTTCCCTCCAATTTAGAAAACCTAGCCCTCCAGGCCACCAGAGCCGGTGATCTGGCCGATCTGCGGCTCAGATCGAGTCCCACAGCCTCCCAGCCGCCTCTCCAGCCAATCCGGGCCGCGCGGGCCCGCACCACGCACCTGCGGCCCATCTCCTCCAGCCGGCCAGTGGGCCGAGCCCAAGAAGGGTGAGGCCTTTTTATTTTTTTATTGTTTTTTTTCTTTCCTGTCTGTTTTTTTCTAAGTCTGGGAACTTTTGCTGCTGTATGCCTGTTTGCGATGTAATTTCCCGTTGATCCGTAGCTCCGATGAACGTGCCCCCAAAATTAAAGTTGCTTAGAATTGCGTGTACTTTAATTCATCTTTTGTGAGCATTTGCATTTGAGCTCATCTTGATTGTGTAATTGTGTGCTAAAGTGGGCATCAAGCCGTTAAACTGCTACTAATTCCTGTTAAGTGCTGCCGTTATTATTTTGTTGCAAGTTTGCATGATGGTTGTGACTCATCCATGAGGCCTATTGCATTGATTCTTTTTCCTATGTGTTAAGCATCATGTGTACTTCATTTCCATGCTTTAACTTGTCATGTTTGGGTGCTTTAGCTATATTAAATCTTGCTCCAAAGTGGTGATCCTGATGTTAATGTGTTGCTGTGCTGAAAACTGTTATTTTATTGCAACTTCGGGTGACGATTGCTTCGCAACCGTTTATCGGAATTGAGTGATTCCAATTGCATATTGTTAAGCATCATGTCTACTTTCATTACATGTATTGCATTGTCATGATATGCTTGCTTGTCATATAGTTATTGAGATCCAAAGTTGCTATGCTGCTGTTGTTGACAGACACCCCTGTTTTTCTCACTTTTCTTGCGAGTTTCCTTAGCCCACTTTTCTTCTTTAACGTTCCGATGCCATGTTGTTTGTTTAATATCTTTTGATCTATGATGCCTTTTTGCATGATTATTTTTGCCATGCCTTCCATGTCGTGTCTAATTTAGTTCCATATCATTTGTGAGCATGTTTGCATTCATTAACCTGTTTATGCATTGCTCTAAAGTGTGCTTCGTGATGTTGGCAGTTTGTGCCCGTAACTTGTTTTGCTTGTATCTTTTTAACCGTAACTCCGTTTGGAGTGTTCTTTATATGTAACTTGATTAGTTTTTCGTGTACTTTGTGTTTATGCTATTGTTTGCTGCTGTTAACCAACCTAAAATATGGTTTAGGGCAGATCAGTACCAAATCTTTTAATCATCGTGCGACACTTAGTGTATGCCATGTTTAGGTTGTGCCTCACTTAAATTGACTAACATAGATAGTTTACTTTGTGCTTCACCTCTTGACATGTTTGTGTGCTATGCCATGCTTGCTTGAGTTGCCATGTTAATAACCGTTGGTTGATCACCTGTAGCTAAGCAACTTGAACCACCGTAAACGTCCGGTATTCGTCGTGTGTGATCGATACCCCACTTAAACTGTTAGTAACCGTTCTCGACGATAGATCCGTATCGTGTTGTCGTGCTATGTGTTGTCTTCTTGATCTTGTGTTGCCCCGTAGTAATAGAGTACTTGCTCGTTGATTGCTTTCCAGTGTTTATCGTCTTGTGTGCTTCCGCGGGTACCTCTCGGAGACGATGCGAGCTTGCGATCAACTACACCTTCGGAATCCGACTTATCAACAGGCAAGGACTGTGCATTACTTATGATCCATTCTATTTCAACCAGCGGTTTGCATGCTAGTCTAGGTTAGGTTCGATGTTTGATCCTACCACATGTTTACAGCCTCTTTCAAACCGATACAGCCATGTCCCCTCCCAGCAAACCATGTACTGCTATGTTACTATTGCTCGTTGCTCAGCCCCTGCTTAGTATGCATGCTTAGGATGCTACGATGTTACCTCCTGTTACTCCTGGGTTTGGGATATCACATTATTATATTGTTGTTGATGATATGATTATTACAAATGTTGACTATATTCGACGAAGGATGGAAGGTCTAGGCTATCCCGCCTCGACGCTTTGTTCCATTCGAGTCACCTAGGACCCGAGTTCCGGGTATTGGTTTTAAGACTGAGCGTGCCTAACCGCGTGTGGGATTTTATGGGGTCCCCTTTTCTTACCTACCTAGCTTCAAACATTTCTAGAGGTGGCCCAAGCTGGTTTTACCATTTGAAAACGTGTGTGTGACTGGTGAGCTCCCAGCAGATTTTCAAACAACTCGGGCCAGCGGAGACATGGTTTCTTTGTTGGTCCACACCTGGAAGCTAGGGGGCTGCCCACAGCTGTTTGGGTAGCTAACCCGACCTCGTCCAACCGGAAGAGTCCGATCCGATAGCGCAGCCGGCCTTTGGATTGGGTGTCGACTCCCCGGGGGCCACCCGGATTTGTTCGTTGTTAGTTAGAGGGACCTGTCGTTCCGGATCTCTTGGGACTAAATCATAAAATGGCTGCCTATCATGGGTAGCAACTGAGAGAGATGGGCGTGCGTGCGGAGCCTCGTAATGGGCAGTTGGTACACCCCTGCAGGGTTAAATCTTTTCGAGAAGCCGTGTCCACGGTTATGGACGACTTGAGACCTACTCCTTGTTCATAGACAACAACAAATGAGATAATCTTAATATAACTTGATCAAAGCGTGTGTGTGCCTTGACTGCTTCTTCTTCGTCGGGATGCGAAGAGGAGGACAAGGATAGGATAGGTGTTATGTTTGCGTAGTAGTTGATAGCAAGACTTGTTGGAGGCGATTCCTCATCGAATGCTTGGCTTCTTACCTTACTCTCTAGATCGTTAGCCACTTTATAAATGCTAGCGCGGCAGCAACCTCACCACTTACCACATCCTTACCATAAACTACTAGTTGTCCTAGAATGACGAGTGATGAAGTCCTTGCTGGGTCAGATGACCACTACAGTTGGATGCTGAGTTCCTTTGTACTCATGATACTACCCCCAACTCTTTTCAGGGTTCTTGATCGACAACAGGTATGGTGATCGACGTTCCACGTGGAGACTCGACGACGACTAGTTAGGCGGATCCCCGCGGAGGGTCTGGACCCGTGTGGTTATGGGATCGATGTTTTTCTCTTTGTCACTAGGCATTTGCTTGTAGTCTGTACTCAGACATATATCTTCCGCTGTTATATTGTATTGAGGCAGTTGCATGCTGTTTGTATGAGATGTTGTATCCTGTATCTGTAATGTTGTGATATCATGTTGGAAATCCGGGGCATATGGCTTTGTCATATGTCGCGGTGGGACCGATATGTGATTCCTCCCCGGATCTGGGTGGAAACACCTAGATCTGGAACAGTACCGCATATCGGGCCTTACAACTTGGTATCAGAGCCTTACCGACCGTAGGATCCCTTTTCTGGCCGAAGTCGAGTCTAGAAAAAAACTATTTTGTAGTTAATAAGATAGTTATCGGAGAGTAGGAATCTTTTTACTCCTTAACCTTGCTCTGGTCAGGACAAGTGCCGTAAGTGTTTTAACTCTCGACTTATCCCCTTTCAAACTCTAGGATCTCGATGAGTGTGGAGTATCGGAACCGTTACAATGCCTTGCTTGCAGCGTATTGTCTCGATTCCGATCTTAGGTTGGGAATTTCTGTAGTACCTTTAGCTTCTCCGATTTTGGGTATCATCTGGGCCATCCATTGCCATCCCTCCTTTTTCCCGGTGTTTTCACGACTTGCGTCGAAAAACACTATCCCTTTGACCAGGTTTGACTGTTGTTCCTCCTCTTGACACCGACGGTTTCGTTTTTCCGACGACGTTACCGTCTCTCTGCGGAAATTATCTCGACAGAAGTTCGACGTCGACATGGAAAAATATAGGAAAAATCAGCGTACAGGAAGCTTCGCGAAGAGCCCGAGTGGGGCCAAAGGGGAGCCAGGGGGGCCCAGGCGGCCACCCGGCGCGACCCACCCCTGGCCGCGCCAGGGGGGCGCTAGGGGGCCCCTGGTCCACCTCTGGCTGCCCCCCTTCGCCTATATATTCTCCGTCACGGGAAACTTCGGAAAAGAGAACCCTTTTTCGCGATCTCGCATCTGTTCCGCCGCCGTCGCGCTTCCGAGATCGGGAGCACCAGAAGACCTCTTCCCGGCACCCTGCCGGACGGAGGGTTGACCTCCGGGAGTCTCCTCTCCACCATGGATGCTCCCCGGATGACTCGTGAGTAGTTTTCCTTGGACCATGTGTCCGTGATCAGTAGCTATGTGATGTTCTCCTCCCCTTTTTGTTCTTCATGGTTTAGACCTCGTGAGCCGCCCTACATGATCGAGGCACTTTTGTAACCTTTCTGCTATTGCTATGCTGAGTTTGATGGGATCTGATGGATTATGAGATTATGTTCAGATTGTGATTGAGTAATATATTTGGTTTTTATCTCTTATATTTTTGTTCCTAAGTAATTCTTGCATGTTCTCCGTTGCTGTTTATTGCTTTGGCCAAGTAGTAGGTAGCAACCCCAAGAGGGAACGTTATGCTCGATTGTGGGTTCATGCCCCCCGATGACACGCTTGAGTGACAGAAACATGAGTCTAGGGGATGTGCTGTTGCCACAAGGGGGAAAACAACGGTGCTTGTAACCGCGGTTGCAAGGATTGTTTACTTTACGCAAAGTGCTTTTTAATCCAGTTGTTTGTTGCTTTGGGTTTACACTTTGGGTGGGGCTTGCAACTTAATACCAGCGAGATGTTATGAATAGATATCTCAAGGTGGATGATTAGTAGTAGATGCAGTTAGATTTCGGTCTACTTATTTTGGCGTACTTCCCGTGCTTTTGAGCCTCTTCCTTTCTTTTGTAGCATAGTTAGCATTGCGGTGCGTTCATAACCCTGTCAATTTCCCTTCTGTAATTTGTTTACCTCGCATAGCAGTTTATCGTCTTTTGGGAGAGAGACATCACTAGTGAACATCACGTATCCCAGTCCATATCCTTATCACTGTTTCCACGCTCATTTACTTTTCCGCTTTTACTTTCAGTTGCTATCATTATCCTTTGTGTTTGATCCTTTGTGAAAAACAAGATCGGAGAGATTGACAACCTCTCTGAACTTCGTTGGGAACAAAGTTATTTGTGTCTGTGTGCAGGTTTGCGTCAGTAGCGCCGCTGACACCTACTTATTATCTCTGGAGTCCTACTGGAGACAAACCTTGGTATCTTTACCGAGGGAAATTTGCTGCTGTGCTGCATCACGCCTTCCACTTGGGGCTCACCAACGAAGGGCGAGAAGACTACACCCGTCAACTCTCGCGACATCAACAACTAGATCGTCTATACTTTGTATTGCTAAGTGGGGGCTATCGTTTGTTTGATTGTGATGTAGTGATAGCTTTGCTATGTGTTACTAGTAAGTAGTAAACGTCATCATGATAAAACAAACTCAAATGGAGACATTGTAGACTTAGTGTTGCCATAGTTCAAACATCTTAAAACTTGCTAGTATAGGATACACGACGGTATCATGTGATAAGATGATCCCTTAACAAAGCCAAACACAAGTATTCTACCAAAGTGTGCACCACCTGGAAGGGTCTCCCATATGGCCGACATTCCGTACATATCGGGTGTCACACATATTAAACGACGTTCGCATGAGGTTGGGTTCGGCAAGCCTAGCATATGCAGATATGGCCTTGCTGAGCAGCATATAACATGGAGGTTAATTTGGCGAGCCTGGCATATGCAGATATGGCCTCGGAATACTAGAGATCGAAAGATCAAGCCGGAGTCACAATATACAGATAATGTGATCGCACAAGTTGTTGTCTACCTTTGAAACTGACCCGCCGGCCGTGTGATATTCGAGGGCGGGAAGTGAATCTGGATCATGTAATCACTAAAACTTCTTAGGGATGATTGTTTTAGTGCGAGCTCATTTATAATGTGATTATATAAAATCATTGTTGTGAACTAGTCTTAATTGTGTTCCTTGCAATTATGTTTGTAGAAAATGGATACGCCCCAGTATCTTGAATTGGTCTCTTTCTTACGTGGTGAAAGACTTAAAGAAAATGGGTCAAATTTCATTAGTTGGTACTTATACCTTAGAGCTGTGCTCAAGAGAGCCAACCTTTCATTCTTAACTAAAGAGCATGTGGGAAACCCTCCAGCAAACGACATGGATGCACGAGCAATGATTGATTATCAGAATCGTCGGAGGACATACGCCATATCTAAAAGTGTCATAGAAACCAGCATTCCGCAAGCCTTGCGTGAGGAATATGCTGAGTTGGATACATATGACATGATAGATGAGCTGAAGTCATTATACATGCATCGGTTTAGAGTTGCCAGATTTGAGTTAGAAAATGAGTTTCTCTCTACAAAGATGGAAGAAGGCTCTTGCCTGAAGGCACACTTGGCCAAGATGCATGAGATACATCTGAGCCTCGTAGATGACTTTGACTATTGGACTACAAATGAGTCTGCGATATACATGGTGTTGCACTCGCTTCCACTGAGCTATACAGACCATGTCCATGGCTATGTTGACAGAGGTGAAAGCCTCGAGTTCTCTGACTTCATGGATAGACTTCAGTATCTGGAGGTCGAACCCATTGAAGGAGAAGTTGTCAATGGAGAAGGTATATACTTGATATACTTTATAAATGTTTGTTCCCTTATACAACACTTGCAGTTAATGAGTATCTGATACTTATTCTGTTTTATGAAAACGGGACCTGCCGTTGCATGGACGAGAAGAGGTGAAATCAAGGATTGATGGATATCAAGTCAGTTGATGGCCAGCATGGATTCCGCCGAGACATCTATCATAGGAGATACTTAGAGTATTAGATAAATCTTATGTAATCATTATAGTATGCACACTTAGTTGTGTGTCTTGCATCTCGCGAGACAAAGTTATTCAATGAGACAAGTCAGTTGTTCTGGTTAAATGAATAAAGTGTGATTATACTTTGATTACGTCTTGATTTATATTATGATAGAAATCATTTTTAATACTGCTATTATTGTCAAGTAATATTCAATGTTTAATGATAAAGTTGTCTTGATTATAACAAGTCAAAGATTTGATTGCAGAAGGTGATTTCATAACTGATGAATTCATTAAAATGCATGATCTATTAACTTGTGAGTTCATTACCGAATGAAAGTCACAACTTGATTGCGTGAGATGGATTAGATACACGATCTATGGACCTCTGCAATAACTATGACCAAGACAAGGTTCTAGCAAGTAGAACTTGTGCCAATCATTATACATAAATGATGTACTAAATGGGCACATGAGTTATCATCATATAGTTCATATGATTAATTGAAAGTTGTATTCAATTGAGATCATAAAACCGAGATTCAGGAATCACAGTGTGAAGTAAGAATATAAGATACAAATCACTAAGCTATGATCTGAGTGATAAGTATTAAAGTTGACATAATGGGAGACTTGTGGAAGTTGTACCGCAAATTAGGATGGAAGTTTAAAGCGCTAGACTACTTAAACCATTCGTAGTCATACTAAATTGTAGTATGGTCTAAACGTTCTTTCCCCTTGCACTAAAAATATCAACGAACAAGGTTGTTTAATTCATTAAGTTAAACAACCACTTCATGAATAGGAAACCATCCTGAATCTAATGAGACAAGATAGCTCCATAATTGATGGTGTTATAAGGTTTCTTAAAGAAAGAATTTCTTTGTGATAAAGCTACAAGCAATTGAAATTACATATTCTCCCCGAATAGCAAAATTTGTGTTGCTTGATTGGTAGTGCGAGAAGAAGTCTCTCGACATGGATCCAATGGGAGATAAAGGAAACTGTGACCAAGGTATTGGACCTTGCCTTCAGAATATCAGAGTATTGCAACAGAAGCGTATTCCGCTGTAATGACGCTATATAAGGAAGGATATGCCAAAGACGATTGGTCTTGGTATATGAGTTGAAGCCCTAGTTGAATTTAGAAGGTTGTCATGAATACGTTCTGTACAGAACAATAATCATGAGACTTCTTAATAAAACAAAAGGAATAACATTGCTTGAAACGCAAAGGAATGATGGTAGCCTAGAACACGAGGAGAAATGAAATAATATTGATTTATATATAGGATGGCTCACGTTTTGTGAAATAAATCGGTTATTTCATATTCGTGATAAACTGGACATTTATTGAGAATAATTTAACAGGGATAAGGCATTATTTGGCTCATAAAACTGTTATGACCAAAGTTCAATATTGATTGACTACGGAAACATATGAATGCTTTAATCAATAAAATATTTCATTTACATTACAATGGACCATAGCCTGAAATTGCTTCTCAGTCAAAAATGGGTTTTGAAAGAGAATTGCAATGGGCATGACGAAGGTTTATTTCGTTGGAAGGATGGACAGTAGTACCTCAAGACAGGAACCCTCAACCTTGATTTGATCAAGTGATTTGGTAATGACCAAAATATTGAGTGGGCCTGCAGTTTCATGAAACTGAGTGGGAGCTTTGAAGACTTCCGGAAACTTAGAATGCAGAGGGAATTTTCTGAGTGGGAGCTTTGGGAGAATTGTCATTATGTAAGACATAGTAACAATTCAATGACTTGATGAAAGCTGAACCACAAATATATGAGTATATGATGGATATATTTGAGTGGGAGCATGATCATTATCTCAGACATGCATGTTATGACATATGTGGAGAATGATCACGTGTATGTATATATGGACATGCGAATGATATATGTATATGGAGAATCGTCTCATATGCACGTATATGCATTATGATATATATATATATATATAAAACATAAGGTAGATATAACGCAAGATTACAAGAATCTTCCTTTATATGAAGTACTAAACACATCACACGTTGAAATCTATAGTGATAGATACGTATGATGAAACAAAGAAAAGTTGGAACAATCTTCTAGACAAGAAACATGTTCTTGTAGCTAGAAATTATATAACAGATTAAATCCAAATATCACAAGCAATGTCTTGATGGAATAATAGATATGCACCATGTACTAGGACATGTGATCTCATATGTACTTTGACATATGATTCTACCATATAACATGCATTGTGAATCCAACAACAGAATGACTCAAAAGTTCTTGGAAGAAGAACAAATTCCGATGTGCTTTAGGAGTAAAACACATAATCTGAATAAAGTCCATGAATTTAGTATATGAGGAATACTGAGGACTATGCTCTAAAGTATAGAAAGATAATAGACTTGAATGTAATATGTAACGACCCGATCCCGAAGGGAACCAAGTCTACTGTGCTTCTGTGCTATCCCTGGATCAGTATGCTAGCACACACAGGTACTCGATGAAATACCATAGTATCACATGTCATAAATTAACGTAAATACATGGTATTTATTACCTTACAACCCTTGGGCTAGAATACACAGCAGAACAATCAATATATAAGTGGAGTCCCATCAACGCCAACGGCAAAGTTGAGTGTAGACTTCACGACCCTAAATCGTATCACTTACTCGTCGTATATAATCCTGCAACACCGAAGGTTACAGCCCGAAAACGGGTCAGTACGTTTGAATGTACGGCAAATCATATCCCAAAAAGAAGTAAAATTTCCTACAATACATGCAATTTGGCTGGTGGAGCTTCTACATTTATTTTTGCAAAAAGCTAATTTTCCCTATAGAATAATAATAACTAAGTTCTACAATAGCATACGATTGAGATGGGAACCCCCACTCAATCTATCCCAAAGTGATTAAACCAATCAGTTAATTAAAGATGATGAGACAAATCAATATTACCACATATAGTCGCTCAAATTGTCCATAACCGGGGACACGGCTAATCGATTAGTTTTACACTCTGCAGAGGTTTGTACACTTTTCCCCACAAGACTCGATCGCCTCCTTTGTAGTTCGTCACACTGCATGGTGTATGACAACGGGAAGATCAAGACATGGTCTTTCAGAAGAGTTTCCCTTACTCCGGTAGCACCCATCCCACCTACTCACAACTACTTTCATAGCGCTACCTAGTAAGAGTCCCTACAACTGATCAACCAAGCCAGAGCCCATAGTAGCTTGTGGCTGCACACGTAAGCTTCTAGGTATGTCAATACAAACAGTCCCTTTGAGCCTGGGTGGCTTTCCGCAGTCATCACTGGCCACCCCCAGGATGCTCGCAACCATCCCACCCAGGTAGTTCATTAACTTTATCTTGGTCCTAATTACTACATTATCACTCATACCTCATAATGATTCACTTCCCAATCCACGTCTACTTAGCATAGCAATATCCTATTATACGATGGTGACAAAGATGTAAGGATCAGACCTACCTCAATGAACTACTGGGTGTAATAGCATAGTACAACCTATCATGCAATCTAAAGAAGAAGAACTAATGCATTGAAAACATAGGTAATAGGGAATATGATCAAAAGATATGACTTGCCTTGAATCTTGATGAAGTTATTCGCGCTCACAATTCCGACAATTCTACTCGTCACACTCCGAGTAATCTATCGTAACCAAGCACACAAGGTTGTACACAATAAATCAACAATCCAAAAGAAGACGAACAATTTTATTTTATTTTGAAACTTCAAAAGAAAAACCAAATAAAAGTTTTTGCAAAACAGATCTTGATTGGTTAAAAAGTGGGTTGCAAGGTATCTAGAATATAAGGTTTAACTAGGGTTTTATTTTGCAAAAAGAATCAATCAAATCCGAGTTGTAAAACAAAAGATACGATCAACTAAATATGAAAATAGAATCTGATCAGATCTGAATATTTTCGAAAATACCAAAACAAACTTTATGGTTGAACTGAATAGAGGGCTTCGAAACAAAACCGTGGGCTTTGGAATCACGCAAAACGGATCTACGAGTAAAAATATATTACTAGAACAGTTTTGCATAGGATTTAGGAATTTTTTTGCAAACGGAAAAAAAATAATTTTCTCAAAACTTGGATCTACAGTACACAAAATTTAGAGGGTTTCAAAACAACGATTTGGCCGCTGGTTTCGTCTAAAACGGAGAAACGGATAAAAATTTACGGCGCTTTTACTAACCCCGACATGTAGATTAGACGCGACGAAGACGACAACTCCGGCGATCTTCGGCCTCAACGAGGGCGTCTAGGATGTAGGGCTTGATTAGAAAATCACAAAGGTGGTGGTGATGATCTCCAACGTCGTCCGTACGGGCGTGGCAACGCGGTGAACCGAGCGCCCTCCGATGAACTCCCGCGGTACGCGTACAATTTTGAGATCAATCTTGCGCAAGAATAGAAGAGGGAAAAGATGTCAATTAGATGCACAACGAAAAGAGGAGTCGGTCTGCAGAATTTGGGGTCAAGGGGAGGCTCACCGGTGACGAAATTCGTCCAACAATGGAGCTCCGTTGGACCTAGATCTACCCCGAAATTAGCTCGATTTGAAACGATTTGCTGCGAAATTTTGTGGGGAATCGATGGAGGGGGTCATGGGGTATTTAAGGGACAAGTTTTCTTGGGCAAACAACAATCGAATCGGAGTCCAAAGCGAATAGGGGTTGCGGCCGCATAGGAGTTCGTCTCCTTTAGGAGCTCGTCTCCAGGAAGAAGACAACTCCTGCGCCACGTACGTGCACGTGCGAGCGTGCTCGCTTGGCTGGCTGGCCACGCCCTGGCCTTTCGGCCTCTGGCCGCTGGCCGCTGGCTGGCTGGGCCGGCCTCGGCCCGGCTGGCCGCGACGTTTTTTTTAATATAGAGGTATTTTTAATATAATAAAAATAGCCCTAAAAAAATAACATTTTTTTAAAAAAAATACCTAAAACGTAATTACGTTTATATACATATATATACATATTTTTCTTAAACTTCAAAGAGTTTTATAAAATAAAAATATAAGTCGGAAAAAAATACGAAATAAAATTCTAAAATCTTAGAAACACATAAATAATATTTTCAATAAGTTTTTATCAAAAAAAAAACATAAAAAAATAATATTCTTAATAAATCCAAATAAACTCCAAAGCAAGGTTTTAAATAATTTTCAAATAAATTGAAGAAGTCATGTTATCTCCCTCATTTAATTTTTTTTAAATAAAAGTATTCAAAATAAGATCCAATAAAATAAAAATGAAAACTTTTATTTGAAACATTTTCTCAACTTTATTTTATTTATTGAAGGAGTCATATTAACTTCTCTCTATTTTTATTTGTCGGGTTTGTTTTAAAGAACAAAAATGAATATTAGGGAATGTCCTTTTATTCCCTCTCATTTTAATATTCATGTAAACTCCAAAAGTTTAGATTCTAGTCTATCTTACTCAGATCAAATACACCCAAATCAAACAAGACAATCATAATTATCTAATTATTATAACATTCCAAAATTTAGAATTTTGGGATGTTACATAATACAAGATTACAATGGCAAGCCATATTATGGGCCTATATGGAATTAGAGACATCACCAAAGACATGAAAGATTTGTGAGAAAGATTCACGACACTACAAACATAATACTACTTAAGAAAGTAGACGTATGGATAAAAGTTTGGCGTAAGAAGTTTGGACTTCTGGCTGAGTGTATTTCCCAATATATGTGATGCTGGATAAGTCTTCTGAAGACTGAACCAAAGTATCACTGAAGGATACTGTGAAATAATAGTCTCACTCTCCCGCGAAACTTATATCCAACCATTATATGATAATGAGTGGCATGTCAAACTAGTTGACCTATGCCAGTTGCAAAGGAAACATACGAATCTGAATTGGTGCAGTTCGTTGACGAACCCTCTTCCATGAGCAAGCATGATCAATGAACACTTATGAGATAAGATGGTTATGATCGGGAAAATGCGGCTAGATTATTAGCACTCCAGTGCAAGTGGGAGACTGTTGGATATATGCTCTAGAGGCAAAAAATATATGATTATTCCAATATATCTAAGCAAGTTCATAACCAGTTTCATACCGTGATAGAACTGTATCAGTGAAACAATGATACAGGTGTGGTATAGAAACCCCCAGTGTTCCTAGTTAGCCTCTATTTCAATAACTAGTTCATGGTCAACATGATGGTCGTGGTTTCGCGATCATGGAGAATTAAGTCTCTTGACTATGAGGTCACCTCACTAGATGAGTGACGTGATGAACATTACCCAAAGTAAGAATTACAGCATGATCAAACTTACGAAGGTTCAGTGTTGTAATTACAGAACGTAGTAGACCGTTCCTTTGACCGTGAGTACGTGCATAATTGCTATCTACTCGGATGCTTTGACTTACATCCCACCACCTGACTGAAATATGCGGGTCATAACGATTGTATCTTGGGTATTCCGTGGAGATATGTTGAGGAGTATTGCTACAAGAGCGGGATTTGTCAATCCATGTGATGGATAGATACTCAGGGCCCACTCGGTGAGATTCCATCCATAAAGCTGCGCAGCATGTGACTAGGTCACGGGGATGAATATCACGGGAACGAGTGAATAAGGATTTGTCATAACGAGGTTGAACCAGCCATAGGATGTCATTGATCGAATCTCAAACTAATCCAGTATCGATGACAAAGGGAATGCTATATGACGTAAGGTCCAATCGGTATTGATATCCGGAATGCACATGGGTCATTATGGGCATCCAGGTCCCGTTGATGATCATTGACCGTAGCCTCATCTCGGTCATGACTGGAGTGTTCTCGGGCCGTAGGGTAACACACTTAAGGGCTCGATGAAATCGAAGACCTTTTCGGACTATCGGAGTTACCGGAGATATGAGAGAGAACTCCGAAAACATTTCGGAGGGAGACGAAAAAGGTTCCGTGGTTTTAGAATTGTTCGGAAAGTTATTTAGATATGTTTTATTATTTAATTAAATGAATTAAATATTAAAATATAATTTAAATAATTAATGGAATAATATTATTTTAAATTTTTTGTTTTTTCTTTGAGAAAGAAGAAAGAAAAAAAGGAATAAAAAAATAAAAAATAGAGGTGGAGGTGGCGCCATGGGCTTGTGGACCATACATGGCCACTTGGCCACTTGTGGCCAGCGGCCGCATGCGGCAAGGCCATGCATGGCCTTCCACCACCCACGGCGCTAGCAACTAGCAATGTGGTACCACATCGCACGCGTTCACGCCCGGTTTTCCCCTATATATAGATATGGAGGGTGTCCCTTTTTCTACACAGAAAATTCCAGAAAAATACAGATAAATTCTGTTGATCTCTCTCCCTCTTTCTCCCTCCTATGAGCGGACTCCCCTTGTTTGGAGGCTGCACTAGGTTGGAGATGTCGCCACTATACTCAAGCCGTCGTGCTGCTGAAACTCTGGTTCCGAAGGTTTGCTTCCGCCACCTTCGCTAGATCGGAGATCGGAGGTCGTCATCGAGTCTCGTACGTGTGCGAGTACTACGAGGTGCTACACGTGTGGCACTACACCCATCCGGGTGCTCAAAAAATCCAGGGGGTTGTGAAACTTGTTCGACTACACCAGCCACGTTTGCGAGAACGTTTCCCGCGCAACGGACTACACCCCGATGTATGTTATTCCGCACTCCTTTCCGTTACGGTAATACGGCTAGCTAGATCTTGGGTTATGGGAAACGCTAGTTAGGAAAAATTTGTGTTTTCTGCTGCGCACCCCAATAGTGGTATCAGAGCTAGGTCTATGCTTAGTATTATTGTACGGATAGAACACATCGGGGATGTGGGCGTTGATTGTATGATTGTTACCCTCCCACGTGTACTTGTTCACACCTGCGGCATCGTTTGATGAAGCGCCCCCCGACCGACCTTACGCGTACTCTTACGCGAGACTGGTTCCACGCTTGACATGCGGCTTGTACCATATAAAGTGGCTCTAGGGGGGTGTCTGTCTCTCTACTTTAGCGGATGTGGCATTTGCAACAAAGGGCCCCGTGCGGGGTGTAATAGAGACAATCATATGGTTGATGTTGTGGTTGACTCGTAGGTTAAAACCTGTTTAACTATGAAAGCCCTAGCAGCCACGTAAAACTTGCAATATAGAACTAGATCGTCTATACTTTGTATTGATAAGTGGGGGCTATCGTTTGTTTGATTGTGATGTAGTGATAGCTTTGCTATGTGTTACTAGTAAGTAGTAAACGTCATCATGATAAAACAAACTCAAATGGAGACACTGTAGACTTAGTGTTGCCATAGTTCAAACATCTTAAAACTTGCTAGTATCGGATACACGACGGTATCATGTGATAAGATGATCCCTTAACAAAGCCAAACACAAGTATTCTACCAAAGTGTGCACCACCTGGAAGGATCTCCCATATGGCTGACATTCCGTACATATCGGGTGTCACACATATTAAACGGCGTTCGCATGAGGTTGGGTTCGGAAAGCCTAGCATATGCAGATATGGCCTTGCTGAGCAGCATATAACATGGAGGTTAATTTGGCGAGCCTGGCATATGCAGATATGGCCTCGGAATACTAGAGATCAAAAGATCAAGCATGAGTCACAATATACTGATAATGTGATCGCACAAATTGTTGTCTACCTTTGAAACTGACCCGTCGGCCGTGTGATATTCGAGGGCGGGCAGTGAATCTGGATCATGTAATCACTAAAACTTCTTATGGATGATTGTTTTAGTGCGAGATCATTTATAATGTGATTATATGAAATCATTGTTGTGAACTAGTCTTAATTGTGTTCCTTGCAATTATGTTTGTAGAAAATGGATACGCCCCAGTATCTTGAATTGGTCTCTTTCTTACGTGGTGAAAGACTTAAAGAAAATGGGTCAAATTTCATTCGTTGGTACTTATACCTTAGAGCTGTGCTCAAGAGAGCCAACCTTTCATTCTTAAGTAAAGAGCATGTGGGAAACCCTCCAGCAAACGACATGGATGCATGAGCAGCGACTGATTATCAGAATCGTCGGAGGACATACGCCATATCTAAAAGTGTCATAGAAACCAGCATTCCGCAAGCCTTGCGTGAGGAATATGCTGAGTTGGATACATATGACATGATAGATGAGCTGAAGTCATTATACATGCATCGGTTTAGAGTTTCCAGATTTGAGTTAGAAAATGAGTTTCTCTCTACAAAGATGGAAGAAGGTTCTTGCCTGAAGGCACACTTGGCCAAGATGCATGAGATACATCTGAGCCTCATAGATGACTTTGACTATTGGACTACAGATGAGTTTGCGATATACACGGTGTTGCACTCGCTTCCACCGAGCTATACAGACCATGTCCATGGCTATGTCGGCAGAGGTGAAAGCCTCGAGGTCTCTGACTTCATTGATAGACTTCAGTATCTGGAGGTCGAACCCATTGAAGGAGAAGTTGTCGATGGAGAAGGTATATACTTGATATACTTTATAAATGTTTGTTCCCTTATACAACACTTGCACTTAATGAATATCTGATACTTATTCTGTTTTATGAAAACAGGACATGCCGTTGCATGGACGGGAAGAGGTGAAATCAAGGATTGATGGATATCAAGTCAGTTGATGGCCAACATGGATTCTGTCGAGACATCTATCATAGGAGATACTTAGAGTATTAGATAAATCTTATGTAATCATTATAGTATGAACACTTAGTTGTGTGTCTTGAATCTCGCGAGACAAAGTTATTCATGTAATGAGATAAGTTAGTTGTTCTGGTTAAATGAATAAAGTGTGATTATACTTTGATTACGTCTTGATTTATATTATGATAGAAAGCATTTATAATACTGCTATTATTGTCAAGTAATATTCAATGTTTAATGATAAACTTGTCTTGATTATAACAAGTCAAAGATTTGATTGCATAAGGTGATTTCATAACTGATGAATTCATTAAATGCATGATCTATTAACTTGTGAGTTCATTACCGAATGAAAGTCACAACTTGATTGCGTGAGATGGATTAGATACACGATTTATGGACCTCTGCAATAAATATGACCAAGACGAGGTTCTAGCAAGTAGAACTTGTGCCAATCATTATACATAAATGATGTACTAAATGGGCACAAGAGTTATCATCAAATACTTCATATGATTAATTGAAAGTTGTATTCAATTGAGATCATAAAACTGAGATTTAGGAATCACAGTGTGAAGTAAGAATATAAGGATACAAATCACTAAGCTATGATATGAGTGATAAGTATTGAAGTTGACATAATGGGAGACTTGTGGAAGTTGTACCGCAAATTAGGATGGAAGTTTAAAGCGCTAGACTACTTAAAACATTCGTAGTCATACTAAACTGTAGTATGGTCTGAACCGCAAATTGGCAGGACAGACGAATCTGAGCCAGAGCCGGATCCTGAAGTACTTGTTGAAATTTCAACTCGGCGACACGCCGGCTCCAAACGCGCTTTCGTCGGATTCATTGATGAGTCTCCAGAGCCAGAGTGCTCTGTCGATTTCCTAATGTACGACGCCTCGGCAGAGCTGACTGATGCCTACTCATATCCAAGTGAAGGAAGCTTCTCTGATGAGGGGTCCATTCGATCCATAGGGAATAACAGACTCGACACTGGCATGCTAGAATATAGCCCGAATTATCCTCACTTTGTACCTCCATATTGTGCCACGGTATCATGGCCGACATTGGAGGACTGGAGAGTCAGAAAACTCAGAACCAAGGCGCAGAGTCGGCAACCGCTGGGGCCCCTAGTGCAAATAGGGACCCGGCAGCCCGTCCGTCGGTACAAGTCCCTATTAGAGCCCAAGCCCTCGCTGTTGCCCTAACCTCTCTCGATGAGGCATTGGCAGCAACGATGACACTTCAGGATCAGGAGGCTTGGAAGACAAGGGTGAACGAGCTCAAGGTTCGGATAACAAACTTGCAAGCGTAGGTCAATGTTGAAAAGGAACAGATGATTGAGACAGAAGCCCGGCTTGTCCAGGAAGCCGCACGCCTCTGGGGAGAGTCGGATCTGATATACGCTTAGCGATTAAGCCTCGCCTACACGCGCCCACAGAGATACATGAGTCGGTTCCCCCTTGACTATCAAGGGCGAACGCTATTCAACAACCCTCACTAGTCGTCTCCCCCAGGATTCGCGCCTCCCAGAAAACCGGCTCCCTCACCACGCCAAGATCGCTTCCATACACCTCCCTACCACTTCGATAACCCCATGGCTAATGTCATGGAGGAAACTCAATACCTCACCAACGCGCCAATTCAGGGAGACACCCCAGTAGACCGTGTCGCCCGTGCAGCTGTCGACTTCCTCAGAACAGCTATCACGCAGTAGGGCCAATACTCACAAGGAGTCCCATACATACATGGAACTCCATATCGAAGTGTGAGCCGACAAGCAGAATCGTCGGCTCCAGCAGCCTTAGACAGCCAGCGCCACCATAAAGTACCTTTGACCCCTCCGGGAGGACTGAGGATCATGGACTTACCGGCTCCCAACACCAACCAACGTGTAGAGCTGGCAGCCGACCTTCCCCCACACGAACCAAACACCGAGTTCTTCAGAAGATCCATCACTACTGGAATCTGCTGGTTTTCCGTCAGCCATAGCTGACGGCAAAGGCCACTTTAACTAACGGCAAAGGCTTTGCCGTCAGTTTGCTGTCGGCAAAGAGACTGGCCACGATTTTATCGGCAAACAGGTTCTTTGCCGTCAGCTGGAATTCGACCGACGGCAAAGCCTTTGCCGTCAGCTAGGGGGCCAAGGCTGACGGCGTAGAGCCTTGACGGCAACGTCGTAAGCCCAGCCCCGTTAGAGGGTTAACGGCAGGCTTTGCCGTCAGCTGGCCCATAGCTGACGGCAACGGTTGCTGCTGCTGGTGGGCCATACTTGCCAGGAAAGCTGCAACCACTGCCAAGTGGGTCCCCTCTTTGCCGTCAGCCATGGGCCAGCTGACGGCAAAGCTGATAACCTGGGACATTTGGTCGTCCCAGAGTTGCCAGATTGAACAGGCTGCTGCCACGTGTCCTTCTTTGCCGTCAGCCCACCGACGGCAAAGGCTTTGCCGTCAATAAGCTGACGGCAAAGGCCCTCTCTGTTTTTTTATATTTAATTTCTGTTAATTCCCTGCATTTTCAAACAACAATATAAATAACACAATATATATTTTTGCCAGGCCCTAAACAGCACCACAAATGCATCACAAAGTAATTAAAGTGCAAACAACAAGATGGCATCACAAAGTTCATCACAAAGCATCACAAAGAATCACAAGTGCATCCGCAAGTACAAGTGCATTACAAAGTGCATTACAAAGAATCTAAGACTACAAGTAGAGTCCCTGGGGCATCCATCCATGTGCCATGCTGCTTTATCAAAATCTGCATAATGAGAAGAAGAAAGAATTTAGCGATAAGCAATTAGAAGAAGAAGAAGAAGAAGAAGAACAAGAAGAAGAAGAAGAAGAAGATGGAGAAAAAGAAAGAAGAGAAAAAGGAAGAATAAGAGGATTTGTTTCTTCTGAATCTATCTTTTTATCCTCTTTCTTCTTCTCTTATTTCTTCATCTCTTCTTTGTTCTTCTCTTCTGGTTTCTTTTGAAACTTTCTAAAGTAATTATGTCATTTTTGAGCTCTAATATCAACTAATTATGCTATTTTTGGTGTTATCAAGTAATTATGTCATGTTTGTACCAAATAAGAAAAGTCTATGTCATTTATGAGGTAAGTAAGCTAATTATGTATTTTTTTATGTAATTAAGCTAATTATGCAAATTTTTGCCTAACTAGAATTTACTAAGCTAACTAAAGCATGGCATAGTCTAAGTTGAGCTAAAAAATAAGAATAAGAAGGAGAGGAATAACTTACCAAATGCCAAGTCACGGAGGAGAAGCACCATCTCGGTTGGTCGCCGGGTTGGTAGGGCTCTCACCGGGAGAGGGACTGTGGGATGCGACTCTGGAATGATGCTGCAACAAGGCAAGAGTTGAAATATGTGGTTAGCATGGCAACATACAATGATATAAGACCATGCAAGGTTGGTCATTGAAAGGGAACTCACCGTTCCCACTGGAGAAGGCATCGGCGGAGGGGGTGGCAAACCTTGCTTTTCACACATAGCCTGCAAATTAGTTTTCGAGAAGTCAAAGAAATAGTCTTGTTGCTTCTCACACATAGCCTTGCTTCTCACACAACTGACTTACCGCAACGAAGTCGTGCATGGCCTTCGCATGGGCATTATTGCGTGCCCTCTCCTCCTCCAGCAGCCTCTGTGTATTCCGGTCCCTCTCCTCCAACAAGAGTCTGGTGGCCTCCCTCTCCTTCTCAAGTGCGGCCTGCAACCACTTCTCATCATCATCCATCCAGGGTCAAATGAACTAAATAAATAATGAAGGAAAACTAACCTCGATGGCAAGATCAACTGGCCTCGCGCGTTGCCGTATTACAGGAGCCGAGCTCGTTTGCCTCGCCTTGATCTGAGATAGAGTCTCAGTGATAGGGACGAAGCCATCAAACATGGCCACCGTGCCATGACTCTTACCGCCACCAGAGATCATCAACGCCTCCGCATCCATAGGATTCAGGCTCGGGTCAAAGTCAGGGCCGCGCAGTTGTTTGACAACCTCAGAATAAGACGTCATCTTGTTGTAGGCGGCCAGGCTTGTCTACGCCTACGGCCCGTCCCCCTCAGAATATGGTGTTGCCGTCTTGTACGAGCCCTTATGGGCCATGCCAAACGCGGCGTATCCCTGAGGCTCGGGCTGGTTATGGTGTTTGGCCAACAAGAAAAGGCAAAGAGTTAGTACAACAAAAATCATGCACAAATGAATTAATGATGAAAGAAAACAAGGCACACATACCCATTTTTTGGCGTATTGCTTGATGTTGGCATTTCCTTGGTGGTGTGCCACACCAACCAATTGGGCACGACGCTCCTTGGCCACATTGTGGGTGGTCAACCAAGCCTCTGTGCACCACTTGTCCACTATCATCTCCCAACAATCCATCTTATCGGCCAACCATCTCGGGGGCACCTAAGTATTGTAACTAGCCCTAACAAAACTAATAAAGAATGTAACTAAGGAATCTACGTACCTCCATGTACTCGGTCTTATCAGGGAAAAGCTTTCGACATTCAGCCTTCGTCTTCGGCTCGTTTTGCTTGGCGTACCAATCTCGAATGGCCTGAACACGCATCTCATGCCTCGTGTTATTCAATAATCTCTTGCACTCTTTCTCGAGGTTCTTCTTGGCCGCCTCCTACGTCCCCTCCTCGACCCTATGGTAACTCTGCAATTATGCCATATATATGCACAGATGAATAGGAAATAACGAGATATAACATTGGATATTGTATACTTTTTATTGGGTAAAATAATAGTTACCCAAAAATCAGCCAACACCTTGTCGTCCACGCTCGCGCAAACAACACCGTTCACGTGAGTGTTTTCCGGGAGCAGCGCGGCTTGGTAGTGCTCCCACTTGAGTCCTGGCTCAGGAACCATACCCTCCCCGGGCAACTGCACTATCCCGGGGCTACTTGGTGGAAAATAATGATATAAGGTACACAATAGACATCAACTTACTTCTCGCCATCTGGTGAAATCAACGCCCTGTGTTGCAACTCCAATCGGTCTGGAACTCGTGTCATACCACGTTGGTAGACCGGCTTGCTGGCAGACGGGCCCTCATCCTCCGCCTCAACCCCCTCATCCTCCACCTCAACCTCAGCCTCCACATCCGCCCCAGCACCCCAACTCCCCCACTCCTCGTGTGAGGGTGTCGGCTCCTGGACGGGAGGATCCTGCATCGGTGTCCGCTCCTGGACGGGAGGATCCCGCACCGGTGACACCCTTGTCTGCAGGGGTGAAGTGGCTGAGATTGAAGTAGCTGAGGGTGGTGGCGACTGGCTCCTATTAGGCAGCCTCCCTCTCCCGCGACCACATCCTCTGCCTCTCTTCTTTCCTCCGCCTCTCCCACGGGGCTCCTCGGTAAAGCTCTGCAACAACTGTCTCCGTAGCTGCCCAGGTGCTATCCTCAACTTATCCCCGCCTGCCATGTCTCACCACCTGCAACAATACATAGTTAAATACTTAGTACAAATTCAAAGACAATAATTAAATGAACAATAATAAATACATGAATAATTAAACAATTAATTAAATAATTAAACAACAATGTTTGGATGCATACAAAGTACTAATAGTCGGGATCATCTGTCTCTTCTCCATGGTCAACTGAAGCATAATCATCATCAGTATCACACGTGTCGTCATGAATGACATCGTCATCGGGTTCAGGGACATCATGTGGAAGGCCTTTTTGTAACCGATCAAGCATTGATAGCTCATCCGGATTGGTAACCTCTTATACTTCCACTTCTTCCTCATCATCACGTGATTCTTGTTCCTCCGTGTTCAGGGTGGACGTAGAGCAGTTCCGGAGACGACGTCTCACACCACGTGATTCTTGGAAGAATTCTCCATCATATGTTATTGGGTCAATTTGAGGTTCATAATCCTCTTCGTTTGGTGGAGGTGGTCTAAGATGGGGCGGCACATCGTACACGACATACCAACCTTCCAGGTTCTTAACACTTTGACGACTGTATGGCAGATAAAAAACTTGGGTGGCCTGTTGAGCCACAATAAAGACATCATCACCGCTTAACTTCCTGTCTTGTCGGATTTCGACTAGCCCAACATGTTCATGAGTCCGTCTTGTCTTAGTAGGATCAAACCAATGACATTTGAACACAACAACATTTGGAGGATTTTTCACCATAATAATGAAGTTCGTAAACTTCTTCAAGTCTTCCATAATACTGGACACCTCCCTCGCCTATAGCAGAGACACCGGAATTGGTTGTTTTTCGACCGGGCATTGAAAGCTCTTTGCTAGCAGTACGAAAGCGATACCCGTTGATGTCGTACTTCTGAAATGTCTGGACCTTAAAGTCAAAACCATTTGCTATTTGTCTCAATTCATCGTCGACTTGATCATCTGAACTAGCTATTTTTTTGAACCAAGAGATGAAACCGGGATAGCCGCCTCCTGTCTTTTCAAGAAGTTCATACTCGAGAATGGATTCTTTTTCGATTGCAACACCATTCGAGAATTGTTCGACGTATCGACTGTATCAATTAATAACAGTTGTTAGACACAAAACTTGTTAAAAGTTGCGAAACAATGTATCGAGGACTTACTCGATGTACGGCCGAACTTCTGTTAAATTGTTCAATATATACATCGTTAGCGTGCGCCACTCCTCGACGCCCAGCAACTTTGATTTTCCCACACTAGAAGGAGCGAGCTTCCCTTTGAAGAGGCTGAGTTTGGATTCACGTCGTTTGGGGTCGCCCACATTGTACCGAGGCTTTGGATTATGCAAGTTGTGCAAAGTGATACCATAGTGTGCTGTTACGAAGTTTGCCGCCTCCTCGGTAATGAACGCCTCGGCCATCGATGCTTCAATTCTACGTTTATTTTTACATTTTGCTCTAAGTGTCTTCTGCATTCTTTCAGTTGCGTAGCACCAACGATTTTGCACAGGGCCACCCAATCTTGCCTCGGTCGGGAGATGCAAAATCATGTGTTGCATCGGATTAAAGAAGCCCGGTGGAAAAATCTTCTCTAACTTGCAGAGCAACTCAGGCGCCAACTCTTCCATGTCATCTATCACGGCACGCGACAACTCTTTAGCACAAAGAACACGGAAGAAATAACTTAACTCTGCCAATACTAGCCATTCAGACTCTGGGATATAGCCGCGCAACATCACCGACATTATCTGCTCAAGCCATATGTGCCAATCATGACTCTTGAGCCCAAATTTTTTCATTTTTTCAATGCTCGCTCCCCTCGCTAGATTCGCAGCATACCCATCAGGGAACAACAACTTTTGTTGCACCCACAAGAGGATTTCCCTTATTGCTCCCTTCTCAAGATTGTACCAGGCAGGTGGCTTGGACTAATTTTTTCTTCCTTTCGGTTGTCGCATGTTTAGTGATGGCCTATCACAAAGAGTCTCCTGGTCAACTCTAGCCTTTGTATTATCTTTGCCCTTATCAGTGCCGAAAAATGTGCCAAGAAGGGACTCGGCGATATTCTTTTCATTGTGCATCATGTCAATGTTGTGTGGTAGTAAGAGGTCTTCGAAGTAGGGGAGATCCCAGATGCATGGCTTGTGGGTCCAGGCGTGTTCCTCATTATAACCCAAGAAATACCCTGGACGGTTTGGATCAGGCTCCATAGATTTTAACTATTCATGAATTTGTGTGCCCGTCAACGCAGGTGTTGCCGAGTGTTTGACAACTTTACCTTTCATGAAATTCTTCTTGTCTTTTTTGAATGGATGGTCCATAGGCAAGAACTGTCTATGCAAGTCAAAGAAGGAATACTTTCCACCCTCCGGCAACCAATGAAACTTAAGAGCTGCTTTGCATTGTGGGCATGGGAATCTTCCATGCACACACCAGGCAACGAAAAGAGCAAATGCCGGCAGATCATGCAACGAGTATTGGTACCAAACATACATTTGAAAGTTCTCTTTCTTAGCTGCGTCGTATGTGTTGACCCCATTCACCCAAGATTCTTTCAAGTCATCCATCAGCGGTTGCATGTACACACTCATATTCTTCCCCGGATAGTTTGGCCCTGGAACTATCAACGTCAGAAATATGTGCTTTCTTTGCATAATGGATGATGGTGGAAGATTGAGCGGAATAACAAACACAGGCCAACAACTATATTGGTTAGACGTCATACCAAAAGGATTGAACCCATCGAGACCGATGGCGATTCGGCAATTCCTTGGTTCTTTAGCTTTTTCCGTATGTTTACGATCAAATGCCTTCCATGCGTCACCATCCGAAGGGTGTACCAACATCGGATCTCCGTTTTCATCTAATTCTTTCCTAATTCCATGTTTGTGCCATGTCATCTGTTTTGTTGTTTCTTCGAGCATGTAAAGTCGTTGAAGTCTTGGTAGGATCGGCAGATACCGTAGAACACTCACAGGGATTTTGCTCTGTTTCTTCTCACCTTCACCGTTTTCTACCTCAACATATCTGGAGGACTTGCAAAATGGACAATATATTTCGTCCTCATACTCTTTCCTAAATAAGGCACATCCTTTCTCACAAGCATGTATCTGCTCATATGGCATCTTGAGTGCACTAAGGATTTTGTCTGACTCATATAGGTTTGAAGGCATAATATGACCTTCGGGTAGAAACCGCCCAAATAGGGTCATCATTGAGTCAAATAGGTCTCTTCCAATGTTGAATTGGGATTTCAGAGCCATTACTTGTGCGATGGCATCTAGCTGAGAAATCTTAGTGTGCTCGTGAAGAGGACGTTTTGAAGACTCCAACATGGCATAGAAGGCCTTTGCGGATTCCTCCATCTCTTCGTCCTTGTTCCGAGCATCATCAAAATCATTCACCATGTCTTCAATCCCTGTACCATAATCGTCGGTGCGCCGACGCAACACCTCGTCTCTGTTACGTTGGGCCGACTCACCATGAAATGTCCTCAAGGTATAGCCGGGAGTAAAACCACGCATCTGCGGGTGTTTACCCATTACATCCTTTGTCTGTCGCGAATAATTCTTGCACTTAGTGCAGGGGCACCATGTTTTTGGCTGGCCTTTAGAAAATGCCGTTTGCAGGAATTCATAGGTTTTGCTCAACCATTCATTGGTCATGTCTTTCTGACTAGGGTGACCGGAGTACATCCATTCACGATCAGTCATTCTGTCAAGCTAGCTCTATAGTATCCACATATGAACAATATAAATTATCAGTTCATCAAGTATGTCAAATTAATTATGGTCATTTTTTAATCATGGTTAAAACAATTGGATGCACGGCATGCACACCTACCAGCTACTAGGTAAAGATGGGTCCTAATCCCACCCGAGTATGTGTAGATTGGGTCATTTTCCCATGCTCTGCTCCCGATCCAACGCAAAATTTCGGCAGCACCTCCCCACTGTTCTCCTAATACATGTCTCGGAAACTAACCGAGAGGATGTGTACTCGGAGAACAACAAGGAGACGCTGTCGAAACTCTGCATCGGATCCGGAACAAAGCATGGGAAAATGACCCAATCTACACATACCCGGGCTGTCCATGGATAACGTTGGACAATTCAAAAGAATCACCGTTATAAATATGCAAATGCATGCATAGTTATAACCGTACCCCTTTCGAATGGGAGAAGCATATTGGTTACGTGAAGACTTTGCATTTAAATACTAAAACTACCTATCTAGATAGTGTCATCGGCACGAAGGCCGGAACAGAGCAATATAAAGGAGGGGGAGGAGATGACATGATTAACAAAATTACTATTCTTTTTCAAACTAATACTAACATAATTAAGCATTGTCATAGTTGCTAGACTTCTAGACTTGTAGGCATTGTCTCTGTTGCTTCCCCAAGTCACATAATGACTAAGCAAAATAAATTTGAATTTGGATCAACATGATGTATGAGATTTTTTATAGTTTATGATTACCACTGGTTTCCCTGGTGACTCTTCTGTTTGTCCATTCTTTTTTGGTTGCCATGTTTTTCTAGTAGAGATCGTTCAGTTTTTTTCTTGCGTGTGTCACTTGAAGTGTGGATGCAAATATTATAAGTAACATTAAGCTTCTACTAATGCACTACTTTGTAACTAAATGCAACAAAGGTAATGCTATTTTTTAACAGAAGTAACAAAGGTAATGCTATTTCCTAACAAAGGTAATGCAATGGAACATCTATGTAACTATTTCTTGTTAATTGATTGCATTCCATATTGTTTTCTTTATGTTTCATTATAGTCAAGAAACTATTGGAATGCAACTAGCAGACATGATGGACTAGTGGTTCATTTGTTCAAACGGTCGATTCTACATCTGTGGACAAGTGGTCTCCAAGCCTAAAAATTGCAAAAAAAAATAAAAAAACAGAGGAGGTCAGTTCTCACCTGAGTATGGCGACGGCAGGCCTACGGTCAACTTCTGCGGCTCACGGACGGCGGCGCGGGCAGACACGGCGCGAGTCACCTGTGGATCTCGGGTTAGGGATCGGGGGAGGAAGAGAGAGGAGTAGGGGAGGGAGACTGTCTTACTGGGGAGGGGACGGCCTGATGAGCGGCGGCGGTGGAGGGTCTCGGCCGGGACGGCGTCCGCAGCCCAGGGCCGGCGACGGTGGAGGGTCTGGGAGGGGAGGCCTCGGGGGCGGGGCGATGGCGGCGGCTCAGGGCGGGCCTGCTGCGGGGCCACGACGCGTGGTCGCGGCGGGGCTGGCCCGGGGCGGCGGCAACGAGTTGGGGCCCGGGGCGGCGGCGGCGAGTTGGGGCGGGCGCGGGTCGACGACGGCGGCGGGTCGGGAGAGCTAGGTGAGAGAGGTGAGAGAGATAGGATAGGGCCGGCTAGGTCGTGCCACGGGGGGATAACTACCAGGCTATGCCGTCAGCCAGCTGACGGCATAGCCACACGTTAGGCTTTGCCGTCAGCTGGCTGACGGCATAGCTGGCTCCCGTTAAGCAGTGATCGAACGTGGGCCAGGTAAGTTCCCTATGCCGTTAGCCGACCTATGCCGTCAGTCTTTTTCGTCTTTGCCGTCAGCTGGCTGATGGCTTAGATAGAGCGAACGGCATAGGTTTTCTATGCCGTCAGCCGAGTCTATGCCGTCAGCTTTCTGTTTGGCTGTGGGCAAAGCCTCTTTGCCGTCAGCCCCGTGAAATAGCTGACGGCAAAGCCAAAGGCTGACGGCAAATTATGTTTTTCCAGTAGTGCAAGGGCAATCGATGTCTAGCACCGGCTTTGAGGAACACACGCTTGCCACCAGATTTCAAAGGTCCGCGCAAAATCCCAAACTACATGGCTTACATGGACCCGACGGCTTGGATCGAAACCTATGACCTCGCCATGGATATGCTGCATGCTGGCGAAGAACTCTGCGCCCGATACTTCACAATGATGTTGGAAGGTCCGGCTCGCACATGGTTCTGAAATCTCCCAGAGAATTCCATCACCTCTTGGACGGATCTCAAAGAGAAATTCATCAAGAATTTCCAGCGGACCTGCCGGCGAGCCACAACAATAGTCGACTTGGAGCAGTGCGTCCAGAAAGAAGGAGAGTCAGCCCTAAGCTGGGCACAACGAGTCGCAGATATAATCCATTCCCCAGACACTATTACTGCGCAGACAACAGTCATTGTCCTGGAAAGAAACTGCAAGTTCGAGCCTCTAGTACACAAGCTCGGCCGACTCAAGAGGACGATCAGCAACATAGGAGAGCTCATGAATGCGGTCATCAAGTATGCCGAGTCTGACAAAACCAAGGATGCCGATCCGTAAGAAGATAAAGTCTACCCAGAGTAAAAAGAGTAACGACAAGGGGTCACAGAATCAGAATCAACCAGGTAAACAACGGCTCGATCAGAATACTTCTGACTTGGTAGCCAACACAAGTGTCGGCTCCCAAAGGCAGAAGCAGGGGCACAACGACTACCGCGACAAGCATGAAAGAAATTTCTGACCCCCAGTTACTTTTGAAGAAGCTGTGAAAAGACCTTGCCTGTTGCATAGCAAACCCGACCGTCCAGCCAGCCATACTTGTGAACAATGCAAACTTCATTAAGGAGTTCCAAAGGCGTGGAGGCCAGGGCCCCCTGGGTCAGGTGGTGGATTCGGTCAAAACAGTAACAACCAAAAATTTGGTTAGCAAGGAGCCGACGCAGCACCATAGTACCAAGGATCCCAGGGAGGAGGACAACAAAACCAATCGGGGCGCGTTGGATACCAATCAAACCCAAAACATCTCCAAGATCACTCGACTTATCATGTCTTCACCACCAGCAGCTGCCGGAGGGATAGGAAGCTACAACAGAGATCCGCCATGTCCATGGCCACAGAGCAGGCTTGTCCCAGGTGGCTTAACTAGTCTGAGCCGCCGATCACCTGGACAAGGGACGACCACCCCCCTGTGGTAGAAAAACCCAGGTTCTCTAGCCCTGGTAGTTTCGCCACAGATTGGATGCTACACACTGGACAAAGTGCTCATGGACGGGGGAAGCATCATCAACATCCTTTATTATGAGACCTTCCGTAGTATGGGACTGACCCACAAATAGCTGCAAACCTCCAACACCGTGTTCCATGGAATAGTCCTAGGGAAGTCGTCAAGGCCGATAGGAAAAATCTACCTAGAGACAGCCTTTGGAACTCCTGAAAATTTCTGCTCCAAAATCATACCCTATGAGGTGGTGAAGCTCGAGAGACCATATCACGCCATCCTAGGCAGACCGGCTTATGCCAGGTTCATGGCCCGGCCATGTTATGTTTACTTGAAACTGAAAATGTCGGGTCCTTATGGCCCTATCACAGTGGATGGAAGTCGGTCCAGAGCTACGGAGTGCGACGAGAAGCACGTCAAGTTCGCAGAGTCGGCCTGCGCCAAAGAGGACCTATCAGAATTCCAGGAGAAGGTAGACCCGGCAGACACCACCATCCTGAAGAAACCGACTCCTGACAACAACCCCAAGTTCCAACCGGCTCAGGACACGAAGAAAGTCGACTTTGTCCCTGGGGACGCTTCCAAGCAGTTCATCATTGGGATAGAGCTATCTGACAAATAGGAAAACGCGCTCATCAAGTTCCTCCGTGAGAATCGGGACATCTTTGAATGGAAACCTTCTGACATGCCAGGTGTCCTGAGGGAACTCGCTGAGCACCACCTACATATTGATCCTCAACTAAAGCCGGTCAAGCAATTCCTTCGTCGCTCCAATGATAAAAGGAGGAACGCCATTGTGGAAGAGATAGCCCGGCTCCTTGCCGCCGGGTTCATCATGGAAGTTTTCTATCCGGAGTGGCTTGCAAACCCGATCCTCGTTTTAAAAAAGAACGGTACCTGGCGTATGTGCATCGACTACACTGACTTAAACAGGGCCTGCCCAAAGGATACCTTCGCACTACCCCACATCGATCAAATCATTGAATCTATTGCAGGATGCGAGCTCCTGTGTTTCCTTGATGCCTACTCCGGTTACCACAAAATCAAGATGGCCCTCGAGGACCAGGAGAAAACAACTTTCATCACTCCCTTTGGCATTTACAGCTACACTTCTATGCTGTCAGAACCCTCCGTTAGGTAATGTGCTAGGGTTAGCAAGTCACTTGCATCATGTTAAAAATTTCAAAGAAATCATTTGAAATCAAATTCAAAAGCAAAATGGGAGAAGGAAACCCCCCCAGATGAATTAATTCAAAAGGCCAGATAAAAATCTTCTCCAAAAATTCATGTTAGAATTTTGAAAAGTCTTATAAATGAGTGTGATCACATATCAAGTGATGTGGGACCCACCCCATGCTCATGGATTTTTCAAATATTCAAACAGTGCCTTGGAATTAATCAAAAACCCCTATTTGAGTTAAGATTCAAATTATTTGAATTTTAAAAAGTGCCAAACTTTATAAGTGGCTAGCTATTATAATATGAGGCCATATAAAAAGTTTCAGCATTTTAAAAAATGCCCAGCTATTTAATTTAGCAAGGCCAACATATAACAGAAAAATAAAACAGAGAGAAAAGGAAAAGGAGCTTACCTGGCCATTTCGGCCCAACTCGTCGCCCCCCTGGCCCAAGCCCACCTGGACCCCCCTAGTCTTCTTCCAGCGCGTCGGCAAGGAGCTCGGTGGCCGGCATGCCGCGGCCGCCACGCCACCTGCCTGCCTGGCGCCTCCCGAGCCTTCTAGCCACGCCTGCAGACGCCTCTCGGCCGTCCCGTTCCATTCCCCCCCTCCGGAGCTTCTTCCCCCTCCTCCTACGCTCGATTCCATCGCCGCCCGAGGACCGCCGTGGAGCACGCCGCCGAGTCCACGCAGCCACCGTCGTCCCCGAGCCGTGCCACCGTGTCCAGAAGAACCGAAGCAGACGTCTTCGCCATTTCCCCCATTCAATCGAGCCCGAGCGCCTCAGCAGACGACGCCAGCTTCATCGAGACCTCGTCGGAGCCGCAGATCGCCGTCGCAAATTACTCCGGCCACAGAGCTCCTCCGACCACACCACCGCCTCCACTGCAACCGTGGTGAGCTTCTGCTTCACCCCATCTATTCTATGGTTGCCCCCTTGGCCTGTACCGCCTTTTGCCATGGAAGCCGGGGCACCTCGCCGCCGGGAAGTTCCTCGCCGCACAACCTTGGACCCCAGAACCCCACGGTCATGTCTTTCGCAAACCCCAAGCACTGCTGCTTCGTTTGATCCCAGCCCCGCTTCAAATGGCGCCTTGTAGCATTTTCCACCTCGCGTCCGTGCCCCTGTTGCCGCAAATCTCATCGCCGGCGAGCGTACAGAGCACCCCAGCCTCTCCGACCGGTCCCAATCGACGCGCGTTGACGAGGGCTTCAATCTGGTGGAAGCTGCGCTCGATTTGGACCACGGGAGCACCCTTCCCGTACAACGCCGCCGCACTGGTGGCCACCGGCGGCTCAACGCCGGCAAGTCCGATGTGGCCACGGTCATTAGGAGTTAACCACCCCCCTAATGACCCCCAGAGCCGATGACAAGTGGGCCCATGGCCTTAATTCCCCCCCGGTTAGTTAACCCAGTGACCGGGTTAATTAACCCAGTGACTGACACCCCGGCCCCACTGGTCAGACCCCCCCCCCCCCCCTGACGTCACCCGTGCGCAAGCATGACGCAGTAAATGAATTTTCCAGAATAAAAAGAGTTCAAGAAATTCTAGAAAATCCAGAAAAAGGCTGAAACTTTGGAAATTCATAGAAAATTCATATCAACTCCAAATTTAACAAATAATATATGAAAAGTGATCAGGAGAAAATAAGCTATCCAAATATCCAACTTTCAACTTTGTTTGAGTTGAATTTAAAATGTGATCAGTAGCATTTGCTATTTGATTTAAATGGAATTAAATCAAATTCTTTTCAAATGCTTTTGCAACTTGAACCATGGCAACATACTACATTTCAATCACACATCAGAGGCATATCATACACATTTCAAAATGTTTAAACTTAATCAAACAATGTCATATGCAACTTGACTAGATTGAATTCAAATTGGAGTTTGAACTTGCAATTCAAATTGCAATATACTCCATTTAAATGGAATTTCTTCACACATCAAAGCATATACATCAAGTTTCAACCTTCCATCATGTGATTGTGCATTGTATTTATTTTGCTACCTTGTTTGTTGTTTTTCGAGTAGAGGTGGAACCGGAACAGGAGGCTGCCCCCTTCGTTGAAGACCCCGAACCCGAACCTCGTCAGCAAGGCAAGCAAAACCCCATTGATCATGTCGATAAAATCCCACTTCCCTCTCATGTCTCGCTTATGCATTGTTTAGGATGATTACCATGATGCGTTTCTACCGCATAGATGAATCCTTTGCATGACCTATCATTTTGTCACAGTAGTAAGCAAACCACAATCCTAGAAAATGTAGGAGTTGATTGATATCATGTGGCCCCTGCAATTGTTACTGCTTATTGCATGCTTAGAGTGATACAATGATGTTACTGTTATGTGAGTCGGGATGGTAGTGACCATGATGATGATGGTAGAAAGGTGTTGGTGAATCTACGCTAATACAAGGTGAACGATGAGAGGCTGTGTAGGAGTACACGGCGGGTTGTCTCGTTGAACACCGCCCTAAGTCCGAGTTCTTGTGTGGTGATCCAAGATGAAGAGTACAACCACACATTGGGCTCACGGACCCCTCTCAGCTTACTAACTCATCCCTTTCGATGTCCAGATGTCGCAATAGTTCGGAGTTCTGGTAGGTCTGTGGCCTGGCTGCTAAGTGAGAGAATGGCTCACCCGAGACCGGCTTATGCACCACACACACATCACTTGGGTCCACTTCGGTAAACCGGCTGGGTTCACGATAGTGGTAGCCAACCCAGGTAGGCGGCTTTCTTGGACTAGATAGGCTATGAGGTAACAGTTGTGGTGAGCATCCTCGCTGGCACCCCTTGAATGGTGTCGAGATAAAAGGCGGTAAATGATGATCATGTGTGTGTAGCGGTAAACCCCTGCAGGGTTAACAAAACTATTCGAATAGCCGCGTCCGCGGTTAAGGACTGCTTGGAAAGCTTAGCTTGATTATTAGACAACTTGAACTGGATACTTCTAAAACACACCAAGATAAGTGTGAGTGCTATGGCGTGCTTTCTCGTGGGGAAGTCGAGGAAGGCACCATAGTGGTGTAATTGGTTGGAGAAAGTAGTGGACTCCTGTACGCTTCTTACCTCAAGTCTGGTACTCGTAGTTCA
The DNA here is from genome assembly GCA_950022295.1 of Bromus sterilis. Classification (NCBI taxonomy): domain Eukaryota; kingdom Viridiplantae; phylum Streptophyta; class Magnoliopsida; order Poales; family Poaceae; genus Bromus; species Bromus sterilis. The sequence goes on along the minus strand of OX465597.1, from coordinate 317,820,655 downwards.
GGACTAGCCAAGTCAAAGCTGACACTTCTGCAAGTGAAACCCCACCTCCCTTTACCTTGATACATGTGCATGAGTAGTATAGCTCCTATGTAAGTCTTGCTGAGTACGACTTTGTACTCACGTTTGCTTAATCTATGTTTTAGATGAACCCACTGACCCCGAAGGTGGCTTCTTCATCGAGCTCGACGACTGAAGATCAAGCTAGTCTAGTCCCAGTCAGACGACTGGTTCCCTCGTGGAGGGCTTGTGTTTAAATAAGGCTTCTTAAGCCATTTGTTAAACTTGTCTGTACTCAGACCTACTTTGCTTCCGCTTGTTTGTTGTAATGTTGGATCACATGCTTGTGATCTCTGTGTGCACTCTGTGAGAGTTATCAATAAAATGTATACTTTATAGAGAATTGCAATGATACCTGCTGTTCATACAAGGTATGTGTGCTGCGTGTATGTTTATAACATGCATGTCTTTGTATGGGTTTTCGAGACCTTAGTTGTGATCTGGCTGGCGGTCTTTCATACACCAAGTGGCCCTTAGATGTGCGCAGCTTGGGGCATCACGATGCGATTGCTCGAGACTCCGTCTCGTGCACACTTTGTGGTATGATCGAGCCCGCCCTAGACCCCGACTAAGTGGTCGGGCTGGAGTAAGTCTATGTAAGAGTTATGAGATAGTCGATAGTATGGTTGAGGCGACTTGTCTTTGAATATGGGAGTTCATCACCCATATCATTAGACTTGTGTGCGGACGATGAGGACCCATCTCAGTTGATCATCCGGCCTGGATGGGATGCCCCTCACGTACGATGCTTTCCGAGAACGTTCTGTGCTTGGCCTTGTCTGCTTAGACAAGTGGGTACGGTTCTCGGCTCTCCATATGACTATGTCATAGCGGGACTTGCATACGCTAACCCGGGTCCCGACATATGCCCTTCGGCTTGAAGAATGCAGGGGCCACATATCAACAGACGGTCCAGAGTTGCCTCAAGGATCAAATTGGGCGCAATGTGCACACTTACGTGGATGATATAGTCATCAAGTCACAGATTGCCGACTCACTCATCAGTGACCTCCAAGAGACCTTCAAGAATGTGCGCAAGTACCAGATGAAATTAAACCCGGCCAAGTGCACCTTCGGGGTTCCTGCAGGAAAGATCCTTGGATACATAGTATCAGAAAGAGGCATTGAGGCAAACCCAGAGAAGATCAATGCCATCATGGCTCTCCAGAAGCCGGCCTCTGTGAAGGGAGTCCAACGACTCACAGGATGCGTAGCTTCCCTAAGTCGGTTTATCAGCCGGCTTGGGGAAAAGGCAATCCCCCTGTACCGACTCTTGCGAAAGTCAGAAAAATTCGTCTGGGATGACGAAGCCGATCAAGCCTTGGAAGCACTAAAGAAGCAACTGTCCCAGTCCCCGATCGTGGCGGATCCCAAGCCAAAAGAGCCAATGCTACTCTATATTTCATCCAAAAACCGAGCAGTCAGTGCCTTAGTTGTGGTTGAACGTATGGAAGCCGGCAAAGAGCACCCTTTGCAGAGACCAGTGTATTATGTTAGTGAGGTCTTGACTTCATCGAATCAACGCTACCCTCATTGGCAGAAGCTAGTTCTTGGTGTGTTCATGGCGAGACGGAAGCTCAAGCATTATTTCCAGGAGCACCCCCTAAATGTTGTCAGCTCAGCACCGCTTACAGATATCATCCAAAACCGTGAGGCCATGAGAAGGATTGCAAAGTGGGCTATAGAGTTGGGGGCTTATCACATCAAGTATGAACCACACACGGCCATCATGTCCCAAGAACTAGTCGACTTCATCAATGATTGGGCCGAAATCCAAGCACCTCCAGAGAAGTCGATAACCAAATACTGGATGATGCACTTCGATGGGAGTCGGCAGCTCCAAGGATCAGGAGCCGGCGTGGTCCTCACCTCCCCCAAAGGATAACAATTTTGCTATGTCTTGCAGCTACAGTTCACTTGCACCAACAACGCAGCAGAATGTGAGGCTATACTCCATGGACTGCGGTTGGCCCGTGAGATGAACATAAGCCAGATCCGATGCTATGGCGATTCTGACCTTGTTTCTCAGCAAGTGTCAGGAAGGTGGAACTCCAAAGATGCTACCATGGCGGCCTATCGGCGTGAGGTGGAAAAACAAGCCGGTTTCTTTGCTGGGTACCAAGTGGACTACGTGGAACTCAAGCTAAACGAATCTGCGGATGCTCTGTCCCGACTCGGCTCTCAACGAAAGCCGGTTCCACCAAATGTGTTCCTCGACGTCCTAACAAAGCCGTCCGTGCAAATACCAATATAGCAAGACATAGCAGAGCCGGATCCAGAACTGGCTCTGGTGGCTGCAATACATGCTACCCTCTCATGGGTTGTGCCATATTTGGACTTCAAAACCCGGGGAATCCTACCAGCTGACGAGGTAGAGGCCAGGCAAATCGTCAGAAGAAGCAAATCTTTTGTACTCATCAACGGTGAGTTACATCGGCGAAGCCCTACAGATGTCTTTCAGAGATGTGTGTCACTAGAAGAAGGCAGAGAAATCCTCAATGAGATACACTCTGGAGACTGCGGGCATCATGCCGGCTCTCGCTCGCTGGTGGCTAAAGCCTATAGACACGGATTCTACTGGTTCACAGCACATGCGGATGCAGAGGATATAGTCAGGAAACGCTATGCAAAGCAAGCACATGTGCTGGCTCAAGAACTCAAGATGATTCCAATCACTTGGCCATTCGCGGTGTGGGGTCTCGATATGGTGGCCTTTCAAAAGGTCACCCAACAAGACTACACATTTGCTGGTGGCAGTCGACAAATTCACCATGTGGGTTGAGGCAGAGCCGGTTAGCAAGTGCGATGCAGAGACGACACTAAAATTCCTGAAAAATATAATATACAGGTTCGGCTACCCCCCATAGCATCATCACTGATAACGGGTCTAACCTGTCAGAGGGGGTTATGCAGCGATTCTGTCAAAAAGAACACATCCAACTCGACCTTGCGCCAGTGGCTCACCCACAAACCAACGAACAAGCCGAGCGAGCCAACCAAGAGTTGCTTCGAGGCATCAAACCCCGACTCTTCATTCCTTTGGAGAGGACGCCGGGTTGCTGGGAGGAAGAATTTCCCTCAATATTGTGGAGCATCAGGACGACTCCTAACAATTCAATAGGCTATATGATCTTTTTCCTGGTCTATGGAGCCGAAGCCGTTCTCCCAAGTGACATTCGTCACGACTCACCACGAGTCACAGATTATGTAAAAGCCGATAATGAGAAATCCATGCAGGACGCCTTGGACGTTCTTGATGAAAAACGAGAACTAGCAGCAGCTCTGTCATGGTGTTAACACAACAGATGTCCGAGTCATCGAACTTGTAGTGAGGCCTTTGCTGCGAGGTGGTATCAAGGAGAGAGTCGACATAGACACGGTACTCGGCGATTTACCTAGGTTTCGGCCCTCTTTGTTCTCGAGGTAAAGACCTACTCCTGCTTATTATTATTGAGGGGTTTCCGGCTTGTCGAAAGGACTAGCTGGTTTGCAGATTACAAGGGTTTGTTGGCTCGTAACTTGTGTCTCGGGGAGATCTACGTTACGAGTCGCGCATTGGTGGTTTGTGTGTTGAGTTGAGAGTTGATCCTGGCGCCCCGAACCCTCGTCTTATAAAGGTGTCGGGTTCAAGAGTCCATGGATCCGATTCCTACTTGAGGTGGAATCCTATTCTATGTCTACTTTACAAATAGGCTACGCGCTATACAAGGTAAGTTGAATTCCTTCTTGGGCTTCAAGCTTGTCTTCTTGGCGCGTCTCCCTCTGGGCCGGGTCTTGTCTTCGTGGGCCTTCACGTATAAGACGGTCTAGAGAGTTGTGATCTAATTCCAGGTTATGGGCTTGGTCCATCCCCCCGACATTAGCCCCCAGGATTGGTATGATGCTTTAGTCTTCATGAAAATCTTCGGTTGTCTGGAAGATCTTCTCAGTGCCGACTCTTATAGTCGAACCGACTTGAGTCTTCAAGAAATGTTATGTCGGCTTGTGCTTTTTAAAGAGCTGACACCGACTTATACTTCGAGGAGCTAACGCCGGCTTGTGCTTCGGGGAACTGACGCCGGCTTGTGCTTCAGGGAGCTGACGCTGACTCATATTGATTTGCTTGGTTAGTCGGCTGAATCCGACTTCCATTATCGCTAATATTATTGTATTTTTTTATTCGAACCGTCTTATCCCGATCGTGGCGGCGCAATCAATGCCTTGTTATATTTGCTCCAAAAATCGAGGGATTTCCTGCCGTTAGCTATCAGTGCACGGCGCCTCGGGTTTCGGGTCGTTTTTCCTTATAAATACAGGCTCCTCCCTGCCCGTTAGGTCTTCATCTCATTCCTCTTTCACTTCTTCTTCTTCCTCGAGCCAGAGCACGAGCGCGAAGTTCCTCACCGCCGTTCTTCGGGCCGTCGGACCTTGGAGCTAGTGACAGAAGTTCTGGGGCCGTGCCACTCCCACGCGTCGTCCAGGTACGCTTTGCTCCATCTCGGCATTTGTAAATTTTTCGCTCGTCGCCATTATCGGAACACCTTGAGATTTTTCTTCCATATATCAGTTTTGATACTGATAGATGTGTAGTGCGTGTCCGTAGATAAGTTCTTTGCACCCTAGGTGATTCACATGACGTGCAATCCCATCGCGAGCTATTTGCTGTGATGTATCTCTCCGCCGCTTTTTTACAACCTTTTGGTAGATTTGTTTTTAACCTGTTTTTAGGTTTTGTTAGATCTGTCCATTTTCCGGTAGATTGCAGAATCTGTTTGTGCAGATATAAGCCAGCTTTCGCCTGTCTTTGTAGTTTCTTAGCCGGTGCCGACTCTTGTCCTATGTTCATAGTTAGATTACCGCCTTTAACGATTTCCTTACTCGTTTAGATCCGAGTCACTTGTCATGGTTAAATCCAGCGCCCCGGCTAAGGGTGGGAAGGCAACAGCTGGTCGAAGTAGGCCCCCCGCTAAGAAGAAACCTCAGAGGTCAATTGGGGGCCGAGTCTTGTCACCGAGAAGAAGTTGAAGGAATTAGAGGAGGAAGGTCTCCTTCATTCTCAAGAAGAGATAAAATGGCGTGCTCCTGGCAATGAAAGTCGGCCAACGCCTAAAAAGGGCAAAGTCATTGTCTTTGCGGATCATGTGACTGGGGGGTTTGGGCCTCCCGGGTCCAGATTTTTCAGAAGTGTGTTGCATAATTATAAGTTGCATCCACAAGATTTGAGCGCCAATTCATTGATCAATATTTGTCGCTTTCAAGTCTTCTGCGAGATTTATCTGCAGAGGAGACCATCTCTCGGTCTTTTTGCCGAGTTTTATTATTGCAAGCAGCAAACTGAAAAGAGTGGTGGCCAGGCTTTGGAGTGTGGATGCATCACTATTCAGAAGCGTGCTAATACGATTTTTCCAGCTCCTAGGCCGGCCAGCAAAGTTAAGGATTGGAAAAGGTCATATTTCTGCTGCACTGTGAAGGTGCCTGATGGTGAGCATCCTTTACTTGGCTTTCGTGAAAACTGGCTCGTATTTCACGATTGTTTGAATCTTTCCCCCATGGATGAGATGGTGAAGAAGAACAAGCCGCTCATTGCTCGGCTCAAGGCTTTATTAGCCCATGGACTAGCCGACACAGATCTGGTCCGGTGTTGGGTAGGTTGGCAGGTGATACGTCTCAAACGTATCGATAATTTCTGCTCGCTCCATGCATGTTTTTTGTGATATTGCTATGATCTAGATACACTTTCATACACTTTTGATCATATTTGGACTAACCTACTAACTCAGTGCACCCCAGTGCCAGTTCCTGTTTTCTGCTGTTTTTCTATTTCAGTTTTCCCCCATATAAAAAGTTCTCCAGTCCCCATATAAAAAATTCTCCAAAAAACCGGGAAAAATCAGATAAAAAAAATCAGCGTGTCGGAAGACTCCAGAAGCCCGAAGGAGGGCCAGGGGGCCACCACCAGGCACCCAGGCGTCCACCGCGCCATGGGGGCGCCTGGGCCCCTGGTGGCCCCCTTGGCTGCCCCCCTTCGCCTATTTATTCTCCGTCACGGGGAAACTCCGAGGACAGAACCCTATTTTGCAAATTCTCCTCTGTTCCGCCGCCGCTGCGCTTCCAACATCGGGAGCACCTTCAGGACCCTTCCCGGCACCTTGCCGGAGGGAGGATCGAACTCCGGGAGCTTCTCCTCCACCATGGACGCTTCCCGGATGTGTCGTGAGTAGTCTACCTTGGACTATGGGTCCGTGATCAGTAGCTATGTGATGTTCTCCTCCCATCTTTGTTCTTCATGGTTTAGACCTCGTGAGCTTCCCTACATGATCGAGGCACATATATAATTCTTTCTGGTTTTGCTATGCTGAGTTTGATGAGATCTGATGGATTATGAGATTATGTTCAGATTGTGATGGAGTAATATAATTGGTTCTTATCTTTTGTATTTTTGTTCCGAAGTAATTCTTGCATGTTCTCCGTTGCTATTTATTGCTTTCGCCAAGTGGTAGGTAGTGACTCTAAGAGGGAACATTATGCTCGATTGTGGGTACATGCCCCCTGATGACACGCTTGAGTGATAGAAACATGAGTCTAGGGGATGTGCTGTGGCCACAAGGGGGAAAACAACGGTGCTTGTAACCGCGGTTACAAGGATTGTTTACTTTATGCAAAGTTCTTTTTAATGCAGTTGTCTGTTGCTTTGGGTTTACACTTTGGGTGGGGCTCGCAACTTAATACTAGCGAGATGTTCTGGATAGATATCTCAAGGTGGATGATTATTAGTAGATGCAGATGGATTGCGGTCTACTTATTTTGGCGTACTGCCCATGCTTGTGAGCCTCCTCCTTTATTTTGTAGCATAGTTAGCATTGCAGTGCGTTTATAATCCTGTCAATTTCCCTTCTGTAATTTGTTTACCTCGCATAGCAGTCTTATCGTCTTTTGGGAGAGATACATCACTAGTGAACATCACGAGACCCCGATCCATATTCTCATCACTGTTTACACACTCATTTACTTTCTTGCTTTTTTACTTTTAGTTGCTATCATTATCATTATCATGTGTTTTTGATCCTTTGTAAAAAACAAGACCGGGGAGATTGACAACCTCTCTGAACTTCGTTGGGAGCAAAGTTAATTGTGTTGTGTGCAGGTCCGCGTCAGGTGCGCCGCTGACACCTACTTATCATCGCCGGAGTCCTACTGGTCGATACTCAACCTCGGTATCTTCACCGAGGGAAACTTGCTGCTACGCTGCATCTTACCTTCTACTTGGGGTAACCAACGAAGGGCGAGAAGCAATCCTCTCTCGCGTATCAAGCGAATTTCTGGCGCCGTTGCCGGGGACTCCGAGTGATAAGATAGGGGAGTTTCCCCCTACCTTTTACCTTTACTTTTTAGTCTTGTTAGTTTACCTTTCTGTTTTTATATTTGTGTCTTATATAAAAAATCACAAAAGAAAAAATTATTTATCTTGCTGTTAGTAGTCCTCCTTGTTTAGGTGAACATGTTAGGACTTGGTGCTTTGCGGGAATCGGAAGTTCTCAATTTCCGTTAAAGGGATGGAGAAAATATGAAGAAGGCATGGGACAGAATTTCTGAAGCACACAAAAGAGTTATGCCTTGGATACCTATAAAAATTGTGCTTAGGAATTTTTACCATGGTCTTTTTAAGTGGTGTAAACACTCTCTTGATATTATAGCTTAAGGAGACTTTTTAGAGTGTGATGAAGCTAGATCTCTTGATATTTTGCATAGTCTATCTAGTTATTTTGTTTATGATCGTAGTATTGATACTATTATAGATAGACTTGCCACTATTGAAAAGAGGATAGATGCTCTAGACTTGAGGAAGGTAGAAGAACTTAAATCCAACAAGAAAGAAATGTTGGAGATAGATGATGATTGGGAGCCCTTTGTTAGGATTAGCATCTCTAACCAAGACTTCCTTGATTTTTGTGACATTGGATCCATGGTTTCTACTATGCCAAAATTAGTTTATGATTCTTTGAAACTAGATATGGATAAATTGTCATCTTATCATGAACATGCTAATGGAGATATTTCAGAGGTTAAAGGAAAGGTAAAATAAGTCCAAGTTACATTCCTTCATAGATTGCACCAATGGATTTCTTCGTCATGGAGCCAAACCAAAGCAACATTGTGCGTGGAAGGAACTTCCTCCGAGCCATGAAAGGCTTCATTGACATTGGTAACGGGTTCATATGCTTACGCAGTAAGGCGAAAGGTAAGTACCTCTTTCCTAGGAAGAAGAAGAATGAGCTTATTGAAAACAAATTTGAAGGTTTTTATGATCCCGACGATTTTGGAGACCTTTGATTCTTCTTTTGCCTTATGCCTAGCTTAAAGGCGTAAAAGAAAGCGCTTGTTGGGAGGCAACCCAAGATGTTTTTACTTCTGTTTTTAGTTGTATTGATGATTTTTACTACTGTAGCAACATCATTGTATCTTTATTTTCAAGCTTTGTACCAAGTTATAGCCTCATATGACAAGGGAAGTGAAAGTTGTGACATGCTGTCCAGAAAACAGATTCTGTCCTCGTGACGGGAAAATTCAGAATAAATCGCCAGTTCATATTTTTGAGCTGAAGTTTTTACACATCGTTCTCTATACAATCACGGAACTTTTGTATGTTCTGAGTTTTTTGATTTGAGTTGCTGAAGTGCCCCTATAAAATTATTTACTACCTGTTGTTCCGTTTTTCACAGATTCTGCCACGTTTTGTCTCTCCTAACTTTAGCAAACCTTAAACTTGCTTTTTCGTTGAAAAAACCTTTTGGAAATCTTGAGAAACAGAAGCTCTACAAGAATATCTTTATATCCAGTTGGGAAAAATTATTTATTTAGGGTACTAACCTCTCTAATCAGCTTATGATGAGTTGTGTATGAAGGGAGTTTTCAAGTGTGCGATGGAAGATGATGAAAGAAGATTCGGAAGTGTCAAGCGCTCAATCTTGGGGATGCCCCCATGCATTCCCAATAAATATTCAAGGGGACTCAAGCGTCTAAGCTTGGGGATGCCCCCGAGCATCCCCTTCTCCATCAACAATTATCAGGTCGTCCTTCGTCTCACTATATTTTTATCACTTCATGCGTTATGTGCTATGCTTGGAGCGTCTCGCTCTTAGGTTTTTTTTAGTTTTCTTTAGATTTTCGTGCTGTTCATAACAAGTTAGATCCCGTCTTACTTTGTGTGGGAGAGAAACACGCTCCACTGTCAAAATCTAGAACACATCATAGGATTCTTCATGCCTATCTTTTTGCTGTTGTGTGTTCTTTATCTTTTCGTAGCTACTGCCATGTTTAGTTTTAGTTTTAGTTTGTCTTTAACAAGAGCCTTGGCTTTTGTTTAGTTTGTTGCTGGAAATCTCTTTAGTTTTCATGTTTATCTTGTTAAGAGAGTTGGTTGTTGCACTGAGTTGTGTCGTGTCTTGAAAGTAGGTAATTGAGGTTGCTATTTAATTTTAGTAGTAACTTGCAATAGTTTGAGGTATTGATGTGATTAATGTTTGAAATTTTGGTGTCAAGAGATCTAGCCTATTAGTGATAGGTGTCGTATTTTGGGCAATCCGTGTTTATTTTAAAAAATCTACAAAACTAGTTGAGAACTCTAGCTACTAGATGGATCACTACTCTTCTGAGGGGTCGGATATTAGAGTACACTCACGTACCATGAGTCGAGGATGCGCAAGGATAACCAAACCCCCATACACTCCTCCTCGGGGTACTTGTCTCTTTGTGAACCTCCTCATTAGATTGAGATTTACCGATAATAAGTGCATAAGTTCTTCGGACTAATGTAAGTATTGAAAGTTGACACTTCCACCTCCTCATATTTGCTAGCCTCTCCTGTGCCGTGCATTGCCTCCTCACTCTGAGAGTTGGCGTCCACCTTCGCCGGTACATCCAAACCCTTGGCATGATACGCTCTGTCATCATAAACATCCTTACATCCTTCCTCAAAACAGCCACCATACCTACCTATCAAGGCATTTCCATAGCCTTTCCGAGATATATTGCCATGCAACTTCCACCTCTTCATGACTTGATCTTCATGTCATACATGTTCCTGCTACACTGGCAGCGGCATACATTGCATACATCATGATAGCTACATCTTCTTTCTGATTTGAGTACCTTGTAAAGTGTGAAAGGTCTTCTATACCCTCTTGTAAATTAGAGTGTTGCCCTTAAGTGAGGAAAAGATCCCAAACTGGACAAAACAAAAGATCCCAAAGAGGACAAATGAGAGTTAAATAGAAAGAGCCATTGAGGCCACCAAAAAAAATAATAAAAATAGAAAAAAGAGAAAAAAAATAAAAAAAGAGAAAGGGGCAACACTACTATCCTTTTTAAAGATCCACACTAGTACTCCCTCTTATCCTTGTACTCCATAGAGATGATCATGCATATAGCTATGTGGGGACCTTCACACTATAGAACTTGGCTTGCATATTCCAAGGATGAGCCTCCTCAAATGAGCTCTAGGTCTTCATGAGCGAGCAAGTTAGATGCACCCCCACTAGTTCCATTGGAGAGCTTTTCAGCTCATATGTGCATCCGTTGCATGGCAATCCCTACTCCTCACATCATATCTATCATTTGGCCTTCTCGCCTATGATTGTCCTCATTGATGTGAGCCTTTCTCACCTTTTTGACTTCCTCCTCCACCATATTCTCTCTTTGCCATCCTAAGTGTCAACTCTCGTGCTTACGCTCATCCATTGCATGAGTGCTCAAAATATCGAAAGGGAGTGGATAAAATTGACTTGTACCTGGCTAGTGGTCGGGGACGAGTCAAGATAAGATTCCAACGAATACCAAGTGTGAAACTTTAGTAGATTGAGTTCTCAACTAAAAATACTTTTTTTTTCTGGTATTCCCTATCCCTCTTCTTGCACGCAAACACCATTTGGAGACATTTGAGTCACGGACAACGAGAGCTCTTGCACCTAATGTTCTTTCGTTGCTTGTTTCAATGCTAATATAGACTCTTGCATGTTATGACTTGAATTGAATTACATACCTTGATTGCTTTACTTTTCAAAGTCCTTATATGGTTGCTAGCATGTCACCACAGAAATTATGCCTGTTATCATTTACCTACTCGAGGACGAGCATGAATTAAGCTTAGGGATGTTCATACGTCTCAAACGTATCGATGATTTCTGCTCGCTCCATGCATGTTTTGTGTGATATTGCTATGATCTAGATATACTTTCATACACTTTTGATCATATTTGGACTAACCTACTAACTCAGTGCACCCCAGTGCCAGTTCCTGTTTTCTGCTGTTTTTCTATTTCAGTTTTTCCCCATATAAAAAATGCTCCAAAAATCCAGGAAAAATCAGATAAAAAATCAGCGTGTCGGAAGACTCCAGAAGCCCGAAGGAGGGCCAGGGGGCCACCACCAGGCACCCAGGCGGCCAACTGGCGTGGCCAGGGGCGTGGCCGCGCCAGTTGGGGAGCCTGGGCCCCTGGTGGGCTCCCTGGCTGCCCCCTTCGCCTATTTATTCTCCGTCACGGGGAAACTCCGAAGATAAAACACTATTTCGCAAATTCTCCCCTGTTCCACCGCCGCCGCAATTCCAAGATCGGGAGCACCGTCAGGACCCTTCCCGACACCTTGCCGGAGGGAGGATCAAACTCCGGGAGCTTCTCCTCCACCATGGACGCTTCCTGGATGTGCCGTGAGTAGTCTACCTTGGTCCATGGGTCCGTGATCAGTAGCTATGTGATGTTCTCCTCCCCTCTTTGTTCTTCATGGATTAGACCTCGTGAACTGCCGTACATGATCGAGGCACATATGTAATTCTTTGTGCTTATGCTATGCTGAGTTTGATGGGAGCTGATGGATTATGAGATTATGTTCAGATTGTGATAGAGTAATATAATTGGTTATTATCTTTTGTATTTTTGTTCCGAAGTAATTTTTGCATGTTCTCCGTTGCTATTTATTGCTTTGGCCAAGTGGTAGGTAGTGACTCCAAGAGGGAACGTTACACTCGATTGTGGGTACATGCCCCCTGATGACACGCTTGAGTGACAGAAACATGAGTCTAGGGGATGTGATGTGGCCACAAGGGGGAAAACAACGGTGCTTGTAACTGCGATTACAAGGATTGTTTACTTTACGCAACGTTCTTTTTAATGCAGTTGTCTGTTGCTTTGGGTTTACACTTTGGGTGGGGCTCACAACTTAATGCCAGCGAGATGTTCTGGATAGATATCTCAAGGTGGATGATTAGTAGTAGATGCAGATGGATTTCGGTCTACTCATTTTGGCGTACTTCCCATGCTTTTGAGCCTCTTCCTTTCTTTTGTAGCATAGTTAGCATTGCGGTGCGTTTATAATCCTGTCAATTTCCCTTCGGTAATTTGTTTACCTCGCATAGCAGTCTTATCGTATTTTGGGAGAGATACATCACTAGTGAACATCACGGGAGCCCGGTCCATATTCTCATCACTGTTTACATGCTCATTTACTTTCTTGCTTTTTACTTTTAGTTGCTATCATTATCATTATCCTGTGTTTTTGATCCTTTGTAAACAACAAGACCCGAGAGATTGACAATCTCTCTGAACTTCGTTGGGAGAAAAGTTAATTGTGTTGTGTGCAGGTCCGCGTCAGGTGCGCCGCTGACACCTACTTATCATCGCCGGAGTCCTACTGGTCGATACTCAACCTCGCTATCTTCACCGAGGGAAACTTGCTGCTACGTTGCATATTACCTTCCACTTGGGGTAACCAACGAAGGGCGAGAAGAAATCCTCTCTCACGTATCAAGCGAATTTCTGGCGTCGTCGGCGGGGACTCCGAGTGATAAGATAGGGGAGTTTCCCACTACCTTTTACCTTTACTTTTTAGTCTTGTTAGTTTACCTTTCTGTTTTTATCTTTGTGTCTTATATCAAAAATCACAAAAAAAGTTATCTTGCTGTTAGTAGTCCTCCTTGTTTAGATGAACATGTTAGGACTTGATGCTTTGAGGGAATCGGAAGTTCTCGATTTCCGTCAAAGGGATGGACAAAATAAGAAGGCATGGGACAAAATTTCTGAAGCACACAAAAGAATTATGCCTTGGATACCTATAAAAATTGTTCTTAGGAATTTTTACCATGGTATTTTTAAGTGGTGTAAACACTCTCTTGATATTATAGCTTAAGGAGACTTTTTAGAGTGTGATGAAGCTAGGGCTCTTGATATTTTGCATAGTCTATCTAGCTATTTTGTTTATGATCGTAGTATTGATACTGTTATAGATAGACTTGCCACTATTGAAAAGAGGATGGATGCGCTAGACTTGAGGAATGTAGAAGAACTTAAATCCAACAAGAAAGAAATGTTGGAGATAGATGATGATTGGGAGCCCTTTGTTAGGATTAGCATCTCTAACCAAGACTTCCTTGCTTTTTGTGACATTGGATCCATGGTTTCTACTATGCCAAAATTAGTTTATGATTATTTGAAACTAGATATGGATAAATTGTCATCTTATCATGAACATGCTAATGGAGATATTTCAGAGGTTAAAGGAAAGGTAAAAGATGTCCAAGTTACATTCCTTCATAGGATTGCACCAATGGATTTCTTCGTCATGGAGCCAAACCAAAATAACATTGTGCTTGGAAGGAACTTCCTCCGAGCCATGAAAGGCTTCATTGAGAATGGTAACGGGTTCATACGCTTACGCGGTAAGGCGAAAGGTAAGTACCTCTTTCCTAGGAAGAACAAGAATGAGCTTATTGAACATCAATTTGAAGGTTTTTATGATTCCGACGATTTTGGAGACCTTTGATTCTTCTGTTGCCTTATGCGTAGCTTAAAGGCGTAAAAGAAAGCACTTGTTGGGAGGCAACCCAAGATGTTTTTACTTCTGTTTTAGTGGTCTTGATGATTGTTACTACTGTAGCAACATCATTGTATCTTTATTTTCAAGCTTTGTGCCAAGTTATAGCCTCATATGACAAGGGAAGTGAAAGTTGTGACGTGCTGTCCAGAAAACAGATTCTGTCCTCGTGACGGCAAAAATCAGAATAAATCACTAGTTCATCTTTTTAGATGAATTTTCTACACAGCATGCTCTATAAAATCACAGAACTTTTGTATGTTCTGAGTTTTTTGATTTGCGTTCCAGAAGTTCCCCTAAAAAAATTCTTTACTACATGCTGTTCTGTTTTTCACAGATTCTGCCACGTTTTGTCTCTCCTAAAATTTTCAAACCTTAAGCTTGCCTTTTCTTTGCAAAAACCTTTTGGCAATTTTGAGAAACAGTAGCTCTTCAAGAATATTTTTATATCCAGTGGGGAAAATTATTTATTAAGGGTACTAACCTCTCTAATCAGCTTATGATGAGTTGTGCATGAAGGGAGTTTTCAAGTGTGCGATGGAAGATGATGAAAGAAGATTCGGGAGTATTTTGGCAAAAGTTATAGATGATAAGAGGCAGGTTAAGAATCAACCCTTTGGGTGTATCAATGAGAAGACTTCCGTTAACGAGTTATATAATCAATCCATGATTTATATGACTGAGCAGCACAACATTGTCGCCCATCTTTATCGGAGATATGAGGTATTTTTTCTTTGCCGATTTTATCGGAGATATGGGTCCAATCGGCTTTATGCTATTGATATGCCTTTATAGCCCCTTAAGCCGTCATGTTATTTGCAAACCATGGCGGGTTATAAGAGTCCCCAAACTGGAGCTATAATATCTTCTGTACTGTATCCCCCATGAATCGTTTGACCATACTTGATGGTGTGACGAGTCATGAGTGTAGCTATTTGAATTGTATTCTTTTTAAGGTCGGCAATTAGTTATCTTTTGAGTATGCCAATTTAAATTGGAGCTGTAGCCCCCATGAGTCGGTACACTTAATTAGTGGCGTGATGAGTCATATATTTAGAATTTTGAGTTGTAGCCCCCATGAGTTGGTATGCCTACTTAGTGGCGTGCCGAGTCATGTTTTTTAGAATTTTGAGCCGTAGCCCCCATGAGTCGGTATGCCTTCTTGGTGGCGTGCCGAGTCATGTTTTTTAGGATTTTGGAGCTATAACCCTTATGATAATTTGATTTTTAGCAGGCCATTAGTTTGGAAGCCGGCCAACAGAATGCTCAGCTGAAGGAGCAGCTTGCGGCTGAATCATCCAAGATGAAAGAAGCTGATGAGGTGAATAGCCGTCTTCAAAAAGTTTTGAGGAAGAAACATGCCGAGTTGGAGGCAATGAAGGTTAGTCTGACCGAGGCCAATAATGCCTTGTCAAAGGCCTTGGATGACATCGTGGCTGCTGAGCAAAAGCAGAAAATTACTGAGGCGAAGCTCATGACACTTCAAAATAGTGTGCGCCGATTCGTGTCATCCGTCTTTGGTAAGCCTATTTAAAGTGCTTCCTTCTTTTATTATCCAGCTGTTATTGCTGCTGACTTGTTTTTTTTTGTCAGGCAAAGAACATGAAATTGTGAAGGAGGCGGCCGGCAAGCAGTTAACTGGCAGCTTCTTCCTCGTCAAGCAATTGTTTGAGGGTGTCTGCAAACTTATAAGTTCGGCACAACCATTGCTGGAAGGAATGAAGAGGATCACTGACGTCATGGAGCCCTTCTTAGTCGTTGCTGAATGGGTGAAGATAGGAAAGTAGTCAGCTTGCCGGCTGGGGGCAATGCGTGTCTTGGCACTTGCTAAGGCATATCACCCTGGGCTAAAGCCGGAACTTTTAGCCGGCGGCTTTCCTGAGATCAAGACTAACGGGACTCCCTTTGCTAAGGACGATTTTCTGAAGGTGCAGAAAGAGATTCGCCCGACAGCTTCTCAGATAGCTGATAGCATCGACCTTTCTCGTTTGGAGATTGGTTATGATAGTCAAGGCAAGAGACACAAGGTCACCTTCCCAATTCCTGACAAGTTCATTCTTCTTCCTCCTTTGGACGACTCATCAAAGCCGGCGGGCATCGAGCCGGCTCCAGGTGCGGAAGATGATGAACTGAAGATGGTCGGCTTCTGTGATATACACCTGGTAGAGGTTTGTAATAAACTTCTATCACCTGCAGGTGTGGCTGGGTCTTCTTCTCAAGGTCAATCCGGTGACAAGGCGTAGTCGTCCGAGTGGCTTAGAAAAAACTCTTAGGTTAATTTGGTATGGCTTGAAAAAGCCAAGTTTGTAATATCTTGAGATACTTGTCTCTTGTGGCCAGCATGTGGTCAATACTTTTATGCCGAGTGGCATTTTGAAATGGCTTGTGGTATGCCAATGATGATATGGTTTTCCCTTTGAGGAGTTTTTTTTGTGATCCGAGGTTTTGTTACCCTGTATGGCTCGTATGAGCCATCTTTTGAATGTTTCTTTCCAGGAATTGGTATGTTTATGCCAAATCTTTTGGAAAGATTTTTCAGTTTGTCGTTCTCAGCATGAGCCGATAAACATATATTTGGCGCTTTGCCGGATTTTTAGAAGATTTTTCTTATGAACCAGCAATTTTTTTTTGCGTTTTAGCCGGTTTATACAAGAAATTTGTTTTTTGAAGTGTGGTATTTATGAGTCGGATGGTATGTCTCGACGCATGACCGAGTCGCATAAAGGCGTTTTTATGATGTGGTCCCCATGAGTCGGTATGCGTGTATTGACGCATGACCGAGTCGCATAAAGACTTTTTCGAGCTGTAATCCCCATGAGTCGGCATATGTGTATTTGACATATTACCGAGTCACATAGGAACTTGCTTTGAGTTGTGGTCCCAATGAGTCGGCACGTGTGTATTTGACAAACAGCCGCATCACATAGACAAATTTTTCGAGTTGTAATCCCCATGAGTCGGCATGCGTGTCTTGACGCATTGCCGAGTCACATGAGTTCCAACTCTTATTATGCAAGGATTTTTGTGTATATGAAAAGAGAGAAAACATGCTTATGATTATGTATGCAAAAAAGGCAATTCATGAGTTGCTCGAAGAAGCCGGCTCTGGATTCATCTGGTCCTCATCTTCTCTCGTTTGAGAAGAGTTTTGGGTTATCCTTGAGTCGAGACTTCTCTGTATGCCGTCTCACATTGATCAGCGTTTCTCCGTTTGCGTCGAAAATTTCCTCTTGGAATTTTTCTAGCTGGATTTCACGCGTCTAGATCGTATGAGCATCGAACATACAGGCGGTTGGGAGGCGTGGAGTGCCACATGTATAAGCCGAGGTTTCTTGTGTGAAGACTCGATGGGTATAGTCGACCCCCCAAGATTTCTCTGAATTCGAGCTTTGTACATGCAATTTCACATATGTGCCGAGATTTCTCAGTTGGAGGTTGATGAGTTGTCATCAAGCTCTGTTGAACTTTCTCTGAATGAAACACATAAGTGCTCAAATTACCAATTGGAGGTTGATCAAGCCCCCAGGTTTCTGAGAATTTATATAAATGCGAGTTATGAGAAAAAATGATGAATGCAATGCTTAAGAAGAGCAGCCGGAGCCAGCTTATAATTTTGCGGAATCTTGCTGTGGCATAAGAATTTACCTTTTAGGCGAAAGCACAACGCGACGAAGATCGGCTTTCTAATAGATGACGGAGAAACAGGTCACGACGAAAGTCGATTTTTAAGTGGCGAGGGCCGGTTGCGACGAAAGTCGGCTTTTTATTACGCGGCGAGAGCCGGTTGCGACGAAAGTTGACTTTTTATTATGTGGCGAGAGCCGGTTGCGAAGAAAGTCGACTTTTTATTATGTGGAGAGAGCCGGCGACTGGTTAATTCTTTTTCCAGTGCTGATTGAAGTGATGGAGCCCTTGTAGTGACCGGTTGTGTCCATGTGTTTGGCACTTCCCATGCTTGCAAGGTGTTGAGGTTATCTTCTTGTCCACTTGTTTTTTCTTCAACTAGGCGTCTGTGATCCTGCATGAAGTAGCATTGAATCCATGTGTGTTTAGCAGGACGACCCGGTTTGGAGTGCTTTGGGCATGGGTCTCGCATGGCTCTCTGATACGTCCAAAATGCATCGATAATTTCTGCTTGCTCCATGCATGTTTTGTGTGATATTGCTATGATCTAGATACACTTTCATACATTTTTGATCATATTTGGACTAACCTATTAACTCAGTGCACCCCAGTGCCAGTTCCTGTTTTCTGCTGTTTTTCTATTTCAGTTTTCCCCCATATAAAAAGTGCCAGAAAAATTCGGGAAAATTCAGATAAAAAATCAGCATGACGGAAGCTTCGAGAAAAGCCCGGGAGGGGCCCAGGCGGCCACCCGGCACGGCCCCACCCCTAGCCGCGCCAGGGGGGCGCTTGGGGCCCCTGGTCCACCTCTGGCTGCCCCCCTTCGCCTATTTATCCCCCGTCACGGGAAAACTCCAGAAGAGGAACCCTATTCCGCGAACTCGCCTCTGTTCCGCCGCCGCCGCGCTTCCAAGATCGGGAGCACCAGAAGACCTCTTCCCGGCACCCTGCCGGAGGGAGGATTGACCTCCGGGAGTCTCCTCTCCACCATGGATGCTCCCCGGATGTCTTGTGAGTAGTTTTCCTTGGACCATGGGTCCATGATAAGTAGCTATGTGATGTTCTCATCCCCTCTTTGATCTTCATTGTTTAGACCTCGTGAGCTGCCCTACATGATCGAGGCACCTTTGTAATATTTCTGCTATTGCTATGTTGAGTTTGATCGGATCTGATGGATTATGAGATTATGTTTAGATTGTGATAGAGTAATATATTTGGTTTTTATCTCTTATATTTTTGTTCCTAAGTAATTCTTGCATTCTCTCCGTTGCTGTTTATTGCTTTGGCCAAGTAGTAGGTAGTGACTCCAAGAGGGAGTGCTGTGCTAGATTGTGGGTTCATGCCTCCTCGATGACATGCTTGAGTGACAGAAACATGAGTCTAGGGGATGTGCTGTTGCCACAAGGGGGAAAACAATGGTGCTTGTAACCGCGGTTACAAGGATTGTTTACTTTACGCAAAGTTCTTTTTAATGCAGTTGTCTGTTGCTTTGGGTTTACACTTTGGGTGGGGCTCGCAACTTAATACCAGCGAGATGTTCTGGATAGATATCTCAAGGTGGATGATTAGTAGTAGATGCAGATGGATTTAGGTCTACTTACCTTGGCGTACTGCCTGTGCTTTTGAACCTCTTCATTTCTGTTGTAGCATAGTTAGCATTGCGGTGCGTTCTTAATCCTGTCAATTGCCTTTCTGTAATTTGTTTACCTCGCATAGCATTTTTATCGTCTTTTGGGAGAGAGACATCACTAGCGAACATCACGTATCCCGGTCCATATCCTCATTATTATTTCCAAGCTATATTTACTTTTCTGCATTTACTTTCAAGATCCCCTTGCGTTTTATCATTTGTGAACAACAAGACCGGAGAGATTGACAACCTCTCTGAACTTCGTTGGGAGCAAAGTTATCTGTGTCTGTGTGCAGGTCCGCGTCAGTTGCGCCACTGACACCTACTTATCACCTCTGGAGTCCTACTGGAGACAAACCTTGGTATCTTTACTGAGGGAAACTGCTGCTGTACCGCATCACACCTTCCACTTGGGGCCTACCAACGAAGGGCGAGAAGCCGTCATCAAGAGAAATTTCTGGCGCCGTTGCCGGGGACTCCAAGTGCTAAGATAGGGGAGTTTCACACTACCCTTTACCTTTGTTTTTTTTGTCTTGTTAGTTTACCTTTCAGTTTTTGTCTTTGTGTCTTTTATCAAAAACTACAAAAAAATCTGCCACACTTGCTGCTACTATGGGTTCCACTGAAAACACCAAGTTGTGTGACTTCACTAGTCACAACAACCAAGACTTTATCTGCACTCCCATTGCCACACCTGCCACGTCAGCTACCTCTTATGAAATTAAACCTGCTTTGCTAAACCTTGTTATGAGAGATCAATTCTCTGGTGCTGGAGATGATGCTGCTTTACACTTGAATAATTTTGTTGAATTATGTGATATGCAAAAGTATAAAGAAGTGGAAGGTGATGTTGTTAAGCTTAAGTTCTTTCCTTTCTCTTTAAGGGGAGATGCTAAAATCTGGTTTCAATCTTTGCCTAGAAATAGCATAGATTCTTGGGATATGTGCAAAGATGCTTTTATAGGGAAGTACTACCCTCCTGCTAATATTATCCAATTGAGGAGCAATATTATGAATTTCAAGCAATTGGATAATGAACACGTTGCCCAAGCTTGGGAACGAATGAAATCTCTTGTTAAGAAATGCCCTACACATGGTTTGACTACTTGGATGGTTATCCAGACTTTTTATGCAGGCTTGAACTTTACCTCGCGGAACCTGTTAGATTCGGCCGCGGGAGGAACCTTTATGTCAACTACACTTGGTGCTGCCACAAAGCTTCTCGATGAGATGATGACCAATTATTCCCAATGGCACACCGAACGCACTCCAACAGGTAGGAAGGTAAACTCTGTCGAGGAAATTACCTCCCTCAATGAAAAAGTTGATTTAATTATGTCTCTACTTACCAAGCAACCTTCTATTGATCCTCATGATGTTCCTGTAAATTTTTTGGTTGCTCAAGAACAAGTAGATGTGAATTTTATTGCTAGAAACAACTTCAACAACAGTGCTTATAGGGGAAATTTTGCTAGCAATCCTAGAACGTTCCCATCTAACTATGGGAACAACAACACTTACCCTAGCAACAAGAACCCCTCTTCTGAATTAGAAAGCATGCTTAGAGACTTTATCACTACCCAAAAAGCCTTCAACAAAAATGTAGAAGAGAAATTATCTAAAATAGATAATCTCTCTTTGAAGGTAGAAAGCTTAGCCGTTGATATTGAGATGCTCAAAATTAGAACCTCTCCCCTTGAGGAGAATAAAGCCACTCCTATTAATGCTATCCAGTTGCAAATCAATGAAAATATTAGGATGATGGCTAAACTTAAAGAAAGATGGGCTAGAGAAAAAGAGGAAGATGATAGAATTAAGAGCCTTCCTACACACCACACAGTTGCCACTATCCAAATTGTTGAGGACACTCAAATTATTAGCACCCAATGCACTCCTAGTCCCGTTGGACCTATTAATGGTGATGCTAATACCTCAACCGTAGAAAAAGAAACTCCTATGAACATAGAGGGTTTCAAACAAGTGAGCCTAGATGACACTACTACCACCTTTGATAGTAGTGATATTGATTTTGATAGTTGTACCCTCTCAGAAGTTATCAGTTTACTACACAAAATGTCTAGAGACCCCCACACTAGCACACTTAATCTTTCCTTCACGGAGCATATCACAAATGCTCTTATCAAAGCTAGGGAGGAGAAGCTTAGAGTAGAAGCCTCCATACCTAGGAAGCTAGAGGATGGTTGGGACCCTGTGATCAAAATTAATGAATAACTTCTCTTGCTATGCTTTATGTGATGTTGGAGCTAGTACCTCTGTTATGCCCAAAAGAATATTTGATATGTTCGAATTGAAGCCTTTTAAGCCTTGTTCTTTTGGTGTTTGTCTTGTTGATTCTTCCATAAAGAAACCTTTGGGGAAGGTCAACGATGTTCTTATCATTGTCAATGACAACTATGTTCCCGTTGATTTTATTGTTATGGATATAGAGTGTGAACCTTTGTGTCCAATCATTTTGGGACGTCCTTTTCTTCGCACCGTTGGTGCGGTTATTGACATGAAAGAGGGGAATATAAAATTCCAATTCCCATTCAAAAATGGGATGGAACACTTCCCTAGAAAGAAAATCAAGTTACCTTTTGAGTCCGTTACTTGTGCTAGTTATTCTCTTTCTCTTGATAAAACTTGATTCTTCTTTTTGCATCATGCCTAGCTAATGGCTTTAAAGAAGCGCTTTCGGGAGGCAGCCCGCAACGAATTTAGGTTTTTCTTTTTGCTTTTGTTGTGTCTTGATGATTTTTACTACTGTAGCAACATCATTGTATCTTTACTTTTCAGCTTTGTGCCAAGTTATAGCCTCTTACGGCAAGTGAAGTAAAAGTTGTGACATGCTGTCCAGAAAACAGATTCTGTCCTCGTGACCAGAAAAATTCCAGAAAAATCCCAGTTCATCTCTTTGAGCTGAATTATTTACACAGTATGCTCTATACAATTACGAAACTTCCGTATGTTCTGAGTTTTTTTATTTGAGTTGCAGAAGTGCCCCTAAAAAATTCTTTACTATCTGCTGTTCTGTTTTTCACAGATTCTGCCACGTTTTGTCTCTCCTTAATTTTGCAAACCTTAAGCTTGCTTTTTCTTTGCAAAAACTTTTTGGCACTCTTGAGAAACACTAGATATTCAAGAATATCTTTATATCCAGTGGGTAAAAATTATTTTATTAAGGGTACTAACCTCTCTAATCAGCTTATGATGAGTTATGTATGAAGGGAGTTTTCAAGTGTGCGATGGAAGATGATGAAAGAAGATCCAGGAGTGTCAAGCGCTCAAGCTTGGGGATGCCCCCCATGCATCCCCAATAAATATTCAAGGAGACTCAAGCGTCTAAGCTTGGGGATGCCCCCGTGCATCCCCTTCTCCATCAACCATCATCAGTTCGTCCTTCGTCTCACTATATTTTTATCACTTCATGTGTTATGTGCTATGCTTGGAGCGCCTCGCTCTTAGGTTTTGTTTTTCGTTTTATTTAGCTTTGCTTGCTGTTCATAACAAGTTAGATCCTGTCTTACTTTGTGTGGGAGAGAAACACGCTCCACTTTCAAAATTTAGAACACATCATAGGATTTTTCCTGCCTATCTTTTTGCTGTTGTGTGTTCTTTATCTTTTCATAGCTACTGCCATGTTAGTTTTAGTTTTAGTTTGTCTTTTGCAAGAGCTTTGACTTTTGTTTAGTTTGTTGCTGCAACTCTTTTTAGTTTTCATGTTTATCTTGTTAAGAGAGTTGGTTGTTGCACTGAGTTGTGTTTTGTCTTTAAAGTAGGTAATTGAGGTTGCTATTTAATTTTAGTAGTAGCTTGCAATAGTTTTGAGGCATTGTTGTGAGTAATGTTTGGACTTTTGGTGTCAAGAGCTCTTGCCTATTAGTGATAGGTGTCGTATTTTGGGAAATCCGTGTTTATTTTCAAAACCTACAAAACTAGTTGAGAACTCTAGCTACTAGATGGATCACTACTCTTCTGAGGAGTCGAATATTAGAGTACACTCACGTACCATGAGTCGAGGATGCGCAAGGATAGCCAAACCCCCATACACTCCTCCTCGGGGTACTTTTATCTTTGTGAACCTCCTCATTAGATTGAGAGTTACCGATAATAAGTGCATGAGTTCTTCGGACTAATGTAAGTATTGAGAGTTGACACTTCCACCTTCCCATAGTTTGCTAGCCTTTCCCGTGCCGTGCATTGCCTTCTTCTCACTCCGAGAGTTGGTGTCCACCTTCGCCGGTACATCCAAACCCTTGGCATGATACGCTCTGTCATCATAAGCCTCCCTTTATCCTTCCTCAAAACAGCCACCATACCTACCTATCAAGGCATTTCCATAGCCTTTCCGAGTTACACTGGCAGCGACATACATTGCATACATCATGATAGTTACATCTTCTTTATGATTTTGAGTACCTTGTAAAGTGTGAAAGATTTCCTATACCTTCTTGTAAAATAGAGTGTTGCCCTTAAGTGTGGAAAAGATCCCAAAGTGGACACATTAAAAGATACCAAAGAGGACAAATGAGAGTTAAATAGAAAGAGCCATTGAGGCCACCAAAAAAATACAAAAAAATAGAAAAAGAGAAAAAGAAATAAAAAGAGAGAAAGGGGCAACACTACTATCCTTTTGAGAGATCCACACTAGTACTCCCTCTATATCTTTGTACTCCATAGAGATGATATTTATGCATATAGTTTGGAGAGCTTCTTAGCTCGTATGTGCATCCATTGCATGGCAATCCCTACTCCTCACATCATATCTATCATTTGGCATCTCTTGCCTATGATTGTCCTCATTGATGTGAGCCTTTCTCATCCTTTTTGTCTTCCTCCTCCACCATATTTCTCTCTTTGCCATCCTAAGTGTCAACTCTCGTGCTTACTCTCATCCATTGCATGAGTGCTCAAAATATCGAAAAGGAGTGGATCAAATTGACTTGTACCTGGCTAGTGGTCTGGGGACGAGTCAAGATAAGATTCCAAAGGGGACCAAGTGTGAAACTTTAGTAGATTGAGTTCTCAACAAAAATACTTTTTTCTCGTATTCCCTATCCTCCTTTCTTGCACGCAAACACCATTTGGAGACATTCGAGTCAAGGACAACAAGAGCTCTTGCACCTTTTGTTCTTTTGTTACTTATTTCAATGCTAATATAGACTCTTGCCTGTTATGACTTGAATTGAATCTTTGACCTTGATTGCTTTACTTTTCAAAGTTCTTTTATGGTTGCTAGCATGTCACCACAGAAATTATGCTTGTTATCATTTACCTACTCGAGGACGAGCAGGAATTAAGCTTGGGGATGTTGATACGTCCAAAACGTATCGATAATTTCTGCTTGCTCCATGCATGTTTTGTGTGATATTGCTATGATCTAGATACACTTTCATACATTTTTTATCATATTTGGACTAACCTATTAACTCAGTGCACCCCAGTGCCAGTTCTTGTTTTCTGCTGTTTTTCTATTTCAGTTTTCCCCCATATAAAAAGTGCCAGAAAAATTCGGGAAAATTCAGATAAAAAAATCAACGTGACGGAAGCTTCGAGAAAAGCTCGGGAGGGGCCAGAGGGGGGCCAGGGGGCCCCAGGCGGCCACCCGGCGCGGCCCCACCCCTGGCCGCGCCAGGGGGGCGCCTGGGGCCCCTGGTCCACCTCTGGCTGCCCCCTTCGCCTATTTATCCCCCTTCACGGGAAAATTTCAGAAGAGGAACCCTATTCCGCGAACTCGCCTCTGTTCCGCCGCCGCAACGCTTCCAAGATCGGGAGCACCAGAAGACCTCTTCCCGGCACCCTGCCGGAGGGAGGATTGACCGCCGGGAGTCTCCTCTCCACCATGGATGCTCCCCTGATGTCTCGTGAGTAGTTTTCCTTGGACCATGGGTCTGTGATCAGTAGCTATGTGATGTTATCCTCCCCTCTTTGATCTTCATTGTTTAGACCTCGTGAGCTGCCCTACATGATCGAGGCACCTTTGTAATATTTCTGCTATTGCTATGTTGAGTTTGATCGGATCTGATGGATTATGAGATTATGTTCAGATTGTGATAGAGTAATATATTTGGTTTTTATCTCTTATATTTTTGTTCCTAAGTAATTCTTGCATGCTCTCCATTGCTGTTTATTGCTTTGGCCAAGTAGTAGGTAGTGACTCCAAGAGGGAGTGCTGTGCTAGATTGTGGGTTCATGCCTCCTCGATGACATGCTTGAGTGACAGAAACATGAGTCTAGGGGATGTGCTGTTGCCACAAGGGGGAAAACAACGGTGCTTGTAACCGCGGTTACAAGGATTGTTTACTTTACGCAAAGTTCTTTTTAATGCAGTTGTCTGTTGCTTTGGGTTTACACTTTGGGTGGGGCTCGCAACTTAATACCAGCGAGATGTTCTGGATAGATATCTCAAGGTGGATGATTAGTAGTAGATGCAGATGGATTTCGGTCTACTTACCCTGGCGTAGTGCCTGTGCTTTTGAACCTCTTCCTTTCTTTTGTAGCATAGTTAGCATTGCGGTGCGTTCTTAATCCTGTCAATTGCCTTTCTGTAATTTGTTTACCTCGCATAGCATTTTTATCGTCTTTTGGGAGAGAGACATCACTAGCGAACATCACGTATCCCGGTCCATATCCTCATTATTATTTCCAAGCTATATTTACTTTTCTGCATTTACTTTCAAGTTGCTATCATTATCCCCTTGCATTTTATCATTTGTGAACAACAAGGCCGGAGAGGTTGACAACCTCTCTGAACTTCGTTGGGAGCAAAGTTATCTGTGTCTGTGTGCAGGTCCGCGTCAGTTGCGCCGCTGACACCTACTTATCATCTCTAGAGTCCTACTGGAGAAAAACCTTGGTATCTTTACTGAGGGAAACTGCTACTGTACCGCATCACGCCTTCCACTTGGGGCCTACCAACGAAGGGCGAGAAGCCGTCATCACTCTCTCGTAGTCTCGGTATCTTGTCCCCAGGTCTGGTGACCCCCCTGGTGAGGGTTGCTTGCGTTTCTTGTTTTGCGTCTGGTTTATGCTTTGTCCTCGCCGGCTCCAGCTTTCATCGTATTCGGCGTATCTGACGATTGCCTCCACAAGCCCACCAAGATCTTCAGCTACTTCCTTTACGCACCAAAGTGCGTTTGTGATGGGTGTAAGACGGTGATCTATGTCGGGGTCTTGTTCATAATATGTCCCGTGAGAGAGCCGGCTTTGTGCCTGCGCGAAGCCCCTGTGCTCCCAAGCTATCTCTTTTTGTAGTAGAGTCGCCTTTTCGTGATGTTCTTTTAAATTTTCATCAAAGTCATCTTTGTTCTGATTTGATAGTTTCCTTTGGCTCGCGGCCCGAGCCTCCCAATAGACTTTTATTCCTAATGGACTTTGATCGGCTCTGTAGCAACCATAAGCCGGACTCTTGTGTCTTGGAGACTTTTGTTGTCCTTGGGCTTGCGCCATGTAGACGGTTGACCTTTGGGCTGAGTCGTAGTGGGTTAGATCCGGATTATACTGTTCTGGGCTTGATCCGTTTGTCTTCCCTGACGGATCGAATCGATCTGATATTTGTATCCCTGTCCTCTTCTTGTTACGAGTCGGCTTCAAAGGCATCTTCTTTATATTCATGGTCTGGGATCTTGTCGGAATGTTCTTGCTCTGAAGACTCCCTGAAAAACCTGACAAAGACGTGTGATACACGAGATAACTTCTTGCCCCTCGTTGGTTATCCCAAGTGGAAGGTGAGATGTAGCGTAGCGGCAAATTTCCCTTAGCGAAGATGCTAAGGTTTAGGATTCGACCAGTAGGACTCCAACAACGATAAGTAGGTGGTGAAGTGAACAATGGCGCCGTTCACAACCCAAGGTTGCTTACTTCACCTGGACCTGCACACACAAAAAATAACTTTTCCTCCCAACGAGTACAGAGGAGTTGTCAATTCCTCCGGCCTTGTTGTTTACAAAGGATAAAAAGCACGGGATAATAATGATAGTGATAGCAACGGAAAAGAAAATAAAGAAGTAAATTTTTAGCGAGTGTAAACAGTGTTGGAAGTATGGACCGGGGTCCTATGATGTTCACTAGTGATGTCTCTCTCCCAAAAGACGATAAAATAGCCATGCGAGGTAAACAAATTACAGCTGGGCAATTGACAGGATTATGTGCGCAAACCAATGCTAATTATGCTATAAAGAAAGGAAGAGGCTCAAAAGCATGGGCGGTACGCCAAGACAAGTAGACCGAAATCCATATGCATCTACCTACTAATCATCCATCTTGAGATATCTATCCAGAACATCTCGCTGGTATTAAGTTGCGAATCCCACCCAAAGTGTAAACTCAAAGCAACGGACAACTGCATTAAAGAACTTTGCGTAAAGTAAACAATCCTTGCACCCGCAAGTACAAGCACCATTGTTGTCCCCCTTGTGGCAACATCACATCCCCTAGACTCATGTTTCTGTCGATCAAGCTAGTCATCGGGGGGCATGAACCCACAATCATGCATAACGCTCCCTCTTGGAGTCAGTACCTACTACTTGGCCAAAGCAATAAACAACAACAGAGAACATGCAAGAATTACTCAAGAACATAAATACAAAAGAGGAGAATCAAATATATAACTCAAGCACAATCTGAACATAATCTCATAACCCATCGGATCCCAGCAAACTCAGCATAGCAACAGCAGAAAGATTACATATGTGCCTCGATCATGTAGGGCAGCTCACGAGGTCTAATCCATGAAGAACAAAGAGGGGAGGAGAACATCACATAGCTACTGATCATAGACCCATGGTCCAAGGTAGACTACTCATGGTTCATCCGGGAAGCGTCCATGGTGGTGGAGAACCTCCCGGAGGTGATTCCTCCCTCCGACAGGGTGTCGGGAAGAGGTCTTCTGGTGCTCCCTATCTTGGAAGCGCGACGGCGGCGGAACATAGGAGAGATTGCGAAAAAGGGTTCCGTCCCCGAGGGTTTCTCGTCACGGGGAATAAATAGGCGAAGGGGTAGCCAGAGGTGGGCCAGGGGATCCAGGTGCCCCCCTGGCGCGTCCTAGGAGGTGGCCGCGCCGGGTGGCCGCCTGGGCCCCCCCTGGCCCCCCTGGGCCCCCACTTTGGCTCTTCTGGAAGGTTCCCATACTCTGATTTTTCCTATATTTTTCCCAGAGTTTTTCTGGCACTTTAAATAAGGGGGAAACCTGAAATAGAAAAACAGCAGAAAACAGGAACTGGCACTGGGGTGCACTGAGTTAATAGGTTAGTCCAAATATGATCAAAAGTGTATGGAAGTTCATCAATATCATAGCAATATCACACAAAATAGGCATGGAGCAAGCGGAAATTATAGATACGTTTTGGACGTATCAACGTGATGCGGGGTATCCTCCTGCCAATTTTCCTTGCTCGAGGAAACTTTGGGGTGCAATCCTCGGTTCCGGCTTGCTGATGAAGAGGTTGATGGAACCGATTGAGACTTGGTAACCCGACGTAATCACGGTACCAATTTCCCATGTGGGGCTATTGATTCAGAGTTTTCCTCTCCGGCTCTTTGTGATCTACCGGGAGACGAATTTTTCCATGCCCTGCTGAGATCCTCCAAGAATCTCAACGCCTGCACGCGCAGGCCCCATGGTGGGCGCCAACTGTCATGGGGTTAACACAACAGATGTCCGAGTTATCGAACTTGTAGTGAGGCCTTTGCTGCGAGGTGGTATCAAGGAGAGAGTCGACATAGACACGGTACTTGGCGATTTACCCAGGTTTCGACCCCTCTTTGTTCTCGAGGTAAATACCTACTCCTGCTTCTTATTATTGAGGGGTTTCCGGCATGTCGAAAGGACTAGTCGGTTTGCGGATTACAAGGGTTTGCCGGCTCGTAACTTGTGTCTCGGGGAGATCTTGGTTACAAGTCGCGCATTGGTGGTTTGTGTGTTGAGTTGAGAGTTGATCCTGGCGCCCCGAACCCTCGGCTTATAAAGGTGCTGGGTGCAAGAGTCCACGGATCCGATTCCTACTTGAGGTGGAATCCTATTCTATGTCTACTTTACAAATATGCTACGCACTATACAAGGTAAGTCGAATTCCTTCTTGGGCTTCAAGCTTGTGTCCTTGGCGCGTCTCCCTCTGGGCCGGGTCTTGTCTTCGTGGGCCTTCACGTATAAGACGGTCCAGAGAGTTGCAATCTAATGCCGGGTTATGGGCTTGGACCATCCCCCGACAAGCTCAATCGGCTATCTACCAACAAGATTTGCGAAGATATCATAGCCGTCGCATCAAAAGTCGGACTTTCCAGGAAGGTGACTTGGTGCTCCGCCTCATCCAGAAGAAGGACGGAATGCACAAGTTGTCTTCTCCATGGGAAGGGACGTTTGTGGACAGCAAGAACCTGTACAATGGATCCAACTACCTGGTTGATATACGCGAGAAGGCAAAATCACGCACCTCGATGGAGGAGACTCCCAGGCCGTGGAACATCGCACAACTCCGTCCATATTACACCTGAGTAGAGTAGGAAACTATTGTACAAAGTCGACACTCGTTGCACCGGCTTTCGCCATATATGTATATAAGTCGACATTTGTCGCCATAATAAAGTCGCCATATATGTATATAAGTCGCCATAATAAATTCGATTTTCATCGCGACCGAATCTCAGTCAAATTAATCGCATTTAGGTCATCGCCATAATTAAAGTCGACTTCGGTCGCAGGCTATCGCCATAAAGTCGACTTCGTCGCACCGGCTCTCGCCACACTTATGCATAAAATAAATTTTCACATTGCATAGTCTTTCATACATATTGCATCATATTACGTCGCATTGCATATTGCATAATAAATCTCATAATTCTCAGAGACCTGGGGGCTTGATCAACCCTCTATCGACTTTGAGCATGTATATTTCTTTGATAAGGTGAAAGCAGGGGGGGGGCTGATGGTACTCACCGACTCCTACCAGAAAAAGTCGGCATATACATGTAAAAATTCACATGTGTTTGTTTTGATAAGGGATAAAGGGGGGTTCGATGGCTCCCATCGACTCTTAAAAACCGAAGATATCCTGGCATACACATGAATTGGCCACCCACGCCGTCTGGCCTGTACAGTTTAGAGCTTCCATAACTAACGCGCAACCGGTTGGTCTAAACTTTGAGGTTTACAAAAACCATCTATCAATTTTATTCCTAAGAGCCGGGCACGCTAGTTACTAGAAAGCCGGGTCTACATAGATGTTTCGACTTTTTGAACCAATAATCTCTCTCAACGCGAGAAGATGAGGTCTAAGTCGACTTCTAATAGCCTTTACATTACATTCTTGCATTTACAGCATCATGCATAAATCACAAATTTTTTCTCAAAGATAAAAGTTAGACCTATGTGACTCGGCACAAGCACTCAGCTGCCTATACCGACTCATGGGGACTACACTTCAAAAAAATCTTCTCAAAGACCCAACATGATGTTAGGATACGGGGCAGAAAACACAATTTTTTCATACCTACGGTACCCGAACCCAAGATCTATGCTATGACGATGTAAAGTAACGGAGCGAATCGGTGTTCATACCTTTGAAGACCGAAAGAGGGAAACATTCTTGCGAACGTGGCTGGCGTACACTCGGAACTACGACCTCCCTGTCGTGTAGAAGACCACCACCGGCGAGGATGACTCCTGGTAAACCTCCAGCGACGAAGTAGCACCACAGGTGTAGTGCCTCGAAGAGATTATACACGTACAGTACAATCGATGTTCCTCCTGGGCCCCGAACCAGGCGAGCAGCGGAAGAAAGACGGCTACGGATCCCGACTCCAGCAGAACGACTTCCTGCCTTATGGTGGAGAACTCCAATCCAGGTGCAGACTCCAAACAAGGGGAGTCCACTTCCGGGAAGGAGAAGGAGGAAGAAGGAGATATTGGTGTGTTGGAAAAAGGGGGATCTACCCCTCCTTATATAGGCCAAGGGGGGGGTGCTATCCTCCTCCCCTCCCCCATGTGGGACTAAACTCCCAAGGGGGGGGAGTGCGCCGGCCAAGGGGGTGGTGGGCCCAACCCTTGGCGCCAAGCCCAAGGGGGGAGACCCCCTCCTCCCTTAATGGGCCCCATGGGCCCATATAGTCTTTTTCCCATTTTTAATTTATTTAATATGTTTTAAATATTTAATTCAGATAATTAAATAATAAAACATTATTAAAACAATTAAACTTTATTTTGAACTATTCAAAATGTCCGGAAACTATTCCGTCCTCCTCCGGAACTATTCCGGTGATTCCTCCTATTTCACTGGTTGATCCCGTAACTGTCCTATGCATCGATTGCCCTTAAGTGTAACACCCTAACGGTCCGGGAAACAGCAGACATGGTCGAGACTCTTCTCATTGACCAATGACTAGTCAGTTGGACCTGGTTACAATCCTTGACAGCCCATGCGCTTCCATCGAATGAACTTTGATCGCTTTTGTGAACCGTTAACGATACGACGTAATCCCTTTGTGCTGCGGTACTTTGTTTGTCCGAGGTTTGATCGTCGGTATCCTACATACCGTGTTCACATCTCGTTCACAACAAACAACTTCTCTCGTCCATGATCATTGCATCTCTTGTGGCCTAGTCACGTCCTTGCAAGGTGTTGATGCAATATCACCGAGTGGGCCCAGAGTACCTGTCCTGTCACAAGGACTGACAAATCCCGCTCTGATCTATTAACATACTCATCAACCATCTATTTCGGAATATCCAAAGTGCACCGTTATAGCCAACATATTTCAGTCAGGCGGTGGGATACAAATCAAAGTCTCCTCATAGATGACAATTACGTATGATCATTACGGTCTAAGGACTAAGCCATATGTTACAAAGTCATAGCAACGCTGAACTATGTGACTCGATCACATTGCAATACTTTAGGTGGGTGTACGTCCATCACATCATTCCCCTTAACGATATGACCTCATTGTCAATGGAATTAAGTGTTGCCATGATCAGGAAAGCTTGATCAATCAATTGCCAATGAGATAGTTTACCCGAGTTAAACTACGGACCATGTTTTATACTACACCTGTATTAGTATTTCCAAGTAATACAGTTATAGCACAGTATGAAACGTATTATGAACAAAACGGATATGTGACAAATATCTTTATTAATTTGTCTCTAGGGCACATATCCAACAGTCTCCCACTTGCACTAGAGTACAAATTACACTAGTTTACATCAGGTATGTATCTAACACCAATGGTCTCTCGGTGTTCTTCAAACTTGCCCTGTGGAAGAGGTTTAGTCATCGGGTCTGCTGTGTTCAGATCCGTATGTATCTTGTGAATCCTAGTGTGTCCATCCCTGACGTAGTCTCGCGTCACATGGAACTTTAGGAGGATGTGCTTGGCTGTAGAGTGAGTTCTTGGCTCCTTCGCGTTAGCAATGGCACCCGTGTTGTCGCAGAAGATTCCCACGGGGTCAGTGCAGCTGGGAAAGACGCCAAGCTCGATCACGAACTTCTTCAGCCACAGCGCCTCGTTTGACGCTTCGCAAGCGGCAATATACTCGGACTCCATTGTAGATTGGGCGACGACTGACTGTTTGCCGCTCCTGCAGCTAATTGTGCCACCGTTCAACATGAAAACATTACCCGTCTGGGATTTTGAGTCATCTAGATCTGAGCCGAGGCTTGCGTCAACGTAACCCTTTATGGTGAGCTCCTCATCAACTCCTCCATAAACGAGAAAGAGATCCTTGGTTCTTCTCAAGTACTTAAGGATGTTCTTTACTGTTGTCCAGTGAGCCATTCCCGGGTTACTCTGGTAGCGATTAGTCATACTAATGGCCAGAGCTAAATCCGGTCTGGTACATAACATAGCATACATGAGAGAACCTATGGCTGAGTCATAGGGCTTTGAGGACATCTCCTCCTTCTCTTTTGCTGTGGTTGGGCATTGAGTCACGCTTAATTTGACACCTTTTATAACTGGCAAGAGGCCTCTCTTGGAGTTACCCATACTGAACCTTTTCAATATCTTGTCAATATAAGTGTTCTGACTCAAGGCCAACCGTCGATTAGGTCTATCTCTATAGATCTTAATCCCCAATATGTATGCAGCTTCACCTAGGTCCTTCATGGAAAATTGTCCATTCAGATATTCCTTCACTTCCTCTAAGAATTTCTTATCGTTCCCTATTAGTAATATGTCATCTACATATAACACAAGGAATGCTACAGAGCTCCCACTCAGTTTCTTATAGACACAGAATTCTTCGACATTTTGGACAAATCCAAAAGCTTTAATGACCTCATCAAATCGAAGATTCTAGCTCCGAGATGCTTGCTTCAACCCATAGATGGACCGTTGAAGCTTGAATATCTTACCAGCGTTCCTTGGATCGACAAACCCCTCTGGTTACATCATATACAACTATTCCTCAATGTTGCCATTTAGGAATGCAGTTTTCACATCCATCTGCCATATCTCGTAATCATGATATGCAGCTATTTCTAGTAGGATCCGAATAGACTTTATCATCGCTACAAGAGAGAACGTCTCCTCGTAGTCAACTCCTTGAATTTGTCGGAACCCCTTCGCGACAAGTCGAGCTTTGTAGACAGATACGTTTCCGTCTGCATCAGTCTTTTTCTTGAAAATCCATTTATTCTCGACGGCCTTGCGGTCCTCGGGAATATCCACCAAAGTCCATACTTTGTTGGTGTACATGGAGTCTATTTCGGATTTCATGGCTTCAAGCCATTTCTCGGACTCGGGTCCCTCCATTGCTTCTTTGTAACTTGTAGGTTCATCCGACTCATCAGCCGAGATTGCATTCACAAGCTGTCCGTAAAACTCAGTAGGTTGACGGACTCTTGATGACCTACGGGGCATAAAAGGTTCCTCTTCATTCTCATCATGAATTTCATGATCGTTATGAATGTCGTTCTAGCCATTCTCTTCAGCTCCCACTGTGGAAGATGGTTCCAGAACAATTTCCGTAGCCGTTTCTTCCAATTGGAGTGATTGGTCAGTCACTTCATCGAGGTCTATTTTCCTCCCACTCAACTCTTTCGCGAGAAACTCCTTCTCAAGAAAGTGTCCCGTCTTGGCAACAAGTTTTGCTGTCAGACTTGTTGTAGAAGGTGTATCCACAAGTTTCCTTGGGATAGCCCACAAAGATGCACTTATCCGCCTTGGATTCAAGTTTGTCAGGCTGTAGTTTCCTAACATAAGCCTCACAACCCCAAATCTTCAGGTGAGACAACTTAGGTTTCGTGCCATGCCATTCTTACAAAGGTGTTGTCTTCACGGATTTGGATGGTGCCCTATTAAGAATATGAGCGGCAGTTTCTAATGCATACACCCAGAATGACACAGGAAAATCAGTATGAGACATCATCGATCGTACGCTATCCAATAGGGTTCGATTACGTCGCTCAGCCACACCGTTCCTCTGAGGTGTGCCTGCCGGCGTAAGCTGTGGTACTATGCCACAAGGCTTCAGATGATTGCCAAACTCGTGACTCAAATACTCGCCACCTCGATCCGATCGAAGGTGCTTGATTTTCTTTCCGAGTTGATTTTCGACCTCATTCTGAAATTCCTTGAACTTTTCAAAGGTTTCAGACTTGTGCTTCATCAAGTAAATATACCCATATCTATTCAAGTCATCAGTAAAGGTCACGAAGTAACGAAGACCATTGCGAGTGGGGACGTTCATGGGTCCACATACATCCGTGTGTATGATCCCCAATAAGTCATCCGCACGCTCCGTTATCCCATTGAATGGAGTCCTTTTCATTTTGCCCATGAGGCATGGTTCACATGTATCAAGGGATCCAAAATCCAATGACTCAAGAAGTCCATCCTTATGGAGCTTCTCCATGCGCTTTATACCAATATGACCAAGTCGGCAATGCCACATCTTCATGTGATCTTCATAATTCTTCAATCTTTTGGCCTCAATATTGTTAATGTGACACACGTCACCATCGAGATCAAGTACGAATAAACCATGCAACTCCGGTGCGTGAACATAAAACATTTCATCCTTATAAATCGAACAACCAATTGTATCAGACTTAAAAGAATAGCGGTCTCGCTTCAAGCAAGAGCCACCAACGATGTTCACACTCAACGCGGGTACATAGTAGCAATTATTCAGAACTAAAACCAATCCCGAAGGGAGACTAAGATGCTTCGTGCCGACCGCCAAGACTTCAATTTGACAGACATTCCCCACGCGCATCGTCACTTCATCTTTGAGCAAGCGTCTCCTATTCCTTAGTCCCTGAATGGAATTAGAAATATGAGCGACAGATCCTGTATAAAATATCCAGGATGTGTTCCCGGCGCTTGTCAAGAGAAGATCAACAATATGTATATCAAATATACCTTCGTCTCTCTTGGCGACCTTGCCAGCCTTTTTGTCCTTTAGGTACTTGGGGAAGTTGCGTTTCCAGTGACCTTCACCCATGCAGTAGAAGCACTCCACTCCGGGTTTAGGCTTGGGTGCCTTGGGAGGAGCGGCAACTGACTTTCCATCCCTCTTGGGGCCACCTCTCTTGGCCTTCTCCCGCCTGCTTGACTTCTTGAAGTCAGTGGTCTTGTTGACCATGAAGACGGCGTGCTCCTTCTTGATCTCAACCTCGGCGCTCTTCAGCATGGCGAACAACTCAGAAGGGGTTTTGGTCATCCCCTGCATGTTGTAGTTCAACACAAAGCCATTGTAGCTAGGGGGAAGCGACTGCAACACCCTATCAACAGCAAGTTCATCTGGAATCAGGCATTCTAGAGCATTCAAGCGCTGAACGAACCCAGACATTTTGACTACGTGCTCACTCACGCTGCCGTGCTCGTCCATCTTTGCTGAGAAGAAGGCTTCAGAAGCCTCGCACCGTTTAGCCCTGGCTTGAGGTGCGAAGACCGCCTTGAGGTCGGTGATAATCTCATATGCACCCATCCTCTCAAAGCATTTCTGCAGCTCAGCCTCCATGGAGTAAAGCATGCCACTCTGGACAAGGTTGTAATCATCAGTCCTGGAGAGATAGACATTCTTCTCGTCCTGACTGGCATCATATGCTGGTGCGTCACCTAACGCGCCCTCTAGTACGTATGCCATCTTGAGGGGAACGAGGAGAATCCTCAGGGTGCGGAACTAGTTGGTGAAGTTTGTGCCATCTGTTTTTAGCTTATCTTTCTCTAGGAATGATCCTAAGTTAAACGAGGGGCGAGGTGCTGTCATCTACAAGGTTGATTCACAAGGGTACATATTTAGACTTTTGTTCATAATGTGGAGTTTCAATTTAATCTCAAAATTCTAGAAAGCTCCCACTTAGATAAACACCTCTCAATTTAACTAAATGATTACACAATCCCAGCCCCCATACCTCCCCCGATCGTCACGGCCATCAGTATGCGAACCAGGTAGGCCTCTAGGCCAATCACATCAGGCATGTGACTCGTGCTCGACCTTTCGGTCTCCTGTGTTCCAGGCCCGCATCTACATACGTCAAGCCTGCCAATCGAACCTTGATGTTAGCTGTTCAGCAAGGCCATATCTGCATATGCCAGGCTTGCCGAACCCAACCTCATGCGAACTCCGTTGAATATGTAGGACAACTCCGGTATGTACGGAGCATCAAGCTATATGGGAGAACCTTCTAGGCGGTGCCCACCAAGGGAGAACACAATGTTGGTATTGTGAGAGATGGTCCTGTTTCGTGCTACCGTCGATATATCTAGCATACTAGCATAAAATAGAAAGTAAAACTGTAAATCATACAACCTATGATCCCCCTTCATGCAAAGAAAAGTTAAACGCCTTTCTACTTTAGCTTGTGCAAGTTTTACGTGGCTGCTAGGGGTTTCGAGAGAGAGAACCGTTTCTATCCTGCGAAAATCATGCCACAAAACCGTCTCCCATCCGTCTCTATTACACCCCTGTCGGGGCCCTCCGTTGCAAACATCTTCGCATCGCTAATGCAGAGAGACAGACACCCCCAGCCACTTTATATGGTACAAGCCATATTTCAAGCGTGGAACCAGCCTCGCGTAAACGCGTAAGGTCGGTCGGGGCCCGCTTCATCAAACATTGCAGCAACGCTGAATGAGTACACGTGGGAGGGTAACGAATGAAGATTCGATGCCCACATCCTAGATGTGTTCTACCCGTACAATACATCTACGCATAGCTAGCTCATGATACCACTGTTAGGATACGGGGCAGAAAACACAATTTTTTCATACCTACGGTAACCGAACCCAAGATCTATGCTATGGCGATGTAAAGTAATGAAGGGAATCGGTGTTCATACCTTTGAAGAACGAAAGAGGGAAACGTTCTTGCGAACGTGGCTGGCGTAGACTCGGAACTACGACCTCCCTGTCGTGTAGAAGACCACCACCGGCGAGGATGACTCCCGGTAAACCTCCAGCGACGAAGTAGCACCACAGGTGTAGTGCCTCGAAGAGATTATACACGTACGGTACAATCGATGTTCCTCCTGGGCCCCGAACCAGGCGAGCAGCGGAAGAAAGACGGCTACGGATCCCGACTCCAGCAGAACGACGACCTGCCTTATGGTGGAGAACTCCAATCCAGGTGCAGACTCCAAACAAGGGGAGTCCACTTCCACGAAGGAGAAGGAGGAAGAAGGAGATATTGGTGTGTTGGAAAAAGGGGGGGGGGTCTACCCCTCCTTATATAGGCCAAGGGGGGGTGCTATCCTCCTCCCCTCCCCCATGTGGGACTAAACTCCCAAGGGGGGGAGTGCGCCGGCCAAGGGGGTGGTGGGCCCCACCCTTGGCGCCAAGCCCAAGGGGGGAGACCCCCTCCTCCCTTAATGGGCCCCATGGGCCCATATACCCTTTTTCCCATTTTTAATTTATTTAATATGTTTTAAATATTTAATTCAGATAATTAAATAATAAAACATTATTAAAACAATTAAACTTTATTTTGAACTATTCAAAATGTCCGGAAACTATTCCGTCCTCTATTCCGGTGATTCCTGCTATTTCACCGATTGATCCCGTAACTGTCCTATGCATCGATTGCCCTTAAGTGTAACACCCTAACGGTCTGGTAAACAGCAGACATGGTCGAGACTCTTGTCATTGACCAATGACTAGTCAGTTGGACCTGGTTACAATCCTTGACAGCCCCTGCGCTTCCATCGAATGAACTTCGACCGCTTTTGGAAACTGTTAACGATACGACGTAATCCCTTTGTGCCGCGGTACTTTGTTTGTCCGAGGTTTGATCGTCGGTATCCTACATACCGTGTTCACATCTCGTTCACAACAAACAACTTCTCTCGTCCATGATCATTGCATCTCTTGTGACCTAGTCACGTCCTTGCAAGGTGTTGATGCAATATCACCGAGTGGGCCTAGAGTACGTGTCCTGTCACAAGGACTAACAAATCCCGCTCTGATCTATTAACATACTCATCAACCATCTATTTCGGAATACCCAAAGTGCACCGTTATAGCCAGCATATTTCAGTCAGGCGGTGGGATACAAATCAAAGTCTCCTCATAGATGACAATTACGTATGATCATTACGGTCTAAGGACTAAGCCATATGTTACAAAGTCATAGCAACGCTGAACTATGTGACTCGATCACATTGCAATACTTTAGGTGGGTGTACGTCCATCACATCACTCCCCTTAACGATATGACCTCATTGTCAATAGACTTAAGTGTCGCCATGATCAAGAAAGCTTGATCAATCAATTGCCCAATGAGATAGTTTACCCGAGTTAAACTACGGACCATGTTTTATACTACACCTGTATTAGTATTTCCAAGTAATACAGTTATAGCATAGTATAAAACGTATTATGAACAAAACGGATATGTGACAAATATCTTTATTAATTTGTCTCTAGGGCACATATCCAACACATGATGCAATGATGTTCATGCCAGCTCTTGGGGACTACATTTCGAAAGTTTTCTTCTCAAGCAAAGACTCGGTACAACACCCAGATGCATACACCGACTCTTGGGGAGTAACACTTCAAAAATTAATTCTTTGAAGATTTGGCTCGATGCCATGATCATACCAACTCTCTGGGAGTAACACTTCCAAAAATATATATGACCCGGTACGGCACGCCAACGTGACCACACCAACTCATGGGGGCTGCAAGTCGATCTATCCTATGAGTCGATTACCGATACACAACTATTCTGAATTGACTCAGGGGGCTACAGATACAGTCATTATAAAAAAAATCGGCTCTCATACATTATGCAAAAAAACATTCAAAAGTCAGGAATAAAACCGACTTATGGACTCGATGGAAATTCATAATTTTCATTCATCAAAATAGCTGAGTCTTACATGAAAAGAGGCAACCTTACAGAAAATGAAAGGCCAAACTCGGAAAAATACTACTAAGAAAAAGCTACAGCTTCAGTCATCATCTTCAGAGTCGGCTTCATCTTCAGTTGAAGAAATATTTACTTCTTCTTCATTGTTGAGGAGTTCTTCATCGCTACCGCTGGAACTCTCCATGCAGCAGCAGGCTCGGGATCCTAGCCCACAAGGTATCTTCACCATCAAATCTGAAGACAATGGTGTCTCCTCTTGAGATGTTCCTGGAACGAAGAAATTTTTTCCAACCTCGCTCAAAAAACATGGAGTCGTGGCTAGAAAATCTAGTAGCCACCCAACCGGGCCCATGAGCACATCCCTCATAACGAAGCCAAAGACCCGAGGGCCTTGAATCAATCACAAGCTGAGTAAAAGAATCAGGAAGCTTCATCCAACGACGAATCTCCTGAACATGAATCAAGAACTCACCCCTCTCAGGGGAAGAAGGGGGGCATTCAGACGGAGAGGCAGCTCGAGCACTTCTTCCCCAACCTCTGCCACGGCCACGATCGCACCCACGACCACGGCCACGACCTCGACCTCGAGTACCTGCGCTGGAACCTGGCTCATCGGCCGTCAAAGGAACACGAGCACCGAGCTTAGGAGCCATGGAAAGCTAGAATATGAAGAAGAAGATGCGGGCACTTGAAAGATAAAGCTACCCGATGGCTATTTATGGTAGTTCTGAGGAGAAGATCAATCAATACCATAAATGACATAGGTGAACTACCCATGATAATAGACATTTATGGAAAGACCCCTCTATTCCCACTACAACATCAATGCCTCCAACCGGAGTTTCGGGCAGTGTGACCATAAATACCATATTGGATCTTTGACTGAAAAAGTCAAAGGGAACTTTTAAAGTTGGAAGATGAAACGAAGAGATGAAGAGAAGATAGATACCGACTCTTTGTAAAACTCAAAAGAGGTGAGAGTCAGTCTATCGGAATTAGGGAATCGGCAACCACGATGATGACAAGAAGATTGCTGCGAAGACTAAAGCATCACAACAATCCTGGGGGCTAATGTCGGGGGGATGGACCAAGCCCATAACTCGGCATTAGATCTATGGGCCGACTCACCTATGGAAGGCCCACAAGAGAAGACCTGGCTACGGGCCGGCTGCGCCAAGGAAAGAATATTGATGCCATAGAAGGAATTTGACTTAGCTTGTATAGCATATAGTATATTTGTAAAGTAGAATAGGACTCCACCTCGTGTCGGAGTCGGACTTGCGGAATCCCGAGACCCGATGCCTTTATAAGCCGAGGTCCATTGGATCCAGAGCCAGAGAACAATCTCAACCTAAGATAGGACTAGACTCTGGTCGGCGTAACCTAGATCTCATCGAATCTAAGTTACGAGCCGACTCTCTTGTAATTGTCCAAACCGACTGTTCTTTCGAGAGTCGGAACCCATAATAATATCAAGCAGGAGTAGGATTTTACCTCGAGACAAAGAGGGGGTGAAACTTGGGTAAATCGCCGAGTCTCTTGTCCATGTCAACGCTCTCCACGAAATTGCCTCGCAGCAAAGGTCCAATGTTAAGTTTGACTCTTCGGACATCTGCCGTGACTTTCCCACGACAGCCCCCCTTTGGCTCTTATTTTTACTCGCAATGAGAAAACCTAAAACAGATGCCTATAATCCAATTTTCCGTCGCGGAGCCACCGCCACCTCTATTCTTCCTCGGGAGAGCTAATCCGGAGATTGTTTTGGCCTTTGGTGAGGGGAATTTGTTGCCATCGTCATCGCCATCGCCACTCCATCATACCTTCATGTTTCCCCTATCCATGTGTGAGTAATTGATGGGTGTAGATAACACCTACTCGTTGGTTACCCCAAGTGGAAGGTTATGATGTAGATAGCAGCAAATTTCCCCTAACTTGAGAGGATAAGGTTAAGCCTCCAGTAGGATTCCAAGCTCAACAAGAAGGTGGCAAAGCAAACAATGACGCTGTTCATAAACCAAAGGTTTTTTACTTGACCTGGACGTGAACACACACGCAAATAACATTGCTCCCAACGAGTTCAGAGAGGTTGTCAATCTCTCCCGCCTTGCTATTTACAAAGGATCAAAACAAAGAGGGAATAATAATTGTGCGACTAAAATAAAATAAAAGCAGTAAATAAGAACGGTGTAAACTATGATGGAAATATGGACCGGGGTCCCATGACTTTCACTAGCGATGTCTTTCTCCCAAAAGACGATAAACAACTATGCTGGGTGAAAACATTATAGTTGGGCAATTGACAGAATTATAAACGCACCACAATGCTAATTATGCTACTAGAAAGTAAAGA
Source organism: Bromus sterilis (assembly GCA_950022295.1). Lineage (NCBI taxonomy): Eukaryota > Viridiplantae > Streptophyta > Magnoliopsida > Poales > Poaceae > Bromus > Bromus sterilis. Next base: position 317,778,841 of record OX465597.1, on the reverse strand, counting down.
GGCTCAATTGTATGGGCATTACACCAAACCAAGTAGACCATTTATCCCTCGTCATCTACTCACTAATCATCCACCTTGAGATATCTATCCAGAACATCTCGATGGTATTAAGTTGTGAACCCCGACCAAATTGTAGGCTCGAAGCAACGGACAATTGTCTTAACACTCTATGCGTAATGTAAGCAATCCTTGCAACCACAGTTACAAGCACCAATGTTTTCTCCCTAGTGGCAACAACACATACCCTATTATCATGTTTATGTCACTCAACCTAGACATCGGGGGGCATGAACCCACAATCAAGCATAACACTCCCTATTTGAGTTGCAACCTACTACTTGGACAAAGTAAAAAACGCTATGGACAACATGCAAGAATACTCAAGAACAAAAATATAAAGGTAAAACCAATATATTACTCATCACAAATTGAACATAATCTCATAATCCATCGGATCCCAACAAACACAGCATAGCAAAACAGGAACTAATACAAAGGTGCCTTGATCATGATAGGCAGCTCACAAGGGTTAAACATTGAATTAAAAGATTGGAGAGAAGACATCATCTAGCCACTGATCATGGACCCATGGTCCAAGGGGGGATACTCACGGCACATTCCTGAGGTGATCATGGTGATGGATAGGCCTCCGGAGGTCAATCCTCCCTCCGACAGGGTGTCGGGACAGGTTCTTCCGGCGATCCCGAGATCGGAATCGCGACGACGGTGGAACAGTGGAAGAAATCGCGTAACAGATCTCTCCTCGAGGGTTTCTGGAGAGAGAGATAAATATAGGCCAATGAGCCCCCTGAGGGGCGCCCCCTTGTCCCAGGCATCTAGGTAGTGCGGCCACCCTGTTGGCCAAGGGGTGGCCCCCCTTGGGGCCTCTTTCGGGCTTCCATAATTTTCTGTCGTGGATATTTTTAGTATTTTTTTGTAAATTTCCAAGCACTTTTATAATTGTCCTTTTTCTGCAATGCACGAACAATAACATACAGAAACTGGCACCGGACACTGGATTACTAGTTTAGTCTAAAATATGTTGTAAATGGTGTGAAAGTGCATCAAAACATATACCAATATCACCAAAAGGAGCATGCAGCAAGCAAAAAATTATAGATACGTTTGGGACGTATCAGTAATTCCCTGTTGTAGGCAAAGGGGATGGTAGGGATTGGATGAGATTTATCATGTAATAGTTCGTCAGATTGTTGGGGGCATGTTGTCTATCATCTACTATGGTGTTTATCATCTTTTTTGCATCTTGGTACTCTTAATGCTTGACGCTTTGGGCCCGAGTGCCATGATTTCAGATCTGAACTCTATATATTTTCATGAGTATATTCATGTTGTTGATCCTATCTAAAAGTTGTATGCACCTATTATAGTTCAGAACCGGTGATCTCAATGGTGTCAACTTGGGACACCAAAGGGGATGGACTATAACTTGAGGATTAGATGTATCCATAGATTGTTAATGCTTTTTTCCGGTGTAATTTGGCAGGAGCACCTTAATCTTTATTAGTTCCTTTTGGCCCCGTTGATAGCGGGATGGTAGGACAAAAGATGTTGTGCAAGTTCTTATGGCAAGCACACACAACTATCTTTGGGATACATGCCTAATTTTTGATATATGCCTAGATGATCATTACTTTTCTGTGAGTCTTGCCCCGTGTAAAATATACTACATGATGTATCTTATCCATGCAGCGCCCAGTCATTCATGCCTCATCCTAAAGTGTTTTAATCATGCTTGTTACTAGTTACTTTACTTTGTTGTTTTTACTTTCGTTGTTTTGTCAGTCACCACTATTTCCATTGCCACCGCTACCACTATCACACCATTACTAACAACAATTTGTTGCCAAGAAATTATCTTTCAGACGCAGTTGAATTGACAACTTAACTGTCAAAGTTTATAAATATCCTTTGGCTCCCTTGTGTCCAATCTATTAATTGGGTTATTATTACCCGTGAAGACTGTTGCGATCCCCTACACTTATGGGTAATCATTGATACGTTCAAAACGTGTCTATAATTCTTGCTTGTTCCATGACATTGCCCCATATTTTTATTATACATTTACATTATTTCTTACCATTTTCTGAAACTAACCTACCGACCAGATGCCCAGTGCCAAATCATGTTTTCTGCTGTCTTTTTGTTGCAGAAATCTTACATAGGAAATATTCTCGGAATTCATTGAAAATTTACATAGACCAAATTATATATAAAACAAATATAGTCATGCAAAGAACTCCCGAAGGGCTACCGATGGCACTGGATAGTGCTCCTCATTGGCTACCCAAGTGGAAGGTTGAGATGTAGACATCGGTGAATTTCTTTTGGTAAAGATACAAAGGTTTGTCTCAAGTAGGACTCCAAGTGCAACAAAAAGGTGGTAAAGGAAAAAATCGCGTCGTTTACAACCTTGAGGGTTGCTTCCTTCACCTGGACCTGCACACAACAACAAATAACTTTGCTCCCAACAAGTTCAGAGAGGTTGTCAATCTCTTCGGTCTTGTTGTTTACAAAGAGTCAAAACACAAAGGGAAATAATAGTGGTGATTGCAACGGAAAGGAAATAAAAGCAGTAAATTGGAGCGGTGTAAACTATGATGGAAATATGGACTTGGGTCCCACGACTTTCACTAGTGATATATCTCTCCCAAAATACGATAAATAACTATGCTGGGTGACCAAATTATAGCTGGGCAATTCACAGAATTATAAATGCACCGCAATGCTAATTATGCTACAAGAAAGCTAGAGGCTTAATCGTATGAGCATTACACCGAAACGTGTAGACCATTTATTCATCAGCATCTACTCACTAGTCATCCACCTTAAGATGTCTATCCAGAACATCTTGTTGGTATTAAGTTGAGAACCATAGTCAAACTGTATGATTAAAGCAACAGACAACTACATTAACACTCTATGCGTAATGTAAGCAATCCTTGTAACCGCAGTTACAAGCACGTCTGTTTTCTCCCTGGTGGCAACCCACAATCATGCATAACGCTCCCTCTTGGAGTTACTATCTACTACTTGGCCAAAGCAATAAAAAGCAATGGAGAACATGAAAAACCACTCAAGAAAAATAACACATAAAAGGTAAACCAAATATTTTACTCATCACAATCTGAACATAATCTCATAATCCATCGGATCCCAGCAAACACAGCATAGCAAGACAGAAACTAATAAAAAAAATTCCTTGATCCTATAGGGAAGCTCACACGGTCTAAGAATTGAAGCACAAGATTGGTGAGAAGACATCATCTAGCTACTTATCATGGACCCATGGTCCAAGGGGGACTACTCACGACACATCCGGGGGGCGATCATGGCGATGGAGGAGCTCCCGGAGGTGATTCCACCCTCCGGCAGGGTGCCGAGACAGGTCTTCTGGCGATCCCGAGATCGGAATCGCGGCGGCGGTGGAACAGTGGTGAAAATTGCGTAACAGAGGTCCTCCGATGGCCAAAGGGGGGAACCAGGGGGGTGATGGGTGTAGATAACACCTCCTCGTTGGTTACCCCAAGTGGAAGGTTATGATGTAGATAGCAACAAATTTCCCTCGGTGAAGATACCAAGGTTATCGTACCAGGAGGACTCCGAATTCTGCAAGTAGGTGGCAAGGAAACAAGGGAGCCGTTTACAACCTTGAGGTTGCTTACTTGACCTGGAACTGCACACAACTGATACGTCCCAAACGTATCTATAATTTCTTCTTGTTCCATGCTCTTTTCGGTGACATTGCTATGTGTTTTGCTACAATTTTATATCTTTTAACACATATTTGGACTAAGCTATTAACTCAGTGCACCCAGTGTCAGTTTCTGCTGATCGAGCAAGGACGGACGGGTCGTCCTCCTCGTATCGCTGTACAGGGAGCGGCGGCGGCAGGGGATCGCCGGCCAGCACTCCGACGAGGTGGAGACGGGGCAGCGCATGGGGAAGCCGGGGAGGGCGCGGATCGGATGGGATCCACCGTATCCAGGCGACGGCATGGTCCACAGGGCGGCGCGTTGAGGTTCCTCACGCCATGGCCATGGCGGTTCCAACCAGAGAGAGAAGAAATATTAGAGGGAGAGGGAGAAGGAAAGGAAGGGAGAAGGAAGAGGGGACGGGAGCGAGGGCGACCTGGCGGCGGACGGCACTCGCTGGAGGCCGGAGCGGCGGGGCGGCGGGGAGATACGCGAGAGAGGGTTGCTTCTCGCCCTTTGTTGGTTACCCCAAGTGGAGGTAAGATGCAGCGTAGCAGCAAGTTTCCCTCGGTGAAGATACCGAGATTGAGTATCGACCAGTAGGACTCCAGCGAGGATAAGTAGGTGTTAGTGGCGCACCTGACGCGGACCTGCACACAACACAATTAAATTTGCTCCCAACGAAGTTCAGAGAGGTTGTCAATCTCTCCGGTCTTGTTGTTTACAAAGGATGAAAAACACAAGATAATGATAATGATAGCAATTAAAAGTAAAAAAGCAAGAAAGTAAATGAGCGTGTAAAAAGTGATAAGAATATGGACCGGGGTTCCGTGATGTTCACTAGTGATGTCTCTCTCCCAAAAGATGATAAGACTGCTATTCGAGGTAAAAAATTATAGAAGGGAAATTGGCAGGATTATAAACGCACCGCAATGCTAACTATGCTACAAAAGAAAGGAAGAGGCTCAAAAGCATGGGCAGTACGCCAAAATAAGTAGACCGAAATCCATCTGCATCTACTACTAATCATCAACCTTGAGATATCTATCCAGAACATCTCGCTGGTATTAAGTTGCGAGCCACACCGAAAGTGTAAACCAAAGCAACAGACAAATGCATTAAAAAGAACTTTGCGTAAAGTAAACAATCCTTGTAACCGTGGTTACAAGCACCATTGTTTTCCCCCTTGTGGCCACAACACATCCCCTAGACTCATGTTTCTGTCACTCAAGCGTGTCATCAGGGGGCATGTACCCACAATCAAGCATAACGTTCCCTCTTGGAGTCACTACCTACCACATGGACAAAGCAATAAATTACTTCGGAACAATAATACAAAAGATAAGAACCTATTATATTATTCTATCACAATCTGAACATAATCTCATAATCCATCAGATCCCGTCAAAATCAGCATAGCAAAAGCAGAAAGAATTACATATGTGCCTCGGTCATGTAGGGCAGCTCATGAGGTCTAAACCATGAAGAACAAAGAGGGCAGGAGAACATCACATAGCTACTGATCACGGACCCATGGTCCAAGGTAGACTACTCACGGCACATCCGGTAAGCGTCCATGGTGGAGGAGAAGCTCCCGGAGGTCGATCCTCCCTCCTGCAGGGTGCCAGGAAGGGTCCAGACGGTGCTCCTGATCTTGGAAGCGCTGCGGCGGCGGAACAGAGGAGAATTTGCAAAATAGGGTTCTGTCTTCGGAGTTTCCCTGTGACGGAGAATAAATAGGCGAAGGGGGGGCAGCCAGGGGGGCCACCAGGGGCCCAGGCGCTCCCCTAGCACGGCCAGGCCCCTGGCCGCGCCAGGTGGCCGCCTGGGTGCCTGGTGGTGGCCCCTGGCCCTCCTTCGGGCTTCTGGAGTCTTCCGACACGCTGATTTTTTATCTGATTCTTCCCGTATTTTTGGAGCATTTTTTATATGGGGAAAAACTTAAATAGAAAAACAGCAGAAAACAGGAACTGGCACTGGGTGCACTGAGTTAGTAGGTTAGTCCAAATATGATCAAAAGTGTATGAAAGTGTATCTAGATCATATAAATATCACGCAAAACATGCATGGAGCGAGCAGAAATTATCGATACGTTTGAGACGTATCAACATCCCCAATCTTAATTCCTGCTAGTCCTCGAGTAGGTAAATGATAACAGGCATAATTTCTGTGGTGACATGCTAACAACCATATAAGGACTTTGAAAAGTAAAGCAATCCATGTATGTAATTCAATTCAAGTCATAACATGCAAGAGTCTATATTAGCATTGAAACAAGCAACGAAAGAACATTAGGTGAAAGAGCTCTCGCTGTCCGTGACTCGAATGTCTCCAAATGGTGTTTGCGTGCAAGAAGGGGGATAGGGAATACGAGAAAAAAGTATTTTTAGTTGAGAACTCAATCAACTAAAGTTTCACACTTGGTCTTCTTTGGAATCTTATCTTGACTCGTCCCCAGACCACTAGCCAGGTACAAGTCAATTTGATCCACTCCCTTTTGATATTTTGAGCACTCATGAAATGGATGAGCGTAAGCACGAGATTTGAAACTTAGGATGGAAAAGAGAGAATATGGTGGAGGAGGAAGTCAAAAAGGTGAGAAAGGCTCACATCAATGAGGACAATCATATGCGAGAAGGCCAAATGATAGATATGATTTGAGGAGTAGGGATTGCCATGCAACGAATGCACATATGAGCTGACAAGCTCTCCAATGGAACTAGTGGGGGTTCATCTAACTCTCATATGTCCTCTCCAAGGGCAACACTCTAATTTACAAGGGGGTATAGAAGATCTTTCACACTTTACAAGGTACTCAAATCATAAAGAAGATGTAGCTATCATGATGTATGCAATGTATGCCGCTGCCAGTGTAGCAGGAACATGTATGACATGAAGATAAAGTCATGAAGAGGTGGAAGTTTCATGGCAATATATCTCGGAAAGGCTATGGAAATGCCTTGATAGGTAGGTATGGTGGCTGTTTTGAGGAAGGATATAAGGAGGTTTATGATGACAGACTGTATCATGCCAAGGGTTTGGATGTACCGGCGAAGGTGGACACCAACTCTCGAAGTGAGAAGGAGGCAATGCACGACACAGAAGAGGCTAGCAAATATGAGGAGGTGGAAGTGTCAACTTTCAATACTTACATTAGTACGAAGAACTCATGCACTTATTATCGGTAACTCTCAATCTAATGAGGTGGTCCACAAAGAGACAGGTACCCGAGGAGGAGTGTATGGGGGTTTGGTTATCCTTGCGCATCCCCGACTCATGGTACGTGAGTGTTCTCTAATATCCGACACCTCAGAAGAGTAGTGATCCATCTAGTAGCTAGAGTTCTCAACTAGTTTTGTAGGTTTTTGAAAATAAATTCGGATTTCTCAAAATACGACACCTATCACTAATAGTATAGAGCTCTTGACACCAAAAGATCAATCATTACTCACATCAATACCTCAAAACTATTGCAAGTTACTACTAAAATTAAATAGCAACCTCAATTACCTACTTTCAGGACAAGACTCAACTCAGTGCGACAACTAACTCTCTTAAAACTCCCTTCATACACAACTCATGATAAGCTGATTAGAGAGGTTAGTACCCTTAATAAATAATTTTCCTCCACTAGATATAAAGATATTCTTGAAGAGATACTGTTTCTCAAGATTTCCAAAAGGTTTTTTCAAAGAAAAAGCAAGCTTAAGGTTTGCAAAAGTTAGGAGGGACAAAACGTGGCAGAATCTGTGAAAAACCGAACAATTGGTAGTAAAGAACTTTTTAGGGGTACTTATGCAACTCAAATAAAAAAAATCAGAACATACGAAAGTTCCTTGATTGTATAGAGCACGCTGTGTAAACAATTCAGCTCAAAAATATGAACTGGTGATTTATTCTGATTTTTCCCGTCACGAGAACAAAATCTGTTTTCTGGACAGCATGTCACAACTTTCACTTCCCTTGTCATATGAGGCTATAACCTGGCACAAAACTTGAAAATAAAGATACAATGATGTTGCTAAAGTATTAACAATCATCAAGACCACTAAAAACATAAGTAAAAACATCTTGGGTTGCCTCCCAACAAGCGCTTTCTTTTACGCCTTTAAGCGAGGCATAAGGCAAAACAAGAATCAAGTTTTATCAAGAGAAAGAGAATAGCTTGCCCGTGTAAAAGACTCAAAAGGTAACTTGACTTTCTTTCTAGGGAAGTGTTCCATCCCCTTTTTGAGAGGGAATTGAAATTTTATATTCCCTTTTTTCATGTCAATAACAGCACCAACGGTGCGAAGAAAAGGACGTCCCAAAATAATTGGACATAAAGGTTCACACTCTATATCCATAATGATAAAATCAACGGGAACATAGTTGTCATTGACAATCATAAAAACATCGTCGATTTTCCCCAAAGATTTGTTTACGGAAGAGTCGACAAGGCGAACACCAAAAGAACATGAATCAAAAGGTTTCAATTCAAACATATCATACATTCTTTTGGGCATGACGGAGGTACTAGCTCCAACATCACATAAAGCATAGCAAGAGAAGTTATTTAATTTAATTTTTATGATGGGGTCCCAACCATCATCTAGCTTCCTAGGTATGGAGGCTTCTATCCTAAGCTTCTCCTCCCTAGCTTTGATAATAGCATTTGTGATATGCTCCGTGAAGGCCAGATTAAGTTTGCTAGTGTGGGGGTCTCTAGACATTTTGTGTAATAAGCTGATAACTTCTGAGAGGGTGCAACTGTCAAAATCAATATCACTACTATCAAAGGTGGTAGTAATATTATCTAAGCTCACTTGTTTGAAACCCTCTATGTTCATAGGAGTTTCTTCTTCTACGGTTGAGGTATTAGCATCAACATTAATAGGTCCGATGGGACCAGGAGTGCATTGGGTGCTAATAGTTTCAGTGTCCTCAACAATTTGGATAGTGGCAACAATGTGGTATGTAGGAAGGCTCTTAATTCTAAACTCTTCCTCCTTTCCTCTAGCCCATCTTTCTTTAAGTTTAGCCATCATCTTAATATTTTCATTGATTTGTAACTGGATAACATTAATAGGAGTGGTCTTACTCTCCTCAAGGGGAGAGGTTCTAATTTTTAACATCTCAACATCAAGGGCTAAGCTGTCTACCTTCAAATAAAGATTAACTAGTTTAGTTAGCTTTTCTTCCACATTCTTGTTGAAGGCTTTTTGGGTAGTGATAAAGTCTCTAAGCATATTTTCTAGTTCAGAAGTGGGGTTCTTGTTGCTAGGGTAGGTGTTGTTGTTCCCATAAGTGGATGGAAACGGTCTAGGATTACTAGCAAAGTTGCCCCTATAAGCATTATTATTAAAGTTGTTTCTAGCAATGAAGTTCACATCTACTTGTTCCTGAGCAACCAAGGAATTTAAAGGAACATCATGAGGATCAATAGAGGGTTGCTTGGTAAGTAGAGACATAATTAAATCAACCTTATCATTGAGAGAGGTAATTTCCTCGACAAAATTTACCTTCCTACCTGTTGGAGCGCGTTCAGTGTGCCATTGGGAATAATTGGTCATCATCTCATCGAGAAGTTTTGTGGCAGCACCAAGTGTAGTTGACATAAAGGTTCCTCCCGTGACCGAATCTAACAGGTTCTGCGAGGTAAAGTTCAAGCCTGCATAAAAAGTCTGGATAACCATCCAGATAGTCAAACCATGTGTAGGGCATTTCTTAACAAGAGATTTCATACGTTCCCAAGCTTGGGCAACGTGTTCATTATCCAATTTCCTAAAATTCATAATTTTAATCCTCAATTGGATAATTTTAGCAGGTGGGTAGTACTTCCCAATAAAAGCATATTTGCACTTATCCCAAGAATCTAAGCTATTCCTAGGAAAATATTGAAACCAGATTTTATCTCCGTCCCTCAAAGAGAAAGGAAAAAGCTTGAGATTACCAACATCACCTTCTACTTCTTTATACTTTTTCATATCAGATAATTCCAAAAAATTATTCAAGTGTAAAGCAGCATCATCTCCAGCACCCGAGAATTGATCTCTCATAACAAGGTTTAGTAAAGCAGGTTTAATTTCATAAGAGGTAGCTCAAGTGGCAGGTGTGGCAATAGGAGTGCAGATAAAGTGTTTTTTGTTGTGACTGGTGAAGTCACACAACATTGTGTTTTCAGAGGAACCCATAGTAGCAGCAGGTATGGCAGATTTTTTTGTAATTTTTGATATAAGACACAAAGATAAAAACAGATAGGTAAACTAACAAGACTAAAAAGTAAAGGTAAAAGGTAGTGGGAAACTACCCTATCTTATCACTCGGAGTCCCCAGCAACGGCGCCAGAAATTCGCTTGATACGCGAGAGAGGATTACTTCTCGTCCTTCGTTGGTTACCCCAAGTGGAAGGTAAGATGCAGTATAGCAGCAAGTTTCCCTCGGTGAAGATACCGAGGTTGAGTATCGACCAGTAGGACTGCAACGATGATAAGTAGGTGTCAGCAGCGCAACTGACGCGGACCTGCACACAACACAATTAACTTTGCTCCCAACGAAGTTCAGAGAGGTTGTCAATCTCTCCGGTCTTGTTGTTTACAAAGGATAAAAAACACAGGATAATGATAATGATAGAAACTAAAAGTAAAAAAGCAAGAAAGTAAATGAGCCTATAAACAGTGATGAGAACATGGACCGGGGTCCCGTGATGTTCACTAGTGTTGTCTCTCTCCCAAAAGACGATAAGACTGCTCTGCGAGGTAAACAAATTACAGAAGGGCAATTGACAGGATTATAAACGCACCACAATGCTAACTATGCTACAAAAGAAAGGAAGATGCTCAAAAGCATAGGCAGTACGCCAAAATAAGTAGACCGAAATCCATCTGCATCTACTACTAATCATCCACCTTGAGATATCTATCCAGAACATCTCGCGGGTATTAAGGTGCGAGCCCCACCCAAAGTGTAAACCCAAAGCAACAGACAATTGCATTAAAAAGAACTTTGCGTAAAGTAAACAATCCTTGTAACCTCTGTTACAAGCACCATCGTTTTCCCCCTTGTGGCAAAAACACATCCCCTAGCATCTTGGAAGCGCGGCGGCGGCGGAAGAGAGGAGAATTTGCGAAATAGGGTTCTGTCTTCAGAGTTTCCCCGTGATGGAGAATAAATAGGCGAAGGGCGGCAACTAGGGGGTCCACCAGAGGCCCAGGGGCCCAGGCGCCACCCTGGCGCGGCCAGGTGGCTGCCTGGGTGCCTGGTGGTGGCCCCCTGGCCCTCCTTCGGGCTTCTGGGGTCTTCCGACACGCTGATTTTTTATCTGATTTTTCCTGGATTTTTGGAGCATTTTTTATATGGGGAAAAACTGAAATAGAAAAATAGCAGAAAACAGGAAATGGCAGTGGGGTGCAGTGAGTTAGTAGGTTAGTCCAAATATGATCAAAAGTGTATGAAAGTGTATCTAGATCATAGTAGTATCACACAAAACATGCATGGAGCGAGCAGAAATTATCGATACGTTTGAGACGTATCACGGGGTCAGGCGCGCCGGAGGAGGCGGGCGTGGGCGGAGGAGTTCCTCGGGCTGGGGAGAGCTTCCACGGGCTGGTGGGGCGTCTGGTGACATGGCGCTCCATGGAGCGTCCGATTTGGATCGAACGGTCCGGATCGGACCACCAGATCTGGACGTGGGGAGAGGTTGGTGGGGGTTGGTGGATGCGAGGCAAGTGGCGGCGGTGGTTTGGGCAGGCACGGAATGGGAGGAGCTAGGGCTAGGGTTGTCTATTTTTGGTAGGCAGCACCTACTATTTATAGTAGGTGGCAGTTTGGGGTTGTTTTGGGCCACAAAATGGTCCGTTTCGGGTCCGATTTTTTGGGTGGGCTAGAATCTGAAGATAAGAGGGAAATCCAGGAGGCTAGCTAGTAGCGCACACGACATTTTGTAAATACGTCCCTCGATATATATCGGCTACTATGCTTGGCACATCCGAACGCTTACCTACCCGACGAAGTCGGAATCGTGCGGAATTCAAAACACCGCCTCAAAGCACCAAACTAACGTCGTCTGCAATGTTAACACCAAAAGAGAACGTCGAACAGCTCCCGATAAAATAACCCATTTAAAGGTTTGGTCATGCATCCGATACGAGAATGAGGGGGAGAATATTCACCGATTAATAAACCAGCGAAGCAAATACTACAAAAAACTCTAGCAAGCGACAAAATAAAGCAACAAACAATTTTTTTTTTAATTTGGGTAAAAATCCCAAGCTGTTACAATACAACACCACCAACAAGGGATCTCGTCCCGAGATCCAGGACGATCCGGGGGAGAGGGGGAGAGAAAAGAGAGTCGACGTTCCTCAACACCACCAACAAGGGACGCTGCTCCATGTCGTACGATTACCTGCTGTCAAGAAAACATTTCCGCAGAGAGACAACAACGTCGAAAGAGGAAGCCATCAGGAGATCAAGAGGAAGAACGATAGCGAGAACCCAGTCAAAGGATAGTGTTCCCACTCAAGATCGTGAATACACTAGGCAAGATGATGGAGGGCAAGGAATGACCAATATGTGCACCCGATTCAGAGAAGCTAAAGGTATTATAGGATTTCCCAACCTGAGATCGGAATCGAGACAATACGCTGCAAACAAGGCATTGTAACGGTTCCGACACTCCACACTCATCAAGATCCTAGAGTTTGAGGGGGTAAGGCGAGAATAAAACACTTACGACACTTGTCCTGACCAGAGCATGGGTATGGAGGAAAAATAATCCTACTCTCCGATAACTAACTTAGTAACTACAAAATATTTTTTCTCTAGACTCGACTTCGGCCAGAGAAAGGATCCTACGGTCGGTATGGCTCTGATACCAAGTTGTAAGGCACGATATGCGGTACTGTTCCAGATCTAGATGTTTCCATCCAAATCCTGGGACGAAGCACATATCGGTTCCACCGCGACATATGACAATGCCATATGCCCCGGATTTCCATCATGATATCACGACATTACAACTACAAGGATACAACATCTCATACAATCGGCATACAACTACCTTAATACATTACATCAGCGGAAGATACATGTCTGAGTACAAGCTATAATCAAATGCCTAATGGCAAAGGTAAAACACAACATTCCCGTAACCACACGGGTCTAGGCTCTCCACCGGGACCCGCCTAACTAGTCGGCGTCCAGAAGTAGGGTCGTCGAGCTCCTCTGTAGTCCAAGATCATTTGCATAACATCCGTAAAAGAGAGAAGAAAGAGGTGAGCTATATCAACAAGTCTTGTAACTAACTTCTCACGGTAAGATGGGGGTAGTGGTTGAGGTTGCAGCCGGACTAGCATTATATAAGTGGCTAACGATCTATTTAGAGTAAAATGAGAACCAAGAATTCGATGAGGAATCGCCTCCAACAGGTCTTGCTATCAGCTACTTATGCAAACACAACACCTATCCTATCCTTGTCCTCATCTTCGCATCCCGACGAAGATGAAGAAGTCAAGGCACTCACACGTTGATCATGTTATTAAGATTATCTCAGTTGTTGTTCTTGTTGTTGTCTAGGAACAAGGAGTAGGTCTCAAGTCGTCCATAACCGTGGACACGGATTTTCGAAAAGATTTAACCCTGCAGCGGTGTACCAACTGCCCATTACAAGGCTCCGCACGCACGCCCTTCTCTCTCAGTTGCTACCCATCACAGGCAACCCTTTCATGATTTAGTTCTGAGAGATCCGGTATGACACGTCCCTCTATTTAACAACGCACAAATCCGGGTGGCCCCCGGTGAGTCGACATCCAAATCAAAAGCCGATCGCGCTCTCGAATCAGTCTCTACCGTCTGGATGAGGTCGGGATGGCTAACCTCACCCAGGCAGGCACCCCTAGCTGCCTGAAGTGGACCAACAGGATATACCATTCCACTGGCCCGATTTGTTTTAAATCCACTGGATGTAGACCAGTTATGCATGCAGGTTTTAAAAGGTAAATCAGCTTGGGCCACCACTAGAAATGTTTGAAGCTAGGTAGTTAAGAAGAGGGGACCCCATAGTATCCCACACGCGATTAGGCTCGCTGGCCAAGAGACACAATACCCGAATCTCGGGACATGGTGACTCAAATGGAACAAAGCATCGGGGCGGGATAGCCTAGACCCTCTATCCTTCGTCGAGTATAGTCAACATTATAATAATCACATCATCCACAATAATATAATAGTGTGATAGCCCAATCCAAGGAATAACAGGGTAACAGTTGATAGCATCCTAGCATGCATACTAAGCAGTGGCTGAGCAGCAAGCAAAAGTAACATAGCCGAACAAGGTTTGCTGGGACGTGGAGGACATGGCTGTTTGGGTTTATTTGAGAGGCATGAATATGAAGTGGTAGGATCAAGCAATCGTTCTATTTTAAACCTAGGCATAAGTGAGCTGAAAGTTATAAGCATGATATATGCTCCCCCTTACCTGATAAGAAGACGACGCCGAAGGTATAGTCGATCGCAAACTCGCAATGTCTCTGAGAGTACCCGCGGGAGCACACAAGAAGAAAACACTGGAAAGGCAATCAACGGAGATGCATCTATTACTACGAAGCAATCACGAGCAAGCAACAATAAGAAGGCAACACGAGACAACGCAATATGGTGTCGCATCTATCGTTGAGAGCAGTTACTAATATGTTAAGTGGAGTATCGGTCACACACGATGATACCGCACGTTTATAATGGTTGAGGTTGTTTAGCTACACAAGATGAGCAAATGTTGGCATCTCACACAAGCATGGTATATCACACAATCATGGCAAGAGGTGAAGCATAAATAAACTATCTAATCTAGTCACTTTAAGTGGGGGGGGGGGGGTAAAAACTATACATGGCAACTATTACGGATCCCACGATAATTATTGTGTTTGGTACTGTTCTCCCTAAACCATATTTTAACTTGATTAACAATAGCAAGCAATAACACAATCATAATCTACACGGAATTCTAGTCAAGTTACATATGAGGAACACTTTAAACGGAGCAACGGTTGAAAAGATACGGCCTATTTCATTTACGGTGGCATGCGATGTAAATAACAGGAAAATAACATGTAGGCAAGTTCAAACATGGCAAGGAGCGACAATTAATTAATCTATACGAAAAACTAAGCAAGTTTCATGTAAAACTCGTCGCAATCCGACCTACGGTTAAAAAGATAACGCCCTCGTAAAATCCTAATTTTTTCTGTAATTTATTTAACGTGCAGATAATATCTAAAAAGCTCACTGGGCCCAAAGCACACTAATGAACCTACACAAATGCGAGCACTAGATAATAAAAAACGCCACAGGCGCTACACAACAATGGGCCAAGCCCAACCTGATGACAACAAACAAAAAAAATAAAAAGGAAGGGCGCCAACTCACCACGCGGGCTTCGGCCCATGAAGCAAGGATGGAGGACAGCTAGCGCTCGCCTAGGCGAGGGGGCGCTGCAGGCCGGGGACGCGGGAAGCGGGCCGAGGAAGCTGGGCCGGCCCACCTGGCTGGATCGAGCAAGGACGAACGGGTCCTCCTCCTCGTCTCACTGTACAGGGAGCGGCGGCGGCAGGGGCTCGCCGGCCAGCACTTCGGCGAGGTGGAGACGGGGCAGCGCATGGGGAAGCTGAGGAGGGCGCAGATCGGTCGGGATTCAGCGGATCCGGGGGACGGCGTGGTCCACGGGGCGGCGCGTCGAGCTTCTTCACGCCATGGCCATGACGGTTCCATCCAGAGAGAGAAGAACTATTAGAGGGAGAGGGAGAAGGAAAGGAAGGGAGAAGGAAGAGGGGACGGACGCGAGGGCGACCTGGCGGCGGACGACACTCGCCGGAGGCCGGAGCGTCCTGGAGGCGGGGTCAGGCACGTCGAAGGAGGCGAGCGCGGGCGGAGGACTTCCTCGAGCTGGGGAGAGCTTCCACGGGCTGGTAGGGCATTTGGTGACGTGGCGCTCCTTGGAGCGTCCGATCTGGATCGAACGGTCCAGATCGGACCACCAGATCTAGACGTGGGGAGAGTTTGGTGGGGGTTGGTGGATGCGAGGCAAGTGGCGGCGGTGGGTTGGGCAGGCACGGAATGGGAGGAGCTAGGGCTAGGGTTGTCTATTTTTGATAGGCAGCACCTACTATTTATGGTAGGTGGCAGTTTGAGGTTGTTTTGGGCCACAAAATGGTCCGTTTCGGGTCTAGTTTTTCGGGTGGGATAGAATCCGAAGATAAGAGGGAAATACGGGAGGCCAGGTAGTAGTGCACACGACATTTTGTAAATACGTCCCTCGATATATATCGGCTACTATGCGTGGCACATCCGAACGCTTACCTACTCAATAAAGTCGGAATCGCGCGGAATTCAAAACACCGCCTCAAACCACCGAACTGACGTCGTCTGCAATGTTTAACGCCAAAAGAGAACGTCGAACACCTCCCGATAAAATAACCCATTTAAATATAATGGGGATTTTTGTGCCGACGGTGATGGCTGGTCTTGTGCCGAAAGTTGCGACGATGATCGGGTGATACCCAGTGTCGCATAGGTCGTGTGCCGTTGGGAAAAAGGTTTGGTCACGCATCCAATACGAGAAAGAGGGGGAGAATATTCACCGACTAATAAACCGGCGAAGCAAATACTACAAACAATTCTAGGAAGCAACAAAATAAAGCAACAGACAATTTTTTTAATTCGGGTGAAAATCCCGGGCTATTAAAATACAACACCACCAACAAGGGATCTCGTCCCGAGATCCAAGAGGATCCGGGGGAGAGGGGGAGAGAAAAGAGAGTCGACGTTCCTCAACACCACCAACAAGGGACTCTGCTCCATGTCGTACGGTTACCTGCCGTCAAGAAAACATTTCCACGGAGAGACAACAACGTCGAAAGACGAAGCCATCAGGAGATCAAGAGGAAGAACGATAGCGAGAACCCGGTCAAAGGATAGTGTTCCGACTCAAGATCGTGAATACACTAGGAAAGAATCCTACTTCCCGATAACTAACTTAGTAACTACAAAATTATTTTTGTCTAGACTCAACTTCGGCCAGAGAAGGATCCTACGGTCGGTATGGCTCTGATACCAAGTTGTAAGGCCCGATATGCGATACTGTTCCAGATCTAGATGTTTCCATCCAAATCCGGGGACAAAGCACATATCGGTCCCACCGCGACATATGCCAATGCCATATGCCCCGGATTTCCAACATGATATCACAACATTACAGCTACAAGGATACAACATCTCATACAATCGGCATACAACTGCCTTAATACATTACATCAGTGGAACATACATGTCTGAGTATAGACTACAATGAAATGCCTAATGGCAAAGGTAAAACACAACATTCCCGTAACCACACGGGTCCAGGCTCTCCGCCGGGATCCGCCTAACTAGGTGTCGTCGAGTCTCCGCGAAGGCGTTCAAAAGTAGGGTCATCGATCTCGTCTGTAGTCCATGATCGTTTGCTTAACGTGCGTAAAAGAGAGAAGAAAGAGGTGAGCCATAGCAATAAGTATTTTAACTAACTTCTCACGGTAAGATGGGGGTAGTGGTTGAGGTTGCAGCCGCACTAGCATTATATAAGTGGCTAATGATCTTTTTAGAGTAAGATGAGAACCAAGCATTCGATGAGGAATCGCATCCAACAGGTCTTGCTATCAGCTACTTACGCAAACATAACACATATCCTATCCTTTTCCTCATCTTCGCATCCCGACGAAGTTGAAGCAGTCAAGGCACTCACGTTGATCATGTTATTAAGATTAACTCAGTTGTTGTTGTCTATGAACAAGGAGTAGAACTCAAGTCGTCCTTAACTGTGGACACAACTTTTAGAAAAGATTTAACCCTGCAGGGGTGTACCAACTGCCCATTAAAAGGCTCCGCACGCAACCCATCTCTCTCAGTTGCTACCCATCACAGACAACCATTTTATGATTTAGTTTCGAGAGATCCGGTACGACAGGTCCCTCTATCTAACAACGCATAAATCCGGGTGGCCCCCGGTGAGTCGACATCCAACTCAAAAGTCGACATCCGGGTGGCCCGGGCAGGCACCCCTAGCTCCCTGAAGTGGACCAGCAGGATATACCATCCCACTGGCCCAATTTGTTTTAAATCCACTTGCTGCAGACCAGTTATGCATGCGGGTTTCAAATGGTAAATCAACTTGGGACACCAGTAGAAATGCTTGAAGCTAGGTAGTTAAGAAGAGGGGACCCAATAGTATCCCACACGCGGTTAGGCACGCTCGCCAAGTGACACAATACCCGGAACTCGGGACCTAGGTGACTCGAATGGAACAAAGCATCGGGGCGGGATAGCCTAGACCTTCCATCCTTCGTCGAGTATAGTCAACATTATAATAATCACATCATCCACAATAATATAATAGTGTGATAGCTCAATCCAAGGAATAACAGGGTAACAGTTGATAGCATCATAGCATGCATACTAAGAGTCGCTGAATAGCGAGCAAAAGTAACATAACCGAACAAGGTTTGATGGGACATGGAGGACATGGCTGTTTGGGTTTATTTGAGAGGCATGAATATGAAATGGTAGGATCAAGCAATCGTTCTACTCTAAACCGAGGCACAAGTGACCTGAAAGTTATAAGCATGATATATGCTCCCCCTTACCTGATGAGAAGACGACGCCGAAGGTGTAGTCGATCGCAAACTCACAACGTCTCCGAGGGTACCAGCGGGAGCACACAAAAATAAAACACTGAAAAGGCAATCAACAGAGATGCATCTATTACTACGAAGCAATCACGAGCAAGCAACAATAAGAAGGCAACACGAGACAACGCACTACGGTGTTGCATCTATCGTCGAGAGTGGTTACTAACAGGTTAAGTGGAGTATCGGTCACACACGACGATACCGCACATTTATAATGGTTTAGTTTATTTAGCTACACAAGATGAGCAAAGGTTGTTAACATGGAATCTCATACAAGCATGGTATATCACACAATCATGGCAAGAGCTGAAGCATAAATAAACTATCTAATCTAGTCACTTTAAGTGGGGGGGGGGGGTAAAACCTATACATGGCAACTATTACGGATCACACAATAATTATTTCATTTGGTACTGTTATCCCTAAACAATATTTTAACTTGGTTAACAACAGCAAGCAATAACACAATCATAATCTACACGGAATTCTAGTCAAGTTACATATAAGGAACACTTTAAACGGAGCAACAGTTGAAAAGATACGGCCTATTTCATTTACGGTGGCATGCGATGTAAATAATAGGCAAATAACATGTAGGCAAGTTCAAACATGTCAAGGAGCAACATTTTATTAATCTACACAAAAAACTAAGCAAGTTTCATGTAGAACTCGTCGCAATCCGACCTACGGTTAAAAAGATAACGCCCTCGTAAAATCCTATATTTTCTGTAATTTATTTAATGTGCAGATAATATCTAAAAAGCTCACTGGGCCGTAAGCACACTAATGCGCCTACACAAGGGCGAGCACTAGATAATAAAAAACGCCACGGGCGCTACACAGCAATGGGCCAAGCCCAACAGATAACAACAAACAAAAAAATAAAAAGGAAGAGCGCCAGCTCACCACGCGGGCTTCGACCCATGAAGTAAGGGTGGAGGACAGCTAGTGCTCGCCTGGGGCGAGGGGGCGCTATAGGCCGGGGATGCGGGAAGCGGGCCGAGGACACTGGGCCGGCCCACCTGGCTGGATCGAGCAAGGACGGACGGGTCGTCGTCCTCGTCTCATTGTACAGGGAGCGGCGGCGGCAGCGGCTCGCCGGCCAGCACTCCGGCGAGGTGGAGACGGGGCGGCGCATGGGGAAGCCGGGGAGGGCACGGATCGGACGTGATCAACCGGATCCGGACAACGGCGTAGTCCACGGGGCGGCGCGTCGAGCTTCCTCACGCCATGGCCATGGCGGTTCCAACTAGAGAGAGAAGAAATATTAGAGGGAGAGGGACAAGGAAAGGAAGGGAGAAAGAAGAGGGGACGAGCGCGAGGGCGACCTGGCGGCGGACGAAACTCGCCGGAGGCCGGAGCGGCTTGGCAGCGGGGCCAGGCGCGCCGGAGGAGGCGGGCGCGGGTGGAGGAGTTCCTCGGGCTGGGGAGAGCTTCCACGGGATGGTGGGGCGTCTGGTGACGTGGCGCTCCCTAGAGCGTCCGATCTGGATCGAACCACTAGATCTGGATGTGGGGAGAGGTTGGTGGGGGTTTCTGGATGCGAGGAAAGTGGCGGCGGTGTGTTGGGCAGGCACGGCATGGGAGGAGCTAAGGCTAGGGTTGTCTATTTTTGGTAGGCAGCACCTACTATTTATAGTAGGTAGCAGTTTGGGGTTGTTTTGGGCCACAAAATGGTCCGTTTTGGGTCCGATTTTTTGGGTGGGCTAGAATCTGAAAATAAGAGGGAAATCCAGGAGGCCAGCTAGTAGCGCACACGACATTTTGTAAATACGTCCCTCAATATATATCGGCTACTATGCTTGGCACATCCGAACGCTTACCTACCCGACGAAGTCGGAATCGTGCGGAATTCAAAACACCGCCTCAAAGCACCAAACTGACGTCGTCTGCAATGTTTCACGCCAAAAGAGAACGTCGAACACCTCCCGATAAAATAACCCATTTAAATATAATGGGGATTTTCGCGCCGATGGTGATGGCTGGTCTTGTGCCGAAAGTTGCAACGGTGATCGGGTGATACCCGGTGTCGCATAGGTCGTGTGCCGTTGGGAAAAAGGTTTGGTCATGCATCCGATACGAGAAAGAGGGGGAGAATATTCGCCGATTAATAAACCGGCGAAGCAAATACTACAAACAATTCTAGCAAGCAACAAAATAAATCAACAAACAATTTTTTTAATTTGGGTGAAAATCCCCAACAGTTCTGACTCTGGATCCCGTGGACCTCGACTTATAAAGGCGTCGGGTCCCGGGATTCCGTGAGTCCAACTCCAACATGAGGTGGAGTCCTATTCTACTTTACAAATATACTACGTGCTATACAAGGCAAGTCGAATTCCTTCTACGACTTCGATCTTGTTGCTTGGCGCAGCCGGCCCTGGGTCGGGTCTTCCTCTGTGGGCCTTCCGTAGGTGAGTTGGCCCAAGGATCCTAATGTCGGGTTTATGGGCTTGGTCCATGCCCCCGACAGCACCGCCGCGTCGGTTGAGCCGTATCAGCCGGAAGCAAGACCCATACGTGCGATGGATCTGAAAGAACTCCAGAGGTTTGCAGTTTTCCTCGCCGCCCTAAAGGTGCCAGCTGCCTACTCCAACGACTTGGCTCGCAGCGTCGAGACTAGGCACGCGCTTATCGCCCGCAACCGCCCAGTCCTTGCTCCGGCAGCGGTTGTCGTCAACCTCAACATGGATACCACGACCGCGGTTGTCAACCACCCCGTTGAAGATCCCTCCGGCGCTCGCGGCACCAGGAACTGACGCCAAAGTGCGCCGTTGTGTTCTAAATAATTGATACAGCTTCAGTGACACACGTCACATGACTTTGAGGGCATGACAGGTGGGTCTAACATCTATTGGACCCACATGTCATGCACCCAAATTCATGTGACATGAGTCACTGAAGCTCAAACCCTCTGTAATATGTGCCTTCCATTCCACCATGGATAGACATGGACACCCGTATTGTCAAAGTTGGAGTTTACAATCGTACTCGTCTTATTATTTAAAGTACTAATGCGTTTGTTTTATTAAGTAGGCACCTACATACTGAAATTATTGTATAAGTGTATGTGATTTGTTCGATGAGATAAATCACCATATGTGTTATTATTACTTGGATAGTTGCATGCCTTCCAGCATACGGTTTGACTGTACTATTCTACTGAAACGGGTTAAACAAACGGCTCTACTTTCTCAACCGTCTAGTAAAGCTAGTGCTAAAGGAGGGCGGCTACTCCGGCGAAACACAGTAGTATCTATTTCCCCTCCAGTCTCTCGGATCTCACTCAACAATAGAGCGGCCAACTCGAGGAATCCCCTCCAGACTCTCGGATCGACCTCAACGAGCCGGCGAAGGTTATTTGCTCCGACGAGAGATCCTCACGCCGCGTCTCTTTACGAGTGGGTGATGACCCTCAACTGTAGGGGATCGATTGTAGTGTTCTCGCGGGTAAGTTAACCCAATTTATTGATTCGACACAAGGGGACACAAATAGTATTTATAAGCTTTTACAGTCGAGTTATTAATTCAACCGCACCTGAAATATGCTTGCTTGCAACAAAATATTAATAGCAATTGTGATATGATAGCGATAATGGTAACAGCAAAAGTAACAACTAGTGACCAGCAGGATTAAAATACTGTAGGATAGGGAGATGGATGGTTGGGCGCTGCATGAATAAGAATGAACATGTAATAGATTCTAACACGGGGCAAGGCACACAGAAAAGTAATGATCATCTAGGAAAATATCAAACATTAGGCATGTATCCCATAGGTAGTTGTGCGTCCTTGCAATAAGAACTTGCACAATATATTTTGTCCTACCATCCCGCTATGAACGGGGCCAAAAGGAACTAATAAATATTAAGGTGCTCCTGCCAAATTACACCGGAAAAAAATCATGAACAATCTATGGATACATCTAATCCTCAAGTTATAGTCCATCCCCTTTGGTGTCCCAAGATGTCACCTTTGGGATCACCGGTTCCAGTCCATAATAGGTGCATACAACTCATAGATAGGATCTTGAACATAGATAAACTCATGAAAACATAAGTGGTTCAGATCTGAAAACATGGCACTCGGGCCCAAAGTGACAAGCATTAAGAACAACAAGTTGTAGCAAAGATGATAAACAGCAAAGTAGATGATAGGAAACATGCCCCCAACAATCAGACGAACTATTACATGATCAATCTCATCCGATCCCTACCATCCCCTTTGCCTACAGCAGGGAATTACTCACACATGTGAAGGGAAGTCATGGAGGAAGGATGGAGTGGTGATGGAGATGGAGATGACGACGATCTCCCCTCTCTGGAGGCCAAATCAGCCTCCAGATTAACCCTCTAGAGGAAGAAAAGAGGTTGGCGGCGGCTCCGCGACGGGTTCTAGAAAAGTGGCTTTTTCGGAGTTTCCCCATCATGGGAATAAATAGGAGCCAAAGTAGGGCACCAGGGGAGGGGGAGTAGCCCAGGCGGCCTCCCGACGCGGCCCCACCACTGGCCGCGCCCATAGGGCGCCTGGGGCCCCCCTGGCTACCCTCTGGCCCATCTTCTGGCTCCGGGCTCCTTCGGGTGCGTGGATTTTTTGGTATTTTTCTGGGAATTTTCTGAGATGTCCAAAAATCCATTTTCCTGCGCACAATAAAACCATACAGGCAGCTCTGCCGAAAACAGCGTCAGTCCGGGTTAGTTTAGTTCAAATCATGCAAGAATGAGGGCAACAAAATAGCAAAAGTGTTTGGAAAAGTAGATACGTTTGAGACGTATCAACTCCCCCAAGCTTAGCCTATTGCTTGTCCTGAAGCAATTCAGTTCAACGAACTGGACGCGACAAATAAAACTTTGACAAACTCTTTTGCTTCATAAGATGTATATAAGCCGGTACTACGAAAAGAGTTTAGCAAGTATCAAAACAATGCTATGAGAACAATGCACGAAGCTATCCTTCTTTCAAGTGATCAATCACAAATAGTCTAAAGTGAATAATATGCTGCTGAAAATCAAGACAACATCACAATGCACATAGCCTGAACATATCAAAGTGGTATCTCACAAGCCTCCATGAGTGAAGCAAAACATAAATGCAGAAACTCCTCCGGAGTTTTAAAGGATACTAGAACTAAGAATTCCAGACTAGCAATATCACAAGCATGCATAAGACAATGTAGTACTTTGGGACAATGCTTGTTACACTAAGAATGACAATTATGCTCTCAATAGTTGGTGCTTTGAAGAAAGAAGGTGAGACTCTCAAACCTTGGATTTTTTATGGCAAGATTGAAAACCCGTGAAAGGAAGCAAAGACTAAGCATGTGCCAGAGCTCTATGTTTTGAAAACATAGATAAAATTCTTTTGAGAGGTGCAACTTTCTAGTCAACGGTGAACGGTAAAGGTCTCTCAATATCTCCCATGCCAACCATATTAATGCCTTTTTCTTACACATGTTCCCTTATCCATAAATCCTTTGATGATCTACGGAGCCTTTATTTTTCCTCAAGGATGGAAGGAGGGTATCGTTCCACCTATCATTAGCAGCATTTGGTCCATTTCATTCCATCATCAAGTATGGGGGAGGTGTAACTCTCATCGTTTTTTTATTGACTAGTTAAAACTTCCGTCAAAATATTTTGGCATGGTAGATACTGATTTTCCCTCGCCGCACCATGAGATTGTATGGTTACAAAATGGAAGCTTTTTGAATAAATTTTGAGATGGCACAAGAAATTCTAAGTTAGGAGTGGCCGGTAAATACCACATATATGTAGGTATGGTGGACTCAAGTGGAATAACTGGTTTGAAAAGGATTTTGGATGCAGAAGCAGAATTCCGCTTAGTGCGAGTGAAGGCTAACAAAAGACTGGGAAGTGACCAACTAGAGAGCAATAATTGTCATAATCATGCAGAGCGACAAGGTAACATTGAATCGGGCATGAAAGTGATATAACTATTCTGAAATAAAAAGGTCATCAAGGCATGATAGACATATTAGTCATAAACATGTGTGAACATGTGCCAAGTCAATCCAAGAATTATCCGAAGGGAAATACCACTTCAATATGACAAACAACGAGCAATGCAATGCAAGTAAATCATTCCAACAACATATTATGCACCCTAGCTATTTGAGATTAGCCACAAAGAAAGCATGAACACTGGGAAAGAATTGTAAACATAGCTCTATGTCGCTACAAGCTGGTCTCTAGATCATAAGTAGATGCATATGTACAAAAGTAGAAACAAAAAGAGTTCATACCGGTTTTCCTTGTTGCTTCCTTTCCGTCGATCTTCATCATTACTGCCTTGTCACTTGCACGACCGAACGTGGGAAATATATAATCAAATGCCATCACGGACTCGAGCTGAACTCTGAAAACAAAGCAAACTAAAGAGAGAAAGAAAATCTTTTTGGGTTTTTTTTAAGTTTTAGTGAAAGAAAAAAAAAAGAGAAATATTTTTGTTGTTTTTGCAAAATAGAGGAACAAAGAAGAACGGGAAAAAACTTCGAAAAATATCAAAGTAAACAAAACAAAAACGGATAATACAATGGAAATGTGAGAAGGGCACGTACTCCCCCAAGCTTAGGCTTTTGGCCTAAGTTGGTAGCAGCTACTGCCCCCCAGGAGCCTCCTGCTCCGGGGTAGTGGTAAGTGCAGGAGTCGTATGAGCCCTCCGGTGCGTACACCAAAGTCCTCGGGTCCTCCCATGAGGAAGGTCCTGCGCTCCAAGCGGAATAAGACCCCTCGCCTTGCTCGGTGAAGGTCTCTCCCAGGAAAGGTGGGAACTCACCATGCTCCTCCTCGTCGGGCACAACCCCCTCCATGGGGTTATGCGACTGGTAATGAGCCAGGAACTCATCGAATTGAATGTCGTTGAAAGACCATCCTATCCTGCGAGTGTTATCAAAAAAAAGTGGTGCAGTTAGACGGATCTCACGAATAATGGTCTTTTCAAACCTCAAAATATAATCAAGGTTACCAAATTGGGAAGTCATGGTAACAAACTTATGCATCTGCATAGCCACAAGATCGAGACTTACGTATGAAAAGGGAACATCATCAGGATGCGGGGTGCGCACAAGAGACTCAAGGATAAGTGTGGCGTAAACGCCACCATATAAGTCGCCCTTGTTACTGTTCGTAACAAGGCGCCGAGCAATTAAGGCACCCACATTATAATCATTCTTATCAGAGAGGGCGTTCACATAAATAGCAAAATCTGGTGCAGAACCACTGCTTGTGATGTCACGAGCCAGCACCCCTCTAGCAATATAATACGCAAAATACCTAAGGTGGGGAAACAAAATGCTGGAAATCTTCGTGCGCTGAATGTCGGTCTCCTCCTGGTAACAAAGGGAGTTGAAGAGGGTCCTCAACTCAGAAGGCTGAGAGGTCATATTCGCCGTCTGACCAACGTTCGGCACACCTATTGTATCAAAAAACTATGTCAAAGGCATAGTTATGAGATCATTATAAAGTTTCAACTCAACGGTTCCAGCATCATGGTTATAACGAAAACTGCTAACAAAGCGGGAGGTAAGATTCTTGTATTGTACCACACGACATAATGCTAGCCGTGTCAAACCTGCATTGGCACAAAGGCCATAAAATTCCTCCTTAATTCCTGTAGCTGTAAGAAAATCATCGCATGGATAAATCATTGCACACGTTGGACTTGTTTCTTCCAACAACTCCAGGGGAACATGATCTTCATTGTAGCTCACCCTAACTTCTGAGGGTGAAGCTGCATCTCTAGTAACTCGATCGGAGCGCTCGGGCTTCTTCTTCCCAAGCCACCCCTTTGCTTTTCCTAGCAAACTCATTTCTGAATTTTTTTAAAATTCACAAAAACAAGTATTTAAACAAAGTGAGTTACGGCAAACTACTCTACTCACTTACCTAAGGCATAAACTTGCATCAAAACTTGGAAAATAAATTTCTACACATGCATGCAAGCTCATCTAAACAGCACCAAGAACTACTAAATACTCACAAATGAAACCACCAATCAAAATTCTAATTGGAGGGGTGAAGGAGTTGCATACCAGGGAGTATTTGCTCAAAATCTCAGCTCAAATGGTTGGCTGTAGAGAGAGATCGAAAATCGCCTCCAAGAACAGCAAGAACGCAAGAAGAAGTGCAGAACTCGTGTTTTTGGAGAGAGAGGAAGGAGGATGAAGAAGACTTACTTGGAGGTGGGACCTGTGGGCCCCAGGCGCCCTGTGGGCTGGCCGCGCCAGCTGGCCGCCTGGGCCACTGGTGGCCCCCCTGGTCAGCCCCAGGTGCCTCTCGTTCACTCCCCGCATGGAAATTTTTAATATAATTTTTCTAAAAACTTCACTGTTGAAAATTTCCCCTAGTTCAAAAAGCTGCGAAACTTTCTGAAAACTTGAAGCAGTGATTAGAATTGTGAAGTTTCAAAAACATATAAACTTGGTACAGCAAAGAGAAATAAATCTAAAGCAAATGAAAACATAACAAGCTCCACTTTTTACCCATATAAAACATGCTCAATAGCAAGGTTGATCAAGTCTTACCAACGAACCGGCGATATATAGAACAAAAAGTCTCACCTCTTATGAAGTGATCATTGCACCTTCACTTTAATGGACATTGTCCCCACCATAATGGTTTTGTATTTGTGGTGCACGTGTACAGGACAATCCCATTCTCCAATCTTCACAGACTCGATATTCTCTATTGAGTTAAGGCCATGCCTTTTGTCGATCTTCTTCAGAAAATACACCGTGTGTTCTTTATCATCTACATTGAAGGTGACCTTTCCTTTATTGCAATCAATAATGGCACATGCGGTGTTTAGAAAAGTTCTACCCAGAATAATGGACATGCTCCCATCCTCGGGCATGTCAAGCACAACAAAATCAGTAAGAATTAAACAATTAGCAACTTCAACTGGAACATCCTCACAAATACCTATCGGGACGGCTGTAGACTTTTCAGCCATCTGAAGAGAGATATCTGTAGGGATTAATTTATCTAAACATAGCCTTTTGTAAAGAGAAAAAAGGCATAACACTCACCCCTGCTCCGAGATCACATAAGGCAGTTTTGACATAATTATTTTTTATAGAACAAGGAATGGTGGGTATACCTGGATCACCAAGCTTCTCAGGAATCTTGCCTTTTGTAAGAGTACTTAGCAAGCATAGTACATATTGCCTCATTAGGAACTTTTCTTTTGTTAGTGACAATATCTTTCATATATTTGGAATAAGGAGGTAACTTGATAGCATCAGTCAATGGAATTTGCAGAAAAAGAGGTTTCATCCATTCACAAAATTTATTATAATGCTCTTCTTCCTTAGATTTGAGAGACTTACCTGGAAAGGCATGGGTTTTTTTACCCACGGTTCTCTTTCCTTCCCATGTCTTCTTGCTATGAAGTCCTCTATGGTGTACTTCTTGCGTGTATCGGGTGCTTCTTCTTCTTGTACCTCAGGAGGATCATTCTTCTCCTTATCATTTTCTTCGGGCTCATCACCGTCTTTAGTTTCAGTATCAAAGGTAGATATGCTGTTGGGATCAACAGCTGGTTCTTCACTTGTAATATGATCATTGGAGTTTTCAGCTTCCTTGTGTTTCTTCTTCTTCTTTTTCTTCTTAGGAGAGCTAACAATCTCGTCTTCTACTTGCACTTGAGAATCTTGCTCAATCCTCTTTGGATGCCCCTCAGGATAGGTGGGTCCTGGGTGTGTGTTCCACCCCTGTTCTTGATGCCATAAGCGTGTATGTCCTGTTTGGCATTATTAGCAAGAAGATCTTTTTGCACATTAGAAATTTGTTCAAGCTGAGTTTGAACCATATGGAAATGCTTAACAAGACATTTAACATCATTAACTGTTCTTTCAAGAACACCAAGTAAACTTTTGCTAGCAAGAGAATTATCATGCAACTGACTTTGTATCCTCCTATTAAAATTGTCTTGCTTAATAATAAAATTATCAAGCTCATCTAAGCATTGGTCGGGAGGCTTACCTTTAGGGATGTCACCTTCACTAAAGCCTAATAGAGAGTGTACCTCTACCAAGGGAGGGTGAGTAGTAGGTTCACACAACTTCTCGATAGGCGGTATATTCTTCACATCTTCGGCTTTGATGCCCTTCTCCTTAATAGACTTCTTTGCTTCTTGCATATCTTCGGGGCTCAGAAAAAGCATGCCCCTCTTCTTTGGTGGTGGAGGTGGTTCAGGGATGGACCAATCTTCATGGTTCTTGGCAATCTTTCCCATTAGTTCTTCAACATCGGCTGGCTTTATTTCTCTGAAAACACAACCAACACAACTATCCAGATAGGACCTGGATTCATCGGTTAGACCAGCATAAAATATATCAAGTAACTCATTCTTTGGGACTTCATGTCCCGGGCTAGCCTTAATTAAGTCACAATACCTCCCCCAAGCTTTAGGGAGGTGCTCATCCTGCAACTGTTTAAAGTTATAGATTCTTTGCAAAGCAGCATGTTGCATATGAGCAGGAAAGTATTTATCAACAAAAAATTGAACTAAGTCCTGAGGACTCTCAATGGAACCATAGGGTAGTGCATTTTACCATGATTTAGCGTCTCCCTTTAAAGAAAAAGGAAAAAGCTTGGCCACATAGAAGTTTCGTATCTTCTCATCAGTAGTAAATAGGTCACTTAACTCAGCAAGTTTGGTCAAGTGTGTTATAGCATCATCATTCTCTCTGCCATAAAAATGGTCATCCTCGACTGTAGATATAAGTGAAAGATCAACAGAGAATTCATAATCAGGATCATTGATGCATATAGGAGATGTGGCAAATTTAGGATCAGGAATATTCTTGTTCTTCATGGAGTGCTTCTTGAGCAACTCCTTAACAGCTCCAGGGTCAGAGTCAGCACATTCTCTGAGTTCCCTGCAAATATCATCATCAAGAATAACATAATCATCATCAAGGAGTCTCTCCTTGAGTTCATCTAAATCTGGGTAACCAAAAGTTTTGTAAGTAGGAATATAGGTAGCAGGTATCTCAGTCTCGGGCTCTGCTGCAGCCTTAGCAGTCTCAGTTTCAATATAGTGACCAAGAAAATTATCATCATCAAGAGTGGTGGAAGCATCATCAAAAGTATCGGACATAGTAACAGACTCGGTAGAAGTAGCATGTGGTGGTAGTGGTGAAGCAAACTTACTTATAACGGAAGGTGAATCAAGAGTAGCACTGGTACTCAGAACGGTACCTTTTCTTGTAGTGGATGGTAGGATCAGAACCTTGGGGTCTCCTTTCTTACCCATAGAGGATAAAGTGTGGCAGGCAGGATAATTCAAGTAGACTTATCAAAATTGCAACGGCGCCAGAAAACAGTACTTGATGACCCTCAACTATAGGGGATCGATTGTAGTGTTCTCACGGGTCAATTAGCCCAATTTATTGATTCGACACAAGGGGACACAAAGAGTATTTATAAGCTTTTACAGTCGAGTTGTCAATTCAACCGCACCTGAAATATGCTTGCTTGCAACAAAGTATTAATAGCAACTGTGATATGATAGCGATAATGGTAACAACAAAAGTAACAACTAGTGACCACCAGGATTAAAATACTGTAGACTAGGGAGATGGTTGGTTGGGCGCTGCATGAATAAGAATTAACAAGTAGTAGATTCTAATACAGGGCAAGGCACACAGAAAAGTAATGATCATCCAGGGAAATATCAAACATGAGGCATGTATCCCATAGGTAGTTGTGCGTGCTTGCAATAAGAACTTGCACAACATCTTTTGTCCTACCATCCCGCTATGAATGGGGCCAAAAGGAACTTATGGAGATTAAGCTGCTCCTGTCAAAGAGCACCAGAACAAAGCAATAAACTCAATGGATACATGGAATCCCCAAAATATGGACCATCCCCTTTGGTGTCCCAAGCTGTCACCTTTGGGATTGCCGGTTCCGGACCATAATAGGTGCATACAACTCATCGATAGGATCTAGAACATAGATAAACTCATGAAAACATAAGTGGTTCAGATCTGAAAACATGGCACTCGGGCCCAAAGTGACAAGCATTAAGAACAACAAGTTGTAGCAAAGATGATAAACACCAGAGTAGATGATAGGAAACATGCCCCCAACAATCTGACGAACTATTACATGATCAATCTCATCCAATCCCTACCATCCCCTTTGCCTACAGCAGGGAATTACTCACACATGTAAAGGGAAGTCATGGAGGAAGGATGGAGTGGTGATGGTGATGGTGATGGCGATGACGACGATCTCCCCTCTCCAGAGGCCAAATCAGCCTCCAGATTAGCCCTCCCAAGGAATAACAGAGGTTCGCGGCGGCTCCGCGACGGGTTCTGGAAAAGTGGCTTCTTTTTCGGAGTTTCCCCGTCACGGGAATAAATAGGAGCCAAAGTAGGGCACCAGGGGAGGGGGGGTCGCCCAGTCGGCCTCTCGGCGCGGCCCCACCCCTGGTCGCGCCCACAGGGCGCCTAGGGCCCCCCTGGCTGCCCTCTGGCCCATCTTCTGGCTCCGGGCTCCTTCGGGTGCGTGGATTTTTTGGTATTTTCTGGTAATTTTCTGAGATGTCCAAAAATCCATTTTCCTGCATACAATAAAACCATATAGGCAGCTCTGCTGAAAACAACGTCAGTCCGGGTTAGTTTAGTTCAAATCATGCAAGAATGAGGGCAAAACAATAGCAAAAGTGCTTGGAAAAGTAGATACGTTTGAGACGTATCAGCGGGCTCCATTGCCGATGATGCGCCGCCCCAGGTCTCTTCGACTCCTGACCGTGGCATCCGCGTTGATCCGGAGCTAGGAGACGGTGCGGTGCAGGCGACGGGGCAAACGAGCATACGCTCATCCAGGCGCACATGGTCTCACCGCGGTCGATGCAGGGCCACACATTGCGCGCATGCTCGACATGGACATGAACTCTGGCTCCGACTCCGACTACACCCACGACAAGATCCTCGACAACGACTCCGACCACGACAGCAAGCGCTCCATTGCAAAGCAGCAGGTGCGCGCTCTCCCGCTCCACCGTTCAAGACAGATGTGCGCTCGGAAGTGCACGCCCAATAGCTCGGCGAGGTGACCGGCGGTGCATCAGGGCGGCTTCTCCGTAGTGCCTCCGTCGTAGCAAGGACACACATTGCACACATGCTGGACATGGAGACCGAATCCGACCCCGACTACGTCGATGACAAGCTCCGCGTCATCGACAACGACTCCGACCCCGACTACATCGACGACAAGATCCACGTCATTGACAACGACACCGACGACGAGCGCCCCATTGCAGAGCAGCAGGAACGGGATCTGCCACTCCCCAAATCCGAACATCAACGCGTGCTGGTGTGCACGCCCCCGCAGCCCGGCAAGGTTATCAGTGGTCCAGCCGGCGGCTTCGCAGCAGGCGTGCCGCCGTCGAAGCACAGTCACTCGTTGCGTGCATGGTGGCCATGGACATGCACAACGACTCTGGCACCAACGAGGAGCGCTGCATCACAGAGCAGGCGGAGCATGCTCTCCCACTCCCCCACTCCAAACACCTTCGGGTGGAGGAGTGTGCACCGCAGTAGCCCCTCAAGTTTACCATGAGTGCAGATGGGCGCCTGCGCCGCAGTGTCGCCGTCGATGCACGACCACTCATTGCGCGCATGTTGTACATGGAGAATGACTCCGACATCGACACCGATGGGGAGCGCTGCATCACAGAGCCGGCGGAGCATGCTCTCCCACTCCCCCACTCCAAACACTTTTGAGTGGAGGAGTGCACACCGCAGCAGTCCCTCGAGGTTACAATGAGTGCAGATGGGCGCCTTCGCCGCAGTGCCGCCGTCGATGCACGTCCACTCATTGCGCGCATGCTGGACATGGAGAACGACTCCGACACCGACACCGACGAGGAGCGCTGCATCACAAAGTAGGCGGGGTGTGCTATCCCGCCCCCCACTCCAAACACCTAATCGTGGAGGAGTGCATACCGCAGCAGCCCCTCGAGGTTACCATGAATGCAGCTGGGCGCCTTCGCCGCAGTGCCGCCGTCGAAGCAGGTCCACTCATTGCGCGCATGCTCGACATGGAAATTGACTCTGGCTTCGACTCCGACTACGCCGACAACGTGCGCCCCATCGCTGAGCGTCAGCGCACAACCCAGATCCGCCGCTCCGGAAAGCTTCATCATCTGGAGTGCAAACCCCAGCCGGAGGAGTGCACACCGCCGCAACCCATCAAGGTTACCATCAGTGCGGCTGAGTGCCTTCGCTGCAGTGCCCGACTTTGACTCCGACTAGGGAATTAGTTTAGTCTCTTTTTAGTTTCGTATGGCCTTAACAAGGAACTTTTAGTGAACTATTTTGGGTGTAATAGTGGAAAACCTCGCATTATATGCGGGGAGAATGAAATTAATTAAGATGAAATTAAGTAAACGTACACGGATCTAATTGAATAGCCATCGGTGATGACTTCCGTCGTACTAACACCGACGAGTGGATGGGAACAACCGTTTGCTACACGTCGTCACCTCCACTTCTCTCGTCGGCAGACTAGCTTCCTCTTATCACAGAACGCTCGTCGCGGCAGCCAAAGCATGGGCTCCACAAGGATTTTTGAACCTTTGTTATTTCCTCCCGCGCGCTTTAGCCTATCCTTTCCGCGCAAGCACCCACCAGGGCAAATATCAATCCCCAATCCGAGTGCTAGCTCTACAAATAAAGCTCTCCATGGCAAGCGGCGGCGGCAACACACAAACACACGCTCATCCTTTATTTCGCCACCACTACCACCACACCCTTCACCTCATCACCTCTAGCTCGCCACCCCTACCACCACACCCATTGCATATGGACCGCGCCTTGATAGAGGTGGAGGACGGAGGAGTTGACATGTCCAGCGCGCTGCTGGCCGGCATTGTGTTGGGCGCACAAACCGCCACTCCAGACTACGACGACCCCAAGTTCAATCGCATGATGAAGATGGCCAGAGCCCAGTCCCTCGAGGATTCGCGCTTTGACGCGCTCCTCCGCAACCTGGACGAGCCCGAGCTCCAACTTGGGTTGTGATGGATTCTTTCCCCTCGTTGGTTACCCAAAGTGGAAGGTTTGAGATGTAGACAGCAGCAAATTTCCCTCGGTGAAGATACCAAGGTTTGTCTCCAGTAGGACTCCGGCAACGACAGGAAGGTGACAACGGCGCCAGAAATTAGGCGGTTGACGTGGACCTGCACACACAACAGATAACTTTGCTCACAACGAGTTCAGCGAGGTTGTCAATCCCTCCGGCCTTGTTGTTTACAAAGGATCAAACGCACAGGATAATAATGATAGTGATAGCAACGGAAAAGTAAATAAAGCAGAAAATATATAGTGGGTGTAAACAGTATTGGAAATATGGACCGGGGTTCCACGATGTTCATTTTGGATATATGCTCTAGAGGCAAATAATATATGATTATTTCAATATATCTAAGCAAGTTCATAACCAGTTTCATACCGTGCTAGAACTGTATCAGTGAAACAATGATACAGGTGTGGTATAGAAACCCCAGAGTTCCTAGTTAGCCTCTACATCGATAACTAGTTCATGGTCAACATGATGGTCGTGGTTTCGCGATCATGGACAATTAAGTCTCTTGACTATGAGGTCACCTCACTGGTTAAGTGAAGTGATGAACATTACCCAAAGTAAGCATTACAGCATGATCAAATCTTTTGAAGTTTCAGTGTTGTAATTATAGAACATGGTAGACCGTTCCTTTGACCGTGAGTACGTGCATAATTGCTATCTTCCCGGATGCTTTGACCTACATCCCACCACCTGACTGAAATATGCGGGTCATAACGGTTGTATCTTGGGTATTCCGTGGAGATATGTTGAGGAGTATTGTTACAAGAGCGGGATTTGTCAATCCATATGATGGATAGATACTCGGGGCCCACTCGGTGAGATTCCATCCATAAAGCTGCGCAGCGTGTGACTAGGTCACGGGGATGAATATCACGGGAACGAGTGAATAAGGATTTGTTCAGAACGAGGTTGAACCAAACATAGGATGTCATTGATCGAATCTCGGAACAATCCAGTATCGCTGACAAAGGGAATGCTATACGGCGTAAGGTCCAATCGGTGTTGATATCCGGAATGCACAGGGGTCATTATGGGCATCCATGTCCCGCTGATGATCATTGACCGTAGCCTCATCTCGGTCATGACTGGAGTGTTCTCGGACCGTACGCTGACACACTTAAGGGCTTGATGAAATCGGAGACCTTTTCGGAACTATCGGAGTTACCGGAGAATAAGAGAGAACTCCGAAATCGGTTCGGAGGGGAGACGGAAAAGTTCCGTGGTTCCGATGTTCGGAAAGTTATTTAGATATGTTTTATTATTTAATTAATGAATTAAATATTAAAATATAATTTAAATAATTAATGGAATAATATTCTTTTTGAGTTTTGTTTTTTCTTTAAAGAAGAAAAAAAAGAGAATAAAGAAAAAGAAAAAAAAGGGTGGTGTGGGGCGCCATGGGCCATGGGGCCCATGTGGCCAAGTGGCCACTAGGCCAGCACGCAATGGCCTAGTGTGGCCGGCCACCCCATGGCCCCTTGCAGCCACGCATGTGACTAGCACATGTGGTACTACAAGTTTAGTACCACATGGCTAGTTTACAGGCATGCGCACCCCGGTTTCCCCTATATATAGATGTAGTGGGTAGCCCTTTTTTGAACAGAGAAAATTCCAGAAAAATTACAGATAAATTCTGTAGATCTCTCTCTCCCTATTTCTCCCTCCTATGAGAGGACTCCCCTTGTTTGGAGTCTGCACTTGGTTGGGGATGTCTCCATTATACGCACGCCGTCGTGCTACTGAAACTCTGTTTCCGGAGGTCTGCTTCCGCCACCTCCGCTGGATCGGAGAACGGAGGTTGTCATCGAGTCTCGTATGTGTGCGAGTACTACGAGGTGCTACACGTGTGGCACTACACCCATCCTGGTGCTCAACACAGCCAGGGGGCTGTGAACCTTGATCGGCTACATCAACCACGTTTGCGGGAACGTTTCCCGCGCAACGGACTACACCCCGAGGTATGTTATTCCGCACTCCTTTCCGTTACGGTAATACGGCTAGCTAGATCTTGGGTTATGGGAACGCTAGTTAGAAGAATTTGTGTTTTCTGCTGCGAACCCCAATAGTTCACTTGTGATGTCTCTCTCCCAAAAGACGATAAAATAGCCATGCGAGGTAAACAAATTACAGCTGGGCAATTGACAGGATTATGTGCGCAAACCAATGCTAACCATGCTATAAAGAAAGGAAGAGGCTCAAAACCTTGGGCGGTCCGCCAAGAAGAGTAGACCGAAATCCATCTGCATTTACCTACTAATCATCCACCTTGAGGTATCTATCCAGAACATATCGCTGGAATTAAGTTGCGAATCCCACCCAAAGTGTAAACTCAAAGCAACAGACAACTGCATTAAAGAACTTTGTGTAGAGTAAACAATCCTTGCACCCGCAAGTACAAGCATCGTTGTTTTCTCCCTTGTGGAAACAACACATCCCCTAGACTCATGTTTCTGTCACTCAAGCTAGTCATCAGGGGGCATGAACCCACAATCATGCATAACGCTCCATCTTGGAGTCACTACCTACAACTTGGCCAAAGAAATAAACAGCAACGGAGAACATGCAAGAATTACTCAAGAACATAAATATAAAAGAGGAGAATCAAATATATTACTCAAACACAATCTGAACATAGTCTCATAATCCATTGGATCCCAGCAAACTCAGCATAGCAACCGCAGAAAGATTACATATGTGCCTCGATCATGTAGGGCAGCTCACGAGGTCTAAACCATAAAGAACAAACAGGGGAGGAGAACATCACATAGCTACTGATCATGGATCCATGGTCCAAGGTGGAGTACTCACGTTTCATCCGGGAAGCATCCATAGTGGCGGAGAAGCTCCCGGAGGTGGTTCCTCCCTCCGGCAGGGTGCCGGGAAGAGGTCTCCTGGTGCTCCCGATCTTGGAAACGCGGCGGCGGAGGAATAGAGGAGAGATCCCGAAAAAGGGTCTGTCTTCAGGGGTTTCGCGTCACGGAGAATAAATAGGAGAAGGGGGCAGCCAGAGGTGGACCAGGGGCCCCAGGCGCCCCCCTGGTGTGGCCTAGGGGGTGGCCGCGCCAGGTGTCCACTTGGGCCACCCCTGGCCCCCCTCGTGTCCCACTTTGGCTCTTCTGGAAGGTTCCCGTACGCTGATTTTTCCTATATTTTTCCCGGAATTTTTCTGGCACTTTAAATAATGGAAAAAACTGAAATAAAAAAACAGCAAAAAATAGGAACTGGCACTGGGGTGCACTGAGTTAATAGGTTAGTCTAAATATGATCAAAAGTGTATGGAAGTGCATCAATATCATAGCAATATCACAAAAAAGAAGCATGGAGCAAGCAGAAATTATAGATACGTTTTGGACGTATCAACATCCCCAAGCTTAATTCCTGCTCGTCCTCGAGTAGGTAAATGATAACAAGCATAATTTCTGTGGTGACATGATACCAACCATATAAGAACTTTTAAGTAAAGCAATCAAGGCATGTAATCCAATTCAAGTCATAACAGGCAAGAGTCTATATTAGCATTGAAACAAGCAACATAAGAACATAAAGGTGCAAGAGCTCTCGCTGTCCGTGACTCGAATGTCTCCAAATGGTGTTTGCGTGCAAGAAAGGGGATAG
Source organism: Bromus sterilis (assembly GCA_950022295.1). NCBI lineage: Eukaryota > Viridiplantae > Streptophyta > Magnoliopsida > Poales > Poaceae > Bromus > Bromus sterilis. The sequence continues at coordinate 317,741,698 of OX465597.1, read as the reverse complement.
GGATTACAAGAGAAAAAAGAATTTTTGTGTTGAGAACTCAATCTACTAAAGTTTCAAACTTGGTCTTCTTTGGAATCTTATCTTGACTCATCCCCAGACCACTAGCCAAGTACAAGTCAAAATGATCCACTCCTTTTCGATATTTTGAGCACTCATGCAATGGATGAGCGTAAGCAAGAAAGTTGACACTTAGGATGGAAAAGAGAGAGAAATATGATGGAGGAGGAAGAAAAAAAGGTGTGAAAGGCTCACATCAATGAGGACAATCATAGGCGAGAGAAATACAAATGATAGATATGATGTGAGGAGTAGGGATTGCCATGCAACGGAAGCACATATGAGCTAAGGTAAGCTCTCCAATGGAACTAGTGGGGGTGCATCCAACTTCCTTGCTCAAGAAGACCTAGAGCTCATTTGAGGAGGCTCATCATTGGAATATACAAGCCAAGTTCTATAGTGTGAAGGTCCCCACATAGCTATATCCATGAATGATAATCTCTATGGAATACAAGATATAAGAGGGAGTACGAGTGTGGATCTCTCAAAAGGAATAGTAGTGTGCCCCCTTCTCTCTTTTTATTTCTTTTTCTCTTTTTTCTAGTTTTTAGTATTTTTTGGTGGCTTCAATGGCTCTTTCTATTTCTCTCATTTGTCCTCTTTGGGATCTTTTGATTTTGTCCTCTTTGGAATCTTTTCCTCACTTTAGGGGCAACACTCTATATATTACAAGAAGTATAGAAGATCTTTCACACTTTACAAAAGTACTCAATCATAAAGAAAATGAAACTATCATCAAGTATGCAAATGTATGCCTCTGCCAGTGTAGCAGTATATGCAATGATACTAGCGCGTCATGTAGCAATGATTAGGGCAAGGCCCAACTAGCATGCAGCTCATCGATCAAGCAAAAGCATGTATGGCATGAAGATCAAGTCATGAGAAGGTGGATGTTGCATGACAATGTATCTCGGAAAGGCTATGGAAATGCCTTGATAGGTAGGTATGGTGGCTGTTTTGAGGAAGAATATAATGAGGTTTATGATGACAGAGTGTATCGTGCCAAGGATTTGGATGTACCGGCCAAGGTGGACGTCAACTCTCGGAATGAGAAGGAGGCAATGCACGGCACAGGAGAGGCTAGCAAATATGGGAAGGTGGAAGTGTCAACTTTCGAATACTCACATTAGTCCGAAGAACTCATGCACTTATTATCGGTAACTCCCAATCTAATAAGGAGGTTCACAAAGAGACAAGTACCCCGAGGAGGAGTGTATGGGGGTTTGTTTATCCTTGCTCATCCTCGACTCATGGTACGTGAGTGTACTCTAATATCCGATCCCTCCAAAGAGTAGTGATCCATCTAGTAGCTAAAGTTCTCAACTAATTTTGTAGGTTTTGAAAATAAACACGGATTCACAAAATACGACATCTATCACTAATAGGCTAAATCTCTTGACACCAACAGTCCAAACATTACTCAAAGAAACACGTCAAAAGTATTGCAAGTTACTACTACAATTGAATAGCAACCTCAATTACCTACTAAAAGTCAAGACACAAAACTCAATGCAACAGGCAAACTCTCTAAACAAGATAAACATGAAAACTCAAGAGAGTTCTAGCAACAAACTAAACAAAAGCTCTTTAAAAAGATAATCATGAAAACTAAGAGCTAAACATGACAGCAGCTACGAAAAAGGTAAAGAACACACACAACAAAGATAAGCATGAAAATCCTATGTTGTGTTCTAGGTGAAGTGGAGTGTGTTTCTCTCCCACACAAAGAAAGCTGGGTTCTAACTTGTTATGAACAGCAAGCAAAGCTGAAGAAAACTAAAAAGGAAATAAAGAGCAAGACGCTCCAAGCATAGCACATAACGCATGATAGTGAAACGAAAGACGAACTGATAATTGTTGATGGAGAAGGGGATGCGTGGGGGCATCCCCAAGCTTAGACACTTGAGTCTCCTTGAATGTTTCTTGGGTGTGCACGGGGGCATCCCCAAGCTTGAGCGTTTGACACTACTGAATCTTCTTTTATCATCTTCCATCGCACACTTGAAAACTCCCTTCATACATAACTCATCATAATCTGATTAGAGAGGTTAGTACCCATAATAAAATATATATTTTCTCTACTGGAAATAAAGATATTCTTGAATATCTACTGTTTCTCAGGATTGCCAAAGAGTTTTTGCAAAGAAAAAGAAAGCTTAAGGTTGGGAAAATGAAGAAAAGGAAAAACAAGACAGAATCTGTGAAAAACTGACCAACAGGTAGTAAATAATTTTCTAGGGATACTTCTACAACTCAAATAAAAAAAACTCAGAACATAAGAAAGTTCCGTGATTGTATAGAGCATGCTGTATAAAAATTTCCGCTCAAAAAGATGAACTGGGATTTTTCTATGATTTTTCCCGTCACGAGGACAGAATCTGTTTTCTGGACAGCATGTCACAACTTTCACTTCCCTTGTCATAAGAGGCTATAAATGGCACAAAGCTTGAAAAGTAAAGATACAATGATGTTGCTACAGTAGTAACAATCATCAAGACCACTAAAAACAGAAGAAAAACAAAAGGTAATACCTAAATTCGTTGCAGGCTGCCTCCCGAAAGCGCTTCTTTAAAGCCATTAGCTAGGCATAAAGATTATAGAAGATTCTCTCACAAGAATAAGAACTTTGAAGCAAAAGAGAGCATCAAGAAGCAAATATGAAACACATTTAAGCCTAACCCACTTCCTATGCATAGGCATCTTGTAAGAAAATAAATCAAAGAAGCACGAAGTGACATGCATAGGAAGGTGGAACAAGAACAACTTCGAAAGTTTCATCTTAGAGAGAGGTGTTTTTGTAACATGGAAGTTCCTATAACCAAACTTTCCTCTCTCGAAGTAATTTTTAGTAGTATCATGAACAACATCAATAATATAACTATCACATAAATCATGTTGTTCATGACCTACAAGCACACGTGTATTATTTTCAACACGATTTTTAGGATCATAAGATAAATGCAACCCATCACATTGAGCTTTAATAAGAGCACAATTCTCCGGAATATGAGTTGGAGATTTTAAAATGATAATAGGACAATATGGTGTGGGTGCAATAGAAAAAAATTCATGCTTAACATGAGGAACTATAGAAAGTTCATCTCCATAAGCATCATCCATAGTGGCATCACGGCCATAAGCATAGAAGGCATCAACTTCATCAAAAAGGGATATTTCAAAAGAATCCATAGGATCATAGCACTCATATAAGGTAAGATTCAAAGAGTTACTCTCATTAGAAGGTAGACATTGATGGATCCATTCTTCCTCCTTTTGTTCGTCGCTCTCCTCCTCTTTTTCATCCAAGGAGCTTTCAGTTTCAGCAATTTCTTCTTCCATAGAGTCCTGCAAATCATTAGTCTCTTCCTTTGGGGGAGAGATTCTCTCAAGATGATCAGTAATATAATAATTTGCATCGTAATTTTCCAAACAATAGTTAAGCATAGCAGGACTCTCAGATTTGTAAGGGGCATCATCATTATTTTAAGAAGAGAAGTAATTTCATAGGCACCCTTATAAGCAACAAATTCTTCTATTTTCTCTACATCATCAAAATCATAATTCCTCTTAGCATAAGAAGCTAAGGTTTCATCATCATTGTACTCACATTGGAAAGCAAGGTGTTTGCGCCTCATAAAGCAACAAGATTCATCCCTGCAGAAAGATATATTATATATTGAGCACAAGTTTCTAGCATAGTCATACAACTTGTGTATTTTTTTCCATAAGTGTATCCCCTTTTGAGACAAGCGGTGTTCCTTGTACCACTTTTGTTGATCCTCGGTAAATCCTCCATGCCAATAAGATCTGGTTTCAAAGAAGTCAGACATTGATTGGCAAGTAAGGAACTAGACATAATATATTTTTTTCGATTTTTGATAAAGGACACTAAAGATAAAAACTGAAAGGTAAACTAACAAGGCTAAAAAGCAAAGATAAAATATAGTGTGCAACTCCCCTATCTTGTAGAGCGGAGTCCCCGGTAACGGCGCCAGAAATTGCTTTGATAGCTTCTCGCCCCTCGTTGGTTACCCAAATTGGAAAGTTTGAGATGTAGATAGCAGCAAATTTCCCTCGGTGAAGATACCAAGGTTTGTCTCCAGTAGGACTCCGGCAACGACAGGAAGGTAACAACGGACCTGCACACACAACAGATAACTTTGCTCCCAACGAGTTCAGGGAGGTTGTCAATCCCTCCGGCTTTGTTGTTTACAAAGGATCAAACGCACGGGATAATAATGATAGTGATAGAAACGAAAAAGTAAATAAAGCAGAAAATAAATAGTGGGTGTAAACAGTACTGGAAATATGGACCGGGGTCCATGATGTTCACTAGTGATGTCTCTCTCCCAAAAGACGATAAAATAGCCATGCGAGGTAAACAAATTACAGCTGGGCAATTGACAGGATTATGTACGCAAACCAATGCTAACTATGCTATAAAGAAAGGAAGAGGCTCAAAAGCTTGGGCGGTACGCCAAGACAAGTAGACCGAAATCCATCTACATCTACCTACTAATCATCCACCTTGAGATATCTATCCTGAACATCTCGCTGGTATTAAGTTGCGAATCCCACCCAAAGTGTAAACTCAAAGCAACAGACAACTACATTAAAGAACTTTGCGTAAAGTAAACAATCCTTGCACCCGCAAGTACAAGCACCGTTGTTTTATCCCTTGTGGCAACAGCACATCCCCTAGACTCATATTTCTGTCACTCAAGCTAGTCATCAGGGGGCATGAACCCACAATCATTCATAACGCTCCCTCTTGGAGTCACTACCTACTACTTGGCCAAAGCAATAAACAGCAACGGAGAACATGCAAGAATTACTCAAGAACATAAATATAAAAGAGGAGAATCAAATATATTACTCAAACACAATCTGACCATAGTCTCATAATCCATCGGATCCCAGCAAATTCAGCATAGCAACCGCGGAAAGATTACGTATATGCCTCGATCATGTAGGGCAGCTCACGAGGTCTAAACCATGAAGAACAAAGAGGGGAGGAGAACATCACATAGCTACTGATCATGGACCCATGGTCTAAGGTGGACTACTCACGGTTCATCCGAGAAGCATCCATGGTGGTGGAGAAGCTCCCGGAGGTGGTTCCTCCCTCCGACAGGGTGCCGGGAAGAGGTCTCTTGGTGCTCCCGATCTTGGAAGCGCGGCGGCGGCGAAACAGAGGAGACGTCGCGAAAAAGGGTTCTGTCTTCGGGGGCTTCGCGTCACGGAGAATAAATAGGCGAAGGGGGCGGCCAGAGGTGGACCAGGGGCCCCAGGCGCCCCCCTGGCGCGGCCTAGGGCCACCCCTGGCCCCCCTCGTGCCCCACTTTGGCTCTTCTGGAAGGTTCCCGTACGCTGATTTTTCCTATATTTTTCCCGGATTTTTTCTGGCACTGTAAATAATGGGAAAACCTGAAATACAAAAACAGTAGAAAACAGGAACTTGCACTGGGGTGCACTGAGTTAATATGTTAGTCCAAATATGATCAAAAGTTTATGGAACTTCATCAATATCATAGCAATATCACACAAAAGAAGCATGGAGCAAGCAGAAATTATAGATACGTTTTGGACGTATCAGGTTGGCGCAGTCCGTTGCTTTTGTCGAGGCCCTCGCCGTGAATAGGGATCGGCAATGATTGGTACTGCGTGAACGGGAGAGGCTTGATCGGAAGAGGCTTATGGGGGTGGAGGAGGAGTGCACTCTAAGGTGTCGTCGCAGGCTCGTGTACGAGTTCGAGCCGAGGAGCAGAGATATGCGTAGGCTAGGAAATGTCGTCGTCTGAGTCAGCAGCACCGCCGCGCGGGCAAGGAGCGCATGCACATGCATTGGCCACTTCATTCGGGTACGGTATGGAGATCGTTGACCTGACAAGCTCATCCTCCGCCAATGGCACCTACTGAGAGCACACAAAGAGGATCTGCGATGGTAAAACTTTGACGACCGGCGATCGAGTACAATCCCGACAACGCTATATGGATGCACGCCGAATAACTTATGGGTAGTAGCTATATTAGGTAGTTCATAATTATCTAGATGTGTGTGTAATAGTGAACGGTTTGTAAATTTTTGCTTTTGAGCATGATTGGTGATATTTAATGTACGGCTGGACCTATGTGGATTTCCCTATATATATATATGTGTGTATATATTGTGATGGCAAATGAAGTTGCCTTCCGGTCATGTATGACTCTGAATTGTGATGTTGATGGTGATCAACCAGTCATAAGATCGTGGAATTTCAATGTAGTTATGTTTTCAATCTGAAGATTGAAATTAATCAGAACTAAAATTTCGGTGACACGGTAAAGCACACGGTTCGTCTACTGCAACCGTTTGCTTAAGCTATACCCTGCGAAATTCGCCCATGCATTCTGATTGGCCAGAACGCAGCACCACGGATTGCACGCCCTGCACCGTCCAATGAGCACGGATCGAACGGTCGGCAATGAACCAACATCATGTTGATGCAGTTCCGGTGGATATTGTATTTAAGTCTTTTTTCCGGCTTGTAAGTGCAAAAAAAGTTAAAAAAACTAAAATAACAAGGAATGCGTCCAATTCGAAGGCATATCACGTATAGACGTGTGGCAGCTGTGAAAAAAAATCAACCACAATCGACAAAGTAACGATACAATCTACTTGTAACCCGAACATTTCACCACTTGTTCCATACATATCGAAATCATGGTCCGTCATGTGAGATGCCCCCGTTTGCATGGCGATCGCATGATAGCCTTAATCAAAATGTCTGAATTTTTTACCACATCATAGTTTTACCTTCTCACGGCGACACGCAAAGTCTCCTGTATTTTTGATCGATTCTCAATTTTTTTGTTTTTTCGTAATTTAAAAACCACCAAACTCAATGTTTCAAGATCGAAAGATGTGACCGAGGTGCAGCAAGTTCACTCCAATTTCACGTTGTGTGATGCAAGTTAACCCGAGAGCACATACATGATATTTCAGCACACATTTGGTCAAATTTTGTTGCACTCGTAGTTCAAATGCAAATAAATTCATACCGAGTGCAAATAAAACTGACTTAGCGCCATATATCAAACGGAAGATGAAAATGACAAAAAAATCATAGCTCCAGTGTAAAATAAACCGATAGCAATTATCTAATTTACACTTAATGACTTACATGTATCAAACACGTCCCATTAGATGAAAAAAATTTGGTGACACGGTAAAGCACACGGTTCGTGTTCTACAACCGTTTGCTTAACCTATACCCTGTGGAATTCGTCGTTGTGTTCTGATTGACCAGAACCCAGCACCACGGGTCGCACGCCTTGCACCGTCCAATGCGCACGGATCGAACGGTCGCCAATGAACCAACATCATGCTGCTGCAGTTTCGGTGGATATTGTATTTAAGTCTTTTTCTGGCTTGTAAGTGCAGAAAAAGTTTAAAAATACCAAAATAACAAGGAATGCGTTCAAATTCGAAGGCATATCACGTATAGACGCCTGGCAGCTGTGAAAAAAAATCAACCACAATCGACGAAGTAACGATACAATCTACTTGTAACCCGAACATTTCACGACTTGTTCCATACATATCGAAATCACAATCCTTCATCTGAGATGCCCCCGTTTGCAAGGCGATCGCTTGATAGCCTTTCTCAAAATGTCTGAATTTTTTACCACATCATAGTTTTACCTTCTCACGGCGCCACGCAAATTCTCGTGTATTTCTGAGCGATTCTCAATGTTTTTTCATTTTTTTTGTAATTTAAAAACCACCAAACTCAATGTTTCCCGATCGAAAGATGTGACCGACGTGCAGCAAGTTCACTCCAATTTCACGTTGTGTGCTGCAAGTTAACCCGAGAGCACATACATGATATTTCAGCACACATTTGGTCAAATTTCGTTGCACCCGTAGTTCAAATGCAAATAAATTCATATCGAGTGCACATGAAACTGACTTGGCGCCATATAGCAAACGCACGATTCTTCTCACAAATCCGTGTGGGATAGTCACCCTATTACGGACGCCCGAAACAACCTTACCGTGTCCGATCTCTATCATCACACCTACCCCGAGTGTTTGGAACTTGAAGATGGGTGCCTCAAAATTTCGGCGATGAGGGGTTCCATATGGATAGTTTCCCCTGTGTGGAACACGTTTATCGAAAGGAACTGTGTGCAATGTATGTTTCCCCCGCTCAAGTTTTTTGTTCCCATGCAAAATTTTCAGTATCCGCGCTTTATGTGTATATTTTAGCCTTCTTCCCCCACCCCAACCACCAACCCTCTCATAGCCCCCCTCCTCCTCGGTCGCGGCCACCATCTGCTCTGAGCTGCCACGCTCCTCTTGTTCTTATTAGGTAAACCATCGAGCTGCATCCCTTCCTCGTACCATCTGTGTACATGGATCCGGCGAAACACCCTCTTCCATCCATATCCCCACACCCTACCCCAAAGAACCACCGCCTAAGCATTTCCACATATCACCGTGAGCTCGAGGAGGTAGATGTGGTCGCCGATAGTCATCTCCCAGCCGCAGTAGCTGGCTCGGCACATCAGATCCGGTGCATTCCTTCCTTGTACCCCCGGACGAACACCTCACCGTGGTTGCAGCCGAGTGGGGTGCCTACTTTGCCAGGTTGGAGTGTATAAACCAGCGTGCATATGTCTTTCTCCATCTGCTGCATGCTGGTCTCGACATCGAGCTCGTCAACAACGACGGCTTGACAAGGGCTATGACACAGATAAAGTCTCCCAACTTTGATCTATTGGATGCCCCCCTCTGATCTCGTGGAGCTCTTAGTGAAGGACATGCGATGCATGTTCCCCTGGGAGCCCCTTTTTTTGTTTATGAAAGCCGCTTGCAGAACCGGTGGCTCGACATCACCAGCCGCCAAGTTAGATCTGTTTGACAACTACATCCACGAGGAGGGAACCCACGACGTGTCCTCTCCCAAGGGGAAGAAGCTGTTTAAATTACTATCTTTATCAAAATAGCTAAAAAAGTTGGTTCTTGGGTAAGCATTTCTGGGGATGAAAACCGTAAACATATCTCTTTGCACCAATGCCATTGTAATGTCCATATGTATGTATCAACTAGTCTGTTATTCTCCTTCTATTTTGTTGATGATGCAATGACATGTTCAACTATGCTGTGTTTGGCTATGTAATGCATGATCTGCTAAAAAACTTGGTTCTTGCGTAAGCATTTCTGGGGATGAAAATCATAAACATATCTCTTTGCAACTCATTCCAAGTTTCTAAATGTTGCTAATATTATCTACCTATTCACTGATATTGATGCCATGATATGTTAAACTATGATGTGTTTTTCTGTGTTATGCAAACTAATATTTAGGTATCAACTAGACAGTTTGATTCCACCAATACCATTTAGTATCTATATTTAGGTATCAACTAGTCTGCTATGCACCTTCTGTTGGTCTGATGATGCAATGCCATGTTCAACTATGCTGTGTTTGGCTATGTAATGCATGCTCTGCTAGTATTTAACTAATAACAAATACTTGTTAGAACGTCTATATTTGGTTGTCATCACTCATGGTCTAGTTAACACGATTTCCATTTTTCTTTCAGTTGCTTTACTATCATATTAATCTTCAAAATCAAACTATCTTTCTTACTCTCATGATTTGCAAAGAGAGCAACATTGACGCCGAACGGTGACTTGTTTCTTACTGGCATTTGTATCTATCTCTCTTACCCAAAATGGTTTACCCAAAATCAAGTCCGGTCCATGCATAACGGTATTCTTCTCTTGTGAGAACCTTTAATGCTCTTTTGACATCTCTCTGGCACCATGTCAAACGGTGCCACATTACAGGATTAGTTAGCCTCCACCATATATCTAGAAGGATCAAGTGAATGCACATACATTATCTCTCAGGTGTATTATACAAGGTCCTTACTAGAGCTGGGTACCGTTATGCACAGATAAATAACTTGCTTCTTGGGTAAGCATTTTTGGGGATGAAAAATCATATTCATATCTCTTTGTAACTCATTCCAAGTTTCTAAATGGTGCTAATATGATCTACTTATTCATTGACACTGATGCCATGATATGTTAAACTTTGATCTATTGGCCTCTGTTATGCATACTGATATTTAGGTATCAACTAGCCACTTCGATCCATCAATACCATTTTAATGTCTATATTTGTTTCTTGCCAATCCCCATCTAGTTAACATGATTTCCTACTTTTCTCTATGTTTCTTCCCCTTGGATATTAATCTACACAATCAAACTATCTTTTTTACTGCCATGATCTGCCATGAACTATGTTGTGTTTCTTTCTTATGCACAGTGTGATATTTAAGTATTAATAAATACTCAGCTAAACTTCACCAATACAAGTTGTAATCACTGTAATTGGTTGTGGTCAATCATGTTCCAGTTAAGATTTATCGCTCTCATGTGTAAAAGGCACCCCTATCGCAATCATTCCGTGTTTATCCTCCAAAACAATGGTTTAGTTTTACCCCTTCCTTTACCAGCATCTTAAAACTTAACAATCAAGATATCTTTCATAGTCTCATGATTTGTATCCCAATCTGTATTTATGCAGGAAAAACAATGGGACATGCCGTTGTTCAGCATCGAGGTTAGTTTCATCCCATGGCCTTTATTGCCACATTCCACAAGTACATAATATATTTTAATGGATTAGTTGTTGCTTCTATAGGTACATACATCAGGGGTTCAGATCCACAATTCGACCCGTTTTGCGTGTAGGGTAATGAAATATTCATGACCGATCGCCAAGTGAGGAAACTAAAAAAGATTGTTAGGAGAAAGAGACAGGAGATGAGAATTAAACTCTTTGTCTATTCTTTATCCAAGACAACTGTGAAGTTCAGGATGGTAAGAACTATGAAGCCTTCCTTTTTCATGCTCATATTGAGTTGTTAGTCATCACTGACCAGTATTTGAATGTTATAATTTTCAGTGGTTCCAAAAGAAGTTTACTCAAGATTACCTAGCAAACTCCATGCTTGGTGCGAAGGCAACCAAAATAAAAGTCTATCATCCAGACTATCATGAAGACGGTTGATACGCGAGAGATGGTAACGGCTTCTCGCCCTTCATTGGTTACCCCAAGTGGAAGGTGAGATGTAGCGTAGCGGCAAGTTTCCCTTGGTGAAGATACCAAGGTTGAGATCGACCAGTAGGACTCCAAGGTCGACAAGTAGGTGGTAAAGTGAACAATGGCACCGTTCACAACCTTAGGGTTGCTTACTTTACCTGGACCTGCACACACAACAAGTAACTTTGCTCCCAACAAAGTTCAGAGAGGTTGCCAATCTCTCCGGCCTTGATGTTTACAAAGGATCAAACACAAGAGATAAAGGAAAATAGTGACTGCAACTTGAAAGTAAAAGCAAGAAGTAAATTGAGGGTGTAAACAGTGATGGAAATATGGACCGGGGTCCCATGATGTTCACTAGTGATGTCTCTCTCCCAAAAGACGATAAAACTGCTATGTGAGGTAAACAAATCACAGCTGGGCAATTGACAGGATTAAAAACGCACCGCAATGCTAACTATGCTACAAAGAAAGGAAGAGGCTCAAAAGCATGGGCAGTACGCCAAAATAAGTAGACCGAAATCCAATTGCATCTACTACGAATCATCCACCTTGAGATATCTATCCAGAACATCTCGCTGGTATTAAGTTGCGAGCCCCACCCAAAGCAACAGACAACTGCATTAAAATAACTTTGCGTAAAGTAAACAATCCTTGCAACCGCGATTACAACACATCCCCTAGACTCATGTTTCTGTCACTCAAGATAGTCATCAGGGGGGCATGAACCCACAATCGTGCATAACACTCCCTCTTGGAGTCACTACCTACTACTTGGCCAAAGCACTAAACAGCAACGGAGAACATGCAAGAATTACTCAAGAACAAAAATATAAAAGATAAGAACCAAATATATTACTCAATCACAATCTGAACATAGTCTCATAATCCATCAGATCCCAGCAAACTCAACATAGCAATAGTAGAAATAATTACATATGTGCCTTGATCATGTAGGGCAGCTCACAAGGTCCAATCCATGAAGAACAAAGAGGGGAGGAGAAGATCACATAGCTACTGATCATGGACCCATGGTCCAAGGTGGACTACTCATGGATCATCCCGGAAACGTCCATTGTGGTGGAGAAGCTCCCGGAGGTCAATCCTCCCTCCGGCAGGGTGCCAGGAAGAGGTCTTCTGGTGCTCCCGATCTTGGAAGCGCGGCGGCGGCGGAACAGAGGCGAGATCGCGAAAAATGGTTCCCTTCTCGGGGGTTTAGGAGGGTGATGTAAATATAGGCGAAGGGGGCAGCCGGGGGGGCCACCAGGGGTCCAGGCGGCCCCCTGGCGCGGCCCCACTCCTGGCCGCGCCGGGAGGGTGCCTGGGGCCCTAGTGGGTCCCCTCCGGCCCCCTTCGGGACTCTAGAAGCTTCTGAAGCGCTTATTTTTTATTGGATTTTCCCAGAATTTTTGGAGCACTTTTAATACGGGGATACCTGAAATAAAAAACAGCAGAAAACAGGAACTGGCGCTGTGGTGCACTGAGCTAATAGGTTAGTCCAAATATGATCAAAAGTGTATGAAAGTGTAGCAAAATCATAGCAATATCACAAAAAACATGCATGGAGCAAGCAAAAATTATAGATACGTTTGGGTCGTATCAATGGTCTACATGTCTTCCTAAAGTCTGTCAAGGATGGACGGACGGCCATCACAAGAGGTTGGACCAAAGTTGTGCGCGCCTTCCGCATGAAGAGGGGCACAATATAGGCATTCCGCTTCTACAACTGCCCTGACAGCGAAAAACACTTTTGGCTCTCTCTATACCGCCTTTAAAGTTGTTTCTGTAATTCTTCAACATTAGTTTTTTCGAGGGTAGACCATTAGTTATTGTGATTTGTATTATTCTTCGATTGTTGAACCTTTGTAAATTGGATGTATATAATTTTGAGTTTCACCTATTATTAAATTCAATTTATAATTTCAAATACAGGATAATTGTAATTGCTGGTAATAAATTAAGGTGAAATAATTGTTGTTCTATAGATTATGCTGCACACAGTTTTTTGGGACCAATCATTTGCATAGAGCTCAACAACACAAAAGTTGTCCCTCCGAAAACCGTGTCGATTCGATCATGCATCATACACGTTCTGCGTATAAAAATCGTCAGCCAGTATCCACAACAGACCACACGTTTTGATTGCAAAAACTGTTTGTGATTCTGAATATCATCCAACACAATATGGAAACATGAAATGTGTGTGATCTCTCTAAATTGGCACAGGTGTACTGAAATAAAACCGTTTGGAACATATAGACCGTGCACACATTTAAAATTTAGTACCCGTGGCTGATAATAGTATGGTCGCACACAAACAGTTGTAGCAAATCGTCAGTCATACATGAAGGGTTACAACCCAAAACCCAAAACCCAATAATGTAAACCCAAAGCCGGTACCATAAATAAACTGTGTGGGATCTATGTAGTGTCACGAACGGTGCTTTTCTATTGCTTTTTTTGTTTGTGGTCGCATTGCAAACGACCATGTCGAATGAACTGCATGTGATACATATGTTATGTCCACACGGTCATTCTGGCAATGGCCATGTGGGATATCGTCGTACATCAGACACGATTTTTTAAACGGAAACGTCTGCTTGACATCACCACATAGCAAGCGGTTTATCGCTCTTGTGTGGAAAAGGTACCCCTATCGCAATCGAGAGCAAGGCGACGGTTCCAATTCCTGTAGGTGATAGGGGTCAAAAACCATTTGGATAGACCCTAACAACACTAGTGGTAGTTATCTATGAACAATAAGTAGGTATCAAGTCGTCCATAACCGTGGACACAGCTTCTTGAATTTTTTTAACCCTGCAGGGGTGTACCAACTTGAAAGCTCAGGAATGACAGAGGGGAGGGGGTGAATGATCACTTCTAAAAATTCTATGGAACTTAGAAGGAAATCATGCAAACCGTGAAGGACAGAAAGAATCTCGAAGGAATTGCAATAACGAAGGACATGTCTAAGTCGAAGGAATGGGGACGAGGGGAAACATCAAAGGCAAACAGGTAATAGAGTAAATATAGAACGTAAGTACGAGAAAGAAAACGAGCCTGACACTGCGATCTTTGGTAAACCAGTTCACACTCTGCAAAGTGCTACGTCTGGTTGGAGGGACTAGTGATTGAACACCGGGAGCAAAACTCTCTCCGTCCTATTCTCCACTACAACAAACTCCTCGAGCTTGTCCAGTTCTTACTCGGGGTAGATGATTCAGGACATCTCCGAAACCTTTATAGACTTTCTGCAGCAGTGACTATTACTCTTCGACTGCTTGACAGGCGACGCCTAACCGTCTAGGAGACGTGCCGATCTCCAAGATAAAAAGATCGGCTAATATCAACCTAAGTCTCACTGAATAGCTCAACTCAGTTTGGAATTGGGTTTTAGTTTTCTCTCGGAATCTTTCTCGGAAAGCTGACAGCTCTTCTCTCTTAGAATATTCAGTGGAGCGACCGAACACAAATGGCGGGTAGGTGTGGGGTATTTATAGGTGGCGATCCTGATGGTGAAATGACTAAAGTGACCCGATGCAAGCGCTTGACGCGTGTCCACAACGGTCGGATTTTCAATCATTGTGCAACTTTTCTTGCGGAGCAAGTAACCTGACTTACCGAACGAGTTCTCTCTCGAAGGAACCAAGTGCCATGACTTTTCCTTCGAGCTATTACTCGACTCAGTAAGATTTCTCTCGGTAGGATATCTTTAGGTTTCAGGTTGAGTAGAGAAAAGTCCAATGACCAAAAAGCAAAGCCCTTAACCCCGCAGACGAACTATTTCTTCGATGCCACTACATCTCCCCCTTTTTTCACAACGAACAAAAAGATGGAGAATAGGATCAAAAGAATTCCTATTCGCTGGAGCGGCAACGATGAGAAGATTCCGCGTGTGAAGCTCGAACCTTGGACGAAGGAAGACGTCGGATGGGGCGACCAGCTCGAGGAGTAATCTTCGTGCGAAAAGAGTGTTGATCACTAGAAGATTCCAACTGCGATTCTGGAGGGGTCTTGGGGCTTCGAGGCAATGGAGAGTAAACTCTCGTTGTGTGCCTTTCTTCTTCGGGGTCGGAGTCGGAGGAGACGGTGTCCATGGTTATGTGATAGTAGTTGTCCACGCAAAGTACATCTCTGTTCTTCGGCAGCATTGGTATGTTTGAATCTGGGCGATCAACCCGATCATCATTTGTCCATTGCCATTGCATATGCGGGGTAAATTCTTCGAATCTGCAGCACTGCAGCTGACCGAGAACTTCCGCAGTCCCTTCCATTCCCTGCGAAGACATTCAGGAAGAAGTTGATTGTTGTTCATGGTGATGTTGCGCAGGTGATTGATTTCAGTCATCATCTTTTGCTTCTGCACGAGATCTTGGTCGATGTAGTGTTGAAACATTTGCTGGGTGCAAAGGGAAATCTCCATGTGATGAACTGGCTTGATGAACTTCGAGCAAATATTGCGTTCAGTCATATGGGCCCTTATGCTTGTGTGCTCAACAAATGGATCATTGGTTCGAGCAACAATCTGCAAAACTTCTCTAACAGGTGGAGGGAAAATCTTCGGGTAAATTGACACGGGGAATGGCATGTCCCGAGAGTAATTGGAGATTTCCATGAGCCAAGGTGCCTATGGGTTGTAAGCATTGTGATCATCAGCACACGAGACCATTGTGCGAATGAAGTAGTCCTCAAAATCAAAGGGATGAACATGGACTAGCTTCATGAGTGCGAGTCACACATCGTTGGAAATGACAAAGTCATCATGCACATCAAGCATTGGCATCAAAGTCTTCGACAGAATATAGAACCAAGCTTTTGCTTTGAAGATTAAGTGCTTTCGCTTCGGCTCAGCAGGATAGTGATCTCCTACGACATCTGGATTCATCAACGTAGAAAATTCAGCAGGAGTCAGGGCAGGCAGATCATGCAGCTTGTGAGGTAATCGACAGTCATGTGAAAAACTTGGCCTTGAATCATCAAGTCAAATTTCCAAGTGCTCGAATCGTTGTGATTGCCTATAAAATATAATATGGCATAGAACTGTTTGATGAGCTCAGGATTGTAGCCATTGTCGAGAGCAAAAACCTTATGAACATGAAGTGCATCAATAGTTTCAGCTACATTCTCGAAGCATGTTGTGGCACACACTGAAGGCGGATCCAGATACTGATGTTGGAAAATTCTCGCCTTGTTGTATAGCACACGAGTGTAATAGACTGCATGTTCTTAGGTCCAAAACAGAAGAGAATAAGAATTTCTTGGTTGATCGTAGGGATTGGGCCCAAAGAAAAACGGCTTGTGTTCACGCCTCTTGAAAATGGGGCCTCCTCGAGGAACATCAGGGCCGAACAAAGGCAACATTTCTCTCGGATGAGCTGAATGCAGCAAATCATCGACAGGAAAAATTTCATCTGCATTCTCTGGCAGTTGCAGGTTTGGAACAGCAGTTGGAGGTTGGGAGGATGGAACATTAATAACATCCTATGCCGGAATAGAAGTAGGAGCATTTTCCTCGGCTTACTCTTCAATGGCATCTCCTTCGTCGGCATTCTGGGCTAGTTCAGCCTCTTCAGTTTCCATGGCTTCGAGGTCTGCATCAAAATGGTCTGCAACATCCACCATCTCTTTGTTCGAGGAAGAAGATGAGTATGAGTAGTTGTCATCAGAACTGTCGTCGCCAGAACCATCTTCCTCGGCATACGCCCTATCAGTTGCAGGCGGTGCCTCTTGGCGAGAGGAAATTGTGGTGACATCCACATTTTCTTCTTCTTCGTGCTCGGTGCGGGCTAGGGATAAATCCTTCTGGATATATGGTGGAGGAGCGGGGGCTTCTTGCTCGACCTGAGAATTTTCTCGGTCACGACATGAGCACTAGGCTCAACAGCTTGTTGGGGTATAGGAACAACTTGTCGGGGTGGTGAAGGGGCGGGTGGTGGCGTTGGTGCTTTGGGTGGAGTAGGTTGGAGAGGTGGAGGAGTTAGTTGGCGAGGTGGGGGAGTTGGTGCTCTTGGTGGAGTAGGGTTTCGGGCAGGTGGTGCAGTTTCTTGTCGTGCTGGTGCAGCAGCGACTTCAACGGTCTTCTTCTTCTTCGAGGTCTCTGGCCTCCCACGTCGTGAGGAAGTGGCAGTATTCTTCTCGGTGGACTTTCTCTTTCGAGATTGTCGCTCGGTGAGGGAAGAATTGTGATCTCTCACATGTCTGCCACAATCTGGCGGACCTTGTCATGGGCAGCTTGTAACATCCCAAAATTCTCCGAATTTTGGAATGTTAATAAAATTAAATAGATAATGATTGTTTGATTGATGTGTTTGATTTTCTCTGGGATTTAAAACTTTTGGAGTTTATTGAATATTAAAAAGATAGGGAATAAAAGGACTTTCCCTAATATTCATAATTGGTGTTTTTGGAATTTATTATTTTAAAACAAAACCAACAAAACAAAATGAGAGAAGGTAATATGACTCCTTCAACATATTAAAAGGTTGGAAAATGTTTTAAATCATTATTGGAATTCTTTTGAATATTCAAAACATTTTTCAACTCGAGGAAAATTCATTTGAGAGGATATAAAATGACTTATCCCCTTTTTAATAAAGTTGGAAAATATTTAGAATATTACTTTAAAGTTTTTAAAATTTATTATGAGTATTATAAATAACTCTAAAATTATTTTAGGGATTTTATAATGCTAAGAGAGTTTTATTTCAGTGAAATGATTTATTAAATATTTTAAATGAGTTAAAGAAAAAAAAGTATTCCAATGGGATATTTTTAGTTTACCAAATTATTTATTGGTGTGACAATTTTAAAATTTATATTTTATTATTTAGAAATGGTTTGTCAATGCTTTTGACCAAATAAAAATATTTTAATAATTTATTGGATTGTATTTGATTAATGAAAAGTATTTTATATTTAAATAAAGCATTTAGAAAATGTTTTTATTTTTATTTTACTTTTTGGAAAATGTATTCATTAAATAATTTTCTTTGTATTATTTGATGAATTTAGAAATTTATTTCATATTTTTCTGATGAGTATTTATTTTTCTACAATTGTTTGAAGTTTCGGCTTTTAAAGAAAAAGAAAAATCCGTAGCCCGGCCCAGTGGTTTGTCTCCGCCCGCAAGCGCAATTAGAGCCTAACTCGGTTTGATTGTTTTTTTCCTGGCTTTATATACTTTTCTGTTTTTCTATTTTTTTTTTGGTTTTCTGGAAAATCCTAGCGGGACCCGTCCGTCAGCGCCGCCGCCACGTCGCCGACCCCGCCGCCTTAACCGCCCGCCGCCGCCGAGCGCCGCCAACGCCGCCGGCCGGCCACTCGCGGTCGCACCCCGCCTCCGCGCCGGAGACCGGCCACCGCGCCGCCACCTCCCGCGTTGGCCATCCGTGCTCTGCGCCGCCCGCGTCGTGCCGGACCGCCGGTCACCGCCACACCGGACGACGCCGGAGCCGCGCCGGACCGCGCCGCCCCACCGCGCCGTTGCACCGCCACATCCCGCGTCGAGCCGCCACCTCAGCCACGCGTGCCCCGCGCCACTCCTGCTCCATGCTCGCCGTAGCCACCGTGCCGCCGCCCGTTCGCCTCGCCGGAGCATCGCCGGAGCTCCAACTCAGGTCAGATCCGGTCAACCACTGTCCAGGGACCCGATTGCTTTTTGTGAAGATATTTTAATTGCGGATCAGTCCTTTTGGCAGAAAAGACCCCGTTCTCGCGTCCGCAATATCTTCTACACCGTAAGTCCGATCGAGGTAAAACTTTTTCCTACGCACTCGTGTTGTTATGTACTTTAGCATGGTATAAAGTTTTGCACGCTTTGCACACTTTTGAATTTCAATTTATTTCAAATTCAAATTCAAATCTCGGAGGCCATATATTGTAAACCGTTGATCCAAATAGAGTGATTCTTTTTGCGTGGGATCACTCGTTCCATGTACTTTATGTATATATCATGTGTACACAAAAATTCACAAGTTTATTGATCTGTTTAAATTCAAATTAAATTCAAATTTGAACTTGCTATGACCTGCGTTGTAGTATTCCGTTTCACGTGATTCTTTTTGCATATTGGATCATACGAGACATCTTATCGGCAATATCCACATACCATTCATATTGCTATGGTCTTTACCTTGATTTCATAATGCCTTGATCATAATCTTGTATCGACAACTCTTTACCTGTTGACTCTCTCGAGTTCACGTTCCACTGATCACCTTCGAGCACATCCACACCTTTGCACTTCAAAGTTTTTGTTTTGTTGCTAAAACCTTTGTGATTGTTTTGTTGATCTTTTGTTTGTCTCGTCGTGATGTGTTTGCTTATTTAAGTTCTTTCGTTGACGGTAGATTGCTTGGAGTGTGACGAGTAGGGTTTACTGGACCGTGAGAGCGAAGAACTTCACCGAATGGAAAAGGCAAGTGATACTTTGATCATACTCACACCCATATTTTCTATATGAATTATGTTAAGTATATCACCCTATTGCATGATAGGTAGTTTACTTTACTGTTGCTGCAAAACCAGTTAGGATAGCCATATGACTTGACTTGTATTAGTAGATCAACCTAGCCCGTGTTGTTACTTTATTGCTATGATTTGTAGACGTGGTTTTGGTTGTGAGAACTCATGGAGTGCATGTGAGCTATTTTAATAAATTGTGTAGCAACTTTATAATAAACAGAAATCACTTCTGGACGGGCGGGTTGCATCCCGGTAGTTGTGCCTTGTCTAAGGACAGTGCCGGGGTTAAATGCACCCAATGGTTGTTTTGGTGGTGAACCGGGTGCGACATGGTGTCTACCCTCTGACGCAGTGGGCGCCGTCCAGGCTCAAAAAGATCAGACATGCAATATTACTAGTAGCTTCCGTGTACATCCACTGGCTATATGGGCTCTGGCTTAGCACGAGTACGTTGTGGGGAACCTGACCCTGGTAGCTAGCTGATATAGATGTGTGTTAGGTGTACCGGCTACCAAAGGGTGGAGGCAACCTCTTCAGAAAGTCTTTGTCTCAATCTTTGGGTTGAGTCCAGTGGGGAACGTGTACAACCTCTGCAGAGCATATAAACTGATCATGATTAGCCGTGTCCACGGTTACGGACGAACTTTGAGCAACTAGTCAGTACTGTTGATGAATGATCTTGAAAGATGAACACTTAATAATAATCTTGGTGGGAAAGAGTAGCATGGGTTGCTGTGTGTTTCAGGTAGAATTCAACTTAAAATTTGACTAGTTTATTTCAGGATAAAACTGGCTTTCGACAAAACAAAACCATAAGCCTTTCCTTTGATTTATCCTTGCATGTAGCGATAGGTGTGTTATATTATTATTTTTCGTGTCACTTGCCGTACAAATCAGATATACTGACCCGTTGTCGGGCTGTAACCTTCGGTGTTACAGGATTGTATACTACGAGTAAGTGATACGATGTAGGGTTACGATGTCTATACTCAACTATGCCGGTGGAGTTGATGGACGCCACGAAGCGCTTTATTGTTTTCCGATGTATTTTATTTGTAAGCTAGCCTTGAGCTATGCAGGTATGTTTATTTGTTATACTGGATCTTCGATGTAATATTTACGACATGTGGTTTATTCTTGATATTACATCGTGTACTGTGTGTGCTAGATATTGATCCAGGGACTAGCACAGAATGCACAGAGACTTGGATTCTTTAGTGAATCGGGTCGTTACAGATGGTATCAGAGCCCATGTTGACTGTAGGTCGTGACCCTAGAAAATGGATAGAAAAAGCCATAGGAACAAAAATATTTTATCATTCTTTGATTACTTACTCTCTCCACTAGTATTTCTCATCTATTATTCATCTTCTAAAACTTCTTATCTTGTTTTAATACCCCTCCTAGTTGCTTATGCCCCTGAAGACATGACTTTTGAGAGGTGCATCATCAACCTCGTGGATCAATTGAAGTTATGACCACAAGAACCAGAAGAATACCCTATGGTTTCCAATAAGTTCTGGAACTACGAGAGGAATCTTTAGGATCAGCTTAGCTGAGAAGGATGAAGCCTAGCATCAGACCACCAATTTTATATGGAGATAGATGTACGAATTTGGCGTAGTATGATGAGATCGTATGTCTTGCACATATGACCTTACTCTAGGAGTTGTTTGTGTGGTGTGACGTTATGTGTTTCATTGATTGTTGTTTTGTGTTACGGTTGAATGTAGGTGTTGTTGCCTCATTCTTGGTTGAGTGCCTATGTTTGGTGTATTCTTTAGCTGTTGTCTTGTCGGTGTTATAGTTTTGCCCTAAACCTTGTCGTATGGGTTTAATAGATGGAGTATGAAGTAGGACTCGCCTTTTCTGGGGCGATGTCGAGACGGAAGGTGGAGCAATGGATTCGTAGTATAGAGGAGCACATGGAGCGTAACAAGGTTGCAAGTGATGACATGGTCCCCTATGCTGTTAAGTACTTGGTAGAAGAGGCTACTACTTGGTGGAGAATGCACCAAGCAATTGACGAAACACGAAGGAAGATTACTTGGAAGTAATTTACAAAGATTTTGTTGGGATCCCGCCTCGTCACCCCGATGCAAAGGACGGTAACCCTTAAGAGGATCCCTGCCTGTACAATTTGCGGAGAAACAGGACACTCCTATGAAGGACACCAAGATGGATGTCCCTATTGTGAAGAAATTCACTCGGGTGAAGAATGCCCCACTGCACAAGTCACATGTTTTACATGTGAAGGAACTGATCATTACCCCGCTCAGTGGCAATTTTTCATCATGACACAACAAGTGGTTCAACATCAAAAGGAGGGAATGAAGAAAGTTATCAAGGAATTGAAGGAAGCACCCGTGAAGAAGAAAAAGAAGAATCTTAGCAAAATTTAGTGTTTCCGGTGCAGGAATATGGGACATTACGCCAACATGTGTCTAGAATTGAAGGGAAAGAAGAGGTTGTGAACGCGGAAGCAAGGATGCTGACTCGAAGAAGCTTATGTTTGGCAAATTGAGGACAGACGTTCGTAGGTGTGCACTAAGTATACGTTGTTACCTTTCTTTGTTAGTTGGGGATGTGGTTCGATGTATGCTTTGCTGGTTGAACTAGGTGTGTTATGTCTGATTGTTTAGTTTGGTTTTGCTTGTGGCCTTGACCCTGATATGCCTTTGTTGTGATGTGAGGTGTTGTGCTTTGTGTTTCTTCTGTGCGAGTAGAATAAGTTTACGTTTCATTAGACCCCTCAACTAGTTAGTATGCTTCAAGACTGAAGGAGACATAACAACAACAAGAATAAACTTGGCAAGTGACTCAACGATATGAAGATTTCTTCGACAACGCGAAACTGAAGCTACCGTCATTGAAGACCTGAAGACTTAAAGACCTGGAAGATTCAAGTTTCTACCGTTAGATCGTTTCTGTGAGCTGTCATTTCTTATTTTACCGACAGCTACACATCAAAACTTATTTACAAAACTAGTGGGATGTTTGTATGGGTACCTCTCCCTATCTCTCTCTCTACCTCGCTATCTACATTCTATTCCCCCTCATCCTCATCCTTTAATTGAAGAAGCTACTACAATGGCTGCTAATGTCAAGGCTGGAATAAATACGGATGCAACTTAATGCTGAGTTCAAAGTTAACCCCTTGTGCCAAGATCTTACGACAAGAAAGCACAATCTTGCTGAAGGAATAACCCTTGAAAAGTTGTAGTCCACCAGTACACGTTTTATAGTAGTTTGCGCAAACCTGAGTGCTGTGAGGAAAACGATAGAGGTTTGGTTGGCTTGCAGAACCATGGATTTACCTGGACCCAGTTCAAGATAAGGAGGACTTCTGCAATGCTTGTGAGAATGACCGAGTGTTAGATTGCGAGATTCACTAAACCATATACAAGGAAATGATTTGGGTGCGGAATGGATTGATCACCATGACGACTACTCTTATTATTCGCTCTTGCTATGCGGGATAGTAAATCTTGAGTGACTTACCTATAGCAGAGAAACGACGATGTTAAGCCTAAACCATAGAATGGTACGATGTGTGACCCCTGTAGGAGATTACCGTTTGTGTTATACGGTGTGTATGGACCAAGACCGTCTGCTGCAGGTATTCCGTAAAAGTATGCTTGATGACCACCATGAGGAAATCGATAGTTGCTTAGTATTGGCGCCTGACTTGTCAACCATGAAGGTTCAGTATACGGAAGACTCCTCTTTTGCTAAGGATTCAAGACCTGATAGGAGCAGGTAAATCTCTTTGAAGAAGGTCATCGATGGAGTAAGATTTTGAAGACCACGTCGCACTCCTTTTAAGGGTGGTAGCACCCTAGCTCATCGGAGGATCGATGGACTGTCATGAAGACCCGAACCCTAACCTTTCTTTCTAGCCTTCTCGAATCTCGAGGACGAGATTCCTTTTAAGGGTGGTAGTGTGTAACATCCCAAAATTCTCCGAATTTTTGAATGTTAATAAAATTAAATAGATAATGATTGTTTGATTGATGTGTTTGATTTTCTCTGGGATTTAAAAACTTTTGGAGTTTATTGAATATTAAAAAGAGAGAGAATAAAAGGACTTTCCCTAATATTCATAATTGGTGCTTTTGGAATTTATTATTTTAAAACAAAACCAACAAAACAAAATGAGAGAAGGTAATATGACTCCTTCAACATATTAAAAGGTTGGAAAATGTTTTAAATCATTATTGGAATTCTTTTGAATATTCAAAACATTTTTCAACTCGAGGAAATTCATTTGAGAGGATATAAAATGACTTATCCCCTTTTTAATAAAGTTGGCAAATATTTAGAATATTACTTTAAAGTTTTTATAATTTATTATGAGTATTATAAATAACTCTAAAATTATTTTAGTGAAATGATTTATTAAATATTTTAAATGAGTTGAAGAAAAAAAAAGTATTCCAATGGGATATTTTTATTTTACCAAATTATTTATTGGTGTGACAATTTTAAAATTTATATTTTATTATTTAGAAATGGTTTGTCAATGCTTTTGACCAAATAAAAATATTTTAATAATTTATTGGATTGTATTTGATTTATGAAAAGTATTTTATATTTAAATAAAGCATTTAGAAAATGTTTTTATTTTTATTTTACTTTTTGGAAAATGTATTCATTAAATAATTTTCTTTGTATTATTTGATGAATTTAGAAATTTATTTCATATTTTTCCGATGAGTATTTATTTTTCTATAATTGTTTGAAGTTTCGGTTTTTAAAGAAAAAGAAAAATCCGCAGCCCGGCCCAGTGGTTAGACTTCGCCCGCAAGCGCAATTAGAGCCCAACTCGGTTTGATTGATTTTTTATCTTGGCTTTATATACTTTTCTGTTTTGTTTTGTTTTCTGGAAAACCCTAGCGGGACCCACCCGTCAGCGTCGCCGCCACGTCGCCGACCCCGCCGCCGTAACCGCTCTCCGCCGCCGAGCGCCGCCATCGCCGTCGGCCGGCCACTCGCCGCCGCACCCCGCCGCCGCTCTGCGCCTCCGCGCCGGAGGCCGGCCACCGCGCCGCCACCTCCCGCGTTGGTCGTTCGTGCCCTGCGCCGCCCGCGCCGTGCCGGACCGCTGGTCGCCGCCACACCGGACGACGTCGGAGCCGCGCCGGACCGCGCCGTTGCACCGCCGTATCCCGCGCCGCGCCGCCACCTCTGCCACGCGTGCCCCGCGCCACTGCTGCTCCATGCTCGCCGTAGCCACCGTGCCGCCGCCCGTTCGCCTCACCGGAGCATCGCCGGAGCTCCAACTCCGGTCAACCACTGTCCAGGGACCCGATTGCTTTTTGCGAAGATATTTGTAACACCCTCAGTTGTCTGTAACAGTAATCCTTTTGCTAATGACAATTGTTGTTGCTAAATCATGCCATGATCAAATTTGAATCAAATCAAATCCAAAATGCCTTTTGTTGATATTAAAAATAATGTTGCAAATAAAACTTGTGCAAAAATTATACAACCACTTTTATTAAATCACAAATAATCAGTGGGTCATGCCCATGTGGTTATGGTATTTTATTATGCCTCTGGAAAATTCGAACAATTCAAACACCAAGCAAAATAGCACCATTTGACAATTGAATATTATAAAGAAATTGTAAATGGTTTTATTTTAAGCTCAAACTTTTTGTAGCACTGATGTGGGGTATAAAAATAATTGTGGAGCCTAGTACATATTTTACAAAAATTCTAAAGTCTATACAACAAATACAAACAGAAAAGAAAGAAAACAAAAAGCAAAAACAAAAAAAATGAAAAGAAACTAAACGTCGCCTGGGGCGACGGCTCACTTGGCCCAGCCCACCCGCGCCTTGTCTTCTTCCTCACCCACTCCCACCTTCTCCCGTACGACGGCCGAGCGCGGGCACGCCGCTGCCAGGCCGGCCCCGCCCTCCACCTGCTCCCTCCCTCCGCGGAGGCGATAAGGCCAACCCCAGCGACCCCCTGGACACCCCCGCCTCCACTTTCCCCTCTCTTCCACCTCGCCATCGTCGGGGAAAATTGCGCCTGAGCTCACCGTCGCCATGGGGATGAGCACGCGTAGCCACTGAGCCCTCAAGGTCTCGCCAGGTTGTCCGTCGCCTTCTCCATCGTCGTTTACGCCATCACGCAGAAGCTGCCTTGCCTGGAGCCACCACACCGCCGGGAATTGCTCCGTCTTCCACCTCGGGTCCGGCGAGATCTCCGATCGATTCCGGCCACCCCGATTCGTCCCCGAGCCCACTGCCACCGTCTGCGTTATCAGGGTGAGCAATATCACCGTCCCCAACTCCCCGTTGACGCCCGTTTAGCCCCGGGCCGAAAGCCCCAAATGGTCGGGTTCTGCCCGCCGCCATGGACGTCCTAGCCGAGCTCACAGTGCACCCTAGCCCGCGCCAAGTGCAGCACCATGCTTCTGGTAGACCGTTGTTTTGATTTGGCGCCATCACTCGTTCGATTTCATCACCGTTTGTGTTCTGCAATTAGTGCCCGAGCTCGATTCCGCCATTTTCGTCGTAGCCATCACCCCCGTGCGTCCCAGCTCGAGCCGATGACACAGATCGACGCGGCGTGGAGCTCTCCGTCGACTGCAACCAGTGGCACCCCAAATGGCGCTCTGTTTCGCGCGGGCGGTGACCTCGTCGGAGTACCTCGCCGCCGGCGTGCTTTGGTGAGGATGACAAGCAGGGCCTGCACGTCAGATAGGTCATTAGCAACTAATCACTCACTGACCAGTGGGCCATACCCCCCTGCTAATCCCCCTGTTAAAATTAACACTGGAATTATAACTGTTAGGCACTGACATGTGGCCCCCAATGTAAGTTAATTGATAAAATGAATTAATATAAATTAGCAGAGTATGACATGTGGGCCAAGCTCACTTAATCCCCTGTTAGATTAAATAAATTGGTTAATTAATCCCTGGGACACTTACACCAGGGCCCCACCTGTCAGTTATTAAATATATTGTAATAGAAATTGCTAATAGTCTATGACATGTGGGTCCACTGGATTATTTAGATTTAGTTAAAACATTTTTATTAAACAGAGGCTGACCAGTGGGACCCACTGGTCAGTTTGACTAGTCAAAAGGCACTGTTCTGGATAATGTTGGGTTTTATTAAATAAAATAATTCCAAAAATTCTTTTAAATGATTTAAAACTTTGAAATTCAATAGCTTTTAAATCGTAACTCAGATTCAAAAACTTTTTACATGAAAATTGATCAGCAAAATATAACGAATACGGATACGCTATCCGTTGGTCTACCACCCCCTCTAACATACCGAACATCGAACCGTCCCCCTCCGGATTGACTGTCCGATAAATTGTCCGATACTGCTAAAGTACCCGGATGAATTTATTTCGAACACGAAAGTTGTTCAGAATAGATCAACTAACCCGGTTACACCACCCACACATGTGTCGGATGTCCACGACACCTCCGACATGATATCTTCCCCCCTCCGGACACCTTGTCCGATAATCACCCGGAGCTGGCCGTTCATCCCCGGATGAATTCCCGCTCCGAGCAACGCGCATTGCACTGCGTTAGAACACCGTTAACATTTCCTCTGTCATGTCATGCATCTGTTTGTATATGCTTGCTGTGTATTTACTGTTTCTTCCCCACCTTAATCTCCGGTAGACCCCGATGCTGCCGTCGACTACACCGCTGCTGAGTACGACTACTTCGTCGACGACCCTACCCCTACCGTCGAGCTTCCAGGCAAGCAGAGCCATTCTCTTCCCCAGATATCGCCTATCTTTCCGTACATTTCTTGCACTAGGTATTGTTACTGCTGCTGCTACGTTACAATCCTATTCAATTGCATAGTCTGTTTTTGTCGCCCCTTGATGTACCTCCTTTATCCTATGCTGCCTATTACTATTATGCATTATTCAGCAGTGAGCCCTGCGCATTGTTAGCTAGGATTAGATAGAGGGCCGCGATCACCCAGGGGAGTGAACGCGGATACAAATATTATAACTGCACAGGTACGGTACAATGCAGACACCGCCTCAGGCCCCCTAGCTCGGCTCTACCGAGCCCCCATCAAGTGTGAGCTATCAAGGAGTAATCCTTGTACTCCACTCGTTGCTGACTCTGTATAGCCGCTCTAGGTACCTGAGAAATGGTTGTCCTTCAGGTAAGAAGTCGGGCGACCCAACGGTGCCCGCGAGTGGTATTGCGACGGGACGACAGGGAGGGCACGACCAGTGTACCGGTGTGCTTGGCCCCTGATCGTTGGCCGCGAGAGTTACCAAAACCCGAAAGTCGAGCTCCCCCATGAGCACACGCGAGACAAGGTAAGGAGACGGTTCACCTTGTTGGTAACCGCAGTGACTTGGTGGGACGACAGGGCAGGCACCGATGTACTGGTGGTCCTGGCTGCTGTCGTTGTCCGCGGGTCAGTTAAGTCGAGGCAGCGATAACGGTTGTCCCGCAAGTTAATAAAATGACTAATGGTTCAGTGAATGTCTTGAGTTGGCTATATGCCATGTACGCACTACCTACCCGTGGGAATTACGAGTTATGGGCTCCTCTGCTTCATAGTGTCGTCCGAGGACTCTTCAGACGTCAGCAGTACCGCGGCCTGCGCCGGGAAGTGGTGTTGTCTTATTTGCCGTGGCAGTGTGATTTGTATTTGCTTTGATTTAACTTCACCGGCCAGCCTCACACCGTGCAGGAGTACGTCGGGGTTAGGGTCCAAAGCCCCGCGTACATAGGATATAGTCCGGTGGATGACCTCTCTGTTGAGTTTGAAAGATGGGCTACGGAGTGTCGGATAGCCTCGGTGGAGCGTTCCCTAACAAGGTTCCCGCCACCCTGGAGATCCGTGCGTGTAGTGTAACACAAGTGCACCCCTGCAGGGAATATTAATCTATTCGAATAGCCGTGTCCACGGTAACAGGACGCTTTATGCTGAAGCTGGATCTTACCACTACAAACTATTATTATTAAACTGTATGGTTCCGGGTTTTCTTCCTCGCGGGGATGTCGAGGAGGTGAACTCGGAGGCATTGCTAATTATTACAACTTATTATTATACAATGTTGCAGCAAGTTCTGTTGCATTGTTACTTTATTCTTTATATAAATTGTTGGCTGATTCTTACCTCATGCTGCAAGACCTCGTCGGAAGATGCTAGTCTTCGATAGGCCTAGCTTCTTACCCTTATTCTGATTTCTATCTTGCATTCCACTATATACAGCCTCTTCTTTCCGTTGATACAATGCATAATGCTTAGTAGCGGACGAAAGACTCATGGTTATGCTAGATACTCACCTTTGCTTTATTTCCCCCTTTTTCGCTTTGCCTGATCGGCCGCTGCAGTCGATGTTGGAGCCCAGGAGCAGGAGTACCCCGGAGGCGACTACTACGACGTCGAGTTCCCCGTTGACCAGGAGTAGTTCGGTGGATCCCAGGCAGGAGGCCTCACCTTTTCGATATGTATCTCTGATGTGATTTGTGCTAGCCTTCTTAAGGCAAAACTTGACTAACTATGTCTGTACTCAGATATTATGGCTTGAATGACTTATGTATTCGGATCCTCGTGATCCCTGGCATTGTAATATATTTGTTTATCCTTTTGTGTTTAGTGTTGTGCTGTGATATTCTCACCGTGGCACCCTAATCTCAGCCGTGTACCCTGCGTGTATGATTACTGTACACGGATTGATTTTGGGGGCGTCACAATATTTTAATTGCGGATCAGTCCTTTTGGCAGAAAAGACCACGTTCTCGCGTCCGCAATATCTTCTACACCGTAAGTCGGATCGAGGTGAAACTTTTTCCTAAGCACTCGTGTTGTTCTATACCTTAGTATGGTATAAATTTTTGCACACTTTGCACACTTTTGAATTTGAATTTATTTCAAATTCAAATTCAAATCCCGGAGGCCATATCTTGTAAACCGCTGATCCAAATAGAGTGATTCTTTTTGCGTGGGATCACTCGTTCCATGTACTTTCTGTATATATCATGTGTACACAAAAATTCACAAGTTTCTTGATCTTTTTAAATTCAAATTAAATTCAAATTTGAACTTGCTATGACCTACGTTGTAGTATTCCGTTTCACGTGATTCTTTTTGCATATTGGATCATATGAGACATCTTATCGGCAATATCCACATACCATTCATATTGCTATGATCTTTACCTTGATTTCATAATGCCTTGATCATAATCTTGTATCGACAACTCTTTATCTGTTGACTCTCTCGAGTTCACGTTCCACTGATCACCTTCGAGCACATCCACACCTTTGCACTTCAAAGTTTTTGTTTTGTTGCTAAAACCTTTGTGATTGTTTTGTTGATCTTTTGTTTGTCTCGTCGTGATGTGTTTGCTTATTTAAGTTCTTTCGTTGACGGTAGATTTCTTGGAGTGTGACGAGTAGGGTTGACTGGACCGTGAGAGCAAAGAACTTCACCGAATGGAAAAGGCAAGTGATACTTTGATCATACTCACACCCATATTTTCTATATGCATTATGTTAAGTATATCACCCTATTGCATGATAGGTAGTTTACTTTAATGTTGCTGCAAAACCAGTTAGGATAGCCATATGACTTGACTTGTATTAGTAGATCACCCTAGCCCGTGTTGTTACTTTATTTCTATGCTTTGTAGACGTGGTTTGGGTTGTGAGAACTCATGGAGAGCATGTGAGCTATTTTAATAAATTGTGTAGCAACTTTATAATAAATAGAAATCACTTCTGGACGGGCGGGTTGCATCCCGGAGTTGTGCCTTGTCTAAGGACGGTGCCGGGGTTAAATGCACCCAATGGTTGTTTTGGTGGTGAACCGGGTGCGACATGGTGTCTACCCTCTGACGCAGTGGGCGCCGTCCAGGCTCAAAAAGATCATACATGCAATATTACTAGTAGCTTCCGTGTACAGCCTCTGTCTATATGGGCTCTGGCTTAGCACGAGTACGTTGTGGGGAACCTGGCCCTGGTAGCTAGCTGATGTAGATGTGTGTTAGGTGTACCGGCTACCAAAGGGTTGAGGCAACCTCTTCAGAAAGTCTTTGTCTCAATCTTCGGGTTGAGTCCAGTGGGGAACGTGTACAACCTCTGCAGAGCGTATAAACTGATCATGATTAGCCGTGTCCACGGTTACGGATGAACTTTGAGCAACTAGTCAGTACTGTTGATGAATGATCTTGACAGATGAACACTTAATAATAATCTTGGTGGGAAAGAGTAGCATGGGTTGCTGTGTGTTTCAGGTTGAATTCAACTTAAAATTTGACTAGTTTATTTCAGGATAAAACTGGCTTTCGACAAAACAAAACCATAAGCCTTTCCTTTGAATTATCCTTGCATGTAGCGATAGGTCTGTTATATATTTTTTTTCGTGTCACTTGCCGTACAAATCAGATGTACTGACCCGTTGTCGGGCTGTAACCTTCGGTGTTGTAGGATTGTATACGACGAGTAAGTGATACGATGTAGGGTTACGATGTCTATACTCAACTATGCCGGTGGAGTTGATGGACGCCACGAAGCTCTTTATTGTTTTCCGCTGTATTTTATTTGTAAGCTAGCCTTGAGCTATGCAGGTATGTTCATTAGTTATACTGGATCTTCGATGTAATATTTATGACATGTGGTTTATTCTTGATATTACATCGTGTACTGTGTGTGCTAGCTATTGATCCAGGGACTAGCACAGAATGCACAGAGACTTGGATTCTTTCGTGAATCGGGTCGTTACACAGCTGATGACCCTCAACTGTAGGGGATCGTTAGTAGCATTTTCGCGGGTAAGTTAACCCAATTTATTGATTCGACACAAGGGGAGCCAAAGACTATTTATAAGCTTTAACAATTGAGTTGTCAATTCAACCACACCTAAAATATACTTGCTTGCAACAAACTATTAATAGCAACGGTGATATGATAGTGGTAGTGGCTACAGCAAAAGTAAAACAGCAAAAGTAAACTAGTAGTAACCAGCAGGATTAAAGCACTGTAGGCTAGGGAGATGGATGGTTGGGCGCTACTTGGATAAGAGTGAACATGTGATGGATTCTAACACGGGGCAAGGCACATGGAAAAGAAAGGATCATCTGGGCACATATCGAACATTAGGCATGTATCCCGTAGGTAGTTGTGCGTGCTTGCAATAAGAACTTGCACAACATCTTTTGTCCTACCATCCCGCTACGAACGGGGCCAAAGGGAACTTATGGAGATTTAGGTTATCCTGTCAAAGAGCACCGGAACAAAGCAATAAACTCAATGGATACATGAAATCCTCAAATTATGGACCATCCCCTTTGGTGTCCCAAGCTGTCACCTTTGGGATCGCCAGTTCCGGACCATAATAGGTGCATACAACTCATAGATAGGATCAAGAACATAAATATACTCATGAAAACGCAAGTGGTTCAGATCTGTAAACATGGCACTCGGGCCCAAAGTGACAAGCATTAAGAGCAAGAAGTTTTAGCAAAGATGATAAACACCAAAGTAGATGATAGGCAACATGCCCCCAACAATCTGACGAACTATTACATGATCAAACTCATCCAATCCCTACCATCCCCTTTTCCTATAGCAGGGAATTACTCACACATGTGAAGAGAAGTCGTGGAGGGAGGATGGATTGGTGATGGTGATGACGATGGCGATGATCTCCCCTCTTCGAAGGCCAAATCAGCCTCCAGATTAGCCCTTCCGAGGAAGAACAGAGGGTGGCGGCGGCTGCGCGACGGAAACTGGAAAAGCGACTTCTGTTTCGGGGTTTTCCCATCACAGGAATAAGTAGGGGCCTCAGTAGGGCACCAGAGGAGGGGGGAGGCCCCCAGGCGGCCAGCTGGCGCAGCCAGGGGTGGGGCCGCTCCAACAGGGCGCCTGGAGCCCCTGTGGCCCCCCTCTGGCCCCACTTCTGGTCCGTGGAAGCTTCGGGTGCGTGGATTTTTTATGAATTTTCCTAGAATTTTCTGAGGTGCCTGCAAATCCATTTTCCTGCACACAATAAAACCATACAGGCAGCTCTGCTGAATACAGCGTCAGTCCGGGTTAGTTTAGTTCAAATCATGCATGGATGAGGGCAAAACAATAGCAAAAGTGTTTGGAAAAGTAGACACGTTTGGGAAGTATCAACTCCACCAAGCTTAGCCTATTGCTTTTCCTCAAGCAATTCAGTTCAACGAACTGGACGCGACAAAGAAAACTTTGACAAACTCTTTTTCTTCATAAGACGTATACAAGCTCGTACTACGAAAAGAGTTGAGCAAGTATCAAAACAATGCTATGAGGACAATGCACGAAGCAATCCTTCTTTCAAGTGATCAATCACAAACAACCAAAAGAAAATAATATGCTGCCAAAAATCAAGACAAGATCACAATGCACATAGCTTGAACATATTAGAGTGGTATCACGCTAGCCTCCATGAGTGAAGAAAAACATAAATGCAGAAACTCCTCCGTAGTTTTAAAGGAGACCAGAACTAATAATTTCAGAACAAGCAATATCATAATCATGCAGAAGACAATGTGGCACATTGGGACAATGCATGTTACACTAAGAATGAAAATTATGCTCTCAATAGTTGGTGATTTGAAGAAAGAAGTGGAGACTCTCGAACCATGGATTTTTTATGGCAAGGTTGAAAACCTGTGGTTGGAAGCAAAGACTAAACAAGTGCCAGAGCTCTTGGTTTTGAAAACAGAGATAAAGTTCTTTTGAGAAGTGCAACTTTCCAGTCAATGGTGAACGATAAAGGTTTCTCAATATCTCCCATGCCAACTATATTAATACTTTTTGCTTACACTTTTGTTCCCTTATCCATCTATCATTTGACAGTCTATGGAACCTTTTATTTTGCCTCAAGTATGGAAGGAAGTATTCTCGTTCCATCTATCATTAGCAGCATTTGGTCCATTTCATTCCATCATCAAGTATGGGGGAAGGTGTAACTCTCTTTCTTTTTAAATTGACTAGTTAAAACTTCCGTCAATATATTTTTGGCATGGTAGATATTGATTTTCCCTCACCGCACCATGAGCTTGTACGGTTACAAAAGGGAAGCTTTTGAATAAATTTCGAGATGGCACAAGAAATTCTAAGTTAGGGGTGGCCGGTAAATACCACATATAGGAAGGTATGGTGGACTCAAGTGGAACAACTAGTTTGAAAAAGGAGTTTGGATACACAAGAAGAATTCCTCTTAGTGCAAGCAAAGGCTAGCAAAAGACTGGGAAGCGACCAACTAGAGAGCAATAATTGTCATAATCATGCAGAGCGACAAAGCAACATTGAATCGGGCATGAAAGTGATATAACTATTCTGAAACAAAAAGATCATCAAGGAATGATAGACATTTTAGTCATAAACATGTGTGAACATGTGCCAAGTCAATCCAGGAATTCTCCGAAGGGAAATACCACTTCAATATGCCAAACCATGAACAATGCAATGCATGTAAATCATTTCAACAACATATTATGCACTCTAGCTATTTGAGATCAGCCACAAAGAAAGCATGAACACTGGGAGAGCATTGTAAACATAGCACTATATCGCTACAAGCTGGTCTCTAGATCATAAGTATAGGCAAATGTACAAAAGTAGAAACAAGAAGAGTTCATACCGGATTTCCTTGTTGCTTCCCTTCCGCCGATCTTCGTCATTACTGCCTTGTCACTTGCACGACCGAACGTGGGAAATATATAATCAAATGCCATCATGGACTCGAGCTAAACTCTGAAAACAAAGCAAACTAAAGAGAGAAAAGGAAATCTTTTTTGGTTTTTCAAAGGTTTTACGAAAGCAAAAGAAAAGAGAAATATTTTTGTTGTTTTTTGCAAATTAAAAGAACAAAGAAGAACGGGAAAAAACTTCGAAAAGATAAAAGCAAGCAAAATAAAAATGGATAATACAATGGAAAAGGGGAGAAGGGCACGTACTCACCTAAGCTTAGGCTTTTGGCCTAAGTTGGTAGTAGCTACTACCCCCAGGAGCCTCCTGCTCCGGGGTGGTACGGGTAAGTCCAAGAGTCGTATGGGGCTTCAGGTGCGTACACCAAAGTCCTGGGATCCTCCCATGAGGAATGTCATGCGCTCCAAGCAGAAGAAGACCCCTCACCATTCTGGGTGAAGGTCTCCCCTGGAAAGGTGGGAACTCACCATGCTCCTCCTCGTCGGGCACAACCCGCTCCATGGGGTTATGCAACTGATACTGGGCCATGAACTCATCAAACTGGACATCATTGAAGGACCATCCGTTCCTGCGGGTATGATCAAACAAAAGTGGTGCAGGTAGAAGGATCTCTCGAGTAATAGTCTTTTCAAACCTCAAAATATAAACAAGTTTACCCAACTCGGAGGTCATGGTAACAAACTTATGCCTCTTAATAGCAGCAAGATCAAGACTTGTGTATGAAAAGGGAATATCATCAGGATGTGGGGTACCATTAAAATGCTCAAGGATAAGTGTGGTGTAAACGCCACCAAATAAATCACCCTTCTTACCATTCACAGCAAGGCGACGAGCAATTAAATTTCCCACAATATAGTCACTCCTACCAGAGAGGGCGTTCGCATAGTGATACGTTTTCAAACGTATCGATAATATCTGCTCGTTCCATGCATGTTTTGTGTGATATTGCTATGATCTAGGTACACTTTCATACACTTTTGATCATATTTGGACTAACCTACTAACTCAGTGCACCCCAGTGCTAGTTCTTGTTTTCTGCTGTTTTTCTATTCCAGGTTTCCCCCATATTAAAAATGCTCCAAAAATTCGGGAAAATCGGATAAAAAAATCAGCGCAACAGAGCCTTCCAGAATCACCAAAGTGGGGCCAGAGGGCCACCACCAGGTGTCCAGGCGGCCACCTGACGCGGCCAGGGGCCCCTAGCTGCCCCCTTCGCCTATTTATTCTCCGTCACCGGGAAACTCCGAAGACAGAACCCTATTTCGCAGACTCGCCTCTGTTCCGCCGACGCCACGCTTCCAAGATTGTGAGAACCGTCAGGACCCTACCCGGCACCCTGCCGGAGGGAGGATCGACATCCGGGAGCTTCTCCTCCACCATGGACGCTTCCCGGATGTGTCGTGAGTAGTTTCCTTTGGACCATGGGTCCGTGATCAGTAGCTATGTGATGTTCTCCTCCCCTCTTTGTTCTTCATGGTTTAGACCTCGTGAGCTGCCCTACATGATCGAGGCACATATTTAATTCTTCTGTTGTTGCTATGCCGAGTTTGATGGGATCTGATGGATTATGAGATTATGTTCAGATCGTGATAGAGTAATATATTTGGTTTTTATCTCTTATATTTTTGTTCCTAAGTAATTCTTGCATGTTCTTCGTTGATGTTTATTGCTTTGGCCAAGTAGTAGGTAGTGAATCCAAGAGGGAACGTTATGCTTCATTGTGGGTACATGCCCCTTAATGACATGCTTGAGTGACAGAAACATGAGTCTAGGGGATGTGATGTGGCCACAAGGGGGAAAACAACAGTGCTTGTAACCGCAGTTGCAAGGATTGTTTACTTTACGCAAAGTTCTTTTTAATGCAGTTGTCTGTTGCTTTGGGTTTACACTTTGGGTGGGGCTCGCAACTTAATACCAGCGAGATGTTCTGGATAGATATCTCAAGGTGGATGATTAGTAGTAGATGCAGATGAATTTCGATCTACTTATTTTGGCGTACTGCCCATGCTTATGAGCCTCTTCCTTTATTTTGTAGCATAGTTAGCATTGCGGTGCGTTTATAATCCTGTCAATTGCCCATCTGTAATTTGTTTACCTCGCATAGCAGTTTTATCATCTTTTGGGAGAGAGACATCACTAGTGAACATCACGGGACCCCGGTCCATATCCTCATCATTGTTTACAATCTTATTTTCTTTTCAGTATTTACTTTCAGTTGCTATCATTATCATTATCTCTTGTTCTTGATACTTTGTAAACAACAAGACCGGAGAGATTGACAACCTCTCTAAAATTCGTTGGGAGAAAAGTTAATTGTGTCTTGTGCAGGTCCAGGTCAAGGAGACAACTTTTGTCTTATTCGGTGCCATTGTTACCTTGCCACCTACTTATCATCGCCGGAGTCCCACGGGAGACAAACCCTATCCTCTACATAGTGGAAATTTGATGCTATCCTACATCTCACCTTCCACTTGTGGTAACCAACGAAGGGCAAGAAGCCATTACCACTTCCACGCCATCAAGCAAATTTCTGGCTCCGTTGCCGGGGACTCCGAGTGATAAGATAGGGGACTTTCCCACTACCTTTTACCTTTACTTTTAAGTCTTGTTAGTTTACCTTTCTATTTTTATCTTTCTGTCTTATATCAAAAATCACAAAAAAATTATTTATCTTGCTAGTAGTTGTCATTATGTCTAGTCCTTTTTCCTTTGTTGAGACAGAAGTTCTCACCTTTAAACAAAAAGGTGGTAAAAGTTTAAAAGATGCTTGGTATAGAATTAATGATTCTCAAAAAAGAGCCACCAAGAAGCAACCCACTACTATCTTGCTTAGAAATTTTTATGTTGGGATTACTCCTTGGAATAGGTTCATATTAGATACTGCTATCAGCGGGGATTTCCTAGAAGCCCCAATTTGGGAGTCTCTTAATGTTATTGAATGTCTTGTTGGAAACCTTCCTATTGCTAGCATACAAGAAGATATAACTCTAGCTCTCATTATGAATAAACTTGAAAAGATAGAGTTAGAAATACTAAGTATAACTAGGATAAATGAGTTGGATCGCAAGATTCAAGGGAATTTGAATAGACTCGATAGCTCCATGCATAAAATTATTAAAACTTTGGAGACCATCAAATTCCATGATATGGATCCTTCTAGGATTGATACGATTGAGGAAATCATTAATACTCTAGCGACCACTTTCTCCTCAATCAAACCCAAAAAGGTAGAGACTCCGGCAAGAAAGGAACCCAAGTTCAATTATGTACCTAAGGTTCCCCGACCCAAAAATAATCCACCCATTTCCAAGGAAGTTGAAACCGTGAAAACTTTGGAAGAAATACCTCTCTTTGATAAATTTATAAATGAAACTTCCATTGATTTTCCGCCTTTTGGTTTTCTCCCTAGAAGTATCTTTATTAGGCCTTTATTTGAAATATCTCTTAAGACTAGTTCTACAATTGAAGAGCATTTTGATGATCTTGATGATGGATCGATTGATACGACTTGATCTTTTGCCTTATACCTAGCTTAAAGGCGTAAAAGAAAGCGCTCATTGGGAGGCAACCCAAGATGTTTTTACTTCTGTTTTTAGAGGTCTTGATGATTTGTAATACTGTAGCAACATCATTGTATCTTTATTTTCAAGCTTTGTGCCAAGTTATAGCCTCATCTGACAAGGGAAGTGAAAGTTGTGACATGCTGTCCAGAAAACAGATTCTGTCTTCGTGACGGGAAAAATCGGATCAAATCACCAGTTCATCTTTTTGAGCTGAATTTTTTACACAGCATTCTCTATACAATCGCGTAACTTCCGTATGTTCTGAGTTTTTGATTTGAGTTGTATAAGTACCCCTAAAAAATTCTTTACTACCTTTTGTTATGTTTTCACAGATTCTGCCAAGTTTTGTCTCTCCTAACTTTTGCAAACCTTAAGCTTGCTTTTCCTTTGCAAAAACCTTTTGGCAATATTGAGAAACAGTATTTATTCAAAAATATCTTTATATCTAGTGGGGAAAAATTATTTATTAAGGGTACTAACCTCTCTAATCAGCTTATGATGAGTTATGTATGAAGGGAGTTTTCAAGTGTGCGATGGAAGATGATGAAAGAAGATTCGGGAGTGTCAAGCGCTCAAGCTTGGGGATGCCCCCATGCATCCCAAACAAATATTCAAGGAGAATCAAGCGTCTAAGCTTGGGGATGCCCCCGTGCATCCCCTTCTCCATCAACAATCATCAGTTCGTCCTTCGTCTCACTATATTTTTATCACTTCATGCGTTGTGTGCTATGCTTGGAGCGACTCACTCTTAGGTTGTATTTTTAGTATTCTTTAGCTTTGCTTGCTGTTCATAAAAAGTTAGATCCCGTATTACTTTGTGAGGGAGAGAAACACGCTCCACTTTCAAAATCTAGAACACATCATAGGATTCTTCATGCCTATCTTTTTGCTGTTGTGTGTTCTTTATCTTTTCGTAGCTACTGACATGTTTAGTTTTAGTCTTAGTTTGTCTTTAGCAAGAGCCTTGGCTTTTGTTTAGTTTATTGCTGGAACTCTCTTTAGTTTTCGTGTTTATCTTGTTAAGAGAGTTGGTTGTTGCACTGAGTTGTGTCTTGTTTTGAGAGTAAGTAATTGAGGTTGCTATTTAATTTTAGTAGTAACTTTCCATAGTTTTGAGGTATTGATATGAGTAATGTTTGAACTTTTGGTGTCAAGAGCTCTAGTCTATTAGTGATAGGTGTCGTATTTTTGGCAATCCGTGTTTATTTTCAAAACCTACAAAACTAGTTGAGAACTCTAGCTACTAGATGGATCGCTAATCTTTGGAGGGATCGAATACTCACGTACCATGAGTCGAGCATGCGCAAGGATAACCAAACCCCCATACGCTCCTCCTCGGGGTACTTGTCTCTTTGTGAACCTCCTTATTAGATTGAGAGTTACCGATAATAAGTGCATGAGTTCTTCGGACTAATGTAAGTATTGAAAGTTGACACTTCCACCTCCTCATATTTGCTAGCCTCTCATGTGTCGTGCATTGCCTTCTTCTTACTCCGAGAGTTGGCGTCCACCTTCGCTGGTACATCCGAACCCTTGGCATTATATGCTCTGTCATCATAAACCTCCTTATATCTTTCCTCAAAACAGCCACCATACCAACCTATCAAGGCATTTCCATAGCCTTTCCGAGATATATTGCCATGCAACATCCACCTCTTCATGACTTGATCTTCATGTCATACATGTTCTTGCTACACTGACAGCGGCATACATTGCATACATCATGATAGCTACATCTTCTTTATGGTTTGAGTACCTCGTAAAGTGTGAAAGATCTTCTATACCCTCTTGTAAATTAGAGTGTTGCCCTTAAGTGAGGAAAATATCCCAAAGTGGACAAAATAAAAGATCCCAAAGACGACAAATGAGAGTTAAATAGAAAAAAAGAGAAAAAAGAGAAAAAGAAATAAAAAGAGAGAAAGGGGAAACACTACTATCCTTTTGAAAGATCCACACTAGTACTCCCTCTTATCCTTGTACTCCATAGAGATGATCATTCATGCGTATAGCTATGTGGGGACCTTAACACTATAGAACTTGGCTTGCATATTCCAAGGATGAGCCTCCTCAAAGAGCTCTAGGTCTTCATGAGCGAGCAAGTTAGATGCACCCCCACTAGTTCCATTGGAGAGCTTTCTCAGCTCATATGTGCATCTGTTGCATGGCAATCCATACTCCTCACATCATATCTATCATTTGGCCTTCTCACCTATGATTGTCCTCATTGATGTGAGCCTTTCTCACCTTTTTGTCTTCCTCCTCCACCATATTCTCTCTTTGCCATCCTAAGTGTAAACTTTCGAGCTTACGCTCATCCATTGCATGAGTGCTCAAAATATCGAAAAGGAGTGGATCAAATTGACTTGTACCTGGCTAGTGGTCCAGGGACGAGTCAAGATAAGATTGCAAAGAAGACCAAGTGTGAAACTTTAGTAGATTGAGTTCTCAACAAAAATACTTTTTCTCGTATTCCCTATCCCCTTTCTTGCATGCAAACACCATCTGGAGACATTCGAGTGACGGACAGCGAGAGCTCTTGCACCTAATGTTCTTTCGTTGCTTGTTTCAATGCTAATATAGACTCTTGCATGTTATGACTTGAACTGAATTAGATACCTTGATTGCTTTACTTTTCAAAGTTCTTATATGGTTGCTAGCATGTCATCACAGAAATTATGTTTATTATCATTTACCTACTCGAGGACGAGTAGGAATTAAACTTGGGGATGTTGATACGTCTCAAACGTATCGATAATTTCTGCTTGTTCCATGCATGTTTTGTGTGATATTTCTATGATCTAGATACACTTTCATACACTTTCAATCATATTTGGACTAACCTACTAACTCAGTGCACCCCAATGCCAGTTCCTGTTTTCTGGTGTTTTTCTATTCCAGGTTTCCCCCATATTAAAAATGCTCCAAAAATTCGGCAAAACGGATAAAAAATCAGCGCAACGGAGCCTTCCAGAATCACCAAAGTGGGGCCAGAGGGCCACCACCAGGTGTCCAGGCGGCCACCTCGCGCGGCCAGGGGCCTGGACTCGCCAGGGGGCGCCTGGACCCCTAGTGCCCCCTGGCTTCCCCCCTTCTCCTATTTATTCTCCGCCACGGGGAAACTCCGAAGACAGAACCCTATTTCACAAACTCGCCTCTGTTCCGCCGCTGCCGCGCTTCCAAGATCGGGAGCACCGTCAGGACCCTTCCCAGCACCCTGCCGGAGGGAGGATCGACCTCCGGGAGCTTCTCCTCCACCATGGACGCTTACGGGATGTGTCGTGATTAGTTTCCTTTGGACCATGGGTCCGTGATCTGTAGCTATGTGTGGTTCTCCTCCCCTCTTTGCTCTTCATGGTTTAGACCTCGTGAGCTGCCATACATGATTGAGGCACATATGTAATTCTTCTGCTGTTGTTATGCTAAGTTTGATGGGATCTGATGGATTATGAGATTATGTTCAGATCGTGATAGAGTAATATATTGGGACAATTGCATTTTTGCTCCTAGTTTTGCCAGCCCGTGGGTTTTGCCCTTACTTTTCGGCTCTGCTCAGTTTTGCCCTTAGATTTGTCCCTCGGGTCATCCGAACGCCCTTTGACCGTTTGACCAATACTTAGAAAATGTATAACAAATTCATATGAACTTAGAAAAATGCAAATAAGATATTTAATTATTCAGAAAAGCATTTCCTTTATGTGTGTATCATTTGCACATATGAAAATATTAATTGTTAACCTACCCAAGGTTACTAACGTTCTTAACATTATTAAAAATAAAAATGTGTAAACAATAAAAAATCATGAATAAAAATGGCATGCAAGTTTAGGTGATGTCTGCTGACCATTCTGATATCTTATTTGACATTTTTTGAATTCACATGAACTTGTTATGAATTTTAAAATTAATGGTCAAAGTCATTTGAAAATGCATAACAACTTCATATATACCCAGAAAAATGCAAATAAGATATCAGAATGTTCAGAAGACATCACCTACATTCGCATGTCATTTTTAATCATGAAAATGTATTGTTTATACCCTTTAATGTTTAATAATGTTAATAACATTAATAACCTCAAGTAGTTTAAATATTATTTTGTTCGTGAATGCTAATAACATGCACTTATAGGTAATGCTTTTTTAAACATTTTGATATCTTATTTGCATTTTTCTGAGTTCATATGAATTTGTTATGCATTTTCAAAGTATTGGTCAAACGGTCAAAGGGCGTTCGGATGACCTCAGAGACAAATTTAAGGGCAAAACTGAGCAAATCCGAAAAGTAAGGGCAAAACCCACGGGCCGGCAGAACTAGGGGCAAAAATGTAATTGTCCCTAATATATTTGGTTTTATCTCTTATATTTTTGTTCCTAAGTAATTCTTGCATGTTCACCGTTGCTGTTTATTGCTTTGGTCAATTAGTAGGTAGTGATTCCAAGCGGGAACGTTATCCTCCATTGTGGGTACATGCCCCCTGATGACACACTTGAGTGACAGAGACATGAGTCTAGGGGATGTGTTGTGGCCACAAGGGAGAAAACAATGGTGCTTGTAACCACGGTTGCAAGGATTGTTTACTTTACGCAAAGTTATTTTTAATGCAGTTGTCTGTTTCTTTGGGTTTACACTTTGGGTGGGGCTCGCAACTTAATACCAGCGAGATGTTCGGGATAGATATCTCAAGGTGGATGATTAGTAGTAGATGCAAATGGATTTCGGTCTACTTATTTTGGTGTACTGCCCATGCTTATGAGCCTCTTCCTTTATTTTGTGGCATAGTTAGTTGTCGGGACCCGGGGTTAGCGTATGCAAGAATCGCTACAACACAATCATATGGACAGCCGAGGACCGTACCCACTTGTCTAAGCAGACAAGGCCAAGCACAGAACGTTCTCAAAAAGCATCGAACGTGAGGGGCATCCCATCCAGACCGGATGATCTACTGAAATGGGTCCTCATCGCCCGCACACAAGTCTAAATGATATGGGTGTTGAACTCCCATACTCATAGACAAGTCGCCTCAACCATACTATCGATTGTATTATAACCCTTACATAGACTTACTCCAGCCCGATCACTTAGTCGGGGTCTAGGGCGGGCTCGATCATACATCAAAGTGTGCTCGTGACGGAGTCACAAACAATCGCATCGCGATGCCCCAAGCTGCGCACATCTAAGGGCCACTTGGTGTATAAAAGACCGCCAGCCAGATCACAACTAAGGTCTCGAAAACCCATACAAAGACATGCATGTTATAAACATACACGCAGCACACATGCCTTGTATGAACAGCAGGTATCATTGCAATTCTCTACAAAGTATACCACTTTATTGATAACTCTTACAGAGTGCACACAGAAATCACAAGTCTGTGATCCAACATTACATCAAACATGCGGAAGCAAAGTAGGTCTGGGTACAGACAAGTTTAACAAATGGCTTATAGAAGCCTTATCTATAAACAAGCCCTTCCACGAGGGACCAGTCGTCTGACTGGGACTACACTAGCTTGA
Source organism: Bromus sterilis (assembly GCA_950022295.1). NCBI lineage: Eukaryota > Viridiplantae > Streptophyta > Magnoliopsida > Poales > Poaceae > Bromus > Bromus sterilis. The sequence goes on along the minus strand of OX465597.1, from coordinate 317,698,304 downwards.
TCAGTCGTTGAGCTCCAGGAAGAATCCACCTTTGGGGTCAGGGGGGTTCATCTAAAACATAGAATAAGCAAACGTGAGTACAAAATCATACTCAGCAAGACTTACGTAGGAACTATACTACTCATGCACATGTATCAAGGTAAAGGGGGTGGGGTTCAATTGCAGAAGTGCCAGCTTTGACTTGGCTAGTCCTGAACTACGAGTACCAGACTTGAGGTAAGAAGCGTACACGAGTCCACTACATCTCCAACCAATCACACCACTATGGTGCCTTCCTCGACTTCCCCACGAGAAAGCACGCCATAGCACTCACCCTTATCTTGGCAAGTTTTATAAGTATCCAGTTCAAGTTGTCTAATAATCAAGCTAAGCTTTCCAAGAAGTCATTAGTCGCGGACGCGGCTATTCGAATAGTTTTGTTAACCCTGTAGGGGTGTACCGCTACACACACGTGTCATCAGTTACCGCCTTTTGCGTGTCACCGTTCAAGAGGTGACAGCGAGGATGCCACCACAACACTTCGCCCACAGCTCCGTTCTAGTCCAGAGAGTCGCCTATCTGAGGGGGTCCGTATGGATGTCCGGCCGAGGTTCCAGTACAGCCTCAAACGATGTGTGAAGGGTCCCAAGCCGGTCTTGAAAATCCGTTCATCCACTTCGCAGACCGTGCCACAGCCCTACCAGAACTCCGAACTACTGCGACTTCTGGGGTTCGAACGGGGTGAGGTACTAGGATGAGAGGGGTCAGTGAACCCAATGTGTGGTTGTACTCTTCTTCTTGGATCACCACACAAGAACTCGGACTTAAGGCGGTGTTCAACGAGACAACCCACTGTGTACTCCTACACAACCTCTCATTGTTCACCTTGTATTACGGTAGATTCACCAACACATTTCCACCATCATCAACATGATTGCTACCATCCCGACTCACATAACAGTATCAACATTGTATCACTCTAAGCATGCAATAAGCAGTAACATTTGCAGGGGCCGCATGATATCATTCAACTCCTACATTTGCTAGGATTTTGGTTTTCTTACTACTGTGACAAATGATAGGTCATGCAAAGGAATGGGTTCATCTATGCGGTAGAAACGCATCATGGTAATCATCCTATACAATGCATAAGCGATACATGAGAGGGAAGTGGGATTTTATCGACATGATCAATGGGGGTTTGCTTGCCTTGCTGACGAGGTTCGATAACGGTGTCTTCAACGAAGGGGGTGGCCTCCGATTCAAGTTGCACGTCTATCGAGCAAACAATCAAACAAGGAATAAATATACTTGCAATGCTCAAGCACATGATCAATATTGTAATGTGATGTTCATGGTCACCATGTGGGTACAATTCCATTTAAAGAAGTGGAATGCAAAGTCATTTGCAAATTCACTCCAAATTTGAATTCAAAAGAATGCCATATGCATGTTTTCTACTTTTCACCCATTTTAAAATGGTCAAACATAGAAACAAGTTGCATATTCACAATCCTTGCATTTTTCTGGTAATTTTAGACATATTATATGCTTAATTTGGAGTTAAAATGAATTAGTTATGAATTATTGAAGTTTAATCTATTTTCTGGAATTTCTCTGAATTTCTTTTAAACAAAAACTGATTTATTGCTCCAGCACTGAGTCAGCATGACATCAGGGGGTTGACCCAGTCAAACTGACATGGGGGCCCTACCTGTCATTGACTCAGGGGCTAATCCCCTCTGTTTAAAATAATCCACGGGTTAATTAGTGGGCTAGGGCCCACTGTCAGTCTCAGGTGGGGGGGTTAGTGGGTGGTTAGGGGGTTAATTAACCCGGGCCACGCTGGCGGTTAGCCGCCGGTGGCATCCAGCGCGGCGGCGCACACGGGGAGGGTGCCCCCGTCGACGGTTTGAAGCGCTGAGACCACCTGGGGGCAGCCCAGGCGCGCGTGCGTCACCTACTTCATGTAGGCGACCACGGGGAGGTCCGGGGAGACGGCGGCGAGCTTCCCGGCGGCGGTCCGAGGCACGGCAACGACGCGAGTGGTGCTATGGTGCACGGTTCAACGCGCGGAGTAGCTTGCTCGGCTTCTGGGGCCTCCAGGAGTACCACGGACACGTTGGTGAGGACGAAGGCGCACGGGAGCGAGCATATGGTCAACCGCGGCGGCAACCTTGCCCGGCTCCCATGGCGGATCGAGCTAGAGGTCAAATGGGGAGGCAACAAGTTAGGGGAAACGGGCTGCTGCTCACCCTGAGTGCGACGACGAGGTCGGGGAGGGCATAGGAGCGCCAGTGGCGATGGAATCGACGATGGCGCGCGGCGGCTCGGACGAGATGGCGACGAAGATTGCGGCGGCTACAGTGGCTCTGAGCCCGATTACTTCTGCACGGCGACGAAGACGAGCACGGCGCGCGTCCTGGACATCTTGTGGCAGCTCGATGAGGCCGGTGGCCACGCGGGTGCGGCGGCGCGCTCCGGCGCAAGCTTCGGGTGGTCCTCGTCGGCGTCGAAAACGGGCGAGAGAGAGGGAGGAGGAGCTGCGCTCGTGGGGGAAAAGGTGCGGGGGACGTCCAGAAGCCTCCAGGTGCGAAGAGGTGGCGGCGGGGAGCTGCTGCGTGGCTGCTGCTCGTCGGCGGCGTCGATGGAGTGTTGCATGCATTCCACCGAGCAGCTTGAGGGCGCGGGGAGGAAGAGACAAACGGGGTGGCTGGGCCTGGGCTGCTGCTGGGCCGCGGGGATTAAGTTGGGCTAAAACACAGGTAAGCCCCTTTTTCCTTTTTCCTTTCTGTTTTCTTTTCTGCAATTTGTTTTACCTTGCTAAATAAAATAGAAAAGTATTTTATAAAATGCTGAAACTCTTTACATGGCCTCATAATATATTAGGCTAGCCACTGATAAAGTTTTGCACTTTTTAAAATTCAAAACATTTGAATTTTAAATCAAATAAGGGTTTTTGATTAATTCCAAGGTCCTGTTTGAATATTTGAAAAATCTATGAGCATGGGTTTGAATCCAAATCACTTTACATGTGATCACACTCATTTATGGGACTTTTCAAAAGTCAAACATGAATTTTTGGAGAAGATTTATTTCTGGCCTTTTGAATTAATTCATCTGGGGGGTGTTCCTTCTCCCAGTTGAGTTGGAATTTGATTTCAATTGATTTCTTTTGAAATTTTTAACATGATGAAAAGTGACTCTTGATCCTAGCACATACCTAACTTGGGGTTGAGACATTAGCATTGCGGTGCGTTTATAATCCTGTCAATTGCCCATCTGTAATTTGTTTACCTTGCATACAGTTTTATCGTCTTTTGGGAGAGAGATATCACTAGTGAACATCAGGGGACCCCGGTCCATATCCTCATCACTGTTTACAAGCTTATTTCATTTTCAGTATTTACTTTTTGTTGCTATCATTATCATTATCTCTTGTGTTTGATCCTTTGTAAACAACAAGACCGGAGAGATTGACAACCTCTCTGAACTTCGTTGGGAGTAAAGTTAATTGTGTCGTGTGCAGGTCCAGGTCAAGGAGACAAATTTTGTCTTATTCGGTGCCATTGTTTCCTTGCCACCTACTTATCATCGTTGGAGTCCTACGGGAGACAAACCCTATCCTCTACATAGGGGAAATTTGTTGCTATCCTACATCTCACCTTCCACTTGGGGTAACCAACGAAGGGCGAGAAACCATTACCACTTCCATGCCATCACATAGATAGAAAAATCTGGTGCAGAACCATTGCTCGTGTTGTCATGAGAATATACCCCTCTAGCAATAAAATACGCAAAATACCTAAGGTGGGGGAATAAGATGCTGGAAATCTTTGTATGTCGAACATCTCTCTCCTCCTGGATACAAAGAAAGTTGAAGAGAGTACTCAACTCGGAGGGCTGAGTGTTCATCCTCGCCGTCTGACCAGCGTTCGGCACACCTATTACATCACAAAATCTTGCCAAAGGCATGGTCATAAGATTATTGTAAATTTTAAACTCAACAGTTCCAGCATCATGATTATAACCAAAACTATTAATGAAACAGGAGGTGAGCTTCTTATACTGTACCACATGGCATAGTTCTAGCCGTGTCAAACCTGCATTGGCGCAAAGGCCATAAAAATCCTCCTTGATTACTGCAGCTTCAACAAAATCATCGCACAGATACATCATTGCGCATGCGGGACTTGTGTCTTCCAGGAACTCTAGGGGCACATGATCTTCGTTGTAGCTCACCCTAGCGGCTGAGGGTGAAGCTGCAGCTCTAGTAACTCGATCGGAGCGCTCAGGCTTCTTCTTCCCAAGCCACCCCTTTGCTTTTCCTAGCAAACTCATTTCTGAAAATTTTGAAAATTCACAAAAACAAGGATTTAAACAAAGTGAGTCGAGGCAAACTACTCTACTCCCTAAGGCATAAACTTGCATCAAAACTTGGAAAATAAATTTCTACACATGCATGCAAGCTCATATGAACAGCACCAAGGACTACTAAAGACTCACAGATGAAGCCACAAATCAAAAATCTAATTGGAGGGGTGGAGGAGATACATACCAGGGAGTATTTTCTCAAAATATCAGCTCAAACGATGGGCTGTAGAGAGAGATCGAAAATTGCCTCCAAGAATGGCAAGAACGCAAGAAAGAGTGTAGAACTCGTGTTTTTGGAGAGAGAGAGAGGAAGAAGGGGGAAGAAGACATACCTGGAGATGGGGCCTGCGGGCCCCAGGCGCCCTGTGGGCGCGGCCAAGGGGCTGGCCGCCTGGGACACTGGTGGGCCCCCTGGTCAGCCCCAGGTACTTCTGGGTCACTCTCGACATGGAAATTTTTATTTTTATTTTTCTGGAATTTTTCTGAAAACTTCACTGTTGAATTTTTTTCGAAGTTCAAAAAGCTGCGAAACTTTCTGAAAACTTTAAGCAGTGATTAGAATTGTGAAGCTTCAAAAACATATAAACTTGGTACATCAAAGAGAATCTAAGCTAAGGCAAATGAAAACATAACAAGCTCCACTTTTTACATATATAAAACATGCTAGCTAGCAAGGTTGATCAAGTCTTACCAACAAACCGGAGATATATAGAGTAAAAAGTCTCACCTCTCATGAAGTTATCATTGCACCTTTACTTTAATGAACATTGTACCCACCTAATGGTTTTGTATTTGTGGTGCACATGTAAAGGACAATCCCATTCTCCAATCTTCCCGGTCTCGATATTCTCAATCGAGTTAAGGCCATGCCTTTTGTCGATCTTCTTCGGAAAATACACCATTTGTTCTTTATCATCAACATTGAAGGTAACCTTTCCTTTATTACAATCAATAATAGCACCTGCGGTGTTAAGAAAAGGTCTACCGAGAATAATGGACATGCTCCCATCCTCGGGCATGTCAAGCACAACAAAACCTGTAAGGATTAAGTAATTAGCAACTTCAACAGGAACATCCTCGCAAATACAAATCAGGACAGTTGTTGACTTGTCAGCCATCTGGAGAGAGATATCTGTAGGTATTAGCTTATCTAAACATAACGTTTTATAAAGGGAAAAAGGCATAACACTCACTCCTGCTCCGAGATCGCATAAGGCAGATTTGACATAATTATTTTTTATGGAGCAAGGAATGGTGGGTATACCTGGATCACCGAGCTTATCAGGAATCTTGCCACTGAAAGAATAGTTCGCAAGAATAGTAGATATTGCCTCATTAGGAACTTTTCTTTTATTAGTAAAAATATCTTTCATATATTTGGAATAAGGGGTAACTTAATAGCATCAGCCAAAGGAATTTGCAGAAAAAGAGGTTTCATCCATTCACAAAATTTATTATAGTGCTCTTCTTCTTTAGATTTGAGAGACTTACCTGGAAAAATCATGGGTTTCTGTACCCATGGTTCTCTTTCCTTCCCATGTCTTCTTACAATGAAGTCTTGTAACATCCCAAAATTTTCTGAATTTTGGAATGTTAATAAATAAATTATAATAATGATTGTTTGCTTGATATGATTGATTTTTAGTAGGATTTAATACTTTTAGAGTTTAAATGAATATTAAAATGAGAGGGAATAAAATGACTTTCCCTAATATTCATTGTTCGAGCTTTGGAATTTAGTATTTAAAACAAATCCAATAAATTAAAATGAGAGCGGTAATATGACTCCTTCAATATAAAAGAAAATTGGCAATGTTTAAATATTTTATTTTATTTTTATTGGAGTTATTTAAATAATTTTCCATTCAAAAATAATTATAACATGAGAGAAGATAAAAATGACTTCTTCAGAAAAATTGAGTGGAAACTATTTAAATAATTATTTGAGATATTTGTGAATTTCTAAAATATTTTATAATTAAATAAAGTCATTAAAAATGTATTTATTTTTATTTATCTTTTTGGAAAATATGTTCATTGCATAATTTTCTTTAGATTATTTGATGAATTTAGGATTTTATTTCATATTTTTCTGATCTAAATTTATTTTCGTAAAATTGTTTGAAGTTTCGGTTTTAAAGAAAAAGAAAAAAAAACCGTACCCAGCCGGCCCAATAATTTATTTCCGTCCACGAGCGCAATTGGAACCTGAGTCGGTTTCAATTTGTTTTTTTTTTATTTTCCTTGTCTGCCTATAAATAGAAATCCAGAAAATTTTCCTTTTCTTTTTCTTTTCTTCTAAAAAAACCCTAGCGCAGCGGGACCCGCGAGTTGGGCTCGCCGGAATCCGCCCCGCCGTCGGAACCGCGCTCCCCGCCGCCGGAGCCGCGCCGGCCACACCGCCCTGCCGCCCGCGCGCGCCTCCAGCGCCACCGCCACCCCGGCGCACCGCCGCCGCCGCCCGCACCACGACCTCGACGCCGTTTGCCGAGCCGTCGCCCCGCCCCGCGGTCGCACCGTCGGAGTGCCCCGCACCCCGATCCGCCATCACCGGAGTCGGGCACAGCTGCACCGCCCGGGCCGCCGCCTCACCACCGCGGCCGCGCCGAGGGACCGACGACCACGCCTCCGCCACACTCCCGCGCGCGCCGCCACCTCGCCTCCTCGGGCCGCGCCGCCCACGCCGAGCGCCGCCGGCCACCCGAGCTCCGCCTCCACGCAGAGCTCGCCGGAGCATCGTCGGAGTCCAGATCCGGTCAACCGCATCCAGGTACCCGTTGGGTTTTTTTGGAAAAAGTTTATTCGCGGATTATTCCTTTTGGCAGAAAACACCCCAAATCCGTTTTCGCAGTATCTCCTAAACTGTGTGTCGGAATCAGGTGAAACTTTTTCCTACCCTCTCGTGTTGTTCTGTACATTAGCATGGAATCAACTATTCACACCTTTGCACAATTTGGAATTTGAAATTCAAACAGCCGGAGGCCATATCTTTTAAACCGTTGATCCAAACCGAGTGATTCTTTTTTGCGATGGATCACTCGTGTCATGTACTTTCCGTCCATATCTTATGTACACAAAAATTCAAATGTTTATTTATCTGTTTAAAGTCAAATTCAATTCAAATTTGAGCCTGCTATGACCTGTGTTGTAGTATTCCGTTTCACGTGATTCCTTTTGCATATCGGATCATTTGAGACATGTTATCGGTAAGATTCACACACTTTTCATGTGGGCATGATTTTCACCTTCAATTCATAAGTCATTGTCACAAATCTTTACCGATATTTCTATATCTGTTGACTCTCTCGAGTTCACCTTCCACCTGCCACCTTCGAGCACATCGCCACCTTTACCGTATCGAGCCTAGTTGTTATTGTTGCTAAACCTTATTGTGTTTTATTGTTGATCTTTTGATTTCTTGTGGCATGATTGCTTATGTGGTATCTTTCCTTTACGATAGATTGCTCAGAGTGTGACGAGTAGAGTTATCTGGATCGTGAGAGCGAAGAACTTCATCGAATGTATAAGGCAAGTTGCACTTTGACCATACCTCATCCTATATTTTTCATTATGCATGTAGTACTTTATCACCCTATGCATGTGTAGGAATGCTACCATATACTTATGCTGCAAACCTGGTAGGATAGCCATATGATCTGATCCTGTATTCTTTGTCGCCCTAGCTCGTGTTTGTTATATATATTGCTAAGCTTGTAGACGGGGATTGGTTGAGATTACATTGAGTTATGTGAGGATTTATTAACTTGATTAGCAAACATTAAATATAATTCACCTCTGGACGGGCGGGATGCATCCTGGAGGTTGCGCCTTCTCTAAGGACAGGTTCAGGGTTAAATACTCCCAATGGTATGTATGGTATGGAGGGAAGGCATCATGGGGTTGTGCACCTTATCTAAGGCAATGCGCCCATGAGAGTGCACCCTAAGTGGGCGCCGTCCAGGCTCAAAAATATCGGATAGACTTAGTGACTAGTAGCTTCCATGTACAATCACTGGCTATATGGGCTCTGGCTTAGTTGAGTACGTTGTGGGGAGCCTGGCCCTGGTAGCTAGAAGATGTAGATATGATAGGTGTACCGGCTACCAAAGGGTGGAGGTGACCTCTTCTGAAAGACTTTGTCTCAATCTTCGGGTTGAGTCCAGTGGGGAAAGTGTACAGACCTCTGGAGAGCGTACAAACTGATCATGATTAGCCGTGTCCCCGGTTATGGACAACTTTGAGCAACTAGGCATTACTGTTGTTGGATGGTCTTGACAGATGAATCACCTTAATAAAACTTGAGTGGGAAAGATTTAATAACGGGTGGGTTGGAACTGGTGTAGCCCAGTTCAAACTTATGTAGTAAGTTAAACTAAAATTTTGACTTAGGTAGATTGAGGGAAAAACCAGCTTTCTGCAAAATAAAACCTTAAGCCTTCCTTTGACTTATCCTTCATGTAGATGTAGGTCTGTTATATACTTTTTTCGTGTGACCTGCCGTACGAATCAGATGTACTAACCCGTTGTCGGGATGTAACCTTCGATGTTGCAGGATTGTATACGACGAGTAAGTGATGCGATGTAGGGTTACGATGTCTATACTCAACTGTGCCGGTGGAGTTGATGGACGCCACGAAGCTTCTATTGTTTTTCCGTTGTATTTTATTTGTAAGCTAGCCTTGAGCTATGCAGGTATGCTTAATTGTAATACTGGATCTTCGATGTAATATATACGACATGTGGTTTATTCTTGATATTACATCATGTACTGTGTGTGCTAGCTATTGATCCAGGGACTAGCACAGAATGCACAGAGACTTGGATTCTTAGTGAATCGGGTCGTTACAAGTCTTATCTTTGATATTTCTTGCGCTTGTCGGGTGCTTCTTCTTCTTGCACCTCAGGAGGATCATTCATATCCTTATTATTTTCTTCGGGCTCAGCACTGTCTTCAGTTTCAGCATGGGAGGTAGATATGTTGTTAGGATCAACAGCAGGTTCTTCACTTGTAATAGGATCATTTGAGTTGTCAGCTTCCTTGTGTTTATTCTTCTTATTTTTCTTCTTTGGAGAGCTAACAATTTTGTCTTCTACCTGCACTTGAGAATCTTGCTCGATCCTCTTCGGATCCCCTTGGGATAGAGAGGGTCCTGGGTGTGTGTTCCACCCCTGGTTTTGATGCCATAAGCATGAATATACTGTCTGGCATTATTAGCAAGCAAATCTTTTTGCATATTAGAAATTTGTTCAAGCTGAGTTTGAACCATATGAAAATGCTTAACAAGACATTTAACATCATTAATTGTTCTTTCAAGAACACCAAGTAAACTTTTCATAGAAAGGGAATTATCATGCAACTGACTTTGTATCCTCTCATTAAAATGTTCTTGCTTAATAATAAAATTATCAAGCTCATATAAGCATTGGTCGGGAGGCTTACCTTTAGGGATGTCACTTTCGTTAAAGTCGAATAGAGAGTGTACCTCTACCAAGGGAGGGTGAGTAGTAGGCTCACACATCTTCTCAATAGAATGTAGATTCTTTACGTCTACGGCTTTAATGCCTTTCTCCTTTATGGACTTCTTTGCTTCTTGCATATCTTCGGGGCTTAGGATAAGCATGCCCCTCTTCTTCGGTGGTGGAAGTGGTTCAGGGACGGCCAATCTTCGTGGTTCTTGGCAATCTTGCCCATTAATTCTTCGGCATCGTCCGGTGTTCTTTCCCTGAAAACACAACCAACACAACTATCCAGATAGGATATAGATTCATCGGTTAGACCAGCATAAAATATATCAACAGCATTCTTTGGGACTTCATGCCCTGGTCTAGCCTTAATTAAACCACAATACCTCCCCAAGCTTTAGGGAGGTGCTCATCCTGCAACTGTTTAAAGTTGTAAATTCTTTGTAAAGCAGTTGTTGCATATGAGCAGGAAAATATTTATCGACAAAGAATTGGACTAAGTCCTGAGAACTCTCAATGGAACCATAAGGTAGTGCATCATACCATGCTTTAGCGTCTTCCTTTAAAGAAAAAGGAAAAGGCTTGGCCACATAAAGTTTCGTATTCTTTCATCAGTAGTAAATAAGCTGCCCAACTCGGCGAGTTTGGTCAAGTGTGCTATAGCATCATCATTTTCTCTAGCATAAAAAGGGTCAGCTTCGAATGTATATATAAGTGAAAGATCAACAGAGAAATCATAATCAGGATCAGTGATGCATATAGGAGATGTAGCAAATTTAGGATCAACGGAGAAATCAAAGTTTGACCTTTCTCAATCTCATCGATCAACAAAGTCTTAGATTTTTTAATAGTTTCACTTAGAGAATCTAATTCATCTTGTCGGATAGAAGCAATTTTAGCAAGTTTGGCATAGCTTATCCTACAGAGACTTTCATAAGAAGATCCATCAAATGTATCGTAGGAATTCATAGAAGAAGATACATTTTCCTTGGCCATGAAGCAGTAAGCTGGGGTCTCTTCTTCACTGCTTTGGTTGGTGAAGAATGAACTAGATGCCTTGTTCGAATCAAATGCTAGACTAGCAACACCATCAGACTCAGAACCAGAACCAGATCTTGAGTTTGATTCAACTTCCGTTCAGAGGCTTCATCTTTAGAGTTCATCTCTTTACCCAGATAGGCCTTGGCATGGTGAAAATTCTTGCGTCGAGAGGAATGTGATTTTGAGGAAGAACTCTCTCGATTCTTGTGATACTTCTTCTTCTTATCATCATCAGAATCATCTTTCTTATCTTTTCTAGATTTTGAATCATATCTCTTCGACTCATAGTTTTGTTGGATATATGCTCTAGAGGCAAATAATATATGATTATTCCAATATATCTAAATAAGTTCATGACCAGTTTCATACTGTGTTGGAACTGTATCAGTGAAACAATGATACATGTGTGGTATAGAAACAACCAGAGTTCCTAGTCAGCCTCTCATGATGACTGGTTTATCGTCAACTGATGATTGTGGTTTCACGATCATGGACAATCAAGTCAATTGACGGTAAGGTCACTTCATTGAATGAATGACGTGATGAACATTACCCAATGCAAGCATTGCAACATGATCAAATCGTAAAAGTTTAGTGTTGTAGTTACAGAACGTAGTAGCATGTTCCTTTGACCGTGAGATCACGCATAATTGCTATCTTCTGAGGATGCTTTGAGTGCATTAACCGTCACACTGAAACATGGTGACCATAAAGGTGTATCTTGGGCTATCTGATGGGATATGTTGAGGAGTGTTGATTCAAGAGCGGGATTTGTCAATCCATATAATGGAAAGATACTTCATGGCCAACTCGGTGAGATTGCATCCATAAAGCTGCGCAACGTGTGACTAGGTCACAAGGATGAATATCACGGAACGAGTGAATAAGATTTGTCGGTAACAAGATAGAACTAATGCATTGGATGCAGTTGATCGAATCTTGGACTAATCTAGTATCGCATGACAAAGGGAAAGGTATACAACGTGTACGGTTCAATCGGTTACTTCCCAAATGCACAGGGGTCATTATGGGCATCCAGGTCCCGTTATTGATCATTGGTCGTAGCCTTTGTCTCGGTCATGACTGGAGTGTTCTCGGACCGTAGGGGAACACACTTAAGGGCTCGATGAAATCGGAGACCTTGTAAGAACTATCGGAGTTACCGGAGAATGAGAGAGAACTCCAAAATCGGTTCGGAGGGGAGACAGAAAAGTTCCGTGGTTCCGAATTGTTCGGAAAGTTATTTAGATATGTTTTATAATTTAATTAATGAATTAAATATTAAAATATAATTTAAATAATTTATGTAATAAAATCTCTTTTGGTTTTTGTTTTTTCTTTGAGAAAGAAGAAAGAAAAAATAGAATAAAAAAAGAAAAGAAAAAGTGCTAGGGCGCCATGGGCCATGGGCCCATGTGGGCCAAGTGGCCCACTAGCCACCACGCCGAGGCCCTAGTGGCCGGCGGCCACATGCGCATGCATGTGTGCATGCCACGACCGAACTAGCAACGTGGTACTATTTTAGTACCACATTGCTAGTTGGCAGACATTCGCGCCCGGTTTTCCCCTATATATAGATGTGGTGGGTAGCTCTTTTTCAACACAGAAAAATACAGATGAATTTTGTAGATCTCTCTCTCCCTATTTCTCCCTCCTATGAGCGGACTCCCCTTGTTTGGAGTCTGCACTGGGTTGGGGATGTCTCCACTATACGCACGCCGTCGTGCTGCTGCAACTTCGGTTCCGGGAGGTCTACTTCCGCCACCTTCGCTGGATCGGAGAACGGAGGTCGTCATCGAGTCCGTACGTGTCCGAGTACTACGAGGTGCTGCACGTGCGGCACTACTACCCAACAGGGTGCTAACACAGCCAGGGGGCTGTGAAAGGTTTACGGCTTCATCAACCACGTTTGCGGGAACGTTTCCCGCGCAACGGACTACACCCCGAGGTATGTTTCCGCAAGTCTTTCCGTTACGACATTACAGCTAGATAGATCTAGGGTTAAGGGTGAAGCTAGTTAGAAAAATTATTGTTTTCTGCTGCGAGACCCAACAGTGGTATCATGAGCTAGATATATGCTTCGTATTGTTGTACGGTTAGAACACATCGGGGATGTGGGCGTTGATTCTACGATTGTTACCCTCTCACGTGTACTTGTTATATCTGTGGCATTGTTTGATGAAGCGGCCCCCGACCGACCTTACGCGTACGCTTACGCGAGACTGGTTCCACGCTTGACATACGGCTTGTACCGTATAAAGTGGCTCTGGGGGTGTCTGTCTCTCTTACTTTAGCGGATATGGCATTTGCAATGGAGGGCCCCGTACGGGGTGTAATAGAGAAAATCTATAATCAGCGTTGTGGTTCGATGTTCGTAGAAACGGTTGATCTATGAAAAGCCCTAGCAGCCACGTAAAACATGCAATATACAAATATAGAGGCTTCTAACTTTATATTGCAGAGGGGGCTATTGTTGTTTGCTTAATATTGATGCAGTGATAGCTTTGCTATGTGTTACTAGAAAGTAGTAAACGATCATCATGATGAAACAAATTTAAATGGAGACACTGTAGACTTAGTGCCACCATGATCGTACATCTTAAAACTTGCTAGTATAGGATACACGACAGTAGCATTAAATAAGATGATCCCTTATAAAATGCCAAACATAAGTATTCTACCGAAGTGTGCACCACCTGGAAGGTTCTCTTTATGATAGGCAGGCCGTGACGATCGGGTGTCATACATACATTAGAGTTCGCATGAGGTTGGGCCTGGCAAGCCTAGCATATATCGATATGGCCTTGCTAAGCAGCATATAACACTAAGGTCAATTTGGCGAGCCTAGCATATGCAGATATGGCCTCGGAATACTAGAGATCGAAAGATCGAGCATGAGTCACATATAGGATGTGATCGCACAAACTAGTTGTCTACCTTTGAAACTAATCCGTCGGCCGTTGTGATATTCGAGGACGGATAGTGCATCTGGATCATGTAATCACTAAAACTTCTTAGGGATGATTGTTTTAGTGTGAGCTCATCTATAATATGATTATTATGAACTCATTGTTATGAACTAGTATTAATTGTTTTCCTTGCAAATATTTTGTAGAAAATTAAAATGGACATGAATCAGTATCATGGATTGGTTACTTTCTTACATGGTGAAACTTAAAGATGATGGGTCAAAATTCGTTGATTGGTACTTATACCTTAGGACTATGCTCAAGAGAGCTAACCTCTTGTTCGTGATACAAGAGCGTATGGGAGACCCTCCAGTAGACAACATGGATGAAAAAGTAATGCTTTATTACCATAATCGTCGAAGGACTTACGCCATGGTTAAAAGTGTCATAGAAACTAGCTTTCCGCAAGATTTACGTGAACAATATGCGGATATGGACACGTTTGACACAATCGACATGATGAAGTCATCGTTTATACACCAGTTTAGAGTGGCCAGATTTGAGTTAGAAAATGAGTTTCTTGCTACAAAGATGGAAGAGAACACTTGTCTGAAAACTCACGTAGCCAAGATGCATGGGATACATCTGAAACTCGTGGAGGACTTTGACTATTGGACCATAGAGGAGTCTGCTATAAACACGGTGCTACACTCGCTTCCACCGAGTTACACAGACTTTGTCCATGACTATGTCGGAAGAGGTGAAAGCCTTCAGTTCTTTGAGTTCATGGTCAACCTCCGAGATTTGGAGGTTGAACCCATTGAAGGAGAAATTGTTGATGGAGAAGGTATATGTTTGATATACTCGTTATAAATGTTTGTTCCCTAATACAACATTTGGAGTTTAATAAGTATTTGATACTTGTTCTGTTTTATGAAAACAGGGCCTACCATTGCATGGACGGGAAGAGGTGCGATCCAGGATTGATGGCAACCAAGACAGTTGATGGCCACCAAGATTTCACCAAGACATCTATCAAAGGATTATACTTGGAGTATTAGATAAATCTTTTGTAATCAATCGAATATGAACACTTAGTGGTATGTCTTGCATCTCGCGAGACAAAGTTATTCATGTTTTCAGACAAGTTAGTTGTTCCAGTTTGATGAATAAAGTGTGCTTATACTATGATTTCAATTGAGTTTATAATATGATAGAAGCATTTATAAAACACCTTAATTGTCAAGTTATATTCAATGTTTAATGATTATGTTATTTTGAATAACAATAAAGTCAAAAGTCATAACTATATTAAATGCATGAGATGAATTCATAAATGATGAAGTCATTAGATACCCGATCTATTAACTCATGAATTTATTATCAACCAAGATGACTAATGACGGAGTTCTAGCAAAGTAGAACTTGCGCCAAACATTGTACATAAATGATGTATTAACCAAGCGCATGAATAATCATTAAAGATGCTTCGCATGATTAATTAAACAAGGCATTCAATTAAGATCATAAATCTGAGATTACGGAATCACAGTGAAGTTGGATATAAGAATACAAATCACCATGATGTGATCAAAGTGATTAGTATTATAGTTGACATAAATGGGAGACTTGTGGAAATACTGCCACAAATTACGATGGAACTTTAAAGTGCTTAAGCTCATGAACCATTCGTAGTCATACTAAAATGTAGTATGGTCTAAATACATTCCCCTTACGCTAATGCTATTTTGAATGAACAAAGTTGTTATAATTTATTAAGTTAAAACACCCACTTCATGAAATAAGGAAACCATTCTGAATTTAATGAAGCTGATGACTCCATATGATGATGGTGTTAGAAAGTTTCTAGAAGTTTATATGATATAACTTTCTTTGTATTAGAGTTGTGAGAAATTGTAAAACACACCTTCCCAAATAGCAAAACTTGTATTGCTTGAATTGGTGAATGAGAAGACGGTTCTCAAGGAATAAACCAATGGGAGAAAAGTGAATTCTTTGACCAGGGTGATTGACTCTGCCTCCAGATAACAGAGTAACGCAACGGAAAACGTTCCGCTGAAATGACTCCATGAGAAGATAAAATATGCTATTGATGATGATCATGGTATATTAGTTAAAGCCTTAGTTTAAAAATAAGAAGATTGTCATGAATACGTTCTGTACAGAACAATAATCATGAGTCTTCTTAAGTGAAACAAAAGGGACACTGCTCATAAATTACAAAGGATTGATGGTTACCTAGGAAACGAGGAGAAATGAAATCATATTGAGTTGCATATGGGATGGCTCACATCCTATGAAATAAAGTAGTTATTTCACATTCCGAATAACCAGGAAGTTATTAAGAATGATGCAACACATAAAGGCATGATTTGGCACATAAAAGATGTTATGGCTAAATTCAATAATGATTGACTACGGAAGCGTAGTAATGCTAAATCAATATGGGTATTTCATTCACGAACACTATGAAGGGACCATAGCTTGAAATTGCATCACATTCAAGTTGTGGAATTTGAAGAGAAGTAGCAATTGGCATAACGAAAGAATGTTTCGATAAGATGGACCATAGTACCTCAAGGCAGAAACTCTCAACCTTGATTTGATCAAGTGATTTTGAAATAATCAAAATATTGAGATGGACTGCAATTTCATGAAACTGAGTGGGAGCTTTGGAGACTTCCTGAAAACTTGGAATGCAGAGAGCATTTTCTGAGTGGAAGCTTTGGGAGCAATATTATTATGTCTGACATAATTAGAATAGAAACTTAATAAAACCTTACTTACAGATATATGTCGGATATATTTGAGTGGGAGCACAATGTCAATTTCATATATATACGATGATATATGTGAAAACAATCTCATATATATATACGTTGATATACATGGAGATTAAGGCTAATAAGATGAAAGGATTACGAGAATCCTATATGAACGAAATACAGATGTGTCACACACTAAAATCTATAAGGATAGATTAGGACACGTGTAATGAACATCAAAAGGATTGGAATGATATCCTAAATAAGAAAAGGTTCTTGTGGCTAGGAATTATATAAAGGATGTAAAACCTTAATATCACAAAATAATGTTTTAATGGAAGAATAGGGATGCACTTTGTCTCAAGACATGTGATCCTATATGACCTTTGACATATGATTCTACCATAAAACGGAAGTTGTGAATCCAATAACAGAATGACTCAAAGGTTCTTAGAAGAAGAACAGGTTCCGATGTGCTTGGTTGGCAAAACACAGAACCTGAGCAAAGTCCAAGCATTCAGTATCTGAAGAGAAACTGAGGACAATACTCTAAATGATAGAAAAGATAATATACTTGAATGTAATACTGGATTACGATTGCAAGCCTTATTATGGGTCTATATGAATTAGAGATATCACCAAAAGGAATAGAAAGGAAATGTGAGCTATAATTTCACGAACCAAAACTCTACAAAATATAAATATCTACTTAAGGAAGTAGAATGTTGAATAAAGTTTAGCGTAAGAAGTTTAGACTTCTGGCTGAGTGTATTTTTCAGTATACATGACTATGGGAGTCCTAGGGACTAAAACCATTTTGTCATTAGAGAATATTTTAAAATAAGAAGTCTCACTCTCCCGCCAAACTTATAATTCAAGCATTATTAGATAATGAAGGGTATATCAAGCAAGTTGACCAATACCTGTTGCAAAGGAACATACGAATCTGAACGGGTACAGATCGTTGACGAAACCTCTTCCATGAGCAAGCATGATCAATAAACACTTATATGATAAGATGATTATGATCGAGAAAATATGCAGCTAGATTATTTGCTATCTAGTGCAAGTGGGAGACTGTTGGATATATGCTCTAGAGGCAAATAATATATGATTATTCCAATATATCTAAATAAGTTCATGACAAGTTTCATACTGTGCTGGAACTGTATCAGTGAAACAATGATACATGTGTGGTATAGAAACAACCAGAGTTCCTAGTCAGCCTCTCATGATGACTGGTTTATTGTCAACTGATGATTGTGGTTTCACGATCATGGACAATCAAGTCAATTGAAGGTAAGGTCACCTCATTGAATGAATGACGTGATGAACATTACCCAATGCAAGCACTGCAACATGATCAAATCGTAAAAGTTCAGTGTTGTAATTACAGAACGTAGTAGCATGTTCCTTTGACCGTGAGATCACGCATAATTGCTATCTTCTGAGGATGCTTTGAGTGCATTAACCGTCACACTGAAACATGGTGACCATAAAGGTGTATCTTGGGCTATCCGATGGGATATGTTGAGGAGTGTTGATTCAAGAGCGGGATTTGTCAATCCATATAATGGAAAGATACTTCATGGCCAACTCGGTGAGATTGCATCCATAAAGCTGCGCAGCGTGTGACTAGGTCACAAGGATGAATATCACAAAACGAGTGAATAAGATTTGTCGGTAACAAGATAGAACTAATGCATTGGATGCAGTTGATTGAATCTTGGACTAATCTAGTATCGCATGACAAAGGGAATGGTATACAACGTGTACGGTTCAATCGGTTACTTCCGAAATGCACAGGGGTCATTATGGGCATCCAGGTCCCGCTATTGATCATTGGTCGTAGCCTTTGTCTCGGTCATGACTGGAGTGTTCTCGGACCGTAGGGTAACACACTTAAGGGCTCGATGAAATCGGAGACCTTTTAAGAACTATCGGAGTTACCGGAGAATGAGAGAGAACTCCAAAATCGGTTCGTAGGGGAGACGGAAAAGTTCCGTGGTTCCGAATTGTTCGGAAAGTTATTTAGATATGTTTTATAATTTAATTAATGAATTAAATATTAAAATATAATTTAAATAATTTATGGAATAATATTCTTTTTTGGTTTTTGTTTTTTCTTTGAGAAAGAAGAAAGAAAAAAAAAGGTGCTAGGGCGCCATGGGACATGGGGCCCATGTGGGCCAAGTGGCCCACTAGCCACCACGCCTAGGCCGTGCATGCCACGGCCGAACTAGCAACGTGGTACTAGTTTAGTACCACATTGCTAGTTGGCAAGCATTCGCATCCAGTTTTCCCCTATATATAGATGTGGTGGGTAGCTCTTTTTGAACACAGAAAATTCCAGAAAAATACAGATAAATTTTGTAGATCTCTCTCTCCCTATTTCTCCCTCCTATGAGCGGACTCCCCTTGTTTGGAGTCTGCACTGGGTTGGGGATGTCTCCACTATACGCACGCCGTCGTGCTGCTGCAACTCCGGTTCCGGGAGGTCTACTTCCGCCACCTTCGTTGGATCGGAGAATGGAGGTCGTCATCGAGTCCGTACGTGTGCGAGTACTACGAGGTGTTGCACGTGCGGCACTACTACCCAACAGGGTGCTAACACAGCCAGGGGGCTGTGAAAGGTTTACGGCTTCATCAACCACGTTTGCGGGAACGTTTCCCGCGCAACAGACTACACCCCGAGGTATGTTTCCGCAAGCCTTTCCGTTACGGCATTACAGCTAGATAGATCTTGGGCTAAGGGCGACGCTAGTTAGAAAAAATATTGTTTTCTGCTGCGAGACCCAACAAGTTTTTGCTCGATC
The DNA here is from genome assembly GCA_950022295.1 of Bromus sterilis. Lineage (NCBI taxonomy): Eukaryota > Viridiplantae > Streptophyta > Magnoliopsida > Poales > Poaceae > Bromus > Bromus sterilis. The sequence continues at coordinate 317,678,936 of OX465597.1, read as the reverse complement.
GGTGCGACTTGCTCGACGAGTTGTTGTGTGAATGGTTGGATCTATGTTCAATTCCCCAGAGAGGACAATCAGCGATGAAGTGACCTGGCTTCTTGCACTTGTAACAGGAATTATCTTTCTCTGAAGAGTTTTAGAAGATGATCAATGATGTGATGAATTGCTTGAATGTCTGGAGGAGTAACTTTTCTTCGGTGAAGAGGAATTCTTTCTCTGGAAGCGGTTGAACCGTTTCATTATCAGTGACAGATCTTTTCCAATATTCTTGGGGTCATCTGAAGAACCTCCAGAGTCAGAACTAGCTTCAGGAGAGGAGTGGTGTGAGGCTTTGGCCTTGAGAGCATGAGATCTTCTACGAGTTCCATTCATGTCACGTTTTTCTTCTTCTTCCATTTCAAAAGTGGTAAGTCTCTCGAGAATATCAACAGCGACAAGATTTCTGAAATCAGTCCTTTCCTTGATCATCAGCACAATGTGATCGAAGGAATCATCAAGAGATCGAAGCAAAGTTCTAAAAATTATGTGACTGGTGATATCTTTAGCACCGAGGGAAATCAGCTCATTTGATAAGGTGGTGTGTCTGTTGTAGATGGAGTTAACTTTTTCTCCCTCGTGCCGCTTGAACCGATAGAATTTGCTTTGGAGAGTGTCAATACGAGCATCTTTATGAGTAGAGACACCTTCACCAATCTTCTCGAGATAGTCCCAGACACCTTTGGTCGTAAGAATATTCTTGACCTCATGATGTTTTTCTGGAGTCAGATGATTCGTGATGAATACCCAGACTTCAGAACCTAGAGCCATATCCTTTGCCTCGTCAGGAGTGATAGCTTTTTCATCTTTGACTTGAACTCCACTCTTGACAATTTCCCAAGCAGCAGAGTTGATAGACATGATGTTCCTCTTCATTTTGTCCTTCCAATAAGGATAGTCCTTACCATTCTAAATAAGAATTGGTTCGCCCGAGCAAACAATCGCAAATGACATTTTTGACAACACTCCAGGTGGTTAGACCAAAATACGCAGAGCATAGGGAGTGCCTGGCTCTGATACCAATTTAAAGCTCAAGAATGATTAGAGGGGGAGAGTGTGAAGGATCACTTCTAAAAATTCTACGGAACTTAGAAGGAAATCATGCAAACTGTAAAGGGCAGAAAGAATCTCAAAGGAAATGCAACAACGAAGGACATGTCTAAGTCGAAGGAATGGGAACGAGGGGAAACATCGAAGGCAAACAGGTAATAGAGTAAATACAGAATGTAAGTACAAGAAGCAAAACGAGCCTGACACTGCGATGTTTGGTAAACCAGTTCACACTCTGCAAAATGCTATGTCTGGTTGGAGGGACTGATGATTGAACACCTGGTGCAAAACTCTCTCTGTCCTATTCTCCACTGCAACAAACTCCTCGAGTTTGTCCAGTTCTTACTCGGGGTAGATGATTTAGGACATCTCCGAAACCTTTACGGACTTCCTTCAACAGCGACAATTACTCTTCGACTGCTTGACAAGCGACGCCTAACCGTCAAGGAGACTTGCAGATCTCCAAGATAAAAAGATCGGCTAATATCAACCTAAGCCTCAGTGAATATCTCAACTCAGTTTGGACTTGGGTTTTAGTTTTCTCTCGAAATCTTTCTCGGGAGACTCACATCTCTTCTGTCTCAGAATATTCAGTGGAGCGACCGACCGCAACTGGCGGATAGGTGCAGGGTATTTATAGGTGGCAATCCCGATGGTGAAATGACTGAAGTGACCCGATGCAACCGCTTGACGCGTGTCCACAACGGTCGGATTTTCAATCACTGCGCAACTTTTCTTGCGGAGCAAGTAAGCTGACTTACCGAACGAGTTCTCTTTCGATGGCACCAAGTGCGATGAATTTTCCTTCGAGCTATTACTCGACTCAGTAAGATTTCTCTCGGCAGGATATCTTTGGGTTTTAGGTTGAGTAGAGAAAATTCACTTTGACTAAGATTTTAACTAGCAAACCCCTCTTAATAGTACGGTTTTTCCTACGACTCAAGAAAATGAAAGAGAAACTAGCAAAAAGGACTAAGTCCTCGTCCAGCTTCAGCTTTCTGCTCGTTGCGCTTTTACTCGAGAGCATCTTCTTTTTTGACGACATTTTTAGCGGTCGTCTTTCATCAAAGGCTTCGGTAGTGGACTGCAGCTACGCTGCAGTGAGTTGTCCTTCAAGCTTCTCCATGCAAACTCCATTCTTCAGGAACCTAACTATCTGTTTATACTCCAAAACAATATTAGTTCCTCTACTGCTTTGTCCAACAATCTCCAAAACCTTCGGGGGCAAAACTTGCTCTCACACAACTGCCCATTATAGGCTTTGCATGTACGCCCGGTTTCCGCTTGGCTGTGTGAAACGCCTGAAACTCCGGTATGTCAGAATCCCTCTAACTAACAACGCACAATTCCGGGTGGCCCCCGGTGAGTCGACTTCCAACTCAAAAGGCGGTCGCGCTCTCGAGTCGGTCTCTACCATCTGTCGTAGGTTTGGATTGCCGGTAAATTCTCACATGAGGCCGGGTCCTCAGCCGGACAGGTTGGACCAATAGGGAAACCATGTCCCCATTGGACCGGTATGTTCTAAAGAAAAGTCTGCTAGGAGCGACCGACAGACATATGCATGGTTTGCAAATGGTAAATCAGCTTGGGCCACCACTAGAACTGTTTGAAGCTAGGTAGGTAAGACAAGGGGGCCACCACCACCCACGATTAGGCACGCTCGTGAAGTCACACAATATCCAGAACTCGGATCCTAGGTGACTCGAATGGAACAAAGCGCCAAGGTGGGATAGCCTGACCTTCCATCCTTCGTCGAATATAGTCAACATTATAATAATCATATCATCCACAATAATATAATAATGTGATAACCTAATCCAAGGAGTAACATGATAACAGTAGGTAGCATCCTAGCATGCATACTAAACAGTGGTTAAGCAAGCAAGGTACATGGCCAAAAAATGGTTTGCTAGGATGTGGAAGACATGGCTATTTGGGTTTATTTGAGAGGCATAAGTATGAATTGGTAGGATCAAGCAATCGTTCTATCTTATACCTAGGAAAGTGAGCTGAAAGTTATAAGCATGATATATGCTCCCCCTTACCTGTTGAGAAGACGACGCCGAAGGTGTAGTGCATCGCAAGCTCCCAACGTCTCCGAAGGTAACCGCGGGGGCACACAAGAAGGAAACACTGGAAAGGCAACCGACGAGAAAGCATCTATTACTACGAAGCAATCACGAGCAATCATCAACAAGAAGGCAACACGAGACAATGCACGGTATCGCATCTATCGTCGAGAGCGGTTACTAACAGGTTAAGTGAAGTATCGTCCACACACGACGATACCGCACATTTAGAATGGTTCAAGTTGTTTAGCTACACAACATGAGAAAAGGTTGTTAACATGACATATCACACAAGCATGGCATGTCACACCAACAGGGCAAGAGGTGAAGCAGAAGGTAAACTACCTATGCTAGTCAATTTAAGTGGGAAAAAATCCTAAACATGGCAAACGGCTAAGTACCCATAAGAATTAAAGCATTTGGTATTGTTATGCCCTAAACCATATTTTATGTTGGTTAACAACAGCAAACAATAGCACAAACACAATCTACATGAAATTCTAGTCAAGTTACATGTAAGAAACATTTTTATCGGAGCAACGGTTAAAAGTTATGGTCTATTTCATTTTATAGTGGCAAGCAGTGTAAATAGCAGTGAACCAACATGTAGACAAGTTCAAACATGTCAAAGGAGTACATTTTATTAATCTACGCAAAAACGGAGCAACTTTCATGTAGAAAGCGTCGTGATCCGAGCTACCGTTCAAAAGATACAAGTGTCGTCAAATCCTATGTTTTTCCTGTAATTTAATTAAATGTCCAGATAATTGCTAAATGTCACTGAGCCGAAACAGCAGCTAACAGGCCTAACCAGGGGCGGCACAGGATACTATACAACGCCTACGAGCGTAAGATAGCAACAAGAAGTAACGGGACGAGCCCAACATGGTGCAACAAAACAAATAAAAAAGGGGTGAGGCTCACCATGGGCCGAGCCCAGGAGGCTGCGTGGGCGAGCGATAGGAGCTCTCACCGCGGGCGAGATGCAGGCCGAGGCGAGGAGGTTGGGCCGCAGGGGCGTTGGGCCTCTGGCTTGCTGGGCTTGGGGGCGCTGAGCTGGGCTTTTCCCACCTGGCCGCGTCGACCGCTGGCTCGGGCCGAGCTCAGTCGACGACCGGCGACGGCTGACGGCAGAGTCCGGCGAGGGGCGGCACCAGCGGGATGCCGGGAACGGGTGCGGGAGGAGGCGACGACGGCGGATCCCAGTGCGGCGTCGCTGGATCCGTGCGCTGAGCGGCGGCCGGCTCAAGATCTTCGGGCTCCATGGACATGGCGGCGTTGTCCTTGCAGGAAACAGAGAAGAGAGGTGAGAGTGAGCGACCGGAGGTGAGGAGAGGGAAGGGGAAGAGGAGAGGAAGGGGAGGTGACCTGCGGAGGAGCTCATCGGCGGGGCTGGCGCGTCTGCCGGCGGCGGCGCTCGCGGGCGCACGGATGACGACGGGCGGCGCGGAAGCACCACGGTGCGGGCACATGGAAGCTCGGGCGGCGGCGCCAGATAGGCCTGAGACGGGCCGCGGCGGCGCTCCAGGGCCCTGCGGGTCCCGGATCCGGTGGGAAGTCAGCTGGGGTGACGTGGCGAGATCTGGACCACCGATTACCTAGATCTGAGGGCTGAGATCTGCTGGAACTAGGGTTTCGGAGATTTGGGGCTATGGGCAGAATTTTGGGGCAATATTGGAGGGGGTGGCTGCAAAAAAGGACTAAGGGAAACCCTAGAATGGGTGGGAGAGAGTGGTGGCCTATTTATAGGCTGGCCTGGCTGGCAAGTTTACGCAAACGCCCCCGGTTTCTCTCTCTCGCGTCCAATGATTACGTTTCTGGCCGCCGGGAGTCCATACGACCTCCGATTCGAACGAAACCTCGAGTCACGTGCTCAGCGCGGTGAGCCGGTCACTTCTATCTCACTTCGATACCGTTCCGAGAACATTTTTTTGGCACCCAATAAAATAATCCATTTATTAAATAAACGTTCCGATGGCGGTGATTGGTCTTGTGCCGGAAGTTGCGAGGGTGCTCGGGTGAAACCCGGTGTCGCAAAAGGTCGTGTGCCATGGTGGAAAGATCGGTCAGGCATGTCGGTACGAGAAGGAGGGGGAAATATATTCACCAATTAATAAATCGGCGAAGCAAATACTACAAACAATTCGAACAATCAACAAAAATAAAGCAACAAACAATTTTTTTTTAATTTGGGTGAAAATCACGGGCTGTTACATTATCCTTTCCACAACTAGTACCACCCCGACCTCTTCCTCTGCCTATTATAGCGGCCAAGATAAAAGGCCCCCACTCCAGTTGTGATGTGTCATATTCTCTGGATCCACACTCTTCATGCTAGTGTCCTAACAAGCCGCACACATTACAAAATAAGGGAAATTTCTTGAACTTGATTCGGTACTTCTTTGCCACCTTGTTTTCTGTAAATTCAGCAAAGCATGTCAACTTTTGTTCACATCTAATCTTATCCTCATTCTTTTTGTTTACATCTAATCTTCTCCCATTCTTGATGCCAATTTTTCCAAGAAAGATTTGCTTCTAAGTACTCCATCAGGCAGCTTATGTATTTGACACCATGTTTCCAGCCCATCCAACTTTATTTTCCCTGGATCAGAGAATCCATCATACACAAAGAGTAATAGGGTGTGTCCCTTAATGTCCCACGATCCATGATGCATCACTTTGTTCCAACCTCCAAGACAACTAAATTGTATTGACAATAAGTTTGAATTTATTCTCCTCCATACCACCGGTTGGCCTGGATTTCAGGTTGCCTTCATATTTTCTAGCAAAGCGCTCTACCCAAATGATTTGGTTGTCAGCAGACGACCAAGAGCTAACCGCTTCGGCTCAATTATGTCAGTATCCCAGTTTTCTTCCCAAGCAAGATCGTCAATCTCCTCATCCTGTTCATTCATTCCAAGAGAGTGCTCGCATCCTCCTCCACCTTGCATTAAGATCCTCCTCCTTCCCTCCTCAAATCGCTGACATCGCACAGAGTTTCGAGTGAAGGGACCAAGGAAGGATAGGAGTAGAGGGAAGCGTCGTGATTCGATCGTAGGTATAACTCACGGCGACGACACTGCTAGAGAACAGAGAACCGTCGGAGGAGACTAGAGGGAAAATCATGGTGCCTTCAGGAGAAACCCTAAGGGACTGTTCGGGGCGTAGGGAAGAAAAACGGAGGATTGGACAGAAACAGAGGAAATGAAAGGAGAAGTACAAAAGAGAGGAACGAAAAATAAGCAACAAGATAGCAGAGTTGGCGTTCGGGATACAGGAAAAGTAGTCCAAGGAAATCAACCAGCATAGGTCCCATCTGGGCGTGTACGTGGGTCCTAGCATGCATAGATTAACCCAACCTGGTTTCCAATCTGCATGTTCATCAGCTTTTTTCCTTCGACTGTCTCGGGCATACGCGAAAACATGAGGTGTGGGTGGATGTTTATTTTCCAGAGAAAACGCAGGCTGGAGAAACTTTCCACAGGAATGGTAACGAAAGATTTCTTTGTACCGAACGGAGCTAAGGGCATGGCCAACGGGGGGCCTCAGTCCGCTGCTCCAGATGCCATGTAGGCTCAGATGTCAGAAGGTGTTGCTCTATTTTGTGTCTGAGTCGCTTCTGCAAGCTGCGGGTGCTTCGTCTGGTCCGTTGATAAAAGATGAGAAAAGGGGGAGTGGATGGCAAGAACACAGAGGTGCATGGCAGTGCATGTGTATGAAGCCATTCCTTTATATTTTATATTGAGAACCTTCAGACAACTGCTTGGATTGGAGAAATAAAATTAGTACAACTGCCTCAAGTTATTTTATTCAATGAGGCAGAAGTATAGTAATGCTTCCATAGTTCATGCCCTAACTAGTACAGCTTTCCTTTGTTTTCTGTTGGGAAACCAGACCCAGTCCACGCGAGGACGTGGGCAGCCGGTGCGGAAGCGCTGGCTTCTCTCGGTTCGTTTCCCCTCTTTACGCAATGTGGGCACTTATTCATCCCCCTTTTCCCCCTATATAAATAGAAGGCTCTCCACCATTGTACGTACAGTTGATCCAAGATTAATAAACAGAGCTCTACCCTAGATCTTTGTGTTCATCCATTGTGATTCTGATTGTGTGTGCTTCGCCTTCGACTACATCTTCTATGCTGTACACCCTCGGGACCGGCCAGCCGGCAGGGGTTGTACAACACGTTATCAGCACGTGCCTCTCCGTAGAGCCTGTGTCAAGCCTGCATCGAGTAGGCTTTCATTTCCCCATCGTCGAAGGTATAACCATCATCCGACCGCAAAAATGGATTCATCTCACGATTGCCTTTCCGTTTTTGCGTCTGCCGTAATTTCTAGATCATAGATCTGTTTTTTCCCTCGGCTGCGGACTACTGGATCGACCCTATTGGTCACCGCACATCGTTGAAGGGTTGCGCCGCCAGTACTACCCGTGCGGCATCGCACTAGCCACGCCCTCTGCGCCGGCCTCGCGCGTAGCGCCAGCCATGCCGGTACGCTTGCCGTGTCAGGTCGCGCCCGCCGCGCCCTGCATGCCTAGGCTGCCGCCGGGCAGCGCCGCATCGGGTCGCGCCTTGGACGCACTCGCCGAGCCCTAGGTCACGCAGCTGCGCGCACGCGCCACCAGCCATGCCGGTCGCGTGCACCGCCCCACCGCGCCGCCTGCTGCGGCAGCGGGCCGCCGTCTCCACTCGCCGCGCCCACGCCGCATACTGCGGACGCGAGGCCGACGCCGCCCCCATCCACCACCGCTCGCGCCGCCTGCTGCGGGCGCGGTCGCCGCCGTCCGTGCCGCCCGCTGCGGTCGCGGTCGCGGCAACGCCGGCCGGCCGTAGCCACGTCGCATGCCGACCGCGCGCCCGTCGCCCTCATTGGCCGCACGCCCGGTGCGCTGCGCCGCCAACTGCGGCCGCCGGCAGCCCACCCCGGCCTCGAGCCCCTCCATGGCCAGCCGCCACCGCGACCTGAGCCTCTGACTCGGTCTGCGCGTGGGGCAGCCTAGGGTTCTTGGTTGGCCACAGCTGGGCCCCTGCTGGGCCCTTCGGGCCACTTTTGGCCCAGTAGGCAAAGGAAAATTTTTGGCGGTGGAGGTGATACGTCACAAACGTATCGATAATTTTTGCTTGCTCCATGCATGTTTTGTGTGATATTGTTATGATCTAGATACACTTTTGATTATATTTGGACTAACCTATTAACTCAGTGCACCCCAGTGCCAGTTTCTGTTTTCTGTTGTTTTTCTATTTCAGTTTTCCCCCATATTAAAAGTGCTCCAAAAATTCGGGAAAATCAGATAAAAAATAAGCTTGAAGGAACCTTCCGGAGTCCCGAAGGGGGACCAGGTGGGACCCACCAGGGCCCCAGGCGGCCACCTGGCGCGGCCTAGGGCTTGGTCGTGCCAGGGGGCGCCTGGCCCCCTGGTGGCTCCCATGGCTGCCCCCCTTCGCCTATATATCTCCCGTGACGTGAAACTTCCGAAGACAGAACCCTTTTTCGCAATCTCGCCTCTGTTTCGCCGCCTCCGCAGTTCCAAAATCGGGAGCACCAGTAGATCTCTTCCCGGCACCCTGCCGGAGGGAGGATCAACCTCCGGGAGCTTCCCCTCCACCATGGACGCTTCCCGAATGTGCGGTGAGTAGTTTCCTTTGGACCATGGGTCCGTGATCAGTAGTTATGTGATGTTCTCCTCCCCTCTTTCTTATTCATGGTTTAGACCCCGTGAGATTCCCTACATGATCGAGGCACATATGTCATTTTTCTGTTGTTGCTATGCTGAATTTGATGGGATCTGATGGATTATGAGATTATGTTCAGATTGTGATAGAGTAATATATTTGGTTCTTATCTTTTATATTTTTGGTCCTAAGTAATTCTTGCAGGTTATCCGTTGCTGTTTATTGCTTTGGCCAAGTAGTAGGTAGTAACTCCAAGAGGGAACGTTATCCTCGATTGTGGGTTCATGCCCCCTGATGACACGCTTGAGTGACAGAAACATGAGTCTAGGGGATGTGCTATTGCCACAAGGGGGAAAACAATGGTGCTTGTAACCGCGGTTGCAAGGATTGATTACTTTATGCAAAGTTCTTTTTAATGCAGTTGTCTGTTGCTTTGGGTTTACACTTTGGGTGGGGCTCGCAACTTAATACCAGCGAGATGTTCTGGATAGATATCTCAAGGTGGATGATTAGTAGTAGATGCAGTTGTATTTCGGTCTACTTATTTTGGCATACTGCCCATGCTTTTGAGCCTCTTCCTTTCTTTTGTAGAATATTTAGCATTGCGGTGCGTTTATAATCCTGTCAATTTCCCATCTGTAATTTGTTTACCTCGCATAGCAGTTTTATCGTCTTTTGGGAGAGAGACATCAGTAGTGAACATCTCGGGACCCCGGTCCATATTCTCATCATTGTTTACACGCTTATTTACTTTCTAGCTTTTACTTTTAGTTGCTATCATTATCATTATCCCTTGTGTTTTTGATCCTTTGTAAACAAAAAGACCGGAGAGATTGACAACCTCTCTGAACTTCGTTGGGAGCAAAGTTATTTGTGTCTGTGTGCAGGTCCACGTCAAGGAAGCAACTTTTGTCTAAAATGGTGCCATTGTTTCCTTGCCACCTACTTATCATCTTCGGAGTCCTACGGGAGACGATCTTAGAACCTCGGTATCTTCGTGTATCAGGAGGCTGCTGTGGTGGGCTTCGGCTCGATTCTCGGCCTGCTGCCGATACGGACCGGACCGAATACGGGGTTGCGCAAGTTCTTTTTATTTTAGCCCCTGGATTTTTCGTAATATACGTTTATATTTATTCATGTTGAATATATTTACTTGCAAGTCCATGTATTAGTCTGTTTTTGCTGAAACTGTATATCTGGGCATAAAATAGTTTCGGAAAGTCACTTTTATGGCCATTTTTCATGTTTAGAACGTGCTTAGCATAATATCTTTTTGTACATGCTTTTATATCATGTTTTACTGTAGAAATTTATTATGAGTAGAACATTTTAGCATGTCTGTTAAATTTTGGAACGCCGTACTATTGAAATTTTTGTACCAACGTCGCTTTATGCAAATGATTACCTGTTGTAATCTAATACATTTTGCATAAATCGCAGATGACCGGAATCATGAATCGTGAGTTCGAGGAGCTGGCTCAGAACGGCCTGAACTACCTAACCCGGGCCTTGAACGTTGAGATCGTCCTTGAGGGCCGAAAAATCAAGGGAGCATTGGTCGTGGGGACCCCGACGGCCCCCTGCACCACCTCTGCGGCGGACAACGCCAATGCACTGCATTTCCTCCGCCATCACATGAGCTTGACGCTCAAAATGAGTATATGGTCGAACGGAGTGCCTCAGCCCTGTGGGCTGCCCTCAAAGCGCGGTTCGCAAGGTTGAAGTACACTATTCAGCCAAAGGCGGAGGCGGAATGGATCCATTTGAGGTTTGTGGACTTCAAAACGGTCGGAGAGTACAACTCCGCGTTGCACCGGATATGCACCTCTCTTCAGCTCTGCGGTGCCACCATTACCGAGAGCCAGAAGATTGAGAAGACTCTGTCAACATTCCACCCGAATGCTCTCCAGAGTGCGCGGAATTACCGCAGGAGAACTTCATGCAGTATGCATCTCTCATTGCCGCCCTCCAGGTGGCTGAGGCGCAGGATGAGGTTCTGAAAAATAACTTCAACGCGCGGCCTTTAGGAGGTGGTCCAAGTCAGGAAGCTCACGCCGGCGCTTACAAAATGCGTAAGCCCAACTTCAAGAAGCGTGGTCGGAAGGGCAAGAAGGGGCCTACCCCCCCCCACCCGGCCAAGAAACAACACGCGGGCAAGGGGGATGCAAGGCCCCAGGATTGCCACCGCTGCGGCGGAAAGGATCACTGGTCTAGGCGGTGCCAGGCTCCCAACCATGTTGTGGTGGCATACAAGGCCAAGAAGGTGCGCGAGGCGCACCTCGTCGAGGTAGAGACACCATTGGCACCCGTCGCGACGCCCGCGGTGATCCCGACGTCCACTGAGGTGCCCGCGATGACGCCGGTCGTGGCACCTGTGGCGACACCTTTGGCGGTTCCCACGAACGTCGGTGTTCCCATGGAGGTTGAGCACATTGTGCCCCCTTCAGTGCCCCAGTTGGACATCGTCGCTGCCTCAACAATGATAGCAAACGAAGAGAAGCTCAGCGAGTTGGAGATATCTGCTGAAGTGAATGGGTTCTTCGCATAATCTACCTAGCTTCACCTCGTTTCGTTCATTCATGATTTCCCCTTTTTCCAATAATTGATACATTATTTCGATATGGTTGTAAGCTTTATGAGAGCAACACATTTATTTGTTTCGGCGATTGGATGACATTCATTTCATTCATTTATACCATTATTTAATAAGACATAGTTATGTTATGTTCCCAAATGTTTATGTGTTTACTTACTTAATGTCGCATTTTCCTCGCTTCATTATATTAATTAGACACTACATTTTAGAACACGTGTGGCGCCCGAATGGAGGAAACATGCCTTGCCGATAGTGGCACTACGAATACCATCTTAAGAGAAAGAAAGTACTTTGAGCCCATTACCAAACATCTAGGTAATATAATGAAGATCGCCGGCTACGGTCAGAATATTGCTGGCTCCGAAAGAGCAACTATTATACTCCCAAATGGAACAACTCTGCTCATTAATGAAGCATTGTTGTACCCGGAGTCGACTCGTACTCTCTTAAGTTTTAAAGACATCCGCGCAAATGGTTTCCACATAGAGACCGACAATGATGATAATGGTAAGGAGTATCTACTCATCACCAAGCGCGATGAAAATGGTAAACATGTTGTCGAAAGGCTTCCTTCATTAGCTACAGGGTTGTACTACACCAAGATCGTAGCACCCCCCATGTACACTACCCTTAAAACTGTTTTTAGAAGCTCTGAACTATTTTGCCTCTGACATGATAGGTTAGGCCACCCCGGTCTTAGGATGATGAGGAATATAATTAACAACTCGGATGGCCATAGTGTTAATGTAAAAAAAATCCTGAATCCTGATGATTGCGTATGCCCCGCATGCGCTACGGGGAAATTAATCATTAGGTCATCCCCCTTAAAAGTGAAGGATAAAATCCATGTGTTCTTGGAATGTATCCAGGGGGACATATGCGGTCCAATTCAGCCTCTCTCGGGGCCATTTCGGTACTTCATGGTGCTCATCGATGCTTCCTCTAAATGGTCCAATGTTTGCCTGATGTCAACAAGGAACCGTGCCTTTGCAAAATTGATCTCGCAGATCATACAAATAAGGAATAAATTTCCTGATCATCGTATTAAGTCTATTCGCATGGACAACGCTAGTGAATTTACTTCTAAGGCCTTCAATGATTATTGCATGGCAATTGGAATCAAAGTCGAGCACTCTGTGCCGCATGTCCACACACAAAATGGACTTGCAGAGGCATTGATTAAAAGAGTTAAATTCATTGCCAGACTGTTCCTTCAGGGTTGTAATTTACCAACTACATGTTGGGGTCACGCCGTGTTACACGCGACTAATCTCATCAACTTTCGACCATCGGCCTACACCATCCACTCTCCTATGCAGCTTGCGCAAGGGTCAGCACCAAAAATTTCCCACCTTCGTAGGTTCGGTTGCCAGGCATATGTACCAGTACCGCCCCCTCAATGATCAGCAATAGGTCCGCTCCGTAAGTTGGGGATATACGTTGGTTATGAGACTCCGTCCATAATCAAGTTTTTGGACCCCGCGACAGGTGACTGTCATACGGCCTGCTTTGCTGATTGCATTTTCGACGAGGATCTTTTCCCGACTTTAGGGGAAGATAATCAACCCCTCGATGATAAAAGTCGCGAAATCATGTGGCAAGCCACAAGGATACACACACATGACCCGCGCACTGCTGAGACTAATAGAGAAGTCCAAAATACAATAGATTTGCACTCGTTAGCGAATCAACTGCCTGATCATTTCAGTGACTTAAAGATTGTGAAAAAGTCTCATGCGCCTGCGCGCAATGCACCGGAAAGGGTCGAAATACCAAAGAAAAACAATGGTATACCCGCTCCCTTCCTTAGGCCTAAAAGGATGAGGAATCCGGTTCCTCAAATCCCAATTACTCGGGGACGCTCGAAGAAAAAGGACAATGGATTTATCGCGGTCTGCCCCAGAAGAGGCGAGCCAGTTGAGACCTGGCACAAGTACAGAAGTTTCAGTGCACGAAATTCCGGACTTGAATTTTCCTATATCGAAAATACCCAGCGAAGATGTGTGCGCACACATCGGAGCGGGAAAGCTAAAGGACCTTGCTCCTGGATTGGGAAATCCGATGGAGGAAGGGAATGTGCCCGATGCACCCCATGACGAAATGTCCATTAACTATTTTAATTAGGGCGAGTCAATTAATCGAGCCATGGCAAATGTCGACATTTATTTTGCCGAGAAAATTGCCTCAATCATAGATCTTGACCCCGAGCCTAACACGCTCGCTGATTGTAAGAAAAGGTCGGATTGGAAAGATTGGCAGAAGGCAATAACTGCTGAGTTAGTTTCTCTCAACAAAAGAGAGGTGTTTGGACCTGTTTGTCTAACTCCTCCCCACATACGCCTTGTTGGCCACAAGTGGGTTTTTATCCGCAAGAGGAATGAAAATAACAAGGTAGTACGGTACAAAGCAAGGCTCGTTGCTCAAGGTTTCTCTCAACGACCAGGTGTAGACTATGAGGAAACTTACTCCCCTGTCATGGATGAAATTACCTTTAGATACTTGATCTCAATGGCAGTAAACTTGGACTTGAAAATAAAACTTATGGATGTTTTCACCGCTTACCTATATGGTAACCTGGATTCGGACATATACATGAAGGTACCCAAAGGTATTCCTGTCCCGAACCAGGATAGAGCAAATATAAGTTTATACAGTGTTCAGCTTAAGAAGTCACTGTATGGACTTAAGCTGTCAGGTAGAATATGATATAATCATTTAAGCGATTTCCTTCACCAGAAGGGCTACACGAGCAATGAAGATTTCCCATGTGTTTTTATACGGAGATCACAAGATGGTTTCTGTATTATCTCGGTGTACGTGGACGATTTAAACATAATCGGTACACCTGAGAATATTGAGGAAGCGAGTTCCTACCTAATTTCGGAATTCGAGATGACTTGGGAAAAACCAAGTTCTGCCTAGGCCTGCAACTTGAGCATCCCCCTGCTGGGATTCTAGTGCACCAGTCTGCCTACACCTAGAAGGTGTTGGAAAGATTTGGTTTTGACAAAGCATATCCTTCTAAGACTCCGATGATTGGGAGATCTTTACAACAGGACAAGGACCCGTTCAGGCCTAAGGAAGAGGGGGAGGAAATTCTGGGGCCAGAATCCCCTTACTTGAGTGCAGTTGGCGCACTCATGCACCTCACAAATTATACACGGTCGGGCATTGCGTTTGCCGTCAATTTGCTTGCTAGGTACAGTTCTGAGCCTACCAAAAGACATTGGAAAGACATTAAGGACGTCTTTCGATACCTGCAAGGGACCAAAGATCTTGGCTTATTTTACCTAAGAAATCATGATCTCTCGGTTGTAGGCTATGATTATGATGGGTACCTGTCGGACCCACATACTTCCAAGTCTCAGACTAGATATGTTTTCCTTTGTGGTGGAACTGCAGTTTCCTGGAAATCGTCTAAACAAAGTCTTGCATCGACTTCGACGAACCACTCGAAAATCATAGCATTATATGAAGCATCACGAGAATGTGTGTGGCTTCGTCGGATGATCAGCCACATCCAGGTGACATGTGGACAGAACACCATCCAAACCCCCACTATTATCTATGAAGATAATGCCGCTTGTGTTTCACAAGTTCAGACGGGTTATGTGAAGAGGAATCTCACGTAGCATATCAATCCCAAGTTTTTCTACGCACATGAATTGTAAAAGATAAACGAAGTAAGAATCTTGCATACTAAGTCGTGTGAAAATATTGTTGATTTATTCACTAAGTCATTACCGGCATCGTCTTTTGAGAGATGTGTGCGTGAAATCGATACAATAAGGCTTAAAAGAGTTGCAAGTTTTAGGGGGAGAAACTTCACAAACTCATTGTTAAATCTCGATCCCACCGATCAAGTACTCAACTTAGCGGTTGAATGGATTGTACTCTTTTTCTCTTGAGTGAGTTTTTCTGATGTTTCTCACACGTGGTTTTTAACAAGGCAATTCGTGCAACTCAGCAACGTATGATATGTGCTCTTTCTCCATATTTTTTTCCACTGAGTTTTTCAGAGTTTTTGAGACATGGATATACGGTTAAGTACCCAAGGAGGAGTGTTGGGAAACCACGCCCAGTCCACATGAGGGCGTGGACGGCCGGTGCGGAAGCGCTGGCTTCGTTCGGTTTGTTTCCCTCTTTACGCAATGTGGACACTTATTCATCCCCTTTCCTTCTATATAAACATAAGATTGTCCATTATTGTACGTACAGTTGATCTCAAATTAATAAAAAAAACTCTATCCTACATCTTTGTGTTCATTCATTGTGATTCTGATTGTGTGTGCTTCACCTTCAACTATATCGTCGTTGCACACTCTTGGAACCGGCAAGCCGGCAAGGTTGTACACAACATCTTCCTCCAATTTTCCTACGTCCCGAATAAGCCCTAAACGCTTGTGTGTGTCGGGGAAAAAAATATGTGTGTGTGGGACACTAGAGACTTCTAGTTGTAGGCACGGGTAGTCGGGTACGACACGCGAGACGCGACACAGTGCAGCACAGCACTCCGGCTTTCCTGGCAACCGGCGTTGATATTTAAGGTTTGGTCCAGAAGATTCCCCCGCATATTACTCATCGTCTCTCTCCCTCTTCGGCCACCGCAACACTTCTCCCCTCCAAGCCTCCAACCTCAATTTTTACTTTTTATATCTCGAAAAAAAGGGAGCAAGAGGAAACCACCATCGACCCCCGTGGAAGGTCGTCGCCTCGGTCAAATCCGGCGGCGGCGGAGGAGGAGGCGGGGGCTGGAAGCCTGACCTGACCCGTCCGCGGCGCGCGTGCCCCGTTCCGGTGGGATCCTTCGGGCCTGCGCCCCAGGAGGACATTCTTCGCGCCGGGGGTGCTTGATTTGGATGAAAGGAGCGCGCCTTCGGCATGGGTACCCCCTCGCAGGGCTCGGCGGCCGTGGCGGCGGCCCGGGTCGACCTCTGCGCGCTCGACCTGATGCCCGTCTTCGCCAAGGAGATGATTGCCGGTGGAGTCGCCGGTGCTTTCTCCAAGACCGCCATCGCGCCGCTCGAGCGCCTCAAGATATTGCTACAGGTTCGTTTCGCTCCTCCGCCCACGTGGTAAATAGAAATTTCTTTCATAGAATCCTCGTGTGTATGCGGCTTTAGGTATGATATGTCAGCGTCAAATTGTTAGTCCAAAGGCGATTTTCGAGCCTGTGAATGTCATAAGTCATAACACGCTACTTAATATTGCGAAGGCACGCCTCACCAAAGCAGATTTCATTTCGTGTGATGCAATGAAAGGTACCTTAACACAAGTACTATATCAACCAAACTGATGCGCAAGTGTGGGCTGCGCATCAGTTCTGTTGGCACAGAACATGAATTCTGTCTGTGTCAGTGAAACCGATGAACAAAGCACACCCGGCAGTTACAGACTTGCAGATACCAGTCTGTGCTAGAGGAGCTTCTACATTCTAGACCATAAGCATTCCTAGGTCTATTAGAAAATACATGTTATTCCATTCAGCATGGTTGGAGGCTTGGAGCTATCCATCTGTCTTCTGGAGGTCTGTGTCGCTGAGATATGGGCATGAGAGTGGTTCTCAGCATTCTAAGATCTTGTCCATGCAACTTGTGGTGCCATTTGGTGAATCCTCCCATCTTTTGTTAAGAAGGCTATTGTTGGTGTGATGGGTAGTAAGTCACTTCCATAGGATTGATAATGCCTGCTTCCATTTGGCTTTTATATGCAAGATGTGGCACTAACTACCAGCTGTTTGATTAGTTTTGCATGCCTAATCTGTGTTTGGTGCTATTCTGAGAGGTTTAGATGTTCTCATTCAAGTTATAAGTTTCTAAATGGTTAGTTATGATAGCTAACATATTCTTGGTTTCTGATTCTGCTTACAGACCAGAACAAATGAGTTCAGATCTCTCGGGGTTCTCAAGTCCTTGACTAAACTGAGAAAACATGATGGCGTCTTGGGATTTTACAAGTATGTAGAAATTCAACTCATTACTTGTACAATACTGGAGTATTACAAAAGATGCATATAATATGTTTAGCTAACCATGTCGTTATTTACTTCAGGGGAAATGGTGCTAGTGTGTTAAGAATTGTTCCTTATGCTGCATTACATTATATGGCGTATGAGCGGTACAGGTGTTGGATCTTGAGTAACTGTCCCACACTTGGCACAGGACCTGTGGTAGATCTTTTAGCAGGCTCAGCATCAGGGGGGACTGCAGTCTTGTGCACTTATCCCTTGGACTTGGCTAGGACCAAGCTTGCTTTCCAGGTATTGAACGCATCTGTTGGTTGTCTTCTTTGATCCTCTCCGCAGTTTGCTTACATTTTGGCATTCTTATTAGACACTACTTCTGTGCTTGCATATTCATACTCAAATCGTAGTATTCAGTATCAGATTTGTTTGGTAAGGTAACAATTAATCAGAATTCAGACAGTCAACAAAGTTGTTTGCTAAAGAATATTATCAAGCTTTGACCACTAATATATATATGCACAATTTGATTGCTATTGTTGAAATGATGCCCATCAGATTGCTGAAAAGTACTTCTATAACTTTGTACCCCCCCCCCCCCCCCCCCCCCCCCGCGCCTTCCCGCCTCTTCCCAGACATACTTGTAGCTCACAGACAGACACACAACAAAACTCCGTTCAACCCTTTACTACACAAATTATATGACCCCTGAATATAGAAAATTTGTTCCTTGAGACAGTTTTGAGGGGTGGTTTGTCTAACATGGACGTTGGTTTGCCATGTATGTACCTTATAGTACCAAATTTTGATGTGATCACAATCAAATAAAAATCCCTCTTCCGCACAGTGTTTTAGATATCTTTCTGATGTTTCATCCTGTATGGACTTAAGTATTTGATGAAACATTAGTTCATTATGTTGAAGGAAGAATCCTCTTTGTTTGCTATAACTGATTAGGATGTTGCTGGACAGTCAGAGAATCTGGTGATATAAGTTGCACCCATTTTTAGCAAACCTGCCATCCAAACATGCCACATCCTGTAATTTAACCTACTTTTGTAGGTTTGGGAGGTCAACATTTGATTTCGTTACTCAGAGGATTGCATTTTTTGGATAAGTTTATTGCATAAAGTAGACATCCTACTATGTATTCCTGTTCAAGTTTTACATTATGCTGCTGCAAGATAGCAGCACCTATGTGTGCAAGTTCATGGAGCAGTAAACTAGTAAATCACGTTGCCACTAGAAAATGCTTCCTAAACTCTGAACTGTCCATCAGTCATCTCTTGAAATCAATTATGTTGTTTCTTTGAATGCAATTTTTTTGGGAGTCCTCGTAGTGCTGTTCCCAAGTTCTAGGTAGATTCCTTGTGTTGTTTGAATTGATAGTTTTGTTAGTTTCATTCTGTCGTGCTGAACTTGTTTTATATTGCTTACAGGTTAATAACTCAGATCAACCTAACAGTGGTTTGAAAAGGCCAAGTGCTTCACCATCATATGGAGGAATAAAAGATGTCTTCAGAGGTGTTTATTCAGAAGGTGGAGTGCGAGCCCTGTATCGTGGAGTTGGTATGGATACAACCTTGTTATACCACCAGTACTTATTTAAACACTATCTATACTTGTTGTGAACTTTATATATTCTTCTTTTGCTTTTGTATAATTTCATTACCTTTATTTAATATGTACTCGTTATACTGTTGATGCCTCAATCTGAACTATTTGCATCCAGGTCCAACACTCATGGGAATACTTCCTTATGCTGGTCTTAAATTCTACATATATGAAGGGCTGAAGGCACACGTACCTGAAAATTACAAAAATTCTGTCACATTAAAACTATCCTGTGGTGCCGCAGCTGGTTTATTTGGACAGACTTTGACATACCCATTAGATGTGGTCAGGAGACAAATGCAGGTAGTTCATTTGTTCTATATGCAACATCATACTTTTAGTTGATCGTAATAAATGTTCTTAACTATCAATATCACTTTCTTATTTGCCTCTTTTTTTAGGTTCAAAGTCATCTGCAGCACGATCAGTTTGGTGGCCCAAGAATTACAGGCACATTCCAGGGGCTTAAGATCATCAAACAAACACAAGGATGGAGACAATTATTTGCTGGTTTGAGCCTCAATTATATCAAGGTAGTCCTGGTGACAATTACACATTTAGTTTTCTACAGTACTTCAAAAGAAGCGTATTTAGTTTTAAACGTACTAAACAATCTTTGACGTTTATGTTGCTATTGCCCATTAGACTTAACTCCTTGGCAGTCTGAATATTCCACTCTGTTTTGCTGTTAGAGCCTGACTGGATTTTACTTGCAATCACAGGACATGATAGAAAGAAATAAAGAAAATCAAGTGTCTCACAATTTTGTTGAACCCCTTTTGTGCAGGAAATAGAGCTAAATCCCCCTTAGTGCAGGAAATAGAGCTAAATCCCCCATAATCCCTGTTAAATTGAAAAGAGCTGTTGAGTAGATTATTCTGGCCGATGCTCAGCAACCTTATTTGGAATGTGACATTTTTGTTGTGTTATAAATTATAAAATCCACATTAGAAGCTTAATATTTTACATTTGTAGACTTGATGTCTGATTGACATGTAGGTACATATCCATGCATTAGTCTCACAATTAGCAGCCAAGATGCTTCCCCATGGCACTTCTATAACAACAACAACAACAACAACAACAACAACAACAACAACAAAGCCTGTCAGTCCCAAACAAGTTGGGGTAGGCTAGAGGTGAAACCCAAAAGATACCCCTGTCCAAATTCTTTTGTGTTTAACTTGATAATCGGGAGGTCAACTATTGGTGGCTGATTTTGCACAGAACACCCACTATACGGGTTTGTTACACATAAGACATAACCACCAACTATTGGTGCTGATTTTGCATAGAGCACCCACTATACGGGTTTGTTGCACATAACACGACATATTGGTGTAATCCGTTGCAGCCAGGTCTAATCCTGCACTTATATACGTCGACATGATTTCCGACAAGTGTACCCTGCTTCTAAGTGCATGCATGGCAAAAAATAAAACCGGTCACGTCAGCCGACAAACTAAAGCTGTCAACAACAACAGCAACGAAGCCTTTCAATCCCAAACAAGTTGGGGTAGGCTAGAATTGAAACCTTCTAAACATTAGGTTCAGTTGAGCTGGAGTTTTTCCAGGTTAGTATTGAATACATGACTGAATTTTTTTCGTATTTTTTTTTGTAAATGTTAAATTTTAAACCAAAAATCGAAAGAGCTTACAAAAATTGCCACGCTGATGTGGCTGGTTTTCTTTGCCACACATTCACTTATAAGCGGGTCCCACTTGTCAGAAATCAGATCAATGTACCTAAACGTTGGATTAGACCTAGCTGCAATGGTTTACAGCATTATGTGGTGTTCACATATGTATATTGTGCAACAAACCTGAAGAGTAAGTGTTCTGTGCAAAATCAGCACCAATAGTTGGTGGTTTGTGCAATTCCTTCTGATAATCGGTG
This sequence comes from Bromus sterilis, assembly GCA_950022295.1. Taxonomy (NCBI): domain Eukaryota; kingdom Viridiplantae; phylum Streptophyta; class Magnoliopsida; order Poales; family Poaceae; genus Bromus; species Bromus sterilis. Next base: position 317,658,044 of record OX465597.1, on the reverse strand, counting down.
TATCCTTATACATAGAGTAAATTGCACAAACCACCACTTATTGGGGCTAGTGTTGCACAAAACACCTACTATACGGGTTTGTTGCAGAAAACACCACATATTGGTGTAATACATTGCAGCTAGGTCTAATCTAGTGTTTGGATACATTGACACAATTCCAGACAAATGGGTCGCTTATAAGTGCGGTGGCGTTTACGGTTTCTGTTTGGGCCATTTTTTGGCTGCATACCTTTAAACTGGTGGTTATTATAAGGGTCTGCGGCGGATAAGGCGTCTGCTAGAGTTGCTCTTAGGGCTGTGGGCGAGGACGGCTGGGCGGCCAGGAGGCCTTTTGTTTTTATTATGTTTATGTTTAATTATGTTTGAAGTGGACTTTGGCCGGCTGTTTTAACGTTTAATTATGTTTTACTATTAATTTGCATGTTCTAAATTTAAATATTTTGTGTGCCTATTTAGTTTTTTAAGACCATGTAGAGAAATGTGTCAGCCATGGAGGCGCACCGACCGACCCAAATCAAATACCAGACACCTCACGTTTGTTTGCATCGGCCGGTTGGAATTGCCCTTACAAGTGAAACCTATTTGTCTGAAATTATGTCAATTTGTCTAAACACTAGATTAGACCTATCTGCAATGTATTACACCAATATGTGGTGTTTTTTGCAACAAACCTGTATAGTAGGTGTTTTATGCAACACTAGCCCCAATAAATGGTGGTTTGTGCAATTCCCTCACATACATAAGCAACATCATTAGATCACACGCTTACCTTAGCTTTCCAGTTTCTGGTACTTGCCCATAAAAGGTTTTAAGCTATCAAACCCTTGCCCGTTGGAGAGTGTTCCTTCATGTTGTGAAGGAAATTTGACTGCATATAATTTTACCATGTTTCCAAAATGTTGCTTTCTGAAAATACTGATAATTTTGCAGGTGGTGCCCTCAGTGGCTATTGGTTTCACAGCATATGACACAATGAAGCATTTGCTGAAGATACCTCCAAGAGAGAGCATGAAGTCTGACCAAGGTTCTGCTTGAAGTTTGTATCCATAAGAAAGTCACATCTGCGAAGTGCCTGTCGGAGGCTTCAAGCCTCAAGTCCATGACTGTTACAGTACGTAGTAATTGTGTTGGGTACTTACCCCAGCTGACTGACATTCTTTTCGTTATATTTCAAATTCATTTTTAATTTTCACCGACATGTATACTTTAGGTGGAATGTTGTCACTGGATAAAATAGTATTTGATGATGAAACTATAGAATACTTGCATTACTTGTCTTCAGTTCCATGTGCTGCCAAAAAATGACAGTCTTTTCTTTGGGATATCTTATAGAGCTCAAAGGCATGGCAAATGTGAACTATTTGATAGCAATTTTAGTTGTTATGAGGATGGGCAAAGATGGCAATTTTTTTGGTCAAAACAAAAACTGCAACAAAATTGCCATCTTCAGTCATCCTCGTGACAAGTAAAATTGCCATGAAAATGTTCGCGTTTGCTATGCCTCGTAGCTGACGTTCGCTCTGAATTGGGATCTTTTTCTTTTGCCATGAAAATGTTCACGTTTGCTGTCCCTTGTAGCTGACATTCGCTCTGAATTGGGATCTTTTTCTTTTGTCATGAAAATGTTTACGTTTGCTATTCCTCGTAGCTGACATTCACTCTGAATTGGGATCCTTTTCTTTTACGGAAACCCATCTTTTGAGTAGTGCGAGCTTTTCATGCACCGTTGTGTGTTGAGAACGTCAGCATATGGTTCTGTATGGCACCTTTGGTTAAGCTCGTATGGTGGAAAATTTACACATGAACTGAATTAAGCTTCATGTGACGACTAGATCGATATTATCTTGTAATACTCGCACACTATGACAGTAACACACTGTAAATACTGCATATCTATTGTCCAAATGTGAGTATGTTGGGACCCGGGGTTAGCGTATGCAAGTCCTGCTACGACATAGTCATATGGAGAGCCGAGAACCGTATCCACTTGTCTAAGCAGACAAGACCAAGCACAAAACGTTTTCGGAAAGCATCGTACGTGAGGGGCATCCCATCCAGGCCGGATGATCAACTGAGATGGGTCCTCATCGTCCGCACACAAGTCTAATGATATGGGTGATGAACTCCCTATTCACAGACGAGTCGCCTCAACCATACTATCGACTATCTCATAACTCTTACATAGACTTACTCCAGCCCGATCACTTAGTCGGGGTCTAGGGCGGACTCGATCATACCACAAAGTGTGCACGAGACAGAGTCTCGAGCAATCGCATCGCGATGCCCCAAGCTGCGCACATCTAAGGGCCACTTGGTGTATAAAAGACCGCCAGCCAGATCACAACTAAGGTCTCGAAAACCTATACAAAGACATGCATGTTATAAACATACACGCAACACACATGCCTTGTATGAACAGCAGATATCATTGCAATTCTCTACAAAGTATACATTTTATTGATAACTCTTACAGAGTGCACACAGAGATCACAAGCATGTGATCCAACATTACAACAAACAAGCGGAAGCAAAGTAGGTCTGAGTACAAACAAGTTTAACAAATGACTTAGAGAAGCCTTATCTATAACAAGCCCTTCCACGAGGGACCAGTCGTCTGACTGAGACTACACTAGCTTGATCAGTCGTCGAGCTCCAGGAAGAATCCACCTTCGGGGTCAGTGGGTTCATCTAAAACATAGAATAAGCAAACGTGAGTACAAAGTCGTACTCAGCAAGACTTACGTAGGAACTATACTACTCATGCACATGTATCAAGGTAAAGGGGGTAGGGTTCAATTGCAGAAGTGCCAGCTTTGACTTGGCTAGTCCTGAACTACGAGTATCAGACTTGAGGTAAGAAGCGTACACGAGTCCACTACAATCTCCAACCAATTACACCACTATGTTGCCTTCCTCGACTTCCCCACGAGAAAGCACGCCATAGCACTCACGCTTATCTTGGCAAGTTTTATAAGTATCTGGTTCAAGTTGTCTAATAATCAAGCTAAGCTTTTCAAGCAGTCCCTTACCGCGGACGCGGATATTCGAATAGTTTTATTAACCCTGCAGGGGTGTACTACTACACACACGTGTCATCACTTACCGCCTTTTGCGTGTCACCGTTCAAGAGGTGACAGCGAGGATGCCACCACAACACTTCACCCACAACTTTGTTCTAGTCCAGAGAGTCGCCTATCTGAGGGGGATCCGTATGAAAGTCCGGCCGAGGTTCCAGTACAGCCTCAAACGATGTGTGCAGGGTCCCAAGCCGGTCTTGAAAAGCCGTTCATCCACTTCGCAGACCGTGCCACGGCCCTACCAGAACTCCGAACTACTGCGACTTCTGGGGTTCGAACGGGGTGAGGTACTAGGATGAGAGGGGTCAGTGAGCCCAATGTGTGGTTGCACTCTTCTTCTTGGATCACCACACAAGAACTCGGACTTAAGGCGGTTTTCAACAAGACAACCCACTATGTACTCCTACACAACCTCTCATCGTTCACCTTGTATTAAGGTAGATTCACCAACACATTTCCACCATCAACAACATGATCACTACCATCCCGACTTACAAAAGAGTAACCTCATTGTAACTCTAAGCATGCAATAAGCAGTAACAGTTGCAGGGGTCACATGATATCAACCAACTCCTACATTTGCTAGGATTGTGGTTTTCTTACTACTGTGACAAATGATAGGTCATGCAAAGGATTGAGTTCAACTATGCGGTAGAAACGTTATCATGGTGATCATCCTAAATAATGCATAAGCGAGGCTGAGAGGGAATTGGAATTTTATCGACATGATCAATGGGGGTTTGCTTGCCTTGCTGACGAGGTTCGATAACGGTGTCTTCAACGAAGGGGGTGGCCTCCGATTCCAGTTGCACGTCTATCGAGCAAACAAAGCAATCAAGGGGTAAATGTAATGCAATGCTCAAACACATGATCAATATTGTGGTGGTGATGTTCATGGTCACAATGTGTTGGCAATTCCATTTAAAAGAAGCCAATTGCAAATGCACCTCAAATTTGAATTCAAATTAAATGCATATGGATGTTTGCCACTCTTCACCCAATTTAAATTGGTCAAACATGAAAACAAAGTCCATATTCACATTCCTTGTATTTTTCTGATAATTTTAGACATATTATTTGTCCAATTTGGAGTTAAAATGAATTTATTATGAATTTCCAAAGATTTGCCTATTTTCTGGCTTTCTTATTTAAATTAATCATTTAATCGATTTAATGCATCAGCCTGACATAGTGCTGACGTGGGGGGGGGGGGCTGACAGGTGGGCCAGGGTGGTCAGTGGGGGGGGGGGGTTAGTTTAACCTCTCTGTTTAAATTAACCCGAGGTTAATTAGTTAACCTGGGCCCACTGTTAGTGGCCCAGGGGGGGATTAGCTTAAGGGAGGGGGGGGTTGCTAATGGCGGGCTCGCCGGAACTTCGCCGGGGTTGGTTTTTGGGCACGGGGGAGGGTACAGAGACTACTGGCAGGTGCCTCGCCGTCTCGCGCGTCTTCTGGAGCACAGGGGGGAGGGTCAAAAGGGCGCTCTATGGCGACGGCTAGCTCAACCGCGGCGGCGGCCCTTTCACTGACCTCGCCGGAATCGCACGCGAGGGCACGGGAGGAGGCAGGCGATAGGGTAGGAGGACGAGCTCCTCACCGTGAACGCGAAGAAGAACTCGGGGATGCCGGAGGGAGCTTGGTGGCGGCGCAATCGACGTTTTCTTCCTCGGCGGCCGGCGACAAGAACTTGGGCCTCGCGTCGACTCCGGTGACGATGGCCTTCAATTAGCAGGGGGAATCGACGATGGCGTCCACCGCAGAGCTTCTGGACATGGCGGTGTGCCCTGGTTCGGCCGGTGGCCACGCTGGGGCTTCGCCGTGCGCTGCTAGGGTTTCGTCTGCTGCGCTAGAACTCGCCGGAGACGACGAAGAGAGAGCTAGGAGAGAGGCAAACGGGTGTGGGGGATGTTCTGCAGCTGCGTGGCGTGCTCGTGTGCGAGGCAGAGGCCTAGAAGCCCCTGGCCATCGCGGTGGCAGCTGGCGGCTCCCTGCCCTCCACGCAGCTGTGCGTCTGCTGGAGAAGAAGACAAGGGCGCCGGGTTGGGCTGGGCCGAGGCAGTGGAGAGGTGGGCCTTCGCCTGTGACGCAAGGTAAGCTCTCCCTTTCTTTTTCTTTTTATTATTTCTGCATATAGGTTGACCTAGCTAAATAAAATAGCTAGGTATTTGTATAAATGCCCAAATTATTTTATATGGCCTCATAGTAAATAGAGCTAGCCACTTATAAAATTTGAACACTTTTAAAATTCAAATAATTTGAATCTTAATTCAAATAGGGGTTTAAATTTAAATCCATGGTCCTGTTTGAATATTTGAAAAATCTATGAGTATAGGGTTGGTCCCACATCACTTGATATGTGATCACACTCATTTATGAGACTTTTCGAAAATGCAAAAGGAATTTTTGGAGCAACTTTTTATCTGGCCATTTGAATTAAATTCATCTGGGTTTTTTTCTCTCCCATTTCAATCTCTTTTTGAAAATTTTATCATGATGCAAAGTGACTTGCTATTCTAGCACATACCTGACTTGGGGTTGTGACAGAGTATCTCCATTCTCCTTCAGTACGTGAATACTCCTTTTTTGCTGTTTCTGATCTGTTCTGTTCCTGTATGTTTGCATCGAAAGCAGTTTCATCCTTTTGAAGCAAGAAACGCCATTGACTGGGTGCACCAATCCTGCTTTCGGTAAGATGAGTCGCCGCCTTGCGCTCTGTGGGAAGAAGTAGAGACACGGTTATAAGTTGCTATTTATATAGGCAAGCAGCTCTTGTGTCACGCCACCTCTTGTTAATCAAAAAAACTGGGCGAAATCAAACTTGAGATGCATTATGAATCTGTGTTTTCGAAAATCGTCTTGCAAGCTAATTTAGCTTGCGAAACAATTTTACGTTGAGGAACAGAGGAAGTAGCTGTTAGCTAGCACACACGCACATAATACGACAAATCTATCTTTCACATCGGGAGGCGGCATAGCCTATTATGTTGTCGATGATTTCTTTGGTTCAGAATGTTTGTGCGACAAGTGCGTTGGCGATTGAGCAATTGGAGGTGCATGAGTCTATCGTGTTGATGGTGCCTCTGGTTGATGATGTTGAGGCAGTCAGTATATTGGCGCCTGATCTGTTGGAGCTTTGTCAATCGACCGTCCATGTGAACCATGGAGGATCCGATGTTGCGGCCACCCACTCACACGCGACCATTAGGAAGTTGACGACTGATCTTTTGGTGCCCTATCAGTCGCTCCCCCATGTGGATTATGGAGGATTCGACGTTGCGATCACCCACTCGCACGTGACTGCTAGTCAGTTATTCGCGCGTGACAAGGTTAATGAGATTGCGATCACCCGGTAGTTATTCGCGCGTGACAAGGTTAATAAGAGTTAGAGATTCACACCTTGCTAGCTTGTTTGGAGAGGGTTAGCCTTGGATGTGGCAAGAACATTGTGAAGGAGGTTCTCAGGGGCAAAAGTAAGAAGAGTACGCTACAGGAAAGGCATCTGCAACTGCTTGATGATTGACCATCAATCTTTTGGGGTGTTCTTACGGCCTAGCATGTGTTCGTGGATTTGGGGGTGCTAGCGGATCGAGGTATTTTTGTTGGGATTTTTTTTGTATTGTAGCACTGTGAGGGTTGATGATCATTGCGTGTTGGATGTGGTTGTCGGATTGACCATGTATTTATGGGGTTGCATGCTCTGTAAATAGTCCACATGTAGCTGATTTGTATCGGGGCTTTGTTAATTAACTCGGTAATTTTCTTTTTCCTAATTAATCGATGAGTCAATTTTTTTTTGCTTTCGTTTTTGAAAAATAAATAAAACAAATCTACCACCCCTCCGTTTCTAAATATAAGATCTTTTAGAGTTTTCAATTCAAACTACTATATACGGATGCATATAGATATATTTTAGAGTTATATTCGGTTTTTTACTTCATATGTAATTTATATTAACATTTTTAAAAATAATTCATACTTCTTCCGTTTTAAATTAGTTGGTATACAAATGGGAGTCAACTAATTTGGAATAGAGGAAGTATTTAGAAAACGAATCGAGTAGAAGGAAAGCCCCTCTCGCCATGGTAAAGGAAAACAGATTTAAAAAAGGAGCGGTTTCTACCTTATTTACTGTACAGTGTACCTCGAATCCTCTCGATGGCAATGAATGCGGCACGGCCCCTTTTACCCGCCAAGGAGATCGCCGCCCGCGAGCACCTCGACGCAAGTCAACCCCTTTTCCGGCAACGCGAGTCCGCTTCCGCTCCGTTGTCGCCGTCCGGGTCGTTTCGGGCCGCCCGGGGACAGCACCCGGAGGCCGACCGTGGCCCGACTGACTGACTGACACCACACCACGTACGTTCGTACGCGCCCACGAACGCATGATGGATGATCCCCGGCCGTTGTGGCCCGAGCGTGGCGACGTGGGCGGGCGTATCGGCGAGGGGGATTCGGCTTGTCCTCTTCCCGGCGCCGGATATCGCCTCCGCCTCCGTGCAAAAGCGACGGCGGGCGTCCATCGGCATCCATCGGGTGCGCGCGCTGCCCCGCGTTCGGGAGATGGCGACCCACCGTGCCGCTCTCGGAATGTCCACGGATCGGGAAAGCCACCCGAAAGCGACCCCCTCTCGCTCTCGGCGCCTTGTTTCTGGCCGTGCCGGCCGGCGAGCCGGACGGAGTTGGCACGGATTAGGCGAGCCAGAGATTCTGATGCATGCAGATGCAGGTCTGGTTTGGATCAGTGAGTGAGCAGTTAGGTTTTTCTTTCAGGAGAGTGAGTGAATTCTGAATTGAATTGAGCGGTTAGGTTCGGTACTGTTCGATTCGTCCATCACTCCATCACTGATCACTTCGTGTCTGCCCCCGGCCGAGCTGAGGGCTGAGGCTGATAAGACTAGACGCGGTGGGACTGCGAGTCTCTGCAATTAAGGCCGTGCTCCTTTTCTGAAAGTTCCTCCTGCGAGCTGTCGATCGTTGGTGGAGCAAATCAAATGTGTACGTAAAATGTTCCAGTATTCATTCAGTCAGATTATAACGATGTGAATCTCAGGGCACAATTCGGACGGTGATCGATGCTGGCAGTGCCAGGCAATCCTCCTGTTGGGCAAAAGGTCTCACCGTTGCACGAGAGGGACCGTGTGCCATCCCTACCCCAGCTGCGTTGCATGGTGTACGTGTACTACGTGCGCATGTGACTCAACTAGCTAGTCCAAGATGCCTTTCGCAATTTCGCTCGGAAAGTTACACTCAAAACCAGCCACTTCGCTCGAGCCAGAAAAAGAAACCCCGTTGCAACTCTTTCGGTATCTACTCCACTGACACCGTCGGGTCCGTTCCATATCGCCCGGCCGGCCGGCCCCTTCGCATTGCACTTGCACGAGTGGTTTGATCCATCGAGTACCATAGCCCATAGCCTCTTACTTACTTTGTTGCCACGTTTCCTCATGTACGACCGGCGGAGGATCGTCTCTGCACTGCACACTGCACACTGCACAGTAGTGTCCAGGTGATAGGCAATTAAGCACCATGGGTCTAGCCTAGGAAAGAACGTCGAGGGACGAACGAATCACACGTGAACGGCACTGTGCATCTTCTTGAACGGACGGCATCTTTCTTCATATATATATGTTCGCTGGAAGAGAAAATGTAAGTGTCCGTATTTTCCATTCAGAAATCACTCTTGCACTCTGCATTTTTGCTTTGTTTTTGGTTTTGGTCTGGACATGCTGTATATAGGAATAGCTATCAGCATTCATTTCCGTAGCTTGGCTTACAAGTGCAGCAAAGAGCTACGATCGTACGTACTTGGCTCCTGCACATGGAGCGGTTTCTACGTACTGCCACTTACGAGTAGCGGACATTTGTCTTGCCATGAATACGTACCGGATATACCTGCCTAGTCTCGTACAGAGATCATCGTCCGCCGCTAGGTCGATGCTGCCTCACACTGCGCGTACTGGACGTACGTACGCACACGCCGGCATTTCGCTTCCGGCTCACGCAAGGAAAACATAGGCCTTAAACTAGCAAACTGTCAAATGAAATTAAGCATGGTAATAATCTACTCCCTCCGTAGTGATCTAAAAGATCTTATATTAATTTACAAAGGAAGTATTATTTAGGATGTTGTTGAAGAGACCGTTCAAAATTATGAAGTAAGGGCAACTCTAATGCGCGGGTGCAAACGAACACACGTTTTTGTTTGTTTTTACCGACCACACGGATAGCCACTCCATCCGTAGTGATTTAAAAGATCTTATATTAATTTACAAAGGGAGTATTATTTAAGATATTGTTAGAGAGACCGTTCAAAATGATGAAGTAAGGGCAACTCTAATGCGCGGGTGCAAACGAACACACGTTTTTGTTTGTTTTTACCGACCACACGGATAGCCACTCCCTCCGTAGTGATTTAAAAGATCTTATATTAATTTACAAAGGGAGTATTATTTAAGATATTGTTAGAGAGACCGTTCAAAATGATGAAGTAAGGGCAACTCTAATGCGCGGGTGCAAACGAACACACGTTTTTGTTTGTTTTTACCGACCACACGGATAGCCACTCCCTCCGTAGTGATTTAAAAGATCTTATATTAATTTACAAAGGGAGTATTATTTAAGATATTGTTAGAGAGACCGTTCAAAAATGATGAAGTAAGGGCAACTCTAATGCGCGGGTGCAAACGAACACACGTTTTTGTTTGTTTTTACCGACCACACGGATAGCCCTGTATGCGTGTATTTCCAATGCAAGATGATTGCCCAACGAGACCGACACATTTCGCATATAGGTATAAAAAAATAGGATCAAAGCAAAAGATAATAATTAAACGCGTGGTGGCCATGGCGGGGATGGCTGGGTAGCCGAAGCCCAAGCCCGACGCCTCATAGTAGTTATTCGCCTTGCCAAACCAATTTTTCATTGTGATCGACGGCGGCAACGCTTTAGACGTCGTCTTGGGTTTTCCATCGCGGAGCAGGCATTGGGGTGGTAGAATAGTGGATAGGCACAAGTGTGGCCATGTGGTTATCATTTAAAAGCCATGTGGTTGTCATTTAAAAAGACGTTATTTAGAGGTTGACATATGGGATCGGCGCAAATTCGAGGAGACCGTAAACGAACGTGGACGGATGAGCGCCGCGTTTGCTCGGTGTCCGGGCCGATGCAAACCGGCGCAAAATTGCGTTGAGTTTCCGCTAACTGGGACACTGAGCAGACATGAGGACACATATAAATATGTTTGCATCCGTGCATTGACCATGTTTTTAAAGCACTACTAAGTAAACAAATAAAAACGAATCAAATGCATCGACGCGTTAAAATTGCCCTCGCAAGAGAGAAAAAACAAAGAGACAAGGAGGCTTGCCACCAAGCGAACCGTGCGCAATGAGAATGGCATGCATCATGACGTGAAGCAGACTAGCAGCAGCAGGGAGCAGTGGTTGCGGGGTCACATCGCCCCGAGGCAAGTACGTACGTAGTAGAGATACATGCACGTACTACGTACCGGTGTGTCACTGTGGGAGTGTGTACATGCGACCATAGCAGTGTAATACATGAATGAATGACACCGATTTTCTGGAGGAACTTATCTCTCTCTTGAAACAAGTTCTCTTCCACTACACCAAAATTGCTGGTTGCCTACGGCAAAAACTATGCCTACGGTCACGAAGGCAAATGCCATCGTGACCGTAGGCATAGCTTCGGCCGTAGGCAACCAGGGCCTCAGCCGTCGGCATATATGCCACGTGGCACATAAGCTACAGATCGGCTAACGGCGTTGGAGCTATGCCGACGGCTTTATCGTCGGCAACATTTTTATTATTATTTTAATTAAATGTTTTTCCAATATTCAATTTTAGTTATCTAAATTTAAAACATATGCAAATTATATATCAATTTGGAGTAGAATTTTTCATAGATTATGAATATTCACTTTGTTTCTATTTTTGGATATGTTAACAATGCGACATAATGTACTTTTGCAAATAGGTCCTTATAGTTTATGAAAATCACAAGTAATTCATACCTGCATGGATTTTGACAAATTTTATATGTTTAAGGATCAGAATCTTGCAAGTATTCTGTTGGCATACTATATTTTCAGATTTACATAGACTAAAATAATAGAACAAGTAGTTAGTGTTTACGTCAAAACGGGGGAGGGGGGCATGTACGGTGATAGCTAGGGGTGGAATCTTGCAAAACTCTTGGTGGATCTCTGATTAAGTGAGTACTTTTGTACCTAGAAATGATTTTTTGAAAAAATAAAGAGCAAACTATCAAGCACTTGTAGTTCAAATTTCATCCCGTTCCAACTGAATCAGCGGCAATTTGTCTTTTTCAGGAGAGGTGTATAAGAAACATTTTAGATGGAAAGTTTGGTCAATTGTTAATAAAATATGGTCTAGTATATTAAAAAAAATGGATTGGATCAAATTTACACCAAATATTTGGTAGATCCTTCACAAAACAACCCTACTTTAGACACTCGGAAAATGAAAAATAAATTTTCGTGCAATGGAAATGAATACTTCCTTTGGAAAACTTGTTGGCCATTCAAATATACACACATATGAAAAATATGGGATCATTTGGGAAAACTATCCTTTGAAACTAGGACTCACATCAATCATTTGGTTTGAAAGCCATGAACCTTCATACTCGATAGAACATTTTGAGAAGACTTTTTTTAAGATATTTGCATTATTCCAAGTTTCTCGTTTTGTATGGTTACTATGACATAAATTAGGATGCAACGCGAAGGTTTTTCATTTTTTTTGGAATTGTTCTTGTCGATTTCAAAATGCGGTCAAAATGGGGGGAGGGGGGCATGTCCAGTGATAGTTAGGGGTGGAATCTTGGAAAACTCTTGGTGTATCTCTGATGAAATGACTACTTGTATACCTAGAAATGATTTTTTGAAAAAAATAAAGAGCAAACTATCAAGCACTTGTAGTTCAAATTTCACCCCGTTCCATCTGAATCGGGGGCAATTTGTATTTTGCAGGAGAGGTGTATAAGAAACATTTTAGATGGAAAGTTTGGTCAATTGTTAATAAAATATGGTCTAGTATATTACAAAAATGTATTGGTTCAAATTTACACCAAATATTTGGTAGATCCTTCGCAAAACAACCCTACTTTCGACACTCGAAAAATAAAAAATGGATTTTTCGTGCAACGGAAATGAAAATTTCCTTTGGAAAACTTGTTGGCCATTCAAATATACACACATATGCAAAATATGGATCATTTGGTAAAACTATCATTTGAAACTAGCACTAACATCGGTCATTTGGTTTGGAAGCCATGAACCTTCATACTCGATAGCCCATTTTGAGAAGACTTTTTTAAAGATATTTGCATCATTCCAAGTTTGTCGTTTTGTATGGTTACTAGGACATAAATTAGGATGCAACGCGAAGGTTTATCATTTTTTTAGTTTTTTTTGGAATTGTTCTTGTCGATTTTAAAATGCGGTCAAAACGTGGGGAGGGGGGCATGTCCGGTGATTGTTAGGGGTGGAATCTTGCAAAAATCTTGGTGTATCTTTGAGGAAATGACTACTTGTATACATAGAAATTATTTTTTGAAAAAATAAAGAGCAAACTATCAAACACTTGTAGTTCAAATTTCACCCCGTTTGGTACGTCCCAAACGTATCTATAATTTCTTCTTGCTCCATGCATGTTTTGTGTGATATTGTTATGATCTAGATACACTTTCATACACTTTTGATCATATTTGGACTAACTTATTAACTCAGTGCACCACAGTGCCAGTTCCTGTTTTCTGCTGTTTTTCTATTTCAGGTTTCCCCCATATTAAAAGTGCTCCAAAAATTCGGGAAAAATCAGATAAAAAATCAGCGTACGGGAACCTTCCGGAATCACCTGGGAGGGGCCAGAGGGCCACCACCAAGGTCCCAGGAGGCCACCTCGCGCGGCCTAGGGTCTGGCCGCGCCAGGGGGGCTCCTAGACCCCTAGTGGCCCCCTGGCTACCCCCTTCGCCTATTTGATCTCCGTGACGCGAAACCCCCGAAGACAGAACCCTTTTTCGCGATCTCGCCTCTTTTCCGCTGCCGCCGCGCTTCCAAGATCGGGAGCGCCAACAGACTTCTTCCCGACACCCTGTCGGACGGAGGATCGACCTCCGGGAGCTCCCCTCCACCATGGACGCTTCCCGGATGTGTCGTGAGTAGTTTCCCTTGGACCATGGGTCCGTGATCAGTAGCTATGTGATGTTCTCCTCCCCTCCTTGTTCTTCATGGTTTAGTCTTGGTGAGCTGCCCTACATGATCGAGGCACATATGTAATTTTCTGCTGTTGCTATGCTGAGTTTGCTGGGATCTGATGGATTATGAGATTATGTTCAGATTGTGATAGAATAATATATTTGGTTCTTATCTTTTATATTTTTGTTCCTAAGTAATTCTTGCATGTTCTTCGTTGTTGTTTATTGCTTTGGCCAAGTAGTAGGTAGTAACTCTAAGAGGGAACGTTATGCTCGATTGTGGGTTCATGCCCCCCGATGAAACACTTGAGTGACAGACACATGAGTCTAGGGGATGTGTTGTTGCCACAAGGGGGAAAACAACAGTGCTTGTAACCGCAGTTGCAAGGATTGTTTACTTTACGCAAAGTGCTTTTTAATGCAGTTGTCTGTTGCTTTGAGTTTACACTTTGGGTGGGGCTCGCAACTTAATACCAGCGAGATGTTCTGGATAGATATCTCAAGGTGGATGATTAGTAGTAGATGCAGTTGGATTTCGGTCTACTTATTTTGGCGTACCGCCCATGCTTTTGAGCCTTGTCCTTTCTTTGTAGCATAGTTAGTATTGTGGTGCGTTTTTAATCCTGTCAATTGCCCAGCTGTAATTTGTTTACCTCACATAGCAGTTTTGTCGTCTTTTGGGAGAGAGACATCACTAGTGAATATCACGGGACCCCGGTCCACATTCTCATAATTGTTTACACGCTTTGTTATTTTTCTGCTTTTACTTTCCAGTTGTTATCACCATTATCATTATCCCTTGCGTTTGATCCTTTGTGAACAACAAGGACGGAGAGATTGACAACCTCTCTATACTCGTTGGGAAGAAAAGTTACTTGTGTTGTGTGCAGGTCCACGTCAGTTGTGCTGCTGACACCTACTTATCATCTCTGGAGTCCTAATGGAGACAAACCTTTGTATCTTCACCGAGGGAAATTTGCTGCTACACTATATCTCACCTTCCTCTTGGGGTAACCAAAGAGGAGAGATATCAAGAAAATATCTGGCGCCGTTGCCGGGGACTCCATGTGCTAAGATAGGGGAGTTGCTCACTATCTTTTACCTTTGCTTTTTAGTCTTGTTAGTTTACTTTCTAGTTTTTACCTTTGCTTATGTTTCTTTATGGAAAAAAATGAGAGAGCTTTATGAGCACTACCTTGAATTAGGACATGAAGTGTTTGAAGAGAAAATCAAAAAGTCTATGGAGCTTTATTATTTGCATAACACTCATGTTAGTAGCAATGTCATTAGTATGTATTCTTTGAATAATTTTGATGCTAATGATATGCAAAGTTATAAGCTTGGGGATGCAACGTTTGATGAGGATGATCTTTTTAGCCCCCCAAGTTTTGATGAGGATATTTATTTTGATGATACTTTGCCTCCTATCTATGATGATTATTGTGATGACACTTATGCTATAAAGAATAAATTTCTACAAGTGTATCATGATAAGAATGATTCATGCGATAGCTATTTCTTTTTGACTTTGCTCCCACTACTATTGATGATTTTGCTTATGAGGGGATTAATAATTTTTCTATGCTTGTGGATCATGATAAGAAATTTTTATGTGATACTTATATTGTTGAGTTTATTCATGATTCCACTGAAAATTACTATGAGAAAGGGGGACATGGCTTCACATATCTCAATGATATTAAACTCCCTCTCTTCATGTTGAAAGTTTTGAAGTTGTTCTTGTTCCACCTTCCTATGCATGTCACTTTGTGCTTCTTTGATTTATTTTCTTACAAGATTCCTAGGCATAGGAAGTGGGTTAGGAATAAATGTGTTTCATATTTGCTTCTTGATTATCTATTTTGCTTCAAAATTCTTATTCTTGTGAGAGCATCTTCTACAATCTTCATGCCTAGCTTAAAGGCGTAAAAGAAAGCGCTTGTTGAGAGGCAACCCAAAATGTTTTTACTTCTGTTTTTAGTGGTCTTGATGATTTTTACTACTGTATCAATATCATTTTATCTTTATTTTCAAGCTTTGTGCCAAGTTATATCCTCTTATGATAAGGGAAGCAAAAGTTGTGACATGCTGTCCAGAAAACAGATTCTGTCTGCTTGACGGAAAAAATCGGCACAAATCACCAATTCATCTTTTTGATCTGGTTTTTTTACACAGCGTGCTCTATACAGTTTTGAAACTTCCGTATGTTCTGAGTTTTTTGATTTGAGTTGCAGAAGTGCCTCGAAAAATTTCACTACTACCTGCTGTTCGTTTTTTCACAGATTCTGCCACGTTTTGCCTTTCTTTACTTTTGCAAACCTTAAGCTTGCTTTTTCTTTGCAAAAACTTTTTGGAAATCTTGAGAAACAGTATATATTCAAGAATATCTTTATATTCAGTGGGGAAAAATATTTTATTAAGGGTACTAACCTCTCTAATCAGCTTATGATGAGTTATGTATGAAGGGAGTTTTCAAGTGTGCGAGGAAAGATGATGAAAGAAGATCCGGGAGTGTCAAACGCTCAAGCTTGGGGATGCCTCACGCACCCCCAATAAATATTCCAAGAGAATAAAGTGTCTAAGCTTGGGGATGCACCCGTGCATCCCCTTCTCCATCAACAATGATCAGTTCGTCCTTCGTCTCACTATATTTTTATCACTTCATGCGTTATGTGCTATGCTTGGAGCGTCTCACTCTTAGGTTTACTTTTTAGTTTTCTTCAGCTTTGCTTCCTGTTCATAACAAGTTAGACCCCAGCTTACTTTGTGTGGGAGAGAAACACGCTCCACTCCAATCTAGAATACATCATAGGATTTTTCATGCCTATCTTTTTACTGTTGTGGGTTCTTTATTTGTTCGTAGCTACTGTCATGTTTAGTTTTAGTTTTAGTTTGTCTTTAGCAAGAGCCTTGGCTTTTATTTAGTTTGTTGCTGGAACTCTCTTTAGTTTTCATGTTTATCTTGTTAAGAGAGTTGGTTGTTGCACTGAGTTGTGTCTTGTCTTGAAAGTAGGTAATTGAGGTTGCTATTTAATATTAGTAGTAACTTGCAATAGTTTTGAGGTATTGTTGTGAGTAATGTTTGAACTTTTGGTGTCAAGAGCTCTAGCCTATTAGTGATTGGTGCCGTATTTTGGGCAATCCGTGTATATTTTAAAAAACCTACGAAACTAGTTGAGAACTCTAGCTACTAGATGGATCACTAATCTTTTGAGGGATCGGATATTAGAGTACAGTCACATATCATGAGTCGAGGATGCGCACGGATAACCAAACCCCCATACAGTCCTCCTCGGGGTACTTGTCTCTTTGTGAACCTCCTCATTAGATTGAGAGTTACCAATAATAAGTACATGAGTTCTTCGGACTAATGTAAGTATTGAAAGTTGACACTTCCACCTCCTCATATTTGCTAGCCTCTTCCGTACCGTGCATTGCCCTCTTCTCACTCCGAGAGTTGGCGTCCACCTTCGCCGGTACATCCAAACCCTTGGCATGATACGCTCTGTCGTCGTAAACGTCCCTATATCTTTCCTCAAAACAGCCACCATACCTACCTATCAAGGCATTTCCATAGCCTTTCCGAGATATATTTCCATGCTACTTCCACCTCTTCATGACTTGATCTTCATGTCATACATGTTCCTGCTACACTGGCAGAGGCATACATTGCATACATCATGATAGCTACATCTTCTTTATGTTTGAGTACCTTGTAAAGTGTGAAAGATCTTCTATACCTTCTTGTAAAATAGAGTGTTGCCCTTAAGTGAGGAAAAGATCCCAAAGTGGAAAAATAAAAGATCCCAAAGAGGACAAATGAGAGTTAAATAGAAAGAGCCATTGAGGCCACCAAAAAATACAAAAAATAGAAAAAAGAGAATAAAAAGAAATAAAAAGAGAGAAAGGGGTAATAGTACTATCCTTTTGAAAGATCCACACTAGTACTCCCTCTTATCCTTGTACTCCATAGAGATGATCATTTATGCATATAGATATGTGGGGACCTTCACACTATAGAACTAGGCCTGCATATTCCAAGGATGAGCCTCCACAAACGAGCTCTTGGTCTTCATGAGCGAGCAAGTTGGATGCACCCCCACTAGTTCCATTGGAGAGCTTTTCTTAGCGCATATGTGCATCCGTTGCATGGCAATCCCTACTCCTCACATCATATCTATAATTTGACCTTCTCGCCTATGATTGTCCTCATTGATGTGAGCCTTTCTCACCCTTTTTGTCTTCCTCCTCCACCATATTTCTCTCTTTGCCATCCTAAGTGTCAACTTTCGTGCTTACGCTCATCCATTGCATGAGTGTTCAAAATATCGAAAAAGGAGTGGATCAAATTGAGTTGTACCTGGCTAGTGGTCTGGGGACGAGTCAAGATAAGATTCCAAAGAAGCCTAAGTGTGAAACTTTAGTAGATTGAGTTCTCAACAATTTTTTTCTCGTATTCCCATCTCCCACTTCTTGCACGCAAACACCATTTGGAGACATTCGAGTCACGGACAGCGAGAGCTCTTGCACCTAATGTTCTTATGTTGCTTGTTCAATGCCAATATAGACTCTTGCATGTTATAACTTGAATTGAATCACATACCTTGATTGCTTTACTTTTCAAAGTTCTTATATGGTTGCTAGCATGTCACCACAGAAATTATGCTTGTTATCATTTACCTACTCGAGGACGAGCAGGAATTAAGCTTGGGGATGTTGATACGTCCCAAACGTATCTATAATTTTTGCTTGCTCCATGCATGTTTTGTGTGATATTGCTATGATCTAGATACACTTTCATGCACTTTTGATATTATTTGGACTAACTTATTAACTCAGTGCACCACAATGCAAGTTCCTGTTTTCTTCTGTTTTTATATTTCAGGTTTCCCCCATATTAAAAGTGCTCCAAAAATTCGGGAAAATCAGATAAAAAATCAGGGTACGGGAACCTTCCGGAATCACCTGGGTGGGGCCAGAGGGCCACCACCAGGGACCCAGGCGGCCACCTGGCGCGGCCTAGGGTTTGGCCGCGCGAGGGGGCGCCTGGACTCCTGGTGGCCCCCCTGGCTGCCCCCCTTCGCCTATTTATTTTCCGTGATGTGAAACCCCCGAAGACAGAACCCTTTTTCGCGATCTCGCCTCTGTTCCGCTGCCGCCGCGCTTCCAAGATCGGGAGCGCCAGCAGACTTCTTCCCGGCACCCTGCTGGAGAGAGGATCGATGGTACGTCCAAAATGCATCACTATTTTATATCGTAATTCATCCTTATTCATTGATATATTTCACATTACGAAGATGTTCTTATGTTGTTTTGGCCTATTTTACACAGTTTGCAACTTTCCGGTGCCGAAGCAGCAGACGCAGGATTCAACGGTAAAAAGTTGACGCTGAGTTGCTGAAGAAGAATACCTCCAAATTACCTGAAAATCGACGGGGGGTATTTTCCAGAAGATTAACGAAGACTCTCCGAAGAGGGTCCAGAGGGGGGCCACAGGAGCCCCAGGAGGCCACCTGGCGCGGACCCACCCCTGGTCGCGCCGGGAGGGCGCCTGGAGCCCTGGGGCCACTCCTGGCTCCCCCCTCTGGCCTATATACTCCTCGTTACGCGAAAACCTAAAGAAGAGAAGCTTTCACGGAGTTCCGCCGACGCTCCATGGAGGAAACCTACAAAGAAGAAAAGGGCTCTCCGGTGGGGCAGATTCCGCCGAGGAGATCACCTCCCAGAAGGGGAGATCATCGCCATCGTCATCACCATCGTCACGGGCATCATCGAGATCATCATGAACATCATCCCCAACATCATCACCATCTCCACCACCATCCAATCTCACCTCACAAGTTTATCTTGTGTTGTAATCCGTACTATCTATCCTCTCTACTCTACCGGTGTTGATTACTACTTTGTGGTGAATGCTATTGAGTTTTGTTGGAGAAATATCATTATGTCAAAATTGTTCATCATATATTTATCACCTCTGATCATGATCTCTTTTATTTCTTGTGAGTAGTTACTTTAGTTCTTGAGGACATGGGAGAAGTCTAGTTGTTAGTAGTCATATGATGTTGAAGTAATTTGTGTTGTTTGATATTTAAGTTGTGTTGTTATTTTCCTAGTGGTGTTGTGTGAGTCGAACACTCAACACTTCGCCTTCTTAAGGACCTAGGGGAATACATTGTGTATTAAGAATGCTTACAGTGGGTGATACGTCCCAAACGTATCTATAATTTCTGCTTGCTCTATGCATGTTTTGTGTGACTTTGCCATGTTTTGCTTGAACTTTCATACACTTTTGAGCATATTTGGACTAATCTATTAACCCAGTGCACCCAGCTGCCAGTTGCTGTTTTCTGCTATTTTTGTATTTCAGGTTTTCCGGCCATTAAAAGTGCTCCAAAAATTCCGGAAAAATTATATAAAAAATCAGCGACCCGGAAGCTTCCGGAATCACCAAGGCAGCGGAGGGGGGCCACCACAGGGACTCCAGAAGGGTCCCTGGCGCGGCCCCACACTATGCCGCGCCAGGGGGCCTCCTGGCTGCCCTGTGGGTCCCCTCGACACCCCCTCCGCCTATATTTAGCCCTCGGGGTGGAAACCCCTAATATCGATCTCTTTTCCGCGAACTCGCCTCTGTACCGTCGCCGCCGCCGTTTCAAGATCGGGGCTGCCTGGAGAAGCTGCCCCGACACCCTGCCGGGAGGAGGAACCCCCCTCCGGGAGACCATCCATAGCCATGGACGCCTCCCGTATGTGCCGTGGGTAGTCCCCCTTGGACCATGGGTCCGTGACCAGTAGCTATGTGATGTACTTCTCTCCTCTTTGTGCTTCCACTTTTGAGACCTCGTGATCCGCCTCACATGATCGAGGCACTATTGTAATTTCTATTGTTGCTATGCTGAGTTTGCTGGGATCTGATGGATTATGAGATTATGTTCAGATTGTGATGAGTAATATATTTGGTTCTTCTCTTTTATATTTTGTTCTTGAGTAAATTCTTGCATGTTCTCCGTTGCAGTATTTTGCTTTGGCCAAGTAGTTTGCTTGCAACTCCAAGAGGGAGCATTATGCTTGATTGTGGGTTCAACCCCCTGATGTCTAGCTTGAGTGACAGAAACATGAGACTAGGGGATGTGCTGTTGCCAGCAGGGATAAAACAACGGTGCTTGTACCCGCGGGTGCAAGGATTGTTTGCTTTACGCAAAGTTCTTTTAATGCAGTTGTCTGTTGCTTTGAGTTTACACTTTGCGTGGGATTCGCAACTTAATACCAGCGAGATGTTCTGGATAGATATCTCAAGGTAGATGATTCGTAGTAGATGCAGTTGGATTTCGGTCTACTTACCTTGGCGTACTGCCCATTGCTTTTGAGCCCTTCCTTTCTTTGCAGCATAGTTAGCATTGCGGTGCCTTCATAATTCTGTCAATTTCCCAGCTGTGATTTGTTTACCTCGCTAGCAATTTTATCGTCTTTTGGGAGAGAGACATCACTAGTGAAAATCACGGGACCCCGGTCCATCTTCACATTATTGTTTACACCCTTAGTTTACTTTCGGTCTTTACTTTTAGTTGCCACTATTATTATCTCTTGCGTTGATCCTTTGTAAACAACAAGGCCGGAGGAATTGACAACTCCTCTGTACTCGTTGGGAGCAAAGTTATTTGTTTCTGTGTGCACGTCATGTCTACTCCCTAGCCAGAAGCCAATTTCTGGCGCTGTTGGCACCTTCTTGTATTTCTGCGATTCCTACTGGAGACAAACCTTGGTATCTTCACCGAGGGAAATTTGCTGCTACGCTACATCTCACCTTCCACTTGGGGTAACCAACGAGGAGTGAGAAAACTATCCTCACTGTATCAAGCTAAATTCAGGCGCCGTTGCTGGGGACTCCAGTCTACAAGACATGGGAGTTGCACACTATCTTTTATCTTTGCTTTTTAGTCTTGTTAGTTTACCTTTCAGCTTTTACTTTTGTGTCCCTTATCAAAAATACCAAAAATACCTGCTGCTACTATGGGTTCCAATGAAAACACCAAGTTGTGTGACTTCACTAGTCACAACAACAGTGACTTTATCTGCACTCCTATTGCTCCACCTGCCACTTCAGCACCTTCTTATGAAATTAAACCTGCTCTGCTTAATCTTGTTATGAAAGATCAATTATCAGGTGCTGGAGAGGACGATGCCTTGCACTTAAACAATTTTATCGAGCTCTGTGATATGAAAAAGTACAAGGAAGTGGATGGAGACATCGTCAAGCTGAAGCTTTTTCCTTTCTCTTTGAGAGGAAGATCCAAGGAGTGCATGCAATCCTTACCCAAGAACAGTATCGATTCTTGGAGTAAATGCAAAGATTCTTTTATAGGGAAGTACTACCCCCCTGCTAAAATTATTCAATTGAGGAGTAACATTATGAATTTCAGGCAATTGGATAATGAACACGTTGCCCAGGCATGGGAACGTATGAAGATGCTTGTCAAGAACTGCCCCACACATGGACTGACTACCTGGATGGTTATCCAGAATTTTTATGCAGGCTTGAACTTTACCTCGCGAAACCTGTTAGATTCGGCCGCGGGAGGAACTTTTATGTCAACCACACTTGGTGCTGCCACAAAGCTACTTGATGAGATGATGTTGAACTACTCTCAGTGGCACACCGAAAGATCTCCAACTGGTAAGAAGGTAAATTCTGTCGAGGAGATCTCCTCTCTAAATGAAAAGGTTGACCTTATCGTGTCTCTACTTACCAAGCAAGCTCCTATTGATCCTCAGGATGTTCCTTTAAATTCCTTGGTTGCTCAAGAACAAGCAGATGCGAACTTTATCTCTAGAAACAACTTCAACAATAATGCTTATAGGAGTAATTTTGGTAGCAACAATCCTAGGCCTTTCCCATCCAACCACTATGGGAACAACAACACTTATCCAAGCACCAACAACTCCACTTTTGAACTAGAGACCTTGCTCAAAGACTTTATCACTATCCAAAAAGCCTTCAACAAGAGTGTGGAAGAGAAATTAGATAAATTAGATATCCTCTCTTCGAAGGTAGAAAATTTAGCTCATGAAGTAGAATTGCTTAAAATTAGAACTTCTCCCCTTGAGGAGAGGAATGTCACTCCTATGAATGCTATCCAATTGCAAATTAATGAAAACATTAGGATGATGGCTAAACTCAAAGAGAGATGGGCTAGAGAAAAGGAGGAAGAAGATAGAATTAATAGCCTTCCTACCTACCACACAGTAGCCACTATCCAAGTAGTTGAGGATGTCCAAACAGTTAGCACCCATCACACCCCTAGTCCCACTGGACCTATCAATGGTGATGCTACCACCTCAACCATAGATGAAGAAACCTCTATGAACATAGAGGCTTTCAAACAAGTGAGCCTAAATGATATCACTACCTCCTTTATAGATAGTAGTGACCTAGACTTTCACAACTGCACTTTACCTGAAGTTATTGGTTTCCTACACAAGATGTCTAGAGACCCCCACACTAGCACACTTAATCTTGCCTTCACAGAGCATATCACCAATGCTCTAATCAAAGTTAGGGAGGAGAAGCTTAGAATAGAAGCCTCCATACCTAGGAATCTAGAAGATGGTTGGTGTCCTATGATAAAAATCAAATTGAATAACTTCTCTTGTTATGCTCTTTGTGATGTTGGAGCAAGTACCTCTGTTATGCCCAAAAGAATGTATGATATGCTTGAATTGAAACCTTTTGATCCCTGTTCTTTTGGTGTTTGTCTTGTTGATTCTTCTGTAAAGAAACCTTTGGGGAAGATCGAAGATGTTCTTAGCATTGTCAATGAAAATTATGTTCCCGTTGATTTCACTATTATGGACATTGAGTGTGAGCCCTCTAGTCCAATTATTTTGGGACGTCCTTTTCTTCGCACAGTTGGTGCTGTTATTGACATGAAAGAGGGGAATATAAAATTCCAATTCCCTCTCAAGAAAGGGATGGAACATTTCCCTAGGAAAAAGATTAAGTTACCTTTTGAGTCCGTCACACGGGCTAGTTATTCTCTTGAAAAGACTTGATCTTCTGCTTTAAGCCTAGCTAATGGCTCTAAAGAAGCGCTTTCGGGAGGCAGCCCGCAACGAATTTAGGTTTTTATTTTTTGCTTTTCTTCTGTTATTAGTGGTCTTGATGATTTTTACTACTGTAGCAACATAATTGTATCTTTATTTTTCAAGCTTTGTGCCTTTTATAGCCTCATACTATAAGGGAAGTGAAAGTTGTGACATGCTGTCCAGAAAACAGATTCTGTCCTCGTGACTAGAAAAATCATGGAAAAATCCCAGTTCATCTTTTTGAGCTGAATTTTTTACACAGCGTGGTCTATAAAATGAAGTAACTTTCATATGTTCTAAGTTTTTTTATTTGAGTTGTAGAAGTACCCCTAAAAAATTCGTTTCTACCTGCTGGTCTGTTTTTCACAGATTCTGTCATGTTTTGCCTTTTCTTCACTTTGCAAACCTTAAGCTTGCTTTTTCTTTGCAAAAACTTATTGGCAATCTCGAGAAACCGTAGCTCTTCCTGGAAAACTTTATTTGCAGTAGATGAAAAATTATTTTAATAGGACACTAACCTCTCTAATCAGTCTACAATGAGTTATGTATGAAGGGAGTTTTCAAGTGCGCGATGGAAGATGATGAAAGAAGATCTTGGAGTGTCAAACGCTCGAGATTGGTGATGCCCATGTGCACCCCCAATAAATATTCAAGGAGACTCAAGCGTCTAAGCTTGGGGATGCCCCCGTGCATCCCCTTCTTCATCAACAATTATCAGTTCGTCCCTCGTTGCACTATATTTTTATCACTTCATGCGTTGTGTGCTATTCTTGGAGCGTCTCGCTCTTAACTTTTCTAGGTTTATTTTTGCTTTGTTTGCTGTAGTAACAAGTTAGACCCCAGCTTACTCTTTTGTGTGGGAGAGATACACGCTCCGCTTGCACTAGAACTCCTCATAGGATTTACATGCTTATTCTTTTAGCTGTGAGTTGTTCTTTTTCTTTTCTTAGCTGCTGCTCTGTTTAGTTGTAGTGTTTTAGTTTTTCTAGATCTTTTCTTTTTTTTTAGGTTGAACTTTCTATAGGTTGCATGTTTTATCTTGTTAGAGAGTTTGCCTGTTGCACTGAGTTTTGTGTCTTGACTAGAAGTAGGTAGTTGAAGTTGCTATTCTCTTTGTAGTAGTAACTTGCAATAGTTTTGAGGTATTGACTAAAGTAATGTTTGAACTTTTGGTGTCAAGAGCTCGAGCCTATTAGTGATAGATGTCGTATTTTGGGCAATCCGTGTGTTTTTCGAAAACCAAAAACCCCTGTTGATAACTCTAGCTACTAGATGGATCACTAACCTCTGGAGGGTTCGAATATTAGAGAACACTCACGTACCATGAGTCGAGGATGCGCAAGGATAACCAAACCCCCATACACTCCTCCTCGGGGTATTTGTCTCTTTGTGAACCTCCTGATTATATTGAGAGTTACCGATAATAAGTGCATGAGTTCTTCGGACTAATGTGAGTATTCTAAAGTTGACACTTCCACCCACCTATACTTTTTCTAGCCTCTTCGGTACCATGCATTGCCCTTTCTCACCTTGAGAGTTGGAGCATACTTCGCCGGTGCATCCAAACCCTTGGCACGATACGCTCTGTCATCATAAGCCTCCTTATATCTTTCCTCAAAACAGCCACCATACCTACCTACAAGGCATTTCCATAGCCTTTCCGAGATACATTGCCATGCAACATCCACCTTCTCATGACTTGATCCTCATGTCATACATGCTACTTGTTTGATCGATGAGCCGCATGCTAGTTGGGCCTTGCCCTAATCATTGCTACATGACGCGCTAGTATCATTGCATATCCTGCTATCATGGCAGAGGCATACATTTGCATCATGATAGTTATATCTTCTTTATGTGAATACCTTTGTAAAGTGTGAAAGATGTCCTATATTCTTGTAAAATATAGAGTGTTGCCCCTAAAGTGAGGAAAAGATCCCAAAGAGGACAAAATCAAAAGATCCCAAAGAGGACAAACGAGAGTTAAATAGAAAGAGCCATTGAGGCCACCAAAAAATACAAAAAAATATAAAAATGAGAAAAGGAAATAAAAAGAGAGAAGGGGGCACACTACTATTCCTTTTGAGAGATCCACACTAGTACTTCATCCTCTATCCCTTGTACTCCATAGAGATCATCATCATGCATATAGCTATGTGTGGACCTTCACACAATAGAACTTGGCTTGTATATTCCAATGATGAGCCTCCTCAAAAGAGCTCTAGGTCTTCTTGAACAAGCAAGTTAGATGCACCCCCACTAGTTTCCTTGGAGAGATTTTTAGCTCACATGTGCATCCGTTGCATGGCAATCCCTACTCCTCACATCATATCTATCATATGGCCTTCTCTCGCCTATGATTGTCCTCATTGATGTGAGACTTTCACACCTTTTTTGTCTTCCTCCTCCACCTTCTTTCTGTTTCGCCTTTTTAGGTGTCAACTTTCTTGCTCACGCTCATCCATTGCATGGGTTCTCAAAATAACGAAAGGGAGTGGATCAGTTTGACTTGTACCTAGCTAGTGGTCTGGGGACGAGTCAAGATAAGAATCCAAAGGAGACCAAGTGTGAAACTTTAGTAGATAGTTGTTCTCAACAACCTTTTTTCTCTCTTTTTCCCAGTCCCCTGCTTGCACGCAAACACCATCTGGAGACATTCGAGTCACGGACAGCGAGAGCTCTTGCACCTTTTGTTCTTTTATTGCTTGTGTCAATGCTAATATAGACTCTTGCTTGTTAAGACTTGAATTGAATTGCATGCTTTGATTGCTTTACTTAAAAGTCCTTATATGGTTGTGTGGCATGTCACCACAGAAATTATGCTTGTTATCATTTACCTACTCGAGGACGAGCAGGAATTATGCTTGGGGATGTTGATACGTCCCAAACGTATCTATAATTTCTGCTTGCTCCATGCATGTTTTGTGTGACTTTGCCATGTTTTGCTTGAACTTTCATACACTTTTGAGCATATTTGGACTAATCTATTAACCCAGTGCACCCAGCTGCCAGTTGTTATTTTCTGCTATTTTTGTATTTCAGGTTCTCCGGCCATTAATAGTGCTCCAAAAATTCCGGAAAAATTATATAAAAAATCAGCGACCCGGAAGCTTCCGGAATCACCAAGGCAGCGGAGGGGGGCCACCACAGAGACTCCAGAAGGGTCCCTGGCGCGACCCCACCCTATGCTGCGCCAGGGGGCCTCCTGGCTGCCCTGTGGGTCCCATCGACACCCCCCTCCGCCTATATTTAGCCCTCGGGGTGGAAACCCCTATTATCGATCTCTTTTCCGCGAACTCGCCTCTGTACCGCCGCCGCCGTTTCAAAATCGGGGCTGCCTGGAGAAGCTGCCCCGGCACCCTGCCGGGAGGAGGAACCCCACTCCGGGAGACCATCCATAGCCATGGATGCCTCCCGTATGTGCCGTGAGTAGTCCCCCTTGGACCATGGGTCCGTGACCAGTAGCTATGTGATGTACTTCTCTCCTCTTTGTGCTTCCACTTTCGAGACCTCGTGAGCTGCCTCACATGATCGAGGCACTATTGTAATTTCTATTGTTGCTATGCTGAGTTTGCTGGGATCTGATGGATTATGAGATTATGTTCAGATTGTGATGAGTAATATATTTGGTTCTTCTCTTTTATATTTTGTTCTTGAGTAAATTCTTGCATGTTCTCCGTTGCAGTATTTTGCTTTGGCCAAGTAGTTTGCTTGCAACTCCAAGAGGGAGAGTTATGCTTGATTGTGGGTTTATCCCCCTGATGTCTAGCTTGAGTGACAGAAACATGAGACTAGGGGATGTGCTGTTGCCACCAGGGATAAAACAACGGTGCTTGTACCCGCGGGTGCAAGGATTGTTTACTTTACGCAAAGTTCTTTTAATGCAGTTGTCTGTTGCTTTGAGTTTACACTTTGGGTGGGATTCGCAACTTAATACCACCGAGATGTTCTGGATAGATATCTCAAGGTGGATGATTCGTAGTAGATGCAGGTGGATTTCGGTCTACTTACCTTGGCGTACTGCCCATTGCTTTTGAGCCCTTCCTTTCTTTGCAACATAGTTAGCATTGCGGTGCCTTCATAATTCTTTCAATTGCCCAGCTGTGATTTGTTTACCTTGCTAGCACTTTTATCGTCTTTTTGGAGAGAGACATCACTAGTGAAAATCACGGGACCCCGGTCCATCTTCACATTATTGTTTACACTCTTAGTTTACATTCAGTCTTTACTTTCAGTTGCCACTATTATTATCCCTTGCGTTGATCCTTTGTAAACAGCAAGGCCGGAGGAATTGACAACTCCTCTGTACTCGTTGGGAGAAAAGTTATTTGTATCTATGTGCATGTCCTATCAACTCCCTAGCCAGAAGCCAATTTCTGGCGCTGTTGGGACCTTCTTGTATTTCTGCGAGTCCTACTGGAGACAAACCTTGGTATCTTCACCAAGGGAAATTTGCTGCTATGCTACATCTCACCTTCCACTTGGGGTAACAAACGAGGAGTGAGAAAACTATCCTCACCGTATCAGTGGGCTGCCGGAGTGACAGAAACCTGAACCCTAGTTTGCACACTTTTGCACAAGGGAATAATGGATCCTTGATCTTATTGATGTGGTTAGGCTTTGCCTTAATATCTATCTTGTATTTGCAGATGCTTGCAAGATGTTTAATCATAAGAGTGCACTCATCTTAGTCTAGAAGGTGTGCTAGCATAGATCCACCCACTCAACACTTATCAGCACAACACTTGTTATCGATACGGAGTATGGCGAAAACACGTGACTACCTCTCCATGTGTCCTCAAGAATGCTTTAGTCTTTATAAGTTCAGTTGTCAGGCTTATCCTTTGCTCAAAAGGATTGGGCCACTTGCTGCTCCTCAGTGCTATTTACTTTTCTTGCTTTTATCTTATTGTTTCTTATATCAAAAATCCCTAAAAAGTTATGTTTCAGTGGTTGCAGTTATTCCTTGTCCAAAATCACCTATCAATACCTTTCGCTCCTCGTTGTGTTCGACACTCCTACTTATCAAAAATGCTGCAATAGATCCCTTTGCGTTGAGGGTCATCAAGTAACGTTTTCTGGCGCCGTTGCCGGGGAGCATAGCGCTATTGGTAAGTGAAGCCGGTAAGGAAATTTTTATATTGTTGTTTTTATTTTGCTGTTGCTGTTCTTTGTCCGTATGGACAACCTAGCTATCGGATCGTTGCTTATGGGGAAGCACCCCACATCTGTGGTGGTTGTTCCTCCCCCTACTGAAATTGTGCCTTATAAAATACCAGCTGGTATTATCGATTGTGTTTTGGCTAATCGTTATGCAGGAGACAGACATCCCAGTGAACACTTGCTGTATTTGTCACAACTATGTTCACTATTTAAGCTTGCAGGTGTATTAAAGGAGTTTGTCATGAAGAAATTGTTCTCCGTGTCACTTATAGATAAAGCTTCAGATTGGTATAAGCTTCTCGATAACTCTCATTTGCTTGAATGGCAAGAGCTTATGTCTCTCTTTTATACCAAGTTTTATCCTCTTCATGAAATTCATCGAGACATGAATTATATCTATAACTTTTGGTCTCGTGATGGAGAAAGCATCGCTCAAGCTTGGGGGAGATTGAAATCTCTAATGCTCAAATGTCCTATTCATGAGCTCCCCAAGAAAACTATACTTACAAATTTTTATGCTAGACTTTCTCGTCGGGATAAGGAGATGTTGGATGCCTCCTCTAGTGGGGTATTTCAGACAAAAAGCGTTGAAGAAAGATGGGATCTCCTTGAAAGGATCCAAAAGAATACCAAAGATTGGGAAATAGATAAATGTATTGAATCCACTATAAATTATGAGCATGATTATATAGAGAGCTATGTAAAAACTGATTACTTTAATACCTTTTGCTCTAAGATTGGTCTTGATTCCCATCTGATGATTGATTTTTGTAAGGACTTTGCCTCTCATATCGAATCTTCTAAGAAGAAGAGGAATCAGCATCATAAACCCTTCAAAGAATTACCTATTGATATTCATGTTGCTGACCCTATTGTGCCTGCAGTTATATATGAAAATCCCCCTTTTCCCGTAAGAATAAGGGAGCACTCTTTTTGTGACAGGCATAATGAATAAGAGTGAGAGAAGAATTGATGAGCCTGAGGACAAGATTAAGGTCGATCCTCGAGTTGCATTGGTTAAGGATCTTATTACTAATGATGCTTTAGATTCCAATATAAATTTTGTGCTGTTTCCACTAACCTTGTCACAGCCAAGAATAAAGGCCCAATTTCAGGTACTCCAGTAGTATCTGTTAAAATAGGAGATCACAATTATTATGGGCTATGAGATTTGGGATCGAGTGCTAGTGCCATCCCGTATTCACTTTATCAAGAGATCATGGGTGAAATTTCACCTTGTGAACTTGAAGAATTTGATGTTACTATTCATCTTGCAAACAGAGCAACTATCTCTCATATCGGAATTGTGAGAGACGTTGAAGTCTTATGCGGAAAGGTAAAATATCCTACCGAATTTCTAGTACTTGGTTCAGTAAGGGATAATTTTTGTCCTATTATTTTCGGTAGACCTTTTCTCAGAACTTGTGGAGCTATAATAGATTGCAAGAAAGGTAAAGTTTCTGTTGAATTCAATGGTGAGCCATATGAATTTAATTTTTCTAAGTTCTCTAAGAAGCCTCGTGGTACCGATTTGCCTAGTAATGATAAGATTATTGAAGATATTTCTTCCATTGCTATTCCTCCTAATGATCCTTTGCAGCAATATATGGAGGACCACGAGAATGATTTGCATATGCAGGAGAGGAATGAGCTGGACGAAATATTCTTAAGATAACCTGCTATCCTAAAGCACAACCTTCCAGTTGAGCCTTTGGGAATTTTATCGAAACCAAAAGAAGATCCAGTGTTTGATCTCAAACCTCTTCCTGATTCACTCAAGTATGCTTATTTAGATGAAAAGAAAGTATATCCTGTTATTATCAATTCTAACCTTTCCGGGTATGAAGAAGAGCGACTATTGGAAGTACTTCGCAAACATCGAGGTGCGATTGGCTATACCCTTGATGCGGATTAGTTCGTCTATTTTTCAACATACCATCAACCTTGAGCCTGATGCTAAACCAGTTGTCGATCATCAACGACGATTGAATCCGAAGATGATGGATGTTGTTAGGACTGAGATTCTCAAGCTTCTAGCTGCAGGTATTATCTACCCTATAGCTGATAGTAAGTGGGTAATCCCGGTTCATTGTGTTCCAAAGAAAGGAGGAACAACTGTGGTTCCCAATGATAAGAATGAACTAATACCTCAGAGAATTATTATTGGATATAGAATGTGTATTGATTACAGGAAGGTGAACAAGTCAACCGGGAAGGACCACTACCCGTTGCCGTTCATCGACCAAATGCTTGAAAGGTTATCCAAGAATACTCATTTTTGTTATTTAGATGGTTATTCCGGCTTCTCTCAAATTCATGTTAACACTGCTGATCAAGAGAAGACCACTTTTACTTGTCCCTATGGTACTTATGCTTACAGACGTATGCCTTTTGGTTTATGTAATGCCCCTGCTACTTTTTAAAGGTGTATGTCTGCTATATTTCATGGTTTTGTGAAGAAATTGTGGAGGTATTCATGGACGATTTCTCCGTCTATGGAACCTCTTTTGACCATTGTCTCCACAACCTTAATAAAGTTTTGCAGAGATGTGAAGAGACAAATCTGGTGCTTAACTAGGAGAAGTGCCACTTTATGGTCAACGAGGGAATTGTTCTTGGCCACAAGATTTCCGAGAGGGGAATTGAGGTGGACAGGGCCAATATCGAAGCAATTGAAAGGATGCCCTACCCAAGGGACATCAAAGGTATTCGAAGTTTTCTCGGTCATGCTGGTTTCTATAGAAGATTTATTAAAGAATTTTCTAAGACTTCGAGACCCCTCACTAATATTCTCCAGAAGGACGTTCCTTTTGTTTTTGATGAAGATTGTAAGGAAGCCTTCGAAGTTCTTAAGAAAGCTTTAATAACTGCTCCTATAGTACAACCACCTAATTGGAATTTACCTTTTGAAATTATGTGTGATGCTAGTGATTTTGCTATTGGAGGTGTTTTAGGACAAAGGGTTGATAAGAAGTTGAATGTTATATCTTATGCTAGCAAAACCCTTGATAGTGCTCAAAAGAGTTATGCTACCACTAAGAAGGAATTCTTAGCAGTAGTGTTTGCTTGTGATAAGTTTAGGCAATATATTGTTGATTCTAAGATTATTGTTCATACTGACCATGCTTCCATTAAGTATCTTATGGAGAAGAAGGATGCCAAACCAAGGCTCATCCGATGGGTACTCCTTCTTCAAGAATTTGATTTGCAGATTGTCGATAGGAAAGGAGCAGACAATCCGGTGGCGGATAATCTTTCAAGAATGGAAGATATACCACATGATCCCATTCCAGTGAACGACAGTTTTCCAGATGAACAACTAGCTGTTGTTAAAGTACAATCTCTCTCCGATCCTTGGTTTGCAGATTATTCTAACTTTATCGTTGCAATTTTTTTGCCTCCAGGTTTAACATTTCAGCAAAGGAAGAAGTTCTTTCATGATTTGAGGCATTACTTTTGGGATGACCCACATCTTTTCAAAGAAGGTCCAGATGGGATCGTGAGAAGATGCATACCGGAGCACGAGCAGAAAGACATTCTCAAACAATGTCACGATAGTCCATATGGAGGACATCATGCTAGTGAGAGGACCGCACATAAGGTTCTTCAATCAGGTTTTTATTGGCCTACTCTCTTTAAGGATGCTAGAAATTATGTTTATCCTGTGATAAGTGTCAGAGAGTTGGTAATATTAGTAGAAGGAATGAGATGCCTATGAATTACTCTCTAGTTATTGAGCCTTTTGATTGCTGGGGTTTTGATTTTATGGATCCTTTTCCTTCCTCACACAAGTACACTCACATTTTAGTTGTTGTTGATTATGTAACCAAGTGGGTAGAAGCAATCCCCACTGAAAGTGCTGATCACAAGACATCTTTGAAAATGCTCAAGGATGTATTTTTTTCCTAGGTTTGGAGTACCCAGGTACCTCATGACTGATGGGGGTTCACACTTTACACATGGAGCTTTTAGAAAAATTTTAGCCAAGTACGATGTCAATCATAGAATTGCTTCACCGTACCACCCTCAAACTAGTGGGAAAGTTGAGCTCACCAATAGAGAGATCAAGTTGATCTTACAAAAGACAGTCAATAGAAATAGAAAAGATTGGTCAAATAAGTTATGAGATGCTTTGTGGGCGTATAGAACTGCTTACAAAAACCCCATGGGCATGTCTCACTATAAGATGGTCTATGGCAAGGCTTGCCATCTGCCATTAGAATTAGAACACAAAGCTTTCTGGGCTATTAGAGAGCTTAATGTTGACCCAAAATTATCTGGTGAAAAGCGTCTCATGAACTTGACTTCTCTAGATGAGTGGATAAGTGAAGCTTACGAGAGCGCTAAAATGTTCAAGGAAAAGGTAAATAAGTGGCACGATAGGAGGATTTTGAAACGTAAATTTAATATTGGTGATAAAGTTTTGTTGTTTAGATCCCGTTTCAGGTTTTCTCCAGGTAAACTACTTTCCAGGTGGGAAGGCCCATTTCATATTGAGGAAGTCTAGCGCTCGGGTGCAATCAAGATTAACAATTTCGAAGGCACCAAACCTCAAGTGGTGAATGTGCAAAGACTTAAGCATTACATAGCAGGAGACCCTGTCAATGTTGATGTGGATTTGGTATACACAACAACTCATGAAGAACATGTTGCAGCCCTGTTTCAGACACCAGCAGAAGCAGAATAAGAAAATGTATGTATTACGGTAAGGAAACATTTCGAAACCGCCATAAAAGTTCCAGATTTTGAGTTTTTGCGAAATATAGAAAATTTGAGGCCGAAGTGGAGCCGGAGACCAGCTCCAGGGAGCCCAGGCGCCCCCTGGCGCTGCCCCACCCTTGGCCGCGTCGGGAGGCCGCCTGGGCACCCCGGAGTCCGTCTCCGACCCCGCTTTGGCTCGTTACCTTCCTTTTTGTGCAGAAATTTTTGCTATATATTTTCCCGGATCGTTCCGGCAACGTATCTCGCGATTTCGTGTGTTTTATTTTCGAGCTGTTTCTGCCAGGACTAAAGGTTGAGTAGTAGAGATGTCTTCTTGTGGCTCGAGCGGGGAGGACTTCTTGGGATGGCGTCTACGTCAAGTCCAGAAGGATCTTAATCAAGGGAAGCACGTCGATTGGGATACCAAAGAAGAAACTGCCGCAAGACAAGCGGAGATGCAGCGCTCCGTGAGAGAGGAAGTCAAGACTATCACTTCCCAACAGCAAGGAGGTCCAAGCAATCCCATCATGGTGGGGTCCATCCAACCTCAATATGATCTTTCTCTTAACCTTTCAGGGCCCTCCACTTCGCTTGAAGATCATGGCACGCTTTCCACCATCTCCGAAGCTTACCGCATCACCAACCAACTTTGTGAAGATTTCCGTGTACTAAAAGTGCAAGTGGAAATCCTGAAAGCTGAAAACCAAACCCTTCGAAGTATAATCAGGGACCTGAAGAACCACAAGAATGAGGAGTAAATCTCCTTGGGTAATGGCATCCCCTTAGCTTGTTCCAAGCTTGGGGGAGTGACCGGTATTTTTATCTTTATCTATGTCTTTTAGAGTCAAGTAGAGTCGTATCATGTCTAGGGAAGTTATCTTATAAAATAGGTGTTTGCTTTGAGGTCTATCACTCCTTTTTGGAGAGTTATGTATCCGTGAGTGTGGAGTCGTCTATGATGGAATATTAATGAGAAGTCTATTGATCCCTTCGCTGCACTCGGTATTCTCTTCACGCAATCGACCTTATGATGATTCTTATGGGGAGTATTGACCTTATATCAGGTATGGCTTTGAAAACTTTATTTAATCTTGGCAAACATAGCTTTGGTCATAACAACAAGCATGTTATTCTTCTCAAAGTAGCGACATAGCCAAAACCCTCTTTGTTATTATGCTTGTAGTGTTATGTTGGCAAGGAAGACAACTTGATGTGCTATGCTTGTTTTAATGTTTATGCCTTATATTGCTTTGCATCCAAGTCATCATCAATTGTCTGTTCTCTCAAAGCCTTTGCTAGCCAAACCTCTATACTAAGCGGAATTCTGCTTGTACATCCATACCCTGAAACCAATATCTTCCATATGAGTCCACCATACCTTCCTATTCGTGGTATTCCACTACCACTCCTAAAGCATAGAATTTTTGTGTTATCCTTAGATGTTCAAAATCTTCTGTTTTGTGCCCATGTTTTAGCTCATGAGGAAGTAGTAGTTAACTCATGATCTTCTTAAGTTGGACAAGTTTTATCCCGGGATTGCATGTCTAATCTGCAAACCCCTAATACGAGGAGGAACTGGCATGAGTGCGCCCAGCTCACAAAAGATAATACAACAAACAAATCCTCCTTCACGCTTTGTTCATGAGAAATCAGAAAACTTTGGCAGTGGTAAACAAAGGAGATTGCGGGGATGTGATCGTCCTCGTTTGGGAGCCGTTCCTCGAAACTTGTCCAATCTAAGAAGTAATTGAGTTATCTATTAGCATTCTTTGACAAATCATGCACCTCTCAAAACTTGTTTTCACTCTGTTTGATTTAAGGATAGCACTTGAGTTTTCCCTGCTTGCCTTTAACAAGGCTTTTTCCTTTACTTTTATGTTGAGTCAGTTTTCCCTACTTCCTCCTTTCCCAAAGAGAACATACACTTGATGCTGATGAGGATTCATCCATATAATGCTGCATTAAAGTTTTGCCTTGCCATATCATTGTTGACATTATCTCTTGATAAGTACGTTGTTTGCAAAAGCATTTGCCAAGCAAACATCTTCCTTTGTGTTAGCATTTTTACTTCATGACTAATAGCATGTTCTTTCAAAAGTTCCAAATTGTCTCTTCAAAATATAAAGAGAAAGAGCAAATGTAAAAGCTATTAGTTGTTCCTTGACCAAAGGACTTGTTTGCCATGATTTGATGAGTTTCCTTAGCCCTAATTTTGACTATAATTGTTATTACTCTTTCATAAGGGCCTTATGAGTTGGAGATTGCTGTTTAGGATGTTTGAGTTTGGTGAAAAGATCATGATGCTTCTTGTCCATATTCTATATATCGACACTTCACTCTCTAAACTGGTGGACAGGTTTACCGAGCTCAGCTTTCGCTTAGGGACAAGCGAGGTCTAAGCTTGGGGGAGTTGATACGTCCAAAATGCATCACTATTTTATATCGTAATTCATCCTTATTCATTGATATATTTCACATTACGATGATGTTCTTATGTTGTTTTGGCCTATTTTACACAGTTTGAAACTTTCCGGTGCCGAAGCAGCAGACACAGGATTCAGCGGTAAAAAGTGGACGCTGAGTTGCTGAAGAAGAATACCTCCAAATTACCTGAAAATCGACGGGGGTATTTTCCAGAAGATTAACGAAGACTCGCCGAAGAGGGGCCAGAGGGGGGGCCACAGGAGCCCCAGGCGGCCACCTGGCGCGGCCCCACCCCTGGCCGCGCCGGGAGGGTGCCTGGAGCCCTGGGGCAACTCCCGGATCCCCCTCTGGCCTATATACTCCTCGTTACGCAAAAACCTAAAGAAGAGAAGCTTTCACGGAGTTCCGTCGCCGCTCCGTGGTGGAAACCTACAGAGAAGAAAAGGGCTCTCCGGCGGGCAGATTCCGCCAAGGAGATCACCTCCCGGAAGCGGAGATCATCGCCATCATCATCAGCATCGTCACGGGCATCATCGAGATCATCATCAATATCATCCCCAACATCAGCACCATATCCACCACCATCCAATCTCACCTCACAAGTTTATCTTGTGTTGTA
The DNA here is from genome assembly GCA_950022295.1 of Bromus sterilis. NCBI lineage: Eukaryota > Viridiplantae > Streptophyta > Magnoliopsida > Poales > Poaceae > Bromus > Bromus sterilis. The sequence continues at coordinate 317,621,742 of OX465597.1, read as the reverse complement.
ATCCATACTATCTATCCTCTCTACTCTACCGGTGTTGATTACTACTTCGTGGTGAATGCTATTGAGTTTTGTTGGAGAAATATCATTATGTCCAGATTGTTCATCATATATTTATCACCTCTGATCATGATCTCTTTTATGTCTTGTGAGTAGTTACATTAGTTCTTGAGGACATGGGAGAAGTCTAGTTGTTAGTAGTCATATGATGTTGAAGTAATTTGTGTTGTTTGATATTTAAGTTGTGTTGTTATTTTCCTAGTGGTGTTGTGTGAGTCGAACACTCAACACTTCGCCTTCTTAAGGACCCAGGGGAAGAGATTGTGTATTAAGAATGCTTACGGTGGGCTGCCGGAGTGACAGAAACCTGAACCCCAGTTTGCACACTTTTGCACAAGGGAATAATGGATACTTGATCTTATTGCTGTGGTTAGGCTTTGCCTTAATATCTATCTTGTATTTGCGGATGCTTGCAAGATGTTTAATCATAAGAGTGCACTTATATTAGTCTAGAAGGTGTGCTAGCATAGATCCACCCACTCAACACTTATCAGCACAACACTTGTTATCGATACTGAGTATGGCGAAAACACGTGACTACCTCTTCATGTGTCCTCAAGAACGATTTAGTCTTTATAAGTTCAGTTGTCAGGCTTATCCTTTGCTCAAAAGGATTGGCCCACTTGCTCCTCCTCAGTGCTATTTACTTTGCTTGCTTTTATCTTATTGTTGCTTATATCGAAAATCCCTAAAAAGTTATCTTTCAGTGGTTGCAGTTATTCCTTGTCCAAAATCACCTATCAATACCTTTCGCTCCTCGTTGGGTTCGACACTCCTACTTATCAAAACCGCTGCAATAGATCCCTTTACGTTGAGGGTCATCAATCGACCTCCGAGAGCTTCCCCTCCACCATGGAAGCTTCACGGATGTGCCGTGAGTAGTTTCCTTTGGACCATGGGTCCGTGATCAGTAGCTATGTGATGTTCTCCACCCCTCTTTGTTCTTCATGATTTAGACCTCGTGAGATGCCCTACATGATCGAGTCACTTATGTAATCTTTCTGCTGTTGCTATGATGAGTTTGATGGGATCTGCTGGATTATGAGATTATGTTCAGATTGTGATAGAGTAATATATTTGGTTCTTATCTTTTATATTTTTGTTCCTAAGTAATTCTTGCATGTTCTCCGTTGCTGTTTATTGCTTTGGCCAAGTAGTAGGTAGTAAGTCCAAGAGGGAACGTTATGCTAGATTGTGGGTTCATGCCCCCTGATGACACGCTTGAGTGAAAGAAACATGAGTCTAGGGGATGTGTTGTTGCCACAAGGGAGAAAACAACGGTGCTTGTAACCGCGGTTGCAAGGATTGTTTAATTTACGCAAAGTGCTTTTTAATGCAGTTGTCTGTTGCTTTGGGTTTACACTTTGGGTGGGGCTCGCAACTTAATACCAGCGAGATGTTCCGGATAGATATCTCAAGGTGGATGATTAGTAGTAGATGTAGTTGGATTTCAGTCTACTTATTTTGGCGTACTGCCCATGCTTTTGAGCCTCGTCCTTTCTTTGTAGCATAGTTAGCATTGCGGTGCATTTATAATCCTGTCAATTTCCCATATGTAATGTGTTTACCTCGCATAGAATTTTTATCATCTTTTGGGAGAGAGACATCACTAGTGAACATCATGGGACCCCGGTCCATATTCTCACCATTGTTTACACGCTCATTTACTTTCTTACTTTTACTTTCAGTTGCTATCATTATTATTATCTGTTGCGTTGATCCTTTGTGAACAACAAGGCCGGAGAGAATGAAAACCTATCTATACTCGTTGGGAAGCAAAGTTACTTGTGTTGTGTGCAGGTCCACGTCAGTTACGCCGCTGACACCTACTTATCATATCTGGAGTCCTACTGGAGACAAACCTCGGTATCTTCACTGAGGGAGATTTGCCGTTATCCTACATCACACCTTCCACTTGGGGTAACCAACGAGGAGAGACGTTGCACTACTCAACTCTCTTGTCATCAAGCGAATTTCTGGTGCCGTTTCCGGGGACTGCGAGTGCTAAGATAGGGGAGTTGCCCACTACCTTTTACCTTTGCTTTTTAGTCTTGTTAGTTTACCTTTCAACTTTTATCTTTGTGTCTTATATCAAAAATTACATTTTTTTGCCACACTTGCTGCTACTATGGGTTCCACTGAAAACACCAAGTTGTGTGACTTCACTAGTCACAACAACAAAGACTTTATCTGCACTCTTATTGCCACACCTGCCACTTCAGCGACCTCTTATGAAATTAAACCTGCTTTGCTAAACCTTGTTATGATAGATCAATTCTCTGGTGCTAGAGATGATGCTGCTTTACACTTAAATAATTTTGTTGAGTTATGTGATATGCAAAAGTATAAAGAAGTAGAAGGTGATGTTGTTAAGCTCAAGCTTTTTTCCTTTCTCTCTGAGGGAAGGAGCTAAAATTTGGTTTCAATCTTTGCCTAGGAATAACATAGATTCTTGGGATAAGTGCAAATATGCTTTTATTGGGAAGTATTACCCACCTGCTAAAATTATTCAATTGAGAAGTAACATTATGAATTTTAAGCAATTGGATAATGAACACGTTGCCAAATCTTGGAAACGTATGAAATCTCTTGTTAAGAAATTCCCTACACATGGTTTGACTACCTGGATGGTTATCCAGACTTTTTATGCATGCTTGAACTTTACCTCGCGGAACCTGTTAGATTCGGCCGCGGGAGGAACCTTTATGTCAACTACACTTGGTGCTGCCACAAAGCTTCTCGATGAGATGATGACCAATTATTCCCAATGGCACACCGAACGCGCTCCAATAGGTAGGAAGGTAAACTCTGTCGAGGAGATTACCTCCCTAAATGAAAAAGTTGACTTAATTATGTCTCTACTTACCAAGCAACCCTCTATTGATCCTCATGATGTTCCTTTAAATTCTTTGGTTGCTCAGGAACAAGTAGATGTGAACTTTATTGCTAGCAATCCTAGACCGTTTCCATCCAATTATGGGAACAACACTTACCCTAGCAACAAAAACCCCACTTCTGAACTAGAAAACATGCTTAGAGACTTTATCACTACCCAAAAAGCCTTCAACAAGAATGTAGAAGAAAAGTTAGCTAAATTAGAGAATCTTTCTTTGAAGGTAGATAGCTTAGCCCTTGATGTCGAGATGCTAAAAATTAGAACCTCTCCCCTTGAGGAGAGGAAGGCCACTCCTATTAGTGCTATCCAATTACAAATTAATGCAAATATTAGGATGATGGCTAAACTTAAAGAAAGATAGGCTAGAGAAAAAGAGGAAGAGGATAGAATTAAGAGCCTTCCTACACACCACACAAGTTCCACTATCCAAATTGTTGAGGACACCGAAACTATTAGCACCCAATGCACTCCTAGTCCCATTGGACCTATTAATGGTGATGCTAATACCTCAACCGTAGAAGAAGAAAATCCTATGAACATAGAGGGTTTCAAACAAGTGAGCCTAGATGACACTACTACCACCTTTGATAGTAGTGATATTGATTTTGATAGTTGCACCCTCTCATAAGTTATTAGCTTGCTACACAAAATGTCTAGAGACCCCCCACAATAGCACACTTAATCTTGCCTTCACGGAGCATATCACAAATGCTCTCACTAAAGCTAGGGAGGAGAAGATTAGGATAGAAGCCTCCATACCTAGGAAACAAATCACCAGTTCATCTTTTTGAGATGAATTTGTTACACATCATGCTCTATACAATTGTGAAACTTTCGTATGTTCTGAGTTTTCTTATTTGAGTTGCAGAAGTGTCCCAAAAAAATTCTCTACTACCCGTTGTTCTGTTTTTCACAGATTCTGCCACATTTTGCCTTTCCTTACTTTTGCAAACCTTAAGCTTGCTTTTTCTTTGCAAAACCTTTTTGCAATCTTGAGAAATATTAGATCTAAAAGAATATCTTTAGATCGAGTAGGGAAAAATTATTTTATTAGGGGTACTAACCTCTCTAATCAGCTTATGATGAGTTATGTATGAAGGGAGTTTTCAAGTGTACGATGGAAGATGATGAAAGAAGATCCAGGAGTGTCAAGCGCTCAAGATTGGGGATTCCCCCATACATCCTCAATAAATATTCAAGGAGACTCAAGCGTCTAAGCTTGGGGATGCCCCCGTACATCCCCTTCTCCATCAACAATCATCAGTTCGTCCTTCGTCTCACTATATTTTTATCACTTCATGCGTTATGTGCTATGCTTGGAGCGTCTCGCTCTTAGGTTTACTTTTTAGTTTTCTTTAGTTTTTCTTGTTGGTTATAACAAGTTAGACCCCAGCTTACTTTGTGTGGGAGGGAAACACGCTCCACTCCAATCTAGAACATATCAGAGGATTTTTCATGCCTATCTTTTTACTGTTGTGTGTTCTTTATCTTTTCGTAGCTACTGCCATGTTTAGTTTTAGTCTTAGTTTGTCTTTAGAAAGAGCCTTGGATTTTGTTTAGTTTGTTTCTGGAACTCTCTTTAGTTTTCATGTTTATCTTGTTAAGAGAGTTGGTTGTTGCACTGAGTTGTGTCTTGTCCTGAGAGTAGGTAATTGAGGTTGCTATTTAATTTTAGTAGTAACTTGCAATAGTTTTGAGGTATTGATGTGAGTAATGTTTGAAATTTTGGTGTCAAGAGCTCTAGACTATTAGTGATAGGTGTCATATTTTGGGCAATCCGTGTTTATTTTCAAAACGTACAAAACTAGTTGAGAACTCTAGCTACTAGATGGATCGCTAATATTTGGAGGGATCGTATATTAGAGGACACTCTCGTACCATGAGTCGAGGATGCGCAAGGATAACCAAACCCCCATATACTCCTCTTCGGGGTACTTGTCTCTTTGTAAACCTCCTTATTAGATTGAGAGTTACCGATAATAAGTGCATGAGTTCTTCGGACTAATGTAAGTATTGAAAGTTGACACTTCCACTTCCTCCTATTTGCTAGCCTCTCCCGTGCCGTGCATTGCCTTCTTCTCACTCCGAGAGTTGGTGTCCACCTTCGCCGGTACATCCAAACCCTTGGCATGATACACTCTTTCATCATAAACCTCCTTATATCTTTCCTCAAAACAGCCACCATACCTACCTATCAAGGCATTTCCATAGCCTTTCCGAGATATATTGCCATGCAACATCCACCTCTTCATGACTTGATCTTCATGTCATACATGTTCCTGCTACACTGGCAGAGGCATACATTGCATACATAATGATAGCTACATCTTCTTTATGATTTGAGTACCTTGTAAAGTGTGAAAGATCTTCTATACCCTCTTGTAAATTAGAGTGTTGCCCTTAAGTGAGGAAAAGGTCCCAAAGTGGACAAAATAAAATATCCCAAAGAGGACAAATGAGAATTAAATAGAAAGAGCCGTTGAGGCCAGCAACGAAATACAAAAATATAGAAAAAAGAGAAAAAGAAAAATAAAAAGAGAGAAAGGGGAAACACTACTATCCTTTTGAAAGATCCACACTAGTACTCTCTATTATCCTTGTACTCCATAGATATGATCATACATGCATATAGCTATGTGGGGACCTTCACACTGTAGAACTTCGCTTGCATATTCCAAGGATGAGCCTCCTCAAAATAGCTCTAGGTCTTCATGAGCGAGCAAGTTAGATGCACCCCCACTAGTTCCATTGGAGAGCTTTTCTTAGCTCATATGTGCATCTGTTGCATGGCAATCCCTACTCCTCACATCATATCTATCATTTGGCCTTCTCGCCTATGATTGTCCTCATTGATGTGAGCCTTTCTCACCTTTTTGTATTTCTCCTCCACCATATTTCTCTCTTTGCCATCCTAAGTGTCAACTCTCATGCTTACGCTCATCCATTGCATGAGTGCTCAAAATATCGAAAAAGGAGTGAATGAAATTGACTTGTACCTGGCTAGTGGTCTGGGGGCGAGTCAAGATAAGATTCCAAAGAAGACCAAGTGTGAAACTTTAGTAGATTGAGTTCTCAACAAAAATCCTTTTATCTCGTATTCCCTATCCCCCTTCTTGCACGCAAACACCATTTGTAGACATTCAAGTCACAGACAGCAAGAGCTTTTGCACCTAATGTTCTTTCGTTGCTTGTTTCAATGCTAATATAGACTCTTCCATGTTATGACTTGAATTGAATCACATACCTTGATTGATTTACTTTTCAAAGTTCTTATATGGTTGCTAGCATGTCACCACAAAAATTATGCTTGTTATCATTTACCTACTCGAGGACGAGAAGGAATTAAGCTTGGGGATGTTAATAAGTCCCAAACGTATCTATAATTTCTGCTTGCTCCATGCATGTTTTGTGTGATATTGCTATGATCTAGATACACTTTCATACACTTTTGATCATATTTGGACTAACTTATTAACTCGGTGCACCACAGTCAAGTTCCAGTTTTCTGCTGTTTCTCTATTCCAGGTTTCCCCCATATTAAAAATGCTCCAAAAATTCGGGAAAAAATGGATAAAAATCAGCGCAACGGAAGCTTCCGGAAATTCGAAGGTGAGCCTAGGGGCCACCACCAGGGACCCAGACGGCCACCTGGCGCGGCCTAGGGCCTGGCAGCGCCAGGGGGCGCCAGCATTCCTGGTGGCCCCCCTGGCTACCACCCTTCGCCTATTTATTCCCCGTGACGCGAAACCCCCGAAGATAGAAACCTTTTTCGTGATCTCACCTCTGTTCCACCGCCGCCGCGCTTCCAAGATCAGGAGCGCCAGTAGACTTCTTCCCGGCACCCTGCCGGAGTGAGGATCGACCTCCGGGAGCTTCCCCTCCACCATGGACGCTTCCCGGATGTCTCGTGAGTAGTTTCCTTTGGACCATGGGTCCGTGATCAGTAGCTATGTGATGTTCTCCTCCCCTCTTTGTTCTTCATGGTTTAGACCTCGTGAGCTGCCCTACATGATCGAGGCACTTATGTAATCTTTCTGCTGTTGCTATGCTGAGTTTGATGGGATCTGATGGATTATGAGATTATGTTCAGATTGTGATTGAGTAATATATTTGGTTCTTATCTTTTATATTTTTGTTCCTAAGTAATTCTTGCATGTTCATCGTTGATGTTTATTGCTTTGGCCAAGTAGTAGGTAGTAAGTCCAAGAGGGAACGTTATGCTCGATTGTGGGTTCATGCCCCCTGATGACACGCTTGAGTGACAGAAACATGAGTCTAGGGCATGTGTTGTTGCCACAAGGGGGAAAACAATGGTGATTGTAACCGCGGTTGCAAGGATTGTTTACTTTACGCAAAGTGCTTTTTAATGCAGTTGTCTGTTGCTTTGGGTTTACACTTTGGGTGGGGCTCGCAACTTAATACCAACAAGATGTTCTGGATAGATATCTCAAGGTGGATGATTAGTAGTAGATGCAGTTGGATTTCGGTCTACTTATTTTGGCATACTGCCCATGCTTTTGAGCCTCTTCCTTTCTTTGTAGCATAGTTAGCATTGCGGTGCGTTTATAATCCTATCAATTGCCCATCTGTAATTTGTTTACCTTTCATCGCAGTTTTATCATCTTTTGGGAGAGAGACATCACTAGTGAACATCACGGGACCCTGGTCCATATTCTCACCATTGTTTACACGCTCATTTACTTTCTTGCTTTTACTTTCAGTTGCTATCACTATTATTATCTGTTGCGTTGATCCTTTGTGAACAACAAGGCCGGAGAGATTGACAACCTCTTTGTACTCGTTGGGAAGCAAAGTTACTTGTGTTGTGTGCAGGTCCACGTCAGTTGCGCCACTGACACCTATTTATCATCTCCAGAGTCCTACTGGAGACAAACCTTGGTATCTTCACTGAGGGAAATTTTCCGTTATCCTACATTACACCTTCCACTTGGGGTAACCAATGAGGAGACGTTGCAATAGTCAACTCTCTTTTCATCACTCACTAGCGCGTCTCCCTGGTGGCCCGCGATGGAGAGGTGCTGCCCGTCGTGGCCATGGCGGGGCACACGGCCGCGGTGAACAGGCGGTCTCGGCGTGGCCAGGCATGAGGCGGCATGGCTATGGCCGTCAGACAAGGCAAGGCGACGTGGCTATGGCCGGCGACGGCCATGAGGAACGCATGACACAACGCTCGACGGAGCACCGCAGCGGCAACCACCACAGCCACCATGGTGGGGCGCATATGCCACCACGGCCACAGCTCCGGCGAGAGCGCGACCACGGCCCCGGCGGTCGTTGTCGAGGCCGGTCAAAGCTACTACAGTGGCGTTGTTTTTATTTAGTTTTTGTATACACCTATGCCGACGGTAAAGTCGTCGGCGTAGTTTTTTAACAGAAGCCCTCTCGCACTGACATGTGTCACCTATGCCGACGGTAAAGCCGTCGGCATCGTTTTTTAACAGGAGCCCTCTCGCACTGACACGTGTCACCTATGCCGACGGTAAAGCTGTCAGCATAGATTGTTTGTTGACGGCTGATAGCTTCTCGCCCCTCGTTAGTTACCCAAAGTGGAAGGTTGAGATGTAGACATCAGCAAATTTCCCTCGGTGAAGATACCAAGGTTTGTCTCCAGTAGGACTCCGACAACGACAGGAAGGTGACAACGGCGCCAGCAATTAGGCGGTTGACGTGGACCTGCACACACAACAGATAACTTTGTTTCCAACGAGTACAGAGAGGTTGTCAATCCCTCCGGCTTTGTTGTTTACAAAGGATCAAATGCACGGGATAATAATGATAGCGATAGCAACAGAAAAGGAAATAAAGCAGAAAATAAATAGCGTGTGTAAACAGTGGTGGAAATATGGACCGGGGTCCCATGATGTTCACTAGTGATGTCTCTCTCCCAAAAGACAATAAAATAGCCATGCGAGGTAAACAAATTACAGCTGGACAATTGACAGGATTATGTGCGCAAACCAATGCTAACTATGCTACAAAGAAGAAGAGGCTCAAAAGCTTGGGCGGTACACCAAGACAAGTAGACCGAAACCCATCTGCATTTACCTACTAATCATCCACCTTGAGATATCTATCCAGAACATCTCACTAGTATTAAGTTGCGAATCCCACCCAAAGTGTAAACTCAAAGCAACAGACAACTGCATTAAAGAACTTTGCGTAAAGTAAACAATCCTTGCACCCGCAAGTACAGGCACCTTTGTTTTCTCCCTTGTGGCAACAACACATCCGCTAGACTCATGTTTCTGTCACTCAAGCTAGTCATCAGGGGGCATGAACCCACAATCATGCATAACGCTCCCTCTTGGAGTTACTACCTACTACTTGGCCAAAGCAATAAACAGCAACGGAGAGCATGCAAGAATTACTCAAGAACATAAATATAAAAGAGGAGAATCAAATATATTACTCAAACACAATCTCAACATAGTCTCATAATCCATCAGATCCCAGCAAACTCAGCATAGCAACAACAGAAATATTACATCTGTGCCTCGATCATGTAGGGCATCTCACGAGGTCTAAACCATGAAGAACAAAGAGGGGAGGAGAACATCACATAGCTACTGATCATGGACCCATGGTCCAAGGTGGACTACTCACGGTTCATCCGGGAAGCATCCATGGTGGTGGAGAAGCTCCCGGAGGTGGTTCCTCCCTCCGGCAGGGTGCCGGGAAGAGGGCTCCTGGTGCTCCCGATCTTGGAAGCGCTGCGGCGGCGGAATAGAGGAGAGATTGCGAAAAAGGGTTCTGTCCTCTAGGGTTTCGAGACGAGAGAGATATATAGGCGAAGGAGGTTCACAAAGAGACAAGTACCCCGATGAGGAGTGTATGGGGGTTTGGTTATCCTTGCGCATCCTCGACTCATGGTACGTGAGTGTACTCTAATATCCGATCCCTCCAAAGATTAGTGATCCATCTAGTAGCTAAAGTTCTCAACTAATTTTGTAGGTTTTTTGAAAATAAACACGGATTTCCCAAAATACGAGATCTATCACTAATAGGCTAAAGCTCTTGACACCAAAATTTCAAACATTACTCATGGCAATACCTCAAAACTATTGCAAGTTACTACTACAATTGAATAGCAACCTCAATTACCTACTTCAAGTCAAGACACACAACTCAGCGCAATAGGAAAACATGAAAACTCAAGAGAGTTCCGACAACAAACTAAACAAAAGCTCTTAAAAAGATAAGCATGAAAACTAAGAGCTAAACATGACAGCAGCTACAAACAAGATAAAGAACACACACAACAAAGATAAGCATGAAAATCCTATGTTGTGTTCTAGGGTGAAGTGGAGCGTGTTTCTCTCCCACATAAAGAAATCTGGGTTCTAACTTGTTATGAACAGCAAGCAAAGCTAAAGAAAACTAAAAATGAAATAAAGAGCAAGACGCTCCAAGCATAGCACATAACGCATGAAGTGATAAAAATGTAGTGGAACGAAAGACGAACTGATAATTGTTGATGGAGATGGGGATGCATGGGGGCATCCCCAAGCTTAGATGCTTGAGTCTTCTTGAATATTTCTTGGGGGTGCACGGGGGCATCCCCAAGCTTGAGCGTTTGACCCTCCTGAATCTTCTTTTATCATCTTCCCTCGCACACTTGAAAACTCCCTTCATACATAACTCATCATAGTCTGATTAGCGAGGTTAGTACCCATAATAAAATAATTTTTCTCTACTGGAAATAAGGATATTCTTGAATAGCTACTGTTTCTCAAGATCGCCAAAAAGTTTTTGCAAAGAAAAATCAAACTTAAGGTTTGCAAAACGAAGAAAAGACAAAACAGGATAGAAACTGTGAAAAACAGACTAGCAGGTAGTAAATAATTTTTTGGGGAACTTCTGCAACTCAAATCAAAAAACTCAGAACAGACGCTCGACAGCCAATTATATAGAGCACGCTTTCAAAAAAATTCAGATAAAAAAGATGATCTTGTGATTTTATTCGAATTTTTTTCTGTCCAAGGACAGAATCTGTTTTCTGGAAAGCACGTCACAACTTTCGAACTTTCTTGCAATCGGAGGCTAAACTTGGCACAAATCTGAAAAGTAAAGATACAATGATGTTGCTACTGTAGTAAAAAACATCAAGACACACCAAATGAAAAGTAAACCTAATTCGTTGTGGGCTGCCTCCCAAAAGTGCTTTCTTTTATGCCTTTAAGCTAGGCATGATGCAAAAAGAGAAAATCAAGTTTTATCAAGAGTAAGAGAATAGTTAGCCCGTGTTACCGAATCAAAAGGTAAATTAATCTTCTTTCTAGGGAAGTGTTCCATCCCTTTATTGATAGGGAATTGGAATTTTATAATCCCTTCTTTCATATCAATGACAGCACCAACGGTGCGAATAAAAGGGCGTCCTAAAATAATTGGACATGATGGTTTACATTCAATGTCCATAATAGTAAAATAAACGGGAACATAATTGTCATTGACAATGGTAAGAACATCATCGATCTTCCCCAAAGGTTTCTTTACGGAAGAGTCAACAAGACGAACACCAAAAGAACAAGGATCAAAAGGTTTTAATTCAAACATATCATACATTCTTTTGGGCATAACGGAGGTACTAGCTCCAACATCACATAAAGCATAGAAAGAGAAGTTATTCAACTTAATTTTAATCATTGGATCCCAACTATCTTCAAGCTTTCTAGGTATGGAGGCTTCTACCCTAAGCTTCTCCTCCCTAGCTTTAATGAGAGCATTAGTGATATGCTCCGTGAAGGCAAGATTAAGTGTACTAGTGTGGGGATATCTAGACATCTTGTGAAGAAACCAATAACTTCAGGAAGGGTGCAATTATCAAAATCAAGGTCACTACTATCAAGTAAAGTGGTAGTGGTGCCCTTTAGGCTCACTTGTTTGGTAGCTTCTATAGTCATAGGAGTTTCTTCTTCTACGGTTGAGGTCATAGCATCACCATTAATAGGTCCTATGGGAATAGGGGTGCATTGGGTTCTAAGAGTTTGGATATCCTCAACAACTTGGATAGTAGCAACGGTATGGTGTGTAGGAAGGCTCTTAATTCTATCTTCTTCCTCCTTTATAGTCGAAACCACTTCAGGTTTAGCTGCCATTTCGTTTATCAAAGTAGCCTGTGTGTGAGACATATTGGAAACTTGGGTTTCCGTGGTGGTGAGCCTAGTCTGAAGGCTAGAAATCTCAATGTTCAGACTCTCCAGTTGTCTACCAATGTCTTGCAAGATAGAAGTATGCTCATCTAATTTTCTAGAGAAGGTCCTATTTTGTTCATATTGGGTGTGCATGTAGTTCTTAGTGGCCTTCTCTATTTCCAAAAGTTTCTCATAACTAGGCATGTCTCTATCTCTAGGGGTAGAGTTTCTGGTGCTAGGATAAGTGTTGTTGTTCCCATAGTTCTTGGAGGGGAACGGTCTAGGATTGCTACAAAAATTACTCCTATAAGCATTGTTATTGAAGTTGTTTCTAGAGATAAAGTTCACATCTACTTGATCTTGAGAAATCAAAGAATTTAAAGGAACATCGTGAGGACCAATAGGAGATTGCTTGGTAAGTAGAGACATAATCAAGTCAAAAATTTCATTTAGGGAGGAGATCTCCTCGACAGAGTTTACCTTCCTACCTGTTGGAGCTCTTTTGGTGTGCCATTGGGAATAGTTGGTCATCATCTCATCGAGTAGTTTTGTGGCAGCACCAAGCGTTGTTGACATAAAGGTTCCTCCGCGGCCGAATCTAGCAAGTTCCGCGAGGTAAAGTTCAAGCCTGCATAAAAAGTTTGGATAACCATCCAAGTAGTCAAACCATGCGTAGGGAAATTCTTAACAAGAGATTTCATGCGTTCCCAAGCTTGGGCAACGTGCTCATTATCCAATTGCTTAAAATTCTTAATATTACTCCTGAATTGGATAATCTTTGTTGGGGGGTATTACTTCCCAATAAAAGCATCCTTGCACTTATCCCAAGAATCTATGCTATTCCTAGGCAAGGATTGAAACCAGATTTTAGCTCCTCCTCTCAAGGAGAAAGGAAAAAGATTAAGCTTAACGATATCACCATCTACTTCTTTGTACTTTTGCATATCACAGAGCTCAACAAAATTATTTAAGTGCAAAGCAGCAGCATCTCCAGCACCGGAGAATTGATCTTTCATAACAAGGTTCAGCAAAGTAGATTTAATCTCATAAGAAGGTGCTGAAGTGGCAGGTGGAGCAATAGGAGTGCAGATAAAGTCACTGTTGTTATGACTAGTGAAGTCACACAACTTGCTGTTCTCGGTGGAACCCATAGCAGCAGCAAGCAAGGTAACTTTTTTATTTATTTTTGATAAGGGACACTAAAGCAAAAACTGAAAGGTAAACTAACAAGACTAAAAAGCAAAGATAAAAGATAGTGTGCAACTCCCCTATCTTGAAGAGTGGAGTCCCCGGCAACGGCGCCAGAAATTAGCTTTGATGGATTCTCGCCCCTCATTGGTTACCCAAAGTGGATGGTTGAGATGTAGACAACAGAAAATTTCCCTCGGTGAAGATACCAAGGTTTGTCTCTAGTAGGACTCCGACAACTACAGGAAGGTGACAACGGCGCCAGAAATTAGGCGGTTGACGTGGACCTGCACACACAACAGATAACTTTGCTCCCAACGAGTACAGAGAGGTTGTCAATGCCTCCGGCCTTGTTGTTTATAAAGGATCAAACGCACGTGATAATAATGAAAGCGATAGCAACAAAAAAGAAAATAAAGCAGAAAATAAATAGCGGGTGTAAACAATGGTGGAAATATGGACCGGGGTCCCATGATGTTCACTAGTGATGTCTCTCTCCCAAAAGACGATAAAATAGCCATGCGAGGTAAACAAATTACAGTTGGGCTATTGACATGATTATGTGCGCAAACCAATGCTAACTATGCTACAAAGAAAGGAAGAGGCTCAAAAGCTTGGGCGGTACGCCAAGACAAGTAGACCGAAATCCATCTGCATCTACCTACTAATCATCCACCTTGAGATATCTATCGAGAACATTTCGCTGGTATTAAGTTGCGAATCCCACCCAAAGTGAAACTCAAAGCAACAAACAACTGCATTAAAGAACTTTGCGTAAAGTAAACAATCCTTGCACCCGCAAGTACAAGCAACGTTGTTTTCTCCCTTGTGGCAACATCACATCCCCTAGACTCATGTTTCTGTCACTCAAGCTAGTCATCAGGGGGCATGAACCCACAATCATGCATAACGATCCCTCTTGGAGTTACTACCTACTACTTGGCCAAACCAATAAACAACAACGGAGAGCATGCAAGAATTACTCAAGAACATAAATATAAAAGAGGAAAATCAAATATATTACTCAAACACAATTTGAACATAGTCTCACAATCCATCAGATCCCAGCAAACTCAGCATAGCAACAGCAGAAATATTACATATGTGCCTCGATCATGTAGGGCATCTCACGAGGTCTAAACCATGAAGAACAAAGAGGGGAGGAGAACATCACATAGCTACTGATCATGAACCCATGGTCCAAGGTGGACTACTCACGGTTCATCCGGGAAGCATCCATGGTGGTGGAGAAGCTCCCGGAGGTGGTTCCTCCCTCCGGCAGGGTGCCGGGAAGAGGGCTCCTGGTGCTCCCGATCTTGGAAGCGCTGCGGCGGCGGAACAGAGGAGAGATCGCGAAAAAGGGTTCTGTCCTCGAGGGTTTCGGGATGAGAGAGATATATAGGCGAAGGGGGCAGCCAGAGGTGGACAAGGGACCCAGGCGCCCCCCCTGGCGCGGCCTAGGGGGTGTCCGCCTGGCCCACCCCTGGCTCCCCTCTTGTGACGCCCCCAAAATCAATCCGTGTATAGTAATCATACACGCAGGGTACACGACTGAGATTAGGGTGCCACGGTGAGAATATCACAGCACAACACTAAACAAAAAAGGATAAACAAATATATTACAATAAAGGGGGGTCACGCGGACCCGAATACATAAGTCATACAAGCCATAATATCTGAGTACAGACATAGTTAGTCAAGTTTTGCCTTAAGAAGGCTAGGACAAATCACATCAGAGATACAGATCGAAATGGCGAGGCCTCCTGCCTGGGATCCACCGAACTACTCCTGGTCAACGGGGAACTCGACGTCGTAGTAGGCGCCTCCGGGGTACTCCTGCTCCTGGGCTCCAACGTCGGCTGCAGCGGCCGATCAGGCAAAACAGTAAAGGAAACAAAGAAGGTGAGTATCTAGTATACCCGCGAGTCTTACGTCCGCTACTAAGCATTATGCATTGTATCAACGGAAAGAAGAGGCTGTATATAGTGGACTGAAAGACAGAAATCCAGAGCAAGGGTAAGAAGCTAGGCCTATCGAAGACTAGCATCTTCCGACGATGTCTTGCAGCATGAGGTAAGAATCAGCCAACATTTTATATAAAGCATAAAGTAACAATGCAGCAGAAGTTGTTGCAGCATTGTATAATAATAAGTTGTAATAATTAGCAATGCCTCCGAGTTCACCTCCTCGACATCCCCGCGAGGAAGAAAACCCGGAACCATACAGTTTAATAATAATAGTCTCTAGTGGTAAGATCCAGCTTCAGCATAAAGCGTCCTGTTACCGTGGACACGACTATTCGAATAGATTAATCTTCCCTGCAGGGGTGCACTTGTGTTACGCTACACGCACGGATCTCCAGGGTGGCAGGAACCTTGTTAGGGAACGCTCCACCGAGGCTATCCGACACTTCCTGGCGTACTCCTGCACGGTGCATGGGTGGCCGGGAAGCCGTAACAAAAACAACACAGCTCGAGCAAAGAAGACAGCGCACTTCCCGGCAATCAGCCCGCGGTACTGCTGACGTATGACGAGTCCTCGGACGACAGTACGAAGCAGAGGAGCCCATAAACTCGTAATTCCCACGGGTAGGTAGTGTGTACATGGCATATTGCCAACTCAAGACATTCACTGAACCATTTAGCATTTTAATTAACCTGCGTGACAACCGTTATCGTTGCCTCGACTTAACTGACCCGCGGACAACGACAGCAGCCAGGACCACCAGTACATCGGTGCCTGCCCTGTCGTCCCACCAAGTCACTGCGGTTACCAACAAGTTGAACCGTCTCCTTACCTTGTCTCGCGTGTGCTCCTGGAGGAGCTCGACTTTCGTGGTTTGGTAACTCTCGCGGCCAACGATCAGGGGCCAAGCACACCGGTACACTGGTCGTACCCTCCCTGTCGTCCCGTCGCAATACCTCTCGCGGGCACCGTTGGGTCGCCCGACTTCTTACCTTTAGGACAACCGTTACTCAGGTACCTAGAGCGGCTATACAGAATCAACAACGAGTGGAGTACAAGGATTACTCCTTGATAGCTCACACTTGATGGTGGCTCGACAGAGCCGAGCTAGGGGGCCTCAGGCGGTGTCTGCATTGTACCGTACCTGTGCAGTTATAATAACTGTATCCGTGTTCACTCCCCGGAGTGATCACGACCCGCTATCTAATTCTGTGCTATCCCCTACAGTTGAGGGTCATCTGCTGTGTAACGACCCGATTCACGAAAGAATCCAAGTCTCTGTGCATTCTGTGCTAGTCCCTGGATCAATAGCTAGCACACACAGTACACGATGTAATATCAAGAATAAACCACATGTCGTAAATATTACATCGAAGATCCAGTATAACAAATAAACATACCTGCATAGCTCAAGGCTAGCTTACAAATAAAATACAGCGGAAAACAATAAAGAGCTTCGTGGCGTCCATCAACTCCACCGGCATAGTTGAGTATAGACATCGTAACCCTACATCGTATCACTTACTCGTCGTATACAATCCTACAACACCGAAGGTTACAGCCCGACAACGGGTCAGTACATCTGATTTGTACGGCAAGTGACACGAAAAAAAATATATAACAGACCTATCGCTACATGCAAGGATAATTCAAAGGAAAGGCTTATGGTTTTGTTTTGTCGAAAGCCAGTTTTATCCTGAAATAAACTAGTCAAATTTTAAGTTGAATTCAACCTGAAACACACAGCAACCCATGCTACTCTTTCCCACCAAGATTATTATTAAGTGTTCATCTGTCAAGATCATTCATCAACAGTACTGACTAGTTGCTCAAAGTTCATCCGTAACCGTGGACACGGCTAATCATGATCAGTTTATACGCTCTGTAGAGGTTGTACACGTTCCCCACTGGACTCAACCCGAAGATTGAGACAAAGACTTTCTGAAGAGGTTGCCTCAACCCTTTGGTAGCCGGTACACCTAACACACATCTACATCAGCTAGCTACCAGGGCCAGGTTCCCCACAACGTACTCGTGCTAAGCCAGAGCCCATATAGACAGAGGCTGTACACGGAAGCTACTAGTAATATTGCATGTCTGATCTTTTTGAGCCTGGACGGCGCCCACTGCGTCAGAGGGTAGACACCATGTCGCACCCGGTTCACCACCAAAACAACCATTGGGTGCATTTAACCCCGGCACCGTCCTTAGACAAGGCACAACTCCGGGATGCAACCCGCCCGTCCAGAAGTGATTTCTATTTATTATAAAGTTGCTACACAATTTATTAAAATAGCTCACATGCTCTCCATGAGTTCTCACAACCCAAACCACGTCTACAAAGCATAGAAATAAAGTAACAACACGGGCTAGGGTGATCTACTAATACAAGTCAAGTCATATGGCTATCCTAACTGGTTTTGCAGCAACATTAAAGTAAACTACCTATCATGCAATAGGGTGATATACTTAACATAATGCATATAGAAAATATGGGTGTGAGTATGATCAAAGTATCACTTGCCTTTTCCATTCGGTGAAGTTCTTTGCTCTCACGGTCCAGTCAACCCTACTCGTCACACTCCAAGAAATCTACCGTCAACGAAAGAACTTAAATAAGCAAACACATCACGACGAGACAAACAAAAGATCAACAAAACAATCACAAAGGTTTTAGCAACAAAACAAAAACTTTGAAGTGCAAAGGTGTGGATGTGCTCGAAGGTGATCAGTGGAACGTGAACTCGAGAGAGTCAACAGATAAAGAGTTGTCGATACAAGATTATGATCAAGGCATTATGAAATCAAGGTAAAGATCATAGCAATATGAATGGTATGTGGATATTGCCGATAAGATGTCTCATATGATCCAATATGCAAAAAGAATCACGTGAAACGGAATACTACAACGTAGGTCATAGCAAGTTAAAATTTGAATTTAATTTGAATTTAAAAAGATCAAGAAAATTGTGAATTTTTGTGTACACATGATATATACAGAAAGTACATGGAACGAGTGATCCCACGCAAAAAGAATCACTCTATTTGGATCAGCGGTTTACAAGATATGGCCTCCGGGATTTGAATTTGAATTTGAAATAAATTCAAATTCAAAAGTGTGCAAAGTGTGCAAAAATTTATACCATACTAAGCTATAGAACAACACGAGTGCTTAGGAAAAAGTTTCACCTCGATCCGACTTACGACGTAGAAGATATTGCGGACGCGAGAACGTGGTCTTTTCTGCCAAAAGGACTGATCCGCAATTAAAATATTGTGACGCCCCCAAAATCAATCCGTGTACAGTAATCATACACGCAGGGTACACGGCTGAGATTAGGGTGCCACGGTGAGAATATCACAGCACAACACTAAACACAAAAGGATAAACAAATATATTACAATACCAGGGATCACGAGGATCCGAATACATAAGTCATACAAGCCATAATATCTGAGTACAGACATAGTTAGTCAAGTTTTGCCTTAAGAAGGCTAGCACAAATCACATCAGAGATACATATCGAAAAGGTGAGGCCTCCTGCCTGGGATCCACCGAACTACTCCTGGTCAACGGGGAACTCGACGTCGTAGTAGTCGCCTCCGGGGTACTCCTGCTCCTGGGCTCCAACATCGACTGCAGCGGCCGATCAGGCAAAGCGAAAAAGGGGGAAATAAAGCAAAGGTGAGTATCTAGCATAACCATGAGTCTTTCGTCCGCTACTAAGCATTATGCATTGTATCAACGGAAAGAAGAGGCTGTATATAGTGGAATGCAAGATAGAAATCAGAATAAGGGTAAGAAGCTAGGCCTATCGAAGACTAGCATCTTCCGACGAGGTCTTGCAGCATGAGGTAAGAATCAGCCAACAATTTATATAAAGAATAAAGTAACAATGCAACAGAACTTGCTGCAACATTGTATAATAATAAGTTGTAATAATTAGCAATGCCTCCGAGTTCACCTCCTCGACATCCCCGCGAGGAAGAAAACCCGGAACCATACAGTTTAATAATAATAGTTTGTAGTGGTAAGATCCAGCTTCAGCATAAAGCGTCCTGTTACCGTGGACACGGCTATTCGAATAGATTAATCTTCCCTGCAGGGGTGCACTTGTGTTACACTACACGCACGGATCTCCAGGGTGGCGGGAACCTTGTTAGGGAACGCTCCACCGAGGCTATCCGATACTCCGTAGCCCATCTTTCAAACTCAACAGAGAGGTCATCCACCGGACTATATCCTATGTACGCGGGGCTTTGGACCCTAACCCCGACGTACTCCTGCACGGTGTGAGGCTGGCCGGTGAAGTTAAATCAAAGCAAATACAAATCACACTGCCACGGCAAATAAGACAACACCACTTCCCGGCGCAGGCCGCGGTACTGCTGACGTCTGAAGAGTCCTCGGACGACACTATGAAGCAGAGGAGCCCATAACTCGTAATTCCCACGGGTAGGTAGTGCGTACATGGCATATAGCCAACTCAAGACATTCACTGAACCATTAGTCATTTTATTAACTTGTGGGGCAACCGTTATCGCTGCCTCGACTTAACTGACCCGCGGACAACGACAGCAGCCAGGACCACCAGTACATCGGTGCCTGCCCTGTCGTCCCACCAAGTCACTGTGGTTACCAACAAGGTGAACCGTCTCCTTACCTTGTCTCGCGTGTGCTCATGGGGGAGCTCGACTTTCGGGTTTTGGTAACTCTCGCGGCCAACGATCAGGGGCCAAGCACACCGGTACACTGGTCGTGCCCTCCCTGTCGTCCCGTCGCAATACCACTCGCGGGCACCGTTGGGTCGCCCGACTTCTTACCTGAAGGACAACCATTTCTCAGGTACCTAGAGCGGCTATACAGAGTCAGCAACGAGTGGAGTACAAGGATTACTCCTTGATAGCTCACACTTGATGGGGGCTCGGTAGAGCCGAGCTAGGGGGCCTGAGGCGGTGTCTGCATTGTACCGTACCTGTGCAGTTATAATATTTGTATCCGCGTTCACTCCCCTGGGTGATCGCGGCCCTCTATCTAATCCTAGCTAACAATGCGCAGGGCTCACTGCTGAATAATGCATAATAATAATAATAGGCAGCATAGGATAAAGGAGGTACATCAGGGGGCGACAAAACAGGCTATGCAATTGAATAGGATTGCAACGTAGCAGCAGCAGTAACAATGCCTAGTGCAAGAAATGTACGGAAAGATAGGCGATATCTGGGGAAGAGAATGGCTCTGCTTGCCTGGAAGCTCGACGGTAGGAGTAGGGTCGTCGACGAAGTAGTCGTACTCAGCAGCGGTGTAGTCGGCGGCAGCAGCGGGGTCTACCGGAGATTAAGGGGGGAGGAAACAGTAAATACACAGCAATAATATACAAACATATGCATGACATGACAGATGAAATGTTAACGGTGTTCTAACGCAGTGCAATGCACGTTCCTCGGAACGGAAATTCATCTGAGGATGAACTACCGGCTCCGGATGATTACCGGACAGGGTGACCGGAGGGGGAAGGATCAAGCCGGAGGTGTCGTGGACATCCGACAAAGATAACGGGGGTGTATCCATGTTAGTTGAACCATTTCGGACAACTTTCGTGTTCGAAATAAATTCATCCCTCAGGTTTTTACCGGCACCGGGAATTATCGACAGACAGCCCGAAGGGGGGAATGTCGATGATCGGTGTGTTAGGGGGGTGGGGTAGACATACGGATAGCGTATTCGTATTCGTTATATTTTTCTGATCAATTTTCATGTATAAAGTTTTTGAATCTGAGTTACGGTTTAAAAGATATTAAATTCTGAAGTTTAAATCATTTTTTAAAAGAATTTCTGAATTACTTTTATTAATAAAACAGAGACATTATCCACAACAGTGTTGACTGGTCAAACTGACATGGGGGTCTCACATGTCAGCCTCTATTTAGTTATAATTTCATTTTATTTAATAAAAACAGAAGGGTGGCCCAGATGTCATGGACAACAACTAAAAAACCTATTTAAATAAATCTAAACAAACAGTGGGGCCCGGGTGTCATTGAGAGGGAACTAATACAATTTTAATTTAAGTTAAAAGGGCAATGGCCCACATGGCAGTATACACAGGGGGGGGTGATATCCTCATTTTTATTAAGCTAACAGGGGGAGGGGGTTAGCCCATCGCTACCAGGCCGTGCTCACCGGCGAGTAGGAGCACGTCGGCGCTGGTCGTCTCAGAGAGGGAGACCGCGGAGAGCGACGGGGGCACTGGGGCGCGACGACCACCGCGGGTGGGCGCGCGTCGAGCTGCAGCAGCAGCAACAGTGGGGGAAGGCGACCGTGGTCACGGCCACGGCCGACGTTGGCCGGAGCATGGTCAGGGCGCAGGGAGCGCCCAGAGGGAGGGCACGGGAGCGCGGTTGTGGCCGCCGGAGCGCGCACGCGCGCGTCCACGCACAGCAGAGCACACGGACGAGGCGTGGGGGGGGGGGGGTTGGCCGAGCTTGAGCTCGCGACCATGGCGGGCTGCGGGCGCCGGGGCACCTACGGCGAAAGCGACGAAGGGAGGGTGGGATTGGGGGGGGGGGGGGGGGTAGGACGCTGCGCTCACCGGGGAATGAGCTGGTGCAGGCGGAAGGAGCCGGGGGGAGGCCGGAGCTAGCGAATCGCGGCGGCGGTCTCGGCGGCCGAAGACGGGGAAGAAGAAGCAGTTGAGGCCGTGGCGCGTCTCGGCGTGAGCTAGCGGGCGGAGGCGAACGGGAGGTCGATGGTGAAGCCTCCAATCGCGTTGGACTGGCCTGAGAGGGGCCTTGGCCACGCGGTCCGCAGCGGCGCGGCCACAGCAGCCCGACGGCAATGGCGGGGAACGAACGGAGCGAGGGGGGAAGTGGCCAGGGGAGGGGGAGGAGGTGGCCTCGGCCTCCTCCTTATCCTCATGGAGGGGGGGGGAGCAGGTACGGGGGCAGGTGGGGTGGGGGCCGACGACAGTGCTCTCTGCCCCCCGTCCATGGCGACAGTGGAAACAGGGGAGGGAGGGGACGGGGGCAGGTAGAAGATGGGATGGGGGCCTTGGGCCGGGTGGGCCGTTGCCCAGGGCGACATTTAGTGATTTTCCAATTTGTTTTGTTTTTCTGTATTTCTTTTGGTAATTGTTTTCCTAGCTTAGGCATTTTTTTAAAGTGTGTTAGGTGCCTCAAAATTAGTATATCATTATATAGCAGTGCCACAAAAGTTTGTGCAGCAAAAGAAAATCATTAGATATTTCTTTTAAATAATAAATGCCCAAAGTAAGGGTTTTAACCTACTGTTTGAATTGTTTGGAATTTTCTATAACTTAATAAATACCCAAACCCATTTGGATTTGGTCCACTGAATATTTGTGATTTTATAAAAGTAGTTTCACAATTTTTGGAGAAAGTTTAATTTTTCACTTTGGTTTTATTATTTAATAATCCACCAAAGGCATTTTGAACTAGATTGATTTGAATTCAATTCAAAGGGTATTTAATTTGAGCTTGGAATTGTTTGGATTCCAGTTGACCAAGGTCCATGATCACATGACTTTCAACAATATCAAAAGAGAAGTTGAATTTGAACTGAACCAAGTTGATCAAACAAAAGGTTTGAACAGTAATGATCAATAGTAATGGTGATTACTGTTACAAGCAACTGAGGGTGTTACAAATCTCCCCCACTACAAGAATTCTCGTCCCGAGAATTTAAGTGGTAGCGAGGAAAAGATCGGGGTATTCATCGCGAAGGCGATCTTCGCGTTCCCAAGTGGCTTCATCTTCAGAATGATTCGACCACTGAACCTTGAGGAACTTGACGGTCTTGTTGCGGGTTCGACGTTCAGACTGATCGAGAATGCGGCTCGGATGTTCTCGATAAGTCAAGTCTTGTTGCAGCTCGATCATATCATGCTCCACTTCGCGGATAGGGTCCTTGAAGCAGCGACGGAGTTGCGACACGTGGAAGACATCGTGGACTTGGGAGAGGTTCGGCGGCAATTCCAACCGGTATGCAACGGGTCCACTCCTGGAAAGGATACGGAACGGCCCAATGTAGCGAGGAGCCAACTTGGCCTTGATACCGAAGCGATGAGTGCCCCTCATGGGAGTGACACGGAGGTAAGCGTATTCGCCAGGTTGATAGACCATTTCCTTGTGCTTGCGATCATAGTTGCTCTTCTGACGGGACTGAGCAGCTTTCAGGTGTTCACGGATAACACGAACCTGATCTTCGGCATGCTGAATAACGTCCGGACCAATGAGAGTTCGTTCTCCAGTTTCTGACCAATTCAGAGGGGTTCGACACTTACGTCCATAGAGGACTTCAAAGGGTGCCATCTTCAGACTAGCCTGATAGCTATTGTTGTATGAGAATTCAGCAAATGGAAGAGATTCCTCCCATTTCTTACCGAATGAGATGACACAAGCTCGAAGCATATCTTCAAGCACTTGGTTGACTCGTTCGACCTGTCCTTGCGACTGGGGGTGATAAGCGGTGCTGAAATTTAGATGAGTTCCCATAGCTCCTTGGAAACTATCCCAGAATCTTGAGGTGAAAATGCTGCCACGGTCAGAACTGATCTCCAGCGGAATACCATGGAGGGACACAATTCTGGAAACATACAAGTCTGCTAACTGACTAGCAGAGATCGTCTCCTTGACTGGCAGAAAGTGGGCAACCTTGGAGAATCGGTCGATGACGACAAAGATGGCATCATGACCCTTCTGTGATCGGGAAAACCGGTGACGAAGTCCATCTCGATCTTGTCCCACTTCCATTCAGGAATAGAGAGTGGTTGTAGAGTTTCAGCAGGTCTTTGATGTTCTTCCTTGACGCGACGGCAAACGTCACATTCAGAAACATACCGGGCAATGTCTTGCTTCATGTTAGGCCACCAGAATTGCTGACGAATGTCTTGGTACATCTTGGTGCTTCCAGGATGAATGGATAACGGGGTATCGTGAGCCGCTCTCATGACCTTCGGGGTCATATCCAGGTTCTCATGCCTTCCCTTGCTGTGAGTAACCACTAAACGGTTCTTGTAGAACACCGCACCTTTGCCATCAATGGTGAACGGTGAGGGTCTCCCATTGGCGATATCGCGCTTAATCTTGTGTACGAAATCATCATAAAACTGCATACCCTTGACGGATTTGACGAGATCCGGTTCGATAACCAGGTTATTTGCATAACCTTGAGGAACAATCTCGAGGTTTAACTTTTGAAAATCTTCATACAGAGGTTGTTGGTCTAGTTGCACCTCAAGTTCACTACAGTAAGCTCTACGGCTCAAAGCATCGGCCATCACATTAGCCTTGCCAGGGGTGTAATGAATATCCATGTTGAAATCGGCTATTGTCTCGAGCCATCTTTGTTGGCGGAGATTCAGGTCGGTGTAGATCTCGCAACGGTTACCAATGAGGTAATGTCGCCACAGCTTCAATGCATAAATTACTGCTGCCAATTCGAGATCATGTGTTGGATATTTGTCTTTGTGAGCACGCAACTGACGAGAGCCATAAGCAATCACTTTGCGCTCTTGCATTAGGACACATCCTAATCCTTGACGAGACGCGTCGCAATATATCACGAAGTCCTTCTGAGTATCAGGGGGAGCGAGCACCGGGGGAGAAGTTAGCTTGTCCTTGAGCGCTTGGAAACTTTCTTGACATTTATCTGTCCACTCAAACTTGACGCCTTTGTGAAGCAGATTAGTGAGGGGCCTGGCAATCTTGGAGAAATTCTCGACGAAACGGCGGCAATAGCTAGCGAGCCCGAGGAAACTGCGGACTTGCTTGACGTTCTTGGGAGGAGTCCAGTCAAGAATAGCCTGGATACGTTCTGGGGTGACGGCAATGCCATCCTTGGAAATCACATGTCCAAGGTAGGTTACTTCGGGAAGCCAGAACTCACACTTAGAATACTTAGCGTAGAGTTTGTGTTCTCGAAGCTTCTCCAGTATAAGACGAAGATGTTCTGCATGTTCTTCTTCATTCTTGGAATATATCAATATATCATCCAGATAAACCACGACGAACTGGTCGAGGTACTCCATGAAAATATAATTCATCAATCTGGAGAAGGTGGCTGGAGCATTGGTTAAGCCAAAGGACATGACAGTGTACTCGTAAGAACCATAGCGAGTAATGAAGGCAGTCTTCGGAATGTCCTCATCACGGACTCGGATTTGGTGATAACCCAACCTCAAGTCGAGTTTAGAGAACACCTTGGATCCGGCAAGTTGATCATAGATATCGTTGATCCGGGGAAGTGGGTATTTGTTCTGGATGGTGGCTTGGTTAATGGGCCGATAATCTTGGACCAATCGGTTTGTCTCATCGCTCTTTTTGACAAAGAGCGAAGGTGCTCCCCAAGTTGAGGAACTAGGGCAAATTAATCCTTTCTGAAGTGCCTTGTCGATTTCCTCCTTAAGTTCAAGGAGTTCATGTGGCGGCATCTTGTAAGGACGCTTGGCAATAGGGGTGGTGCCGGGATTCAAGTCGATGACAAATTCAACTTCTCTGATCGAGGGTATTCCCGGCAGTTCTTCTAGGAAAACGCAGGGAAAATCGCGAACGACTGGAACGTTCTCGATGCCTTCGAGGGGGGCGGCATTCAAAGCATTCATCAAAAATATCTGTGTTTCAGCATTATGGGTAACTCGGGTGGTGTGGTTAACAATCTCGCCGGAGGGGTGAAAAAGTTGGACAGACTTGGTGCCACAATAGAGTGCGGCATCGTGAAATTTCAACCAATCCATGCCCAGAATTAGGTCTATGGTGGAGGTTTTCAGGATGATGGGGGACACAAGGAATATAATCCCTTCGACGTCAATGGTGACATCGCGTACCATCATGGAGGTTTGGCAACGGCCTCCAGGGGTGCGAACAACCATCGGTGGGTTCATCTTCTCAAACGTAATGTTATGCGATAATGCAAATGCTTCCGACATGAATGAATGTGATGCTCCTGAATCAAATAAAACAGTAGTAGGTGCGGAATTAACGAGAAGGGTACCCATCACGGTAGCGGGTTGTTCCTGAGCTTCTTCCACATTAATGTTGTAAGCATGTCCACAAGCATGAGCAGCAGACCCAGTATTATAGTTGGGGGTCCTGTTGTTTCCACGACCATTTCCACGGCCAGCGGGGTGAACTACCAGTTGCTTCTGTTTCTGGGGGCACTCCCTGGAAAAATGCCCAGGTTGGCGGCACGTGAAGCATAATCCATCCTGAGGACGAAGGGGGGTAGCATTGGGTGGTGCAGGCAGAGCTCTTGGCATCTACGATGGTGGAGGCAGACGGGGTGCAGCATAACACGGCCTTGGATCAGGGACAGCTGAATGGGTGACACTGGTAGGGAGCCAGATACGACGCTTCTGCGTTGCACCCGAAGATGAGCCAACGTCACGATAACGCTTCAGAGAGTTCTTGTGCTCCATCTGGGCAGTCTCGACGGTGATAGCCTTGTTCACCATGGTGGCGAAGTTGGCGAAATCATGAACGGCAAGAGCGAGTCTGAGGTCTGGATTGAGGCCACGACGGAACTTCTGCTGCCTGCGAGCATCAGTGGTGATCTCTTCTTCCGCATAGCGAGAGAGGTTGAGGAACTCGCGCTGATAGGCTTCAACAGTCATGTCGCCCTGAGTGAGGTTGCGGAATTCTTCCGCCTTACGATCCATGATCCCCTGAGGAATGTAGCGGGCGCGGAAGGCAGACTAAAATTCATCCCAAGTGATGACTTCTCCGACTGGCAGTGAACGCTTGTGGTGCTCCACCACTGAGGAGCGGCGCCTTTCAGATGATAAGACGCAAAGTTCACATAGTCGGCTGAATCGACATTAGCAGACTCCAGCTCGTGCGTGATGTCGCGAAGCCAGTCATCAGCATCCAACGGCTGAACAGTGTTGCGGAACATAGTGGGGTTGAGGCTGGTGAAGTCGTGCAGAGTCACGGTGGCATGCTGATGGTGGTGCCCATTCTGATTCGGCTGGGGGAACTGAGCCATGACATTCTCCATGAACTGACGGTTCAGCTCGAACTCCTGCAACATTCCATCCATGTAATCTGGCGGCGGAGGTGGGTCGTTTGCAGCACGACCATGACCACGACCCGCCATCCTGCTAGAATTTAACAGGGGTATTTCAGCGATGAAAATTTAACGAGATAACGGAATCAAGCCTGAAGTAAGACGACAACGAAGAGGAGGCGCGGCTATATATAGGAGTAGTCATATAAGACATACACATTTACACACAGAGTCAACCGAAAATCGGGCAGCGTAACGTCGTAGAAATTAAGGAAAAAGGACACACTAGGCGGCGCGCAGACCGCGGTAAGGATTACACGACGCGACATAGATTCCACTATGTCAATCACGCCGCAAGAAAACTGTTGGCCACAGGAGTTAATGCCAGAGGACGCGCGGCCTGCCCTGAATGAGAATGGGATCCGCGGTCCGGGACCTGGGGTATGACTCCTGCGACACGACTCAATCAATGGGGGAAGCACCAAAACGCCGGGTGGAATCAAGAGAACGTGATCCTAATGTCAGATTTTGTAAAACTTACCAGCAAGGATAAGAGAGCAGATTCCCAGAGCATAGGTAAGGAGAAAAGGATCCTAATACCATAGATATCACACGTAGTGAAATCGATGTGGGCCCGTAAGCCAAATATTAAGTTAGCAAACTAGTTTTTAAAGTCTAGACTCAACTTCGATCAAGTAGTGGTGGGGTGGCTTCCTACAGGCAGTCGGCTCTGATACCAACTTGTGACGCCCCCAAAATCAATCCGTGTACAGTAATCATACACGCAGCGAACACGGCTGAGATTAGGGTGCCACGGTGAGAATATCACAGCACAACACTAAACACAAAAGGATAAACAAATATATTACAATAAAGGGGGTCACGCGGACCCGAATACATAAGTCATACAAGCCATAATATCTGTGTACAGACATAGTTAGTCAAGTTTTGCCTTAAGAAGTCTAGCACAAATCACATTAGAGATACAAATCGAAAAGGCGAGGCCTCCTGCCTGGGATCCACTGAACTACTCCTGGTCAACGGGGAACTCGACGTCGTAGTAGGCGCCTCCGGGGTACTCCTGCTCCTGGGCTCCAACGTCGGCTGCAGCGGCCGATCAGGCAAAACAGTAAAGGAAACAAAGCAGGTGAGTATCTAGTATACCCGCGAGTCTTACGTCCGCTACTAAGCATTATGCATTGTATCAACGGAAAGAAGAGGTTGTATATAGTGGAGTGAAAGACAGAAATCCAGAGAAAGGGTAAGAAGCTAGGCCTATCGAAGACTAGCATCTTCCGACGATGTCTTGCAGCATGAGGTAAGAATCAGCCAACAGTTTATATAAAGCATAAAGTAACAATGCAGCAGAAGTTGCTGCAGCATTGTATAATAATAAGTTGTAATATTTAGCAATGCCTCCGAGTTCACCTCCTCGACATCCCCGCGAGGAAGAAAACCCGGAACCATACAGTTTAATAATAATAGTCTCTAGTGGTAAGATCCAGCTTCAGCATAAAGCGTCCTGTTACCGTGGACACGGCTATTTGAATAGATTAATCTTCCCTGCAGGGGTGCACTTGTGTTACACTACACGCACAGATCTCCAGGGTGGCGGGAACCTTGTTAGGGAACGCTCCACCGAGGCTATCCGACACTTCCTAGCCCATCTTTCAAACTCAACAGAGAGGCCATCCGCCGGTCTAAATCCTAAGTACTCAGGGCCTTGGACCCTAACCCTGACGTACTCCTGCACGGTGCGTGGGTGGCCAGTAAGCCGTAACAAAAACAACACAGCTCGAGCAAAGAAGACAACGCACTTCTCGGCAATCATCCCGCGGTACTGCTGACGTCTGAAGAGTCCTCGGACGACACTACGAAGCAGAGGAGCCCATAAACTCGTAATTCCCACGGGTAGGTAGTGCGTACATGGAATATAGCCAACTCAAGACATTCACTGAACCATTTAGCATTTTAATTAACCTGCGTGACAACCGTTATCGTTGCCTAGACTTAACTGACCCGCGGACAACGACAGCAGCCCGGACCACCACTACATCGATGCCTGCCCTGTCGTCCCACCAAGTCACTGCGGTTACCAACAAGGTGAACCGTCTCCTTACCTTGTCTCGCGTGTGCTCTTGGAGGAGCTCGACTTTCGTGGTTTGGTAACTCTCGCGGCCAAAGATCAGGGGCCAAGCACACCGGTACACTGGTCGTACCCTCCCTGTCGTCCCGTCGCAATACCTCTCGCCGGCACCGTTGGGTCGCCCCACTTCTTACCTTTAGGACAACCGTTACTCCGGTACCTAGAGCGGCTATACAGAATCAACAACGAGTGGAGTACAAGGATTACTCCTTGATAGCTCACACTTGATCGTGGCTCGACAGAGCCGAGCTAGGGGGCCTCAGGCGGTGTCTGCATTGTACCGTACCTGTGCAGTTATAATAACTGTATCCGCGTTCACTCCCCGGAGTGATCACGGCCCGCTATCTAATCCTAGCTAACAATGCGCAGGGCTCACTGCTGAATAATGCATAATAATAATAATAATAGGCAGCATAGGATAAAGGAGGTACATCAAGGGGCGACAAAACAGGCTATGCAATTGAATAGGATTACAACGTAGCAGCAGCAGTAACAATGCCTAGTGCAAGAAATGTACGGAAAGATAGGCGATATCTGGGGAAGAGAATGGCTCTGCTTGCCTGGAAGCTAGACGGTAGGAGTAGGGTCGTCGACGAAGTAGTCGTACTCAGCAGCGGTGTAGTCGGCGGCAGCAGCGGGGTCTACCGGAGATTAAGGGGGGGGAGGAAACAGTAAATACACAGAAATAATATACAAACATATGCATGACATGACAGATGAAATGTTAACGGTGTTCTAACGCAGTGCAATGCACGTTGCTCGGAACGGAAATTCATCTGAGGATGAACTACCGGCTCCGGATGATTACCGGACAGGGTGACCGGAGGGGGAAGGATCAAGCCGGAGGTGTCGTGGACATCCGACAAAGATAACGGGGGTGTATCCGTTTTAGTTGAACCATTCCGGACAACTTCCGTGTTCGGAATAAATTCATCCGGCAGGTTTGTACCGGCACCGGGAATTATCGACACACAGCCCGGAGGGGGGAATGTCGATGATCGGTGTGTTAGGGGGGTGGGGTAGACATACGGATAGCGTATTCGTATTCGTTATATTTTTCTGATCAATTTTCATGTATAAAGTTTTTGAATCTGAGTTACGGTTTAAAAGATATTAAATTCTGAAGTTTAAATCATTTTTTTAAAAGAATTTCTGAATTACTTTTATTAATAAAACAGAGACATTATCCACAACAGTGTTGACTAGTCAAACTGACATGGGGGTCCCACATGTCAGCCTCTATTTAGTTATAATTTCATTTTATTTAATAAAAACAGAAGGGTGGCCCACATGTCATGGACAACAACTAAAAAAACCTATTTAAATAAATCTAAACAAACAGTGGGGCCCGGGTGTCATTGAGAGGGAACTAATACAATTTTAATTTAAGTTAAAAGGTCAATGGCCCACATGGCAGTATACACAGGGGGGTTATATCCTCATTTTTATTAAGCTAACAGGGGGAGGGGGTTAGCCCATCGCTACCAGGCCGTGCTCACCGGCGAGTAGGAGCACGGCGGCGCTGGTCGTCTCAGAGAGGGAGACCGCTGCGAGCGACGGGGGCACTGGGGCGCGACGACCACCGCGGGTGGGCACGCGTCGAGCTGCAACAGCAGCAACAGTGGGGGAAGGCGACCGTGGTCACGGCCACGGCCGACGCTGGCCGGAGCATGGTCAGGGCGCAGGGAGCGCCCAGAGGGAGGGCACGGGAGCGCGGTTGTGGCCGCCGGAGCGCGCACGCGCGCGTCCACGCACAACAGAGCACACGGACGAGGCGCGGGGGGTTGGCCGAGCTTGAGCTCGCGACCATGGCGGGCTGCGGGCGCCGGGGCACCTACGGCGAAAGCGACGAAGGGAGGGTGGGATTGGGGGGGGGGGGGTAGGACGCTGCGCTCAACGAGGAAAGAGCTGGTGCAGGCGGAAGGAGCCGGGGGAGGCCGGAGCTAGCGAATCGCGGCGGCGGGCTCGGCGGCCGAAGACGGGGAAGAAGAAGCAGTCGAGGCTGTGGCGCATCTCGGCGTGAGCTAGCGGGCGGAGGCGAACGGGAGGTTGATGGTGAAGCCTCCAGTCGCGTTGGACTGGCCTGAGAGGGGCGTTGGCCACGCGATCCACAGCGGCGCGGCCACAGCAGCCCGACGGCAATGGCGGGGAACGAACGGAGCGAGGGGGGAAGTGGCCAGGGGAGGGGGAGGAGGTGGCCTCGGCCTCCTCCTTATCCTCATGGAGGGGGGGGAGTAGGTACGGGGGCAGGTGGGGTGGGGGCCGACGATAGTGCTCTCTGCCCCCCGTCCATGGCGACAGTGGAAACAGGGGAATGAGGGGACGGTGGCAGGTAGAAGATGGGATGGGGGCCTTGGGCCGGGTGGGCCGTTGCCCAGGGCGACATTTAGTGATTTTCCAATTTGTTTTTCTGTATTTCTTTTGGTAATTGTTTTCCTAGCTTAGGCATTTTTGTAAAGTGTGTTAGGTGCCTCAAAATTAGTATATCATTATATAGCAGTGCCACAAAAGTTTGTGCAGCAAAAGAAAATCATTAGATATTTCTTTTAAATAATAAATGCCCAAAGTAAGGGTTTTAACCTACTGTTTGAATTGTTTGGAATTTTCTATAACTTAATAAATACCCAAACCCATTTGGATTTGGTCCACTGAATATTTGTGATTTTATAAAAGTAGTTTCACAATTTTTGGAGAAAGTTTAATTTTGCACTTTGGTTTTATTATTTAATAATCCACCAAAGGCATTTTGAACTAGATTGATTTGAATTCAATTCAAAGGGTATTTAATTTGAGCTTGGAATTGTTTGGATTCCAGTTGACCAAGGTCCATGATCACATGACTTTCAACAATATGAAAAGAGAAGTTGAATTTGAACTGAACCAAGTTGATCAAACAAAAGTTTTGAACAGTAATGATCAACAGTAATGGTGATTACTGTTACAAGCAACTGAGGGTGTTACACCTCTGGGCCCACTTTGGCTCTTCCCGAAGCTTCCTGTACGCTGATTTTTCCTATATTTTTTCTGGAATTTTTCTGGCACTTTAAGTAATGGGAAAACCTGAAATACAAAAACAACAGAAAACAGGAACTAGCACTGGGGTGCACTGAGTTAATAGGTTAGTCCAAATATGATCAAAAGTGTATGGAAGTGCATCAATATCATAGCAATATCACACAAAATATGCATGGAGCAAGCAGAAATTATAGATACGTTTTGGACATATCAACGGCCTTTCGAGTTTTGTTGATGAAAGAGACCCCGACGGCTGTATGCCAACGGCCACCGTTAGCATAGCCTATGCCGAGGGTTTTTTGGGCAATGCCGACGGCAAAAGCCATCGAGAACTAACCATTTTGGTGAACTGTCTCGCTTTATAGCTAAAATCACATGATGAAACAATACGAGATATTAAGATATTTTCTTACAAAGTTGATCAAAGAGAAACTAGACAAAACAAACAGGATAACACCCGCAATGCATCGAAATTTTGAGGCGCCTCCCCTTCTGAAAGACGGAATTTATCTCGACGAGCGGCCGTGTAATCCTCCTTAACATGTTCCACAACATCATGGGCAACTGAACTTCGTCAATACGTGTGACTCGTGCTAGATCAACAATCTAACACACACATTTCCTCAAACAATTTTCACGTGCCAAAATCAAGATTCAAAGCATCTTCACGCGACCATCATACTCAAGAGTAGCATAGAAGGAGCAAGATGTTTGTAACTATACAGTGAGAAGATGAAGGTGGATATCAAGATCATGATAATGGACATGAGCTCCTTGACCCCAAATAGGAGGAAGTGGTTCGAGAGGAGGCAAATGGAGTTTCTCGATCGTGACGATCTACAAGGCCTTCAAGCACTCACCTCCCCGGCAACGGCGCCAGAAATAGCTTGATGTCTACGCACGCTTCTATTCTTGTAGACTATGTTGGACCTCCAAGCGCAGAGGTTTGTAAGACAGCAGCAATTTCCCTCAAGTGGATGACCTAAGGTTTATCGACCTCAGGGAAGTAGAGGTTGAAGATGGTCTCTCTCAAGCAACCCTGCAATTAAGATACAAGAAGTCTCTTGTGTCCCCAACACACCTAATACAACTAGGATTTGTATAGGTGCACTAGTTCGGCGAAGAGATGGTAAAATATGGGTGATAGGTGTAGAAAAATAGTGTAATATAAATCTGTAATAAAAAGTGCAGCAAGCAAACATGTGACAAAAGTGAGCACAAACGATGTAACAATGGTGGAAACAAGGCCTAGGCTTCATACTTTCACTACGGGCAACTCCCAACAACATTAACATAGTCTAATCACATGATATTTCCCATAAAACATGCAATGGAGACGTACTCGGAGGTCATTCCTTTGTGGTCAAGAGAGGACGAGAATTATGTAGGGCTACAAAAGCACACCTCAAAGTTCGTAGTTCTCAATCTATGGATTTCCCAATGTCACCGCGGCCATCCAAAGAGAGTACCACAATCACCACAACATATCTCAAGGATAGTCAAAGACAAGCATCAAGAGACCCTCAATCTTAAATCAACACACAAAAGAGGAAATCACTCATGAAAATATTCTTCTAATCCATGTCCAATAGACCGTTGTCACCTTGGTCTCGGGGATTATACTAGCTAAAGACAAGTGCGTACATCAAATCCAATACATAGAAGAAGGGGAAACATCATGGGATCATCCTAGATTAAATAGCTTATGATCACAACGAAGATCACATCATGGGAGAGATAATTGACCACATAGCTACTGGTAGAAACCTTAGTCCTGAGGGGAACTACTCACACATGGACATGGTGAGAGAGAGAGAGTTGTTGATGGATAGGTGCAGCCCGGAGGAGATGAAGGAGACGGCGGCGACGACGACGCCCACGGCCACGGCGGTGGCCACGACCCTTGGGGGCAGCGGCCCTTGGCCCCCTTCTTCTTCCTTCGAGATGGTGCTGCTGTGGAGATTGATCTCCCCCTCAAGACGGCTGCCAAGGGGGAGGAAATTCCGTGGTGCCCTTTGACCTAGGTTTCCTCTACTCTCGGATTCCCGTCATCCAGATTACGTCTTCGGTATTTCGGGGCTCCAGGGAGCATCCGAACTCCGATTGGGCCAAATTTTATGTCCAGATCCATCGGAAAAAATTTCCTACAACTTTGTAGTTTTAAGTTTTTCCGTTTGAGGCCGTCTTCTAGCGTTTCTAAGGCGATCTTTAAAACCTGTCTGGTGGGGACAGATTTCGGGAGAGTTAGAGTCCAACTCCTACAAGGTTTATTTTTGTAATTTTTCCTTTATCCAAGTAATTCCTACACATAAAGTACAAAAATAAGAACTTGTGCACTCTTGCAACCATTAATACGTTAGTTCCAAAATATGTTATAAAAAGATATGAAAGTGTATCAAAAGCATAGCAATATCATAGAAAACATGCATGGAGCAAGCAGAAATTATAGATACGTTTAGGACGTATCAACATCCCCAAGCTTAATTCCTGCTCGTCCTCGAGTAGGTAAATGATAACAAGCATAATTTTTGTGGTGACATGCTAGCAACCATATAAGAACTTTGAGAGTAAAGCAATCATGGTATGTGATTCAGTTCAAGTCATAACATGCAAGAGTCTATATTAGCATTGAAAGAAGCAACGAAAGAACATTAGGTGCAAGAGCTCTCGCTGTCCATGACTCGAATGTCTCCAAATTGTGTTTGCGTGCAAGAAGGGGGATATAGGACTACGAGAGAAAATTTTTTGTTGAGAACTCAATCTACTAAAGTTTCACACTTGGTCTTGTTTGTAATCTTATCTTGACTCGTCCGCAGACCACTAGCAAGGTACAAGTCAATTTGATCCACTCCTTTTCGATATTTTGAGCACTCATGCAATGGATTAGCGTAAGCACGAGAGTTGAAACTTAGGATGGCAAAGAGAGAAATATGGTGGAGAAGGAAGACAAAAAGGGTGAGAAAGGCTCACATCAATGAGGACAATCATAGGCGAGAAGGCCAAATGATAGATATGATGCGAGGAGTAGGGATTGCCATGCAACAGATGCACATATGAGCTAAAAACCTCTCCAGTGGAACTAGTGGGGGTGCATCTAACTTGCTCGCTCATGAAGACCTAGAGCTCTTTTGAGGAGGCTCATCCTTGGAATATACAAGCCAAGTTCTATAGTGTGCAGGTCCCCACATAGCTATATGCATGAATGATCATCTCTATGGAGTACAAGGATAAGAGAGAGTACTAGTGTGGATCTTTCAAAAGGATAGTAGTGTTGCCCCTTTCTCTCTTTTTATTTTTCTTTTTCTCCTTTTTCTATCTTTTTGTATTTTGTTGGTGTCCTCAATGGCTCTTTCTATTTAACTCTCATTTGTCCTCTTTGGGATCTTTTATTTTGTCCACTTTGGGATCTTTTCCTCACTTAAGGGCAACACTCTAATTTACAAGAGGGTATAGAAGATCTTTCACACTTTACAAGGTACTCAAATCATATTGAAGATGTAGCTATCATGATGTATGCAATGTATGTCGCTGCCAGTGTAGCAGGAACATGTATGACATGAAGATCAAGTCATAAAGAGGTAGATGTTGCATGGCAATATAACTCGGAAAGGCTATGGAAATGCCTTGATAGGTAGGTATGGTGGCTGTTTTGAGGAAAGATATAAGGAGGTTTATGATGACAGAGCGTATCATGCCAGGGGTTTGGATGTACCGGTTAAGGTGGACGCCAACTCTCGGAGTGAGAAGAGGCCAATGCACGACACGGAAGAGGCTAGCAAATATGAGGAGGTGGAAGTGTCAACTTTCAATACTTACATTAGTCCTAAGAACTCATGCACTTATTCTCGATAACTCTCAATCTAATAAGGAGGTTCACAAAGAGAGAAGTACCCCGAGCGGGAGTGTATGGGGGTTTGGTTATCCTTGCACATCCTCGACTCATGGTACGTGAGTGTACTCTAATATTCGATCCCTCCAAATATTAGCGATCCATCTAGTAGCTAGAGTTCTCAACTAGTTTTGTAGGTTTTGAGAATAAACACGGATTGCCAAAAATATGAAACCTATCACTAATAGGCTAGAGCTCTTGACACCAAAAGTACAAACATTACTCACATCGATACCTCAAAACTATTGCAAGTTACTACTAAAATTAAATAGCAACCTCAATTACCTACTCTCAAGACAAGGCATAACTCAGTGCAACAACCAACTCTCTTAACAAGATAAACATGAAAACTAAAGAGAGTTCCAGCAACAAACTAATCAAAAGCCAAGGCTCTTGCTAAAGACAAACTAAAACTAAAACTAAACATGGAAGTAGCTACGAAAAGATAAAGAACACACAACAGTAAAAAGATAGTCATGAACAATCCTATGATGTGTTCTAGATTGGAGTGGAGCGTGTTTATCTCCCACTCAAAGTAAGCTGGGGTCTAACTTTTTATGATCAGCAAGAAAAGCTAAAGAAAACTAAAAAGTAAACCTAAGAGCGAGACGCTCCAAGCATAGCACATAACGCATGAAGTGATAAAAATATAGTGAGACGAAGGACGAGCTAATGATTGTTGATGGAGAAGGGGATGCACGGGGCATCCCCAAGCTTAGACGCTTGAGTCTCCCTGAATATTTATTTGGGATGCATGGGGGCATCCCCAAGCTTGAGGGCTTGACACTCCCGAATCTTCTTTCATCACCTTCCATCGCACACTTGAAAACTCCCTTCATACATTACTCATCATAAGCTGATTAGAGAGGTTAGTACCCTTAATAAAATAATTTTTCCCCACTAGATATAAAGATATTCTTGAAGAGCTACTGTTTCTCAAGATTGCAAAAAGGGTTTTGCAAAGAAAAAGCAAGCTTAAGGTTTGCAAAAGTAAGGAGAGACAAAACGTGGCAGAATCTGTGAAAAACAGAAC
The DNA here is from genome assembly GCA_950022295.1 of Bromus sterilis. NCBI lineage: Eukaryota > Viridiplantae > Streptophyta > Magnoliopsida > Poales > Poaceae > Bromus > Bromus sterilis. The sequence continues at coordinate 317,584,379 of OX465597.1, read as the reverse complement.
ATCAGGTAGTAGAGAATTTTTTAGGGGTACTTCTGCAACTCAAATCAAAAAACTCAGAACGTACGAAAGTTTCGTGATTGTATAGGGCACGTTGTGTAAACAATTCAGCTCAAAAAGATGAACTAGTTATTTGATCTAATTTTTCCCGTCACGAGGACAAAATCAGTTTTTTGGACAGCATGTCACAACTTTCACTTCCCTTGTCATATGAGGCTATAACTTGGAACAAAGCTTGAAAATAAAGATACAATGATGTTGCTACAGTAGTAACAATAATCAAGACCACTAAAAACTGAAAGTAAAAAACTCAAAGTAAAGATAACAAGGGTTGTCTCCCTAGAGCTCTTTCTTTATAGCCATAAAGATAGGCTTAAGAGTTCAGTGATGCTCTCGTAGAAATAAGAGTTGAAGAACAAATGAGAGCATGAAGAAGCAAATACCAAAAACATTTAAGTCTAACATGCTTCCTATGCAAAGGGATCTTGTAGAGAAATAACTCGTTAAAGCATAAAGATATTAGCATAGGAAGCCAAAATAAGTGTAACTTCAAAACCTTCAACATAAAGAGAGGGAACTTGATATTATTGAAATATCTATAAGCATATGTTCTCCTCTCATAATAATTTTCAGTGGGATCATGAATAAACTCAACAATGAAAGTATCACATAAAAAATTCTTATCATGATCCACAAGCATACAAAATTTGTTACTCTCCACATAAGAAAAATCCTTCTCATTAGTAATAGTGGGAGCAAACTGTGACGCCCCCAAAATCAATCCGTGTACAGTAATCATACACGCAGGGTACACGGCTGAGATTAGGGTGCCACGGTGAGAATATCACAGCACAACACTAAACAAAAAGGATACACCAATATGTTACAATAAAGAGGGGTCGCGCGGACCCGAATACATAAGTTATACAAGCCATAATATCTGAGTACAGACATAGTTAGTCAAGTTTTGCCTTAAGAAGGCTAGCACAAATAACATCAGAGATACAGATCGAAAAGGCAAGGCCTCCTGCCTGGGAGCCTCCGAAACTACTCCTGGTCCTGGTCAGCGGGGGTCTCGACGTAGTAGTATCCGCCTCCGGGGTACTCCTGCTCCTGGGCTCCAACGTCTACTGCAGCGGCCGATCAGGCAAAACATAAAGGGGGAAATAAAGCAAAGGTGAGTATCTAGCATACCCGCGAGTCTTACGTCCGCTACTAAGCATTATGCATTGTATCAAATGAAAGGGGAGGCTGTATATAGTGGACTGCAAGATAAAAATCAGAATAAGGATAAGAAGCTAGGCCTATCGACGAATAGCATCTTCTGACGTGTCTTGCAGCATGAGAAGAGAAACATCCAACAATTCATATAAAGTATAAAGTAACAACGAAGCAGAAGTTGCTGCAACATTGTATAATATAAGTTGTAATGAATAATAATAATAATGCCTCTGAGTTCCCTTCCTTGACTCCCTGCGAGGAAGAAGACCCGGAACCATACAGTTTAATAGTAATAGTTTCTAGTGGTAAGATCCAGCTTCAGCATAAAGCGTCCTGTTACCGCGGACACGGCTATTCGAATAGATTAAACTCCCTGCAGGGGTGCACTACTGTTCAGCCTGCACGCTCGGATCTCTAGGGTGGCGTGAACCTTGTTAGGGAACGCCCCACCGAGGCTATCCGACACGACGCAGCCCATCCTAGGCTCAACAGAAAGGCCATCCGCCGGACTATATCCTATGCGCCAAGCGGTCTAGGACCCTCACCCTTGCACGCTCCTGCACGGTGCGTGGCTGGCCGGTGAAGCGAAAGCAAATCCAAAAACACACCGTCCGGACAAAGAAGACACCACTTCCCGGCGCAGGCCGCGGTACTGCTGACGTCTGAAGAGCTTTCGGACAAACTACGACGCAGGGGAGCCCATAACTCCTTATCCCACGTGAAAATAGTGCGTACAGACCAACGGGCCTCTCAAGTCATCCGCCGAACCATTTAGCATTTTTATTAACTTGTGTGACAACCGTTATCGTTGCCTCGACTTAACCGACCCGCGGTCAACGACAGCAGTCAGGACCACCAGTACATCGGTGCCTGCCCTGTCGTCCCACCAAGTCACTGCGGTTACCAACAAGGTGAACCTTCTCCTTACCTTGTCTCGCGTGTGCTCTTGGTAGAGCTCGACTTTTCGTAGTTTGGTAAATCTCGCGAGATACGAGCAGGGGCCAAGCACGCCAATAACGTCGGTCGTACCCTCCCTGTCGTTCCCGACGCAATACCTCTCGCGGGCACCGTTGGGTCGCCCGACTTCTTACCTTAAGGACAACCGTGCTCAAGTACCTAGAGCGGCTATACAGAGTCATCAACGAGTGGAGTACAAGGATTACTCCTTGATGGCTCACACTTGAAGGTGGCTCGGCAGAGCCGAGCTAGGGGGCCTTAGGCGGCGTCTGCATAGTACCGTACCTGTGCAGTTGTATATATTGTATCCGTTTTCACTCCCCTGAGTGGCCACGGCCCGCTATCTAGTCCTAGATAACAATGCGCAGGGCTCACTGCTGAAAATAATACATCATTAAAGTAGGCAGCATAGGATAAAGGAAGGTACATCAAGGGGCGACAAAAGCAGGCTATGCAATTGAATAGGATTGTAATCGTAGCAGCAGCAGTAACAATGCCTAGTGCAAGAAAGTACGGAAAAGATAGGCGATATCTGGGGAAGAGAATGGCTCTGCTTGCCTGGTAGCTCGACGGTAGGGGCAGGGTCGTCGACGAAGTAGTCGTACCCGGCAGCAGTGTAGTCGGCGGTAGCAGCGGGGTCTACCGGAGAACAAGGGGGAGGAGAAACAGTAAATACAAAGCAATCATAGCAAACAGATGAATGGAATGACGTAAGCAATGTTAACGGTGTCCTAACGTAGTACAATGTGTTATGCTCGGAGCGGGAATTCATCCCGGGATGAAATACCGGCTCCGGGTGATTACCGGACAGGGTGTACGGAGGGGGAAGGTATCATGCGGGAGGTGTCGTGGACACCCGACAAACATAAGGGGGGTGTATCCGTGTTAGTTGAACCATTCTGAACAACATTCGTGTCCGGAATAAATTCATCCGGATACTTTAACAGTACCGGACAAATCATCGGGCAGACGGTCCGGAGGGGGCGGTTCGATGTTCGGTATGTTAGAGGGGGGTGGTAGACCAACGGATAGCGTATTCGTATTTGTTATATTTTCCTGATCAATTTTCATGTATAAAGTTTTTGAATCTGACTTACGGTTTAAAAGATATTCAAATTCAAAGTTTAAATCATTTTAAATCATTTTTTGAATTATTTTATTATTAAATTCCAAACATTATCACAACAGGGTTGACTGGTCAAACCTGACCAGTGGGTCCCACTGGTCAGCCTCACATGTTAATAAGCATATTAATTAAATCTAATTATTCACTAGACCCACATATCATAAGCATTTTTATTTCTTTTAACTTAATTACTTACAGGTGGGACCCAGATGTCATGAACTCAGAGTGATAATTAATCAATTTAATTAATGTTAAGGGCATGGGGCCCATTTGCCATACTCACAAGGGGGTTATCCATTTGTTTTAATGGCAGGTAATTAGAAGAGGGCACGGCCCACCTGTAAGTGTCATGGGGGATCATTAGCGCTAATTAAACACCTCTGACGCCCGGGCCCCACTTGGCAGCCACACGGGAACACGCCGGCGAGGCCGTGGGCACCGGCGGCGACCGTGCGCTCGCCACGGGCCACAGGAGGACACGGGACCGGTCGCGTTCGAACGAGGGAGCAACCGCGCGTCGTCTGGAGGTGGTGTCATCGCCTGGGGTGACCGGAGTCGACGACGACAATGAGCGCGGCGGCGGACCGAAAGCTAGCGCCGAGTAAATCGACGACCTAGCGCGTAAGCTTGGGCGTGTGGTACTGGGTTCAGTTCCTGGGAGCGTGAGGAGCAATCTGACGCGTCCAGCGCAACAAATGCGTGCTCCAAGCTACGGTTGCGAGCTCACCCGCGGCGGCGAGCCCACGGCTCTAATGGCGACACGAGCTACGACGAGAGGGATGCGACGCGGGGAGTTGGAGGTGGTGGCCACACTCGCCGTGAGCACGTAGTGGGAGGCAGTAGGCTCGGGGAGGCTCGTCGGCGCCGGGATTCCTCTGCGACGCGGCGGCGGCGGCAACGAAAGGGGGACTCACCCGTGTGCTCGCGGTGGCGCCCCCCGGGTCGATTCCTTCCTGGAGAAGACGAGGTCGTCGATGGCGGATGCAACGGACACGCCGGGCTCGCTCGGGGTGGTCAGTGGCTACGCGGGAGCGCGGTCATGGCGACGGCGGTGCTCGGGCAAACTTCTCCCGACGACGGCGGCGCGAGGAGAGGGGGAAACGGGGCTAGGGTTCGCCAGGGGGGTTCGCCGGGGAGTAGTTAACCACTACGGTGGCTCTATAGCAGTGCGGTGGCAGCCATCGCGCGGTGCATCGCGTCGAGCACCTCTGCCATGGCGCCACGCACAGGGGAGGGGAACAGTGAGGAGGGGGATTACCCCGGGTGGGCCTAGTGGGCTGCACTGTGCACTTGTTGCACAGGTGGGGTGGGCTTCTTTCTCTTTATTTTTAGTTCTGTTTTCCTTTTTGTAATTCTTTTCTGTTTGTATTTGTTGTGTTAGCTTAAACATTTTTCTAAAACATGAAACTTGCATGTATAATTGTGTTGCACTATATAGCAGTGCCACAAAAAGTGTTGTGCCCAAATAAATTCATTTGCATTTTTGTTTTATTAAAAAGGTGTTAAATGCCACTGTTTTACCGCTGTTATGAATTTTTTGATTTATTCAGTGGCATGATAAATACCCAAAACCATATTGGCATGGACCACTGATTATTAATGATTTTACAAAAGTGGTTCCACAATTATTGGACAATATTTTATTCATCACTTATTTTTAATAATTATCAAAAGGCATTTTTGGGTTTGTTTGAATTCAAAGATGAACAAGGCATGATCAAAGGTGATTAGAGGCTTGCTAATCACAGAGAATTATATTAACAAAAGTTTTATTGATGCCTGACACTGAGGGTGTTACAAATCTCCCCCACTTCAAGAATTCTCGTCCCGAGAATCTAAGCGGTAGAGGGGAAAATATCGGGGTATTCCTCACGAAGGCGATCTTCGCGTTCCCAAGTGGCTTCATCTTCAGATGATTCGACCACTGAACTTTGAGGAACTTGGTTGTCTTGTTGCGGGTTTTGCGTTCAGACTGATCGAGAATGCGGCTCGGATGTTCTTGATAAGTCAAGTCCTGTTGCAGCTCAATCATATCATGCTCCACTTCACGAATGGGGTCTTTGAAACAGCAATGGAGTTGCGACACATGAAAGACATCGTGGACTTGAGATAGGTTTGACGGCAATTCCAATCAGTATGCCACTGGTCCACTTCTGGAGAGTATGCGGAACGGGCCAATGTAGCGAGGAGCTAACTTGCCTTTGATCCCGAAACGATGAGTGCCCCTCATGGGAGTGACACGGAGGTAAGCTTGTTCGCCGGGCTGATAAACCATTTCCTTGTGCTTGCGGTCATAGTTGCTCTTCTGGCGGGACTGAGCAGCCTTCAAGTGTTCACGAATAACGCGGACCTGATCTTCGGCATGTTGTATAATGTCCGGACCAATGAGGGTTCGTTCCCCAGTTTCTGACCAATTCAGAGGGGTTCGACACTTACGTCCGTAAAGAACTTCAAAGGGAGCCATCTGCAGACTAGCTTGATAGCTATTGTTGTACGAAACTTCAGCAAATGGAAGAGATTCCTCCCATTTCTTACCGCATGAAATGACACAAGCTCGAAGCATATCTTCAAGCACTTGATTCACGCGTTCGACTTGTCCTTGCGACTGGGGGTGATAAGCGGTGCTGAAATTCAGATGAGTGCCCATAGCTTCTTGGAAACTATCCCAGAACTTCGAGGTGAAAATGCTGCCACGATCTGAACTGATCTCCAACGGAATACCGTGGAGGGAAACAATTCTGGAAACATATAAGTCTGCTAACTGACTAGCAGAGATCGTCTCCTTGACTGGCAGAAAGTGGGCAACTTTGGAGAATCGGTCGATGACGACAAAGATCGCATCATGACCCTTCTGTGATCGCGGAAAACCGGTGACGAAGTCCATTTCAATCTTGTCCCATTTCCATTCAGCAATAGAGAGTGGTTGCAGAGTTCCAGCAGGTCTTTGATATTAGGCTTTGATGCGACAGCAAACGTCACACTCATCAACATAACGAGCAATGTCTTTCTTCATGCCAGGCCACCAGTACCGTTGACGAAGGTCCTGGTACATCTTGGTGCTACCTGGGTGGATCGACAACGGGGTATCATGAGCTTCTTTCATAACATCCGGAGTCAAGTTTAGATTGCCTTTGCTAGGAACCACTAAACGATTCTTGAAGTACAACGCTTGATCATCAGCAAGCCTGTAGTCTGAGGGCTTTCCTGTGGCGAGATATCGCTTCATCTTTTCGTAATCAGAGTCAGCTCTTTGGATGAACTTGATGTATTTGTCGAGGTCTACTTCAACAACAAGGGAATTCAAATGTCCCTGCGGAACAATTTCAAGGTTCAGCTTGCGGAGCTCTTCATACAGAAGTGGCTGCTCTATCTGGACTTCAAGATCAGAACAGTAGGCTTTGCGGCTTAAGGCATCGGCCACCACATTAGCTTTGCCAGGGGTGTAAGAAATTCCCATGTTGTAGTCGGCTATTGTCTCGAGCCATCTCTGTTGGCGGAGATTCAGGTCGGGCTGAGTAAACAGGTACTTCAGGCTTTGGTGATCGGTGTAGATCTCGCAACGATTACCGACGAGGTAATGTCGCCACAGCTTCAATGCATAAATGACCGCTGCCAATTCGAGATCATGTGTTGGATACTTATCTTCGTGAGCACGCAACTGACGAGAGCCATAAGCAATCACTTTGCGCTCTTGCATTAGGACACAGCCTAATCCTTGACGAGACGCGTCGCAATATATCACGAAGTCCTTCTGAGTATCAGGCGGAGCAAGCACTGGGGGAGAAGTGAGCTTGTTCTTCAGAGCTTGAAAACTTCCTTGACATTTATCAGTCCACTCAAACTTGACGCCTTTGTGAATCAGATTAGTCAGAGGCTTGGCAATCTTGGAGAAATTCTCGACAAAACGGCGGCACTAGCTGGCAAGGCCGAGGAAACTTCGGACTTGCTTGACAGTCCTGGGCGGAGTCCAGTCAAGAATAGCCTGGATACATTTTGGGTTGACGGCAACGCCATCCTTGGAAATCACGTGACCAAGGTAAGTTACTTCTGGAAGCCAGAACTCACACTTAGAGTACTTAGCATAGAGTTTGTGTTCTCGAAGCTTTTCCAGTATAAGGCGGAGATGTTCAACATGTTATTCTTCATTCTTGGAGTATATTAAGATATCATCCAGATAAACCACGACAAACTTGTCGAGATATTCCATGAATATATAGTTCATCAATCGGGAGAAGGTGGCTGGAGCATTCGTCAAGCCAAAGGACATGACAGTGTACTCGTAAGAACCATAGCGAGTAATGAAGGAGGTCTTCGGAATGTCCTCTTCACGGACGCGGATTTGGTGATAACCCAAACTCAAGTCGAGTTTAGAAAACACCTTGGATCCAGCAAGTTGATCATAAAGATCATTTATCCGAGGAAGTGGGTACTTGTTCTGTATGGTGGCTTGGTTGATGGGTCGGTAATCTTGGACCAAACGGTTCGTGCCATCACTCTTCTTGACAAAGAGCGAAGGTGCTCCCCAAGCAGAGGAACTAGGACGGATGAAGCCTTTGTCGAGTGCTGTGTCGATCTCCTTCTTCAGTTCAAGGAGGTGGTGAGGTGGCATCTTATAGGGACGCTTGGCAATAGGGATGGTGCCAGGCTTCAAGTCGATGACGAATTCAACCTCTCTAATCGGGGGTATTCCCGACAGTTCTTCTGGGAAGACGTCGGGAAAATCACAAACGACTGGAACTTTCTCAATTCCTTCAAGAGGCGAGACGTTCAGAGCATTCATCATATATATATATATGTGTTTCAGCATCACGGGTAATCCGGGTGGTGTGGTTAACAATCTCACCGGAGGGGTGAAAAAGTTGGACAGACTTGGTACCACAATACAGTGCGGCATCGTGGACTTTCAACCAATCCATTCCTAGGATGAGGTCTATGGTGGAAGACTTCAGAATGATGGGGGACACGTGGAATACAACTTCTTCGATTTCAACAACGGTATTGGGCACCATCATGGTGGTTCGGCATTGGCCTATCGGGGTGCGAACAACCATCGGTGTGTCCATCTTTCCAAATGTAAAGTTATGCGACAATGCGAATGCTTCCGACATGAATGAATGCGATGCTCCTGTATCAAATAAAACAGTAGCGGGTATTGAGTTAACGAGGAGAGTACCCATCACGGTAGCGGGTTGGGCCTGAGCTTCTTCAACGTTAATGTTGTAAGCATGTCCGCGAGTGTGAGAAGAAGACCCAGTGTTATAGTTGGGGGTCCTGTTGTTGCCACGACTAGCAGGGTGAACTACCAGTTGATTCTGTCGCTGGGGGCAGTCTCTGGAAAAGTGACCCGACTGATGGCACTTGAAGCACAAGCCATCTTGAGGACGGAGGGGTGCAGTCTTAGTCTTCGGCTGTCTCGGCGGGGGCGGAGGCAGACGAGGTGCAACATACGACGGCCTTGGTGCAGGGGCAGGTGGACGATACACACTGTGCGGAAGCCAAACGCGTTGCTTCTGTGCTGTGCCCGAAGATGAGCCGGCATCACGAGGGCGCTTCGGCGAACCACCGAAGTTAAGCTGAGCGGTCTCAAGAGTGATAGTCTAGTTCACCATGGTGGCGAAGTCGGGGAAGACGTGCAAAGCCAGTGCAAGCTGGAGATCTGCGTTGAGTCCACCACGGAACTTCTCTTGCCTACTTGCATCATTGGGGAGGTCACTTGCAGCATAGCGGGAGAGGCGGAGGAATTCCCTCTGATATTCCTCGACAGTTTTGTTGCCCTGAACGAGGTTGCGGAACTCGGCCTTCATACGGTTCATAATCGCCTGGGGGACATAACAAGCACGGAAGGTAGTCCTGAAGTCATTCCAGGTGACGACAGTCCCTTCAGCTAGCGAGCCCTTATAAGTGTCCCACCACTGAGCAGCGGGGCCACGTAGGAAATAGGACGCGAAGTTGACATAATCAGCAGCGCTCACATTAGCCAACTCCAACTGACGGTTGATTTTACGGAGCCAATCATCGGCATCCAGCGGCTGTTCAGGTTGGTGGAAGAGAGGGGGATTGAGACGCATGAAATCCCGCAGAGTAACCACAGGCGGTTGGTTCTGATGCTGGTTCTGGTTCTGATTCTGGTTCTGGAGCTGATCTATGACTCCTTGCATAAACACCTGGTTCATCTGAAACTGCTGCATCATCGCGGCCATGTAGTCCGGCGGCGGAGGTGGATCGTTGGCACCACGACCACGACCACCATGACCAGCCATCCTGCTAGAATTTAACAGGGGTATTTCAGCGATGAACATTTATCGAGATACCGGAAACGAGTAAGAGATAAAGCGACAACAAAGAGGAGGCGCGGATATATAGGAGTAGTCATATAAGACATACACATCCACACATAGAATCAATCAAAAATCGGGTAGCGTAACGTCGTAGAAATTAAGGAAAAAGGACACACTAGGCGGTGCGCAGACCGCGGTAGGGATTACACGACGCGACATAGATTCCACTATGTCAATCACGCCGCAAGAAAACTGTTGGCCACAGGAGTTAATGCCAGAGGACGCGTGGCCTGCCCAGAATGAGAATGGGATCCGCGGTCCGGGACCTGGGGTAGAACTCCTGCGACACGACTCAATCAATGGGGAAGCACCAAAACGCCGGGTGGAATCAAGAGAACGTGATCCTAATGTCAGAGTTTGTAAAACTTACCAGCAAGGATAAGAGAGCAGATTCCCAGAGCATAGGTAAGGAGAAAAGGATCCTAATACAATAGATATCACACGTAGTGACATCGATGTGGGCCCGTAAGCCAAACATTAAGTTAGAAAAATAGTTTTTCAAAGTCTAGACTCAACTTTGACCAGGTAGTGGTTGGGTGGCTTCCTACAGGCAGTCGGCTCTGATACCAACTTGTGACGCCCCCAAAATCAATCCGTGTAAAGTAATCATACACGCAAGGTACACGGCTGAGATTAGGGTGCCACGGTGAGAATATCACAGCACAACACTAAACACAAAAGGATAAACCAATATGTTACAATAAAGAGGGGTCGCGCGGACCCGAATACATAAGTTATACAAGCCATAATATCTGAGTACAGACATAGTTAGTCAAGTTTTGCCTTAAGAAGGCTAGCACAAATAACATCAGAGATACATATCGAAAAGGCAAGGCCTCCTTCCTGGGAGCCTCCGAAACTACTCCTGGTCCTGGTCAGCGGGGGTCTCGACGTGGTAGTATCCGCCTCCGGGGTACTCCTGCTCCTGGGCTCCAACGTCGACTGCAGCGGCCGATCAGGCAAAACATAAAGGGGAAATAAAGCAAAGGTGAGTATCTAGCATACCCGCGAGTCTTACGTCCGCTACTAAGCATTATGCATTGTATCAAATGGAAGGGGAGGCTGTATATAGTGGACTGCAAGATAGAAATCAGAATAAGGATAAGAAGCTAGGCCTATCGACGACTAGCATCTTCTGACGTGTCTTGCAGCATGAGAAGAGAAACAGCCAACAGTTCATATAAATCATAAAGTAACAACGAAGCAGAAGTTGCTGCAACATTGTATAATATAAGTTGTAATGAATAATAATAATAATGCCTCCGAGTTCCCTTCCTCGACTCCCTGCGAGGAAGAAGACCCGGAACCATACAGTTTAATAGTAATAGTTTCTAGTGGCAAGATCCAGCTTCAGCATAAAGCGTCCTGTTACCGCGGACACGGCTATTCGAATAGATTAAACTCCCTGCAGGGGTGCACTACTGTTCAGCCTGCACGCTCGGATCTCCAGGGTGGCGTGAACCTTGTTAGGGAACGCCCCACCGAGGCTATCCGACACGAGGCAGCCCATCCTAGGCTCAACAGAGAGGCCATCCGCCGGACTATATCCTATGCGCCAAGGGGTCTAGGACCCTCACCCTTGCACGCTCGTGCACGGTGCGTGGCTGGCCGGTGAAGCGAAAGCAAATCCAAAAAAACACCGTCCGGACGAAGAAGACACCACTTCCCGATGCAGGCCGCGGTACTGCTGACGTCTGAAGAGCTTTCGGACAAACTACGACGCAGGGGAGCCCATAACTCCTTATACCACGTGAAGGTAGTGCGTACAGACCAACGGGCCTCTCAAGTCATCCGCCGAACCATTTAGCATTTTTATTAACCTGCGTGACAACCGTTATCGTTGCCTCGACTTAACCGACCCGCGGTCAACGACAGCAGTCAGGACCACCAGTACATCAGTGCCTGCCCTGTCCTCCCACCAAGTCACTGCGGTTACCAACAAGGTGAACCGCCTCCTTACCTTGTCTCGCGTGTGCTCTTGGTAGAGCTCGACTTTTCGTAGTTTGGTAACTCTCGCGAGATACGAGCAGGGTCCAAGCACGCCAGTAACGTCGGTCATACCCTCCCTGTCGTTCCCGACGCAATACCTCCCGCGGGCACCGTTGGGTCGCCCGACTTATTACCTTAAGGACAACCGTGCTCAGGTACCTAGAGCGGCTATACAGAGTCATCAACGAGTGGAGTACAAGGATTACTCCTTGATGGCTCACACTTGAAGGTGGCTCGGCAGAGCCGAGCTAGGGGCCTTAGGCGGTGTCTGCATAGTACCGTACCTGTGCAGTTGTATATATTGTATCCGCGTTCACTCCCCTGAGTGGCCACGGCCCGCTATCTAGTCCTAGCTAACAATGTGCAGGGCTCACTGCTAAAAATAATACATCATTAAAGTAGGCAGCATAGGATAAAGGAAGGTACATCAAGGGGCGACAAAAGCAGGCTATGCAATTGAATAGGATTGTAATCGTAGCAGCAGCAGTAACAATGCCTAGTGCAAGAAAGTACGGAAAAGATAGGCGATATCTGGGGAAGAGAATGGCTCTGCTTGCCTGGTGGCTCGACGGTAGGGGCAGGGTCGTCGACGAAGTAGTCGTACCCGGCAGCAGTGTAGTCGGCGGTAGCAGCGGGGTCCCAAACGTATCTATAATTTCTGCTTGCTCCATGCATGTTTTGTGTGACTTTGCCATGTTTTGGTTGAACTTTATTACACTTTTAAACCAATTTGGACTAACCTACTAACTCAGTGCACCCAGTTGCCAGCTTCTGGTTTTCTGCTGTTTTTGTTTTTCAGGTTTTCCGGCTGATTAAAGTGCCCAAAAAATTTCGCAAAAATTATATTAAAAATCAGCGGGCAGGAAGCTTCCGGAATAACCAAGGGAGAGAGCCGGGAGCACCACCAGGGAGCCAGAAGGGTCCCTGGCGCGGCCCCAACCCTAGGGCGCACCAGGCACCCTCCTGGCTGCCCTGGGTGGCCCCTCGACGCCCCCCTTCGCCTATATAACCCCCTCGGGGTAGAAACCCCTAGAAAAGAACTCTTTTTTGCGGAAACCTCTCTGTTCCGCCGCCGCCGCCGTTTTCAGATCGGGGCTGCCTGGAGAAGCTGCCCCGGCACCCTGCCGAAAGGATATCACCCCTCCGGGAGACCATCCATAGCCATGGACGCCTCCCGTATGTGCCGTGAGTAGTCCCCCTTGGACCATGGGTCCATGATCAGTAGCTATGTGATGTCCTCTCCCTCTTTTGTGCTTTCACTTTCGAGACCTCGTGAGCGCCTCACATGATCGAGGCACCTATGTAATTTTCTGTTGTTGCTATGCTGAGTTTGTTGGGACCTGATGGATTATGAGACTATGTTCAGATTGTGATGAGTAATATATTTGGTTTGCCCTTTTATATTTTGTTCTTGAGTAAATTCTTGCATGTTCTCCGTTGCAGTATTTGCTTTGGCCAAGTTATTTGCTTGCAACTCCAAGAGAGAGCGTTATGCTCGATTGTGGGTTCAGCCCCCTGATGTCTAGATTGAGTGACAGAAACATGAGACTAGGGGATGTGTTGTTGCCACCAGGGATAAAACAACGGTGATTGTGCCTATTGGTGCAAGAATTGTTTACTTTACGCAAAGTTCTTTTAATGCAGTTGTCTGTTGCTTTGAGTTTACACTTTGGGTGGGATTCGCAACTTAATACCAGCGAGATGTTCTGGATAGATATCTCAAGGTGGATGATTCGTAGTAGATGCAGATGGATTTCGGTCTACTTACCTTGGAGTACTGCCCATTGCTTTTGAGCCCTTCCTTTCTTTGCAGCATAGTTACCATTGCGGTGCCTTCATAATCCTGTCAATTGCCCAACTGTGATTTGTTTACCTCGCTAGCATTTTTATCGTCTTTTGGGAGAGAGACATCACTAGTGAAAATCACAGGACTCCGGTCCATCTTCATACCATTGTTCACACCCACTATTTATCTTTCTGTTATTACTTTTACTGGTACCTTTTTATCTCTTGCGTTTGATCCTTTGTAAACGACAAGGCCGGAGGAATTGACAACTCCTCTGAACTCGTTGGGAGCAAAGTTATTTGTTTTGTGCAGGTCCACGACAACTCCACGCATCAGAATAATTTCTGGCGCCGTTGCCACCTATCGTACTTATCGTTGAGTCCTACTGGAGACAAACCTTGGTATCTTTACTAAGGGAAATTACCGCTACGATGCATCTCAACCTTCCACTTGGGGTAACCAACGAGGGGCGAGAAGCCATCATGGCCACACTCACCGTGACCACGTAGTGGGAGGCAGTGGGCTCGGGGAGGCTCGTCGGCGCCGGGATTCCTCTGCGACGCGGCGGCAGCGGCGAAAGGGGAACTCGCCCGTGTGCTCGCGGTGGCGCCCCCGGGTCGATTCCTTCCTGGAGAAGACGAGGTCGTTGATGGCGGATGCAACGGACACGCCGGGCTCGCTCGGGGTGGTCAGTGGTACGCGTGAGAGCGGTCATGGCGACGGCGGTGCTCGGGCAAACTTCTCCCGACGACGGCGGCGCGAGGAGAGGGGTAAACGGGGCTAGGGTTCGCCAGGGGGGTTCGCCGGGGAGTAGTTAACCACTACGGTGGCTCTGTAGCAGTGCGGTGGCAGCCATCGCGCGGTGCATCGCGTCGAGCACCTCTGCCATGGCGCCACGCACAGGGGAGGGGAACAGTGAGGAGGGGGATGACCCCGGTTGGGCCTAGTGGGCTAGGTGGGCTGCACTGTGCACTTGTTGCACAGGTGGGGTGGGCTTCTTTCTCTTTATTTTTAGTTCTGTTTTCCTTTTTGTCATTCTTTTCTGTTTGTATTTGTTGTGTTAGCTTAAAAAAAATTGTAAAACATGAAACTTGCATGTATAATTGTGTTGCACTATATAGCAGTGCCACAAAAAGTGTTGTGCCCAAATAAATTCATTTGCATTTTTGTTTTATTAAAAAGGTGTTAAATGCCACTGTTTTACCGCTGTTATGAATTGTTTGATTTATTCAGTGGCATGATAAATACCCAAAACCATATTGGCATGGACCACTGATTATTAATGATTTTACAAAAGTGGTTCCACAATTATTGGACAATATTTTATTCATCGCTTATTTTTAATAATTATCAAAAGGCATTTTTGGGTTTGTTTGAATTCAAAGATGAACAAGGCATGATCAAAGGTGATTAGAGGCTTGCTAATCACAGAGAATTATATTAACAAAAGTTTTATTGATGCCTGACACTGAGGGTGTTACACAAACTCAAGAAAATAGCTATCACATGAATCATTCTTATCATGATACACTTCCAAACATTCATTCTTTATAGAATAAGTGTCATCACAATAATCATCATAGATAGGAGGCAAAGTATCATCAAAATAAATTTCCTCATCAAAACTTGGGGGGCTAAAAATATCATCTTCATAAAACGGAGCATCCCCAAGCTTATAGCTTTGCATATCATTAGGATCAAAGGTATTCAAAGAAGACATACTAATAACATTGCTACTATCATGAGTGTTGTGCAAATAGTAAAGCTCCATAGGCTTTTTGATTTTCTCTTCAAACACTTCATGTTCCAACTCAAGGTAGAGCTCATAAAGCTCTCTCATAATATTTTTGTTGTTTTCCATCAGCCTAACTAGTGAAAATAAAAACAAGAAACAAAAATAATTAATTGCAAGATCTAAAGATATACCTTCAAGCACTCACCTCCCCGGCAACGGCGCCAGAAATAGCTTGATGTCTACGCACGCTTCTATTCTTGTAGACTATGTTGGACCTCCAAGCGCAGAGGTTTGTAAGACAGCAGCAATTTCCCTCAAGTGGATGACCTAAGGTTTATCGACCTCAGGGAAGTAGAGGTTGAAGATGGTCTCTCTCAAGCAACCCTGCAATTAAGATACAAGAAGTCTCTTGTGTCCCCAACACACCTAATACAACTAGGATTTGTATAGGTGCACTAGTTCGGCGAAGAGATGGTAAAATATGGGTGATAGGTGTAGAAAAATAGTGTAATATAAATCTGTAATAAAAAGTGCAGCAAGCAAACATGTGACAAAAGTGAGCACAAACGATGTAACAATGGTGGAAACAAGGCCTAGGCTTCATACTTTCACTACGGGCAACTCCCAACAACATTAACATAGTCTAATCACATGATATTTCCCATAAAACATGCAATGGAGACGTACTCGGAGGTCATTCCTTTGTGGTCAAGAGAGGACGAGAATTATGTAGGGCTACAAAAGCACACCTCAAAGTTCGTAGTTCTCAATCTATGGATTTCCCAATGTCACTGCGGCCATCCAAAGAGAGTACCACAATCACCACAACATATCTCAAGGATAGTCAAAGACAAGCACCAAGAGACTCTCAATCTTAAATCAACACACAAAAGAGGAAATCACTCATGAAAATATTCTTCTAATCCATGTCCAATAGACCGTTGTCACCTTGGTCACGAGGATTATACTAGATAAAGACAAGTGAGTACATCAAATCCAATACATAGAAGAAGGGAAAACATCATGGGATCATCCTAGATTAACATAGACTATGATCACAACAAAGATCACATCATGGGAGAGATTATTGACCACATAGCTACTGGTAGAAACCTTAGTCCTGAGGGGAACTACTCACACATGGACATGGTGAGAGAGAGAGAGTTGTTGATGGAGAGGTGCAGCCCGAAGGAGATGAAGGAGAAGGCGGCGGCGGCCACGGCGGTGACGACGGCGACGCCCATGGCCACGGAGGTGGCCACGACCCTTGGGGGCAGCGGCCCTTGGCCTCCTTCTTCTTCCTTCGAGATGGTGCTGCTGTGGAGATTGATCTCCCCCTCAAGACGGCTGCCAAGGGGGAGGAAATTTCGCGGCGCCCTTTGACCTAGGTTTCCTCTACTCTCGAATTCCCGTCATCCAGATTACATCTTCGGTATTTCGGGGCTCCAGGGAGCATCCGAACTCCGATTGGGCCGAATTTTATGTCAAGAACCACCGAAAAAAATCCTACAACTTTGTAGTTTTAAGTTTTTCCGTTTGAGGCTGTCTTCTAGCGTTTCCGAGGTGATCTTCAAAACCTGTCTGGTGGGGACAGATTTCGGGAGAGTTAGAGTCCAACTCCTACAAGGCTTCTTTTTGTATTTTTCCTTTATCCAAGTAATTCCTACACATAAAGTACAAAAACAAGAACTTGTGCACTCTTGCAACCATTAATATGTTAGTTCCAAAATATGTTATAAAAAGATATGAAAGTGTATCAAAAGCATAGAAATATCACACAAAACATGCATGGAGCAAGCAGAAATTATAGATACGTTTGGGACGTAACAGCCGCCGACATCGACGCTCTAGTCCGGCAGCTGACGCCCCAGTCTGGTCGCCGACGCCTAGGCGACCCCACCAGTCCGGCTCCTCCTCTCCTGTTCTCCCGCGTTGCCGGTGTGTGCCCAGTCTGACTTCTCCTCTCCTGGTCTTCCTCGCCGCCGGCGTGTTGCCCCTGGTCAAGGTAGCCCTTTGATTTCCCTTTGTATTGTTTTTAACTCGGTAGGGGGAATCTGTGAATAAGGGGAAAATATGCCCAGATCTGAATAATGTATGAACTATGTGTTGTTTTTTAATTGTAGGAACATCTTGTATGGTATTGGTAGCAAATCTGCTCACTGTCAGTTTATATGAACAAAGTTGTCCACTGTTAATTTCCTGTGTGTGTGTGTGTTCGTGTATTTGTTGCTTACATAGATGGTTAAAGAAAAAGAAAATGTTTAGATGAAAGCCCATTGGGTTCCGCTAGTTGCTCAAATATTTTGTGTACTATGTGCTGATGAGGTTGGAAAAGGACTTTCGACAAAGGGAACAAAGTACCATCTTCCGGAGTTTCGACAAAGTCGTCAACCAAGTGGAAAAAAGAAGTCTTTAACCATGCTCATTCTTCACTTAGGAATGTCATTGAGCGCACCTTTGGTGTGCTCAAGATGAAATGGCGTCTTCTACAACATATCACAAGTTACTCAATTGTGAAGCAAACCCAGATAATAGTTGCATCTATGGCGCTCCATAATTGGATAAGAGAGAGTAATCTCCATGATAAAGAGTTTTACTTGTGTGATCAAGATGAGAACTATATGCCGGGTAACATTCAATCCGAACAATCTACACCACTTCATGGCCTTCATGTGGGAGCTGAGCATGCCAACATGAATGCTATTCGTGAAGATATCGCGAACGCTTTGATGGTACATGACGATGGAGAGGAGGATGACGAAGATGCTGACTAGTGTGCGTAGTAAAGGCTTGGCTTGTATTTTGGTCCTAACTTAATTGTAATATGGGAAACTGCTTATAGTTTGGCAATCCTTGTTATTACTAATATATCATGTCATATTAAATTGAATGTGTTCATATGGTAATGGGATTTTATTATGTGATACTTACTTACGAATGAAAAATATTTTTTTGGCTAAGTTAAGCATGTTTTTTGAGCTACTATACAACATAACGAGTAAAACCAGTGTTCATATAACATCTTCAGCATTCAGGGGTATTACAGACTTTCACCACCAGCTACAGCTTTCCCAGCCGTCCTAAAAAAGTTACCAAACAGGCTTTTTTGGCTTCTCAGCTTCTACCAGCTCCAGCCAGATTCTCAGCTTCTACCAGCTCCAGCCGCTTCTCATTCAGCCACAGCCCAAACAAACAGGGCCTTAGTGACATAGAAGTGAGCCTATCCAGAGATCAATGGAGGAATGCAACAACGAACGTGCAGTCCATGAAAAAAATGCGAAGATAAAGGAGATGGCGATGGAGAGGATGTGACTCCATGGGGTCATCACAAGTGACGAGCTCGCGATGACAGATGGCTACCTGTCTCTGGAAATCAAGCCCCATAACACGTACGTAAGAGCATCTCCAGCCGTTCGGGCCCCCAAGCCGGTTTTCGGCGCTATATTAGCGCCGCTTGGGGGGCGCTCGGGCGGTGAAACCGGCTTGGGTTGGCCGGCCCCCAGCCGCGGCCCTCAAGTCGGGTGGTGCCGGCGCAGTTGCGGTCCAGATTCGACCCAGAAACGGCGCATATTGATCTTTTGAACGCAAATTCAACACAGTTTGGCACAATTCGATGCGAATTCAACACGAAAACATGAAATATCGTCACAGTTTGGCGCACAGCGTGGAATACAAACACATAGTTTGGCACAAATACAAATACAAATACAAATCAAACTTGGCATTGTCTTTGCGCATCCATAGATGATCCACTAGATCTTCCTGCGGTTGATGATGCACGTGCGGGGGTCTCGGATCTCCTGGCGCATGTTGAGATAGGCTGTCCAATCTGGTGGTATCTCGTGATTAACAACTGCAATAGACCCCTAAGTGAGATATGGTTCAGAGTCATACACTGGGTCCTCTTTCTCGCTCTCAATGATCATGTTGTGCAAAATGACACATCAATTCATCACCTCCCACATTTGATCTTTCGACCAAGCCTGAGCGGGGTACCGGACAACGGCAAATCGAGATTGGAGCACCCCAAATGCCCGCTCGACATCCTTCCTACAAGATTCCTGGCACTTGGCAAAGTGGACGTACTTCCCTCCTGGCACAGGGTTTGAGATAGTCTTCACAAATACCGGCCATCTTGGATAGATGCCATCTGCTAGGTAGTATCCCTTGTTGTACTGGTGGCCATTGACCTCGAAGTTCACCGGAGGATCATGACCTTCAACAAGCCTGACAAAGACATTTGAGCACTGCAGGACGTTGATGTCATTGTGTGTTCCTGGCATGCCAAAGAAGGAGTCCAAATTCAGAGATCATGTGTAGCAACTGCCTCAAGTACCACACTGCACTGACCTTTTGCGCCCTTGTACATCCCCTGCCAAGAAAATGGACAGTTCTTCCATTCCCAATGCATGCAATCGATGCTTCCAAGCCTCCCAGGAAATCCTCTTGCTTCATTCTCTGCTAGGATCCGAGCAGTGTCTTCAGCATTGGATGCTCGCAAGTACTGTCCTCCAAAGCAGCCCACCGCTGCTCTGCAAAACTTGTACATGCACTCAAGGGCGGTGGACTCGGCCATGCATGCATAGTCTTCCTGTTGATCACCAGGAGCTCCGTATGCAAGCATCCTCAATGCCGTTGTGCACTTCTGAAGTGTGGAGAATCCAACTGTGCCGGTGCAATCTTTCTTGCAAACGAAGTAGTTGTCGTACTCTCGAAGTGAATTGACAATGAGAAGAAAGAGCTTTCGGCCCATGCGGTACCGGCGCCGGAATGTCTTCTCGCCATGTAGGGGAACATCGGCAAAGTAGTCGGAGTGGAGCAAGCAATAGCCCTCCGAACGACGCCTCTCCTTTGCCTTCCGGCGGCCCATCTTGGAGCCGAACAGGTCGGCCAAGGCGGCGAGCATCATGAGGTGCTCGTCGTCCTCGGAGCCGGCGGTGGACTCTTACTCCTCCATCAGCGCGGCGAAGAGCGCCTCGTCGTCGGAGTCCATCTCGGCGCGGCAATTCGCCAAACACCTGGGGTGCGGTGTGGTCACGGCCAGCCGCCGGTGGTCTCAGCTGTTCGCGTCGCGTCGGCCAACCGCCATTGTAGTGGAGGGGGTGGGGTGGAGCAGCGGCGTGTTTGGAGGCGGCGCAACGGCTACCTTGCAGTGGCGCGGCACCGGCGGCGACAAGGGTGGTGGGGGAGAGGCGATCGTTTTTTGGGCGGTTTGCTCTGCCAGTGGGCCAGTGGGCTCTTTTCGCTTCGTCTGGCGCCCCCAAGCGACCCCCAGCGCGCCGAATTGGCTTGGGATCGCCGGACTCAAAATCGGTCTGATCCGACACTGTTTGAACCCTTAGGGGCACGATTGACCGTATTTTGTCCGTCTGGAGCAACCGGCTTGGAGGCCTAAGCGGCGGGAGATGCTCTAAACGATTTTTTCTGACTCGGTACATGATTGTTCTCTTCTCTCCTTTTTTCTCTGTAGCGTGTCTAGTAGTCGTACACGTACTTGCATGCCGTGACATGTCGCGCTGGGCCCGGCGCATTAATGGTACACGGGGCCAGGGACGTGCACATGCATGCATGGGCATGGCCCGCGTGTGGTGCACGCTTCTTCGATCATCATCGGTCCACCTGACCTGGGGACGACAGAGAATCGGCCGGAGTCGATCGTGTGTGTGCTACGTACGGCGGTGCATGCTTAGGTGTTGTCGCGTTTCCTCCGTTCGATCGATCCTCTGCATGGCCCATGCATTGCACTATGTTGCACTAGTCCACTCGATGCCCGATCTTGTCTGAAACTGCGCGATCCCCTTTTATCCATCGCGTCAATCTTTCCGCAATAAATAACGAGTAGCCAGCCAGCCAGCCTCGATCAATGATCAAGCTCTTTTCATCTTTGTACCGATCGATCGAGCGATGGCAAATTTGAACCTCCGTAAAACTAGTGCATGCATGTGCGCGCGTCATGCATGCAACAACTTATCTAGAAGCTTGCAAAAATGATCTTATGTTATGAAGCGGAACAAGTACCATGAAGGAATTGAACCAGAGTGAGCAGCTATATATGCATGCAGCTCTCTCTCAGATCAGATCACCGGCGGCGTACGTGCCCTTAATTTGCCACAAAGCTTTGTTGAAAGTTGATAAATACGGAAAGGCCACCTACTCTGCTTAAATTACAACCGCAATCGATCTCTTCAGGGAAGCTACCTAATTATATACAACTTCCTGAAGAATACCCCGTACTGCATGCAGGCCTGCCGCTTATTGCAGCCCTTTGCTTCTTGTCTTTCTTTCTCTTTGGAAATTGGCAGGGCGATCCCAAATCTTGACCTTTTGTCAAAGGCGAGTGAATGCACGCGTTGCTTTGTGCATATATATATATATATATATAAGTGCCACAGTCACAGAGGTAATTTTGTTTCCTCACGGGTGCATGTAAGAACCAGATGCTAAAGAAGCAAGGAGTTCAGAAAGACTAATTAAGGACAGAGCAGCACAAATATATAGATGAAGGATCAGAGTGGTCTAAATGGGCCATTACATATCTTGACGAATTGATACGAGTCTAAATGGTAGCTGCTGCTACTGCCATGCCATGTACCTTGAAGAAACCGAGCACTTATGGGCGTCCCCGGTGAAATTTCCGCTGATGATGCAAATGAATCAACTGTGCACTGCACACTCACAGGCGTGGATCGGAGACGCCCAGTACAAGAGTTCCCAAAACCGACCAGGCATAGGGGCACAGCCCCATCACACAAGTCTTCTCTGATAACGCAGGGGTGGAAGTACCAAAACACCCCTCGACCACCTCGCCTAGTAGTCCAGTCACGCCTCATCGCCTTAGGCCCTCACTTGAGCCACTCACTTTTGAAGTAACCTATGTAACATGCTGCTCACGAGTAGGTTGGACGGGGGTCCTAGCTAGCTACATACAAGGGGTAGGGCTCAACAGGTTCAGCTCCAAACTTTTCCTCCCCGTGCTTTTGATCTGCCTGCCCTTAGATGTAGCCATTGCATGCATGCACTCGGCGCATTCCTCTCTCTCTCTCTCACTCATCTTCTTTATAACCATGTACCAGCCCGGCTCAAATCAGTGTGAGGTAGTTCAGTGAGTGAGTGAGTGAGCGAGGAGAGAGGAGGAGATGGGGCACCACTCGTGCTGCAACAAGCAGAAGGTCAGGAGGGGCCTGTGGTCACCAGAGGAAGACGAGAAGCTCGTCAAGTACATCACCACACATGGCCATGGCTGCTGGAGCTCCGTCCCAAGGCAAGCTGGTACGTGCGAATACCCAGTAAATTCTTTGCTACTTCAGTTCCATCAGTTGTGTGTTCTTGATCAATTACTGCATTGCTGAATATGTGTACGTGCGTGCAGGGCTGCAGAGGTGCGGCAAGAGCTGCAGGCTGAGGTGGATCAACTACCTGAGGCCGGACCTCAAGAGAGGAAGCTTCTCGCAGGAGGAGGAGGCCCTCATCGTCGAGCTCCACAGGGTGCTAGGCAACAGGTAAAGATCGATACTTCCACAGCTTTGAACGTACGTGCACATCATCAGCTAGCTGTGACTGTGCATGCATGTGATTGATGGCTAGCTGCACTGTGTATATGACAGTTACTTATCTGTGCGTGTGATGCAAAATGACATTAACTAGCCAGCTTGATCGAGACGAGGAATGAAAGGGACACAAATGGCAACAGACTGAGCTAATACCAGGCTCTGCTTTGCTGCGCTGCAGGTGGGCCCAGATCGCCAAGCACCTGCCTGGTAGGACGGACAATGAGGTGAAGAACTTTTGGAACTCCACCATCAAGAAGAAGCTCATCTCACAGGCTGTGGGCAGCCTCCATTCCGGTAACATTCCTTCCTCTGCAGGTAATATTATTGAGTTTTCTCTTCTAGAGGAACAACTTAGTCTGACACCAAACATGCAGTGGTACACTAGTGCATATATGCTGTACGTACGTACGTACTGACTCCAAGTTATTATGTCACAATGGTACAGATTTGTACTACAACATTCTGGACGGGGCGGGACAAGCAGGCATCACAGCTGCGGGGTGCGCGTCACTGAACGCGCTGGACAATGCGGTGGCCACCCCTCCAACTTCAGCGCACAACTCCGCGGCATGGCTCAACTTCACCTCGCAGCCGCTGCTCCTGCCCGTCCACAGCGCCCTCCCCGGCAGCGACCTCCAGTACACCGTCGACGGGGAGTTCATCAGGCTGTGCCGCGCGGCGGACAATGCTAACGCCTACCCGGGGAGCGGCGCCTCTAACCTCTTGGCTCAGGAAAGCGCGGCTGATCGGAGCTGCTGCCTCCCGGCGTTTGTCGAGCCAAAGGGCGCCGGCGCTTTCGTCGCCGATCCGGGCATGGGTCCCGTGGTGGACTTCATGGACGCCATCCTCGGGTCGTCGTCCACGTCGGCAGCCAGTGTCTCGTCTGTCGACAGCTTCTCGGCCAACACCGGCATGCAGCTTCATTGGGTTCCCTGAGTATTTGGTTGGGGGTATTTGGGGTAGGTGTATGTATGGGTTGATCTAGTAGTTCTTGGCTTCCTAAATTATATAGTTGATGAAATAATTACCTCATGTAAGTTTCCTAGGGTATACTGTAGTGGTATTTACATGAGTTACGTGTAAATATATATTGTAGGATTATGCTAAGTATATATATCGTGGTTGTCAGTGTGCAAAAAGGGAAGCATTCGAAACTTCTTCTGATTAGGTACGCATATACTTTTGTGCGCTTGAATGTGTACAGCCGGAGGCATGTATCCGATTTGCATGAATAGAGGCATGACCGTATAATGCATGTCCGCATGAGTTGAGCAACTCGTACCGTCAGGTATTATCATCTTCCGAACATGTTATCAGCGGAAGTTTTTGAAGATTTAGAATTTACTCGTGCAGTAACCTGAGCCAAACCCATGTAATTTCTGCAGTAATCAGTCCAGACATACTGAAGTTGCTATATCTGTCAGATGTAAGCAGTACATAACAAATAGATAGGGTGAACTGCAGAACATCTCCCACTCCACCACCCTGACAACAGCAACTTCAATTTTGAAAGTGAAAAAGGACTGCAAG
This sequence comes from Bromus sterilis, assembly GCA_950022295.1. NCBI lineage: Eukaryota > Viridiplantae > Streptophyta > Magnoliopsida > Poales > Poaceae > Bromus > Bromus sterilis. Next base: position 317,560,150 of record OX465597.1, on the reverse strand, counting down.
TAGGTGTTTGGATCGAGTTCTAGAAAGGGTGATCATTTTGTATGAAACTATACATGAAATTCATTTCAAGAATTTTGAAGGGGTTATTTTTAAAGTGAATTTCGAGAAAGCTTACGATAGAGTTACATGATCTTTCTTACATTCCGAATGAAGGGTTTTGATCCCGCTTGGAAGAAGCAGGGAGGTAGTAAGGAAGGGAGTTAAGGTGAAAGACGATGTCAATCACTTTTTTCAGACTCGACAGGATGATCATTTGTTGACGACGCAATCATATTTATAAAGCATGATTTCAAAAAACGGTAAATATGAAGTTGATGTTATGCCTCTTTGTATTGTAAGGCTCAAAATTAATTTTCATATGAGTGAATTATCTGGTTTGGACATGCCAAAGATGATGAGAACAATACAAGCATTTGTTTGGTTGTGAGATTGGTAAGCTTTCGTCTACCTATCTCAGGATACCCAATTTATCATCATAAACTTACTAATAAAGAGTGAAAATGTATTGAGTGCAAATTTGACAAAAGCTTAGCTATCTAAATGGTAAACTAATGTCGTACGACGTTCGATTGATTCTTGTGAACTCGGTGCTTACGAACTTGCCTATGTTCATGATCCCAAGTGTCAATAGGATGCAAAAAAAGACTAGATTTCTATGGCTTTAGATTTTTTTTTCACAGAGTGATGAACATAAGGCCAAATATCGCATTGCAAGATGAAATATCTTGTATCGACCTAAGAACAAGAAGGGTTGGGCATAGAGGATATTAAGGTAAAAAATAAATTCTTGCTTAGTAAATGGCTTTAAAGGGTTGCATCGGAGAAAGATGATGTGTGGATTCACTTTCTGTGTAACAAATAGCTACACTCCACAAATTTGACTCAAGTTCCATTGCAGTAAAATGACTCATCCTTTTGGAAGGGTTTGATACGAACTAAAGTTTTTTTATATGGGTAGCTTAAATTTGAGAATAATCCAACCACACGATTTGGAAAGGATAGAGGCCCGCCTCTAACCTTGCAATGCCCTTCTTTGTAATATATATATATATATATATATATATATATATATATATATATATACGATACTAAAGTCATATAATATAAAAATCAAGTTCATGATGCTTCTAGTGATATAAATTTTGTGTTACGATATATTTTCCTATAAATTTGTTCAGAACTTGATAAAATTTATTTTTAGAGAAATCTTATATGAAAAGTAAAAAAGACCAGAGGAAGTATGTAGGTTGTTAAGAGTCGACGACTTAACTAATGAGCAAACATATTTCATCAAGGTTGACAACTTCTAGAGTTTTTTATGCTATAAATTTACTTAATTTTGGATCGATTTTTTTGGTTTTAAGCACATATGAAAAATCAAAGTACTATTAAAATTGTTATTTTATGTGATTTGTGCATAGGGGTTATCAAGGATAGTGTGGCAAAATGTAGATGGCAAAGTAATAAACAATATTATTTCGATGAACAGAAGAAAACAATACACATCATTTACTTATGGCATGTCATTTAGTATTCAACCTTTGATGTACCGTTCGTGTGTTACTTAACCTGCCTTCACATATCATGTTAGAATGAATGTACTTTAACACACTAAAGTTCTTATTTTTTATATATTATTTAGCTATATGTTGGCAAATAACTGCAGACCACATCCGTTTGGATCCAGTGACATGATACAGAAGCCGGCCATTCAACCGTACACATTAAATTCGGATACAAAGGCGGTTAAATTGATTTAAATGATGTTATTATTCGGATATAAAAAAAAACTAAGAAATGTTTGTTTTGAAAAATTAGGTTTTCTAAAGTAAAATTATTCGTTTGCATTTTACTGTTCATAGATGAGCATATGAGCTCGGGATTAGAAGTAAACTAGAAGCGGTTGAGCGCGCTTTGCTGCGCCGAAGAATCATGGCATTGCTCTACATCTAGATTATTTTAAGAAGTGTAAGACATACATAAGCAGTTGCCATTTTCAAGATCTAGTCTTCTCAAATAAAAGTTGAAGCAATAAAAAAAATCAAAAAGGAAGCAACATCTTTGTATAAGCTACATCGGCGGTATGATACTAAAAGAATAGTTATGGTTAAATTTCACAATAGTATACATTGCAGCACATACATTTTTTTCCTATAATTTTGACACTGCAAACCCAAGGAGAGTTTCTTGCTTTCTTCAATCTTTGAAGTAAAAGTTTCATAACGATGAACTGGAAGTGAACGATACTAAAACAACAATATGTTTCTAAACATATTAAGCAGAACATGGATTTTGCATTATAAGATTCCAATATTAGAACTTTTCAAAAGTCAAAACCACTCATGCTTTACAATTACCCACAGAAAAGGTATAACTTTCATTTATGATAAAAGAAGACAGCCTATAACTAAATGGCATGAACACACTTCCATGAAGGATAGACCGCCAAAAAGAAAAAGAAAAAGGATATTGTACACTCATACATGGCATTTCATGAACAAGAAGCAATGGAGCTAAAAAGCAATTCCACCTAGCAGGAGTCAAGCAAGGTATAAATATAATACCTAAGAACCGAGAGATGGGCAGAAATTAAGATAAATAAACTTGAAGGCATTTTTCATATAATACCACAGAATAACTGTATAGAAAGGACCCTTTGTGCCCTCTCATATCCTTACCGGATGACCACCTAAGCGGAACATCAAAATTCAAGATGCCGAAGAAAAGCATATAAGGAAATACTCACGACATTGGCAAGAAAAATACATAGCAGTCAAAATTAGTATCAACATTTGTAGGCAGCCAAGACCTCACTCTGTACAAGCATCTCCAACAACATTATAATAAAAAGAAACATCTTCATATTTGCATGATCAAATCTGATGGCTGGAACTGATAGGACAATGAAAGGAAGAAGAGGTCCAGTGTGCAAAACACTCACACGTCTATGTCAACTAACTATATATCCATAGGGACAGAATAAATCACATATTGTACAACATTTATCTATGTGTAACCATCTAACTTCAGTCAGACTATAGATAATACCAAAATGCATGAAAATAACTATATAGGCAAATGAGTTCCGACAGCAAATTGACAAGTCCACAGAAAACACGTCTATGTCAACTAACTATATATGCGTAGGGACAAAATAAATCACAGATTGTACAACATTTATCTACGCATAACCATCTAACTTCAGTCAGACTATAGATAATACCAAAATGCATGAAAATAGCTACATAGGCAAATGAGCTCCGACAGCAAATTGACAAGTCCACAGAAAAATTACTTATGTAACTTGCCAAAGAGAAACAATACCACAATACCATCAAAGCAAAACAAGTCAACAGAACATTTTAACAGAAGTATAATCTCTTTCATGATCATTATCAAATCAGACAACTAATACTCAATATTAATCCAACTCATAATCAATTATCTTTTATGTTCTAGATAACTGTAGCTATAATTGAGAAGTAACTATTCCTTGGAACCTCTCTTTGCTTTCTTTTCATTTGGGTCGTCTTTTCACTTTCATTTTCGTCGTTCACTTTGATTTTGATTTCTCTGTTTCCAAATCTTCATCAAACTTCGGCCATTATATATTGTGTAAGATAAGTATGACATGCCTAAACTTAAACTCAAAGGAGTTCAAGAATTAAACTAAATATATGAAAAACTAATTATTAACAAAAATGATAATATTGCATGAAGCATGTAAAATGGATTTATATTGCTACCAGCAGGAAAATAGGATAGCTGAAGTGTACAAATACTATTTCCATCTACATTAAGTATTGAGGAATTCTCGCCTAGAAGGTAAGTTAGTTAATAAGAATATAAAACTATGTTCATTTGGGAAGAAGATGCCATCAAATGTATCTCAAAAGACTTCTCTTAAATCTAAGATGACAAATGCCCGTGTGATGCATATACATATATGTCGAAATGTGCATGCACAATGAAATGCCTGAGAAGTGTTGCTTTTGTTGCTGGAGCGCCAGACTCTGAATTAGCTTCACCATCAAATGAGATCCCAGAATTCTCATTAGTATCTACAATAAGCAAGTGAAATCTTGGATTATCAAAATGAAATTTGTAATTTTATATTAGTGGACAACACAAATTTTATGTCGATCGGTAGACTATGTTTGGATTTACAGTTACATGTTCGAGGTTGGAACTGGATTTCTAACTTCAATTAGATTATGATCAACAACAGTGAAGTTGGTGGTAAAAATAGTTTCATATATATTAAAAAAAACTTCAAAGCCCAGTAGTTAATTTTGAAAATCTAATAGAGAATAGTGCTCCAAAGATTCAAAGCAAAGGGCATGCCAGTATATGTATAATTAGTTCGCATAATATAAGGATCCAAAGTTCAAAGCATAACCAAGGTTTGCCCTTGATGCAGAAATTACCCGTTGTGATGTTCGCAAACGTTGAGTAGGCTACGCTATACTCCCTCCGTCCAATAATTATTGCCGCCAGCTAGTGTACATGTTTTTTTTAAAAGCCCTTGTACTTTCGAAATAGTGAGAATTAGCCCCTCTCCTTCCTTCTGCCTGCACCCGCGCGTCGGCGGGGGGCCGGCACCGTTGGACTCCGCCGCCCAGCCAACACCGCCCACCGCTGCGATCACCTGCGCGAGTTCGCCGCCCAGTACCTGCGCAACTCACCTGTGGGAGTTTGCCGCCCAGGACGTGCGCCGCCGCTCCCCTGATCGATTCCGCCGCCCACCGCCTCGATCACCTGCACGAGTTCGCCGCCCAGTACCTGCGCAACTCACCTGTGGGAGTTTGCCGCCCAGGACGTGCGCCGCCGCTCCCCTGCTCGATTCCGCCGCCCACCAACACCGGCAGCCACCTGAGTGGTCGAATCGCTCCATCTGACCCGAGCATTCCTCCCGTCGCCCGTGCCTCGTCGGAGTAGCAGATCAACCCAGCACGTGCGTCGCCGCCCGACCCGAGCGATTCCGCGATCCACCCAGGAACTGCTGCACCGCCGACGCCAAAGACCTGTGCCGGAACTGCTCCACCTCCGTCGACACCCAGGACTTGCGCCGCCACGATCCCCTTCGCTGAGGAGCACCTCTGTTGGTGAGCTCTGCTCCTTGTTGCTCTAATTTTGACAATTGGGAACATATCGACATGTTTTACAATTGAGAACAGATCAAATTGCAGATCACACTTAATATGAATAATATCTCTGTCCACCAGTACTACTGTACAGAATCACACTTAATACACATGCAATTCAGAAACCGCATACCCTCCTGTTCATACACACAGTCCAGTCCAGTGCAGTTCAGATGCATCAGTGAAAAACACTAGTAAATTCTTCCTCAAATCCAATCTAATGTGGATGATCAGGGAGCACAGGTGTCAAGAACCCAGAAAGATCATTCATCATGCAAATGTTGCAGCTGATGAACTGCAGCTACTGGAAATCAAGTGTGTGTACCTTGAGTGACAGGAAAGAGGTTGACAGAGCAGCCAGCTGCTGCTCCATCCTGGAGTTCTTCTCAAGCACATCCTCATAATTCACCTGCACAACACATTCAGTATCAGCTTCAGACCAATCACATAATTAACTCATCATAGAATGCAGATGCATAGTGCTGTGCATGTTTGGTTAAAATTCAGACTGTACCTGCTTTTCCAGATTGCCATTGGCCTTCACCACACACTCATACTTCTCCTGCAAATAAGATCATCATGAGCAGATCAATATCAGCAATTCGCCTGTCTTCATAGAAATACTCTACTGAATAAAAAAATTAAAATCTGAACTTTGCAATTCTGTACAGTAGTACTGGTGGACAGAGATATGATTAATATTAAGCGTGGTCTACACAGTATATCTGCAGTAAATGAGAAATGATACAGGTAGAATTTATACTGAATATTACTCCTAATATGGAGTAAATAATATTAGTCCTAATAATCTAACTTAATTAGACTGAAGAAACAGAGCATGGAGTCTTTTCCTATCCCTGACAATTTAAACTGCATCACGTTCAGTGTAAATTCATAATACAAAAATCGAACTTCCTAGATTGAGTCGGGCCCTTGGATTTAAGCAGTTGCAGCAAATCATAAGATTCATTTCATTCTCTTCCCCTCTCATCGAATCCATGATTTCCCCTCCAAAGAACACCAAATAGATGAGGAATAGGAACATACCACGATCAGACAACGGATGACAGTGTTGAAGAAGGATGAACGATTATAAGTAGAAACCAAGGCAGTGGCGAAACTCCTCCGACATGAGCCTCACCAGCGGCAAGCAATAGGCGAGAAGAAGAACTGGATCCGGCAGGCATCGGAGCAGGCACCCATCCCCTCCTCTCCCCCGCAGGCGGCAACAGAGAGGAATGACGCGTGGGGAAGGAGAAACCCCCATCCGCCACGGCACCCCTCGACATAGAAGCCCCCACGCCGCCCTTCAGCCGCCACGGCACCCCACACCCTCCAGCCTCCACGCAAACCCATGCCCTCCAGGCTCCAGCCGTCACGCCATCAACCGCGCCTCCCATGGACTGGGCCCTCAAAACAGAAAAAATACCCAAGAGCGTGCGTGTCGCTGCGCGGGGAAAACCAGCCCACAGCCCAGGCGGTTGACCAAGTCAAAATCGAAACTTCAAAGGGTAAATTTAGTGCTCAATTGATCCTAGTGCCTCCATATTTAGGGAGCATAGTGAATTTAAGGATTTTCAGAAATATATCTCTTTTTCTGATTGTGGATTGTTTTTTCTTTTCTTTTTTGAACAACTGTGCTTAAGAGTAATATTTAGTTTTTAATAATGTATCTTATGTGCGTCGTATAAGTGTAGAGATCGGATGTAATCCTTCTTTTCTAAAATAAAGTGTTTGGATCACACGGATTTCACAGAAAATCCGAATGCTTCTTACTTGCATAGTTGCATGGGGGAGCCACAATTTCATAATGCTGCTGATTACGGGAGACGATGTACTACCCAACTCAGGAGTATATTCTTCCCCCATCTCCTCCGGAAAACCATTGTTGTCTGTTGGTAATGGCCTGCCCTGGATGGGGCCAAGGATGCAAGTAAGAAATGGACCGAGAAGGGCAAGCGCAACCGTTCAACAGCCAATCACGCGGTTGTAGGTAGGAGTAGAAGACAGGACTGCGCTACAGTCTTACAAATGTCTTCTGCTGTGGACTGCATGTTCGCGAGGTTCCGAGACCGAGAGCTGCTAATCGATCACGGGGCCGTTGCACGAAAGGCACAAGGCATCGTAAATTCGTCATGGCCATAGCTTTGATAAAGAGGGGCATGCTGACGCGCATATTTATCGTTTCCATTTGCGGCTGAACACGCCATAGATTCTACACTGCACAATGGCGATGCATCACGGTATCACTTCCTCGTGTGTACGTAACTGTACAGTGTCGATCCAAGTCTAATTGGTTTGTTTATTTTTTGCCTCCCCACAGGGCCGGTCCTATGATTTGGAAGGCCCTAGGCGAACTCAACGACATGGGGCCCTATATTATGATATATATATATATAGGGTGAGACTATTCGTCATCCTGGGTTCAGAAAAAGTTTTGACATCAATGCACCATAATAACACTTCAGTGCTTCAGAAAAAGTTTCTTCGAGCGTTCCTTGATGCAAAATCATTAAAGGCACAATCAAGATCAACATTGTCCAAGATATCCTTCTCAATGCAACACATAGACAAACCATTCAATCTATCTTGCAACGTAGTCGACCTCAAATATTTTTTCAATAATTTCAGTTTAGAGAAATTTTCCTCCATTGTACTGTCATCAACTTCAAAATTTATTTGCCCCCATATACTTGCACCATTTTCATAAACCACAATAGCTAAATTTTCATGGTTGGGATTAATTTCTTGCCCTTGTTCTTCACTGACATCAACATTGCTTGAAGATTTAAAGTACCTATTCAAATAACCCTTGAGAGGCTTAATTTTCAGATCACTTTCTTTCTTTTTTCTCATCTTTTCAGCACCCGAGAAATGCTTCTTATTCAACATGGCAGCAGGCTATTCAAAGAAAGAATCCTTCAGACTTCAGTGATGAAAAGTTTGAAACCCTACACATGATAAAAAAGAATCAGGATCATTGAATTATAGTGTACACAATATACAAAATCTAAAATTAGTGGATGGATGGATTGGTAGATGACTTGATGCAGCAGGGGATCACTTACAGTACTGCATAGAGGAGGATGCATCAGCGCTAGCTGGATACGGGGTCAGGGGAGCAGCCTGACTGACAGAGCGATGTCCAGGACTCCAGGGGCAGCCGGGCAGGGGCGCACGCAGCGTCGCAGCCGTGCGTGCAGGGCTGCAGGTGTGGCAGCCTCCGGCCGACTGGCCGAGGCGATAGGTCACAGGTGAGCCGGCGAGGCCGAGCCGCCGAGGCAATGGGCGTGGAGGCGAGAGGCGAAGAACGGGCCCTGACGAAGACGAACCGGTTATTCAGCCGAAACTCCTCCGCCTCCTCGACTCCTAGCGTGTTTCCTAGTTTTTTTCTCTATTTTTTACTGGCCTACTATATCTATACAGTACAGATCATGGGCCCCCCTCCGTCCTGGGCCCTGGGCCGTCGCCCCTTCGGCCATACACCAGGGCCGGCCCTGGGCTCCCCACGTAGCTTTTTCTTTTGTCACAGGCACTGTCGTCCTCCTCTAATTTTTTTTATAGAGAATCATCGAGAGAAGTTCACCTGGGTCACCAAAGTGAAATTTACTTTGATCTACGTACTTATAAATACCCGAAATACGATCATTAAAGTTGTATTAGTAAACATCAACGGTTACCGCCATACGCTTCGACTATGTATTTTGCCTACGTGACATATTGTTTGACCTGTTGACCGTCTACGTATCTACTAACATGACTAAAATTCATCAGCGGTCACTGGACTTGTATTTCATGGTTTTGTTTATATATGTTAAAAGTAAACATTGAAAAAATTAATTTACGTATAACTCTAAAAGTATTCACCGCACATATAAAAAATGTTCATGCAGTGTAAAAACTGTTCAAGCTATTTTTTTAAAAGGTTGCTAGCTTTAAAAAACATTAGTGCATTAGAAAAATACTCAGGTTTTCAAAATAGGTTCACAAAAATTAATTATTTTAATGCAATATATAAAATTGCAAAATTACAAAAAAGTTCCATACCATTAAAAAACGAATCATAAAATTTAAAAAATGGTATATGTGTTTTAGAAAATGATCCTGAATTTTTTTGAAAAAAGGTACAGTTAAAAAATATTCACATAAATTTAAGAAAATGTTTTGTACCATTTATAAAAAGTACATAATATTTGGAAAAATGGTACATTTTAAAAAAATTAAGTTCATGATATATTTTTAAATATATTAATATAATGTTTTTTAACGTTCACATAATATAAAAAATTATTACCATACGAAAAATGTTCATCATATATTTTAAAATATTTAAAATTTATTCAAAAAATATGAAACACATTGTTTAAAAAAAATGAGTATCTTATATTTTAAAAAGGTCAACATGTATAAAAAATTAGATTAGGTACGAAACATATATAACATATAATAAAAATTAGAACGGATTTGAACCGGTATACATGTCTAATGTTAGACATGTATGTGAGGTGTACCTTCCAAAAAATGGTTTAGTGAGACACCCCCTAAAAAAGAATGCACCCTAGCATGGAACAATCTTCACAGGCGATAAGCTATTTTCCCTGAAGTACCACAATATTATTTTTTATGCACATATACCTTCCAATGAAAATGGAAAAAAATTAGACTAAAATAATATCATAAATCATATTCTCTGATTTGTTTAAACACATGCACAATTTTCTAATGTCACTAGTATTTTTTTAAAGATAGCAATTTTTTAAAAAAATAGCTTGTGATTTTCTTTACGCTGCATGAATTGTTTTTGTATGTGTGATGAATTTTTTACAATTTTAAAAATATATTTTATGAAATATATATTTTAAATATATAAATAAAACAAAAAATATATTAAACAACGAACAAATTGATGTGTTCAAATTCAGTTCAATACCGTTGATGAATTTTAGCCCTGCTAACATATATCTGGACGGTTGATTGGTCAAACAATATGCCACGTAGGTAAACTACATAGTCAAAATATATGACGGTGACCATTAATGTTCAATTATACTAGTTTAATGATCGTATTTCGGGTATTTCTAAATACATGGATCAAAGTGAATTCCAATCTCAACTTCAGTGATCCCGACCGAACTTCTCTTCAGAATCGTCCTCCTCCTGATCCATCGAATCACGCAAGCAGATGAGAGGCACATGACAGGCCTCGCCAAACGGCCTAATAGCAATTCGGTAGAAAAGCCTTGTCTGGGCGGCCCACACGCATATGCACATCGTCCTATTCGGATCAAAATGCTCGACGAGTACAAGAGGAGTCTGAAGGCACAGGCTGATGACAATGATGATGGATTGGCGCATAACAAAAAAAATGTCACAGATCGACGCGACCACCATTGGTATCGTACGGGAATAGAAAGAAACCAGCGCTCTCCGGCCGGGCGGGCGGAGGATCATTCATTTGTGCAGCATGTGTTGCTCGTCGGCGGAGAGCGGCTCGATCTCGCAGGTCTGGATGCCCTCGATGGGCTCCTTGGGGAACCCCTTGTTGACGCACGCCTTGCCGCAGCTCTTGATGCAGGACGTCTCCCTGCACTTGCCCTTGCAGTCCTTCATGGATGGGATGTGCGTCCGCATGCACAGCTTCACGCACTCGCAGATGCAGTTCTGCCCCGCCTCCGCCCGCTCCACCGCTGCCGCCATTATCACGACGACAACCATCACCGCCACCGCCGCCGCTCGCCGTCTCGTCACCATTTTGACGCCGACTTGTTTTTTTTTCTGGCCCAATGTACACGAGCTTCGCGTTGCTTGGTGCGTTCAAATTAGTAAAGGTGTTTCCTTCGTGCTAATTGAGGACGTCGTTGGTGACAAAGTGCTAGCGATCATGTTTTCATAAACAATACTACTAGCTTAATTTGCTCGTTGGTAGGCCTTAAAAGGAGGACTCGATTGGTTAATCATGGAAATGCCTAATAATAGCGTTCTGCACTAAGCTGGTACTGGTACCCCCCATCCAGCAATAGATAATTCAGGTGATGATTTATCACCAGGCACCATATAGTTCATGACGAATGTACGTCCAAATAGCAATTGATTAACGCATATTGAGTTGCATCATGTATGTTTACTTAGGATACCATGATGTGGATCAAGTGATGTGCTTGCCAGCGCTACATTGCAATGCAAGACTAAACTAAAGGACACATCACAAATCACAAAGTCAGCCATTTATTTTCCGATTAGAGCTAGTAAACAGTCAGCATCAATGATCGTATCAAAAGCTGATGCGAAGAAAAGCAAACCCCATCCTCATCATAAACACTCAAAATTATTGACCCTAATATATGTTGAACATCTCAGCGCACGGCAAGCCTGATAAACTAATCTTCTCAATCTCACGATGGGTCTACGCAAAACAGAGTGGGAGCAAGAGCAATTATCACCACCGGTTGGCCACATCCGTTGATCGGACCTCCGTGCATCCGGAATGATGAGCTAGCCGTGCGTCCATGCATGGCACGGCGCGCAGCTTCTAATTCTACTCGTAAATCGCATGCCAAGGCAAGGCCAACCAGGGAAAACCACTGGCCTGTACTGGGCGGGTACTTACTGACAGATTTGACTTTGCCGACACGAGCAACGGGCGGACGGAAGCGATGAGACCGAGGCACCGACGACCCGCCGTCCGCCGTCCGCCCGCACTAGCCATCGTGGATCCGACGTCGAGGGATCGAGGCCGGCGACTACTCCTACGTGCGATCACCCACATGACATCTGAAAAGGACTCACATAGTCACATGGGGTGCCGAGGCTGTCTGTCTGGTATTAGTGGCCTGCGCGTACAAATGTGCGCATAACACTGTGCGCGAGGTCCGTCCTTCCTCACCTCGTGTCTACAACATTTACTATTGGGCTACAGTAATCCACTATTTTTCTTTTGCAGCACTAGAACTTGTAATAGTGTCTTTACAATCATATTTGGAAAAAGATCCCGGCTGATTTCAGCGAGCCCATCCGCCGCGTGCTGAGCCGTTAGATCGTTTAATCACGATTTACCTCGGTGGCACGTTGACACATAAAAAAATGTTTCGCTCCACTTTGCAACAGTTCAAATGCAACAAGAGAATTGTTACAAAGTCTATGCGGTATACTAGTAAGGTAAAAAAATCAATTCATGAAAAAAAAAACGCCTTAAAAACTTTGCAACAAAGGTCTTGTTGTAATGGTTCAATCGCAACAAAGGTTCTCTTGCAAAGCTATCGTGATGATTTAACGCAAAAAAAATATCGTCAGGGCTTTGCAACAGAGGGTCTGTTGCAATGACGTGATCGCAACAAAAGAGTTGTTGCAAAGCCCGTGGTGATCAGGAATTGATCGAACGGTTCCGCGGGCGGCGAATAATTCGTACGCTCCAGCCGGCGGACGCGTAGCGTCGCCCATCATATTTTATTATAAAATAGGCGGCTTTCGCTCGCTTTATATAGTATAAAACAACATTTTCATACATGAATTACCTAAATCTATCCAACATCAAGAAGCATTCGCTGAAAACAACACAAATAGCTCAAAGAGAAGCAAAACACTGCAAGGAGATGGTGCCACCATCGTCGAATTCATGAACCGGTAGCAGCTGATCAGAATTCACCATCCTTTCTCGGATGCTGACGATTATTTCACCTGGAGGCTCACTACTCATGGCGAGTACACTGCTAGCTCAGCCTATAATGCATTCTTCTTTGGTTCGGAGTTGATTGATTATGCCTATGAAAAAACAATGCACCTCCGAAGGAGAGATTCTTCACTTAGTTGGTGATGAGGAATCGAGGTTGGACTGCGGATAGGTCGACTCGTAGAGGGATCACCAACCAAACATACTACCCTCTATGCGAATAATGTGTGGAGTCGAGCGACTATTTGCTGGCACAATGCTCATTCTCGAGACCCTGCTGGTTTATCCTTCTGAAGGCTCATCGGCACAAAAATGGATGTATATGTACTAAAATACATTTAGATACATCTGATCAGAGAATGATGATGCGACTCGGTATATCAGACGACAACGTTGCCGATGAAGGAGATGGCTACCTTATTAATTGCAGGCATGCATGCGCTCTAACTCGAAAGGAATACGAGAATCTTCAAATGAATTGCTACGGCAGTGCAGGAGGTGCGGAAGTTCTTCAGAATATGGGGAGAGCCAAGCGGCTCGCGGGCATGTACTAGGGACACTAGTAGAGAAAATATCTTCTAAGGCGCGCCAAAAATTGCCTTGCTGGCGTGGAGATCCGACGCCAGCAATATGACGCCAATGATAACAGATATTGCTGGCGCTTGTCACCTTCGTCAAAATTATATAGTCCTAGCTGTGTCGTTCTAAGTAGTGGCACGTCATATATATAATTTTGGCACGTACAAAAGACACAATTTAAATAGTAGAACATTTATAAATAATAAATAAAAGTAACTCCATTACCAGATTTAACAATATGTTCATAACTCCAAAAGTACCATGATGACGCTCAATTGTATGGGATCGTTTGTAGCGTTTTCGCGGGTAAGTTAACCCAATTTATTGATTCGACACAAGGGAGCCAAAGAATATTTATAAGCTTTGACAGTTGAGTTGTCAATTCAACCGCACCTGAAATATACTTGCTTGCAACAAAATGTTAATAGCAACTGTGGTATGATAGTGGTATTGGCGGCAGCAAAAGTAAAACAGCGGAAATAAACTAGTAGTAACCAGCAGGATTAAAACACTGTAGGCTAGGAAGATGGATGGTTGGACGCTGCTTGGATAAGAGTGAACATGTAATAGATTCTAACACGGGGCAAGGCACACAGAAAAGCAATGATCATCTAGACAAATATCAAACATTAGGCATGTATCCCGTAGGTAGTTGTGCTTGCTTGCAATATGAACTTGCACAACATCTTTTGCCCTACCATCCCGCTTTGAACGGGGCCAAAGGGAACTTATAGAGATTAAGGTGCTCCTGTCAAAGAGCACCGGAACAAAGCAATAAACTCAATGGATACATGAAATCCTTAAATCACAGTCCATCCCCTTTGGTGTCCCAAGCTGTCACCTTTGGGATCGCCGGTTCCGGACCATAATAGGTATATACAACTCATAGATAGGATCAAGAACATAAATATACTCATGAAAACACAAGTGGTTCAGATCTGAAAACATGGCACTCGGGCCCAAAGTGACAAGAATTAAGAGCAACAAGTTGTAGCAAAGATGATAAACACCATAGTAGATGATAGGCAACATGCCCCCAACAATCTGACGAACTATTACATGATCAAACTCATCCAATCTCTACCATCCCCTTTGCCTACAACAGGGAATTACTCACACATGTGAAGAGAACTCATGGAGGGAGAATGGATTGGTGATGGTGATGACGATGGCGACGATCTCCCCTCTCCGTAGGCCAAATCAGCCTCCAGATTAGCCCTCCCGAGGAAGAACAGAGGGTGGCGGCGGCTCCGCAACGGAAACTGGAATTTGACTTCTGTTTTGGGGTTTTCCCGTCACGGGAATAAATATGGGCATCGGTAGGGTAACAGAGGAGGGGGAGGCCCCAAGGCGGCAAGCCGGCGCAACCAGGGGTGGGGCCGCGCCAGCAGGGCGCCTGGAGCCCCTATGGCCCCCCTCTGGCCCCACTTCTGGCCTATGAAAGCTTCGGGTGCGTGGATTTTTACTGAATTTTCTGGGAATTTTCCGAGATACCTAAAAATCCATTTTCATGCACACAATAAAACCATACAGGCAGCTCAGCTGAAAACAACGTCAGTCCGGGTTAGTTTAGTTCAAATCATGCAAGAATGAGAGGAAAACAATAGCAAAAGTGTTTGGAAAAGTAGATACGTTTGAGACGTATCAACTCCCCCAAGCTTAGCATATTGCTTGTCCTCAAGCAATTCAGTTCAACGAACTGGACGCGACAAAGAAAACTTTGACGAACTCTTTTGCTTCATAAGATGTATATAAGCATGTACTACGAAAAGAGTTTAGTAGGTATTGAAACAATGCTATGAGGACAATGCACGAATCAATCCTTTTTTCAAGTGATCAATCACAAACAACCGAAAGTAAATAATGTGTGGCTAAAAATCAAGACAAGATCACAATGCACATAGCCTTAACATACTATAGTGGTATCTCGCTAGCCTCCATGAGTGAAGCAAAACATAAATGCAGAAACTCTTCTGGAGTTTTAAAGGTGACTAGAACTAAGAATTTTAGAACAAGCAATATCACAATCATGTAAAAGACAATGTAGTACTTTGGGACAATGCATGTTTACACTAAGAATGACAATTATGCTCTCAATAGTTGGTGCTTTGAAGAAAGAAGGGGAGACTCTCGAACCGTGTCTTTTTGATGGCAAAGTTGAAAACCCGTTGTTGGAAGCAAAGACTAAACATGTGCCAGAGCTCTTGGTTTTGAAAACAGAGATAAAATTCTTTTGAGAAGTGCAACTTTCCAGTCAACGGTGGACGGTAAAGGTCTCTCAATATCTCCCATGCCAACCATATTAATGCTTTTGCTTACACTTTTGTTCCCTTTTTCATACATCATTTGACGGTCTATGGTGCCTTTTATTTTGCCTCAAGTATGGAAGGAAGTTTTCTCGTTCCATATATCATTAGCAACATTTGGTCCATTTCATTCCATCATCAAGTATGGGGGAGGTGTAACTATCTTATTTTATAAATTTGACTAGTTAAAACTTCCGTCAAAATATTTTTGGCATGGTAGATACTGATTTTCCCTCACCGCACCATGAGCTTGTACGGTTACAAAAGGGAAGCTTTTGAATAAATTTCGAGATGGCACAAGAAAGTCTAAGTTAGGGGTGACCGGTAAACACCACATATAGGAAGGTATGATGGACTCAGATGGAATAACTGGTTTGAAAAAGAGTTTGGATACACAAGAAGAAATCCGCTTAGTGCGAGTGAAGGCTAGCAAAAGACTGGGAAGCGACCAACTAGAGAGCAATAATTGTCATAATCATGCAGAGCGACAAAGCAACATTGAATCGGGCATGAAAGTGATATAACTATTCTGAAATAAAAAAAATCATCAAGGCATGATAGACATTTTAGTCATAAACATGTGTGAACATGTGCCAAGTCAATCCAAGAATTCTCCGAAGCCAAACCATGAACAATGCAATGCATGTAAATCAGTTCAGCAACATATTATGCACTCTAGCTAATTGAGATCAGCCACAAAGAAAGCATGAACACTGGGAAAGCATTGTAAACATAGCACTATGTCGCTACAAGCTGGTCTTTAGAACATAAGTACATGCATATGTACAAAAGTAGAAACAAGAAGAGTTCATACCGGTTTTCCTTGTTGCTTTCCTTCCGTCGATCTTCGTCATTACTGCCTTGTCACTTGCACGACCGAACGTGGGAAATATAATCAAATGCCATCATAGACTCGAGCTGAACTCTGAAACAAAGCAAACTAAAGAGAGAAAGGAAATCTTTTTGGGTTTTTCAAAGGTTTAACAAAAGCAAAAGAAAAGAGAAATCTTTTTGTTGTTTTTGCAATTTAAAAGAACAAAGAGGAACGGGAAAAAACTTCGAAAATATCAAAGCAAACAAAATAAAAACGAATAATACAATGGAAAAGGGAGAAGGGCACGTACTCCACCAAGCTTAGGCTTTTGGTCTAAGTTGGTAGCAGCTACTACCCCCAGGAGCCTCCTGCTCCGGGGTGGTACGGGTAAGTCCAAGAGTCGTACGAGCCCTCCGGTGCGTACACCGAAGTCCTCGGGTCCTCCCATGAGGAAGGCCCTGCGCTCCAAGCAGAAGAAGACCCCTCACCATACTGGGTGACGGTCTCCCCCTGGAAAGGTGGGAACTCACCATGCTCCTCCTCGTCGGGCACAACCCCCTCCATGGGGTTATGCAACTGATACTGGGCCATGAACTCATCAAACTAGACATCATTGAAGGACCATCCTTTCCTGCGGGTATAATCAAAGAAAAGTGGTGCAGGTAGACGGATCTCTCGAATAATAGTCTTTTCAAACCTCAAAATATAAACAAGGTTACCAAACTCGAAAGCCGTGGTAACAAACTTATGCCTCTTCATAGCAGCAAGATCAAGACTTGAGTAAGAAAAGGGAACATCATCAGGATGCAGGGTGCCATTAAAATACTCAAGGATAAGTGTGGCGTAAACGCCACCAAATAAATCACCCTTGTTACCATTCCTAGCAAGGTGACGAGAAATTAAGGCACCCACATTATAATCACTCCTACCAGAGAGGGCGTTTGCATAGATAGAGAAATCTGGTGCAGAACCGTTGCTCGTGTTGTCACGAGCCAATACCCCTCTAGCAATAAAATACGCAAAATACCTGAGGTGGGGGAATAGGATGCTGGAAATCTTTGTACGCCGGATATGCCTCGTCTCCTGGCTACAAAGAGAGTCGAAGAGAGTCCTCAACTCAGAGGGCTGAGTGTTCATCCTCGCCGTATGAACAGCGTTCGACACACCTATTATATCACAAAATCTTGCCAAATACATGGCCATAAGATTATTGTAAATTTTAAACTCAATAGTTCCAGCATCATGATTATAACCAAAAATATTAATGAAACAGGAGGTGAGTTTCTTATACTATACCACACGGCATAGTGCTAGCCGTGTCAAAGTTGCATTGGCGCAAAGGTCATAAAATTCCTCCTTGATTCCTGCAGCTTCAAGAAAATCATCGCGCGGATACATCATTGCACATGCGGGACTCGTGTTTTCCAACAACTCTAGGGGCACATGATCTTCATTGTAGCTCACCCTAGCAGCCGAGGGTGAAGCTGCAGCTCTAGTAACTCGATCGGAGTGCTCGGGCTTCTTCTTCCCAAGCCACCCTTTGTTTTTCCTAGCAAACTCATTTCTAAAAAAATTGACAATTGATGGTACGATTTAACGCCCCCTCGTTGGTTACCCAAACTGGAAGGTTGAGATGTAGCGTAGCGGCAATTTCACTTAGCGAAGATGCTAAGGTAGATATCGAACCAGTAGGACTCCAAGATCGACAAGTAGGTGGTTCGGCAAGTGATGAGCCGTTTGATAATCACTTGCTTCTCCTGGACCTGCACACACAGCAAATAACTTTGCTTCCCAACGAGTACAGAGGAGTTGTCAATTCCTCCGGCCTTGTCGCTTACAAAGGATAAAACGCACGGGATAATAATGATAGTGATAGCAATGGAAAAGTAAAGTAGTAAATTGATAGTGGATGTAAACAGTATTGGAAATATGGACCGGGGTCCTATGATGTTCACTAGTGATGTCTCTCTCCCAAAAGACGATAAAATAGCCATGCGAGGTAAACAAATTACATCTGGGCAATTGATAGGATTATGTGCGCAAACCAATGCTAACTATGCTATAAAGAAAGGAAGAGGCTCAAAAGCATGGGCGGTACGCCAAGAGAAGTAGACTGAAATCCATCTGCATCTACCTACTAATCATCCACCTTGAGATATCTATCCAGAACATCTCGCTGGTATTAAGTTGCGAATCCCACCCAAAGTGTAAACTCAAAGCAACGGACAACTGCATTAAAGAACTTTGCGTAAAGTAAACAATCCTTGCACCCGCAAGTAAAATCACCGTTGTTTCCCCCCTTGTGGCAACAACACATCCCCTAGACTCATGTTTCTGTCACTCAAGCTAGTCATCAGGGGGCATGAACCCACAATCATGCATAACGCTCCCTCTTGGAGTCACTACCTACTACTTGGCCAAAGCAATAAACAGCAACGGAGAACATGCAAGAATTACTCTAGAATATAAATATAAAAGAGGAGAATCAAATATATTACTCAAACACAATATGAACATAGTCTCATAATCCATCGGATCCCAGCAAACTCAACATAGCAACAACAGAAAGATTACATATGTGCCTCGATCATGTAGGGCAGATCACGAGGTCTAATCCATGAAGAACAAAGAGGGGAGGAGAACATCACATAGCTACTGATAATAGACCCATGGTCCAAGGTGGACTACTCACGGTTCATCCGGGAAGCATCCATGGTGGTGGAGAAGCTCTCGGAGGTGATTCCTCCCTCCGGCAGGGTGCCGGAAAGAGGTCTTCTGGTGCTCCCGATCTTGGAAGCGCGGAGGCGGCGGAACAGAGGAGAGATCGCGAAAAAGGGTTCCCGTCACGGGGGTTTCACGTCACGAGGGATATATAGGCGAAGGGGGCAGCCAGGGGGGCCACCAGGGGTCCAGGCGGCCCCCTGGCGTGGCCCCACCCTAGGGCGCGCAGGGAGGGCGCCTGGGGCCCTGGTGGGTCCCCTCTAACCCCCCCCTCGGTGATTCCCGAAGCTTCTTCTGCGCTGATTTTTTATTGTATTTTTCTGAATTTTTTGAGCACTTTTAATATGGGGGAAACCTGAAATAGAAAAACAGCAGAAAACAGGAACTGGCACTGGGGTGTACTGAGTTAATAGGTTAGTCCAAATATGATCAAAAGTGTATGGAAGTTCATCAATATCATAGCAATATCACACAAAAGAGGCATGGAGCAAGCAGAAATTATAGATACGTTTTGGACGTATCAACATCCCCAAGCTTAATTGCTGCTCGTCCTCGAGTAGGTAAATGATAAAAGCATAATTTCTGTGGTGACATGCTAACAACCATATAAGAAATTTTAAGTAAAGCAATCAAGGCATGTAAATCAATTCAAGTCATAACAGGCAAGAGTCTATATTTAGGATTGAAACAAGCAACATAAGAACATAAAGGCGCAAGAGCTCTCGCTGTCCGTGACTCGAATGTCTCCAATTGGTGTTTGCGTGCAAGAAAGGGGATAGGGATATACGAGAAAAAGTATTTTTGTGTTGAGAACTCAATCTACTAAAGTTTCACACTTGGTCTTCTTTGGAATCTTATCTTGACTCATCCCCAGACCACTAGCCAGGTACAAGTCAAAATGATCCACTCCTTTTTGACATTTTGAGCACTCATGCAATGGATGAGTGTAAGCAAGAAAGTTGACACTTAGGATGGCAAAGAGAGAATATGGTGGAGGAGGAAGACAAAAAGGGTGTGAAAGGCTCACATCAATGAGGACGATCATAGGCGAGAGAAAGCCAAATGATAGATATGATGTGAGGAGTAGGGATTGCCATGCAACGGATGCACATATGAGCTAAATGCTCTCCAATGGAACTAGTGGGGGTGCATCCAACTTGCTTGCTCAAGAAGACCTAGAGCTCATTTGAGGAGGCTCATCATTGGAATATACAAGCCAAGTTCTATAGTGTGAAGGTCCCCACATAGCTATATGCATGAATGATAATCTCTATGGAGTACAAGATATAAGAGGGAGTACGAGTGTAGATCTCTCAAAAGGAATAGTAGTGTGCCCCCTTCTCTCTTTTTATTTCTTTTTCTCTTTTTTCTCTTTTTTGTATTTTTTTGTGGCCTCAATGGCTCTTTCTATTTCTCTCATTTGTCCTCTTTGGGATCTTTTAATTTTTCCACTTTGGGATCTTTTCCTCACTTTAGGGGCAACACTCTATATATTACAAAAAGTATAGAAGATCTTTTACACTTTACAAAAGTACTCAAATCATAAAGAAGATGTAACTATCATGATGTATGCAAATGTATGCCTCTGCCAGTGTAGCAGGATATGCAATGATACTAGCGCGTCATGTAGCAATGATTAGGGCAAGTCCCAACTAGCATGCGGCTCATCGATCAAGCAATTAGCATGTATGACATGAAGATCAAGTCATGATAAGATGGATGTTGCATGGCAATATATCTCGGAAAGCCTATGGAAATTCCTTGGTAGGTAGGTATGGTGGCTGTTTTGAGGAAGGATATAAGGAGGTTTATGATGACAGAGCGTATCATGCCAAGGGTTTGGATGTACCGGCGAAGGTGGACGCCAACTCTCAGAGTGAGAAGAAAGCAATGCACGGCACAGGAGAGGCTAGAAAAATATGGGAAGGTGGAAGTGTCAACTTTTGAATACTCACATTAGTCCGAAGAACTCATGCACTTATTATCGGTAAATATCAATCTAATAAGGAGGTTTCACAAAGAGACAAGTACCCTGAGGAGTAGTGTATGGGGGTTTGGTTATCCTTGCGCATCATCGACTCATGGTACGTGAGTGTACTCTAATATTCGACCCCTCAGAAGAGTAGTGATCCATCTAGTAGCTAAAGTTCTCAACTAATTTTGTAAGTTTTGAAAATAAACACGGATTTCCCAAAATACGACATCTATCACTAATAGGCTAAAGCTCTTGACACCAAAAGTCCAAACATTACTCAAAGCAATACCTCAAAACTATTGCAAGTTACTACTACAAAAGAATAGCAACCTCAATTACCTACTTCAAGTTAAGACACACAACTCAGTGCAACAGGCAAACTCTCTAAACAAGATAAACATGAAAACTCAAGAGAGTTCCAGCAACAAACTAAACAAAATCTCTTAACAAGATAAGCATGAAAACTAAGAGCTAAACATGACAGTAGCTATGAAAAAGATAAAGAACACACACAGCAAAGATAAGCATGAAAAATCCTATGTTGTGTTCTAGATTTTGAAAGTGGAGCGTGTTTCTCTCCCACACAAAGAAAGCTGGGTTCTAACTTGTTATGAACAGCAAACAAAGCTAAAGAAAACTAAAACTAAAACCTAAGAGCGAGAAGCTCCAAGCATAGCACATAACGCATGAAGTGATAAAAATATAGTGAGATGAGAGACGAACTGATAATTGTTGATGAAGAAGGGGATGCACGGCGGCATCCCCAAGCTTAGACGCTTGAGTCTCCTTGAATATTTCTTGGGGATGCATGGGGTCATCCCCAAGCTTGAGCGCTTGACACTCCTGAATCTTCTTTCATCATCTTCCCTCGCACACTTGAAAACTCCCTTCATACATAACTCATCATAATCTGATTAGCGAGGTTAGTACCCATAATAAAATAATTTTTTCTCTACTGGAAACAAGGATATTCTTGAGAGCTACTGTTTCTCAAGATTGCCAAAAAGTTTTTCAAAGAAAAAGCAAGCTTAAGGTTCGCAAAATGAAGAAGAGGAAAAATAGGACAGAATCTGTGAATAACAGCCAGCAGGTAGTAAAGACTTTTTTAGGGATACTTCTGCAACTCAAATAAAAAAACTCAGAACATACGGAAGTTCCGTAATTGTATAGAGCACGCTGTGTAAATATTTCAGCTAAGATGAACTGTTATTTTTCTGTGATTTTTCTAGTCACGAGGACAGAATCTGTTTTCTAGACAGCATGTCACAACTTTCACTTCCCTTGTCATACGAGGCTATAAATGGCACAAAGCTTGAAAAGTAAAGATACAATGATGTTGCTACAGTATTAACAATCATCAAGACCACTAAAAATGAAGAAAAACAAAAAGGAAATCCTAAATTCGTTGCGGGCTGCCTCCCGAAAGCGCTTCTTTAAAGCCATTAGCTAGGCTTAATGCAAATAGATCAAGTCTTTTCAAGAAAATAACCAGCCCGTGTGACGGACTCAAAAGGCAACTTAATCTTTTTCCTAGGGAAGTGTTCCATCCCTTTCTTGAGAGGGAATTGGAATTTTATAATCCTTTCTTTCATATCAATAATAGCACCCACGGTGCGAAGAAAAGGACGTCCCAAAATAATTGGACAAGAAGGTTCACATTGAATGTCCATAATAGTAAAATCAACGGGAACATAATTGTCATTGACAATGATAAGAACATCATCGATCTTCCCCAAAGGTTTCTCTACGGAAGAGTCTACAAGACACCAAAAGAACAAGAATCAAAAGGTTTCAATTCAAATATATCATACATTCTTTTGGGCATAACGGAGGTACTAGCTCCAACATCACATAAAACATAGCAAGAAAAGTTATTCAAATTAATTTTAATCATAGGATCCCAACCATCTTCTAGCTTTCTAGGTATGGAGGCTTCTACCCTAAGCTTCTCCTCCCTAGCTTTAATGAGAGCATTAGTGATATGCTCCGTGAAGGCAATATTAAGTGTGCTAGTGTGGGGGTCTCTGGACATCTTGTGAAGGAAACGAATAACTTCAGAAAGGGTGCAATTATCAAAAGCAAGGTCACTACTATCAAGTAAAGTTGTAGTGGTGTCCTTTAGGCTCACTTGTTTGGTAGCTTCTATAGTCATAGGAATTTCTTTTTCTACGGTTGAGGTCATAGCATCACCATTAATAGGTCCTATGGGACTAGGGGTGCATTGGGTGCTAAGAGTTTGGATATTCTCAACCACTTGGATAGTAGCAATGGTATGGTGTGTAGGAAGGCTCTTAATTCTATCTTCTTCCTCCTTTTCTCTATCCCATCTCTCTTTGAGTTTAGCCATCATCCTAATGTTTTCATTAATTTGCATTTGAATAGCATTCATAGGAGTGACCTTCCTCTCCTCAAGAGGAGAAGTTCTAATTTTAAGCAATTCTACTTCATGGGCTAAATTGTCTACCTTCGACGAGAGGTTATCTAATTTGTCTAGTTTTTCCTCTACACTCTTGTTGAAGGCTTTTTGGGTAGTGATAAAGTCTTTAAACATACTCTCTCATTCAGAAGTGGAGTTCTTTGTGCTAGGATAAGTGATGTTGTTCCCATAGTTGTTGCAGGGGAACGGTCTAGGATTGCTACCAAAATTACTCCTATAAGCATTGTTATTGAAGTTGTTTCTAGAGATAAAGTTCACAGCTACTTGATCTTGAGCAATCAAAGAATTTAAAGGAACATCATGAGGATCAATAGGAGATTGCTTGGTAAGTAGACACATAATCGAGACAACTTTTTCATTTAGGGAGGAGATATCCTCGACAGAGTTTACCTTCCTACCTGTTGGAGCTCTTTCGGTGTGCCATTGGGAATAGTTGGTCATCATCTCATCGAGTAGTTTTGTGGCAGCACCAAGTGTAGTTTACATAAAGGTTCCTCCCGCGGCCGAATCTAGCAAATTCCGCGAGGTAAAGTTTAAGCCTGCATAAAAAGTTTGGATAACCATCCAAGTAGTCAAACCATGCGTAGGGTATTTCTTAACAAGAGATTTCATGCGTTCCCAAGCTTGGGCAACGTGTTCATTAACCAATTGCTTAAAATTCATAATATAGCTCCTCAATTTGATAATCTTAGCAGGGGGTCAGTACTTCCCAATAAAAGCATCTTTGCACTTATCCCAAGAATCTATGCTATTCTTAGGCAAGGATTGAAACCAGATTTTAGCTCCGTCCCTCATAGAGAAACGAAAAAAGCTTAAGCTTAACAATATCACCATCTACTTCTTTGTACTTTTGCATATCACAGAGCTCAACAAAATTATTTAAGTGCAAAGCAGCAGCATCTCCAGCACCGGAGAATTGATCTTTCATAACAAGGTTCAGCAAAGCAGGTTTAATCTCATAAGAAGGTGCTGAAGTAGCAGGTGTAGCAATAGGAGTGCAGATAAAGTCACTGTTGTTGTGACTAGTGAAGTCACACAACTTGGTGTTCTTAGAGGAACCCATAGCAGCAGCAAGCAAGATAACTATTTTTTTGATTTTTGATAAAGAGAACTAAAGCAAAAACTGAAAGGTAAACTAACAAGACTAAAAAGCAAAGATAAAAGATAGTGTGAAACTCCCCTATCTTGAAGAGTGGAGTCCCCGGCAACAGCGCCAAAAATTTCTTTTGATGGTACGATTTAACGCCCCCTCGTTGGTTACCCAAAGTGGAAGGTTGAGATGTAGCATAGCGGCAATTTTGCTTAGCGAAGATGCTAAGGTAGATATCGAACCAGTAGGACTCCAAGATCGACAAGTAGGTGATTCGGCAAGTGATGCGCCGTTTGATAATCACTTGCTTCTCCTGGACCTGCACACACAGCAAATAACTTTGCTTCCCAACGAGTACAGAGGAGTTGTCAATTCCTCTTGCCTTGTCGTTTACAAAGGATAAAACTCACGGGATAATAATGATAGTGATAGCAACAGAAAAGTAAAGCGGTAAATTGAAAGTGGATGTAAACAATATTGGAAATATGGACCGGGGTCCTATGATGTTCACTAGTGATGTCTCTCTCCCAAAAGACGATAAAATAGCCATGCGAGGTAAAAAAATTACAGCTGGGCAATTGACATGATTATGTGCGCAAACCAATGCTAACTATGCTATAAAGAAAGGAAGAGGCTCAAAAGCATGGGTGGTACGCCAAGACAAGTAGACCGAAATCCATCTGCATCTACCTACCAATCATCCACCTTGAGATATCTATCCAGAACATCTCGCTGGTATTAAGTTGTGAATCCCAGCCAAAGTGTAAACTCAAAGCAACAGACAACTGCATTAAAGAACTTTGCGTAGAGTAAACAATCCTTGCACCCGCAAGTACAAGCACCGTTGTTTTCCCCCTTGTGGCAACAACACATCCCCTAGATTCATGTTTCTGTCACTCAAGCTAGTCATCAGGGGGCATGAACCCACAATCATGCATAACGCTCCCTCTTGGAGTCACTACCTACTACTTGGCCAAAGCAATAAACAACAACGGAGAACATGCAAGAATTACTCTAGAACATAAATATAAAAGAGGAGAATCAAATATATTACTCAAACACAATCTGAACATAGTCTCATAATCCATCGGATCCCAGCAAACTCAGCACAGCAACAACAGGAAGATTACATATGTTCCTTGATCATGTAGGGAAGCTCACGAGGTCTAATCCATGAAGAAATAAGAGGGGAGGAGAACATCACATAGCTACTGATCATAGACCCATGGTCCAAGGTGGACTACTCACGGTTCATCCGGGAAGCATCCATGGTGGTGGAGAAGCTCCCGGAGGTGATTCCTCCCTCCGGCAGGATGCCGGGAAGAGGTCTTATGGTGCTCCTGATCTTGGAAGCGCGGCGGCGGCAGAACAGAGGAGAGATCGCGAAAAAGGGTTCCCGTCACGGGGGTTTCACGTCACCAGGGATATATAGGCGAAGGGGGGCAGCCAGGGGTCCAGGCGCCCCCCTGGCACGGGCCCACCCTAGGGCGCATCGGGAGGGCGCCTGGGGCCCTGGTGGGTCCCCTCTGCCCCCCCCCCCCCCCCGCGGTGATTCCCGAAGCTTCTTCTGCGCTGATTTTTTATTGTATTTTTCTCGAATTTTTGGAGCACTTTTAATATGGGGGAAACCTGAAATAGAAAAACAGCAGAAAACATGAACTGACACTGGGGTGCACTGAGTTAATAGGTTAGTCCAAATATGATCAAAAGTGTATGGAAGTTCATCAATATCATAGCAATATCACACAAAAGAGGCATGGAGCAAACAGAAAATATAGATACGTTTTGGACGTATCAATAATTCACAAAAACAAGGATTTAAACAAAGTGAGTTGAGGCAAACTACTCTAATCACTTCGCTAAGGCATAAACTTATCAAAACTTGGAAAATAAATTTGTACACATGCATGCAAGCTCATATGAACAGCACCAAGAACTACTAAATACTCACAAATGAAGCCACCAATCAAAAATCTAATTGGAGGGGTGGAGGAGTTACATACCAGGGAGTATTTGCTCAAAATCTCAGCTCAAACGATGGGCTGTAGAGAGAGATCAAAAATCGCCTCCAAGAACAGCAAGAACGCAAGAAGAAGTGCAGAATCGTGTTTTTTGCGAGAGAGGAAGGAGGAGGAAGAAGACATACCTGGAGATGGGGCCTGTGGGCCCCAGGCGCCTTGTGGACGCGGCCAGGGGGCTGGCCGCGCCAGCTGGACGCCTGGTCCACTGGTGGCCCCCCCTGGTCAGCCATAGGTGCCCCTGGGTCACTCTCGACATGGAAATTTTGATTTTGATTTTTCTAGAATTTTTCTGAAAACTTCACTCTTGAAAAAAATTCGGAGTTCAAAAAGCTGCGAAACTTTCTGAAAACTTGAAGAAGTGATTAGAATTGTGAAGCTTCGAAAACATATAAACTTGGTACAGCAAGGAGAATAAAAGCTAAGGCAAATGTAAACATAACAAGCTCCACTTTTTACCAATATAAAACATGCTAGCTAGCGAGGTTGATCAAGTCTTACCAATAAACCGACGATATATAGAGTAGAAAGTCTCACCTCTCATGAAGTTACCATTGCACCTTTACTTTAATGGACATTGTACCCACCATAATGGTTTTGTATTTGTGGTGCACATGTAGAGGACAATCCCATTCTCCAATCTTCACAGTCTCGACATTCTCTATAGAACGAAGGCTATGCCTTTTGTCGATCTTCTTCGGAAAATACACTGTGTGTTCCTTATCATCAACGTTGAAGGTAACCTTTCCTTTATTGCAATCAATAATAGCACCTACGGTGTTAAGAAATGTTCTACCAAGAATAATGCACATGATCCCATCCTCGGGCATATCAAGCACAACAAATTCTGTAAGGATTAAGCAATTAGCAACTTCATTTGGAACATCTTCACAAATACCTATCAGGACGGTTGTTGACTTGTCAGCCATCTGAAGAGAGATATCTGTAGGGATTAGCTTATCTAAACATAGCCTCTTGTAAAGAGAAAAAGGCATAACACTTTCTCCTACTCCAAGGTCACATAAGGCAGTTTTGACAGAATTATTTTTTATGTTGCAAGGAATGGTGGGTATACCTGGATCACCAAGCTTCTCAGGAATCTTGACACTGAAAGAGTAGTTAGCAAGCACAGTATATATTGCCTCATTAGGAACTTTTATTTTATTAGTAACAATATCTTTCATATATTTGGAATAAGGAGGTAATTTAATAGCACCAGTCAAGGTAATTTGAAGAAAAAGAGGTTTCATCCATTCACAACATTTATTATAATGCTCTTCTTCTTTAGATTTGAGAGACTTACCTCGAAAGGGCATGGGTTTCTGTACCCATGGTTCTCTTTTCTTCTCGTGTCTTCTTGCGATGAAGTCTTCTCTAGTATACTTCTTGCGTTTATCGGGTGCTTCTTCTTCTCGCACCTCGGGAGGATTATTCTTCTCCTTATCCTCTTCGGGCTCAGCACCGTCTTCAGTTTCAGCATCGGAGGTAGATATGTTGTTAGAATCAACAGCGGGTTCTTCACTTGTAATAGGATCATTGGGATAGAGTGGGTCCTGGGTGTGTGTTCCACCCCTGGTTTTTATACCATAAGCTTGTATGTCCTGTTTGGCATTATTAGCAAGCAAATCTTTTTGCACATTAGAAATTTGTTCAAGCTGAGTTTGAACCATTTGAAAATGCTTAACAAGACATTTAACATCATTAACTGTTCTACCTAGAACATCAAGAAAACTTTTGATAGCAAGGGTATTATCATGCAACTGTCTTTGTATCCTCATATTAAAATGATCTTTCTTAATAATAAAATTATCAAGCTCATCTAAGCATTGGTCGGGAGGATTACCTTTAGGGATGTCACTTTTAGTAAAATCAAATAGAGAGTGTACCTATACCAAGGGAGGGTGAGTAGTAGGCTCACACAGCTTCTCAATATGAGGTAGATTCTTCACTCTTCGGCTTTAATGCCTTTCTCCTTTATAGACTTCTTTGCTTCTTGCATATCTTTGGGGCTTAGGACAAGCATGCCCCTC
The DNA here is from genome assembly GCA_950022295.1 of Bromus sterilis. Taxonomy (NCBI): domain Eukaryota; kingdom Viridiplantae; phylum Streptophyta; class Magnoliopsida; order Poales; family Poaceae; genus Bromus; species Bromus sterilis. The sequence continues at coordinate 317,531,370 of OX465597.1, read as the reverse complement.
TTCTTTGGTGGTGGAGGTGGTTCAGGGACGGACCAATCTTCGTGGTTTTTGGCAATCTTGCCCATTAATTCTTCAGCATCATCCGGTGTTCTTTCCCTGAAAACACAACCAGCACAACTATCCAGATAGGATCTAGATTCATCGGTTAGACCAGCATAAAATATATCAAGTAATTCATTCTTTGGGACTTCATGTCCCGGTCTAGCCTTAATTAAACGACAATACCTCCCCCAAGCTTTAGGGAGGTGCTCATCCTGCAACTTCTTAAAGTTATAAATTCTTTGTAAAGCAGCATGTTTCATATGAGCAGGAAAATATTTATCGACAACGAATTGAGCTAAGTCCTGAGGACTCTTAATGGAACCATAAGGTAGTGCATCATACCATGCTTTAGCATCTTCCTTCAAAGAGAAAGGAAAAAAATCTTAGCCACATAAAAGTTTCGTATCCTTTCATCAGTAGTAAATAAGCCACCCAACTCGGTGAGTTCGGTCAGGTGTGCTATAGCATCATCATTTTCTCTGCCATAAAAGGGGTTAGCTTCGGCTGTAGATATAAGTGAAAGATCAACAGAGAAATCATAATCGGGATCAGTGATGCATATAGGAGATGTATCAAATTCAGGATCAGGAGTAATCTTGTTCTTCATGGAGTGCTTTTTGAGCAGCTTTTTAACAGCACTAGGGTCAGAGTCGACACACTCTTTGAGTTCCCTGCAAAAATCATCATCAAGAGTAATATAATCACCATCAAGGATTCTCTCCTTGAGTTCATCTAAGTCTGGGTAACCCAAGGTTTTGCACGTAGGAATATAGGTAGCAGGAGTCTCAGTCTCGGACTGTGCTGCAACCTTAGCAATCTGAGCTTCAAGATAGTGACCAAGAAAACTAGTATCATCAAGAGTAGTGGAAGCATCATCAAACGTATCAGACATAGTAACAGAGTCAGTAGAAGTAGCATGTGGCGGTAGTGGTGAAGCAAACTTACTTATAACGAAAGGTGAATCAAGTGTAGCACTGGTACTCAGAACGGTACCTTTTCTTGTAGTAGATGGTAAGATCGGAACCTTGGGGTCTCCTTTCTTACCCATAGCGGATGAAGTGTAGCAGGCAGAATGCTTCAAGCATACTTGTAAATATTGCTATGCTCCCCGGCAATGGCGCCAGAAAACAGTACTTGATGACCCTCAACTGTAGGGGATCATTTGTAGCATTTTCGCGGGTAAGTTAACCCAATTTATTGATTCGACACAAGGGGAGCCAAAGAATATTTATAAGCTTTGATAGTTGAGTTGTCAATTCAACCGCACCTGAAATATACTTGCTTGCAACAAAATGTTAATAGCAACTGTGGTATGATAATGGTAGTGGCGGTGTAACACCCCGGGTGTCACACTACAGTAATCACCTACAGTAATCACTTTTACTGTTGCCAAGTGAGTGTTGTTAGCATGGATGATCACCCATGATCATAGTGATCTAGATTCAGGCCAAATAAAAACATTCCAAATCTAAGTGAAAATAAAACATTGCTAAAAAATTGTGCAATCAATTTTGCTAAATCCCTAAAAGTCAGTGGGCAATGTTAAACCAAACTTGGGCATTTATTATAACACTATAATATTTTAAACAATTCAAATAGTAGCCTAAAAGTCCATTTTACTAATTTAATATTTAAATATAATACTAAGTGATTTTATTTAAAGTCCAAACTTGTTGTAGCACTTGTGTGGGTTACAACACTAATATTGAAACATGTCCCATGTTTTACAAAAATGCAGAAACAATTAAATAAATTACAAAACAGAAAAGAAATAGAGCAAACTAGAAAAGAAAAGAAAAAAGGGGAAAACTACCTAGTGCCCAGGGCGAGGCCCTCCCACTGGGCAGAAGCCCACCCCATCCCTCCCCTCTCCCCCGGCCCAACGCCCCCCCACTCACCCCCTACCTCTGTTCACGGGGCGTGCCGCGGCTTGCATCCCCCGGCCGGCCACGCCAGGGACTCGCCGTGGCGTCCATCCGCCGGCGGACTGGCGAGGTTAAAGCCGCCCTTTCGCCCCAAACGCTAGCCGCGCTCCCACTGCCCGCTTCTCTTCCTCTCCACCCCACCCTTGTGCGTTGCGCCCCGCGCGGATGCCGTGGCCGCCGCCGCGCTCGTCGACGGCGTGCTCACCGGCGCAATGGCCGTCACCTCCCTCTACGTTGCGTCGCCCCTACCCCAACCCGTGGACGCCCCGCCCCCCTCGTGTCGCGTTCCCGTTCCTCCACTGCATCGCGTCGCCCCTCCGCCTCGGCCCCGTAGGAGACCGCGCAACCCTCGCCGTTGTGCCGCCCTCTGGCCCGCCTCGAGCCTCCTGTGTGTCGCCGCCGTCTTCCCCCCTCACCATCGTTGTCGTTTAGTCATCGTAGGCCACCGTGCCCATGCACGGCCACCGTCGTGCCCGCCATGGCCAGAGCGTGCCTTGGGCGCGCTCTGCTTCGCCACGGGCGCGCTCTACCCACCTTGGCCACGCCCCGCGCCCCACCTGTCCCGCAGCCCGCATCCCCACTCGCCCCTACTGGCCCTGGCCGCGACGGCCTCACCGGCGAGCCCCTCATCCCCGCCGCCGACGTGCTCTGTGTTAGCCATGGATTAATCCCTCCCTTTTTCTCTCTAAACCGTGGGCCCTCCCCTTTGTTTAGCCCCTAATAAGTTGTTTAACAAATTAAACCCCCCTCACTTCCTATGACAAGTGGGCCCATCACTTTAAATAACCCTTGGATTAATTAAACTGGTCAAATATATGTCTGTCTCTATGACAGATGGGCCCCAGCCCATTAGAATAATTTCTGGCTTTTTAAAATGGTTAATTTGCACATGTGCCACTTACAACTGGACCCCACTAGATATTTAGCTTAAATAGAATTGATTTAAATACAAACAGTGTATGACATGTGGCCATGTGCCATTTAAATAAATAAATTGATTTATTAAATAAACAGAGAATGACAGGTGGGACCTAGTGGTCAGTTTGACCAGTCAAAGGCCCAGCCTATGACATGTGGGTCCCCTTTGTCACTTGAGCCGTAGGATGGGCCTCGACGTGTCGAATAGCCTCGGTGGGGAATTCCCTAACAAGGTGTACGCCACCCTGGAGATCCGAGCGTGCAGGCTGAACAGTAGTGCACCCCTGCAGGGAGTTTGATCTATTCGAATAGCCGTGTCCACGATAACAGGACACTTTATGCTGAAGCCAGAGCCTACTACTACAAACTACTACTATTAAATTGTTGGTTCCGGTTTCTCTTCCTCGAAGGGAAGTCGCGGAGGGGATCTCGGAGGCATTGCTAATTATTACAACTTACTATTATACAATGCTGCAACAACTTCTGCTGCATTGTTACTTTATGCTTTATATGAACTGTTGGCTGCTCTCTTCTTGTGCTGCAAGACTCGTTGGAGGATGCTAGTCTTCGATAGGCCTAGCTTCTCATCCTTATTCTGAATTTCTACCATTTAGTCCATTATATACAGCCTCCCCTTTCCATTGATACAAATGCACAAATGCTTAGTAGCGAACGTAAGACTCGCGGGTATGCTAGATACTCACCCTTGCTTTATTTCCCCTTTTTGTTTTGCCTGATCGGCCGGTGCAGTCGATGTTGGAGCATTGGAGTCCAGGAGCAGGAGTTCCCCGATGCCGACCACCGCAACGTGAAGATCCCCGATGCCTTCTATGACATCGAGTTCCCCTTTGATCAGGAGTAGTTTGGAGGTTCCCAGGCAGAAGGCCTTGCCTTTTCGATCATTGTTGATATTTGTGCTAGCCTTCTTAAGGCAACGTTGTATCCGTGTGTCTGTACTCATATACTATTGCTTCTGCTAACTTGTGCTCTCGAACTGTTGTATTCGAGCCCTTGTGGCCCCTGGCTTGTATTAAACAGCTTGTATTATTTTATTTATAGAGTTGTGTTGTGATATCTCACCGTGAGTCCCTGATCTCGATCGTGTACCTTGTGTGTATGATTACTGTACACGACTTGATTTTTGGGGCGTCACAAGTTGGTATCAGAGCCGACTGCCTGTAGGACACCCCCTTCCAACTCCTTGGTCGAAGTCGAGTCTAGTCTTTGCAAAACTACTTTACTAACAGTGTCGTGTGGCTTATCGGCCCACGTTGCAACAATAGGTGGTATTATGATCTTTTCTACGTACCTTTACTCTGGGACTCTGATCTCTCTCCTCTTTCGGGTTAAAGATTTTTTCTAACTCTAACTCTAGGTTCTCGTGACTACTTCCTCATGGAGAGCCCTGCATTACAGATGATCGCTTAATTCACGTGAAGATTCTGAAGATTACTCTCTGATAAATTCCCGAGGCCCTATGTGTTCATCGCCTTTGCAATCCCCTGCCACCGATAAGTCCGTATGGATATCTACATACACCTCCCGATCTGGAAATCATATTTCCCTTGTACTTAAACATCGAATTATTCCGATGCATCTATCACCCGATGCCTTTGCAGTCTTTCTCCTTATGGTTGAGTGTCGTTACTCACATCAGATCCTTTGCGAACCACCCGACCTTTGGTGGATTATTATCCGACGAATCTTACATGGCTTCTCCCATGTGTTAACTGGATTCGTCGTGTGGAATACCATCCCTGCCCCTCGATGATTTCTGTTATCATCGACTACCTCCCTTGAATCCCTGCCAATACAACTTGGTCGAGTATATCGTGCTCTGCTTTCCCTTGGGAAAGATATATACCTGATACTTGTGTATCATCACATTTTCCCCTTCCATTGGTCTGTTTAACCTTCCTTGTAATGTGTCTTATCTGAGCAGTGATAATCCCCTACTTATGTAAACACTTCGATGTACTAATCTGTTGGTACAACCTGTTACTATCGTGGATAACTTTTTTGGGTTACCGACGATGGACGAGTGCTTTGCCAAGTGGTTCTCTTTGCCCACTGCCCTTGTTACCGACGTTGTTGCGGAGATAACTGACGATCTGTTCTCTGCCAAACCTTGCCTCACGATCGCATGGGATGTCGCCACCCTTCTTATTCAATGTGGGGCCATAACCCACAGTTCCACAGGATGGAAACATGACTCTGAAAGTCCAAGTATGTGATCAGAGGGGGAGGGGGTGAATGATCACTTCAAATTTTCGCATGAAACTATGAAGTGAAGCATAACTTAGCAGCAGAAGGAATGCAACAGAAAGGTAATCAGTGAAGCGGAACTAGAGTGAAGCACAACATAGCGAATCAAAAGCATCGAATCAATTGCATTGAATCAAATCACTGAAGCAATTGCAAAACTGAATGTAAGTGCGGAATGTAAAACGAACTCTTGACTCGACGATGTTTGTTCGACCAGCTCACACTCTGCAAAGTGCTACGTCTGGTTGAAGGGACTTGTGATTGAACACAGGAGCTAACCTCTCTCCGTCCGTATCTCCACTGCACCAATCTCCTTGAGCTTGGTCGGTTCTTCACTCGAGGTTGATTATTGAGGAAATCACCAAAACCTTTACAAACTGGACTTCGAGGCGACAATAACTCTTCTCTCTCTGAAGAACAACTCTCTAACCGTCTAGGAGAATTGTAGTTCTCCAAGATAAAAAAGGCTAGCAAACTTCTTCCTAAGTCCTAGTGAATCAACTCAGATCAATAGGACTTATGCTTCGGTGGATGGGTTGTTGGTTTGCTTCGGTGGGGTTGCTCTTTCTCTGCACTGACAGAAAATATTCTTGGAGCAGCCACCCGCCAATGAGGGTGGGGGTGGCCTATTTATAGGTGGCAATCCCAAGGTGCGAAATGACTGAAGTGACCCAATGCGACAGCTTGACACCGTCCGCAACGGTCGGATTTCTAATCAATGCACTACTTTACTTGCGGAACAAGTAAAGCTGACTCACGGACTTGGTTATGCTTCAGGAGCCAAAAGAACAAAGTCTTCGCTGGTGAAGCATTACCTAGTGCACATGAGATTTCTCATCTCTGGCTTCTCACAGGTTTGGTTTCGATCTGAGTCTTTTCACCAAAACCTTCGGAGTACATTTACTAAACCCCTCTTGATAGTACGGTTTTTCCTACGACTCGAAGAAGTGAAAAAGAACTACGCAAAAACTACTAAGTCTTGCGCCATCTTGGTTATCTCCTTCGGTGAGACGTGCTTCAGGATACCTTATCTTTTTGGGGGTCGACATCCGTGATGAGCTTCACTCCAGAGGATATGCTTCAGTAAATATGTAAATCTTCGTTGAAGCTTTATCACCAACCTATAACTTCAGGAACCTAACCATCTGTTTTATACTAGAAAACTTGTTAGTTCCTCTACTGTTTTGTCCAAAAATATCCAAAACTCACGGGGGCATAACTTTGCTCTTACAATCTCCCCCTTTTTGGACTATTGTTGACAAAACAGGCATCGATAAAAATATGGAATTTTGAGTTGAGTTGAGAGCAAACTCTAAGATATGAAGCTTTTGACTCCCCCTGAATGCAAGCATCGAAGATTTATATAATCGAAGTGAATGCTTGATGAAGGATATCTTTGATGGGAAGTCTAACACATATCTTAGCGAATCAATTGCATTTAAAAGATATTAGTCTTGAAGAATATGCAATCATCCAATGACCTGTGAACTTAAAGGGAATAACCACCTGCAAGACAAAAATGTACGAGAGCAACTTGCAAGCACGGGGGTTATGAACACATAACATGTAGCAGTTCACAGACGAAGTAAAACTTAAGTTACAACCCAATCGAAGCGAATGTAACTTATTACACAAAAGATCGAATCGAAACCCTTAAACCCCGCAACGAATCTAAACTCAATCGATGCTACATTCTCCCCCTTTTTGTCAATGATTGGACAAAAGGTTGAGAGGTAGATCAAGAGTATTTACTCGTTGGCTGCAACCCGAGGACCCTGCTGATTGTCTTCGCCCGAAGAAGATGCATCTCTAGAAGTGTCTCCTTCGGTTGAGGCAGGTGACTCCATTTCTTCAATGTCCAGAGGCGCCTGCAACAAGTCAAGGTCACTGTCGTTGAGAGGTCCATCTTCTTGCTCCGATGTGTGGGAGTCCTCATCAGAGAGAGTGTTAGGGCGAATCTGCTCAGCTGGGTTGACGAATATAACTTCATCAATCTTCTCCAGTGAAGGGATCTTCGGGTTGGGGCGGTCTATTGAATCATTTCTGGAGAAATGGCGTTGAAGATGTGGATATTCCTTGAAAATCCGAGCAGCTTCAAGCTTCTTGACTGAGTTGAACTTTCTCAAACCCTTCCATGAGTGGCGCTTCAAGACCTTCAGGTACTGGTTGTTGTTTAGAGTAATATTGCCAACTCTATTTATCTCATCAGAAATATGTTGCATTTGGCGTTGATTGCCTTCAATGAAGTTGTCTAACAGCTGTTGTGACCGAATGCCAACTTCAAAGTGATAGACTTCCTTATGGAAAGACTTCGACATGTTGCGTTCATTGACATGCCGTCTGACTCCTACATATGTGGCAAATGGATCATTTGGCCTTCTGAAGATATTCATTTTATCGCGCACAAGAGGACAGAACAGCTTCGGGTGATTCTTGGCAAGAAAGTCTTCACTGCGTCCATAATTGCATATGGCTTGGAGCCAGGGAGCATACGGCTTCAATTGATGGACCAGTTCAGCAGCTTGAACCATATAACAAAGAAAACAATCCTCGAAGTCAAACACATGACCATGAGTGAGCTTCAGCAGAGCATGACGTACATGGTAGTGAATGTTGGACTCATCATTGGCAGTGCTGAAAGGCATCAAGGAGTTAGACAAGATGTAAAACCAAGTCTTCGAAATGAATACCAGATGCTTCGGGCGAATATTTTCAGGCATGTGATCTCCAGTGACTTCAGGATCCAGCAGTGAAGCAAATTCAGTTTCAGTAGGATCAGGCATCAAGTGAACCTTTGCAAGTTTGCCAGTATGTCGAGGGATATTCACAATTTCCATGAATTGATCAGAATGCATCCGAAAAACCTTGCCTTGAATCATCCACTCAAGTATCCATGTGGCAGTGTCACCAGGATTTTCAGAAACATAAAGAGTGGCATAGAATTGCTTGATCAATTCAGAGTTGAATGGAGTCTCCATGGCAAACAGGCTTGTCAGATTTTGTGCTTCGATTGTTTCCATGATGTTCTGGAAGCACGTTGCAGAAGTTAGGCTTCGCATGTCCAAATACTTGTGCCTGAATAAAACACCCTTCTGACAGTATAGCTTCGTGTACATAATCTGTTGTTCAGCAGTCCAGAAGCGAAGGTCATCAGCAGTCCTGGGCGAATCATAAGGACTTGTTCCAAAGAAGCGAAGCTTCTGGCGATGAACTTCGAGATCAAATTCTGGCCCATGTCTTGATGAAGAACCATCACCCAGGAAAATTGGAAACGTTTCGAGTGGGTAGATGGAATCCAGTTGAGTGTCTTGGGCAGGAATGCAATAGGGAGCTTGCCTTCGAGCAACTATGGCTCGCTCCTGGGGTTGAGTCATGATAGCCAATTCATTTTCTTCAGCATCTGCATTGGCTTCGGGCTCTTCTGGAACGGCTTGCTCTTTGGCTTCGCCTTCTTGTTCTTCGGACTCATCCGCAGAGTGAGCCGAAGAGTAATCTCTTGATGGAACAGGTATGGCTTGAGCTTGGGGTGAAGGCTGTGGCTCAAAGTTGTCATGGTGCGAGGGTTGTGGAGCGGGTTGAGGTGGAGGTTGAGCACGGGGTGGAACGGCTTCAGGAGCAGGTGGTTTTGGGGTTGGAGTAGGAAGGGTGATGATCTGGCATCGAGGGGGTGAAGCACGTCTTGGGATCTTCTTGGTAGGATGAGAGTTTACCTCATCAGCTTCGTCAGCATCAGTGATCAGACGGCGCTTCCTCGGTTGCAGCTGGGGAAGTGGAGAAGCTAGTTGCTTGAGCATAGCTTCGCGCTTCTTGGAATCAAGAGCCATGACTGAAGCATTATGCGTCTTGCAACATTCTTCAATGGCAGATTTGATCTTGCCTTGAAACACTTGAATATTTTGCTTCGTCTTCTTATTGACATCAGCAATTTTCTTCGAAGCAGCTTCAGCTTCGTTCTTGAAGTCTTCATCAGATTCAGCATCTGCTTTTTTCTTGAACTTTAGAATCTTGGAAGACTCAGATCTGTCCCTAGCATGCAAATCCCTTAGCTGATTGTAAAATTTTTCAATCATTGCAGAAAGTGTTGGTGAAATGTAAACATTCCCAACATTAACAGCTTCGGGATCAATGGCTTCAGCGAGCGTGCAGAACGCCTGATGCAGGCTCAAACAATCCCACAGTTCACCTTCTCGTGCATCAGGGAAGTTATGGTGACTATGCTCAGCTTCTTCATGAGCTTCGGGGGCAGGAGCTGTGACTTGCTTCGGAGTGACATCCTTCGGAGTCATGTCCACAGCAGCAGCTTTCTGTTCAGCTCTAGCAGCCTTTTCTGCTTGCTTCGTTCTTAAGAAATCAAGTGATGCCTTGCGCTTGGCATCGGATTCACTAAGTTGTTTGGCTTCAGCAGCAGCCTTAGCTTCTTGAGATTTTACTTCAGCGAGCTTACGCTTCGCTTCAGCTTTCTGATTGGCTTCTGCTCAATCTTTCCTTTGCTTCTCCAGCAAAGATGCGTCTCTGTCAGCCTCTTTCTTTGCTTGAGCTTCTTTATCAGCCTTAGCTTGGGCTTGTGCTGCAGAGTGTAGTCGTTCAGCTCCAGCACGGTCTCTCTTCCGCAGTTCAGCTTCAGACAGCTTCTTGGTGTCAACCTGGGCATATGATTGACTAGGCTTTGCAACAGAGGATTTTAGCTTCGAAGCTTTGGCAGTCTCAGGGGCTTTAGCTTCAGGCTGACCAGGAGGCTTTGGCTTCGGGTCATTCCTTTCCTTAGTTCTCTGCTCTGCTGGAACCAGGCGGCGAGGTGGATTTGAAGCCAATGGAGCCTCAACCACCAAATTGGTTAAATCAATTCTTGGCTTAGGAGCTGGAGGATCAGTGGGAACTTGAATTTTCACGCCTCTTGAAGCAGGAGGTTTCTCTCCAGCCTTTTTATTCAGAGGCTTCCGAAGCTTTGGTCTCTTTGGACTTGGAGCAACCGGGGTGTGCTCGGACTCATCATCTGCATCTTCAGCAGGATCTTCACCAATGGAGTCTGTCGTCGATATGTACCAGCAGATGCCATGGGGATGGCTAATGAGGGGGACAAACCGAGGTTAGTGTCGCTGGTACCGGAAGCGAGAATGGGAACACACGGTGAGACACCACGATGTACCCAGGTTCGGGGCTCTCCGTAGAGATAACACCCCTAGTCCTGCCGAGCTAGCTATATGCAATAACTCTGGCTACAATGAATGCTCCTTGAGCTGTATGAGAGGAAGAAGAGGAGGGCCTCTGGTCTCTACTCTCTCCTTGCTCTCTCTGGTGGGTGAGATTGTAATAACTGCTCCGTCGTCCCCCACGCAGGAGGGGTACCCGGGGATCTTATAGGCCGAGCCCGGGGTACAAAAGTAAATATACAAGAGGGAGGGCCCAGCTGTCTGTCTCAGATCAGCTAGAGACCTAACATCGTGCTTCTCCGGATGACCCGGTGTAGACTTGCGGCTCACCATACTTCTATCTCGTAGACCTCGGTAGTGAACAGTGAAGCTAGATACTTAGGCATGTCGGCCTGTCCGCGTGATCGGCGCTGGAGGAGACCGCACACCTCTGACAGTCCCGATCTTCAGGGATTGCGCATTGAATGCTCTTGTACCAGGTGTCCGACTTGGACCTCTGATCGGATGTTGCTCTTCTTACTTCGGCCGAATGCTCCTGGGTGAGGCCGATTGCGCCTTCTCCGGGGCAATCGGCCCTTAATTGAAATAGTTCGGCCCACTTCTTGCTTGATCTTGTTTAGCTCGGCCTTGATTAGATCGGTGACCATTAGGTCGGTGATCTTTACTTTGATGAACTGTTTCCCCTGGGTGACCCTACCCGGGGGTCATGCCCCCGACAGTATCCCCTGAAGGTGCGGAGGTCCCGCCGAACTTAGAGATGGCGAGGCCTGCACAGGTTCCTTATAAAATGCAACTCTTTGTTTCTGACCGATTGCTCCAATAGGCTGGTTGCTTTCCACCTGCCGATTGTTGTTGATCTTCCGATTGCTCTTGATCTTCCGATTACTCTTGATCTCCGATTGCTCTTGACCTTTCGATAACTCTTGATCTCCGATTAATCTTGATCTCCGATTTCTCTTGATCTCCGATCGCTCTTGATCTCTGATTACTCTTGATTCCGATTGCTCTTGACCTCCTCGACCGATCCGCCCAACGGTTGGGTTGACTAGAATGTTGACCGAACTTGCCGCTTCGAATTCGCCGAATAATACGGGACATCGTGCCACGATTTGACATACCATAACCGCCGCCTCGACCCACGCACGCACGTCCCGTCCCATCCGCCGGATCTTCTGTGCTCCGAACTGATGCTGCTCTGTGGATACACGCGGCCACACCGCCTGCCAGATCGGCACACCGGATCCCACTACTCCCTCGCCGCGCCTTTAAATACTCCACGGGGTGGGGATGCGCCATGCACCCCCCACTTCATCGCCTTCCTCGAGTTCTTCTTCACTGCCTCCGCCGCCGCACCGCTCACTCAGCTGTGCTGCTGCCATTGCCTCCGACGCCAAGAGCCGCAGCACCGGAGACCAGGCTGCCGCACTCCACCGCCATCGCCACCGCTCCTCCTCCGCCACCATAGGTGGACTTGGATCTAGGTTTTTTCCACCTCTGCCACCGTCTTCTCCGCCGCCGCCACCTTCTTCCTCATCTCCGTCTCGCTCCTCCTCGCCCACCACGGAGTCCGACGCCTCCATGGGGGACGACGCCGCCGCTGGCTCCCAGAGGGGAGCTTGGAAGGGATCCAATGTAACGGAGATGCAGATTGCGCTCCTCCGCCGGTCTCGCAAGATCCCGGCGGACCTTGATTTCCGTGCTCCCGGCAATGAGATTGTGCCCGCCCCTCGGGACGGCGAGCGGTTTGTCTTCCTCGCACACTTCGAGCGCGGATTCGGGCTCCCGGTGAGCCAATTATTCCATGACTTCCTCGCCTTCTACCGCCTGCAACCGCACAACCTCGGAGCCAACGCCATTATGTTGCTCTCCACTTTCGTGGCACTGTGAGAAGTCTACCTCAAAGTCCAGCCCATAGTTGGGCTCTGGTGCCGGATCTTTCACTTCCACAGCTTCCAAGTAGGCACTGGTGTGCATACTATCAACCCTAAGACCAAGAAGAAGGAGGAAGTAAAGGTGATGGCCGAATGCGGCGGTGCCACCATATACCTCCACCAAATTGGACTTTATCCTCATCCCCAACTGTCTCAGTCCATCAAGAACAGGCAGACGGGGTTCTTTTATGTCTCCTCACCACGGAACCAGGATTTACTGAATCTGCCCAAGTTATCTTTGCCACCTCCGACTGCAAAGTACCACTGGGCTGAGAAACCAGGGGACGGGGACACCGATCTGGACTGCCAAATGGCCTACATCCAGAAGCTGATGGAGCAAGGGCTGCAGCCCGCCGATCTGGTGGCGACCTGGCTCTGCCGCCGAGTGCTCCCACTGCAACGCCGCTGCCACCGGATCTGTGATATGCATCTGCGCCTCGACCATACTCAGATTTCCACCTTCCGAATAAATGAATCTGAGTTCTTCTGCCGAATCAACAGTATTACTAATCTCAAGGTTGTTGAACCTTTTGAGTTCGGAATGAAGCCGTACAGCCGATCTCGGCCCTGCCCTACGATCGGATCCTTCTCCTCAGGAATTCCTGGCCTCTAGGCTCATGCAGGATGGAAAGTCCGCCTCGGGCAATCACCCTGACCGAGCTGAAGAAGACGCCCAAGAGGGGGAGCTTGAGGAAGAGACCGAATCCGAGACCGAAGCCCGAACTACTTCCCTCGGACTCGGCTTCAAAAAGCCGGGTGAGTCTGATTCCTCCGTCAAACGCTTCATGGCCGAATGGAGCAGTGACTCTGATCCTCTTGGTGACCTCGGCGCAGAATCTGAGTCAGCCGAGCAGACGCTGCCCAAGGGGAAACGCCCCCGACCTGATGATGCCGGACCCTCCAAGGTTGCCAAGAAGAAAGGGAAGACGGGCACGCGCCGAGCTACCCCCGAGAGTAGCGGCCCTGTGCTCTCTCCCAATCCCTTGAACATTGCTCGCCTTGGATTTCTCTATGGCCCGATTTGTTGCTCAACTGCCCCGAGCTTCCGGGTACGCTTCTCTTCATCTTTTTTGTTTCAGGCCTGTACTGCTTTTCTCACTTGTGCTCTTTTTATTGCCGGGCTGCCCGATCTGTTGATCCTGTGGGACCTGGGGGTGCTCCAAATGCTCCCCCTGCCCCCTCTGTCGTTCCCCCTCGCACGACCCCTACTACCTCGGCTACCTCCCACGTGCCTGCGCCTGATCGCAAGAGAGGTGCTGCCGATACCCACAAAGCCGAGCGGGCCAAGAAGAAAGCTGCTGCTGCCGCAACGCAAACACGACCGACTGCTCCACCGCCGACCTCTGCCGCTCCTCCGACTGCTGGTGTGCAGTCGGCCACTCCTGCTCCGACCACTACTACTGCTCCGATTCTGCTGGACCCATCTGGCATCACAGATACTGATGTGCCGCTGCCAGATCAGCCTGCCGCTGATGCTCAGCCTGAGGCTTCTCCAGCCCAGGCCACTGCTGCCGACCCCACTCCTGCTGCTGGCTCGGGGAGTGCCACTGCCACCTCCACCGAACCAACCGCTTCTGCGACCGCTGCTCCCCTTGTCACTCCTACTGCCGTCCAACCCAGTGCTTCCGCAACACCGACTTCTGGTACTCTTGTGCGCCAAACGCCTCCCAATCGCCAGCTCGTGCTGGCCGACTGGTTCCGCGAGGCGTACCTTGGTGCCTCCGATGTCTCTCCCATCCGATCTGCTGCTGATTCGGCCACTCCTCCACCTCCTGAATCAGAGGATCAACTTTCGTCCCATCTCTTGGGCCGGTTGGATGGTCTTGCTACTGACATCAGACGCTTCGTTGACGTGGCGCTGAGCCAGATCCTTGCCTCCGAGCATTCTACCATTGTAAGTTCTCTTTTTCAGTGGGGGCGTGCCTAGCACACCGACTGGGTGTAGTCCCCGAGATTCGGGCCGATTGCTCGCAATCTCTCCGGATCTTCATTTCTTTCTATTACTCTGTGCTTTTGCTCCGATCTGATCGGCCCTTTTTTCAGGCCATCTGCGATAGACGTCAGTCTCTATTTGAAGAACTTCTGGCCGCTTACTCAGCGGGCCAAAAGTCTATTACTACTCTGAAGAAGAATGCCGACACCCAAGCTGCCAAGATTCAAGAACTCACAGGTTTATTTTGTTTGTCCTTTCTTGCTTCTCCCGATTGTGATTATATCCTCACTTCATTGCAAACTTACAGCTGCTGCTACCCGCTCCTCCGAGATGGAAGCTGCTCAGAAATGAATCGCCGAACTGGCTAACCAGCTCATTAAGAAGAATGGTCAACTTGACCGCGCCGAACAAGATAATCAGCGCCTAGCTGCTGCCGAAACTGAGCTACAAGCCAAACTTCAACGAGTCGCCGACGATCTTGCCGCCGCCCAACGCGCCCATGAACATGAACTTCAGAGGCTCTCAGACACTCGAATTGAGGTTGAGGGTCAACTTATGAAGGAAAGGGATGCCGCTGTCAAGCGTGCTGAGGACATGGATGCCCAGCAGGTCATAGAGATCCAGCGTGCCCAGGCTGGTGTTGATCACGCGCTCTCCTGCCTCCACCGAGTGGACCTCGCCCTTGCAGGTAAATTTTGCTTTGGTTTACTCCGATCTGACTTTACTGTTTCCCGAGCTAACTTCATTCTCCGATTGATTTTGCCAGATGCCTGGCCCAACTCCACTACTGCCGCTGATGAGGTTGTTGCCGCAGCCCGCCGAGTGTGGGGTGTGGTAGTTGCTGCTGATGCTGGATGGGACGCCGAAGACTTCGTAGTTGCTTTGGATGCTAGGATTCCCCATGTGAAAGGTGCATTGTGCACTTACAAGACTGGTATCCATAAGCTGAACGACAAGTTGTTCAAGGGCAAGCAGAAATCCATTGCATTTGACAAGCATGAGGATGTTGCCCGGAGTCTCAGGGCTGCCCACCGCCAGATTGACAACATGCTCGACTCTGCCTTCCGGTCTGGGGTACAGGCTGCCCTTTCTATTGCGAAGAGATGGTACCCTGGAATTGATCTGCTACTGATGACTGCTCTGCGGGAGGGCTCAGAAGAGTCCATCGGCGAGCTCTGGACTCAAATCTGCCACATTGCCCAGGAGCTTGAAAATGGTATGGATCTCCTGGAGGTTACTTCCTATGTTGATTCTTCTGGGCAGCCGACTGGAGTTGCCTCCTTCAGCGACCTTCTTTATACCACAAGTGAAGACAAGGCGCCCCAGTCCCGACATGCTCGCCAGGTCAGCGGTGAGAACTCCCACTCTTCAGATTACGCAGATGATGATGCCGAGGAAGAAAGCGAGGGTTCCTCCGACGGGCACTCGGTGAGCGCCGACCAGGAACCCCCTCACGATCAAGCCAAGACCAGTGCCTCTTCTTCTCCAGAGGGTGCCACCAACACGACCCCGACTGCTCCCTCCGCGTCGGATGCGCCGGATGCTCCCGATGCACCAGCTGCCTAAGCTCGGCACACCGACCTATTTTCCTGCTTTTGCTTGACAAACAATTAAATTTCAAGTGCGCCCGTCGAGGGCCACTTTCATGTAACGAACATCATTCGACCAACTGGCCCTATCTGCCTGTGAACTTAGTTTTTTCTTAAATGATAATGGCCTTCTGCCTTTGCGTATTTCAACCGATTGCCTTTTTCTTTGCCACTTGTTCTCTCTTGGTCGACTTTCTCACCAACCTTACAGCCGACCTGCGGTCTGTGGTCGGATCGGAGAATAGACCTTGAAAGAATTTTTTGACAAATACTTCTAGGTTCCCAGTTTTCCTCGTAAAGGTAAAGTTTCATAGATGGGCCGATTGCAACCTGCCGATTGCTTGGCCAGCCAGCCTGGTCGCAATCGGCGGGTTGCTGACGGCTTGCTCCGAATTAGATATACTTTTGAGTGTGAACTCTTCGATTGATAGTTCTGTTCGGCCGCGTCCCCCCGACATTACAGCCGACCTGCGGTCTGCATTCGGTTCGGACCAGCTTTCACAAAACCCTTCACTTGTTTCGCTCTTTCTCCGAGTATACCCTTTTCGGGGCAACCGGCCAGTCCCCGGGTCTGCTTTCGCTGACCCCGGAACTGAAACATGCTAAACAAATAATTTCATAATTTCTGTCGAATGCAGTCTCATGGACGCACGACTATTCTCATTGATAATAATTCCACAAAGGGAGGGGATACAACAATACCATTCAACTGTAAAACGGACATTACAACTCGGCGTTCCAAGTATGCTCCGTTTCTTGCCCCGAAGTGTCCACATGTCGGGTCGGCTTCCTGAGATCGATGAGGTAGTACGCATTGTTTTTGAGCGCTCGACTGACGACAAATGGACCTTCCCAAGGAGAGGACAACTTGTGCTGGCCATCCTATTTCTGGATTCGGCGCAGCACCAAGTCACCCTCACGAAAAGCTAGGGGACGGATCTTCTTGTTGTGGTAGTGACGCATCTTCTGCTGGTATATTGCCGACCTGGACAAGGCCAGGAGACATGCTTCTTCTCTGAGATCAACGCCGTCCTCACGAGCTTCCTTGGCTTCTGCCTCCGTATACATGGCATGACGAGGCGAATCGAACTCAATGTCACAGGGGAGCATTGCTTCAACACCATATACTAGGAAGAAAGGAGTAAATCCAGTTGAACGGTTCGGTGTGGTACGCAAACTCCAAAGTACTGATGGTAGCTCATCAATCCATGCGTCGGGTGCTCTTTCTAGTGGTTCCACCAATCTTGGCTTGATTCCGGACAGAATGAGACCATTCGCCCGCTCTGCTTGACCATTCGACTGGGGGTGAGCCACAGATGCGACATCTAGCCGAATGCCTTGCTGGTAGGCAAACCGAGCTAGAGCCCCTTTGCGACCAGTAAGTGTGTCATGCCACCTCTTGCTGTCTTGAACGGCCCTACCATGTCCAGACCCCAAACTGCAAACGACCATGTGATCGGAATGGTTTTGAGTGCTGAGGCTGGTAAGTGGCTTTTTGCTTTAAATCTTTGACACCCATTGCAGTGCTTGACCAGATCTTCTGTTGCTGCTTTCGTAGTCGGCCAATAAAAACCATGGCGAAAAGCCTTGGAAACTATTGCTACTGCTGATGCATGATGACCGCACTCGCTTTGGTGGATGTCTCGGAGCAATTCCAGCCCCTTGTCCTCTTCCACACACCGTTGAAGGACTCCTGTTACACTTCGGTGTACCAGCTCGTTGTTGATGATCGTGTATGATCCAGATCGGCGCTGTATTTACCGAGCTTCCACTTCATCCTCTGGGAGTATGCCATCTACCAGGAAATCTCTGAATGGTTCTGCCCATGATGGTGCTGCTACAATCACCATTACAGTAACTGCTTCTGGCTCTGGTTGTGCGACTTCTGCTATTGGCAGCTCGAAGGAGGAGGATCCGATCGCGCCTGGCATGGTCCCCTCAGTCCCCGAGCTGACGACAGCAGCCCCTGGTTTGCAATCGGCAAGCCCTAGTGCGGCCGAATGCTCCTTTGCTTTTTGCTGTTTTTCTTCGAGTTCTGCCATCTTCAGGTCGGCCGGAATAAAGGTTGACTCTGATTCTGGGGAAGGCTTGATGGATGGCTTGTGGATATTTTCTAGTGATATTCCTGGAGGAACTTCCTTTCTGGTAGATCCCAACTTGAACAGTGCGTCTGCTGCTTCATTTTCAGCTCGGGGAATGTGATGGAATTCACATCCCTCAAAGAATCCGGACAACTGCTGCACAAGGAATCTGTACCTTGCCATATTTTCATCCTTTGCATCCCAAGTGCCAGTGCATTGCTGCACCACCAGATCGGAATCACCATAACATAGAATTCTCCGAATGCCAATCTCCTTGGCCAATCGGACACCGTGCACCAAAGCTTCGTATTCAGCCACATTATTTGATGCTGCGAAGTGAATCTGCAGTACATATTCGAGCTTGTCACCCTTTTGGGAAGTGAGAACAACGCCAGCCCCTAGTCCGGTCATCATCTTGGAGCCATCGAAGTGCATTTGCCAGAACTGAGAGTCCGGACAGGGGGGTATATACTGAGTTTCTGCCCAATCCACCAGAAAATCCACCTGAACCTGAGACTTGACTGCCGTCCGAGGCTCATACTTGATCCCATGTGTTGCGATTTCTATGGCCCATTTTTTCACCCGACCGGATGCGTCCCGGCTACCAATGATTTCTGCCAATGGGGCCCAACGTGACCACCGTGACCGGATGCCCCTGGAAATAAGGCTTCAACTTTTTTGCTGCCATGTACACACCATAGCACATCTTCTGATAATGGGGGTAGTTCTGCTTGGAGGTGGAGAGCACTTCACTGACATAGTACACTGGCCTCTGGACTGGTTGCGCCTTGTCCTTTTCAGGACGCTCGACCACCATAACAATACTGACCACCCGATTGGTTGCTGCAATGTGCAGTGGACATCATACGTTTGATCTGCTTGAATGCATCGTCCGCCTGCGGTGTCCAGCTGAACTTGTCTGTTTTCTTCATTAGCTGATACAGCGGAATTGCCTTTTCTCCCAGCCGACTGAGAAATCGGCTGAGCGATGCCAAACATCCAGTGAACTTCTGCACATCCTTGAGATTTCTGGGCTTACCCATCCTCTCGATTTCTGCAATCTTCTCGGGGTTGCACTCTATTCCTCTCTCGGAAACCAGAAAACCAAGAAATTTGCCGGCTGGCACGCCGAACACACATTTCTCTGGGTTGAGTTTGATCTGGTATGCCCGAAAATTTGCGAATGTCTCCTTGAGGTCATCCAACAAGGTTGATCCCAGCACCGACTTGACCACGAGGTCATCTACATATACATGAATGTTCCGACCTAACTGAGGCCGAACACATCGCTGCATAGTACGCTGATAAGTCGCGCCGCCATTTTTCAGGCCGAATGGCATGGTGATGTAGCAATAAGCCCCGAAATGGGTAATAAAAGTTGTTTTAATCTAATCGTTTACATCAAGCTTAATCTGGTGATAGCCTGTTGTGGCATCCAGAAAGCACAGGAGCTGACAGCCAGCCGTAGAGTCAATTACTTGATCGATACGGGGCAACGCAAAAGGATCCTTGGGGCAGGCCTTATTCAGGCAAGTGTAATCTATACACATGCGCCAAGTTCCATTCTTCTTCGGAACCAGAACTGGATTAGCTAACCAGTCTGGGTAGAACACTTCCTTGATAAATCCTGCTGCGAGCAACTTGGCTATCTCATCGCCGATTGCTCCTCTCTTCTCTTCTAAAAAACGCCGAAGTGGCTGCTTGATCGGCTTGGATCCAGGTCGGATATGAAGTTTGTGCTCGGCAAGTTCCCTTGGTACACCAGGCATGTCATGTGGGGACCATGCGATGTCACGGTTCTCACGGAGGAACTCGACGAGCTCGCCTTCCTATTTGCTGCTAAGCCCGTCCCCAACAATGACGCACTTGCTCGGGTCGGAGGGGTCCAGGGCAATCTTCTTGCTGTCCTTTGCTGCTTGAAATATAGTCTCATCATCCGGTATCTTGTCCTTCGTGCTCGGCATGGGGTCCTTCATCTGAGCTTGGACTGCTACTACCACCTTGTCCAACTGGCGCCGCTCTGCATCAATGACCAGAGCATCGGCTAGCTTGGAACCAGCGGATGAACACTCCAGTGACTTCCTGTAGTCACCACATACAGTGATTGGACCATTCGGCCCTGGGAGCTTCATCTTCAGGTAAGGTTGCATGATGTTGAACATGAACTTGGTGATTGCAGGCGATCCGAGCAGAACATGGTATGGTCTGCTCAGATCGGCCACCTCGAACCAGATCGACTCTCGGCGGAAATTCTCTTCCGACCCGAATACTACCTCAAGCCAAATGCGACCTAATGGGGTACATGACAGGCCGGGCACTATCCCATGAAACGTAGTTCTGATGGGCTCTAAATCGCTCTCACTGATGCCGAGCTTGATCATTGTATCTCTGTACAGAATGTTGATGGCACTGCCTCCATCAATAAGCGTCCTGGTGAACTTGCATGAATACAATGGTGCCGCCAAGATTGCATCCACCACGAGCATATAACTGTCTGGGTTGGGCATTACGCTCGGGTGGTCCTCTGGGCCCCATGATATGGCATTGTCCGACCAGTTCAACCTCTGCGAAACTGCTGGCATGGTGGCGTTGACTGCTTGCTCACGGGCTCTCCGACTGCCCTTGTCCTCCGACTCGCTGGTGAAGATCATATATGCTGCATCGTGACGTGGAAACTGCTGCCGAGCATTTGCTGGTGGTGGGCCTGGGGGTGGGGGCGGTGGCGGGGGTGGATTTCCTGCTCCTCCCTTTGCCAAACGCTCAACCCAAATGCACTGTCGAGTGGTGTGCGATGCGGGCTTGCCTACTCCACTATGCATCTTGCATGGCTGGTTCATCATGTCCTCAAATGTGTATGGGGGCCTGGGTTGACCTAGCGGTCTTTCTGCAGGCTTCATCTTCTGACTGCCTCCCGCAGCCCCTTGTTCTTCTTGGTGTTGCGCTGTTGCTACCTGCCGATTGCCATATTGGGCATCCGGCTGCTCGTCCTTCCTCTTGTTGAAACCAGTGTTGTTGTTGTTGTTGTTGTTGTTGAAATTGGGGGTGTTGCTGTTGTTGTTGAAGTTGTTGTTCCTCTAGATCCCGCGCCTCTCGCGCCGATTGGGACCGTTTGGCCCATTTGCTTCTGCCGATTGCTGCTGCTGGCCGGATGGTTGCCCTTGGATGAAACCGCTGGGACTTAACGTGATCGGACGCATCCCAGAGTCAGATGCGGCGAATGAATTGGCTATCCTCATCAGATCGGCCAAAGAAGTTATCTCCTTGCGCAGGAGCTTGTGCTTCAACAAAGACCCATCCAAGCAGACGTCAGTGAAGTATTGGACGGCTTGGATTTCATGAACTCCCTCGCAAGTGTTCCTGAGCTTGATCCACCGCTGAAGGTAATCGCGAAGGGGCTCGTCCTTTCCTTGTACACAGAGTGCCAGGTGTCGGGGCAGACCTGGGCGCTCATAAGTACCCGTGAAGTTGCGAACAAATGCGTCCTGAAAATCCTTCCAGCAATTGACACTATTGCTGGGCAAGCTGTTTAACCAGGACCGAGATGAATCTTGAAGCATGAGCAGAGCATAGCGTACAGCTATGCGCCGACCACCTCCTGCGATACCGACGGCTGTCATATAATTGACCAGCCAATCTTCTGGCTTGACTGATCCATTGTACTTGGGGGTGTCCCTAGGCAATGTGAAGCCTTTGGGGAACTGCTCTTGCCGAATACGCGGGCCGAAACATGCTGGACCCGCCGGTGCATCATCTTCCGATCGCTTATCCTGCTGCAACTGCTCGATTCGGTGTCTTGCGTCATTGTCTGCGATTGCTCGGGGACCTAACCGCTAGCTTATTGCCGGCCGGACTGATGCCGCCGGTTGCTCATTGCGACTGTTGTTGACAGCTGGCTCATCCCTCCGACTACCTCTTGCAGCCCCTTGATTCTTCCGACTGCGGTGCAAACTGCCATGCGGTGAGGATGCCTGCCTTTGCTGCCGTTGCGGCGCATTCGGCTGATTCACCCCCACAGTTGCCCGGAGTGACTTTGATGCTACTGGCCATTGCTGTTCGGTGTCCGCCCTTTGCTGCTGGTTCGCTGGGGTTATGAGGCCGCGCATTCGGCACGTCCTCTCCTGCAGCTCTTCTCCTTCCAAATGCTCCAGCTCGGTGGTGGTCTGCTGGGCAGCTCTCATGTTCTTCACAGGAGAACTGTATGAAATCTGTGGTGCTACAATGATGGACGCTACAGGTTGCTGGGCTCCTCCCAATTCTTTGCCGACCTCTCGGCCTGCTGCCCAAAGCTCCTCAATGACTGGGGGTGGGATAACACGCTGCCGAATGCCATGCGCTGCGTTGTACTCCCGAACGGATGCCTCCATCCGGCGCTTTTCAGCGTCGATCCAATCTGATTGCTCCTTCAGAGCTTGACGCACCTTCTCTAGCTCGGCATGAGCCATAGCTGGGTCGGCATGAAGATCCACGGGAGTGATGAGCACATCCGGTGGGTTGCTTGGGCCTGTTGCTACTGTTGTTGCTCTCGCGGCTCGGGTCGCTGAAGTGGAACTGTGGCGACTAGATGCACCTGCCATCATAACCTCCGCACGGATGTGCGCAGTCGTGTCCTCTGTTCCCACCACATCCGGCCCTCCTGGCAACGGGTCCGTGAGCTCAGAAAACACCCGTACCTCCCTGGGGAACACGTCAGGGAGTGCTGTGATGAAGACGCGATGTCCGCCGAAAGGAATGATGATGCCGCGCGGTAGAGGCATTCCAGCCCCAAACCGTGAGGCGTTGTCGATGACGAAGTCCCACGCTCCTCTCCTCATCACCAGGCCGGAGGCGAAGCGTACGCGCGATGCAGATGATGATCCCGTCCGGATCAGAACTCCAGTCGACGCCTCGGCCTGCCCCACGGTGGGCGCCAACTGTCATCGATATGTAACGGCAGATGCCATGGGGATGGCTAATGAGGGGGAAAACCGAGGTTAGTGTCGCTGGTACCGGAAGCGAGAATGGTAACACACGGTGAGACACCACGATGTACCCAGGTTCGGGGCTCTCCGTAGAGATAACACCCCTAGTCCTGCCGAGCTAGCTATATGCAATAACTCTGGCTACAATGAATGCTCCTTGAGCTGTATGAGAGGAAGAAGAAGAGGGCCTCTGGTCTCTACTCTCTCCTTGCTCTCTCTGGTGGGTGAGATTGTAATAACTGCTCCGTCGTCCCCCACGCAAGAGGGGTACCCGAGGCTCTTATAGGCCGAGCCCGGGGTACAAAAGTAAATATACAAGAGGGAGGGCCCAGCTGTCTGTCTCAGATCAGCTAGAGACTTAACATCGTGCTTCTCCGGATGACCCGGTGTAGACTTGCGGCTCACCATACTGCTATCCCGTAGACCTCGGTAGTGAACAGTGAAGCTAGATACTTAGGCATGTTGGCCTGTCCGCGTGATCGGCGCTGGAGGAGACCGCACGCCTCTGACAGTCCCGATCTTCAGGGATTGCGCATTGAATGCTCGTGTACCAGGTGTCCGACCTGGACCTCTGATCGGATGTTGCTCTTCTTACTTCGGCCGAATGCTCCTGGGTGAGGCCGATTGCGCCTTCTCCGGGGCAATCGGCCCTTACTTGGAAAAGTTCGGCCCACTTCTTGCTTGATCTTGTTTAGCTCGGCCTTGATTAGATCGGTGACCATTAGGTCGGTGATCTTTGCTTTGATGAACTGTTTCCCCTGGGTGACCCTACCCGGGGTTCATACCCCCGACAAAGTCCTCAAGTTGTGCAGCAGCATCAGCTTCATCATCAGCTTCCTGATCACTTTCTTCTTCAGAAATAGCAGGAGGAGGAGAAGCACTCAATTTCCTCAGCCTGCGTTTCTTAGGCTTCGATGCACCAGCTTCAGCGTGGCCTTCGGCAGCTTGTGCTTTGGCCTTCTTCTCTTCTCTGATTCTTTTCTTCTCAGCCAACAGAGCAAGTCTGGCTTGCTCATCTGGATAATCATCTGGCGTCTTGATGGAATTGGGGTGAGGGACAGCGGGAGGCTTCGGGTAGTATTTTGTTCGATTTGCAGCATTGTATTGAGCACACATAGCAGTTGTGTACTGATATGGTGGGCTGAAAGCAAACTGCATAGCCCACTTCCAGTCTGGAATGCTCTTGTATTTGTACCACCTTATTGCCCGGTAGCGGCGAATATTTTGAAGTCAAATCTTTCTATCGTGATCTGATTCGTCAGGTGGAGTGTCAAAGCCCATCTTCTTCCGAATGGCTTCGGGAATTCCTCGGGCATTATTGAGTTCTTTAGTCTTGCCTCCTTTGCCTTTCTGCTTCGGGGGCTCAGGGAAATTTTCATGTCCTTCAACAATAGGGGATTCATTCCCAATGGCGGCCTCTTCATCAGACATCTTGTGAATCAGAATAGTAGAAAAGAGGGAATAGGACAGGGATGAATAACCACAGGCAAAGGCTTCGACCAAAACCAATTTTGACAAGAATTCAGAGCAAAACCAAAACTAGATGCATATCTGTAGTTGGATTATGCTAGAACTAGTTCAAGAACAGGTTCTAACTCATTCCAAACACATCCAGATCTAATCTCAGTACTGACCTTAATAGATGGGAGACTTTGATGCTACAAACAAGTTTCCCAAAGATCAACGACCAACACGGATCAAACAGCCCTAGCAAAATCAAGACAACACAAACCCTAACAAGTCTTAGATCCAAGCCCTAGATGAAGAACACACAGACAAGATTGGATCCAAGAGGGATTGCGTACCCTAACTCGGTGACGCAGAGCAGCTACGGAGACGGAGGGCGGAGAAGTGCTCTTCGTCGGTGGGGAACGTCCACGGCGGCGACGGTCCGGCAGTTAAGCGGCACGGTCGACGTCGGGGGCGAGAGCTCGTCGGCGTGCTCGAGAGGAGGAGAAGAGATCGGGAGAGAATGATCATGGGGGTGACGGTTCGCTGGAGGAATTGCCTTATATAGTGGACGATCGGAAACGGTTGCCAGATCGCATCGAATGGCTGCCAGCGAGTGTCTCTTCCGATTCAACAGCTCAGATGAAGTGGCGGTTCGCGAGCGAAACTCAACGAACCGAAAAAGACGGGGACTCAACGGCCGAAGAATAACTCTTGACCGAGAGCAAAAACTTCGATAAAGTTGGAAGCATTTGATTCGGAACTCAATGATGTTCGAAGCAATGTGCTTTTCGTTTCAAATGTGCTTAACCATTCAAGATAGAATAGATTGGGAGCGAATCAGAATGGAGGGAATAGGGTCCGAAACTTATCACTTCGAAGAAAAACAACAATGAAGCTAAAAGTGATAAGTACAGGGGACAAACAAAACGAATAAAAACCAACACAAACTGGAAGCAAGTGGCAAATGAAGCTAAACACATAAACATGGGCGAAGGAAAACTTAAGCGAAACTAAATAAACAAACACACAACGAAGGTGAATATGTATAAGTGAAAAGTTTCGATCTTACTGAACATTGTGTGAGTCTAGGATGTTTAGCTCACATCTCAATGCACAGAACCTTTTCTCGTCCAATGGCTTCGTGAATATATCTGCCAATTGATCTTCTGTTCTAACATGGCTGATCTCAATGTCTTCGCGCTGAACATGATCTCGAAGAAAATGGTGACGAATATCAATATGCTTCGTTCGAGAGTGTTGCACATGATTGTGTGCAATTTTGATAGCACTCTCATTATCACAAAGCACAGGGATTTTCCTCACATAAATACCATAATCTTTCAGCGTCTGCTTAAGCCAAAGTATCTGAGTGCAGCATGAGCCAGCAACAATGTATTCGGCTTCAGCAGTAGATATTGAGACACAGTTTTGTTTCTTTGAAGCCCAACACACAAGAGATCTACCAAGAAAATGACAAGTGCCTGAGGTAGATTTCTTGTCAACTCTATCACCAGCCCAGTCTGAATCAGAATATCCAATCAAATCAAACTGAGTTCCTTTGGGATACCAAAGTCCCAATGAAGGAGTATGTGCTAGATATCAAAGAATTCGCTTTACAGCAGTATGATGTGATTCCTTTGGATTGGCCTGAAAACGAGCACAAATACAAAGTGATAGCATAATATCAGGTCTAGATGTTCATAGACCGATACTTCTTCTGATCGAAGGGTTTCCCTTTCTCATCAGCATCAAGAAAACCATTGGTTGGCATAGGTGTTATGATAGTCTTGCATTCAGTAAGATCAAATTTCTTCACGCAATCCTTCAAGTATTTTTCTTGTGAAATAAAGGTGTCATTCTTCTGTTGGCGAATCTGAAGTCCAAGGAAAAACTTCAATTCACCCATCATGGACATCTCGTATTTCTTCGACATCATCCTTGCAAATTCTTCGCTGATTTCAGTGTTAGTGCAGCCAAAAATGATATCATCTACATATATCTGACACACAAATAGATCATTATTATATGATCGAGTGAAAAGAGTGGGGTTAGTGGTTCCAGGTTTGAAGCCTTTCTTCAGGAGGAAATCCTTTCAATGTTTCATACCAAGCACGAGGTGCTTGCTTCAGTCCATACAAGGCTTTGTGAAGCATGTACACCATATCAGGATTCTTGGATTATTCAAAACCTGGTGGCTGCATAACATACACTTCTTCTTCTATCTCACCATTAAGAAAAGCACTTTTGACATCCATTTGATATAGCAATATATTTTTGTGGTTAGCAAAAGCAAGCATGACACGAATGGATTCGAGACGGGCTATGGAGCATAGGTTTCACCAAAATCAATGCCTTCGATTTGGGTGTACCCTTGTGCTACCAGACTAGCCTTATTTCTTACCACAATACCATCTTCATCTTGCTTGTTGCGAAAAATCCACTTAGTGCCAATAACCTTGTGCTTCGTGAGATCAGGCCTGTCAACAAGTGACCAAACTTTTTTTCTTTAGAACTGGTGAAGTTCTTCCATCATAGCCAATAACCAGTCTGGATCCTTCATGGCTTCATCAAACTTTGAAGGCTCTAGCATGGAAACAAAATAAAAACTTCCACAGAAGTTAGCCAAATGAGTACGAGATCGAGTAGTGGGACGACCTGGTTGATGAATGTCTTCGAGAATCGAATCAACATCAACTCTTCTTCGAACTCGTGATAACGTAGTGTCATTTGCTTCAGGCTCAGCTTCTGTTTCAGGATCTGTTTCACCTTCAGCTTTAGCGTTTCCTTCAGGATTAGCATTTCCTTCATTCCCTTGCCCTTCTTCGTCATGTTCACCATTAGCTTCAGGATGTTGATCTCCAGCGCCCCGGGCTATGTGTGGGAACATTGGACCATCATCATCCCTATTAGCTTGACGAGGATTGGCTTCAACAGGGCGAATCTCTCCAATAGCCATGGACCTGATCACTTCATCAAGTGGAGGTTCATCTAGATCATGAGGCAAATGCTCTTTTTGAGAGCCATTAGTTTCATCAAACCTTACATTTACAGTTTCCATAACTTTCCCAAAGTGAGAGTTATACACTCTGTAAGTGTGAGAGTTTGAGCCATAACCTAGAAGAAAACCTTCATGTGCCTTAGGGGCAAATTTGGAGCTATGATTCATATCTCTAATAAAGCAAGGAGCACCAAATACCCTAAGGTATGAAACATTTGGTTTGTTACCAGTGATAAGCTCATGTGAAGTTTTCTTCAGGAATTTGTGAAGGTAAACCTTGTTGATGATATGAAATGATGTGTTAATTGCTTCAGCCCAGAACCTAATAGGAGTCTTGTATTCAGCAAGCATAGTTCTGGCCATTTCAATGAGAGTTCTATTCTTCCTTTCAACTACACCATTCTGTTGAGGTGTATAAGAAGCAGAGAACTCATGAGTAAAGCCATGATCATCAAGAAAATATTCAATATGAGTATTTTTGAATTCAGTTCCATTATCACTTCGGATATGCTTCAGAGATAATTCATATTCAGTTTGAGCTCTCTTAGCGAATGACTTGAAGATTTCAACAACTTTGCTCTTGTCATCCAGAAAGAAAACCCAAGTATAACGAGAAAAATCATCAACAATAACAAGACCATATTTGTTTCCTCCCAGACTTGCATAATTTTGAGGACCAAAGAGATCCATGTGAAGCAATTCAAGAGGACGAGTAGTAGTCATGATAGTCTTCGCTGAATGATGTTTCTTCGTGATTTTACCAGCTTCGCAAGCACTTCAGAGACGATCCTTATTGAATTTTACATCACTAAGGCCAATAACATGCTTCTTCTTCACTAGATTATGAAGATTTCTCATCCCTGCATGACCAAGTCTTCGATGCCATAACCAACCAGATGAAGCTTTTGCCATTAGGCATGTGGATACAGCAGGGCCCGAAGAAAAATCAACAATATATAAATCTCCTTTTCGGTAACCCTCGAAGACAAACGTATAGTCATCCTGTGAAAAGACAACACAACGCGAAGCAGAAAAAAGAACAAGCATACCCATATCGCATAACTTCGAAATAGACATAAGATTATATCCAAGTGATTGGACTAGCATAACCTTGTCAATGTGCTTATCTTTCGATATGGCAACCTTACCCAAGCCTAAAACTTTACCCTTGTTGTTATCACCGAAGGTAATGTACTTCTGAGAAGATTGAGATAGTTTTTCTTCGGTGAATAACTCCTTGTCTCCGGTCATATGATTTGTACAACCACTATCCATGACCCATTCGGATCCACCGAAGACATAGCCCTGCAGAAGAATTAGTTCTTCTTAACCACCCACAAACGAGCAGGTGACTGAGAAGAGGTTGAAGCACTGGTTGAAGCAATATTAAAACGAACATGATTATATTGCTTAGGTGGACCATCAAGTACACCATAAATGTAAGTCCTCTGCGAATGGTTAGTATAGGAATGAGCATATGCAATCTTATTATGGTTATCATGAGGACGATAAGTATAACGACCAGTGCGATAGTATTGCTTCTGTGGAACATTTGATTCGGGCACCAGTGAATCATTTCTCTTCTCTAGTGAATAGAAATGATTCGGTGGTACCGAAGACTTTCCCTGCATAGTATGGTTAGCAGGCAGTTTTTCCACAAGTGCTTTCTGCACCCAAATCTGCCTCTTATAGAAGCCATTCTTAGGAGGAGTACCAACGTACTCAGCTATAACCTTTCCTTGTTCATCTTTAATGAGCTTGTAGTCTGAATCAAGTGATTCATCCACAATAGCCTTATTCATTTTGCAGTCGAAAGCTGAAAGGTTAGCAATATCAATGGGTTTCTCCTTCGCTAGAACCTAAACAGTCTTAGGATACTGCTTCGGTTCCCAATAGGTACCATCAGGGTTTATCTTTCTCTCGAAACCAACACCCTCATTCCTAGGATTCCTGTGAAGGAGAGCCTTCCTCAAGATATCACAAAGATACTGGTGACCTTGCACACTTTTGAACATGCCCGTTTCAAATAAGTTTTTCAACCCGAGGAGTTCCTCGGTAACAGCAGGATTTTCCTCATCAGAGGCATTAGTATCATCAATAACAATAGGACCTTTGCCTTTGGAATCAGTTTTGCTTCGTTCCAGACAAGTTAAGCAAGATGAATCAGTTTTATGATTTGCTTTGGAACCTTGTTGAGCCATGAGAGAGAGATTGACATTTTCAAATTCTTCATGAGCCTCTTTCAGTCTTTCAAGAGCCATTTTCCTCTGAAAAAAATTCATAGGTGAGCTTCTCATAATCAACTGAAAGAAGATCATGCCGAGAGGATAATTCTTCAAACTTCTCCTTCAGAGCAGCATGCTCATTAGTTAAAGTTTGACATTTCTCTATCTCATCGATCAACAGAGTTTCTGATTTCTTAATGGTTTTGCTTAGTGAATCAAGTTCATCTTGTTGGATTGAAGCAATTTTAGCAAGTTTAGCATAGCTTATCTTCGAATCACTATCATATGAGTAACAATCAGAAGTATCATAGGCATTTTTAGATGAAGATACCTTCGCCTTGGCCATGAAGCAATATGAAGGAGTTTCATCTTCACTACTATTGTTGGTGAAGAATGAGCTCGAAGCTTTGGTTGAAGCATCTGCTGAAGCGAATGCCAAACCAGCAACACCATCTGATTCGGACCCAGACCCAGACCTTGAGCCTGATTCAGCTTCGGACCCAGAGGCTTCGTCTTTAGAGTTCATCTCCTTTCCAAGATAGGCCTTGGCACGGTGAGAGCTGCTTCGACGAGACGAGTGAGTCTTCGATGAAGAACCCTCACACTTATTATGATACTTCTTCCTCTTGTCATCATCAGAATCTTTCTTCTTTTCTCTTCTCGAACTGGAATCATGTCTCTTGGACTCATGGCTTCTGGAAGATCTGTGGGACCTGGTTGAGGAGTCTCTGAGCGAATGCTTCGATTTGTTCTCAGCTTCCCACAGAGGGCAATCAACAATGTAGTGACCTGGTTTCTTGCACTTGTAGCAACAGTTGTCCTTCGATGGAGAGCTTCTTGAGGGTGAGCGGTGAGATGAGTGACTTGAGCTTCTTGAAGAATAACTCTTCTTGGGTGAAGAAAAACCTTTTCTTTGGAAGCGGTTGAAGCGTCTCATGATCAATGCTAAATCCTTCCCAATGCTTGCAGGATCATCAGATTCGACACCTAAAGCAGAACTGACTTCGGGTGAAGAATGACGCGAAGCTTTTTCTTTCAAAGCATATGATCTTCTTCGAGAGCCATTAATGTCACGTTTCTCATCTTCTTCCATTTCAAAGGTATTGAGTCTCTCAAGAATATCAGCGGCAACAAGACGTCTGAAATCGGTTCTTTCCTTGTTCATCAGCACGATGTGATCAAACGAATCATCCAATGAGCGAAGCAGAGTTCTTACAACTGAGTGAGGGGTAATGTCATCAGCACTGAGGGAAATCAACTCATTAGCAAGAGCAGTGAGTCTTCTATAAATGGAGTTGACTTTTTCACCCTCATTTCTCTTGAATCGATAGAACTGGCTTCGAAGCGTGTCAATTCTGGCTTCTTTCTGGGTTGAAACACCTTCACCAATCTTTTCAAGATAGTCCCAGACACCTTTGGCAGATGGGATATTCTTCACTTCATGATACTTTTCAGGAGTCAGATGATTGGTGATGAATACCCAGACATCAGAATCAAGATCAATCAACTTTGCTTCTTCTGGAGTGATGGCATTCTTGTCGGCGACTGTGACTCCATATAAGACAACTTGCCAGGCAACAGAATTGATAGCCATGATATTTCACTTCATTTTGTCCTTCCAGTATGGGTAGTACTTTCCATTGAACACGGGTATGGGTTCGCCGGAGCGAATGGCTGCGAAAGACATACTTTCAAAACACTCAAGGAGGTTAATCCAAACAAAGAGTGACTAGCTCTGATACCAATTGAAAGTCTAAGTATGTGATCAGAGGGGGAGGGGGTGAATGATCACTTCAAATTTTCGCATGAAACTATGAAGTGAAGCATAACTTAGCAGCAGAAGGAATGCAACATAAAATTAATCAGTGAAGAAGAACTAGAGTGAAGCACAACATAGCGAATCAAAATCATCGAATCAATTGCATTGAATCAAATCACTGAACAATTGCAAAACTGAATGTAAGTGCGGAATGTAAAACGAACTCTTGACTCGGCGATGTTTGTTCGACCAGTTCACACTCTTCAAAGTGCTACGTCTGGTTGGAGGGACTTGTGATTGAACACAGGAGCTAACCTCTCTCCGTCCGTATCTCCACTGCACCAATCTCCTTGAGCTTGGTCAGTTCTTCACTCGAGGTTGATTATTGAGGAAATCACCGAAACCTTTACAAACTGGACTTCGAGTCGACAATAACTCTTCGCTCTCTGAAGAATAACTCTCTAACCGTCTATGAGAATTGCAGTTCTCCAAGATAAAAAGGCTAGCAAACTTCTTCCTAAGTCATAGTGAATCAACTCAGATCAATAGGACTTATGCTTCGGTGGATGGGTTTTTGGTTTGCTTCGGTGGGGTTGCTCTTTCTCTTCACTGTCAAAAAATATTCTTGGAGCAGCTGATGACCCACAACCGTAAGGGATCTACTACAGCGTTTTCGATAAGTAAGAGTGTCGAACCCAACGAGGAGAAGAAGGTAATAGCAAGTGACTTTGGCAAGGAGATAACTGCAAGCACTGAAAGATAACTTTTTAGGGGTTTTCTTCGTATAAGCAACAGGAAAGTAAAAACAAGCAAAGTAGAAGGCACTAGAGAGTGACGAGTGGCCCAATCCTTTCTAAGCAAAGGAGAGGCCTAACAGTTGAACTTATAAAGGCTGAAGTGTTCTTGAGGACACAGGGGAGAGGTAGTCATGTGCTTTCGCCATATTCCGTATCGGCACTATGTGCTGGGTTGATAAGTGTTGAGTGGGTGGATCTATGCTAGTACACCCTCTAGACTAAGATAAGTGCACTCTTATGATTAAACACCTTGCAAGCTTCCGCAAATACAAGATAGTAATTAAGGCAAAAGCCTAACCATAGCAATACGATCGGTGATCCATTGTTCCCTTGTGCAAAAGCGTGCAAACTGGGGTTTAGGTTTCTGTCACTCCGGCAACCCACCGTAAGCATTCTTTATACACAATGTATTCCCCTAGGTCCTTGATAAGGCGAAGTGTTGAGTGTTCGACTCACACAACACCACTAGGAAAATAACAACACAACTTAAATATCAAACAACACATATTACTTCAACATCATATGACTACTAACAACTAGACTTCTCCCATGTCCTCAAGAACTAAAGTAACTACTCACAAGACATAAAAGAGATCATGATCAGTGGGGATAAATAGATGATAAACAATCTGGACACAATGATATTTATCCAACAAAACTCAATAGCATTCACCACAAAGTAGTAATCAACACCAATAGAGTAGAGAGGATAGATAGTACGGATTACAACACAAGTTGCAATTGTGAGGTGAGATTGGATGGAGGTAGAGATGGTGCAGATGATGGGGGTGATGTTGATGATGATCTCGATGATGCCCGTGACGATGGTGATGACGATGGCGATGATATCCCCTTCCGGAAGGTGATCTCCTCGGCGAAATCTGCCCGCCAGAGATGGCTTTTCTTCTTTGTAGGTTTCCGCCACGGAGCGGCGGCGGAACTCCGTAAACTCCCCCCTTTTTAGGGTTTCTGGACGACGTGTGTTATATAGGCCAGAGGGGGGGAACCGGGAGTGGTCCCAGGGGTCTAGGCGCCCTCCCGGCGCGGCCAGGGTGGGGGCCGCGCCAGGTGGCCGCCTAGGCACCCTGTGGCCCCCCTCTGGTCGCTCTTTTGCGTGTCTTCGTGATCCTTCTGGAAAATAGCCTCCGTCGATTTTCGGGTAATTTGGAGGTATTCTTCTTCAGCAACTCAGCGTCCACTTTTTACCGCTAGATCCTGCGTCTGCTGCTTCGGCACCGGAAAGTTGCAAACTGTGTAAAATAAGCCAAAACAACATAAGGATAGCATCATATCATGAAATATATCAATGAATAAGAAAGATTTACTATATAATGCATTTTGGACGTATCAGCAGCCACCCGCCAATGAGGGCGGGGTTGGCCTATTTATGAGAAAGTAATAACAGTTATAATCAAAAGTAGGGCTGAGGAAACTCATCAAATTATGGAACACATATCCTTGGTCAAAGGACAACTAATAACTTTTACTCTTGCTCTTTCTTTTTAATGAAACAATTTTAGGCTTTTGAAAGAACATGTTATTAGTCATGAAGTGCAAATGCTAACACAAAGGAAGATGCTTGCTAGGCAAAAGCTTTCGCAAACAACTTACTTATCAAAAGATAATGTCAACAAGGATGTGGCATGGCAAAACTTAATGCAACTTTATATGGATGAATCCTCATCAACATCAAATGTCTGTTCTCTTAGAGAAAAGAAAGAAGTGGGACAACTGACTCAACATGAAGGTGGATGAAAGACCTTGTTAAGGGCAAGCAGGGAAAACTCATGTGCTATCCTTAAATCAAACAGAATAAAAAATAGATTTTGGGGCGGTGCATAGTTTGTCAACGAATGCTAATAGATAGCTCAATTACTTCTCAAGATGGACAAGTTTCAAGGAACGGCTCCCAAGTGGGGACGATCACATCCCCTTAATCTCCTTTGTTTATCACTGCCAAAGTTTCTGATTTCTCATAGACCAAGCGTGAAGGAGGGTTTCTTTGTTATATTATCTTTCGAGCTGGGCGCACCCATGCCAGTTCCTCCTCGTATTATGGTTTTGCAGATTAGACATGCAATCCCGGGGTAAAACTTGTCCAACTTAAGAAGATCATGAATTACCTACTACTTCCTCATGAGCTAAACAAGAGGCACAAAACAGAAGATTTTGAACATTTAAGGATAACACATAAATTCTATACTTATGGGAGTGGTAGGGTAATACCGCGAATAGGAAGGTATGGTGGACTCATATGGAAGATATTGGTTTCAGGGTATGGATGCACAAGCAGAAATCTACTTGGCAAAGGGTTTGGCTAGCAAAGGCTTTGAGAGAACAGACAATTGATGCTAATTTAGATGCAAAACATATAAGGAATAAACATTAAGGTAAGCATAACACATCAAGTTGTCTTCCTTGTCAACATAACACTTCAAGCATAGTAACATAAAGGTTTTGGCTATGTCGCTACTTTTTAAAACATGCATGTTGTCATGACCAAAGCTATGTTTGCAAAAATTAAATAAAGTTTTCAAAGCCATACCTGATATAAGGTCAATACTCCCCATAAGAATCTTCATATGAGGCTGATTGCTCGAAGAGAGTACCGAGTGCAGCGAAGGAACCAATAGACTTTTCATTAATATTCCATTATAGACGACTCCCCACTCACGGATACAATCTCTCCACAGAAGGAGTGATAGACCTCGATGCAAACACCTATTTCATATAATAACCTCCCTAGACATGATATGACTCTACTTGACTCTAAAAGACTAAGATAAAGATAAAGATACCGAGCACTCCCCCAAGCTTGGAACAAGCCAAGGGGATGCCATTACCCAAGGAGATTTCACTCCTCATTCCTGTTGTTGTTGATTCTTCAAATCTCTGATGACACGGCGAAGGGTTTGGTTTTCCTCCCCCAAAATCTCCACTTGCACCTTTAGTACACGGAAATCTTCGCACAGTTGATTTGTGATGCGGTAAGCTTCGGAGATGGTGGAAATCGTACGTTGATTTTCAAGTGTAGGGGATGTTCCTGAAAGGTTAAGAGAAAGATCATAATAAGGTTGGACACTCCCCACCATGATGGGGTTGCTTGATCTTCCTCCTTGTGTTGATGGACCCCCTAATTGTTGGGCGGTGATAATCTTGACTTCTTCTCTCACGGAACGCTCCATCTCCGCTTGCCTTGCAGCGATTTCTTCTTCCGTGGCCCAATCTACGTATTTCCCTTGGTTGAGATCTTTCTGAACTTCACGTAGACGTCGTCCCATGAAGTCTTCTCCACTTGAGCCACAAGAAGACATCTCTAACAATAACTTTTTACCCTGGCAGAAACAGATTGAAAAGAAAACACACGAAATCGCGAGATACGTAGCCGGAACGATCCGGACAAATATATAGCAAAAATTTCTGCAACAGAAGGAAGGTAACGAGCCAAAGTGGGGTCGGAGACGGACTCCTGGGTGCCCAGGCGGCCTCCCGGCGCGGACAGGAGGTAGGCCGCGCCAGGGGGGGCGCTTCGGCCCCCTGGAGCTTCTCTCCAGCTCCACTTAGGCCTCGAATTTTCCTAATTTTGCAAAAACTCATAATATGGAACTTTTTATGGCGGTTCGCGATGTATCCTTACCGTAATACATACCTTTTCTATTCTGCTTCTGCTTGTGTCTGAAGCAGGGCTGCAACATGTTCTTCATGAGTTGTTGTGCGTATTATATTTACATCAACATTGACGAGATCTCCCGCCATGTAATGCTTGAGTCTTTGCCCATTCACAACTTGAGGTTTGGTGCCTTCAAAATTGTTAATCTTGATTGCACCAGACCGGTAGACTTCTTCGATATGAAATGGCCCTTCCCACCTGGAAAGTAGTTTACCTGGAGAAAACCTGAAACGTGATCTAAACAATAAAACTTTATCACCAACATTAAATTCACGTTTCAGAATCCTCCTGTCATGCCACTTCTTTACCTTTTCCTTGAACATTTTAGCGCTCTCGTAAGCTTCACTTCTCCACTCATCTAGAGAAGTCAAGTTCATGAGACGCTTTTCACCAGCTAACTTTGGGTCAGCATTAAGCTCTCTAACAGTCCAGAAAGCTTTGTGCTCTAACTCTAATGGCAAATGGCAAGCCTTGCCATAGACCATTTTATAGGGAGACATGCCCATGGGGTTTTTGTAAGCGGTTCTATACGCCCACAAGGCATCGCCTAACTTATTTGACCAGTCCTTCCTATTTCTATTAACTGTCTTTTGCAAGATCAACTTGATCTCTCTATTGGTGAGCTCAACTAGCCCACTAGTTTGAGGATGGTACGGTGAAGCAATTCTATGATTGACATCGTACTTGGCTAAAGCTTTTCTAAAAGCTCCATGTGTGAAGTGTGATCCTCCATCAGTCATGAGATACCTAGGTACACCAAACCTAGGGAAAATTACATCTTTGAGCATTTTCAAAGATGTTTTGTGATCAACGCTCTCAGTGGGGATTGCTTCAACCCACTTGGTTACATAATCAACAGCAACTAATATGTGAGTGTACTTGTGCGAAGAAGGAAAAGGACCCATAAAATCAAAAACCCCAGCAATCAAAAGGCTCAATCACTAGTGAGTAATTCATAGGCATATCATTCCTTCTACTAATATTACCAACTCTCTGACATTTATCACAGGCTAAAACATAATTTCTAGCATCTTTAAAGAGAGTAGGCCAATAAAAACCTGATTGGAGAACCTTATGTGCGGTTCTCTCACCGGCGTGATGTCCTCCATAGGGACTATCGTGACATTGCTTGAGAATGTCCTTCTGCTCGTGTTCCGGTATACATCTTCTCACGATCCCGTCTGGACCTTCTTTGAAAAGATGTGGGTCATCCCAAAAGTAATGCCTCAAGTCATGGAAGAACTTCTTCCTTTGCTGAAATGTTAAACCTGGAGGCAAATACTTTGCAACGATAAAATTAGCATAATCTGCAAACCAAGGATCGGAAAGAGATTGTACTTTAACAACGGCAAGTTGTTCGTCTGGAAAGCTGTCGTTGACTGGGATGGGATCATGCGGTATATCTTCCATCCTTGAAAGATTGTCCGCTACAGGGTTGTCTGCTCCTTTTCTATCAAAAATCTGCAAATCAAATTCTTGAAGGAGGAGTACCCATCTGATGAGTCTTGGCTTGGCATCCTTCTTCGTCATAAGATACTTAATGGCAGCATGGTCAGTATGAATAATAATTTTAGAATCAACAATATACTGCCTAAACTTATCACAAGCAAACACTACTGCTAAGAATTCCTTCTCAGTAGTAGCATAATTATTTTGAGCACTATCAAGGGTTTTACTAGCATAATGTATAACATTCAATTTTTTATCAACCCTTTGTCCTAAAACAGCTCCAACAGCAAAATCACTAGCATCACACATAATTTCAAAGGGCAAACTCCAGTCAGGAGGTTGTACTATAGGAGCGGTTATTAAAGCTTTCTTAAGAACTTTGAAAGCCTCCTTACAATCTTCATCAAATACAAAAGGAACATCCTTCTGGAGAAGATTAGTGAGGGGTCTCGAGGTCTTAGAAAAGTCTTTAATAAATCTTCTATAGAAACCAGCATGACCGAGAAAACTACGAATACCTTTAATGTCCCTTGGATAGGGCATCCTTTCGATAGCTTCAATCTTCGCCTTGTCCACTTCAATTCCCCTCTCGGAAATCTTGTGGCCAAGCACGATCCCTTCGTTAACCATGAAGTGGCACTTTTCCCAGTTTAGAACTAAGTTTGTATCCTCGCATCTCCGCAAAACTTTATTAAGATTGTGGAGACAGTGGTCAAAGGAAGTTCCATAGACGGAGAAATCGTCCATGAAGACTTCCAGAATCTCCTCACAGAAACCATGAAATATTGCAGACATACATCTCTGAAAAGTAGCAGGGGCATTGCATAAACCAAAAGGCATACGCCTATAAGCATAAGTACCATAAGGACAAGTGAAAGTGGTCTTCTCTTGATCAGCAGTGTTAACATGAATTTGAGAGAAGCCTGAATACCCGTCAAGATAGCAAAAGTGGGTGTTTTTGGACATCCTCTCAAGCATCTGATCGATAAAGGGTAGCGGGTAGTGGTCCTTCCTAGTTTCCTTGTTCAACTTCCTGTAATCAATACACATTCTATATCCAATAATAATTCTCTGAGGTATTAGTTCATTCTTATCATTAGGGACTACAGTTGTCCCTCCTTTCTTAGGAACACAATGAACTGGACTTACCCACTTACTATCATCTATAGGGTAGATAATACCTGCGGCTAGAAGCTTGAGAATTTCGGTCCTCACAACATCCATCATCTTTGGGTTCAACCGTCGTTGATGGTCAACAACTGGTTTAGCATCGGGCTCGAGATTGATAGTATGTTGATAGATAGATGGACTAATTCCCTTAAAGTCATCAAGGGTATAGCCAATTGCACCACGGTGTTTACGAAGTATCTCCAATAATCGCTCTTCTTCATATCCTGAAAGGTTAGAGTTGATAATAACAGGATATACTTTCTTTTCATCTAAATAAGCATACTTGAGCGTATCGGGAAGAGGTTTGAGATCAAACACCGGGTCTTCTTTTGGTTTTGATAGAATTCCTAAAGGTTCAACCGGAAGGTTGTGCTTCAGGATAGCAGGTTGTCTCAAGAAGATTTCATCAATTTCATTTCTTTCCTGCATATGAGTATCATTCTCGTGGTCCTCCATGTATTGCTGCAAAGGATCATTAGGGGGAATAGCAATAGAAGCAATACTTTCAATAATTTTATCATCACTAGGTAATTCAGTACCACGAGGATGCTTAGAGATCTTAGAAAAGTTAAATTCATATGGCTCACCATTGAATTCAACAGAAACTTTACCCTTCTTGCAATCTATAATAGCTCCACAAGTTCTGAGAAAAGGTCTACCAAAAATAATAGGACAAAAACTATCTTGCACTGAACCAAGTACGAGAAAGTCGGTAGGATACTTTACCTTTCCGCATAGGACTTCAACATCTCTCACAATCCCAATAGGAGAGATAGTAGCTTTGTTTGCAAGATGAATAGTAACATCAATCTCTTCAAGTTCACAGGGTGAAATCTCACCCATGATCTCTTGATAAAGCGAATAAGGAATCACGCTAGCACTTGATCCCAGATCGCATAGCCCGTAATAATTATGATCTCCTATTTTAACAGATACAACTGGTGTACCTGAAATTGGGCTTTTATTCTTGGATGTGACAATGTTAGTTGAAACAACACAAAAAATTATAATAGAATCTGAAACATCATTAGTAACTAAATCTTTAACCATCGCAACTTGAGGATCGACTCTGATCTGGTCCTCAGGTTCGGCTGTTCTTCTCTCACTTTTATTTATTATGCCTGTGACAAAAGAGTGCTCCCTTATCCTTGAAGGAAAAGGGGGCTGTTCATATATAACTGCAGGCAAAATAGGATCAGCAACGTGAATATCAATAGGCACTTCCTTGAAAGGCTTATGGTGCTGATCCTTCTTCATATTAGAAGAATCAACATGAGAGGCAAAGTTCTTACAAAAATCAATCATTAGATGGGAATCCAGACCAATCTTAGAGCAAAAGGTATTAAAATAATCAGTTTTCACATAGCTCTCAATATAATCATGCTCATAATTTATAGCAGGTTCAATACCTTTATCGATTTCCCAGTCTTCAGTATTCTTCTGGATCCTTTTGATGAGATCCCATCTTTCTTCAACGCTCCTTGTCTGAAATACCCCGCTAGAGGAGGCATCCAGCATTTCCTTATCCTGACGAGGAAGCATGGCATAAAAATTTGTAAGTATAATATCCTTGGGGAGCTTATGGATAGGACATTTGAACATTAGGGATTTAAGTCTCCCCCAAGCTTGAGCGGTGCTCTCTCCGTCGCGAGACCTAAAGTTATAGATGTAATTCCTGTCTCGATGAACTTCATGAAGAGGGTAAAACTTTGTATAAAAGAGAGACATAAGCTCTTCCCAATTAAGAGAATGTGAGTTATCGAGGAGCTTATACCAATCTAAAGCTTTGTCTGTAAGCGATATGGAGAATAATTTCTTCATAACGAACTCCAGTGACACACCTGCAAGCTTGAATAATGAACATAGTTGTGGTAAATATAGCAAGTGTTCACCTGGATGTCTGTCTCCTGCATAGCGATTAGCTAAGACATAATCGATAATACCAGATGGTATCTTATAAGGCACAATTTCAGTAGGGGCATGAGTGACTACCTTAGTTGTGGGGCGGTTCCCCAAGAACAACGATCCAAGAGTAGGGGTGTCCATAAGGACAAAAGCAGCAACAACAAAACTAAAAACAGAAATATAAAAACTTCCTTACCA
This sequence comes from Bromus sterilis, assembly GCA_950022295.1. Taxonomy (NCBI): domain Eukaryota; kingdom Viridiplantae; phylum Streptophyta; class Magnoliopsida; order Poales; family Poaceae; genus Bromus; species Bromus sterilis. The sequence goes on along the minus strand of OX465597.1, from coordinate 317,490,955 downwards.
GCTTCACTTACTAATAGCGCTACGCTCCCCGGCAACGGCGCCAGAAAACGGTACTTGATGACCCACAACCGTAAGGGATATATTGCAGCATTTTCGATAAGTAAGAGTGTCGAACCCAACGAGGAGCAGAAGGTAATAGCAAGTGACTTTGGCAAGGAGATAACTGCAAGCACTGAAAGATAACTTTTTAGGGGTTTTCTTGGTATAAGCAACAGGAAAGTAAAAACGAGCAAAGTAGAAGGCACTGGAGAGTGACGAGTGGCCCAATCCTTTCTAAGCAAAGGAGAGGCCTAACAGCTGAACTTATAAAGGCTGAAGTGTTCTTGAGGACACACGGGAGAGGTAGTCATGTGCTTTCGCCATATTCCGTATCGGCACTATGTGCTGGGTTGATGAGTGTTGAGTGGGTGGATCTATGCTAGTACACCCTCTAGACTAAGATAAGTGCACTCTTATGATTAAACACCTTGCAAGCTTCCGCAAATACAAGATAGTAATTAAGGCAAAAGCTTAACCATACAATACGATCGGTGATCCATTATTCCCTTGTGCAAAAGCGTGCAAACTGGGGTTTAGGTTTCTGTCACTCCGGCAACCCACCGTAAGCATTCTTTATACACAGTGTATTCCCCTAGGTCCTTGATAAGGCGAAGTGTTGAGTGTTCGACTCACACAACACCACTAGGAAAATAACAACACAACTTAAATATCAAACAACACATATTACTTCAACATCATATGACTACTAACAACTAGACTTCTCCCATGTCCTCAAGAACTAAAGTAACTACTCACAAGACATAAAAGAGATCATGATCAGTGGGGATAAATAGATGATAAACAATCTGGACACAATGATATTTCTCCAACAAAACTCAATAGCATTCACCACAAAGTAGTAATCAACACCGATAGAGTAGAGAGGATAGATAGTACGGATTACAACACAAGTTGCAATTGTGAGGTGAGATTGGATGGAGGTGGAGATGGTGCTGATGATGGGGATGATGTTGATGATGATCTCGATGATGCCCGTGATGATGGTGATGACGATGGCGATGATTTCCCCTTCCGGGAGGTGATCTCCCCGGCGGAATCTGCCCGCCAGAGATGGCTTTTCTTCTCTGTAGGTTTTCGCCACGGAGCGGCGGCGGAACTCCGTAAACTCCCCCTTTTTAGGGTTTCTGGACGATGTGTGTTATATAGGCCAGAGGGGGGAACCGGGAGTGGTCCCAGGGGTCTAGGCGCCCTCCCGGCGCGGCCAGGGTGGGGGCCGCGCCAGGTAGCCGCCTAGGCACCCTGTGGCCCCCTCCGGTCGCTCTTTTGCGTGTCTTCGTGATCCTTCTGGAAAATAGCCTCCGTCGGTTTTTAGGTAATTTGGAGGTATTCTTCTTCAGCAACTCAGCGTCCACTTTTTACCGCTGGATCCTGCGTCTGCTGCTTCGGCACCGGAAAGTTGCAAACTATGTAAAATAAGCCAAAACAACATAAGGATAGCATCATATCATGAAATATATCAATGAATAAGAAAGATTTACTATATAATGCATTTTGGACGTATCAGCAGCCACCCGCCAATGAGGGCGGGGTTGGCCTATTTATAGGTGGCGACCCCAAGGTGCGAAATGACTGAAGTGACCCAATGCGACAGCTTGACACCTGTCCGCAACGGTCGGATTTCTAATCAATGCGCAACTTTACTTGCGGAATAAGTAAAGCTGACTCACGGACTTGGTTATGCTTCAGGAGCCGAAAGAACAAAGTCTTCGCTGGTGAAGCATTACCTAGTGCACATGAGATTTCTCATCTCTGGCTTCTCACAGGTTTGGTTTCTATCTGAGTCTTTTCACCAAAACCTTCGGAGTACATTTACTAAACCCCTCTTGATAGTACGGTTTTTCCTACGACTCAAAGAAGTGAAAAAGAACTACGCAAAAACTACTAAGTCTTGCGCCATCTTGGTCATGTCCTTCGATGAGACGTGATTCAGGATACCTTATCTTTTTGGGGGTCGACATCCGTGATGAGCTTCACTCTAGAGGATATGCTTCAGTAAATATGTAAATCTTCGTTGAAGCTTTATCACCAACCTATAACTTCAGGAACCTAACCATATGTTTTATATTAGAAAACTTGTAAGTTCCTCTACTGTTTTGTCCAACAATATCCAAAACTCATGGGGGCGAATGCGTGCATATCAGCTTGAAACTTCTCATGCCTTACTTTTTTTCTCTCGATGTATTTCCCTGAGATTAAACTCGAGAGATACTTTTTACCCCATTCCCTTGGACAACCTCGGTTGATTAACCTTGTACCGATCCGACCCCCTTGAGTTTCCCCTCCTAGCCTATTCGTAAGTACGATGAAAACGCTGAAGAAGGATACCAACTCGTCGAGATGCATCGATGCAGGAAATGAGGACATAAACGTGAAGGATTAAATTCATCGAGAAGGACAATAAGAACCAGAAGAATCGCTAGAATACGGAACAAAAACTCTACCCCTTAAACTACCTTTTAATTCTCGGGACGAGAATTCTTTGTAGTGAGGGAGAATTGTAACACCGCGGGTGTCACACTACAGTAATCACTTTTACTGTTGCTAAGTCACTGTGGTTAGCATGGATGATCAGCCTTGATCATAGTGATCCAGATTCAGGCCAAATAAAAAAAATTCCAAATCTAAGTGAAAATAAAACATTGCTCAAAAATTGTGCAATCAATTTTGCTAAATCCCTAAAAGTCAGTGGGCAATGTTAAACCAAACTTGGGCATTTATTATAACACTATACTATTTTAAACAATTCAAAGAGTAGCCTAAAAGTCCATTTTACTAATTTAATATTTAAATATAATACTAAGTGATTTTATTTAAAGTCCAAACTTGTTGTAGCACTTGTGTGGGTTACAACACTAATATTGGAACATGTCCCATGTTTTACAAAAATGCAGAAAAAATTAAATAAATTACAAAACAGAAAAGAACTAGAGCAAAATAGAAAAGAAAACAAAAAAGGGGAAAACTACCTAGTGCCCAGGGCGAGGCCCTCCCACTGGGCAGAAGCCCACCCCACCCCTCTCCTCTCCCCCGGCCCAACCCCCCCCCCCCCCACTCACCCCCTACCTCTGTTCACGGGGGGTGTCGTGGCGTGCATCCCCCAGTCGTCCACGCCAGGGACTCGTCGTGGCGGCCATCCGCCGGCGGTCCGGCGAGGTTAAAGCCCCCCTTTTGCCCCAAACGCTAGCCGCGCTCCCAGTGCCCCCTTCTCTTCCCCTCCACCCCGCCCCTGTGCGTTGCGCCCCGCGCGGATGTCGTGGCCGCCGCCGCACTCGTCGACGGCGTGCTCACCGGCGCACTGTCAGTCACCTCCCTCTATGATGCGTCGCCCCTACCCCAACCCGTGGACTCCCCGCCCCCCTCGTGTCGCGTCTCCGTCCCTCCACTGCATTGCGTCGCCCCTCCGCCTCGGCCCCGTAGGCGACCGCGCAACCCTCGTCGCCGTGCCTCCCTCTGGCCCACCTCGAGCCTCCCAGTGAGTCGATGTCATCTTCCCCCCCCCCTCGCCCTCGTTGTCGTTTAGTCGTCGTAGGCCGCCGTGCCCATGCACGGGCCGCCGTCGTGCCCGCCATGGCCAGAGCATGCCTTGGCCGCGGTCTGCTTCGCCACGGGCGCGCTCTGCCCGCCTTGGCCACGCCTCGCGCCCCACTTGTGTCGCAGCCCGCATCTCCGCTCGCCCTGGCCGCGACGGCCTCGCCGGCGAGCCCCTCATCCCCGCCGCCGATGTGCTCTGTGTTAGCCGTGGATTAATTCCCAGCTTTTTCTCTCTGAACCGTGGGCGCCTCCTCTTTGATTTAGCCCCTAATAAGTTGTCTAACAAATTAAACCCCCCTCACTTCCTATGACAAGTGGGCCCATCACTTTAAAAAACCCTTGGATTAATTAAACTGATCAAATATATGTCTGTCTCTATGACAAATGGCCCCCAACCCATTAGAATAATTTCTGGCTTTTTAAAAATGGTTAATTTGCACATGTGCCGCTTAAAATTGGACCCCGCTAGATATTTAGCTTAAATAAAATTGATTTAAATACAAACAGTGTATGACATGTGGGCCATGTGCCATTTAAATAAATAAATTGATTTATTAAATAAACAGAGAATGACAGGTGGGACCTAGTGGTCAGTTTGACCAGTAAAAGGCCCAACCTATGACATTTGGTTCCCCTCTGTTAGTTGACCAGTCAACCCCCACTGTTTTGGATAATGCCATTTAAATAATTAAAAGAAATTCCTGAAATTCTTTTAAATTGATTAAAACTTTGAAATTCAATGTCTTTTAAACCGTAAATCAGATGAAAACAATCTATATATATAAAATGATCAGAAAATATAACGAATACGGATACGCCACCCGTGTATCCACCACACCCCTCTAACATACCGAACATGGAACATTTCTCCTCCGGTTCATCTCTCTGTCAGACGACCAGAGCCGGTAACACTTTCCGGATGAAAATGTTCTAAACATGAAAGTTGTTCGGAATGCATCAACGATCACGGATACACTATCCACATGCCTGTCAGGTGTCTCTAACACTGCATACATGGAACCTTCCTCCTACGGATCATCTGTCCGGTAATCAACCGGTACTGACGAATCATCACCGGATAAATTTCCGCTCCAAGAAAATCACCTAAAACTACGTTAGAGCCCTGTTGCTTTGTATCTTCTATGTCATACATTTGTATTGCTATTATTGTTGTGTATTTACCGTTTCTCCCCCCTTATTCTCCGGTAGCCCGCGTTGCTGCCGCCGACTGCACCGCTGCTGAGTATGACTACTTCGTCGACGACCGTACCATGACTGTAACGCTACTACCGAGCTTCCAGGCAAGCATAGCCATTTTCCTTCTCCAGATATCGCCTATCTTTTCCGTACATTTCTTGCACTATGCATTGCTGCAGCTGCTACGTTGCTTACCTATTCAATTGCATAGCCTGTTTTTGTCGCCCCTTGATGTACCTTCCTTTATCCTATGTTGCCTTATATATATATAATATTCAGCAGTAAACCCTGCGCATTGTTAGCTAGGTTTAGCATAGCGGGCCATGATCACTCTGGTGAGTGAACGCGCATTAAAAAATATTATAACTGCAACAGGTAAGGATCAATGCAGATGCCCTAGGGAACCTACAACGGCGAGACTCTACCGAGTCGCTTCGATTTTGACTTACGAGTGGATGGACTCGTATTTCATTCTCGTCGACTCAGTAGCGTAACATCACGGTGATGATACGAGGTTTACCTCTTTAATTCATTCCGCTGATGTCTCTGTCGATCCTCTTCAAGTGTACCATCGAGGGTGATTCCTTCTGGTTTCACTTGATGGTAGGCACTCAAATCAACTGGTGTCCTTAAAAGGTAAGTAGTCGGGTGACCCAAAGGTGCCCGCGCAGGGATTGTATCGGGACGGCAGGACAGGCGGATAACATCGTGGGCCTGGTCCTTGCTCGTTGGCCGTGAGATACCCTGTAGTACGAAAGTCGAGCTCTTCCAAGAGCACACGCGAGATAAGGTAAGAAGACGGTTCACCTTGTTGGTAACCGCAAGAGTTGGTGGGACGGCAGGGCAGGCACCGATATACTGGTGGTCCTGGCTGCTATCGTTGTCCATGACTCACCCAGAAAGAGGCAACGATAACGGTTGTCCCGACAGATAATTAATAAAATGCTTAACGGTTCAGGTGGGTGACTTGAGAGACCGCAAAGGCCTGTACGCACTACCTTCACGTGGGATTACAGTGTGGGCCCTCCGCGTTGTGGTCTCGTTCGAAAGATCTGAAAGACGTCCAGTTCAGCATTGTGGCCAGGACTGATCGTCACCTGTGGTGTACGGATCTCCCGCCTCACATCGCCCCGGAGAGCGAGGGGCGACGACCCAAGACCCCCTTGCTCTTAGGACTTTAGATCGACGGGGACCTCTCTGATGAGCCGTAGGATGGGCCTCGGCGTGTCGGATAGCCTCAGTGGGGCATTCCCTAACAAGGTGTATGCCACCCTAGAGATCCGAGCGTGCAGGTGATACGTCCAAAACGTATCTATAATTTCTGCTTGCTCCATGCCTCTTTTGTGTGATATTGCTATGTTATTGATGAACTTCCATACACTTTTGATCATATTTCGACTAACTAATTAACTCAGTGCACCCAGTGCCAGTTCCTGTTTTCTGCTGTTTTTCTATTTCAGGTTTCCCCATATTAAAAGTGCTCCAAAAATTCAGGAAAAATCCAATAAAAAAATCAGCGCTTCGGAAGCTCCGGGAATCACCGAGGGGGGGCCAGAGGGGACCCAATAGGTCCCCAAGCGCCCTCCCGGCGCGCCCTAGGGTGGGGCCGCGCCAGGGGGCCGCCTGGACCCCTAGTGGCCCCCCTGACTGCCTCCCTTCGCCCATATATTCTCCGTGTAGCAAAACCCCCGAGGCGGGAACCCTTTTTCGCGACCTCTCCTCTGTTCCGCCGCCGCCGCGCTTCCAAGATCGGGAGCACCAGGAGAACTCTTCCCGGCACCCTGCCGGAGGGAGGAACCACCTCCGGGAGCTTCTCCACCACCATGGATGCTTCCCGGATGAACCGTGAGTAGTCCACCTTGGACCATGGGTCTATGATCAGTAGCTATGTGATGTTCTCCTCCCCTCTTCGTTCTTCATGGATTTGACCTCGTGAGCTGCCCTACATGATCGAGGCACATATATAATCTTTCTGCTGTTGCTATGTTGAGTCTGCTGGGATCCGATGGATTATGTGACTATGTTCAGATTGTGTTTGAGTAATATATTTGATTCTCCTCTTTTATATTTATGTTCTAGAGTAATTCTTCCATGTTCTCCGTTGCTGTTTATTGCTTTGGCCAAGTAGTAGGTAGTGACTCCAAGAGGGAGCGTTATGCATGATTGTGGGTTCATGCCCCCAGATGACTAGCTTGAGTGATAGAAACATGAGTCTAGGGGATGTGTTGTTGCCAAAAGGGGGGAAACAATGGTGCTTGTACTTGCGGGTGCAAGGATTGTTTACTTTACGCAAAGTTCTTTAATGCAGTTGTCCGTTGCTTTGAGTTTACACTTTGGGTGGGATTCGCAACTTAATACCAGCGAGATGTTCTGGATAGATATCTCAAGGTGGATGATTAGTAGGTAGATGCAGATGGATTTCGGTCTACTTGTCTTGGCGTACCTCCCATGCTTTTGAGCCTCTTCCTTTCTTTATAGCATAGTTAGCATTGGTGTGCGCACATAATCCTGTCAATTGCCCAGCTGTGATTTTTTTACCTCGCATGGCTATTTTATCGTCTTTTGGGAGAGAGACATCACTAGTGAACATCATAGGACCCCGGTCCATATTTCCAATACTGTTTACACCCACTATTTATTTACTGCTTTATTTACTTTTCCGTTGCTATCACTATCATTATTATCCCGTATATTTGATCCTTTGTAAACAACAAGGCCGGAGGAATTGACAACTCCTCTGTACTCGTTGGGAGCAAAGTTATTTGTTGTGTGTGCAGGTCCAAGTAAAGTAAGCAACCTCGGTTGTGAACGGCGCCATTGTTCACTTTACCACCTTCTTGTATCTGTTGGAGTCCTACTGGTTCGATACTCAACCTTAGCATCTTCGCTAAGGGAAATTGCCGCTATCTACATCTCAACCTTCCACTTTGGGTAACCAACGAGGGGACGTTAAATCGTACCATCAAAAGCAATTTCTGGCGTCGTTGCCGGGGACTGCACTCTTCAAGATAGGGGAGTTGCACACTATCTTTTATCTTTTCTTTTTAGTTTTGTTAGTTTACTTTTCAGTTTTTGCTTTATTTTCCTTTATCAAAAAAAAATTTAGTTACGTTGCTAGTAGTCGTTATTATGTCTGGTCCTCTTACCTTTGGTGAAGCAGAAGTGCTCACCTTTAAACAAAGAGGTGGTGAATATCTTAAAGATGCCTGGTTTAGAATTAATGATTCTCAAAAAAGGGCCACCAAAAAGCAATCCACTACTATCCTGCTTACAAACTTTTATGTTGGAATTACTTCTTGGAATAGGTTGATTCTAGATACTACTATCAATGGGAATTTCCTAGAGTCCCAGTTTGGGAAACTCTTAGTATTATGGAAAATATTGTTGGAAACCTCCCTGTTGCTAGCATTCAAGAGGACATTACCCTAGCTCGCATTATGAAAAAACTTGAAAAGATAGAGCTAGAGATGCCAAGCATTAATAAGATAAGTGAGTTGGATCATAAGGTTCAAGGGAATTTGAATAGACTTGATAGCTCCATGCATAAAATTCTCAAAACTTTGGAGACCATCAAATCCCATGACTTGGACCCTTCTAGGATTGATAAGATTGAGGAAATCATTGACACTCTAGGAACTACTTTCTCCTCAATCAAAACCAAAAAGGTGGAAACTCCGGCAAAGAAGGAACCTAGGTTCATTTACGTTCCAAAGGCTCCTCGTTTCAAAAATAATCTATCTATTGCCAAAGGGGTTGAAAATGTGAAGACTTTGGAAGAAATACCTCTCTTTAATAGAATAAATGAGACTACAATTGATCTTCCGCCTTTTGCTTTTATTCCTAGAAGTATTTTTATTAGGCCTTTATTTGAAAGACCTCTTAAGAGTGGTTGTACTATTGAAGAGATTTTTGATGATCTTGATGATGGTTCAATGGATACAACTTGATCTATCGCATTAAGCCTAGCTAATGGCTTTAAAGAAGCGCTTTCGGGAGGCAGCCCGCAACGAATTTAGGATTTCCTTTTTGTTTTTCTTCTTTTTTTAGTGGTCTTGATGATTGTTACTACTGTAGCAATATTATTGTATCTTTACTTTTCAATCTTTGTGCCAATTATAGCCTCATTTGACAAGGGAAGTGAAAGTTGTGACATGCTGTCCAGAAAGCAGATTCTGTCCTCATGACTGGAAAAATCACAGAAAAATCCCAGTTCATCTTTTTGAGCTGAATTTTTTACACAGCGTGCTCTATACAATTACGGAACTTTCGTATGTCCTGAGTTTTTTTTATTTGAGTTGCAGAAGTATCCCTAAAAAATTCTTTACTACCTGCTGGTCTGTTTTTCACATATTATGTCCTGTTTTGCCTTTTCTTCATTTTTCAAACCTTAAGCTTGCTTTTTCTTTGCAAAAACTTTTTGACAATCTTGAGAAACAGTAGCTCTTCAAGAATATCTTTATTTCTAGTAGAGAAAAAATTATTTTATTATGGGTACTAACCTCGCTAATCAGATTATGATGAGTTATGTATGAAGGGAGTTTTCAAGTGTGCGAGGGAAGATGATGAAAGAAGATTCAGGAGTGTCAAGCGCTTAAGCTTGGGGATGCCCCCATGCATCTCCAAGAAATATTGAAGGAGACTCAAGCGTCCAAGCTTGGGGATGCCCCCGTGCATCCCCTTCTCCATCAATAATTATCAGTTCGTCTCTCGTTTCACTATATTTTTATCACTTCATGAGTTATGTGCTATGCTTGGAGCGTCTCGCTCTTAGGTTTTATTTTTAGTTTTCTTTAGCTTTGCTTGTTGTTCATAAAAGTTAGAACCCAACTTTATTTGTGTGGGCGAGAAACACGCTCCACTTTCAAAATCTAGAACACAACATAGGATTCTTCATGCTTATCTTTGTTGTGTGTGTTCTTTATCTTTTTCATAGCTACTGCCTTGTTTAGCTCTTAGTTTTCATGCTTATCTTTTTAAGAGCTTTTGTTTAGTTTGTTGCTGGAACTCTCTTGAGTTTTCATGTTTATCTTGTTTAGAGAATTTGCCTGTTGCACTGAGTTGTGTGTCTTGACTTGAAGTAGGTAATTGAGGTTGTTATTCTTTTGTAGTAGTAACTTGCAATAGTTTTGAGGTATTGTGTTGAGTAATGTTGCACTTTTGGTGTCAAGAGATTTAGCCTATTAGTGATAGATGTCGTATTTTGGGCAATCCGTGTTTATTTTCAAAACTTACAAAATTAGTTGAGAACTTGAGCTACTAGATGGATCACTACTCTTTGGAGGGATCGAATATTATAGTACACTCACGTACCATGAGTCGAGGATGTGCAAGGATAACCAAACCCCCATACACTCCTCCTCGGGGTACTTGTCTCTTTGTGAAACCTCCTTATTAGATTGAGAGTTACCGATAATAAGTGCATGAGTTCTTCGGACTAATGTGAGTATTCGAAAGTTGACACTTCCCCCTTCCCATATTTTTCTAGCCTCTCATGTGCCATGCATTGCTTTCTTCTCACTCCGAGAGTTGGCGTCCACCTTTGCCGGTACATCCAAACCCTTGGCATGATACGCTTTGTCATCGTAAACCCCCTTATATCCTTCCTCAAAACAACCACCATACCTACCTATCAAGGCATTTCCATAGCCTTTCCGAGATACATTGCCATGCAACTTCCACCTTCTCATGACTTGATCTTCATGTCATACATGCTACTTGCTTGATCGATGAGCCGCGTGCTAGTTGGGCCTTGCCCTAATCATTGCTACATGACGCGCTAGTATCATTGCATATCCTGCTACCCTGGCAGAGGCATACATTTGCATACATCATGATAGTTACATTTTCTTTATGATATGAGTACTTTTGTAAAGTGTGAAAGATCTTCTATACTTCTTGTAATATATAGAGTGTTGCCCCTAAAGTGAGGAAAAGATCCCAAAGTGAACAAAATCAAAAGATCCCAAAGAGGACAAATGAGAGAAATAGAAAGGGCCATTGAGGCCACCAAAAAAATACAAAAAATTAGAAAAAAAGAGAAAAAGAAATAAAAAGAGAGAAGGAGGCACACTACTATTCCTTTTGAGAGATCCACACTCGTACTCCATCTTATATCTTGTACTCCATAGAGATTATCATTCATGCATATAGCTATGTAGGGACCTTCACACTATAGAACTTGCTTGTATATTCCAATGATGAGCCTCCTCAAATGAGCTCTAGGTCTTCTTGAGCAAGCAAGTTGGATGCACCCCCACTAGTTCCATTGGAGAGCTTACCTTAGCTCACATGTGCATCCATTGCATGGCAATCCCTACTCCTCACATCATATCTATCATTTGGCTTTCTCTCGCCTATGATCGTCCTCATTGATGTGAGCCTTTCACACCTTCTTGTCTTACTCCTCCACCATATTCTCTCTTTGCCATCCTAAGTGTCATCTTTCTTGCTTATGCTCATCCATTGCATGAGTGCTCAAAATGTCGAAAAGGAGTGGATCATTTTGACTTGTACTTGTCTAGTGGTCTGGGGATGAGTCAAGATAAGATTCCAAAGAAGACCAAGTGTGAAACTTTAGTAGATTAAGTTCTCAACACAAAAATACTTTTTTCTCGTATATCCCTATCCCCTTTCTTGCACGCAAACACCATATGGAGACATTCGAGTCACGGACAGCGAGAGCTCTTGCACCTTTATGTTCTTATGTCGCTTGTATCAATGCTAAATATAGACTCTTGTTTGTTATGACTTGAATTGAATTACATGACTTGATTGCTTTACTTAAAAGTTCTTATATGGTTGTTAGCATGTCACCACAGAAATTATGCTTTTATCATTTACCTACTCGAGGACGAGCAGGAATTAAGCTTGGGGATGTTGATACGTCCAAAACGTATCTATAATTTCTGCTTGCTCCATGCCTCTTTTGTGTGATATTGCTATGTTATTGCTGAACTTCCATACACTTTTGATCATATTTGGACCAACTTATTAACTCAGTGCACCCCAGTGCCAATTCTTTTTTTCTGTTGTTTTTCTATTTCTGGTTTCCCCCATATTAAAAGTACTCCAAAAATTCGGGAAAAATCCAATAAAAAATCAGCGCTTCGGAAGCTTCAGGAATCACCGAGGGGGGGCCAAAGGGGACCCACCAGGGCCCCAGGCGCCCTCCCGGCGCGCCCTAGGGTGGGGCCGCGCCAGGGGGCCGCCTGGACCCCTGGTGGCCCCCCTGGCTGCCTCCCTTCGCCCATATATTCTCCGTGACGCAAAACCCCCGAGACGGGAACCCTTTTTCGCGATCTCTCCTCTGCTCCGCCGCCGCCGCGCTTCCAAGATCGGGAGCACCAGGAGACCTCTTCCTGGCACCCTGCTGGAGGGAGGAACCACCTCCGGGAGCTTCTCTACCACCATGGATGATTCCCGGATGAACCGTGAGTAGTCCACCTTGGACCATGGGTCTATGATCAGTAGCTATGTGATGTTCTCCTCCCCTCTTCTTTCTTCATGGATTAGACCTCGTGAGCTGCCCTACATGATTGAGGCACATATATAATCTTTCTGCTGTTGCTATGTTGAGTTTGCTGGGATCCGATGGATTATGAGACTATGTTCAGATTGTGTTTTAGTAATATATTTGATTCTCCTCTTTTATATTTATGTTCTAGAGTAATTCTTGCATGTTCTCCGTTACTATTTATTGCTTTGGCCAAGTAGTAGGTAGTGACTCCAAGAGGGAGCGTTATGCATGATTGTGGGTTCATGCCCCCCGATGACTAGCTTGAGTGACAGAAACATGAGTCTAGGGGATGTGTTGTTGCCACAAGGGGGGAAAACAACGGTGCTTGTACTTGCGGGTGCAAGTATTGTTTACTTTACGCAAAGTTCTTTAATGCAGTTGTCCGTTGCTTTGAGTTTACACTTTGGGTGGGATTCGCAACTTAATACCAGCGAGATGTTCTGGATAGATATCTCAAGGTGGATGATTAGTAGGTAGATGCAGATGGATTTCGGTCTACTTGTCTTGGTGTACCTCCCATGCTTTTGAGCATCTTCCTTTCGTTATAGCATAGTTAGCATTGGTGTGCGCACATAATCCTGTCAATTGCCCAGCTGTGATTTGTTTACGTCGCATGGCTATTTTATCGTCTTTTGGGAGAGAGACATCACTAGTGAACATCATAGGACCCCGGTCCATATTTCCAATACTGTTTACACCCACTATTTATTTATTGCTTTATTTACTTTTCCGTTGCTATCACTATCATTATTATCCCGTGCGTTTGATCCTTTGTAAACAACAAGGCCGGAGGAATTGACAACTCCTCTGTACTCGTTGGGAGCAAAGTTATTTGCTATGTGTGCAGGTCCAGGTAAAGTAAGCAACCTCGGTTGTGAACGGCGCCATTGTTCACTTTACCACCTTCTTGCATCTGTTGGAGTCCTACTGGTTCGATACTCAACCTTAGCATCTTCGCTAAGGGAAATTTCCGCTATCTACATCTCAACCTTCCACTTCGGGTAACCAACGAGGGGGCGTTAAATCGTACCATCAGCAGGCTGAACAGTAGTGCACCCCTGCAGGGAGTTTGATCTATTCGAATAGCCGTGTCCACGGTAACAGGACGCTTTATGCTGAAGACAGAGCCTACTACTACAAACTACTACTATTAAACTGTTGGTTCCGGTTTCTCTTCCTCGCAGGGAAGTCGAGGAGGGGATCTCGGAGGCATTGCTAATTATTACAACTTACTATTATACAATGCCGCAGCAACTTCTGCTGCATTGTTACTTTATGCTTTATATGAACTGTTGGTTGCTCTCTTCTTGTGCTGCAAGACTCGTCGGAGGATGCTAGTCTTCGATAGGCCTAGCTTCTCATCCTTATTCTGAATTTCTACCATTTAGTCCACTCTATACAGCCTCCCCTTTCCATTGATACAAATGCATAAATGCTTAGTAGCGGACATAAGACTCGCGGGTATGCTAGATACTCACCCTTGCTTTATTTCCCCTTTTCGTTCTGCCTGATCGACCGCTGCAGTCGATGTTGGAGCATTGGAGTCCAGGAGCAGGAGTTCCCCGATGCCGACCACCGCAACGTGAAGATCCCCGATGCCTTCTATGACTTCGAGTTCCCCTTTGACCAGGAGTAGTTTGGAGGTTCCCAGGCTGGAGGCCTCGCCTTTTCGATCGTTGTTGATATTTGTGCTAGCCTTCTTAAGGCAACCTTGTATCCGTGTGTCTGTACTCAGATACTATTGCTTCCGCTAACTTGTGCTCTCGAGCTGTTGTATTCGAGCCCTCGTGGCCCCTGGCTTGTATTAAACAACTTGTATTTTTTTGTAGAGATGTGTTGTGATATCTCACCGTGAGTCCCTGATCTCGATCGTGTACCTTGCGTGTATGATTACCGACTTGATTTTGGGGGCGTCTCAGGCGGCAGCTCCGCGACGGAAACTGGAAAAGTGACTTCTGTTTTGGGGTTTTCCCGTCACGGGAATAAATAGGGGCATCGGTAGGGCAACAGAGGAGGGGGGAGGCGGCCAGCCGACGCGGCCAGGGGTGGGGCCGCGCCAGCAGGGCGCCTGAAGCCCCTGTGGCCCCCCTCTGGCCCCACTTCTGGCTCGTGGAAGCTTCAGGTGCGTGGATTTTTCCTGAATTTTTTGGGAATTTTTCGAGATACCTAAAAATCCATTTTCCTGCATACAATAAAATCATACAGGCAGCTCTGCTGAAAACAGCGTCAGTCCGGGTTAGTTTAGTTCAAATCATGCAAGAATGAGGGCAAAACAATAACAAAAGTGTTTGGAAAAGTAGATACGTTTGAGACGTATCATACCTCCATCATCACATTACACACTTAAAGTACTAGCTTCTTCCATCATCACATCACATTACACACTAATTAACTATGAATAACAACTTCGATCCTGTGAAGCTTCTCAGTCTTCTGAATGTCGCTAATGATATTAGCGATGTTGCTAGCCCACAACTCACTATTCTTGGTCTCAAGGTGGTTCACCTCGACCTCGAGCCGCATGGCACCTGTCAACAATTCAAGCCGCCACTGGTTCGCATCCCCTATATATAAGGGGGAACGTAGTACATGAGGAATGTTACACTATTTGCCCCAACCTTCCCCTTCACGTCTTCTTCCTCGTAATTGAAGCTCGGGCGCCCCCATTGCTCCCGATCCAAGCTTAGGTCTTTCATCCACCCCCACCATTGCGATAATGGCTAGCAACATGAGGTTGTGCAGGGACGACCGCTGGGTGAACCCCGGCAAGGGACTGGCCCTGGAGCCGAAATAGAAAATCCCCTCAATGACCAAGGGAATGTGGAGGCCCTTTATCATGACATAGGAGCATATGGATTGGGTTTCCGATGTTAGCTACCTACCGTTGTTGGAAGTGGCCTTCACCTACACGCCCTCATCCGCACTGACATCAGCGCCCAATCTAAGATGAGCCCCAAGCCCCACATGGAAGATGGCGAGCGGGTATTCTTCACCCCTTTTCTCACTCGTGGCTTGGGATTCCCCATTCACCTCTTCTTTTCGGTTCTTCTTAACATTTCCTATCTTCAACTGCACCATCTCTCACCAAACTCGATCCTTCACATTGTGTGCCGCACCTTGACTTATGGAGAAAATCTTTTTGCATCGTCCTCCAAACTAATGTTAACAAGACATGTGAAGTCAACATTGCCTCCATCGGTAAGGTTGCGGGATCCAGGTACCTGGTGGGAGATTTCGTGGATACAAACAAGAATTGGTAGGAGGAGTGGTTCTACACCAATGATGTGCCACTAGGAGACTAGATAGGGATTTTGACTCCCTTCTTCCCGACTCCTCCCAGTTGGCTCCACTAGTGGATGCCGAGGATAAACTCAAAGTAGGAATCCAAGGAGGTAACCATGTTGAGTAAAAAGATAGCACACATGGCCAAAGACGAATTGAAGCTTGTCAACGTCATGCATGGTGCCCTTAGCCGCAACCTCCAGCTGCTCCGAGCTTGAGCGCACCTGATGTGTGATAATACGGTGAAGACAACGCCACCTTGTCCATCCGAGGTCGCTTTTTGAAGGTAAAAGCATGAACGAGATGTTTTCCCTCATATTTAAGGGTAAGGCCACCCATTTCCCTAGCGAGAAGATGGCACCGGGTTCATCGCCATAGAATCCTTGGGGTGCAACTGATCCTTTACATTCTTGTCCTTATTTAGTTGAATAATTTTGGGTGCCTACCAACAGGACCCTGATTCTTCGCAATGCTGTCACAAAAATGGCGCAGCTAGACATCCGAACTCCAATGCCCAGTTTCCTATCCCGAAAATGAGCAAGGAGAGGACATGGCTTGGGTAGGCTCAATCTGGATCCCCTTTCTTGGTGTTTACCTGTTGTAATTTGAATCCAAACTTACATTTGTGAGTTAATCAAAGATAGATGGAAGGATTGTATCAGAAAGGATCCATCACAGTAACATGTAGTTGAAATTTGGCAAGATGTCCTCCCGTGATTGCAGACTTTCCTCTCGCCAAATATGCGAATACTCTCCACATGCAGAAAGAAGGGCAAATGTTGTAAGCTGAACTAACATATATGCTTACAAAATTTAGAAGCCATCAAACATGAATGTGAAGCTTCTTCTAACAAGTTACCAAGCAAATGTTTTGACTGAACATGATTTGTCATTCCGAACTCGTTGATGAAGAATTTGTTCTTGATATATGAATTTGTAATAGGTTGTCTTGTCCCTAAAAATTGGAGTCCAATTAACAACATGCAACAGATCCATGTTTCGAGGAGCATGAGGATGATCCTTGGATTGTCACACCACACCAACAACAATAGCTTCGCTGATGGCTCACAAAAACCTCATGAGAATGATGTTCTTCGTCTTCAACAACGACAAGTGATGAGGAAGGCGACTGTAGAAATCTAAGAGGGCATCAATGTAGTTTTTTTTGTGAGATTTTTCATGCAAATGCTTCTAGACTTGTTCCTCTCTCGTGGTTTCCACTAACCCGTATTGGAATCTAACATTTATTTAATGGTATGCATCTTTTTAAAATATAGCGGATTAGGTTCCAAAATATGGATGAATTTTAACAAAAAAGGTTAGTAATTGTGGGATTAAGTAATGAACGATGGCAAAATTGACTAGAGTAGCAATTTTGCCACACTTCCTTGCTTTTTTGATGGGTTTTTGCCACACTTTTGCTTGAGCAGTGCTTGACTTTTCCCTCAAATCTGCGTAGGTCAAAAAGAGGCTCGTTCGACACGTAAAGCGGGCCCCGGTCTGGATAAATCCATAAACTATGCGCGCCCACCTCATTCCACTCCATTTTCCTCCTCCGCTTCGCCTGGAATATTTGCCCCCTCCTCCCTCGCTCCGTACCCCCCCTTCCCCTCTCTCTCTCTCTCTCTCCCAACGCCCGTCCATCTCTCCGGCGAAACCGATGGCCACGAGCTCAGGCGACGACTCCCGGAGGCCCAATACCCTCCCCGCGGCGCTCGTGTCCAATCTACAGTCCGTCCTCGCCGCCCGCCGCCCGCCTCCGACCGAGGACGCCGGCTCCACCGCGGCCGAGACCTCGGCTCCCGCGGAGGCTGCGGCGTCCGATGACGGACCGGCCAAGCCTGTCGTGCTACTCACCTGCGCCGGTGGGATCCAGTCGCCGGGTCTCGCGGCGCTCGTCGACGCCCTCGTCAAGGGCGGCCGCTGCGATGTCCACGTGTGCGCCCCTGAATCGTATGTCCCCCAATCCGAACACCCGACTTCCTGATTTCTCGTTACATTTTTCTCTTGAGATTCATCGTTTCGGCTCGATTTTGTCGCGAGCTATTTTAACTCTCTTAATTCATCATCAATCATTATCCCTGTTGTTCTAGAAGCAATTTAATCACAATGTTTTCTTAATTTGAAGGGACAAGCCTGTCTGTGGTCACTCCATTACCATCCGAGAGACTGTGTCAGCGACATCCGTCGATTTTACAGGGGCCAAGGCTTTTGAGATATCAGGTGAGGGTTCTTCATCCATTTGTGCGCCATTTGTATCATACTATTCCCCATCTGTCCAGTATTTTGAGTTTCCTCTTTGCTGATTACGATGACTTCTAATGTAGGGACGCCCGTGGATTGTGTCTCACTGGCATTATCTGAGAGGCTATTTTCTTGGTCGGCACCTGCTTTGGTATTGTGCTTGTTAACTATGTTTAGGGTAAAAGGTGGATTTACTATCCTTTGTCAATTGTCATTGAGGATATTTCCATTTGGTTTGCAGGTGATCAGTGGTATCAATGCTGGGCCAAACTGTGGTTATGAGATGTATGCTCTTGTTTCACAAGTGGCCCATTTATAGTCTGTTCTCAGTTTAGCTATGTAATTGATTACAAATCTGAAATCTGTGTAGGTTCCACTCTTCTGCCATTGCTGCTGCAAGAGAGGCCTTAATGTGTGGGGTACCTTCGATTGTAATCTCATTGAATTGGTGGGTATTCGTTTAGTCACATCAAAACTGTGTCCGAAATCTACTCTTTATCATCACTGGCATGATTTATTCACTTAGTAACGCAAGCTAATAACAAGTGCTGAATATATGCAACTAGGAAGAAGGATGAAACCAAAGATAATGACTTCAAGGAGGCAGCTGGGCTGTGTTTGCCATTGATACATGCTGCCTTGGCAGATATTGAGAAGGGAACTTTCCTCAAAGGGTGCCTGCTGAATGTTGGGGTTCCAAGCTCGCCAGCTGCAAATAAGGTTATTCTATGAACAAAATTTTGAATTCAAACTCCATCTGGAGCCAAAAATAGCACCGTAGTCCTACAAGTACATGAATCCTTTTACTTGTTGTCCACTTTGTCTTTTAGTGAGAAGCATACTGGACCATGCTATTGCTATTGCTTGTGTGTCAGAGCAATGCGTATAACTCATTATATCCTTGACTTAAGATCATCATATACTAATTACATTTACTAGATGTTAGTCTTGAGCGCAAATAAGCAAGTTTCTATATTCTAATGTAGAATGTATGCTTGTTTGCTATGTTGTCAACGAAGTAGGTTTTCAAAGCGTTTAACTATCTGAAGCATCTGATGCGCCTCACTGAAGATAGAATGATAAGAACAAAATGAATTACATAGAAGTTTTGCTTTTTTGACAACTAACCTTATTTTGTTAGATAAAAAGCTATATCGTGTCTCCAGTGGTTAAGTCTCTTCTGCTGATGACTTACTCTATCATATCACAGTAATGTGTATGAGTGTATCTATTTGTGTCTTGATCTGGTTTTACTTTGAACTTCTTCAGGTGTAGCATGGTTGTATGTTAGCTTGACTTTGGCTCCATCCTTTAATAATAATGATTAATAATATGTGACGGGCCATGCCTTTTTTTTGAGTTTTTAATGGGCACATGGGCTCATTATTTCTTTTCTGCATCGAGTTCATGACTTGAACTTCAGCTGCTGAGCTATATAGAATCGAATGGTTAGCCATGTTGGCAAGCTGATTCTAAGGTCATGCAGTTATCTTACAACAAATCAACCTTATTAAATTGGAGGAACAATAGTATTTGTTTATATGTTGATAATGGGGAAATCAGGTCACTTTGGTACCTTTTTCACAACTCTGACGGGCAAAAATCTTCAACACATAGGTAGTTCCGGTTCCTTTTTAACACATAATTAACTCTTTCTTCTCTCTCTGTCCTTATTCCGTTGCCAGGGTTTCAAGTTGACCAAGCAAAGCATTTACAGTCCTGCTCAAAGCTGGCAAGCTGTGTCGACAAGTAGACCTACACAGCCTGCTCACTTCATGGGCATGCATCAAAGCCTTGGTATTCAGCTTGCGCAGCTTGGGAAGGATGCTTCTGCAGCAGTACGAAGCAAATATTTTATAGCACAGAAGTTTATTATGTCATCATTAGTGCAAATATCAAATTGGTTTATCCTTTAATCTTCAGGGAGCTGCACGCAGAGGTAATATTCAGCGGAAGACAGTTGAGGTTGAATCTGTTGCAGCTGCAGGCAAAGCAGAAACTCGAGAAATAGTGAAGAAATTTTTCCGGGCCGAGGTAATGTATTTTCTAGAACTCTGACATAGCAAAATCAAAACACATAGCTCCAGTTCTTTGACCATGTACAAAATAAAAATGGACTTTTAAGCAACCAAACTAGGCACTTATGGTCATATGGAGATTGTAAATAGCATAAAGTCATTCTAGTGCTGATCTTTTGTAGAAGTGTAAGTGTACTCCTGACTTGTGAGCATATTTGTAAGCATATTTGAACGCCCTCAAAGTTTTCAGCACATCCCTTTCTTATTTGGCTTCATAAAATATTGCAGTTCATCGAGAAGCTGCACAAAGATTTGGATGACAATATTGATTTGATAGCCTTGGAAAATGGATTCGTGAGCTCTCTCTTTCACTCTCTCTGTTTGTTTGTGTGTGTGTGTGTGTGTGTGTGTGTGTGTGTGTGTGTGTGTGTGTGTGTGTTGCGCTTGCAGTGTTCTCCAGTTGCTAATCATTTGTGCCTTCTACAACCTACAGATATCAGTCACTCCTCTGAATGTGCACGGCCATGTGGAGCCTGAACTTGAAGCTCCAGCTTCAGACTGGCTATCAGCAGCTATGGCTTTTCCAGGTGTAGCCGAAGAAAAGGAAGCTCCAGCTACCTAACAAACATGAAGACATTTACACTCTGTAGTTGCTTTAGTCCACCTTGCCTTGGTGCCTTCTCTCTCCTTGCTTTATTGGCTTGATTCTTGTCTTTCTTCTGCATTCCATGTTTGTTCAGTGCAGTCTTTACTTCCGTTCGTCTTCTCTGCCGATTGCCGATTTTCCTCGTCATGTAAAAGGATTTGATGCCTGAGCCCCTACACTTTCGAAGTAACCATGTAGGCGATTGCATCTACTAGACGAATTCTGTCACCCCCACTATTTTTTCAGTGTGGTTTGTTCCAGAAAGGTGTTGTGCTTAGCACCGGATGGGTGTGATTGATTTTTTGCTTTGTACTCCCTCCGTCCCATAATGTAGTAACGTTTTTTGAGCTAGAAACGTTACTATATTATGGGACGGAGGGAGTACCTACGAAGATGTTTTGACCTCATGTAACCTGAAATGTAATTTCAACAATTTGTGGTGTCGGTCTCTCTTGACATGCTGTGAGCGGTACCACTATTAACTTGCATTTTTACAAGAGTTCTTCGGGTCACTCTAGTGCTACTGTTGGAGCAACTCTAGTAGATCCTGCATTTTTTTAGCCCGCAAAAGTATTATGTAGGTTGCCGTAAAACCAATATGCAAAATGAAGAGCAGCGGGATATGGCATTGTAGAACGGTAAGTTCACAAATTTAAACATACAGAATTTCCCACTACATAGTTAGCCTAAATATCATTAGAGATCATACAAACATGAAAAAAAAACTTAATAGTTGGATGAACCTAGCTGGAGCATACCGCTCAAAGCTTGACGTGGATGTAGTAGTCGTACGCGAACTACATCATGACATGTGCGCCCTAGAGCTCATTCTTGGCGGATTTGAGGCGCTCAGAGGCGCCCTCTTCTTTGGTGGCCACCGCTTCCTTGACGGTGAAGATCTCGCGCTCCGCATCGTGGACGTACTTTGACAACGGCCAGAGCAGGTCCCCAGCTCGAAGAAGCGATTTTAGGCGCTTCGGCCACTGTTTCGGGACAATGCATCGTGGTTGTGCTCCTGTTTCGAGCGCCACGACTCGTTTGGACCCGCGGAAAGGTGGGAGTTTCTCGCCTCCGCGTCGTGGAGGGTGTTGCGTGGGAGACAACAATTGTTGTTTCCTTCGCGACCCTGATTGCCTCCATTGGAAATTGCTCACCGGAGTTGGTGAACGAATACAAGAGAGAGAGAGAGAGAGAGAGAGAGAGTTTGCGGGACGGGAACAGAGGATGCGGTATCTAATCTCGTTCGACAACGCACATTATTGTTACGATTAGCAGAAAATTATCACAATACGATTTATGTTATTTTTCACCACACACAACGATTGATAATGGCAAAAAAATATCACGGTTAATTTGAACCACGTTAATCCCGTTTTGATGTGGTAAAACGCTCACCGGAAAAAGTGGCAACGTCCAGCTGTTAACGACCCGATTGAAACGAGTTGTAGATGAATCGATCGGAATGTGCCACTCCTCTCTCTCTCTCTCTCTCTCTCTCTCTCTCGCACGCTCCTCCCCCCTCGCGTCTGTTGGCGCCCCTAAGTTGCTAGAGGTCGTTGGTAGGGACACTAACGCCGATGGTGGAGAGTGTAACACCCTCAGTGTCATGTAACAGTAATCACTTTTGTTAATGACAATTACGGTTGCTAATCTCACTTTGATCATCATTGATCTTTTCAAAAGTCCCCTTTGGTTGATATTAAAAACAATGTGGCAAATGCAATCTTGACCAAAAATTGTGCAACCAATTTTTTTAAATGCCTAAAAATCAGTGAACCATGATAAACTAACTTTGGGTGTTTATTAATCTATTGAAAAATACAAACAATTCAAACCAGTGCTAAAAATGCCCCATTTGCTAGTTGCAGTTCAAAAACAAATAGCAAATGATTTTAATAAATGCCCAAACTTTTTGTGGCAACTCCCTAAGGTGCAAAACAAATGTACCAACAAGTTTCACCTTGATAAAAATTCATTTGGTGGCTAAATAAATAAGAACAGAAAAGAAAACAGAAAAAGAAACAAAGAAAATACAAAAGAACTAAATCTCGCCCATGGGCAAAGGCCCCTCACCGGGCCAAGCCCAGCCCAACCCCCACCTCCTTCCTCCTCCACCGCTCACGCCCATGGCGTGGCAGTCATCGCGCGGAGCCACGTCCGGCGGCGTCGCCGTGTCACTGTGACGCCCGCAAAATCAGACCGTGTACAGTAATCATACACGCAAGGTACACGATCGAGATCAGGGACTCACAGTAAGGTACCACAACACAACTCTAAGAATAAAATAATACAAGCTGTTTAATACAAGCCAGGGGCCACGAGGGCTCGAATACAACAGCTCGAAAGCACAAAGGTAGCGGAAGCAATAGTATCTGAGTACAGACACAAGGTACACATGATCTGCCTTAAGAAGGCTAGCACAAAATCAACAACGATCGAAAAGGCGAGGCCTCCTTCCTGGGAACCTCCAAACTACTCCTGATCAACGGGGAACTCGACGTCGTAGAAGGCATCAGGGATCTTCATGTTGCGGTGGTCGGCATCGGAATCTCCTGCTCCTGGACTCCAAGGCTCCAACGTCGACTGCAGCGCCCGATCAGGCAAAACAAAAGGGGGAAATAAAGCAAAGGTGAGTATCTAGCATACCCGCGAGTCTTACGTCCGCTACCAAGCATTATGCATTGTATCAACTGGAAAGGGGAGGCTGTATATAGTGGACTGCAAGATAGAATTCAGAATAAGGTTAAGAAGCTAGGCCTATCGAAGACTAGCATCTTCTGACGTGTCTTGCAGCATGAGAAGAGAAACATCCAACAGTTCAATAGCAAGAATGTAATAACAATGGAGCAGAAGTTGCTACAGCATTGTATAATAGTAAGTTGTAATGATTAATAATAATAATGCCTCCGAGTTCCCCTCCTCAACTTCCCTGCGAGGAAGAAGACCCGAAACCATACAGTTTAATAGTAGTAGTTTGTAGTGGTAAGATCCAGCTTCAGCATAAAGCGTCCTGTTACCATGGACACGACTATTCGAATAGATTAATCTTCCCTGCAGGGGTGCACTGGCGTGACTCTAGGACGCTCGGATCTCCAGGGTGGCGGGAACCTTGTTAGGGAACGCTCCACCAAAGCTATCCGACACAAAGTAGCCCATCCTTCGGCAATCAACAGAGAGGTCATCCGCCGGACTATATCCTATGTACGCCGGGCTTTGGACCCTAACCCGAACGTACTCCTGCACGGTGCGTGACTGGCCGGTGAAGCAAAATCAAAGCAAATACAAATACACCGCTCGAGCAAGAGAAGACAACACCACTTCCCGGCAATCAACCCGCGATACTGCTGACGTCTGAAGACCCTCGAACGAGACTACGATGCAGGGGAGCCCACACTCCTCGTCCCACGTGTAGGTAGTGCGTACAAACCAAAAGGCTACTCAAGACATCCGCCGAACCATTTAGCATTTTAATTAACCTGCGTGACAACCGTTATCGTTGCCTCGACTTAACTGACCCGCGGTCAACGACAGCAGTCAGGACCACCAGTACATCGGTGCCTACCCTGTCGTCCCACCAAGTCACTACGGTTACCAACAAGGTGAACCGTCTCCTTACCTTGTCTCGCGTGTGCTCTTGGTAGAGCTCGACTTTTCGTGGTTTGGTAACTCTCGCGAGATACGAGCAGGGGCCAAGCACGCCAGTAACGTCGGTCGTACCCTCCTGTCGTTCCCGACGCAATACCGCTCGCGGGCACCGTTGGGTTGCCCGACTTCTTACCTTAAGGACAACCGTTTCTCAGGTACCTAGAGCGGCTATACAGAGTCAGCAACGAGTGGAGTACGAGGATTACTCCTCGATAGCTCCACTTGATGTGGCTCAGCAGAGCCGAGCTAGATGGCCTTAGGTGGTGTCTGCATTGTACCGTACCTGTTACAGTTAATATATCGTATCCGTGTTCACTCCCAGAGCGATCACGACCCGCTATCTAATCCTAGCTAACAATGCGCAGGGCTCACTGCTGAATATATGCATAATAATAATAGGCAACATAGGATAAAGGAGGTACATCAAGGGGCGACAAGAACAGGCTATGCAATTGAATAGGATTGTAACGTAGTAGCAGCAGTAACAATGCCTAGTGCAAGAAAGTACGGAAAGGTAGGCGATATCTGGGGAAGATAATGGCTCTGCTTTCCTGGAAGCTCGACGGTAGGGGTGCGGTCGTCGACGACGTAGTCGAACACAGGGGCATCAACAGCGATCGTCGGGACTACCGGACAATAAGAGAGGGGGAAGAAACAATAAATACACAAAAATAATAGCAATACAAATACAATACATGGCAAACGCAATGTTAACGGTGTTCTAACGCAGTGCAAGGTGTATTGCTCGAAGCGGGAATTCATCCGGGGATGAACTACCGGCTCCGGGTGATTATCGACAAACGACCCGGAGGGGGAAGGGTTCATGCCGGAGGTGTTGTGGACATCCGAAACATGTGGAAGGTGTAACCGTGCTAGTTGAAACAATCCGAACAACTTTCGTGTTTAGAATAAATTCATCCGGGTACTTTAACAGTACCGGACAAATCATCGGACAGACGGTCCGGAGGGGGACGGTTCAATGTTCGGTAGGTTAGAGGGGGGGTGGTTGGTATATGGATAGCGTATCCGTATCCGTTGTATTTTTCTGAGAAATTTTGATATATAAAATATTTTCATTAGACATACGGATTAAAAGATATGATTTTCTAGAGTTTAATTCATTTATTAAAATTTCTTTTATTATTAAACCTAACATTATCCACAACATTATCCAGAATAGTGCTGACATGTGGGCTCCACATGTCAGCCACACATTTCAATAATTCAATTAATTAAATCTAATTACCTAGTGGGGCCTACATGTCATACTCACATTTCTATAAAAGCATTTTAATTAATTAAACAACGGTGGGGCCCATCTGTCATGGAACTACTGTTCTAATCAGATTAATATCTAATCTAATTTGTGGTGGGGCCTAGATGTAAGCCATACAGGGGGGTATTTAGCAAAGGGGGCGGGGGGGGGGGGGGGGGTAAACCACGACACCAGCCGGCGACCACAGCGCGGCGGGGCTGGCCGTTCCGATGAGGGGGCGCAGCTGAGGGGGTGCTGGGTGCTGGGGGCCATGGGAGGCGGCCGGACTGGGGGTGCAGAGGCCGGCGCGGTGGGGCGCGGTGAGGAGAGCCACGGGAGCTCGGGCGTGGCCATGGCAGCACAATGGTGGCCGGAGCCACGACTAGGGGGAAGCTACGGCGCGACATGACGGATGAGGGGGGGATCGACAGCGAGGCTCACTGGAGGTTCGAAGCCGGGCTTGGGGAGTCAAGACGAGGAGGGAGCTGGCCGGAATCGCAGTTGGCGCGGCGGCGGCCGTAGGCGAGGCAGAGGTCGATGGCGAGCGCTCCAACCGTCCCGGCTCGAGCTCGACGGTGGAATCGAACCGGAGGATCCCTGCGCTGCTCCTGGCCGACAAGCGACGACGGATGGTGGCGGTTGGCTGCGGTAATGGCTAGCGTCGGCGAACGCGCACGTGTACGAGCTCGGGCGAGCAGAAAATGGCGAGGCACAGTAGGGGGAAAGATCTTTTGCGTTGCCGACGAGGCAGAGCGGCGTCCTCTTATCGCCTCCGGCCACTGTAGCGACCGCGGCGTCGACGAGCGGGTTCGTCGAGGACATCGACCGCGCCAGTGGCACCATGGCCCTGTGCTGAGCAGAGGGGCAGGGGAAAAACAGGGGAGGTGGGTGTGGGCTGGGGGGTTTGGGCCCAGGTGATGGGCTTTGGGTGCAATGCCCATGGGCGTAGGATATATTTTTTTGTTTTTCTTTTACTTCTTTCCTTTCTGTTCTTTTCAGTTAGTATTTATCTTAGTGGCTTTGGCATTTTTATTATTCATGAAACTTTCACCAAAATTAATATGGCATAATAACAGAGTGCCACAGAAAGTGTGGGGTTTTTATAAAATATTTTAATATTAAATTTTAAGATGCAATTGGCAATTAGGGCTAATATAGCACTGCCAAGATTTGTTTGGATTTTTCAGTAGCTCAATAATATTCCAAGTTGGTTTGCAATGGTCCACTGAATATTTGGTATTTTACAAAAGTGGTTTCATAATTTTTGGACAAAGTTTAATTGCAACATCTTTTTGAAATTTTTATTTGGGCTGAATTTGAATAGGCCATGGTCAAGGTGATCATCTCATTCCTAATCGTGATGACTTGGCATTTTAACAAGGTGATTACTGTGGCGTGACCCCCGGGGTGTTACAATTCTCCCCCACCACAAAGAATTCTCGTCCCGAGAATTAAAGTAGTGTAAGGGGTAAGGTTTCGGTTTCGTATTCTAACGATTATTCTGGTTCTTGTTGTCCTTCTTGCTGAAGTCTTCATTCCTCTGCATCACTGCATCTCGACGAGTTGTCATACTTCCTTCGGGGCTTCATCGTACTTACGAATAGATTAGGGGGGAAAACTTGAGGGGGTCGGATCGGTACCCGGTTAATCAACCAAGGCGGTCCAAGGGAATGGGGTACAACGTATCTTCTGAGTTTATACTCAGGGGAATATATCGAGAGAACCAAAGAACGTATGAGAAGTTTCAAGCGGATATGCAAGCATTCAACGATGATAACAGAGGCTGAAAAGGGGCCGAGAGCATCAGGAATAAGCACTGAGTCTGATATTGAACTGAATATCACAAGGTAGAGGACTCGTGAGTGGCATACGAGGTCAAGCAAGAGAGTAACCTCGAGGACAGAAAGGTACAAGAGAGTCAGGTTTCGATCCCGTGGAACTGTGGGTTATGGGCCCACAGTGAATAAGAAGGGTGGTGACAAACAATACGATAAAGTTGCAAGGTAAGTCAGAGAACAAGTTGTTAGCTATTCCGGCAACAATGTCGGTACCAAGGGCGAGGAACACAGAGAACCATTGTCCTGCTCGTTAAGACGAGGTGGACCAATTGCCAAGGTTCTTGTCCATCGGTGGTCACCGAAAAGTCATCAACAATTGTAACGGGTTGTACGACAAAGTAGTACACCGAAGTGTTTACTTAAGCACGGAATTATCACTGCTCAGACGACACTACTGGAATTCGCCTGTTTGCCGTCTGCCCTGGCGGACGGCAAACACCTGTATGGCCGACGGCAAAGACCTTTGCCGTCTGCCCCCGCACGGCAAAGCACCCGTCAGCTATTTCACCGGCAAAGAGGTGCTTTGCCGTCTGCTGGAAATCGACGGACGGCAAAGGTCTTTGCCGTCTGCCTGAAGTGGAAACAGACGGCAGAGCAGCTTGACGGCGAAGCTTTGCCAGCCGGCTCCGTCAGGCCGTTAACGGCGGGGTTGCCGTCTACTGACAGACGGCAAAGAAGGGTGACGTCATCGGGTAAGTTCATGACGTCACTCCCCCCGTCATATGTTTGCCGTCCAGCAGCAGACGGCAAAGTCTTCTACTTTGTCGTTTGTCTTGCCCCGGGCAGACGGCACAATGACCATATGGTCACCCAGCTGTTGCCAGATTGCACAGCTGGGCGCCACGTGGCCTCTTTGCCGTCTGCATGCTGTCGGTGAAGCTCTTTGCCGTCTACAAGCAGACGGCAAAATGGCTACAGACCCGCTGTTATTTTTATTTTGTTCTAATTCCCTGCATTTGACAAAACAATATATACATATACATATGTACTAGCACATATCACATATCATCAAGTGATCCAAACACATAATGAAGATCAAGTACATCACAAACACATATCATCAAGTGATCCAAACACATAATAGTGATCCAAACACATAATAGTCTCCAAACACAAGTGTCAAACAACTACAAGTGTCAAACAACTACATCAAGTGATCCAAACACATAATAGTGATCCAAACACATAATAGTCTCCAAACACAAGTGTCAAATCTGCAAAATGAAAGAAAAGAAAGTTAGAAGAAGAAGATAAGAAGGAGAGCAAGAAGAAGAAAAAATAAGAGAAGAAAGGAGAGAAAGAAGAAGAGAAGAATAAGACAAGAGTTCTTCTCTTATTCTTCTTCTTTATCTCTTTCTTCTTCTTCTTCTTCTTATTGAGGAAATAAAGAAGCATAAGCAATTGTAATCAAATTGAGATAACTTTAGCATATTTTGAGGAAATTAAGCTAACTTAGCATTTTTTGAGCCAATTAAGCTAAGTTAGCATTTTTTGAGGTAATTAAGCTAACTTTACAATGTTTGAGAAATTTAAGCCAACTTTAGCAATTTTGATCAAATGAAGCCAACTTTTTCATATTTTCAGTAAATTATGCTCACTTTAGCATTTTTTGAGGTAATTAAGCTAACTTTACCATTTTTTGAGCCAATTAAGCTAACTTAGCATTTTTTTAGGGAATCAAACTAACTTTACCATTTTGTGAGAAAATCAAGCTAACTAAGCATTAATAAAGCAAAATAGAAGACAACTTACCAGAGTGGAGACCTCAAGGCTGAGGTGGCTGAGAAGCACTGGGCGGGTTGGCCGAGGTTGACGGGGGAGAAGGGTCGTGGGAAGCAACACGAGAGTTATGTTGCACGAAAAGATCAATTGCAATGATGCTTGTTAGCACGACGACACGTAATGGTATTGATGATCATTGAAAGAAAACTCACCGTCCCCACAGGAGAAACGATCGGCATCGGTGGAGCGGGTTGACCAGTCTTCTCGCACTTACTCTACACATTTAATTTCCACGAGTCAATCATATTAGTTACTAATATAAACAAACATTATTACATGCATTTTTTGGGTAAATATGAAAAGGTGACTTACCACGAAGAGCTCGTACAAGGCCCTGTTCGACGCAGCGTGGCGTGCCTCGGCCTCCTCAATAGACTTCGCCGTCCTCTCCTCGGCCAGCCGCTCTCTCTCTGTTGCCTTCTCCTCCGCCAATCGCTCCTTCTCCTCGAGTAGCCGCTGGGTATTTTGTCGCTCTCTCTCAAGAGCTTCCTGCAACCCCACTCCTGTAGTTAGCACTTTAATATTCGATGAGAGAACAAAAGAATGGAAGAGTCCTTATGGCTAACCTCGATAGCGAGATCGACTGGCCGCGGACGAGGCCTTATAGCAGGAGAAGAGCTCGTTTGGCGCTCCTTGATCTCAGGAAGAGTCTTATCGCACCTGATCAACTTATCTCCAATGGCCATGGCGCCATGGTGCCTTCCGCCACCAGAGATCATCACCAGCTCCGGCTCAATAGGCTTCCCAAGCGGGTTATAAGCCTCCCCGTGCTTCTCCTTCGCCACCTCAGTATAAGCCTTGAGCTTACTGTAGGCGGCAATGTTGGTGAAAGTCGAAGGAGTGCCGAGATCAGACTCTGAGAGCGCCTTTGCCTTCTTGTACGACGCTGTATGGGCCATGCCATACATGTCGGACAACTGAGGCACCTCCGTTTTATTATGCTCCGCCTAGAAGACAAAGCAAAGCACGATATTAGTAAGTTGTGGGTGCCAAAAAGACAAAGAAAAGTAGAATTTGCATGAAAATTGAAGCAAAGCACATACCCATTTATTCCCGTAACCAGCTAAGTTGCGGCTTCCTTGATGGTGTGGCACACCAACCATTTGGGCGTGCCGCTCCTTGGCATTGTTGTGGACGGCCAACCAGGCATCTGAGCACCAGTGGTCCACAATGGCCTCTCAACAATCCATCTTGTCCGCACACCATCTCGGTGGCGCCTAAGTTAGTAAACAAGGAAACTAATAAGTAGCCTAGATAGGAATCAAATCAAGGAAACTATTCAAGACTTAAGAAGGGTTACCGTCATGTACTGGGCCCTGGTCAGAAACTTCTTGCGGCAGTCCTTCTTGCTACGCTTGCGCCCTTGCTTGGCGTAGTAGTCACGGACCGCCTGCACTCGCATCTCGTGCCTTGTGTTCTGCAAGAGGCGCGTGGCCTCTGCAACTAACACGTCCTCCGCCTCCTGCTCCTTGGACTCATCGACCTTGTAGTAGACCTGCAATAGCACGAGACAACACTGATGAGTGCACCAACTAGCTATTGTCAAGATTTTATTGTGTGAAACAGAAATTACCCAAAAGCCGTTGATCACCATGTCGGCTCTGGTGTGGCATTCGACCCCGTTGATGGTCGTATCCGGCGGGGCCGGGGCAGCACAATAGTGCTCCCATTTGAGTCTAGGCTGCGGAACCTCATCAGGTCCGGGCAATTGAACCAGCCCCGGGAAGTTCTCCCTGATGAGCACACCAAGGATGGAGTTGGGATTGCGGACACCATTGCCGTATATCCAACCCCTGCAGTATAAAAAGACAAAGCCATCAGATAGACATAAGTATAGAAGGTACCGGAAGAGAGTATAAGTGCACTTACGTCTCTCCATCAGGCGTAATCAACCACTTATGGGCGGGAGTCACCGGCACGGACGGGAGCCGTGTACCCCCACGCTGGTACACGGTGGTACCCTCAGCTACCTCCTCCTCATCCGTAGTGTCCAGCTCGGCACCAGCCTCCCCCTTAGGCGTGTGCTGCTCCGGCTGGTCCGGCCAGGGACTCCAGGTTGTGCGGGTGGACGTAGCCTCCTCCTCCACCTCAGGCTGGTGGACCGGAGTGTCCGAGGAGGGATCCACCCTGCAGTGCTCTGGTGAATCAGCCGGAGGTGGCGGCGAGGAAGCAGCAGGTGTTCGTCTCCCTTTCCCGCGACCACCACCTGCTTTGCCTCTCCCGGTCTTCTTCCGACCTCCTCTCCCCCTGGGCGGCTCATTAGTAGAAGGAGGAGGCGAGGAAATACTCTCGAGCAAAGACCTCCGTAGAGCCAGAGGTGGGAGCGCATGACCCCGACCCCTCCCTCGCGAGCCTGAGGTCTCGCCCTCCATATCTGTCACGAACCTGCCAAGAATTAAAATAAAATAATTAGTACAATGAGAAAAAGAATTAATAATACAACAGTAATTACTGCAATAATGAGAATATATATATGTAATTAAAGTTGAGATGCATACAACTAACAATAGTCGGGATCATCGGTCTCTTCTCCGTGATCAATTGAAGGATCGTCATCGCTATCACACGTGTCGTCGATAATGATGGCCTCATCAGGTTCAACAACACCAACATTTGGAAGGCCTTTATGTAAACGGTCAAGCATTGACAGGTCATCTGGAGCAGTAACCTCTTCTTCTTCAGGCTCTTCAACATCGTCGTTAGCGGGTTCACTCTCATCATCGTTATCGGGTTCACTCTCATTGTCTTCTTCCATGTTCTGGGGTTGCGTAGAGCGGTTTCGGAAACGTTTTTTTATCACGCGTGTTTCTTGGAAGAATTCTCCTTCATATGTCTCTGGGTCAATGTGGGGTACATAATCCTCTTCATTGGCGGGAGGTGGTCTAATATGTGGTGGCACATCATAAACGACATCCCAACCTTTCAGGTTTTCAACCGTTTGGCAGGGGTAGGATAGATAGAAAACCTGGGTGGCCTGTTGAGCTGTAATATAGACATCGGGGACATTTAAATGGGTGTCTTGTCGAATTTCAACTAGACCTACATGTTCGTGAGTCCGTCTAGTCCTCGACGGGAGAAACCAATGACATTTGAAGACAACGACGTTGGGAGGATTCTCACCATAGAATAGAAGTTCGTATATTGCTTCAACTCTTCCATAATACTCAATACCTCCGTCGCCGACAGCAGAGACACCAAAATTTGTACTTTTTCGATTGGCCATTTTTCGCTCTTTATCAATGGTACGAAAGCGATACCCGTTGATGTCGTATTTCTCAAATACACGGACCTTATTGTCAAAACCATTAGCGACTTGTCTCAATTCGGCGTCCATAGGCTCCTCATTTGCCTATAAGTTTAATAGGAAAGGATTGGTATATTAGTGAAAAATAGGCCGAACCAACAAATGAAACCCTATATATGAATGATAGTTACCGTTCGTTTGAACCAAGAGATGAAACCAGGATTGCCGTCTCCTTGATTGGCAAGAAGCTCATACTCTGCGATGGAATCACTTTCAATAACCACTCCATTCGAGAATTTGGTGACGTATCGACTGTATGAATTCATGGGAATTAATAAGAAACAAGAATTATGTAGGTTGGTTCATGGGAATTTGGCGATGTATCGACTGTATGAATTCATGGGACGTATCGACGTTGCAAAACAATGTACGTACGAGCACTTACTTGATATACGGTCGCACTTCTGTTAGGTTGGTGAAGATATACAGTGTAAGAGTCCGCCATTCGTCGATATCCAAAATCTTATT
This sequence comes from Bromus sterilis, assembly GCA_950022295.1. Classification (NCBI taxonomy): domain Eukaryota; kingdom Viridiplantae; phylum Streptophyta; class Magnoliopsida; order Poales; family Poaceae; genus Bromus; species Bromus sterilis. The sequence goes on along the minus strand of OX465597.1, from coordinate 317,458,169 downwards.
TCTCGAAGCACCAACAGGTCCGAGCTTCCCTTTGAATAGGCTGAGGTTGGATTGACGCCGTTGGGGGTCGCCAGTATTGTACCGAGGCTTTGGATTATGCAAATGGCGATTTTTGGCTTCATAATGTGCTGTCACGAAGTTTGCCGCCTCCTCGGTAATGAAAGCCTCGACCATCGATGATTCAATTCTACGTTTATTTTTACATTTTGCTCGAAGCGTCTTCTGCATTCTCTCCGTTGAATAGCACCAACGATTTTGCACAGGGCCCCCTAATCTTGCCTCGGTCGGGAGATGCAATATCAAATGCTGCATCGGATTAAAAAAACCCGGTGGAAAGATCTTCTCTAACTTGCAGAGCAACTCCGGCGCCATATCTTCCATGTCTTCTAGCACGCCATCGGATAGTTCTTTAGCACAAAGAACACGAAAGAAATAGCTCAGTTCTGCCAGTACTAGCCACTCTTCCTCGGGGATATAGCCGCGCAACATCACCGGCATTACCCGCTCAAGCCATATGTGCCAATCATGACTCTTCAGCCCAAATATTTTATGTTTTTTAGGACTCGCTCCCCTCCTCAGATTCGCTGCATACCCATCGGGGAACATCAAACTGTTTTGCACCCACAAGAGAATTTCCCTGATATGCCCCCTTTCAAGATTGAACCAGGCCCTTGGCTTGGACCAATTCTTCTTTCCTTTCGGCTGTCGCATGTTCTGTGAGGGTCTATCACATAGAGTCTCCTGGTCGACTCTAGCTTTAGGATTATCCTTTGACTTCCCATCTATGCCGAAAAATGTACCAAACAGGGCCTCGCCGATATTTTTTTCAGTGTGCATCACGTCAATATTGTGTGGAAGTTCGAGGTCTTGGAAGTAGGGGAGATCCCAGAAGCATGTCTTGTGAGTCCAGGCGTGTTCCGAATTATATCCCTTAAAATACCCGGGACGTTCTGGATCAGGCTCGAGAGAGTTCAACTGTGCCAAGACATGTTCGCCCGTCATCGTAGGTGCTGCCAGGTTTTTGACAACTTTGCCTTTGATGAAGTTCTTCTTGTCTTTTCTAAAAGGATGCTTAGGAGGCAGAAACTGTCTATGCAAGTCGAAGCAGGAATACTTGCCACCCGCCTTCAGCCAATGAAACTGAAGAGCAGCCTTGCATGTTGGGCACCCGAACTTTCCATGAACACAGAAGCCAGCGAAAAGCGCATACGCCGGCAAGTCATGCATCGAGTACTGGTACCAAACATGCATTTTGAAGGTCTTTTTGCTAGCTGCATCGTATGTCTTGAACCCTTCGTCCCAAGCTTGTTGCAATTCCTCCTTAAGCGGTTGCATGTACACATCCATATTCTTCCCCGGATATTTGGGCCCTGGTATTATCAACGTCAGGAAAATGTTCTTCCTTTTCATAATCTTTGAGGGGGGGGGGAGATTGAGTGGCATGAAAAATACAGGCCAACAACTGTATGGGGCTGCCATCAGACCGAAAGGATTGAACCCATCTGTGCCGACGGCGATTCGGCAATGCCTTGGCTCCTTAGCTTTTTCCGAATGTTTTTCATCAAAGTGCTTCCATGCTGAACCATCCGATGGGTGAGTCAACATCGGCTTCCCATCTGCATCAAATTCTGTTCTCTTCCCATGTTTGTGCCATGTCATCTGTCTGGCTGTCTCTTCCATCATGTAAAGGCGTTGAATTCTTGGTATCACTGGAATATACCTAAGAACATTTACGGGTATTTTGGTCTGCGTCTTCTCACCTTGACCATTGTCTACCACAACATACCTGGATGACTTGCATTTGGGACAATAGTCTTCGTCCGCATACTCTTTCCTAAATAAAGCACATCCATTTTCACAAGCATGTATCTGCTCATAGGGCATCTTAAGTACCTTGAGGATTTTATCCGATTGGTACAGGTTTGCAGGCATAACATGATCTTTTGGTAGAAACCGCCCAATTAGGGTCGTGATCGCATTGTAACAATCTGTGCCCAAGTTGAATTGTGCCTTCAAAGCCATCAACTGTGCGATGGCATCGAGCTGACAAAGCTCAGTGTGAGCGTGCAGCGGACGTTTCGAAGACTCCAACATCTCATAGAAGGCCTTCGCAGATTCCTCCATGTCATCGTCCTCATCCCGCGCATCGTCAAAGTCCTGCACCATGTCTTCGATCCCGGTTCCGTACTCATCCGTGCGCTGACGGACCACCTCCTCTCTCCGTCGTCCGCCAGACTCGCCATGGAAGGTCCACACCGTATAACCAGGCTTATAACCCCACTTCTGCAAGTGTTTACCCATATCCACCTCTGTCGCCTGTTTATAATTGTCGCACCTAACGCAGGGGCACCAGGTTTTCTCTGCCCATTTGCAAACGCCGCTCTCAGAAACTCCTTGGTTTTCATTGCCCATTCATTGGTGATCTCTTTCTGATTAGGGCGACCAGTGTACATCCACGCACGATCATCGCTCATCTTGTTGCTACAGCTAGCTACTAAACAACAAATATACCATTTTATTACGTCCACTTTTTATTGCTTTTATCATACATAGCTACGGCATATGCAATTAACCTACACACTAATAGGTAAAGATAGGTCCTAATCCCACCCGAGTATGTGTAGATTGGGTCGGTTTCCCATGCTTTGGTCCCGATCCGACGCGGTATTTCGGCAGCACCTCCCCGCTGTTCTCCTAATACACGTCTCGACAACAAGCCGAGAGGTTGTGTATCTGGAGAACAACAGGGAGGCGCTGACGAAATACCGCGTCGGATCGGGACCAAAGCATGGAAAACCGACCCAATCTACACATACTCGGGCTGTCCCTGGATAACGTTGGACAATTCGAAAGAATCACTATTATAAATATGCAAATTAATGCATATTTATAACTGTAACCCTTTCGAACGGGAGACGCATACTGGTTACGCGACTATATTTACCTAGATCCGGTGCCGTCGAGTCGGTGGCGTCGAGGGGCTCAGGTGGCGGCGGAGGGGTGGCTCTGGCGTCGAGGAGCTCCTCCGAGGTGGCGACGAGGAGCTCTGGTGGCGGTGGCGGGGTGGCTCCGGCGTTGAGGGGCTCCTCCGAGGTGGCGCAGAGAGGTGGCTCCGGTGGCGGAGGCTAGCTCTCATCCCCTCCCCCTTGCCCGTAACAGTTCCCATTCATCCCCCCTCGATCGAGCCCTAGCTAGCCGCCGCCACCGGAGCCACCTCTCTGCGCCACCTCGGAGGAGCCCCTCAACGCCGGAGCCACCCCGCCGCCGCCACCAGAGCCCCTCGTCGCCACCTCGGAGGAGCCCCTCGACGCCGGAGCCACCCCGCTGCCGCCACCAGAGCCCCTCGACAAACCATCTTTTTTCCTATTATTTACATTTATTTCATTTTCTATTTTTTTCATCTCCTCCTCCTTCTTTTCTTCTTCTTCTTCTCCTCCTCCTTCTCCTTCTTCTTCTTCACCTCCTTATCCTTCTTCTTCTTATTCACCTCCTTCTCATTCTTTATCTTCTTCTCCTCCTTCTCCAACTTCTTGTCCTTATTCTTTTCTCCTCCTCCTCCTACTTCTTCTTCACCTTCAACTTCTTCTTTATCTTTTATTTCCTATATTTTTTCTCTTCTTCTTTTCCTATTCTATTTTACTCCTAAATTTTCCTTCTCTTCTTCTTTTATTTCTTCTAACTAAATCTTTCTAATTGCTAACTAAAAATATATCTAATTAAAGCGAAATCAAACTAATTGCTAACAATACTAGTGCTAACAATACATACAAAATAACACTAATTAAATTACTAAAAGAAATAAAACCAATACTAAATCTATCTAATTGCTAACTAAAACTAAATCTATCTAATTAGTAACAATACTAATATGAATAGTAGCAAGTAAAAACAACAACAAATTAAAAACAGTAGCAATACTAACCTAACTAAATTTACTAATCTAAATAAACAAATATAATACTAACAAATCTATCACTAACAAATCTAATACTAACAACAATGCATATAACAGAAAAAACAGAAAAAAGAGGGAGGAGGGGCTCACTGGACGGAGTAGGGGACGACGGCGGTGAGGGCGGTCCGGGGCGCGCGGTGGTGAGGGCGGCGGCGGTGAGGGCGGCCGGGGTGGGTGGATCCAGCGAGGGAGGGGTCGGGCCGGGGCGGGTGATGGCGGGGGCGGGCCGGGGCAGCTGGGCGACGACTCCGGCAATGGCGCGGCGGCGGAGACGGTGAGGGCGCGGCAGCGGCGTGGGGCGAGAGAAGGGAAGGCACGGGGGAGAGAGTGGAGAGAGTGGGAGAGAGAGAGGAGGCCAACGAGAAGTTAACGACCTCGGTTCTTTGCCGTCTGCGGCCGGACGGCAAAGAAGTCTATGCCGTCTGCTGGCAGACGGCACAACATGGCACCGTTAGCTAGGGCGAGCGAGGCATTCGAGTGGGACCCACTTTCACTTTGCCGTCTTTCTCTGCACGGCAAAGACCCCTTTGCCGTCTGTGGACCAGGCAGCAGACGGCAAACAAGCCTATTGCCATGTGCCAACCCTTTGCCGTCTGTCTTCAGGGCAGCAGATGGCATACAACCCCTTTGCCGTCCGCCCCGATGAAATGCAGACGGCAAAGAGGTTGACACATGGCAAACTTGTGAATTCCAGTAGTGCGAGTTACCTCAGAAGAAAGATTAAACAGACCAATGAAAGGGAAAATGGGATATCAGGTCTAAACAGACCAATGGAAGGAAACATGTGATCATACACAAGTGTAAGGTGTGTATTCCTCCCAAGGAAAAACGGAGCAAGAGATACAGGATAGGACAACAGGTAAAAAACCACTTGGATAAAAGGGGGTGAGGAGATTCATGATGTTACCCATACAACGGTGACTGGATAATGGATCAAGAAACACTTAACACGACGCTTCCAATATTTTTACAGATGTTCGGATTACCACAGTCATGCTTCGAGGTAGCATTAACAGGGTGTTTCACGTAAGGGTTGGGCCTGAAGATCACAAGCATATACAAGGAACAATTTCGAGAACAACAAGGAACTTAAGGTATAACCAAAGTATAACCAAGTTTAGATTGGCAGGAAATCAATGGAGGTGGTCGATGATAACACAAATCATCGAGGGGCAAGGATGGTATTTCTCACCATGAATTCAATAGGCACATGGAAGAAGCAAAATGTTGATGATGACCATGACACTTTATGTCGAGAAGTTTCAAGAGAATGCAATCGAGTAGCAACATCACCAAACAAAAGGGGTGGTGGAGCAAAAGGTAAGCGGTGTTCTCGGTTGACGACAACCCAGAACCATGAAATGGATATTACAGGGATAGGCATTGTTTCATCACAATCCATAAGATGTAGTGCAAATGCATGATATCCTTGAGATACCAGGGGTAATACTCGAAGGTAGAACGGAGGATCATAGGTGCACCAGAATGTCCACCAAGGGGATAATTAATTTTTACGAGAAGCTTCCATGATAATTTATGCATAGCATCCACGGGCATGAACACAAAGGTTCGGGGTCGACTCCCACTTCTTCAATGCATAGCCTTTCATTCACTTCTCGTTGTCGATGAGTTTGTAGAGTAGGAAATTTATCTGACGTAACACTAGTAGAGTATGACCCGCAGAAGTTTCCGGGGTTCACACAGATGGTTGACACATAGGTACACCCCATAGGGACATTTTACGAATCTATACGACAAACAACAGAAACAAGAGATACCAGTTTGAAAGCAGGGCTGATGACACGGACCAGATGATATCGTTCGCCAAAGGCATTTCGTATCAGGGGAAGCTCGTAAATGATTTAGGACACAAGGGGATGGCATGTAGTAATCCACCAAAAAGGTCAGGCGGCGTACAAAGAGTCTGGTGTGAGTATCTGTACTCAACCATAAGAAGAAAGAATGCAAAGACATCGGAGATAGAAGCATCTGAATAATCCGATGATTGAATTCAAAGGAATTATGATTTCTGGAACGAGGGATCGGAAGCAGAAGCTCCGATCAAAAAAAGGAGTATGCTGAATGGAACTGGACGAACAATCAATCAAGGTTTGATTTACCGAGATCCAGCTCATGTCCGAAATGACGTCAAAGCTGGAAGAATGAATCCATAGGGATCAACTGATGATTGCGTGCACTAGCACACACGATGATTCAACAGATCAGAATGGCAATGCCAAGGGAGGTCATCGAATACCACAAGAAAACCGGGATTAATCATAGTGCAAGCAGGGAAGAAGAATAACCAAAGCAGTAGGCTACCGAGGATTGTCGCGAGACCGCATAGTATTTCAAAGTCTTTTTGGAATCACATGAACCACTTAGGATGAACGGATCCTCGATAAATGTGAGGAATTATCCGCAGGGTGAAAAGAAGCTGCAAGGCAGTAGGCTCAAGGGATTCCCGAAGCAATGGAAAGTATTTCGATGCATCTTGTGAACACAAGAGCAACTGGGATTGAATGGATGAATGAAAAGTGTATGTGTTTATACATACGGACTTATCGGTGGCAGGGAATTGTAAAGGTGATCGACACCTAGGGTCCCGAGAATTTGTCGGGGAGTAATCTTCGGGATCTTCTCGTAAAGTAAGCGATCATCTGTAATGAGGGGCTTTCCGGAGGAAGTAGTCACGAGAACCTAATGTCAGAGTTAGCAAAATCATTAACCCTGAAGAGAAGAGAGATCAGAGTCCCAGAGTAAAGGTACGGAGTAAAAGATCCTAATACCACCCAGTTTGCGACGTGGGCCGATAAGCCACACGACACTATTAGTAAAGTAGTTTTGCAAGGACTAGACTCGACTTCGACCAAGGAGTTGGAAGGGGGTCTCCTACAGGAAGTCGACTCTGATACCAACTTGTGACGCCTCCAAAATCAGACCGTGTACAGTAATCATACACGCAAGGTACACGATCGAGATCAGGGACTCACGGTAAGGTATCACAACACAACTCTACGAATAAAATAATACAAGCTGTTTAATACAAGCCAGGGGCCACGAGGGCTCGAGTACAATAGCTCGAAAGGACAAAGTTAGCGGAAGCAATAGTATCTGAGTACAGACACAAGGTACACATGATCTTCCTTAAGAAGGCTAGCACAAAAGCAACAACGATCGAAAAGGCGAGGCCTTCTGCCTGGGAACCTCCAAACTACTCCTGGTCAACGGGGAACTCGACGTCGTAGAAGGCATCAGGGATCTTCATGTTGCAGTGGTCGGCATCGGGGATCTCCTGATCCTGGACTCCAAGGCTCCAACGTCGACTGCAGCGGCCGATCAAGCAAAACAAAAGGGGGAAATAAAACAAAGGTGAGTATCTAGCATACTCGCGAGTCTTACGTCCGCTACTAAGCATTATGCATTGTATCAACTGGAAAGGGGAGGATGTATATAGTGGACAGCAAGATAGAATTCAGAATAAGGTTAAGAAGCTAGGCCTATCGAAGACTAGCATCTTCTGACGTGTCTTGCAGCATGAGAAGAGAAACAACCAACAGTTAAATAGAAGGAATGTAATAACAATGGAGCAGAAGTTGCTGCAGCATTGTATAATAGTAAGTTGTAATGATTAATAATAATAATGCCTCCGAGTTCCCCTCCTCGACTTTCCTGCGAGGAAGAAGACTCGGAACCATACAGTTTAATAGTAGTAGTTTGTAGTGGTAAGATCCAGCTTCAGCATAAAGCGTCCTGTTACCATGGACACGACTATTCGAATAGATTAATCTTCCCTGCAGGGGTGCACTGGCGTGACTCTACGACGCTCGGATCTCCAGGGTGGCGGGAACCTTGTTAGGGAACGCTCCACCAAAGCTATCCGACACAAAGTAGCCCATCCTTCGGCAATCAACAGAGAGGTCATCCGCCGGACTATATCCTATGTATGCCGGGCTTTGGACCCTAACCCGAACGTACTCCTGCACGGTGCGTGACTGGACGGTGAAGCAAAATCAAAGCAAATACAAATACACCGCTCGAGCAAGAGAAGACAACACCACTTCCCGGCAATCAGCCCGCGATACTGCTGACGTCTGAAGACCCTCAAACGATACTACGATGCAGGGGAGCCCACACTCCTCGTCCCATGTGTAGGTAGTGCGTACAAACCAAAAGGCTACTCAAGACATCCGTCGAACCATTTAGCATTTTAATTAACCTGCGTGACAACCGTTATCGTTGCCTCGACTTAACTGACCCGCGGTCAACGACAGCAGTCAGGACCACCAGTACATCGGTGCCTGCCCTGTCGTCTCACCAAGTCACTGCGGTTACCAACAAGGTGAACCGTCTCCTTACCTTGTCTCGCGTGTGCTCTTGGTAGAGCTCGACTTTTCGTGGTTTGGTTACTCTCGCGAGATACGAGCAGGGGCCAAGCACGCGAGTAACGTCGGTCGTACCCTCCCTCTCGTTCCCACGCAATACCGCTCGTGGGCACCGTTGGGTCGCCCGACTTCTTACCTTAAGGACAACCGTTGCTCAGGTACCTAGAGCGGCTATACAGAGTCAGCAACGTGTGGAGTACGAGGATTACTCCTCGATAGCTCCACTTGATGTAGCTCAGTAGAGCCGAGCTAGATGGCCTTAGGCGGTGTCTGCATTGTACCGTACCTGTTACAGTTAATATATCGTATTCGTGTTCACTCCCAGAGCGATCACGGCCCGCTATCTAATCCTAGCTAACAATGCGCAGGGCTCACTGCTGAATATATGCATAATTATAATAGGCAGCATAGGATAAAGGAGGTACATCAAGGGGCGACAAGAACAGGCTATGCAATTGAATAGGATTGTAACGTAGCAGCAGCAATAACAATGCCTAGTGCAAGAAAGTACGGAAAGGTAGGCGATATCTGGGGAAGATAATGGCTTTGCTTTCCTGGAAGCTCGACGGTAGGGGTGCGGTCGTCGACGACGTAGTCGAACACAGGGGCATCAACAGTGATCGTCGGGACTACCGGACAATAAGAGAGGGGGAAGAAACAATAAATACACAAAAATAATAGCAATACAAATACAATACATGGCAAACGCAATGTTAACGGTGTTCTAACGCAGTGCAAGGTGTATTGCTCGAAGCGGGAATTCATCCGGGGATGAACTACCGGCTCCGGGTGATTATCGACAGACGACCCGGAGGGGGAAGGGTTCATGCCGGAGGTGTTGTGGACATCCGAAACGTGTGGAAGGTGTAACCGTGCTAGTTGAAACAATCCGAACAACTTTCGTGTTCAGAATAAATTCATCCGGGTACTTTAACAGTACCGGACAAATCATCGGACAGACGGTCCGGAGGGGGACGGTTCAATGTTCGGTAGGTTAGAGGGGGGTGGTTGGTATATGGATAGCGTATCCGTATTCGTTGTATTTTTCTGAGAAATTTTGATATATAAAATATTTTCATCAGACATACGGATTAAAAGATATGATTTTCTAGAGTTTAATTCATTTATTAAAATTTCTTTTATTATTAAACCTAACATTATCCACAACATTATCCAGAATAGTGCTGACATGTGGGCTCCACATGTCAGCCACACATTTCAATAATTCAATTAATTAAATCTAATTACCTAGTGGGGCCTACATGTCATACTCACATTTCTATAAAAGCATTTTAATTAATTAAACAACGGTGGGGCCCATCTGTCATGGAACTACTGTTCTAATCAGATTAATATCTAATCTAATTTGTGGTGGGTCCTAGATGTAAGCCATACAGGGGGGTATTTAGCAAGGGGGGGGGGGTTAACCCACGGCACCAGCCGTGTGCCCGCCGGCGACCACAGCGCGGCGGGGCTGGCCGTTCCGACGAGGGGGGCACAGCTGAGGGGGTGTGATACGTCCCAAACGTATCTATAATTTCTGCTTGCTCCATGCATGTTTTGTGTGACTTTTCCATGTTTTGGTTGAACTTTATTACACTTTTAAACCAATTTGGACTAACCTACTAACTCAGTGCGCCCAGTTGCCAGCTTCTGGTTTTCTGCTGTTTTTGTTTTTCACGTTTTCCGGCTGATTAAAGTGCCCAAAAAATTCCGCAAAAATTATATTAAAAATCAGCGGGCAGGAAGCTTCCGGAATAACCAAGGGAGAGAGCCGGGACCACCACCAGGGAGCCAGAAGGGTCCCTGGCGCGGCCGCAACCCTAGGGCGCGCCAGGCACCCTCCTGGCTGCCTTGGGTGGCCCCTCGACGCCCCCCTTCGCCTATATAACCCCCTCGGGGTAGAAACCCCAGAACAAGAACTCTTTTTGGCGGAAACCTCTCTGTTCCGCCGCCGCCGCCATTTTCAGATCGGGGCTGCCTGGAGAAGCTGCCCCGGCACCCTGCCGGGACGGGGAAGTGCCCCCGGATTCATCTCCATCGACGTTGCTTCCCTTCTCCATGAAGCGGGAGTAGTTCCTCCTCGGGGCTAAGGTCTTCTACAGTAGCTATGTGGTCTTCTCTCTCTCCCATGATGTGATATTGATTGTGATCATAGGCAATGTTAATCTAGGGTGATCCCATGATGTTTCCCCTTCTTCTATGTATTGGATTGATGTACTCAATTGATCTTATCTAGTATAATCTCCAAGACCATGGTGACAGCTGGTCTATTGCACATGGAATTAGAAGAATATTTTCATGAGTGATTTCCTCTTTTGTGTGTGGATTGAAGATTGAGAGTCTTTTGGTGCTTGTCTTTGACTATCCTTTAGATATGTTGTGGTGATTGTGGTACTCTCTTTGGATGGCCGCGGTGACATTGGGAAATCCATAAATTGAGAACTACGAACTTTGAGGTGTGCTTTTTTAGCCCTACACAATTCTCATCCTCTCTTGACCACAAAGGAATGACCTTCGAGTACGTCTCCATTGCATGTTTTATGGGAAATATCATGTGATTATACTATGTTAATGTTGTTGGGAGTTGCCACTAGTGAAAGTATGACGCCTAGGCCTTGTTTCCACCTTTGCAATACCGTTTGTGCTCACGTTTACCACCTGTTACCTTGCTGCACTTTTTATTCAGATTTATATTACCTTGCTTTACCGCACCTATCACCCATATTTTACCATCTCTTCGCCGAACTAGTGCACCTATACAACTCCTAGTTGTATTAGGTGTGTTGGGGACACAAGAGACTTCTTGTTTCTTAATTGCAGGGTTTCTTGAGAGAGACCATCTTCAACCTCTACTTCCCTAAGTTCGATAAACCTTAGGTCATCCACTTGAGGGAAATTGCTGCTGTCCTACAAACCTCTGCGCTTGGAGGCCCAACATAGTCTACAAGAATAGAAGTGTGTGTAGACATCAAGATATTTCTGGCGCCGTTGCCGGGGAGGTGAGTGCTTGAAGGTATATCTTTAGATTCTGCAATTAAATCTTTTCGTTTCTTGTTTTTATTTTCACTAGTTAGGCTTTATGGAAAACAACAAAAAAATTATGAGAGAGCTTTATGAGCTCTATCTTGAGTTGGACATGAAGTGTTTGAAGAGAAATTCAAAAATCCTATGGAGCTTTATTATTTGCACAACACTCATGATAGTAGTAATGTTATTTGCATGTCTTCTTTGAATACTTTTGATACTAATGATATGCAAAACCATAAGCTTGGGGATGCTACGTTTTATGATGATCTCTTTAGCCCCCCAAGTTTTGATGAGGAAATTTATTTTGATGATACTTTGCCTCCTATCTATGATGATTATTGTGATGACACTTATGCTATAAAGAATACTATTTCGCAAGTGGATCATGATAAGAAGGATTCATGTGATAGCTATTTTCTTGAGTTTGCTCCCACTATTACTAATGAGAAGAATTTTGCTTATGTGGAGAGTAAGAGTACCCTTTTGCATGTGGATCATGGTAACAATTTTTTATGTGATACTTATATTGTTGAGTTTATTCATGATCCCACTGAAAATTATTATGAGAGGGGAACATATGCTTATAGATATTTCAATAATATCAAGTTCCCTCTCTTTATGTTGAAGGTTTTGAAGTTGCACTTGTTTTGCCTTCCTATGCTAATATCTTTATGCTTCAATGAGTTATTTCTCTACAAGATCCCTTTGCATAGGAAGCATGTTAGACTTAAATGTGTTTGGTATTTTCTTCTTGGTGCCCTCTTTTGTGCTTCAATTCTTATACCCATGAGAGCATCATTAAAATCTTAAGCCTATCTTTATGGCTATAAAGAAAGAGCTCTCGGGAGACAACCCTTGTTATCTTTACTTTTTTTTTTCTTCTGTTCTTAGTGGTCTTGATGATTGTTACTATTGTAGCAACATCATTGTATCTTTACTTTCAAGCTTTGTGCCAAGTTTAGCCTCAGATTGCAAGAAAGGTCAAAAGTTGGTGCAGGCTGTCCAGAAACAGATTCTGTCTCCTTGATGGAAAAAAATCGGAATAAATCACCAGTTCATCTTTTTGATCTGAATGTTTTTGACAGTATGCTCCATACAATTACCTTTCGGGCTTCTGTTCAGAGTTTTTTGATTTGAGTTGCATAAGTGCCACTAAAAAATTCCCCTTTCTCTGCTGTTCTGTTTTTCTCAGCTTCTGCCCTGGTTTTTCGTTTCGCAGTTTTGCAATCCTTAAGCTTTCTTTTTCTTTGCAAACTTTTTTGGGCAGGCTAGAGAAACAGTAACTCTTCCTGGAAATCTTTATTTGCAGTAGAGGAAAATTATTTTATTAGGGTACTAACCTCTCTAATCAGCCTACAATGAGTTATGTATGAAGGGAGTTTTCAAGTGCGCGATGGAAGGTGATGAAAGAAGATCCAGGAGTGTCAAGCGCTCAAGCTTGGGAATGCCCAAGTGCACCCCCAATAAATATTCAAGGAGACTCAAGCGTCGAAGCTTGGGGATGCCCCCGAGGCATCCCCTTCTTCATCAACAATCATCGGCCTGTCTTTCGTTGCACTATATTTTTATCACTTCATGCATTATGTGCTTTGCTTGGAGTGTCTCGCGCTTTACTTTTCTAGGTTTGTTTTGCTTTCTTTGCTGTAGTAACAAGTTAGACCCCAACTTACTCTTTTGTGTGGGAGAGAAACACGCTCCACTTGAACTAGAACTCCTCATAGGATTTGCATGCTTATTTCTTTTAGCTGTGAGTTGTTCTTTTTCTTTTCTTAGCTGCTGGTCTGTTTAGCTGTAGTGCTTTAGTTTTTCTAGAGCTTTTCTTTTCAGGTTGAACTTTCTATAGGTTGCATGTTTTATCTTGTTAGAGAGTTTGCCTGTTGCACTGAGTTCTGTGTCTTGACTAGAAAGTAGGTAGTTAAAGTTGCTTTTCTTTTTGAAGTAGTAACTTGCAATAGTTTTGAGGTATTGACTAGAGTAATGTTTGAACTTTTGGTGTCAAGAGCTCTTGCCTATTAATGATAGATGTCGTATTTTGGGCAATCCGTGTGTTTTTCGAAAACCAAAAACCCGTGTTGAGAACTCTAGCTACTAGATGGATCACTAACCTCTGGAGGGTTCGAATATTAGAGTACACTCACGTACCATGAGTCGAGGATGCGCAAGGATAACCAAACCCCCATACACTCCTCCTCGGGGTACCTGTCTCTTTGTGAACCTCCTATTAGATTGAGAGTTACCGATAATAAGTGCATGAGTTCTTCGGACTAATGTGAGTATTCGAAAGTTGACACTTCCACCTACCCATACTTTTTCTAGCCTCTTCGGTCCCGTGCATTGCCCTTTCTCACCTCGAGAGTTGGCGCATACTTCGCCGGTGCATCCAAACCCTTGGCATGATACGCTCTGTCATCATAAGCCTCCTTATATCTTTCCTCAAAACAGCCACCATACCTACCTACAAGACATTTCCATAGCCTTTCCGAGATACATTGCCATGCAACGTCCACCCTCTCATGACTTGATCCTCATGTCATACATGCTACTTGCTTGATCTATGAGCCGCATGCTAGTTGGGCCTTGCCCTAATCATTGCTACATGACGCGCTAGTATCATTAATTATCCTGCTATCCTGGCGGAGGCATACATTTGCATCATGATTAGTTACATTTTCTTTTTGTGAGTACCTTTGTAAAGTGTGAAAGATCTCCTATATTCTTGTAAAATATAGAGTATTGCCCCTAAAGTGAGGAAAAGATCCCAAAGAGGACAAAATCAAAAGATCCCAAAGAGGACAAATGAGAGTTAAACAGAAAGAGCCATTGAGGCCACCAAAAAAAATAAAAAATAAAAAGAGAAAAATAAAAATAAAAAGAGAGAAGGGGCATACTACTATTCCTTTTGAGAGATCCACACTAGTACTTCATCTTCTATCCCTTGTACTCCATAGAGATTATCATCATGCATATAGCTATGTGGGGAACTTTTACACTATAGAACTTGGCTTGTATATTCCAATGATGAGCCTCCTCAAACGAGCTCTAGGTCTTCTTGAGCAAGCAAGTTAGATGCACCCCCACTAGTTCCATTGGAGAGCTTTTAGCTCACATGTGCATCCGTTGTATGGCAATCCCTACTCCTCACATCATATCTATCATATGGCCTTCTCTCGCCTATGATTGTCCTCATTGATGTGAGCCTTTCACACACCTTTTTGTCTTCCTCCTCCACCCTTTTTCTGTTTCACCTTTTAGGTGTCAACTTTCTTGCTCACGCTCATCCATTGCATGAGTGCTCAAAATATCGAAAGGGAGTGGATCAGTTTGACTTGTACCTGTCTAGTGGTCTGGGGACGAGTCCAGATAAGAACCCAAAGGAGACCAAGTGTGAAACTTTAGTAGATAGTTGTTCTCAACAACCTTTTTTTCTCTCTTTCTTCCCAGTCCCTTGCTTGCACGCAAACACCATCTGGAGACATTCGAGTCACGGACAGCAAGAGCTCTTGCACCTTTTGTTCTTTTGTTGCTTGTGTTAATGCCAATATAGACTCTTGCCTGTTAAGACTTGAATTGAATTGCATGCTTTGATTGCTTTACTTAACAGTCCTTATTTGGTTGTGTGGCATGTCACCACAGAAATTATGCTTGTTATCATTTACCTACTCGAGGACGAGCAGGAATTAAGCTTGGGGATGTTGATACGTCCCAAACGTATCTATAATTTCTGCTTGCTCCATGCATGTTTTGTGTGACTTTGCCATGTTTTGGTTGAACTTTATTACACTTTTAAACCAATTTGGACTAACCTACTAACTCAGTGCGCCCAGTTGCCAGCTTCTGGTTTTCTGTTGTTTTTGTTTTTCAGGTTTTCCGGCTGAATTAAGTGCCCAAAAAATTCCGCAAAAATTATATTAAAAATCAGCGGGCAGGAAGCTTCCGGAATAACCAAGGGAGAGAGCCGGGACCACCACCAGGGAACTAGAAGGGTCCCTGGCGCGGCCCCAACCCTAGGGCGCGCCAGGCACCCTCCTGGCTGCCCTGGGTGGCCCCTCGACGCCCCCTTCGCCTATATAACACCCTCGGGGTAGAAACCCTAGAAGAAGAACTCTTTTTGGCGGAAACCTCTATGTTCCGCCGCCGCCACCGTTTTCAGATCGGGGCTGCCTGGAGAAGCTGCCCCGGCACCCTGCCGGGACGGGGAAGTGCCCCCGGATTCATCTCCATCGACGTTGCTTCCCTTCTCCATGAAGCGGGAGTAGTTCCTCCTCGGGGCTAAGGTCTTCTACAGTAGCTATGTGGTCTTCTCTCTCTCCCATGATGTGATATTGATTGTGTTCATAGGCAATGTTAATCTAGGGTGATCCCATGATGTTTCCCCTTCTTCTATGTATTGGATTGATGTACTCAATTGATCTTATCTAGTATAATCTCCAAGACCATGGTGACAGCTGGTCTATTGCACATGGAATTAGAAGAATATTTTCATGAGTGATTTCCTCTTTTGTGTGTGGATTGAAGATTGAGAGTCTTTTGGTGCTTGTCTTTGACTATCCTTTAGATATGTTGTGGTGATTGTGGTACTCTCTTTGGATGGCCGCGGTGACATTGGGAAATCCATAGATTGAGAACTACGAACTTTGAGGTGTGCTTTTTTAGCCCTACACAATTCTCATCCTCTCTTGACCACAAAGGAATGACCTCCGAGTACGTCTCCATTGCATGTTTTATGGGAAATATCATGTGATTAGACTATGTTAATGTTGTTGGGAGTTTCCACTAGTGAAAGTATGAAGCCTAGGCCTTGTTTCCACCTTTTCAATACCGTTTGTGCTCACGTTTACCACCTGTTACCTTGCTGCACTTTTTATTCAGATTTATATTACCTTGCTTTACCGCACCTATCACCCATATTTTACCATCTCTTCGCCGAACTAGTGCACCTATACAACTCCTAGTTGTATTAGGTGTGTTGGGGACACAAGAGACTTCTTGTTTCTTAATTGCAGGGTTGCTTGAGAGAGACCATCTTCAACCTCTACTTCCCTGAGTTCGATAAACCTTAGGTCATCCACTTGAGGGAAATTGCTGCTGTCCTACAAACCTCTGCGCTTGGAGGCCCAACATAGTCTACAAGAATAGAAGTGTGTGTAGACATCAGGGTGCTGGGTGCTGGGGGCAATGGGAGGCAGCCGGACTGGGGGTGCAGAGGCCGGCGCGGTGGGGCGCGGTGAGGAGAGCCACGGGAGCTCGGGCGTGGCCATGGCAGCGCAATGGTGGCCGGATCCACGACTGGGGGGAAGCTACGGCGCGACACGACGGATGGGGGAGGGGGGGGTCGACAGCGAGGCTCACTGGGGGTTCTAAGCCGGGCTCGGGGAGTCAAGACTAGGAGGGAGCTGGCCGGAATCGCAGTTGGCGCGGCGGCGGTCGTAGGCGAGGCAGAGGTCGATGGCGAGCGCTCCAACCGTCCAGGCTCGAGCTCGATAGTGGAATCGAACCGGAGGATCCGTGCACTATTCCTGGTCGACAAGCGACGACGGATGGTGGCGGTTGGCTACGGTAATGGCTAGGCGGCGGCGAACGCGCACGGGTACGAGCTCGGGCGAGCAGAAAAGGGAGAGGCACAGTAGGGGGAAAGATCTTTTGC
Organism: Bromus sterilis; assembly: GCA_950022295.1. Classification (NCBI taxonomy): domain Eukaryota; kingdom Viridiplantae; phylum Streptophyta; class Magnoliopsida; order Poales; family Poaceae; genus Bromus; species Bromus sterilis. The sequence continues at coordinate 317,441,155 of OX465597.1, read as the reverse complement.
GTTGCCGACGAGGCAGAGCGACGTCCTCTTATTGCCTCCGGCCAGTGTAGCGATCGCGACGTCGACGAGCGGGTCCGTCGAGGACATCGACCGCGCCAGTGGCGCCATGGCCCTGTGCTGAGCAGAGGGGCAGGGGAAAAATAGGTGGCGGTGTGGGCTGGGGGGTTTGGGCCTAGGTGATGGGCTTGGGGTGCAATGCCCATGGGCGTAGGATAGATTTTTTTGTTTTTCTTTTACTTCTTTCCTTTCTGTTATTTTCAGTTAGTATTTATCTTATTGGCTTTGGCATTTTTATTATTCATGAAACTTTCACCAAAATTAATATGGCATAATAACAGAGTGCCACAGAAAGTGTGGGGTTTTTATAAAATATTTTAATATTAAATTTTAAGATGCAATTGGCAATTAGGGCTAATATAGCACTGCCAAGATTTGTTTGGATTTTTCAGTAGCTCAATAATATTCCAAGTTGGTTTGCAATGGTCCACTGAATATTTGGTATTTTACAAAAGTGGTTTCATAATTTTTGGACAAAGTTTAATTGCAACATCTTTTTGAAATTTTTATTTGGGCTGAATTTGAATAGGCCATGGTCAAGGTGATCATCTCATGCCTAATCGTGATGACTTGGCATTTTAACAAGGTGATTACTGTGGCGTGACCCCCGGGGTGTTACAGTCACCCATCGGCGACTAGCCGGCGACGATAAGGGCAACCTGTTGGGGATCGGCGCAGAAAACAAAAAATTTCCTACCTACGAGTCCCGAAACCAAGATCTATGCTATGCTGATTTATGTAACGGAAGGAATCGGTGTTCATACCTTTGAAGACCGAAAGAGGAAAACGTTCCTCGAACGTGGTTGGCGTAGACTCTGATCCTACGACCTCCCTGTTATGTTGAAGAACCCCCGACGATGAAGTAGCACCACACGTGTAGTGCCTCGCGGGATTACACACGTATGGTGCAACCGATGTCCCTCCGGGATCCGAACCAAAAGAGCAGCGGAAAGAAGATTGATCCGGATCCCGATTCCGGAAGCGCGACGGCGTCCGGATGATGGTGAAACCCCCAACCAGGTGCAAACTCCAAACCAGGGGAGTCCGCTCTAGGTCGGAGAAAGAGAGAGAGAGAGAGAAACTCAATGTTATGTTGAAAAAGGCACCCACCCCTCCTTATATAGGCCAAGGAGGGGCTCCACCCCCTCCCTTCCCCCATGTGGGACTAAACCCCCAAGGGGGGGAGTGCTGCGGCTAGGAGGGGGGATGGGCCCCTCCCTTGGCGCCAAGCCCAAGGAGGGAGGTTTCCCCTTCCCCTCATGGGCCTTTTAAGGCCGAAATACCTTTTCACCTTTTTAATTAATTATTTAAATCATTTTTAATATTTAATTCTGTTAATTAAATATTAAAACATATTTAAACATTAATATATGTTATTTTGAACCTTTCAAAATATCATGAACAGCTTCCGGCACCTCCCAGTACATTTCCGGTGTTTTCTCTCTTTTCACCGATGATCCCGAATCAATCCTTAATGCATCGATTGCCCTTAAGTGTGACACCCTACGGTCTGGGAAACAGTAGACATGATCGAGACACTCTCTGACCAATGACCATCATGTGGGATCTGGTTACAATCCTTGATGTGCCCCTACGCTTCCATCAAATAAACTTCATTGCTGTTGAACCGTTAACAATATGACTTGATCCCTTTGTGCTTTGGTACTATGTTTGTCCGAGGTATGATCGTCGGTATCAAATGCCTAGTTCTTCCTCGTCTCCGACATAACATGTTTACTCGTCTGTGAATATTACATCTCTTGTGACCTAGTCACTTGCTTGCAAGCTATTGATGCAACACCACCAAGTGGGCCCAGAGTACCTATCTGTCACTCGGATTGACAAATCCCGCTCTGATCTATTTCATACTCCTCAACATATCTACTTAGAAATACCCAAGATACACCTTTTCAGTTACCATGTTTCAGTGTAACGGTTAATGCACTCAAAGCATGCTGATAGATAGCAATTATGTATGATCATCACGGTCTAAGGATTCAGTCACTATGTTATTAAGTCATCGCAATGCTGAACTTATGTGACTTGATCACACTGCAATGCTTAAGGTGGGTGTGTGTCCATCACATCATTCTCCTAATGATATGACCTCATTATCAATAGACTATTATGTTCTCATGATCAGGAAACCTCGATCATCAATTGACCAATGAGCTAGTATGCCTGAGTTTAACTAGGGACCAGGTTGTTATAGATCACATGTGTATTAATGTTTCCACTTAATACAGTTCTAGCACAATATATAACGTATTATGAACAAACATATATGTGACAAATATCTTTATTAATTTGCCTCTAGGGCACATATCCAACAGTCTCCCACTTGCACTAGAGTACAAATTACACTAGTTTACATCAGGTATGTATCTAACACCAATAGTCTCTCGGTGTTGTTCAAACTTGGCTTGTGGAAGAGGTTTAGTCATTGGGTCTGACGGATTCAGATCCGTATGTATTTTGCAAATCCTAGTATGACCATCCTTGACGTAGTCCCGCGTCACATGGAAACGCCAGAGAATATGCTTGGCTGTAGATTGAGTCCTCGGCTCCCTTGCGTTAGCAATGGCACCCGTATTGTCGCAATAAATGCTAACATGGTCAGTGCAAATAGGGAGTACGCCAAGCTCGATGACAAACTTCTTCAACCAATGCGCTTCATTTGACGCTTCGCAAGCGGCAATATACTCTGACTCCATCGTAGATTGGGCGACGAATGACTTCTTGCCGCTCCTCCAGCTAATCGCACCACCATTCAACATAAACACGTATCCCGTCTGGGATTTTGAGTTATCGGGATCAGTACCAAGACTGGCATCGACGTAACCTGTTACGGCGAGCTCTTCTTCACATCCTCCATAGACAAGGACGTTCTTCACTGCAATCCAATGATCCATTCCAGGATTACTTTCGAAACGATTAGTCAGACTAACCGCCAGGGCCACATCTGGTCGAGTACACAACATAGCATACATGATAGAACCTATGGCTGAGGCATAGGGCTTTGAGGACATTTCCCCCCTTTCTTTTGCTATTGCTGGGCATTGAGTCACACTCAATTTACTTCCTTTCATAACGGGCAAGAGGCCTCTCTTGGCGTTATCCATATTGAACCTCTTCAATATCTTCTCAAGGTAAGTTCTCTGACTCAGTGCTAATAGGCGTCTTGATCTATCTCTATAGATTTTAATGCCTAATATGTATGCAGATTCACCTAGGTCCTTCATGGAAAATTGTCCATTCAAATATTCCTTTACCCCCTCTAGAAATTTCACATCATTCCCTATCAATAATATGTCATCCACATATAGTACTAGGAATGCCACAGAGCTCCCACTCGCTTTCTTATAAACACAGAATTCTTCTTCATTTTGGACAAATCCAAAAGCTTTGATCACCTCATCAAAACGAAGATTCCAGCTCCGAGATGCTTGCTTCAACCCATAAATGGACCGTTGAAGTTTGCATACCTTACCAGCGTCCTTAGGACCAATAAAACCTTCTGGTTGTACCATATACAACTCTTCCTCAATGTTGCCATTTAGGAACGCGGTTTTCACATCCATCTGCCATATTTCATAATCGTAATAGGCAGCAATTGCTAGCAATATCCGGATAGACTTTAGCATCGCTACGGGAGATAAAGTCTCTTCGTAGTCAACTCCTTGAATTTGTCGGAAACCTTTTGCGACAAGTCGAGCTTTATAGACAAATACGTTTCCGTCTGCGTCAGTCTTTTTCTTGAATATCCACTTATTCTCGACGGCCTTTCGGTCCTCGGGAATGTCCACCAAAGTCCATAGTTTGTTGGCATACATGGAGTCTATCTCGAATTTCATGGATTCCAGCCATTTCTCGGACTCGGGTCCCTCCATTGCTTCTTTGTAGTTTGCAGGTTCGTCAGGTTCATTTAACATGACTGCATTGACAAGTTGCCCATAAAACTGAGTTTTTACTCGGGCTCTTGATGACCTGCGGGGTACAATAGGATCCTTTTCATCTTGATCATGATCATCATGTATGTCACGATCGTTATGAATATCATGATGACCGTTCTCTTCAGCTCCCACTACGGAAGATGGTTCCGGAACAACTTCCATTGCCATTTCTTCCACTTGGAGTGATTGGTCAATCATCTCGTTGAGGTATATTTTCCTTCCACTCAATTCTTTCGAAAGAAACTCTTTCTCAAGAAAGCATCCAGTCTTGGCGACAAACGTTTTGCCCTCAGACTGGTTGTAGAAGGTGTATCCAACGGTTTCCCTTGGATATCCCACAAAGATGCACTTATCCTCTTTTGGTTCGAGTTTTTCAGGCTGAAGTTTCCTAACATAAGCAACAACCCCAAATCTTCAAGTGAGACAACTTTGGTTTCTTGCCATGCCATTCCTCAAATGGTGTTGTCTTTGCGGATTTGGACGGTGCCCTATTAAGAATGTAAGCTGCAGTTTCTAATGCATACCCCCAGAATGACACATGTAAGTCGGTATGAGACATCATCGATCGTACGCTATTCAATAGAGTTCGATTACGTCGCTCAAAAACACCGTTACACTGAGGTGTTCCTGCCGGCGTAAGTTGTGGTACGATGCCACAAGTCTTAAGATGATCGCTAAACTCGTGACTTAAATACTCGCCTCCTCGATCGGATCGAAGGTGCTTGATTTTATTCCCGAGTTGATTCTTGACCTCACTCTGAAATTCCTTGAACCTTTCAAAGGTTTCAGACTTATGTTTCATTAAGTAGATATACCCATATCTGCTTAAGTCATCTGTGAAGGTCATGAAGTAACGTAGACCATTGCGTATGGGGACGTTCATAGGTCCACATACATCTGAATGTATGATCCCTAACAAGTATTCCGCACGCTCCATTGTTCCATTGAATGGAGTCCTTGTCATCTTGCCCATAAGGCATGGTTCACATGTGTCAAGGGATCCAAAATCCAATGACTCCAGAAGTCCATCATCATGAAGCTTCTTCATGCGCTTTTCACCAATATGACCAAGTCGACAATGCCACATCATCATGTGTTCTTCACCACTAGGTTTTAATCTTTTGGCCTCTACATTATCAATATGAAGTATATCACAATCGAGATTAAGAATGAATAAGCCATTTTTCTCCGGTGCGTGAACATAAAACACATCATCCTTATAAATCGCACAACCAATTGTATCAAACTTAAAAGAATAGTGGTCTCGCTTCAAGCAAGAACTACTAACGATGTTCACACTCAATGCGGGTACATAGTAGCACTTATTCAAAATCAAAACTAATCCCGAAGGGAGACTAAGATGCTTCGTGCCAACCGCCACCACTTCAATCCGGCAACCGTTTCCCACGCGCATCGTCACTTCATCTTTCATCAAGCGTCGCCTATTCCGTAGCCCCTGAGAGGAGTTAGAAATGTGAGCAACAGATCCTGTATCAAATATCCAGTATTTGTTCCCAGCGCTTGTTAAGAAAAGATCAATAACGTGTATATCAAATATACATTTGTCTCTTCTGACAATATTGCTAGCCTTCTTATCCTCTAGGTACTTGGGGCAGTTGCGTTTCCAGTGACCATCACCCTTGTAGTAGAAGAACTCAACGCCGGGCTTGGGTCCAGGTTTGGGTGCCTTACGAGGAGTGACAACTGGCTTGTCACCCTTCTTTGGGCTTCCCTTATTTCCCTTCTCCTTCTTGCCAGACTTCTTGAATTCAACGGTCCTATTGACCATGAATACATCATGCTCCTTCTTGATCTCAACCTCGGCAGTTTTCAGCATGGCGAACAACTCAGAAGGGGTCTTAGTCATCCCCTGCATGTTGTAGTTCAACACAAAGCCTTTGTAGCTAGGGGGCAGCGACTGAAGCACCCTATCAACAACAAGTTCATCTGGAATCTGACATTCCAGAGCATTCAAGCGTTGAACGTAGCCAGACATCTTGACCAAGTGCTCACTAACATTGCTATGCTCATCCATCTTTGCTGAGAAGAAAGATTCAGAAGTGTAAGGCCCGATATGTGGTACTGTTCCAGATCTAGATGTTTCCATCCAGATCCGGGGACGAAGCACATATCGGTCCCACCGCGACATATGACGAAGTCATATGCCCCGGATTTCCAACATGATATCACAACATTACAGATACAAGGATACAACATCTCATACAACCGGCATACAACTACCTCAAATACAATACATCAGCGGAAGATACATGTCTGGGTACAGACTACAAGCAAATGCCTAGTGGCAAAGAGAAAAACATCGATCCCATAACCACACGGGTCCAGGCCCTCCGCCGGGATCCGCCTAACTAGTCGTCGTCGAGTCTCCACGTGAAACATTGATCACCGTACCTGTTGTCGATCAAGAACCCTGAAAAGAGTTTGGGGGTAGTATCATGAGTACAGAGGTACTCAGCATCCAACTGTAGTGGTCATCTGACCCAGCAAGGACTTCATCACTCGTCATTCTAGGACAACTAGTAGTTTACGGTAAGGAAAGGGTAAGTGGTGAGGTTGCTGCCGCACTAGCATTTATGAAGTGGCTAACGATCTAGAGAGTAAGATAAGAAGCCACGATGAGGAATCGCCTCCAACAAGTCTCGCTATCAACTACTTATGCAATCATAACACCTATCCTATCCTTGTCCTCCTCTTTGCATCCCGACAAAGAAGAAGCAATCAAGGCACACACACACGTTGATCAAGTTATATTAAGATTATCTCAGTTGTTGTTGTCTATGAACAAGGAGTAGGTCTCAAGTCGTCCATAACCGTGGACACGGCTTCTCGAAAAGATTTAACCCTGCAGGGGTGTACCAACTGCCCATTACGAGGCTCCGCATGCACGTCCATCACTCTCAGTTGCTACCCATCACAGGCAACAATTTTATGATTTAGTTCCAAGAGATCCGAAACGACAGGTCCCTCTAACTAACAACGAACAAATCCGGGTGGCCCCCGGTGAGTCGACATCCATCTCAGGAGCCGGCCGCTCTCTCGATCTGGTCTCTACCGTCTGTCTCGGGTTTGGATAGCCGGTTAATCACGCATGGGAAACCGGGTCCTCAGCCGAACACAGTGGGCCAGCAAGGGAACTATGTCCTCACTGGTCCGGGTTGGTTTGAAAACAACTGGCAGCTGACCAGCACACACACGGTTTCAAATGGTAAATCAGCTTGGGCCACCACTAGAAATGTTTGAAGGTAGGTAGGTAAGAAGAGGGGACCCCATAAAATCCCACACGCGGTTAGGCACGCTCAGTCTTAAAACCAATACCCGGAACTCGGATCCTAGGTGACTCGAATGGAACAAAGCGTCGGGGCGGGATAGCCTAGACCTTCCATCCTTCGTCGAATATAGTCAACATTATAATAATCATATCATCAACAACAATATAATAATGTGATATCCCAAACCAAGGAGTAACAGGGTAACAACGTAGCATCCTAAGCATGCATACTAAGCAGGGGCTGAGCAACGAGCAATAGTAACATAGCAGTACATGGTTTGCTGGGAAGGGACATGGCTGTATCGGTTTGAAAGAGGCTGTAAACATGTGGTAGGATCAAACATCGAACCTAACCTAGACTAGCATGCAAACCGCTGGTTGAAATAGAATGGATCATAAGTAATGTATAGTCCTTGCCTGTTGATAAGTCGGGTTCCGAAGGTGTAGTGGGTCGCAAGCTCGCATCGTCTCCGAGAGGTACCCGCGGAAGCACACAAGAAGGAAACACTGGAAAGCAATAAACGGTGCACCACTATTACTACGGAGCAATACAAGATCAAAGAGGCAACACAAGGCACGGCAACGCGATACGGATCTATCGTCGAGAACGGTTACTAACAGCTTAAGTGGGGTATCGGTCACACACGACGAATACCGCACGTTTACGGTGGTTCAAGTTGCTTAGCTACAGGTGATCAATCAACGGTTATTAACATGGCAACTCAAGCAAGCATGTAATAGCACACAAACATGGAAAGAGGTGAAGCACAATATAAACTATCTATGCTAGTCATTTCAAGTGAGGCACAACCTAAACATGGCATAACACTAAGTGCCGCACGATGATTAAAACATTTGGTACTGTTTTGTCCTAAACCATATTTTAGTTTGGTGAACAATAGAAAACAATAGCATAAACACAAGGTACACGAAAAACTAATCAAGTTACATATAAAGAACACCCCAAACGGAGTTACGGTTAAAAAGATACAAGCAAAACAAGTTACAGGCACAAGCTGTATAAACAGGGGTAAATCTATATGCAACTGTGCAGCAACATGACATAGAAATACAAGGGATGAAAGTAGACATGATGCTTAACAATATGCAATTGTAATCACTCAATTCCGATAAACGGTCGCGACACACTCGTCGACCGAAGTTGCAACAAAATAACAGTTTCAGCAACAGCAGCACAATAACATCAGGATAGCTACTTTGGAGCAAGATTTAATATAGCTAAAGCACCCAAACATGTCAAGTTAAAGCATGGAAATGAAGTACACATGATGCTTAACACATAGGAGAAAGAATCAATGCAATAGGCCTCATGGATTTGTTACAATCATCATGCAAAGTTGCAATAAAATAATAACAACAGCACATAACAAGAAAAAGTAGCAGTTTAACGGCCTGATGCCCACTTCAACACGCAATTACACAATCAAGGTGACCTCAAATGCAAATGCTCACAAAAGATGAAAGCTAGAGCACGCAATTCTAAACAATTCGTCTTTTCGGCGGGAAGTCATCCGGGCTACGGATCGCTTGCTATCGTCAACGCGGAATCGAATCAGAAGCAAAAATTAAAGGACTTAGAAAAATTACAGACGCAAAGGAAAAAAAAACAGTGGCTCTCACTATGGGCTCGGCCCATGTGGCTGGAGAGGCCAGCCGGCTTGCTGGGCTGGAGGAGGCGAGTGGGCCTGGCAGGAGGACGTGGCCCGCAGGGAAGCTGGGCCGGCCCACTTCGCCGAGGAGGCCCAGCCGGGGCGGTTGGCGGCTCAGGCGGCTCGGGCTGCTCCCGCAGCCGCGGCGGCAGCCGTTCACGCCGGCGAGGGGCGGCGCTACGGCGCTTGGACGACGCGGGGCCAGACCGGGGCGGCGGATCCGGCCGGCCCCTGCCAGATCCGGGCGGTGGGGAGGCCTCCACGGGGCAGAGCAGCCACCAGGGGGCGCGGCGGCGTCGGGGCTCTGCCTCCCGTCCATGCTGGCGGCGCCGGACTCCTGCAAGAGAGGAGAAGGCGAGGGGAGGTCAGGAGGGAGGAGAGGGAGAGGGCGGCCAGGAGGGGAAGGAGACCTGCGGCGGCGCGCCACCTGCTGGACTGCCGGCGGCGGCCCGGCGACGAGGTCGAGGCGGCTCGGGCGGCTGCGCGGAGGAGAGGAGTTGGAGGAGAGAGAGAAGGCTGGGGGCACATCTGGGCCGTTGGATCCGCAGATCCGACGGTCCAGATCGAGAGGGGCTAGGGTTTGCTAAAATTTGGGGCTAAATTGTGCGAAAATGGGGTAAAATATCTCAGATCTGGGGCTGGTGGCTGCCTAGGTGCTTAGGGAAAACCCTAAGTGGAGGGGTGGTCTACTTATAGCCCAGGTGACTGCAGTTTGCAAAAACATCTCCGGTTTTTCTCTCGCGCGCGCGGTGCTCCCGTTTCTGACCGCCGGGGGTCCGCAGTACCTCCGATTCGGGTAAAACTTCGAACTGCGCGATCAGCGAGTCGAGCCGGCGGCGTTCACCTCGCGCTGGAACCGTTCCGAAAACACTTTCCGGCGCGCTATAAAAATATCCCGTTTATTTATTAAATGGGGTTTTCGTTCCGTTGGTTGCGGCTGGTCTCGTGCGGTTTTCGCGACGGTGATCGGGTGAAACCCGGTGTCGCAAAGGTCGAGTGTCGAGGTGGCAAGGGTCGGTCTCCGTCCGATACGAGATAATAGGGGAAAAATAATCACCGATCGATAAATCGGGGATGCAAACACCGCAAACAAATCAGACAATCCAACAATTCACACCGAAAACAAAAAATTTAATTTTTGTGAAAACTGGGCTGTTACAAGAAGCCTCATAACGTTCAGCCCTGGCTTGGGGTGCAAAGACGGCCTAGAGGTCGACGATTATCTCATATGCACCCATCCTCTCAAAGCGTTTCTGCAGCTCAGCCTCCATGGAGTAAAGCATTCCACTCTGGACAAGGTTGTAATCATCCGTCTTGGAGAGGTAGACATTCTTCTCATCCTGACTAGCGTCTGCTAGTGGTTCGTCACCTAACGCGGCCTCTAGTACGTATGCCATCTTGAGGGTAACGAGGAGAATCCTCAGAGTGCGGAACCAGTTGGTGAAGTTTGACCCAACGTTTTTCAATTTGTCTTTGTCTAGGAATGACCCTAAGTTGAATGAGGGGCGAGGTGCAGCCATCTACAATGGTTATTTGCAAAACACATATTTAGACTTTGTTCATAATTGGAGTTCAATTTTAATTAATTCTAAAACTCCCACTTAGTTAAACATCTCTCCAAATTTACTAAGTGATTAACATAATCCTAGTTTGAATGATCGTCCTCGAATATCACACGGCCGACGACACATCTCCCTAGGTAGGCCATCATGCCAATCATATCTGTTATATGACTCATGCTTAACCTTTCGGTCATCCGTATCCCAAGCTCATATTTACATATGTCAAGCCTGTCAGTCGAATCTTAGTGTATGTCTGTTCAACAAGGCCATATCTGCATATGCTAGGCTTGCCAAACCCAACCTCATGCGATCGCTAATGTATGTATGACACCCGATCGTCACGGCCTGCCTATCATAAAGAGATCCTTCCAGGCGGTGACCACTAAGGGAGAATACAATCATGGTATTGAGAGAGATTATCCTATCATGCTACCGTCGCATATCTAGCATATTAGCAAGACAAGAAGTAAAACTATAAATCATACAAGCAATGATCCCCCCTTACATGCAAATTAAAGTTAAAACTCCTTCTACTTTATATTTTGCAAGTTTTACGTGGCTGCTAAGGGATTTCGAGAGAGAACCGCTTTCTATCCTGCGAAAACAAGCCACAACACCAATCCTGCAATCGTCTCTATTACACCCCTGTCGGGGCCCTCCGTTGCAAACGTCTTCGCGTCGCTAATGTTAGAGAGACAGACACCCCCAGCCACTTATATGGGTACAAGCCATATGTCAAGCATGGAACCAGTCTCGCGTAAACGCGTAAGGTCGGTCGGGGATGCTTCATCAGGACATTGCTGCAACGCTAAACGAGTACACGTGGGAGGGTAACAATTGGAGAATTGATGCTCACATCCTAGATGTGTTCTACCCGTACAATACATCTACGCATAGCCTTGCTCTGATACCACTATTGGGGATCGACGCAGAAAACAACTTTTTTCCTACCTATGAGTCCCGAACCCAAGATCTATGCTATGCTGATGTATGTAATAGAAGGAATCGGTGTTCATACCTTTGAAGACCGAAAGAGGGAAATGTTCCTCGAACGTGGTTGGCGTAGACTCTGATCCTACGACCTCCCTGTCGTGTTGAAGAACCTCCGACGATGAAGTAGCACCACACGTGTAGTGCCTCGCGGGATTACACACGTACGGTGCAACCGACGTCCCTCCGGGCTCCGAACCAGAAGAGCAGCGGAAAGAAGATTGATCCGGATCTCGATTCCGGCAGCGCGACGGCGTTCGGATGATGGTGAAACCCCCAACCAGGTGCAAACTCCAAACCAGGGGAGTCCGCTCTAGGTCGGAGAAAGAGAGAGAGAAAATCAATGTTATGTTTAAAAAGGCACCCCACCCCTCCTTATATAGGCTAAGGAGGGGCTCCACCCCTCCCCTTCCACCATGTGGGACTAAACCCCCAAGGGGGGGGGGGGAGTGGTGCGGCTAGAAGGGGGGATGGCCCCCTCCCTTGGCGCCAAGCCCAAGGGGGGAGGCTCCCCCTTCCCCTCATGGGCCTTTGAAGGCCCAAATACCTTTTCACCTTTTTAATTAATTATTTGAATCATTTTTAATATTTAATTCTGTTAATTAAATAATAAAACATATTTAAACATTAATATATGTTATTTTGAACCTTTCAAAATATCCGGAACAGCTTCTGGCACCTCCCGGTACATTTCCGGTGTTTTCTCTCTTTTCACCTATGATCCCGAATCAATCCTTAATGCATCGATTGCCCTTAAGTGTGACACCCTACGGTCCGGGAAACAGTAGACATCATCAAGACACTCTCTGACCAATGACCATCATGTGGGATCTGGTTACAATCCTTGATGTGCCCCTACGCTTCCATCGAATAAACTTCATCGCTGTTGAACCGTTAACAATATGACTTGATCCCTTTGTGCTTTGGTACCATGTTTGTCCGAGGTATGATCGTCGGTATCAAATGCCTAGTTCTTCCTCGTCTCCGACATAACATGTTTACTCGTCTGTGAATATTACATCTCTTGTGACCTAGTCACTTGCTTGCAAGCTATTGATGCAACACCACCGAGTGGGCCCAGAGTACCTATCCGTCACTCGGATTGACAAATCCCGCTCTGATCTATTTCATACTCCTCAACATATCTACTTCGGAATACCCAAGATACACCTTTTCAGTTACCATGTTTCAGTGTAACGGTTAATGCACTCAAAGCATCCTAATAGATAGCAATTATGTATGATCATCACGGTCTAAGGATTCAGTCACTATGTTATTAAGTCATCGTAATGCTGAACTTAAATGACTTGATCACACTGCAATGCTTAAGATGGGCGTGTGTCCATCACATCATTCTCCTAATGATATGACCTCATTGTCAATAGACTATTATGTTCTCATGATCAGGAAACCTTGATCATCAATTGCCCAATGAGCTAGTATGCCTGAGTTTAACTAGGGACCAGGCTGTTATATATCACACGTGTATTAATGTTTCCGCTTAATACAGTTCTAGCACAATATATAACGTATTATGAACAAACAGATATGTGACAAATATCTTTATTAATTTTCCTCTAAGGCACATATCCAACACAACCCCCCTTGCCCCCTCTGGAACCCTAACCCTAGATGCCCTTGTTTCCCCTCCCCTACCTCCCCCCTCTCTCGATCTCGCGTGCCCGAGCCCGACCGTGGCCGCCGTCTCGTGCCACCGCGGCCAACGGCGACGCCAAGCTCCACCACCGTGTCCGGAGGCCGCCCCGTGGTCGTCTTCACCACCTCCGTGGAAGAATTGACGCAAACCGCGCCGTGGACGCCGCCCTCCGCCTGCAACTTCCGTTGGCCGCCGTCGTCGACCCCGCCCCGATTCATCGCCGTCACCACGCCTCAGCCTTCTTGCGCACGATCCCGAGCACCACTGTGAGCTCCTCGCCATCTTGCCCTATCTTGCGCTCGATTTCTTCCGGTGATTCGCCGTCACCACCTCGCCACGCTCCGGCCTCCGCGGTGGTGCTCCCCATCATCGTCGCAGTTCGTCCCAGCATGCTCCACTGACAACGGTGGATGCGGCGCGTCGTGCAGCTCCGGTAGGGACGATTCGCGCCCAGCCTCGTGCCAAACCGCGGCCTATGGCGCGCACGCGGCCGCCGCCGGTGAGAACGGCCTCGCCGACGTGGTGCTGTGACATGGCGTCATTAACAGAAGCTAATCCCCCCGTTAGGCTTACGGTGGGCCCTCCCCACTAATTAACTAGCTATTAAACTTAACGGAGAAATAAACCCTCATTGTTAATATGACATGTGGGCCCAGTCCGTTTAGATAACTCTCTGGGTAATTAAAATTGTTTAACTAACACTGTGTCACTTATAGCTAGGTCCCACTGGGTTATTAGATTAAAAAAATTGATTATAATTACTCAGAGTATGACATGTGGGGCCAGTGCCCTATTTAGAGTATAAAATGAATTGTTTAAATATCCAGAGGCTGACATGTGGGATAATGCTTATTGAATAAATGTAAGAAATCCACAAATTATTTTAAATTGATTTAAACTTAGAAAATTAATATCTTTTAAACCGTAAGTCGCATTAAAATAATTTATATATGAAACTTGTTCAGAAAAATACAACGAATAAGAATACGCTACCCGTATATCCACAACCCTCCTCTAACACAACGAACACGAGACCTTTCCCCTCCGGGCCGTCTGTCGATAATCACGTGAAGTTGGCAGTTCATCCCAGGATGAATTCCCGCTCTGAGAAATCACCTAGTACTGTATTAGGAACACCGTTAACATTGCATATGTTATGCCATGCATATGTTTGCTTTTATATTTACTGTTTCTCCCCCCTTATTTTTCGGTAGACACCGCTGCTGCCGCTGACTACACCACTGCTGAGTACGACTACGTCGTCGACGACCGTACCACTACCGTGGAGCTTCCAGGCAAGAAGAGCCATTTTCCTTCCCCAGATATCTCCTATCCTTTCTGTACATTTCTTGCACTAGGAATTGCAGCTGATACTATTATGTTAATTCCTATTCATTGCATAGCCTATCATTGTCACCCCTTGATGTACATTCCTTTATCCTATGCTGCCTATTATTACTTATGCAATATTCAACAGTTAGCCCTGCACTTTGTTAGTCAACTAGGACTAGATAGCGGGCCGTGATCACTCTAGGGAGTTAACGTGGATATAATATATATAACTTCCACAGGTACGTTATAGTGCAGACACCGCCAAAGGACCCTACCTCGGCTCTACCGAGCCACCATCAAGTGTGAGCCATCGAGGAGTAATCCTTGTACTCCATTCGCTGCTGACTCTGTATAGCCGTCCTAGGGTCCTGAACACGGTTGCCCTTAAAGGTAAGAAGTCGAGTGACCCAACTGTGCCCGCGGGTGGTATTGCGACGGGACAACAAGGAGGGTACGACCGATGTACATGTGTGCTTGGACCCTGATCGTTGTCCGCGAGAGTTACCAAATCACGAAAGTTGAGCTCCTCCAGGAGCACACGCTAGATAAGGTAAGGAGTCGATTCACCTTGTTGGTAACCGCGTGCTTTGACGGGACGACAGGGCAGGCACCGATGTACTGGTGGTCTTGGCCGCTGTTCGTTGTCCGTTGTGTTAACTAGTCGGGCAACAATAATAGGTGTCCGCGAGATAATAAAATGACTAAGGGTTCAGTGGATGACTTGAGTAGCCATTTGGCTTATATGCGTTGCCTACACGTGGGATAATGAGTTATGGGCTCCCCTGCTTCATAGTCTCGTTCGAACACTCTTCAGACGTCAGCAGTGCCGCGGGCTGATTGCTGGGAAGTGGTGTTGTCTTCTTTGCTTGAGCAGTGTGATTTGTATTTGCTTTTTCTTCACCGGCCAGTCTCGCACCGTGCAGGCGTACGTTGGGATTGGGGTCCAAAGCCCTGCGTACTTAGGATTTAGACCGGCGGATGACCTCTTTGTTGAGTTTCAAGGATGGGCTATGGAGTGTCGGATAGCCTCGGTGGGGCATTCCCTAACAGGGTGTACTCCACCCTGGAGATCCGTGCGTTGTAGTGTAACATAAGTGCACCCCTGCAGGGAAGATTAATCTATTCGAATAGCCGTGTCCATGGTAACAGGACGCTTTATGCTGAAGCCAGATCCTACTACTACAAAGTACAACATTACTAAATTGTTGGTTCCGGGTTTTCTTCCTCGCAGGGAAGTCGAGGAAGTGATCTCGGAGGCATTGATAATTATTACAACTTACTATTATACAATGCTGCAATAACTTCTGCTGCATTGTTACTTTACGATTTATATAAACTGTTGGCTATTCTCTTCTCATGCTGCAAGAACCATGTGAAGATGCTAGTCTTCGATAGGCCTAGCTTCTCATCCTTATTCTGGTTTTCTGCAATTCAGTCCACTATATAGCCTCCCCTTTCCATTGATAGAAATGCATAAATGCTTAGTAGCCGGACGTAAGACTCGCGGGTATGCTAGATACTCACCTTTGATTTATTTCCCCCTTTGTTTTATATATTTGGATTGCTGCAATCATACGTCAGAGCCCAGGAGCAGGAGTACCCCGGAGGCGCCTACTACGACGTCGAGTTCCCCGTTGACCAGGAGTAGTTCGAAGGTTCCCAGGCAGGAGGCCTTGCCTTTTCGATCTGTATCTCTGATGTTATTTGTGCTAGCCTTCGTAAGGAAAAACTTGACTAACTATGTTTGTACCCAGATATTATGGTTTGTATAACTTATGTATTCGGATCCTCGTGATCCCTGGTTTGTAACTTAAAGATTTATCTTATTTGTGTCTAGTGTTGTGCTGTGATATTCTCACCGTGGCACCCTGATTTCGGTCGTGTATCCTGCGTGTATCATTACTGTACACGACTTGATTTTTGGGGCGTCACAAGTTGGTATCAGAGCCGAATGCCTGTAGGACACCCCCTTCCAACTCCTTGGTCGAAGTCGAGTCTAGTCCTTGAAAACTTATTTACTAACACTGATGTTGTGGCTTACGGGACCACATCACAAACTGGGTGGTATTAGGATCCTTTTCTTCGTACCTTTACTCTGGGATTCTATTCTCTTTTCCTTTCAGGAAATTTTGCTAACTCTGACATTAGGATCTCGTGGTCGCATCTACCCGGAGAGCTGGATTATCTACAATATTCCCCGCCATTTCTATACTCGGTGTACCATCTTGTACGTGATAATCCGTTGCTAATATTGGGTATCGACGTTGCGGTCGACATCATTAACAAGTTGCCCGCTGAGGAGAGTTGCACCGAGATTGTTGATACGTCCAAAGCGTATCTATAATTTCTGCTTGCTCCATGCATGTTTTGTGTGATATTGCTATGATCTAGATACACTTTCATACACTTTTGATCATATTTGGACTAACCTATTAACTCAGTGCACCACAGTGCCAGTTCCTGTTTTCTGCTATTTTTCTATTTAGCTTTCCCCCATAAAAAAAGTGCTCCAAAAATTCGTGAAAAATCAGATAAAAAATCAGCGCAGAAGAACCTTCCGGAAGAACCTGAGTGGGGCCAGAGGGACACCACTAGGGGCCCAGGCGCCCTGGTGGCGCGGCCTAGGGGCTGGCCGCGCCAGGGGGCCGCCTGGACCCCTGGTGGCCCCCTGGCTGCCCCCCTTCGCCTATATATTCTCCGTGACGAGAAACCCTCAGAAGAAGAACCCTTTTTCGCGATCTCGCCTCTGTTCCGCCGCCGCCACGCTTCCGAGATCGGGAGCACCAGCAGACCTCTTCCCGGCACCCTGCCGGAGGGAGGGCCGATCTCCGGGAGTCTCCTCTCCACCATGGATGCTTCCCAGATGTGCCGTGAGTACTTTACTTTGGACCATGGGTCCGTGATCAGTAGCTATGTGATGTTTTCCTCCCCCCTTTGTTCTTCATGGTTTAGACCTCGTGAGATGCCCTACATGATCGAGGCACTTTTGTAATCTTTCTGCTGTTGCTATGCTGAGTTTGATGGGATCTGATGGATTGTGAGATTATGTTCAGATTGTGATTGAGTAATATATTTGGTTCTTATCTCTTATATTTTTGTTCTTAAGTAATTCTTGCATGTTCTCCATTGCTGTTTATTGCTTTGGCCAAGTAGTAGGTAGTAACCCCAAGAGGGAACGTTATGCTCGATTGTGGGTTCATGCCCCCTGATGACACGCTTGAGTGACAGAAACATGAGTCTAGGGGATGTGATGTTGCCACAAGGTGGAAAACAACGGTGCTTGTAACCGCGGTTGCAAGGATTGTTTACTTTATGCAAAGTGCTTTTTAATGCAGTTGTCTGTTGCTTTGGGTTTACACTTTGGGTGGGACTCGCAACTTAATACCAGCGAGATGTTCTGGATAGATATCTCAAGGTGGATGATTAGTAGTAGATGCATTTGGATTTCGGTCTACTTATTTTGGCGTTCTGCCCATGCTTTTGAGCCTCTTCCTTTCTTTTGTAGCATAGTTAGCATTGCGGTGCGTTCATAATCCTGTCAATTGCCCTTCTGTAATTTGTTCACCTCGCATAGCAGTTTTATCGTCTTTTGGGAGAGAGACATCACTAGTGAACATCACGTATCCCGGTCCATATCTTCATCACTGTTTCCACACTCATTTACTTTTATGTTTTTACTTTCAGTTGCTATCATTATCCCTTGTGTTTGATCCTTTGTGAACAACAAGACCGGAGAGATTGACAACCTCTCTGAACTTCGTTGGGAACAAAGTTATTTGCGTCTGTGTGCAGGTCCGCGTCAGTTGCACCGCTGACACCTACTTATCATCTCCGGAGTCCTACTGGAGACAAACCTTGGTATCTTTACTGAGGGAAATTTTCTGCTGTGCTACATCATAGCTTCCTCTTGGGGTTTACCAACGAAGGCGAGAAATTACTATCATCACCTCGCACACCAAGCAAAGAATTTCTGGCGCCGTTGCCGGGGACTCCGAGTGCTAAGATAGGGGAGTTGCACACTACCCTTTACCTTTGTTGTTTAGTCTTGTTAGTTTACCTTTCAGTTTTTATCTTTGTGTCTTATATCAAAAATCACAAAAAAATCTTCCACACTTGCTGCTGCTATGGGTTCCACTGAAAACACCAAGTTGTGTGACTTCACTAGTCACAACAACCAAGACTTTATCTGCACCCCCATTGCCACACCTGCCACTTCAACTATCTCTTATGAAATTAAACCTGCCTTGCTAAACCTTTTTGAGAGATCAAGTCTCTGGTGCTGGAGATGATGCTGCTTTACACTTGAACAATTTTGTTGAATTATGTGATATGCAAAAGTATAAAGAAGTAGAAGATGGTATTGTTAATCTCAAGCTCTTTCCTTCTCTTTAAGGGGAGAAGATAAAATCTGGTTTCAATCTTTTCCTAGGAATAGCATAGATTCTTGGGATAAGTGCAAAGATGCTTTTATAGGGAAGTACTACCCACCAGCTAAAATTATCCAATTAAGGAGTAACATTATGAATTTTCAGCAATTGGATAATGAACACGTTGCCCAAGCTTGGGAACGCATTAAATCTCTTGTGAAGAAATGCCCTACACATGGTTTGACTACCTGGATGGTTATCCAGACTTTTTATGCAGGCTTGAACTTTACCTCGCGGAACCTGTTAGATTCGGCCGCGGGAGGAACCTTTATGTCAACTACACTTGGTGCTGCCACGAAGCTTCTCGATGAGATGATGACCAATTATTCCCAATGGCACACCGAACGCGCTCCAACAGGTAGGAAGGTAAACTCTGTCGAGGAAATTACCTCTCTCAATGAAAAAGTTGACTTAATTATGTCTCTACTTACCAAGCAACCCTCTATTGATCCTCGTGATGTCCCTTTAAATTCTTTGGTTGCCCAAGAACAAGTAGATGTGAACTTTATTGCTAGAAACAACTTCAACAACAATGCTTATAGGGGTAATTTTTCTAACAATCCTAGACCGTTTCCATCCAACTATGGGAACAATAACACCTACCCTAGCAACAACTCCTATAATCCTGCTTATACGAAAAGAGACCTACCTAGCTATGAGAAATTGGTAGAAATAGAGAAAGCCACTAAGAACTATATGCACACCAAGTTTGAACAAAACAAAGCCTTCTCTAAGCAAATAGGTGAGCATACTGCCATTCGGCAAAATATTAGTGAACAACTTGATAGCCTGAACAGTGAGATTTCTAATCTCCAGGCTAGACTTACCGTCACCGAAACCCATGTTTTGAATATGTCCCACACCCAATCTACTTTGATAAATCAAATGGCAGCCAAACCGGAAGTTATCCCTATGGAAGAGGATAGAATTAAGAGCCTTCGTACACACCACACAGTTGCCACTATCTAAATTGTTGAGGACACCCAAACTATTAGCACCCAATGCACTCCTAGTCCCGTTGGACCTATTAATGGTGATGCTAATACCTCAACCAAAGATGAAGAAACTCCTATGAACATAGAGGGTTTCAAACAAGTGAGCCTAGACGGCACTACTACCACCTTTGATAGTAGTGATATTGATTTTGATAGTTGCACCCTCTCAGAAGTTATTAGCTTGCTACACAAAATGTCTAGAGACCCCCACACTAGCACGTTTAATCTTGCCTTCACGGAGCATATCACAAATGCTCTCATCAAAGCTAGGGAGGAGAAGCTTAGAGTAGAAGCCTCCATACCTAGGAAGCTAGATGATGGTTGGGATCCTATGATCAAAATTAAATTAAATAACTTCTCTTTCTATGCTTTATGTGATGTTGGAGCTAGTACCTCTGTTATGCCCAAAAGAATATATGATATGTTTGAATTGAAGCCCTTTGAGCCTTGTTCTTTTGGTGTTCGTCTTGTTGATTCTTCCGTAAAGAAACATTTGGGGAAGATCGACGATGTTCTTATCATTATCAATGACAACTATGTTCCCGTTGATTTTATTGTTATGGATATAGAGTGTGAACCTTTGTGTCCAATTATTTTGGGACGTCCTTTTCTTCGCACCGTTGGTGCGGTTATTGACATGAAAGAGGAGAATATAAAATTCCAATTCCCTCTCAAGAAAGGGATGGAACACTTCCCTAGAAAGAAAATCAAGTTACCTTTTGAGTCCGTTACCCGGGCTAGTTATTCTCTTTCTCTTGATAAAACTTGATTCTTCTTTTGCATCATGCCTAGCTTAAAGGCATAAAAGAAAGAGCTTTGGGAGGCAGCCCACAACGAATTAGGTTTCTTTTTGCTTTTGTTGTGTCTTGATATTTGTTACTACTGTAGCAACATCATTGTATCTTTATTTTTCAGCTTTGTGCCAAGTTATAGCCTCTTATGATAAGGGAAGCAAAAGTTGTGACATGCTGTCCAGAAAACAGATTCTGTCCCTTGACAGAAAAATTTGAATAAAATCACCAGATCATCTTTTTGATCTGATTTTTTTGACAGCATGCTCTATACAATTGTGAAACTTTCGTATGTTCTGAGTTTTTTTATTTGAGTTGCAGAAGTGCCCCGAAACGATTCTCTACTACCTGCTGTTCTGTTTTTCACAGATTCTGCCACGTTTTACCTCTCTTCACTTTTGCAAACCTTAAGCTTGCTTTTTCTTTGCAAAAACTTTTTGGCACTCTTGAGAAACAGTAGCTCTTCAAGAATATCTTTATATCCAGTGGGGAAAATTTATTTTATTAAGGGTACTAACCTCTCTAATCAGCTTATGATGAGTTATGTATGAAGAGAGTTTTCAAGTGTGTGATGGAAGATGATGAAAGAAGATCCAGGAGTGTCAAGCGCTCAAGCTTGGGGATGCCCCCATGCATACCCAATAAATATTCAAGGAGACTCAAGCGTCTAAGCTTGGGGATGCCCCCGTGCATCCCCTTCTCCATCAACAATCATCAGTTCGTCCTTCGTCTCACTATATTTTTATCACTTCATGCGTTATGTGCTATGCTTGGAGCGTCTCGCTCTTAGGTTTTATTTTTAGTTTTCTTTAGTTTTGCTTGCTGGTCATAACAAGTTAGACCCCATCTTGTTTTGTGTGGGAGAGAAACACGCTCCATTCTAATCTAGAACACATCATAGGATTTTTCCTGCTTATCTTTTTGCTGTTGTGTCTTCTTTATCTTTTCGTAGATGCTGCCATGTTTAGTTTTAGTCTTAGTTTGTCTTTAGCAAGAGCCTTGGATTTTGTTTAGTTTGTTGCTGGAACTCTCTTTAGTTTTCATGCTTATCTTGTTAAGAGAGTTGGTTTTTGCACTGAGTTGTGTCTTGTCTTGAAAGTAGGTAATTGAGGTTTCTATTTAATTCTAGTAGTAACATGCAATAGTTTTGAGGTATTGATGTGAGTAATATTTGAACTTTTGGTGTCAAGAGATCTAGCGTATTAGTGATAGGTGTCGTATTTTGGGCAATCCGTGCGTATTTTCAAAACCTACAAAAACTAGTTGAGAACTCTAAACTACTAGATGGATCACTAATCTTTGGAGGGATCGAATATTAGAGTACACTCACGTACCATGAGTCGAGGATGCGGAAGGATAACCAAACCCCCATACACTCCTCCTCGGGGTAATTGTCTCTTTGTGAACCTCCTTATTAGATTGAGAGTTACCGATAATAAGTGCATGAGTTCCTCGGACTAATGTAAGTATTGAAAGTTGACACTTCCACCTTCCCATATTTTTCTAGCCTCTCCCATGCCGTGCATTTCCTTCTTCTCACTCCGAGAGTTGGTGTCCACCTTCGCCGGTACATCCAAACCCTTGGCATGATACGCTCTGTCATCATAAGCCTCCTTATATCTTTCCTCAAAACAGCCACCATACCTACCTATCAAGGCATTTCCATAGCCTTTCAGAGATATATTTCCATGCAACATCCACCTCTTCATGACTTGATCTTCATGTCATACATGTTCCTGCTGCACTAGCAGCGACATACATTGCATACATCATGATAGCTACATCTTCTTTATGATTTTGAGTACCTTGTAAAGTGTGAAGATTTCCTATACCTTCTTTTAAAATAGAGTGTTGCCCTTAAGTGAGGAAAAGATCCCAAAGTGGACACATTAAAAGATCCCAAAGAGGACAAATGAGAGTTAAATAGAAAGAGCCATTGAGGCCACAAAAAATACAAAAAAATAGAAAAAGGAGAAAAAGAAATAAAAAAGAGAAAAAGGGGCAACACTACTATCCTTTTGAGAGATCCACACTAGTACTCCCTCTATATCCTTGTACTCCATAGAGATGATCATTATGCATATAGCTATGTGGGGACCTTCACACTATAGAACTTGGCTTGCATATTCCAAGGATGAGCCTCCTCAAACGAGTTCTAGGTCTTCATGAGCGAGCAAGTTAGATGCACCCCCACTAGTTCCATTGGAGAGCTTCTTAGCTCATATGTGCATCCGTTGCATGGCAATCCCTACTCCTCACATCATATCTATCATTTGGCATCTCTTGCCTATGATTGTCCTCATTGATGTGAGATTTTCTCATTCTTTTTTGTCTTCCTCCTCCTCCGTACTTCTCCCTTTGCCATACTAAGTGTCAACTCTCGTGCTTACGCTCATCCATTGCATGAGTGCTCAAAATATTGAAAAAGGAGTGGATCAAATTGACTTGTACCTGGCTAGTGGTCTGGGGACGAGTCAAGATAAGATTCCAGAAAAAGACCAAGTGTGAAACTTTAGTAGATTGAGTTCTCAACAAATAAATATTTTTCTCGTATTCCCTATCCCCCTTCTTGCACGCAAACACCATTTGGAGACATTCGAGTCACGGACAGCAAGAGCTCTTGCACCTAATGTTCTTTTGTTACTTGTTTCAAAGCTAATATAGACTCTTGCATGTTATGACTTGAATTGAATCTCTAACCTTGATTGCTTTACTTTTCAAAGTTCTTATATGGTTGCTAGCATGTCACCACAGAAATTATTCTGTTATCATTTACCTACTTCAAGGACAAGCAGGAATTAAGCTTGGGGATGTTGATACGTCCAAAATGTATCTATAATTTATGCTTGCTCCATGCATGTTTTGTGTGATATTGCTATGATCTAGATACACTTTCATACACTTTTGATCATATTTGGACTAACCTATTAACTCAGTGCACCACAGTGCTAGTTCCTGCTTTCTGCTGTTTTTCTATTTCAGTTTTCCCCCATATAAAAAGTGCTCCGAAAATTCGGGAAAAATCAGATAAAAAATCAGCGCAGAAGAACCTTCCGGAAGAACCTGAGTGGGGCCAGAGGGCCACCACCAGGGGCCTAGGCGCCCTGGTGGCGTGCCCTAGGGGCTGGTCGCGCCAGGGGGGCGCCTGGACCCCTGGTGGCCCCCCTGGCTGCCCCCTTCGCCTATATATTCTCCGTGATGAGAAACCCTCAGAAGAAGAACCCTTTTTCGCGATCTCGCCTCTGTTTCGCCGCCGCCGTGCTTCCGAGATCGGGAGCACCAGCAGACCTCTTCCCGGCACCCTGCCGGAGGGAGGGCCGATCTCCGGGAGTCTCCTCTCCACCATGGATGCTTCCCAGATGTGCCGTGAGTAGTTTCCTTTGGACCATGGGTCCGTGATCAGTAGCTCTGTGATGTTCTCCTCCCCCCTTTGTTCTTCATGGTTTAGACCTCGTGAGCTTCCCTACATGATCGAGGCACTTTTGTAATCTTTGTGATGTTGCTATGCTGAGTTTGATGGGATCTGATGGATTATGAGATTATGTTCAGATTGTGATTGAGTAATATATTTGGTTCTTATCTCTTATATTTTTGTTCTTAAGTAATTCTTGCATGTTCTTCGTTGTTGTTTATTGCTTTGGCCAAGTAGTAGGTAGTAACCCCAAGAGGGAACGTTATGCTCGATTGTGGGTTCATGCCCCCCGATGACACACTTGGGTGATAGAAACATGATTCTAGGGGATGTGTTGTTGCCACAAGGGGGAAAACAATGGTGCTTGTAACCGCGGTTGCAAGGATTGTTTACTTTATGCAAAGTGCTTTTTAATGCAGTTGTCTATTGCTTTGGATTTACACTTTGGGTGGGACTCGCAACTTAATACCAGCGAGATGTTCTGGATAGATTTCTCAAGGTGGATGATTAGTAGTAGATGCAGTTGGATTTCGGTCTACTTATTTTGGCGTTCTGCCCATGCTTTTGAGCCTCTTCCTTTCTTTTGTAGCATAGTTAGCATTGCGGTGCGTTCATAATCCTGTCAATTGCCCTTCTGTAATTTGTTCACCTCGCATAGCAGTTTTATCGTCTTTTGGGAGAGAGACATCACTAGTGAACATCACGTATCCTGGTCCATATCTTCATCACTGTTTCCACACTCATTTACTTTTCTGTTTTTTTACTTTCAGTTGCTATCATTATCCCTTGTGTTTGATCCTTTGTGAACAACAAGACTGGAGAGATTAACAACCTCTCTGAACTTCGTTGGGAACAAAGTTATTTGCGTCTTTGTGCAGGTCCGCTTTAGTTGCGCCGCTGACACCTACTTATCATCTCCGGAGTCCTACTGGAGACAAACCTTGGTATCTTTACTGAGGGAAATTTTCTGCTGTGCTACATCATACCTTCCTCTTGGGGTTTACCAACGAAGGGCGAGAAATTACTATCATCACCTCGCACACCAAGCAATTGTTTTCCACCCTTCGTTCTGCTTCTAAACCCTCTATCGAGTCGTGTCGCAGGCCAGATCCCGGACCGCGAATGCCCTTTCTCATCCAGGGCAGGACGCACGTTCTCTGGCACAATTCCTGTTACCAACGGTTTTCTTGCGGTGTGATTGACATATCCTTTGCTATGTCGCGTCGTGTATTTCTTACCGCGGTCTATGCGCCGCCTAGTGTGTCCTTTTTCCTTAATTTCTATGACGTTATAATGCCCTATTTTTGGTTGACTCCGTGTGTGGATATGTAAGTCTTATATGACTACTCCTATATATCCGCACCTCCTCTTCATTGTCGCATTACCTCATGCTTGTTTCTGGTATCTCGTTAAATTTTCATCGCTGAAATACGCCTGTTAAATTTTAGCAGGATGGCTGGTCGTGGTGGTCGTGGTCTTGGTCGTGCTGCCAATGACCCACCTCTGCCGCCGGATTACATGGCCTCGATGATGTAGCAGTTCGAGCTGAACCGTCAGTTCATGCAGAATATCATGGCTCAGTTCACACAGCAGAAACATAATAGGGACCACAATCAACATGCTGTCGTGAATCTGCACGACTTCACTCGCCTCAACCCCACTGTGTTCCGCAACTCTGTTCAGCCAATGGATGCTGATGAATGGCTTTGCGACATCACTCATGAGCTGGAGTCTACTAATGTCGATCTAGCCGACTATGTGAACTTTGCGTCCTATCACCTGAGGCTGCGCTTCTCAGTGGTGGAGCACCCACAAGCGGTCACTGCTTGTCGGTGAAGTCATCACCTGGGATGAATTCCAGACTGCTTTTCGCGCCCACTACATTCCTCAGGGTATCATGGATCGCAACCGTGAAGAATTCCGCAACCTCACTCAGGGCAACATGACAGTTGAAGCCTACCAGTGCGAGTTCCTCAACCTCTCTCGCTATGCGGAAGAAGAGATCACCACTGATGCCGATGGTCTCTCCTCGTTGGTTACCCCAAGTGGAAGGTGAGATGCAGGATAGCGGAAAATTTCCCTCGGTGAAGATACCAAGGTTTGTCTCCAGTAGGACTTCGGAGATGATAAGTAGGTGCCAACGACACAATTGACGTGGACTTGCACACAATACAAATAACTTTTCTTCCCAACGAGTACAGAGAGGTTGTCAATCTCTCCGGCCTTGTTGTTCATAAAGGATCAACACAATAGATAATAATGATAATGGTGATAACAACTAGAAAGTAAAAGCAGGAAAATAAAGAGCGTGTAAACAGTGATGAGAATATGGACCGGGGTCCCGTGATGTTCACTAGTGATGTCAAAGACGATAAAACTGCTATGCGAGGTAAAAAAAATTACAGCTGGGAAATTCACAGGATTAAAAAGGCACCGCAGTGCTAACTATGCTACAAAAAAGGAAGAGGCTCAAAAGCATGGGCGGTACGCCAAAATAAGTAGACCGAAATCCAACTGCATCTACTACTAATCATCCACCTTGAGATATCTATCCAGAACATCTCGCTGGTATTAAGTTGCGAGCCCCACCCAA
Organism: Bromus sterilis; assembly: GCA_950022295.1. Taxonomy (NCBI): domain Eukaryota; kingdom Viridiplantae; phylum Streptophyta; class Magnoliopsida; order Poales; family Poaceae; genus Bromus; species Bromus sterilis. Next base: position 317,414,427 of record OX465597.1, on the reverse strand, counting down.
AGTGTAAATCCAAAGCAACAGGCAACTGCATTAATATGATACTTTTCGAAGAATGCAATCCCCGCATTCCGGCCCTGCTCTGCAAATCAACATCTGAAGATCTACGGGTCACCATAGTCTTCTGATCCACTAATAAGATTCCGTGCTCTGTTCGAGATGATGTGATCTGAACGAAAAGATAGATACATCCGAGCTGCCCAAGGATATGGTCTGGGTACCGATCTGCTAGGATAAGGGGGAGATCCTAGTACTCAAATCAAAAGGCTCGGTAAATTTCGAAATTAAGCGGAGGAAATCCACCAATAAGAGAGTAATAGAAAATACTGTTATCATGAAGAAATTCTTTCAATCCATTAAGAAGATACTTAATTCGTTATACAATAGAGACGGGGGAAAAGATGATGATAAAAAAACTCTACAATAATAAGAAATCCAAGAAAAAAGATATAACGGATGAGGAAGGAGCTAAATAAAAAGCACTTTGCGTAAAGTAAACAATCCTTGCAACCGCGGTTACAATGTAACATCCCAAAATTCGGAGAATTTTGGAATGTTAATAAAATTAAATAGATAATGATTGTTTGCTTGATGGGTTTGATTTTCTCTGGGATTTAGAACCTTTTGGAGTTTATTGAATATTCAAAAAAAGAGGGAATAAAATGACTTTCCCTAATATTCACCGTTGGTGTTTTGGAATTTATTATTTTAAACAAAACCAACAAAACAAAATGAGAGAAGGTAATATGACTCCTTCAACATATTAAAAGGTTGGAAAATGTTTTAAATCATTATTGGAATTCTTCTGAATATTCAAAACATTTTTCAACTCAAGGAAATTCATTTTAGAGGATATAAAATGACTTATCTCCTTTTTAATAAACTTGGAAAATATTTAGAATATTACTTTAAAGTTTTTAAATTTTATTATGAGTATAATAAATAGCACAAAAATTATTTTAGGGATTTTATAATGCTAAGAGATTTTTATTTCATTGAAATGATTTATTAAATATTTTAAAAGAGTTAAAAAATATTCCAATGGGATATTTTTATTTTACCAAATTATTTATGGTGTAACAATTTTAAAATTTATATTTTATTTTTTAGAAATGGTTTGTCAATGCTTCTGACCAAATTAAAATATTTTCAATAATTTATTGGATTTTATTTGATTTATGAAAAGTATTTTATATTTAAATAAAGTATTTAGAAAATGTTTTTTTTATTTTCCTTTTTGTAAAATGTATTCATTAAATAAATTTCTTTGTATTATTTGATGAATTTAGGATTTTGTTTCATATTTTTCGGAGTTACTGTTGATTTTATTTAATTGTTTGAAGTTTGAGAGTTAATAAAAAAACCGTAGCCAGCCGGCCCAGTGGGCTATTTATCGCCTCGACCGAAGTTGGTCCCGAGTCGGTGTCCATGTTTTTTTTCTTTTTCCTTTTTTTTCTGTCTATTTAAGGATTTCAATTTTTTCCTTTTTTCTTCTATTTTTGGAAACCCTAAATCGCCGTGGGACCCGCTCGTCGTAACTCGTCGCCGCCGCCTCTGTCCGCCGTGGGACAACTTTGAGCAACTGGGCATTATTGTTGTTGGATGGTCTTGACAGATAATTTACCTTAATAATAATTTGAGTGGGAACTTTTAATAAAGGGATGGTTGGATTTGGTGTAGCCCGATTCAACCATACTTAGGACTAGCAAGATAAATTAAAATTTGATTAGTTGTAGTATGTGAGGGAAAATTCAGCTTTCTGCAAAACTAAACCATAAGCCTTTCCTTTGACTTACCTTGCATGTAGATGTAGGTCTGCTATATACTTTTTTCGTGTGACTTGCCGTACAAATCAGATGTACTGACCCGTTGTCGGACTGTAACCTTCGGTGTTGCAGGATTTTTTTTATACGACGAGTAAGTGATGCGATGTCTATACTCAACTTGTCGGTGGAGTTGATGGACGCCACGAAGCTCTTTATTGTTTTTTCCGCTGTGTTTTATTTGTAAGCTAGCCTTGAGCTATGCAGGTATGTTTTATTGTAATACTGGATCTTCGATGTAATATATATATATGACATGTGGTTTATTCTTGATATTACATCGTGTACTGTGTGTGCTAGCTATTGATCCAGGGACTAGCACAAAATGCACAGAGACTTGGATTCTTAGTGAATCAGGTCGTTACAGATGGTATCAGAGCCCATGTTGACTGTAGGTCGTGACCCTAGGAAATGGATAGAAAAAGCCATAGGAATAAAATTATTTTATCATTCTTTGATTACTTACTCTCTCCACTAGTATCTCTCATCTATTATTCATCTTCTAAACTTCTTATCTTGTTTTAATGTAAATACCCCTCCGAGTGGGTTATGCCCCTGAAGACGAGACATTTGAGAAGTACATCATCAACCTCGTGGATCAATTGAAGTTATGATCACAAGAACCAGAAGAATACCGTATGGTGATCAATAAGTTCTGGAACTACGAGAGGAATCTTTAGGATCAGCTTATCTGAGAAGGATGAAGCTTAGAATCAGACCACCACCTTTTAGGTGAAGTTAGATGAACGAATTTCGCGTAGTATGATGAGATCGTATGTCTTGCACATATGACCTTACTCTAGGTGTTGTTTGTGTGTTTTGACTTTTGTGACTGTATTGTTTGTTGTTAGGTGTTGCTGTTGAACGTAGGTGTTTTTTTTCTCTTTCTTGTTTGAGTGCATATGTTTGGTGTTATCTTTAGTTGTTGTCTTGTCGGTGTTATAGTTTTGCCCTAACCCTTGCCGTATGGGTTTAATAGATGGAGTATGGAGTAGGAATTTCCTTTTCTGGGGCGATATCGAGACTGAAGGTGGATGAAGCCCCACAGGCGTAAGGGATCGAGATAGTCTTCGCGGGTAAGTTAACCCAATTTATTGATTCGACACACGGGGAGCCAAAGAGTATTTATAAGCTTTGACAGTTGAGTTGTCAATTCAACCGCACCTGAAATATACTTGCTTGCAACGATAGATAAGTGGTAACGATAATATGATAGTGATAGTGGCAACAACAAAAGTAACAACAAAAGTAACAACTAATGACCAGCTGGGAAATACTTACCAACAAATTTTTTGACTAAGTCTTCAGGACTTTTAATGGAAGCATAGGGTAGTGCATCATACCATGATTTAGCGTCTTCCTTCAAAGAAAAAGGGAAAAGCTTGGCCACATAGAAGTTTCTTATCTTCTCATCAGTAGTGAATAGGTTGCTTAACTCAGCGAGTTTGGTCAAGTGTGCTATAGCATCATCATTTTCTCTGCCATAAAAGGGGTCAACCTCGACTGTAGATATAAGTGAAAGATCAACAGAGAAATCATAATCAGGATCAGTGATGCATATAGGAGATGTGGCAAATTGAGGATCAGGAATAACTTTGTTCTTCATGGAGTGCTTTTTGAGCAACTCCTTAACAACACCAGGGTCAGAGTTGACACACTCTCTGAGTTCCCTGCAAAAATCATCATCAAGAGTAACATAATCATCATCAAGGATTCTCTGCTTGAGTTCATCTAAGCTCGGGTAACCAAAGGTTTTGCAGGTAGGAATATAGGTAGCAGGGGTCTCGGTCTTGGATTTTGTTGCAGCCTTAGCAGTCTGAGTTTCAATATAGTGACCAAGAAAAGTAGCATCATCAAGAGTAGTGGAAGCATCATCAAAAGTATCGGACATAGTGACAGACTCAATAGAAGCATCATGTAGTGGTGGTGAAGTAAACTTACTCATAACAGAAGGTGAATCAAGTGTAGCACTAGTGTTCAGAACATTACCTTTTCTTGTACGGGATGGTAAGATCAGAACCTTGGGGTCTCCTTTCTTACCCATAGCGGATGATGTGCAGCAGGCAGGATACTTCAAGTAGACTTGTAAATATTGCTATGCTCCCCGGCAACGGCGCCAGAAAACGCTGCTTGATGCCCCATAGGCGTAAGGGATCGAGATAGTCTTCGCGGGTAAGTTAACCCAATTTATTGATTCGACACACGGGGAGCCAAAGAGTATTTATAAGCTTTGACAGTTGAGTTGTCAATTCAACCGCACCTGAAATATACTTGCTTGCAACAATAGATAAGTGGTAACGATAATATGATAGTGATAGTGGCAACAGCAAAAGTAACAACAAAAGTAACAACTAATGACCAGCAGGATTGAAAACACTGTAGGCTAGGGAGATGGATGGTTGGGCGCTGCATGGATGAGAGTGAACATATAATAGATTCCAACACGGGGAAAGGCACACAGAAAAGCAATGATCATCTAGGCAAATATCAAACATTAGGCATGTATCCCGTAGGTAGTTGTGCGTGCTTGCAATAAGAACTTGCACAACATCTTTTGTCCTACCATCCCGCTATGAACGGGGCCAAAAGGAACTTATGGAGATTAAGGTGCTCCTGTCAAAGAGCACCGGAACAAAGCAATAAACTCAATGGATACAAGGAATCCTCAAATCATGGACCATCCGCTTTGGTGTCCCAAGCTGTCACCTTTGGGATCGCCGGTTCCGGACCATAATAGGTGCATACAACTCATAGATAGGATCTAGAACACAAATATATTCATGAAAACACATAGGGTTCAGATCTTAAAACATGGCACTCGGTCCCAAAGTGACAAGCATTAAGAACAACAATTTGTAGCAAAGAAGATAAACACCAATCTAGATGATAGGCAACATGCCCCCAACAATCTGACGAACTATTACATGATTAAACTCATCCAATCCCTACCATCCCCTTTGCCTACAACAGGGAATTACTCACACATATGAAGAGAAGTCATGGAGGATTGATGGAGTGGTGATGGCGATGACGATGGCGACGATCTTCCCTCTCCGGAGGCCAAATCAGCCTCCAGATTAGCCCTCCCGAAGAAGAACAGAGGGTGGCGGCGGCTCCGCGACGGAAACTGGGTAAACGACTTCTCTTCTGGGGTTTTCTCGTCACGGGGATAAATAGGAGTCTCGGTAGGGCACCAGAGGAGGGGGGAGCTGCCCAGGCGGCCAGAGGGCGCGGCCCCACCCCTGGCCGCGCCAGGGGGGCGCCTGGGGCCCCCAGAGCTCCTCTCTGGTCCCACTTCTGGCTCCTGGCTATTTCGGGTGCGTGGATTTTCTTGGAATTTTCTGGGACGTCTAAAAATCCATTTTCCTGCGCACAAATAAACCATACAGGCAGCTCTGCTGAAAACAGCGTTAGTCCGGGTTAGTTTCGTCCAAATCATGCAAGAATGAGGGAAAAACAATAGAAAAAGTGTTTGGAAAAGTAGATACGTTTGAGACGTATCAACTCCCCCAAGCTTAGCATATTTCTTGTCCTCAAGCAATTCAGTTCAACGAACTGGACGCGACAAAGAAAACTTTGACAAACTCTTTTGCTTCATTAGATGTATATAAGCATGTACTACGAAAAGAGTGTAGCAGGTATTGAAACAATGCTATAAGGACAATGCACGAAGCAATTCTTCTTTCATGTGATCAGTCACAAACAACTAAAAGTAAATAATAAGGTACTGAAAATCAAGACAGGATCACAATGCACATAGCTTGAACATACTTGAGTGGCATTTCGCTAGCCTCCATGAGTGAAGCAAAACATAAATGCAGAAACTCCTCCGGAGTTTTAGAGGTGACTAGAACTCAGTATTTCAGACTAGCAATAACACAAGCATGCAGAAGACAATGTAATACTTTGGGGCAATGCATGTTAAACTAAGAATGACAATTATGCTCTCATAGTTGGTGCTTTGAAGAAAGAAGGGGAGACTCTCGAACCGTGGCTTTTGATGGCAAGGTTGAAAACCCGTGAAAGGAAGCAAAGACTAAACATGTGCCAGAGCTCTTAGTTTTGGAAACAGAGATAAAACATTTTTGAGAAGTGAAACTTTCCAGTCAACGGTGAACGGTAAAGGTCTCTCAATATCTCCCATGCCAACCATATATAATGCCTTTTGCTTACACATATTCCCTTATCCATAAATCATTCGATGGTCTATGGAACCTTTTATTTTGCCTCAAGGATGGAAGGAGGGTATCGTTCCACCTATCATAAGCAGCATTTGGTCCATTTCACTCCATCATCAAGTATGGGGGAGGTGTAACTCTCATATTTTTTTCTTTTTCTGTTTTGACTAGTTAAAATTTCTGTCAAAATATTTTTGGCATGAAAGATACTGATTTCCCCTCACCGTACCATGAGCTTGTACGGTTACAAAAAGGGAAGCTTTTGAATAAATTTTGAGATGGCACAAGAAAGTCCAAGTTAGGAGTGGCCGGTAAATACCACATATAGGTAGGTATGGTGGACTCAAATGGAACAATTGGGTTTGAAAAGGAGTTTGGAAGCACAAGCAGAAATCCGCTTAGTGCGAGCGAAGGCTAGCAAAAGACTGGGAAGCGACCAACTAGAGAGCAATAACTGTCATAATCATGCAGAGCGACAAAGCAACATTGAATCGGGCATGAAAGTGATATAACTATTCTGAAACAAAAAGATCATCAAGGCAAAAGTAGACTTTATAGTCATAAGCATGTGTGAACATGTGCCAAGTCAATCCAAAAATTCTCCGAAGGGAAATACCACTTCAGTATGCCAAACCATGAACAATGCAATGCATGTAAATCATTTCAACAACACATTATGTACTCTAGCTATTTGAAACTAGCCACAAGGAAAGCATGAACACTGGGAAAGCATTGTAAACATAGCACTATGTCGCTACAAGATGGTTTCTAGATCATAAGTACAGGCATATGTACAAAAGTAGAAACAAGAAGAGTTCATACCGGTTTTCCTTGTTGCTTCCCTTCCGTCAATCTTCGTCATTACCGCCTGGTCATTTGCACGATTGAACGTAGGAAATATAATCAAATGTCATCACGGACTTGAGATGAACTCTGAAAACAAAGCAAACTAAAGAGAGAAAGGAAATCTTTTTGGGTTTTTTTAAAGGTTAGAAGAAAGCAAAAGAAAAGAGACAATCTTTTTGTTGTTTTTGAAAAGTAAGAAAGAAAGAAGAACGGGAAAAAGCTTCGAAAAGATCAAAGCGAATGAAATGGATAATACAATGGAAAAGTGAGAAGGGCACGTACTCCCCCAAGCTTAGGATTTTGGCCTAAGTTGGTAGTAGCTAATGTCCCCAGGAGCCTCCTGCTCCAGGGTAGTACGGGTGAGTCCAAGGGTCGTATGAGGCTTCTAGTGCGTACACCGAATTCCTCGGATCCTCCCTCGAAGAAGGATCTGCGCTCCAAGCAGAGGAAGACCCTTCACCAAACTGGGTGATGGTCTCTCCCTGGAAAGGTGGGAACTCACCATGCTCCTCCTCGTCGGGCACAACCCCCTCCATGGGGTTATGAAACTGACGCTGGACCACGAACTCATCGAACTGGGTAGCATTAAAGGACCATCCATTCCTGCGAGAAAAATCAAACAAAAGAGGTGCAGGTAGACGGATCTTGCGTTTCGTGGTGGCTCCGAAACGCAAGATATAATCAAGGTTACCAAACTCGGAAGTCATGGTAACAAACTTATGCCTTTTCATAGCAGCAAGGTCAAAACATAAATAAGTAAAAGGCTTATCATCGGGGTGTGGGGTGCCATTAAGAGACTCTAGGATAAGTGTGGCGTAAACGCCACCAAATAAGTCTCCGTTGTTACCGTTCTTAGCAAGGCGTCGAGCAATTAAGGCAACCACATTATAATCAAACCTCCCTGAAAGGGCGGTTGCCAGGATAGCAATATCCGGCGCAGATATGTTGCTCGTGTTGTCATGAGCTAACACCCCTCTAGCAATATAGTACGCAAAATACCTGAGGTGTGGGAATAAGATGCTGGAGATCTTTGACCGATAAATATCCCTTGTATCCATGCTATAGAGAGAGTTGAAGACGGTTCTTAGCTCGGAGGGCTGAGAGCTCATCTTCGCCGTCAGTCCCCCGTTCGGCACACCTATTATTTCACAAAACTTTTCCAAAGGCATGGTCAAAAGATCATTGTAAATTTTAAACTCAACAGAACCAACATCAAGGTTATATCTAAAACTTTTAATAAAACAGGAGGTGAGTTTTTGATACTGGACAACACGACACGTTGCGAGCCGCGTCAGACCTGCATTAGCACAAAGATTATAGAACTCCTCCTTAATTCCTGCAGCTTCAAGGAATTCATCGCACGGGAAAGTCATTGCACGTGCTTGATTTGTGTCCTCCAACAACTCTAAGGGCACATGATCTTCGTTGTAGCTCACCCTAGCAGCCGAGGGTGAAGCTGAAGCTCTCCTAACTCGATCGGAGCGCTCGGGCCTTTTCTTCCCAAGCCACCCCTTTGCTCTTCCTAGCAAACTCATTTCTGAAATTTTTGACAAATTACAAAAACAAGGATTTAAACAAAGTGAGTTAAGGCAAACTACTCAACTCACTTACCTAAGGCATAAACTTGCATCAAAACTTGGAAAATAAAATTCTACACATGCATGCAAGCTCACATAAACAGCACCAAGAGCTACTAAATACTCACAAATGAAGCCACCAATCAAAAATCTAATTGGAGGGGTGAAGGAGTTACATACCAGGGAGTGTTTGCTCAAGATTTCGGCTTGAATGGTGGGCTGTAGAGAGAGATCGAAAATCGCCTCCAAGAACAGCAAGAACGCAAGAACCAAATGCAGAACTCGTGTTTTTGGAGAGAGAAGAAGGAGGAGGAGGAAGAAGACATACCTGGAAGTGGGGCCTGTGGGCCCCAGGCGCCCTGTGGGCGCGGCCAGGGGGCAGGCCGCGCCAGCTGGCCGCCAGTGGCCCCCCAGGTCAGCCCCAGGTGCCTCTGGGTGACTCCCGGCATGGAAATTTTTATTTTTATTTTTCTGGAATTTTTCTGAAAACTTCACTGTTGAAAATTTCTCGGAGTTCAAAAAGCTGCAAAACTTTCTGAAAACTTAAAGCGGTGATTAGTATTGTGAAGCTTCAAAAACACAAAAACTTGGTACAACAAAGAGAATGAAAGCCAAAGCAAATGAAAACATAACAAGCTTAACTTTTTTACCTATATAAAACAAGCTTACTAGTAAGGTTGATCAAGTCTTACCAACAAACCGGCGATATACAGAACAAGAAGTCTCACCCCTTATGAAGTGATAATTGCACCTTTACTTTGATGGACATTGTCCCCACCATAATGGTTTTGTATTTGTGGTGCACATGTAGTGGATAGTCCCATTCTCCAATCTTCACGGTCTCGATATTCTCTATAGAGTTAAGGCCATGCCTCTTGTCGATCTTCTTTGGAAAATACACCGTGTGTTCTTTATCATCAACGTTGAAAGTGACCTTTCCTTTATTGCAATCAATGATAGCACCTACGGTGTTAAGAAAAGGTCTACCAAGAATAATGGACATGCTCCCATCCTCGGGCATGTCAAGCACAACAAAATCGGTAAGGATCAAACAGTTAGCAACTTCAACGGGTACATCCTCACAAATACCTATTGGGACAGTTGTTGATTTGTCAGCCATCTGAAGGGAGATATATGTAGGGATTAGTTTCTCTAAACAAAGCCTTTTGTAAAGAGAGAAAGGCATAACACTCACTCCTGCACCAAGATCACATAAAGCAGTTCTAACGTAATTATTCTTTATGGAGCAAGTAATGGTGGGTATACCTGGGTCACCGAGCTTCTTAGGAATCTTGCCACTGAAAGAGTAGTTAGCAAGCATAGTAGATATTGCCTCATTAGGAACTTTTCTTTTATTAGTAACAATATCTTTCATATATTTCGAATAGGGAGGTAACTTAATAGCATCAGTCAAAGGAATTTGAAGAAAAAGAGGCTTCATCCATTCACAAAATTTATTATAATGCTCTTCTTCTTTGGATTTGAGGGACTTACCTGGAAAGGGCATGGGTTTCCGTATCCTTGGTTCTCTTTCCTTCCCATGTCTTCTTGCGATGAAGTCTTCTTTAGAGTACCTGTTGCGTTTATCGGGTGCTTCTTCTTCTCTTACCTTGAGAGAATCATCCTTCTCTGCGTCCTTTTCTTCAGACTCGGCACCGTCTTCTATTTCAGCATCGGAGGTAGATATGTTGTTAGGATCAATAGCTGACTTTTCACTTGTAATAGGATCATCGGGATTGTCAGCCTCCTTGTGTTTGTTTTTCTTCTTTTTCTTCGGAGAGCTAACAATCTCGTCTTCTTCTTGTACTTGAGAATCTTGCTCGATCCTCTTTGGATGCCCCTCAGGATAGAGTGGGTCCTGGGTGTGTGTTCCACCCCTAGTTTTAATTCCATAAGCTTGTATGTCCTGTTTGGCATTATTAGCAAGCAAATCTTTTTGCACATTAGAAATTTGTTCAAGCTGAGTTTGAACCATATGAAAAATGCTTAACAAGACATTTAACATCATTAACTGTTCTTTCTAGAACATCACACAAACTTTTGATAGCAAGAGAATTATCATGCAACTAAATTTGTAATCTCCTATTAAAATGGTCTTGCTTAACAATAAAATTATCAAGCTCATCTAAACATTGGTCGGGAGGCTTACCTTTAGGGATGTCACTTTCAGTAAAGTCTAATAGAGAGTGTACCTCTACCAAGGGAGGGTGAGTATTAGGATCACACAAGTTCTCAATAGGCGGTAAATTCTTCACGTCTTCGGCTTTAATACCTTTCTCCTTTATAGACTTCTTTGCTTCTTGCATATCTTCGGGGTTCAGAACAAGCATGCCCCTCTTTTTCGGTGGTAGAAGTGGTTCAGGAACGGACCAATCTTCATAGTTATTGGCAATTTTGCACATTAATTCTTTTGCATCGTCCGACGTTCTTTCCCTGAAAACACAACTAGCACAACTATCCAGATAGGATTTGGATTCATCGGTTAAACCAGCGTAAAATATATCAAGCAGTTCATTCTTGGGGACTCCATGTCCCGGCATAACCTTAAGTAAATCACAAAACCTCCCCCAAGCTTTAGGGAGGTGCTCATCCTGCAATTGTTTAAAGTTATAGATTATTTGCAAAGCAGCATGTTGCAGATGAGCTGGGAAATACTTACCAACAAATTTTTTGACTAAGTCTTCAGGACTTTTAATGGAAGCATAGGGTAGTGCATCATACCATGATTTAGCGTCTTCCTTCAAAGAAAAAGGGAAAAGCTTGGCCACATAGAAGTTTCGTATCTTCTCATCAGTAGTGAATAGGTTGCTTAACTCAGCGAGTTTGGTCAAGTGTGCTATAGCATCATCATTTTCTCTGCCATAAAAGGGGTCAACCTCGACTGTAGATATAAGTGAAAGATCAACAGAGAAATCATAATCAGGATCAGTGATGCATATAGGAGATGTGGCAAATTGAGGATCAGGAATAACTTTGTTCTTCATGGAGTGCTTTTTGAGCAACTCCTTAACAACACCAGGGTCAGAGTTGACACACTCTCTGAGTTCCCTGCAAAAATCATCATCAAGAGTAACATAATCATCATCAAGGATTCTCTGCTTGAGTTCATCTAAGCTCGGGTAACCAAAGGTTTTGCAGGTAGGAATATAGGTAGCAGGGGTCTCGGTCTTGGATTTTGTTGCAGCCTTAGCAGTCTGAGTTTCAATATAGTGACCAAGAAAAGTAGCATCATCAAGAGTAGTGGAAGCATCATCAAAAGTATCGGACATAGTGACAGACTCAATAGAAGCATCATGTAGTGGTGGTGAAGTAAACTTACTCATAACAGAAGGTGAATCAAGTGTAGCACTAGTGTTCAGAACATTACCTTTTCTTGTACGGGATGGTAAGATCAGAACCTTGGGGTCTCCTTTCTTACCCATAGCGGATGATGTGCAGCAGGCAGGATACTTCAAGTAGACTTGTAAATATTGCTATGCTCCCCGGCAACGGCGCCAGAAAACGCTGCTTGATGCCCCATAGGCGTAAGGGATCGAGATAGTCTTCGCGGGTAAGTTAACCCAATTTATTGATTCGACACACGGGGAGCCAAAGAGTATTTATAAGCTTTGACAGTTGAGTTGTCAATTCAACCGCACCTGAAATATACTTGCTTGCAACAATAGATAAGTGGTAACGATAATATGATAGTGATAGTGGCAACAGCAAAAGTAACAACAAAAGTAACAACTAATGACCAGCAGGATTGAAAACACTGTAGGCTAGGGAGATGGATGGTTGGGCGCTGCATGGATGAGAGTGAACATATAATAGATTCCAACACAGGGCAAGGCACACAGAAAATGATCATCTAGGCAAATATCAAACATTAGGCATGTATCCCGTAGATAGTTGTGCGTGCTTGCAATAAGAACTTGCACAACATCTTTTGTCCTACCATCCCGCTACGAACGGGGCCAAAAGGAACTTATGGAGATTAAGGTGCTCCTGTCAAAGAGCACTGGAACAAAGCAACAAACTCAATGGATACAAGGAATCTTCAAATCATGGACCATCCCCTTTGGTGTCCCAAGCTGTCACCTTTGGGATCGCCGGTTCCGGACCATAATATGTGCATACAACTCATAGATAGGATCTAGAACACAAATATATTAATGAAAACACATAGGGTTCAGATCTGAAAACATGGCACTCGGGCCCAAAGTGACAAGAATTAAGAACAACAAGTTGTAGCAAAGAAGATAAACACCAATCTAGATGATAGGCAACATGCCCCCAACAATCTGACGAACTATTACATGATTAAACTCATCCAATCCCTACCACCCCCTTTGCCTACAGCAGGGAATTACTCACACATATGAAGAGAAGTCATGGAGGATGGATGGAGTGGTGATGGCGATGACGATGGCGACGATCTCCCCTCTCCGGAGGCCAAATCAGCCTCCAGATTAGCCCTCCCGAAGAAGAACAGAGGGTGGCGGCGGCTCCGCGACGGAAACTGGGAAAACGACTTCTCTTCTGGGGTTTTCTTGTCACGGGGATAAATAGGAGTCTCGGTAGGGCACCAGAGGAGGGGGGAGCTGCCCAGGCGACCAGAGGGCGCGACCCCACCCCTGGTCGCGCCAGGGGGGCGCCTGGGGCCCCCAGAGCTCCCCTCTGGTCCCACTTCTGGCTCCTAGCTCCTTCGGGTGCGTGGATTTTCTGGGAATTTTCTGGGAATTTTCTGGGACGTCTAAAAATCCATTTTCCTGCGCACAAATAAACTATACAAGAAGCTCTGCTGTAAACAGCGTTAGTCCGGGTTAGTTTCGTCCAAATCATGCAAGAATGAGGGCAAAACAATAGCAAAAGTGTTTGGAAAAGTAGATACGTTTGAGACGTATCAGTGGAGCAATGGATTCGTAGTATGGAGGAGCACATGAAGATAAACAAGGTTGGAAGTGAGGACATGGTCCCCTATGCTATTAAGTACTTGGTAGAAGAGGCTGCTACTTGGTGGAGGATGCACCAAGCAATTGACGAATCACAAAAGAAGATTACTTGGAAGGAATTTACAGGGATTTAGTTGGGATCCCGCGTCGTCACCCCAACGAAAAGGACGGTAAACCTTAAGAGACCCCGTGCCTGCAAAATTTGCGAGGAAGTAGGACACTTCTATGAAGGACACCAAGATGGATGTCCCTATTGTGAAGAAATTCACTTGGGTGAAGAATGTCCCACTACTCAAGTCACATGTTTTATGTGTGAAGGAACTGATCATTACCCCGCTCAGTGTCAATTTTTCATCATGACACAACGAGTGCTTCAACATCAAAATGAAGGAAAGAAGAAAGTTATCCAGGAGTTGAAGGAAGCACCCGTGAGGAAGAAAAAGAAGGACATTAGCCAAATTGAGTGTTATCGGTGCAGGAACATGGGACACTACAGCAACATGTGTCCAGGATTGAAGGGAAAGAAGAAGATGTGACCGTGGAAGTAAGGATGCTGACTTGAAGAAGCTTATGTTTGGAATTTGGAGGATAGACGTTTTTAGGAGTGCACTAAGTGTACGTTGTTACCTTTTTATTGTTAGCTGGAGTTGTGGTTCGCAGCATGTTCTACTGGTTGCACTAGATGTTTTATGTCATGTTTGTTTTGTTAAGTTTTGTCTTGTGCCCTGTGGCCCTGATATGTACTTGATTGATGTCGTGTTGTCCTTTGTGTTTCTTCTATGCGAGTAGAATAAGTTTACGTTTCATTAGACCCCTCATCTATTTAGTATGCTTCAAGACTGAAGAAGACACATCAACAAGGAGAATAACTCGACAAGTGACAACAGTATATGAAGATTGCTTCGACAATGCGAAACTGAAGCTACCGTCATTGAAGACCCGAAGACCTGGAAGATTCAAGATTCCTATCGTTAGGTCGTTTTTGTGAGCTGTCATTTCTTGGTTTTACCGACAGCTACACACCAAAACTTATGTTTTCAAAACTAGTGTGATGTTTGTATGGGTATCTCTCTCTCTACCTCGCTATCTACATTCTATTCACTCTCATCCTGAAGGAGTTACTACAATGGATGCTAATGTCAAGATTGGAATAAAGATGATGCAACCAATGCCAAGTTCAAAGTTAACCCCGTGTGCTAGGATCTTACCACAAGCAACCCCAATCTTGCTGGAGCCAGAACCCTGGAGGAAGTTGTAGTTCACTAGTACACGTATATAGCAGTTTGCGTAAACCTGAGAGTTGTGAGGAAACGATAGATGTTTTGTTTGGCTTGCAGAATCATGGATTTATCTGAACCCAGTTCATGAACAAGAGAATTTCTGCAATGCTTGTGAGGATGACCGAGTGTTAGATTGCGAGATTCGCTAAACCATATACAAGAAAATGATTTGGGTGCGGAATGGATTGATCACCATGACGACCTCTCTTATTATTCGCTCTTGCTATGTGGGATAGTACATCTTGATTGACTTACCTATAACAGAGAGACGAAGATGTTAAGCGTGAACCATAGAATGGTACAATGCTTGACCCCTATAAGAGATTATCATTAATAATAATAAGTTATACGGTGAGTATAGGCCAAGACCATTTCATGCAGGCATCCCGTAAAAGAATTCTTGATGACCACCATGAGGAAATCGATAGTTTCTTAGTATTGGCGCCTGACTTGTCAGCCATGAAGGTTCAGTATACGGAAGACTCCCCTTTTGCTAAAGATTAAAGATTTCCAAGGAGTACGAGGAATGTACGAAGGTGTCATCGATGGATTAAGATTTTGAAGACCACGTCGCATTCCTTTTAAGGGTGGTAGCACCCTGGACCATCAATGGATCGAGGGATTGTCATGAAGACCCAAACCCTAACCTTTTTCTTTCTAGCCTTTTCGAATCTCGAGGACGAGATTCCTTTTAAGGGTGGTAGTGTGTAACATCCCAAAATTCGGAGAATTTTGGAATGTTAATAAAATTAAATAGATAATGATTGTTTGCTTGATGGGTTTGATTTTCTCTCGGATTAAAAACCTTTTGGAGTTTATTGAATATTAAAAAAAAAGAGGGAATAAAATGACTTTCCCTAATATTCACCGTTGGTGTTTTGGAATTTATTATTTTCAACAAAACCAACAAAACAAAATGAGAGAAGGTAATATGACTCCTTCAACATATTAAAAGGTTGGAAAATGTTTTAAATCATTATTGGAATTCTTCTGAATATTCAAAACATATTTCAACTCAAGGAAATTCATTTGAGAGGATATAAAATGACTTATCCCCTTTTTAATAAAGTTGGAAAATATTTAGGATATTACTTTAAAGTTTTTAAAATTTATTATGAGTATTATAAATAACTCTAAAATGATTTTAGGGATTTTATAATGCTAAGACAATTTTTATTTCATTGAATGATTTATTAAATGTTTTAAAAGAGTTAAAAAATATTCCAATGGGATATTTTTATTTTACCAAATTATTTATTGGTGTAACAATTTTAAAATTTATATTTTATTATTTAGAAATGGTTTGTCAATGCTTCTGACAAAATAAAAATATTTTCAATAATTTATTGGATTTTATTTGATTTATGAAAAGTATTTTATATTTAAATAAAGTATTTAGAAAATGTTTTTATTTTTATTTTCCTTTTTGGAAAATGTATTCATTAAATAAATTTCTTTGTATTATTTGATGAATTTAGGAGTTTGTTTCATATTTTTCGGAGTTACGGTTGATTTTGTTTAATTGTTTGAAGTTTGAGAGCTAATAAAAAAACGTAGCCAGCCGGCCCAGTGGGCTATTTATCGCCGCGGCCGAAGTTGGGCCCGAGTCGGTGTCCAAGTTTTTTTTATTTTTCCTTTTTTCTGTCTATTTAAGGATTTCAATTTTTTTCCTTTTTTCTTTTCTTTTTGGAAACCCTAAATCGCCGCGGGACCCGCTCGTCGTAACTCGCCGTCGCCGCCTCTGTCGGCAGAAAACACCCCGGCGCCGTTTCCGCCATATCTCCGTCGTCGTGCGTCGGATTGAGGTGAAACTTTGTCCTACGCACTCGTGTTGTTCTGTACTTTAGCATGGAATAATTTTTTGCACACTTTGCACACTTTTGAATATGAACTTATTTCAAATTCAAATTCAAATTCTGGAGGTCGTATCTTTTCAACCGTTGGTCCAAATCGAGTGATTCTTTTTGCGTTGGATCACTTGTTCCATGTACTTTCTGCTCATAGCATGTGTACACAAAAAATTCAAATGTTTCTTGATCTGTTTAAATTCAAATTCAAATCAATTTTTCACTTACTATGACCTGCTTTGTAGTACTCCGTTTCACGTGATTATTTTTGCATATCGGATCGCTTGAGACATGTTATCGGTAAGATTCACACACTTTTCATGTGGGCATGATATTCACCTTGAATTCATAAATGTCCATGATCACAATTCCTTACCGATGAATCTGTATCTGTTGACTCTCTCGAGATCACTTCCACTGATCACCTTCGAGCACATCGACACCTTTGCACTTCAAAACCTTTTTGTTTTGTTGCTAAAACCCTTTGTGTTTGTTTGTTTGTTGATCTTTTGTTTGTCTTGTTGGGGTGTGATTGCTTATTTGATTTCCTTCGTTTGCGATAGATTTGCTCGGAGTGTGACGAGTAGAGTTGACTGGACCGCGAGAGCGAAGAACTTCACCGAATGGAAAAGGCAAGTTACACTTTGACCATACCTCAACCTATATTTTCTGTTATTCATGTAGCAAATTATCACTCTATGCATGTGTAGGATTATATATTAGTTATGATTTAAACCTAGTAGGATAGCCATATGTTCTGACCTTGTATTTCATTGTCGCCCTAGGATCGTGGTTGTTATATACTGCTATTGCTTTGTAGACGGGGATTGGTTGAGTTATCATTGAGCTATGTGAGGATTAATGACTTGACTAGCAAACTTAAATAGAAATCACCTCTAGGCGGGCAGGGAATGCATCCTGGGGCTCGTGCCTTGGATAAGGAGGGACCAGGGCTAAATGCTTCCCGAATGGTTGTTTTGGTGGTGAACCGGGTGCGTCATGGTGACTACCCTCTGAACGCAGTGGGCGCCGTCCAGGCTCAAAAAGATCGGACAGACAGTGTGACTAGTAGCTTCCATGTAAAACCACTGGCTATATGGGCTCTGGCTTAGATGAGTAAGTTGTGGGGAACCTGGCCCTGGTAGCTAGCTGATGTAGATCTGATAGGTGTACCGGCTACCAAAGGGTGGAGGCAACCTCTTCTGAAAGACTATGTCTCAATCTTCGGGTTGAGTCCAGTGGGGAAAGTGTACAAACCTCTGCAGAGTGTAAAAACTGATCATGATTAGCCGTGTCCACGGTTACAGACAACTTTGAGCAACTGGGCATTATTGTTGTTGGATGGCCTTGACAGATAATTTACCTTAATAAGAATTTGAGTGGGAACTTTTAATAAAGGGATGGTTGGAATTGGTGTAGCCCGATTCAACCATACTTAGGACTAGCAAGATAAATTAAAATTTGATTAGTTGAAGTATGTGAGGGAAAATTCAGCTTTCTGCAAAACTAAACCATAAGCCTTTCCTTTGACTTACCTTGCATGTAGATGTAGGTCTGCTATATACTTTTTTCGTGTGACTTGCCGTACAAATCAGATGTACTGACCCGTTGTCGGTCTGTAACCTTCGGTGTTGCAGGATTTTTTTTATACGACGAGTAAGTGATGCGATGTAGGGTTACGATGTCTATACTCAACTTGCCGGTGGAGTTGATGGACGCCACGAAGCTCTTTATTTTTTTTTCCGCTGTGTTTTATTTGTAAGCTAGCCTTGAGCTATGCAGGTATGTTTTATTGTAATACTGGATCTTCGATGTAATATATATATATATGACATGTGGTTTATTCTTGATATTACATCGTTTACTGTGTGTGCTAGCTATTGATCCAGGGACTAGCACAGTATGCACAGAGACTTGGATTCTTAGTGAATCGGGTCGTTACATACAAGCACCGTTGTTTTCCCCCTTGTGGCAACATCACATCCCCTAGACTCATGTTTCTGTCACTCAAGCGTGTCATCGGGGGGCATGAACCCGCAATCGAACATAACGTTCCCTCTTGGACTCACCTCCTACTACTTGGCCAAAGTAATAAACGTCAACGGAAACATGCAAGAATTACTTAGGAACAAAAATATAAAAGATGAAAACCAAATATATTACACAATCACAATCTGAACATAGTCTCATAGTCCATCAGATCCCAGCAAACTCAGCATAGCAACAGCAGAAAATTACATATGTGCCTCGATCATGTAGGGAAGCTCACAAGGTCTAAACCATGAAGAACAAAGAAGGGAGGAGAACATCACATAGCTACTGATCACGGACCCATGGTCCAAGGTGGACTACTCACGGCACATCCGGGAAGCGTCCATGGTGGAGGGGAAGCTCTCGGAGGTCAATCCTCCCTCCGGCAGGGTGCCGGGAAGAGGGCTGCTGGCGCTCCCGATCTTGGAAGCGTGGCGGCGGAGGAACAGAGGCGAGATCACGAGAAAGGGTTCTGTCCTTGGGGGTTTCACGACACAGAGAATTAATAGGCGAAGGGGGCAGCCAGGGGGCCACCAGGGGTCCAGGCACCCCCTGGCGCAGCCAGACCCTAGGCCGCGCCAGGTGACCGCCTGGGTCCCTGGTGGTGGCCTTCTGGCCCCACCTAGGTGATTCCGGAAGGTTCCTTCACGCTGATTTTTTATCTGATTTTCCCGAATTTTTGGAGCACTTTTAATATGGGGGAAACCTGAAATAGAAAAACAGTGGAAAACAGGAACTGACACTATGGTGCACTGAGTTAATAAGTTTGTCCAAATATGATCAAAAGTGTATGAAAGTGTATCTAGATCATAGCAATATCACACATAACATGCATGGAGCAAGCCGAAATTATAGATACGTTTGGGACGTATCAACATCCCCAAGCTTAATTCTTGCTCGTCCTCGAGTAGGTAAATGATAATAAGCATAATTTCTGTGGTGACTTGCTAGGAACCATATAAGAACTTTGAAAGTAAAGCAATCAAGGTATGTGATTCAATTCAAGTCATAACATGCAAGAGTCCATATTAGTATTGCAACAAGCAACGAAAGAACATTAGGTGCAAGAGCTCTTGTTGTCCGTGACTCGAATGTCTCCAAATGGTGTATGCATGCAAGAAAGGGGATATGGGAATACGAGAGAAAAATATATTTGTGGAGAACTCAATCTACTAAATTTTCACACTTGGTCTTCTTTGGAATCTTATCTTGACTCGTCCCCAGACCACTAGCCAGGTACAAGTCAATTTGATCCACTCCTTTTCGATATTTTGAGCACTCATGCAATGGATGAGCGTAAGCACGAAAGTTGACACTTAGGATGGCAAAGAGAGAAATATGGTGGAGGAGGAAGACAAAAAGGGTGATAAAGGGTCACATCAATGAGGACAATCATAGGCGAGAAGGCCAAATGATAGATATGATGTGAGGAGTACGGATTGCCATGCAACGGATGCACATATGAGCTTAGAAAAGCGCTCCAATGGAACTAGTGGGGGGTGCATCCAACTTGCTCGCTCATGAAGACGTAGAGCTCGTTTGAGGACGCTCATCCTTGGAATATGCAAGCCAAGTTCTATAGTGTGAAGGGTCCCCACATAGCTATATGCATGTATGATCTTATCTATGGAGTACAAGGATAAGAGGGAGTACGAGTGTGGATCTTTCAAAAGGATAGTAGTGTTGCCCCTTTCTCTCTTTTTATTTCTTTTTTCTCTTTTTTTATTTCTTTGGTGGCCTCAATGGCTCTTTCTATTTAACTCTCATTTGTCCTCTCTGGGATCTTTTATTTTGTCCACTTTGGGATCTTTTACTCACTTAAGGGAAACACTCTATTTTACAAGAATGTGTAGAAGATCTTTCACACTTTACAAGGTACTCAAACATAAATAAGATGTAGCTATCATGATGTATGCAAGGTATGCCTCTGCCAGTGTAGAAGGAACATGTATGACATGAAGATCAAGTCATGAAGAGGTGGATGTTGTATGGCAATATATCTCGAAAAGGCTATGGAAATGCCTTGATAGGTAGGTATGGTGCATGTTTTGAGGAAAGATACGGTTTATGATGACAGAGCATATCATGCCAAGGGTTTGGATGCACCGGCGAAGGTGGACGCTAACTCTCAGAGTGAGAAGAGGGAAATGCACGGTACGAAAGAGGCTAGCAAATATGGGAAGGTGGAAGTGTCAACTTTCAATACTTACATTAGTCTGAAGAACTCATGCACTTATTATCTGTAACTCTCAATCTAATAAGGAGGTTCAAAAAGAGACAAGTACCCCGAGGAGGAGTGTATGGGGGTTTGCTTATACATGTGCATCCTCGACTCAGGGTACGTGAGTGTACTCTAATATTCGATCCCTCCCAAGATTAGTGATCCATCTAATAGCTAGAGTTCTCAACTAGTTTTTGTAGGTTTTGAAAATAAACACGGATTGCCAAAAATACGACACCTATCACTAGTAGGCTAGAGCTCTTGACACCAAAAGTTCAAACATTACTCACAACAATTCCTCAAACCTATTGCAAGTTACTACTAAAATTAAATAGCAACCTCAATTACCTATTATCAAGACAATACAAAACTCAGTGCAACAACCAACTCTCTTAACCAGATAAACATGAAAACTAAAGAGAGTTACAGCAAAGAACTAAACAAAAGCCAGGGCTCTTGCTAAATACAAACTAAAACTAAAACTAAACATGGAAGTAGCTATGAAAAGATAAAGAACACACAACAGCAGAAAGATAAGCATGAAAAATCCTATGATGTGTTCTAGATTGGAGTGGAGCGTGTTTCTCTCCCACACAAAGTAAGCTGGGGTCTAACTTGTTATGAACAACAAGCAAATCTAAAGAAAACAAAAAAAGTAAACCTAAGAGCGAGATGCTCCAAGCATAGCACATAACGTATGAAGTGATAAAAATATAGTGAGATGAAGGACGAACTGATGATTGTTGATGGAGAAGGGGATGCACGGGGACATCCCCAAGCTTAGACGCTTGAGTCTCCTTGAATATTTATTGGGGATGCATGGGGGCATCCCCAAGCTTGAGCGTTTGACACTCCCGGATCTTCTTTCATCATCTTCCCTCACACACTTGAAAACTCCCTTCATACATAACTCATCATAAGCTGATTAGAGAGGTTAGTATCCTTAATAAAATATTTTTTCCCCATTGGATATAAATATATTCCTGAAGAGCTACTGTTTCTCAAGATTTCCAAAAGGTTTTTGCAAATAAAAAGCAAGCTTAAGGTTTGCAAATGTAAGGAAAGGCAAAACGTGTCAGAATCTGTGAAAAACAGAATAACATGTAGTAGAGAATTTTTCCGGGGCACTTCTGAAACTCAAATAAAAGAACTCAGAACATATGAAAGTTTGACAATTGTATAGAGCACGCTGTGTAAAAATTTCAGCTCATAAATATGAACTGGTGATTTGTTCGGATTTTTTTCGTCATGTAGACAGATTATGTTTTCTGGAAAACATGTCACAACTTTTGCTTCCCTTATCACAAGAGGCTATAACTTTGCACAAAATTTGAAAATAAAGATACAATGATGTTTCTACAGTAGTAACAATAATCAAGACCACTAAAAATAGAAGTAAAAACATCTTGGGTTGCCTCCCAATAAGCGCTTTCTTTTACGCCTTTAAGCTAGGCATGAAATTATAAAAGATGCTCCCACAAGAGAATATGAATTTGAAGAAAAAGAGAGCATCAAGAAAGAAAATATGAAACACATTTAATCCTAACCCACTTCCTATGCCTAGGAAACTTGTAAAAAAATAAATCAAAGAAGCACAAAGTGACATGCATAGGAAGGTGTAAAAAGAACAACTTCAAAACTTTCAACATAAAGAGAGGAGTTTTAGTAATATGGAAGTTTCTACAACCAAACCTCCCTCTCTCAAAATAATTTTCAGTAGTATCATGAACAACATCAAGAATATAACTATCACATAAATCATGTTGTTCATGACCTACAAGCACACGTGTAATGTTTTCAACATGGTTTTTAGGATCATAAGATAGATGCAACCCATCACATTGAGCCTCGATAAGAGAAAAATTCTCCGGAATATGATTTGGAGATTTCAAAAGGATAATAGGAAAATCAAGTGTGGGTGCAATAGCAACAATTTCATGCTTAACATGAGGAACTATAGCAAGTTCATCTTCGTAGGCATCATACATAATGGCATCATGGCCACAAGTATAGAAGGCATCAACTTCATCAAAAAGGGATATTTCAAAAGAATCCATAGGATCATAACACTCATATAAGGTAAGAGTCAAAGAGTTACTCTCATTAGAAGGTAGAAATGGATGGCTCCATTCTTCTTCCTCTTGTTCATCACTCTCCTCCTCTTTTTCATCCAAGCAGCTTTCAGGTTCAACAATTTCTTCTTCCATAGAGTCCTGCAAAACATTAGTCTCTTCCTTTGGGGGAGAGATTCTCTCAAGATGATCAGTAATATAATAATTTTCATCGTAGTTTTCCAAAAACTAGTTAAGTATAGCAAGACTCTCAGATTTGTAAGGGGCATCATCAATATTTTTAAGAAGAGAAGTAATTTCATAGGCACCCTTATAAGGAACAAATTCTTCTATTTGTTCTGCATCATAAAAATCATAATTTCTGTTAGCATAAGAAGCTAAGGTTTCATCATCATTGTACTCACATTGGAAAGCAATGTGTTTATGCCTCATAAAGCAACCAGATTCATCCCTGCAGAAAGATATATTATATATTGAGCACAAGTTTCTAGCATACTCATACAACTGATGTATTTGTTTCCATAAGTGTATCCCTTTTGAGACAAGCGGTGTTCCTTGTACCATTATTGTTGATCCTCAGTGAATCCTCCATGCCAATAAGATCTAGTTTCAAAGAAGTTAGACATTGATTAGCAAGTAAGGAACTAGACATACTATATTTTTTTGGATTTTTGATAAAGGACAGCGAGATAAAAACTGAAAGGTAAACTAACAAGACATGTTGCAAGAACCGTGTGAAGATGCTAGTCTTCGATAGGCCTAGCTTCCCATCCTTATTATGGTTTTCTGCAATTCAGTCCACTATATAGCCTCCCCTTTCCATTGATAGAAATGCATAAATGCTTAGTAGCCGGACGTAAGACTCGCGGGTATGCTAGATACTCACCTTTGATTTATTCCCCCCTTTGTTTTATATACCCGGATTGCTGCAATCAGACGTCGGAGCCCAGGAGCAGGAGTACCCCGGAGGCGCCTACTACGATGTCGAGTTCCCCGTTGACCAG
Organism: Bromus sterilis; assembly: GCA_950022295.1. Taxonomy (NCBI): domain Eukaryota; kingdom Viridiplantae; phylum Streptophyta; class Magnoliopsida; order Poales; family Poaceae; genus Bromus; species Bromus sterilis. The sequence continues at coordinate 317,390,617 of OX465597.1, read as the reverse complement.
GAGTAGTTCGGAGGTTCCCAGGCAGGAGGCCTTGCCTTTTCGATCTGTATCTCTGATGTTATTTGTGCTAGCCTTCGTAAGGCAAAACTTGACTAACTATGTCTGTACTCAGATATTACGGTTTGTATAACTTATGTATTCGGATCCTCGTGATCCATAGTTTGTAACTTAAAGATTTATCTTATTTGTGTCTAGTGTTGTGCTGTGGTATTCTCATCGTGGCACCCTGATTTCGGTCGTGTACCCTGCGTGTATGATTACTGTACACGAATTGATTTTGGGGGCATCACAAGTTGGTACAGAGCCGAATGCCTGTAGGATACCCCCTTCCAACTCCTTGGTCGAAGTCGAGTCTAGTCCTTGCAAAACTAATTTACTAACACTGATGTTGTGGCTTAGGGTCCCACATCGCAAACTGGGTGGTATTAGGATCCTTTTCTTCGTACCTTTACTCTGGGAATATACTCTCTTATCCTTTCAGGAAATTTTGGTAACTCTGACATTAGGTTCTCGTGGTCGCATCTACCCGGAGAGCTGGATTATCTACAATATTCCCCGCCATTGCTATACTCGGTGTACCATCTTGTACGTGATAACCCGTTGCTAATATTGGGTATCGATGTTGCGGTCGAGATCATTAACAAGTTTCCCGCTGATGAGAGTTGCACCGAGATTGTTTTCCACCCTTCGTTCTGCTTCTAAACCCTCTATCGAGTCGGGTCGCAGGACAGATCCCGGACCGCGAATGCCCTTTCTCATTCAGGGCAGGCCGCACGTTCTCTGGCACAATTCCTGTTGCCAACAGTTTTCTTGCGGCGTGATTGACATATCCTTTGCTATGACGCGTCGTGTATTTCTTACCGCGGTCTGCGCGCCGCCTAGTGTGTCTTTTTTCCTTAATTTCTATGACGTTATAATGCCCTATTTTTGGTTGACTCCGTGTGTGGATGTGTATGTCTTATATGAATACTCCTATATATCTGTGCCTCCTCTTCGTTGTCCCATTACCTCATGCTTGTTTCCGGTATCTCGTTAAATTTTCATCGCTGAAATACCCCTGTTAAATTTTAGCAGGATGGCTGGTCGTGGTCGTGCTGCCAACGACCCACCTCCACCGCCGGATTACATGGCCACGAAGATGCAGCAGTTCGAGCTGAACCGTGAGTTCATGCAGAATATCATGGCTCAGTTCCCGCAGCAGAAACAGAACAGGGACCACCATCAGCATGCCGCTGTGAATCTGCACGATTTCATTCGCCTCAACCCCACTGTGTTCCGCAACTCTGTTCAGCCAATGGATGTTGATGACTGGCTTCGCGACATCACTCACGAGCTGGAGTCTGCTAATGTCGATCCAGCCGACTATGTGAATTTTGCGTCCGATCACCTGAAAGGCTCCGCTGGTCAGTGGTGGAGCACCCACAAGCGTTCACTGCCAGTTGGTGAAGTCATCACATGGGATTAATTCCAGACTGCTTTTCGCGCCCGCTACATTCCTTAGGGGATCATGGATCGCAAGCGGGAAGAATTCCGCAACCTCGCCCAGGGCAACATGACAGTTGAAGCCTATCAGTGCGATTTCCTCAACCTCTCTCGCTATGCGGAAGAAGAGATCACCACTGATGCTGATGGTCTCTCCTCGTTGGTTACCCCAAGTGGAAGGTGAGATGTAGGATAGCAGAAAATTTCCCTCGGAGAAGATACCAAGGTTTGTCTCCAGTAGGACTCCGGAGATGATAAGTAGGTGCCAACGACACAATTGACGTGGACCTGCACACAATACAAATAAATTTGCTTCCCAACGAGTACAGAGAGGTTGTCAATCTCCCCGGCCTTGTTGTTCACAAAGGACCAACGCAACAAATAATAATGATAATGGTGATAGCAACTAGAAAGTAAAAGTAGGAAAATAAAGAGCGTGTAAACAATGATGAGAATATGGACCAGGGTCCCGTGATGTTCACTAGTGATGTAACTCTCCCAAAAGACGATAAAACTGCTATGCGAGGTAAACAAATTACAACTGGGCAATTGACAGGATTAAAAACGCACCGCAATGCTAACTATGCTACAAAGAAAGGAAGAGGCTCAAAAGCATGGGCGGTACGCCAAAATAATTAGATCGAAATCCAACCGCATCTACTACTAATCATCCACCTTGAGATATCTATCCAGAATATCTCGCTGGTATTAAGTTGCGAGGCCCACCCAAAGTGTAAACCCAAAACAACAGACAACTGCATTAAAAAGCACTTTGTGTAAAGTAAACAATCCTTGCAACTGTGGTTACAAGCACCGTTGCTTTCCCCCTTGTGGCAAAAACACATCCCCTAGACTCATGTTTCTGTCACTCAAGCGTGTCATCGGGGGACATGAACCCACAATCGAGCATAACGTTCCCTCTTGGAGTCACTACCTACTACTTGGACAAAGCAATAAACAGCAACGGAGAACATGCAAGAATTACTTAGGAAAAAAATATAAAAGATTAAAACCAAATATATTACTCAATCACAATCTGAACATAGTCTCATAATCCCTCAGATCCCAGCAAACTCAGCATAGCAACAACAGAAAATTACATATGTGCCTCGATCATGTAGGGCAGCTCACGAGGTCTAAACCATGAAGAACAAAGAGGGGAGGAGAACATCACATAGCTACTGATCATGGACCCATGGTCCAAGGGAAACTACTCACGGTACATCCGGGAAGCGTCCATGGTGGAGGGGAAGCTCTGGAGGTCAATCCTCCCTCCGGCAGGGTGCCGGGAAGAGGGCTGCTGGCGCTCCCGATCTTGGAAGCGCGGCGACGGCGGATCAGAGGCGAGATAGCAAGAAAGGGTTCTGTCCTCGGGGGTTTCGCGACACGGAGAATAAATAGGCGAAGGGGGGGAAGCCAGGGTGGCCACGAGGGGTCCAGGCCCTGATACGCGAGAGAGGATAATTGCTTCTCGCCCTTCGTTGGTTACCCCAAGTGGAAGGTGAGATGCAGCGTAGCGGCAAGTTTCCCTTGGTGAAGATACCAAGGTTTAAAGATTGTCTCCCGTAGGACTCCGACAATGATAAGTAGGTGGTGAAACGAACATTGGCGCCGTTCAAAACCCTCGTTTGCTTAATTCACCTGGACCTGCACACAGACACTAATAACTTTGCTCCCAACGAAGTTCGGAGAGGTTTTCAATCTCTCCGGTCTTGTTGTTTACAAAGGATAAAAACACAAGGGATAATGATAATGATAGCAACTGAAAGTAAATACTGAAAAGGAAATAAGCTTGTAAACAGTGATGAGAATATGGACCGGGGTCCCGTGATGTTCACTAGTGATGTCTCTCTCCCAAAAGACGATAAAACTGCTATGCGAGGTAAACAAATTACAGATGGGCAATTGACATGATTATAAACGCACCGCACTGCTAACTATGCTACAAAAGAAAGGAAGGGGCTCATAAGCATGGGCAGTACGCCAAAATAAGTAGACTAAAATCCATATGCATCTACTACTAATCATCCACCTTGAGATATCTATCCAGAACATCTCGCTGGTATTAAGTTGCGAGCCCCACCGAATGTGTAAACCCAAAGAAATAGACAACTGCATTAAAAAGAACTTTGCGTAAAGTAAACAATCCTTGCAACCGCGGTTACAAGCACTGTTGTTTCCCCCTTGTGGCCATAGCACATCCCCTTGACTCATGTTTCTTTCACTCAAGCGTGTCATCAGGGGGCATTGATACGTCCCAAACGTATCTATAATTTCTGCTTGCTCCATGCATGTTTTGTGTGACTTTGCCATGATTTGCTTGAACTTTCATACACTTTTGAGCATATTTGGACTAATCTATTAACCCAGTGCACCCAACTGCCAGTTGTTGTTTTCTGCTGTTTTTGTATTTCAGGTTTTCCGGCCATTAAAAGTGCTCCCAAAAAATCCGGCAAAATCAGATAAAAAATCAGCGACACGGAAGCTTCCGGAAACACCAAAAGAGGGAAGGGGGCCACCACAGGGACTCTAGAAGGGTCCCTGGCGCGGCCCCACCCTAGGCCGCGCCAGGGAGCCTCCTGGCTGCCCTGTGGCCCCTCTCGGTGCCCCCCTTCGCCTATATTTACCCCCCATGACGGAAACCCCTAAGACGAATCCCTTTTCCGCGATCTCGCCTCTGTACCGCCGCCGCCGCCGTTTCTAGATCGGGGCTGCCTGGAGAAGCTGCTCCGGCACCCTGCCGGGAGAAGCTACCCCCTCCGGGAGACCATCCATAGCCATGGACGCCTCCCGTATGTACCGTGAGTAGTTCCCCTTGGACCATGGGTCCGTGACCAAGAGCTATGTGATCTATCTCTCCCCTCTTTGTGCCTCCACTTTCGATACCTCGTGATCTGCCTCACATGATCGAGGCACCTTTGTTATTTTCTGCCGTTGCTATGCTGAGTTTGTTGGGATCTGATGGATTATGAGACTATGTTCAGATTGTGATGAGTAATATATGTGGTTCTTCTCATTTATATTTTTTTCTTGAGTAAATTCTTGCATGTTCTCCGTTGCCGTATTTTACTTTGGCCAAGTGATTTGTTGCAACTCCAAGAGGGAGCGTTATGCTTGATTGTGGGTTCAGCCCCTTGATGTCTAGCTTGAGTGACAGAAACATGAGACTAGGGGATGTGCTTTTGCCACCAGGGATAAAATAACGGTGCTTGTATCCGCGGATGCAAGGATTGTTTACTTTACGCAAAGTTCTTTTAATGCAGTTGTCTGTTGCTTTGGATTTACACTTTGGGTGGGATTCCCAACTTAATAACGGCGAGATGTTCTGGATAGATATCTCAAGGTGGATGATTCGTAGTAGATGCAGATGGATTTCGGTCTACTTACGTTGGCGTACTGCCCATTGCTTTTGAGCCCTTCCTTTCTTTGCAGCATAGTTAGCATTGCGGTGCCTTCATAATCTTGCCAATTGCCCAACTGTGATTTGTTTACCTCGCTAGCACTTTTATCGTCTTTTGGGAGAGAGACATCACTAGTGAAAATCACGGGACCCCGGTCCATCTTCATATCACTGTTTACATCCTTAGTTTACTTTTCAGTTGCTATCACTATCATTATCTTTTGCGTTAATCCTTTGTAAACAGCAAGGCCGGAGGAATTGACAACTCCTCTGTACTCGTTGGGAGCAAAGTTATTTGTATCTATGTGAAGGTCCAGGTGAAGTTAGCAACCCTCGGTTGTGAACGGCGCCATTGTTCACTTACCACCTTCTTGTATCTCTGCTAGTCCTACGGGAGACAAACCCTATCCTCTACATAGGGGAAATTTGTTGCTACGCTGCATCTCACCTTCCACTTGGGGTAACCAACGAGGAGTGAGAGATCCTCACCATATCAAGCCAATTTCTGGCGCCGTTGCCGGGGACTCCAGTCTACAAGATAGGGGAGTTGCACACAATCTTTTATCTTTGCTTTTTAGTCTTGTTAGTTTACCTTTCAATTTTTACTTTTTTGTCCCTTATAAAAAATACCAAAAATACCTGTTACCTTGTCCGTAGTTACCACTATGGCTGGTCCTTTTGCCTTTGTTGAGGCAGAAGTAGTTACCTTTACTCAAAGAGGTGGTGAAAGTTTGAAAGATGCTTGGTATAGAATTAATGATTCTCAAAAAAGAGCCACCAAGAAGCAATCCACTACTATCTTGCTTAGAAATTTTTATGTTGGGATCACTTCTCGGAATAGGTTTCTTTTAGACACTGCTATCAATGGGAACTTCGTAGAGGCCCCAGTTTGGGAAGCCCTTAATGTTATTGAAAATCTTGTTGGAAGTCTCCCAGTTGTTAGTATTAAGGAGGACATTACTTTAGCTCACATTATGAGAAAACTTGAAAAAATAGAGCTAGAGATGCCAAGTATCGATAGGGTGAATGAGTTGGATCGTAAGATTCAAGGGAATTTGAATAGGTTAGAAAACTCCATGCAGAAAATTATCAAAACTTTGGAGACTATCAAATCCCTTGATGATAAGTCTTCTAGGATAGAAAAGATTGAGGAAGTTATTGAAACTTTAGGAACTACCTTTTCCTCAATCAAAACCAAAAAGGATGAAACTCCGGCAAAGAAGGAACCTAAGTTTGTTTACGTCCCCAAGGTTCCTCGAGCTAAAGCAAACACACCTATTGCCAAAAGAGTTGAAACGGTGAAAACTTTGGAGGAGACACCTATCTTTTAACTTTAATGAAACTCCAATTGATTTCCCTCCTTTTGATTGTATTCCAAGAAGCATTTTCATTCGTCCTTTGTTTGAGAAACCTATTAAGACTAGTTGTACTATTGAAGATCTTTTTGATGATCTTGATGATGGTTCAATGGATACAACTTGATCTTCTTCTTTAAGCCTAGCTAATGGCTCTAAAGAAGCGCTTTCGGGAGGCAGCCCGCAACGAATTTAGGTTTTTCTTTTTGCTTTTCTTCTGTTCTTAGTGGTCTTGATGATTATTACTACTGTAGCAACATCATTGTATCTTTAGTTTTCAAGCTTTGTGCCTTTTATAGCCTCATATGACAAGGGAAGTGAAAGTTGTGACATGCTGTCCAAAAAACAGATTCTGTCCTCGTGACTAGAAAAATCATGGAAAAATCCCAGTTCATCTTTTTGAGCTGAATTTTTTACACAGCGTGCTCTATACAATTACGAAACTTCCGTATGTTCTGAATTTTTTTATTTGAGTTCCAAAAGTACCCCTAAAAAATTCGTTTCTACCTGTTGTTCTGTTTTTCACAGATTCTGCCACGTTTTGTCTCTCTTCACTTTTGCAAACCTTAAGCTTTCTTTTTCTTTGCAAAAACTTTTTGGCAATCTTTGGAAACAGTAGCTCTTCAAGATTATATTTATTTCCAGTAAGAGAAAAAATATTTTATTAGGGTACTAACCTCTCTAATCAGTCTACAATGAGTTATGTATGAATGGAGTTTTCAAGTGTGCGATGGAAGATGATGAAAGAAGATTCCGGAGTGTCAAACGCTCAAGCTTGGGGATGCCCATGTGCACCCCCAATAAATATTCAAGGAGACTCAATCGTCTAAGCTTGGGGATGTCCCCGTGCATCCCCTTCTTCATCAACAATTATCAGTTCGTTTCTCGTTGCACTATATTTTTATCACTTCATGCGTTATGTGCTATTCTTGGAGCGTCTCGCTCTTAGGTTTTGTTTTTAGTTTTCTTTTTCTTTGTTTGCTGTAGTAACAAGTTAGATCTCAGCTTACTTTCTTTTGTGTGGGAGAGTTACACACTCCGCTTGAACTAGAACTCCTCATAGGATTTGCTTGCTTATTTTTAGCTGTGAGTTGTTCTTTTTCTTTTCTTAGTTGCCGCTCTGTTTAGTTGTAGTGCTTTAGTTTTTCTAGAGATTTTCTTTTGTTTTAGGTTTAACTTTCTATAGGTTGCATGTTTTATCTTGTTAGAGAGTTTGCCTGTTGCACTGAGTTTTGTGTCTTGACTAGAAGTAGGTAGTTGAAGTTGCTTTTCTCTTTGTAGTAGTAACTTGCAATAGTTTTGAGGTATTGACTAGAGTAATGTTTGAACTTTTGGTGTCAAGAGCTCGAGCCTATTAGTGATAGATGTTGTATTTTGGGCCATCCATGTGTTTTTCGAAAACCAAAAACCCCTGTTCAGAACTCTAGCTACTAGATGGATCACTAACCTCTGGAGGGTTCGAATATTAGAGTACACTCACGTACCATGAGTCGAGGATGCGCAAGGATAACCAAACCCCCATACACTCCTCCTCAGGGTACTTGTCTCTTTGTGAACCTCCTGATTATATTGAGAGTTACCGATAATAAGTGCATGAGTTCTTCGGACTAATGTGAGTATTCGAAAGTTCACACTTCCACCACCTATACTTTTTCTAGCCTCTTCGGTACCGTGCATTGCCCTTTCTCACCTCAAGAATTGGTGCATACTTCGCCGGTGCATCCAAACCCTTGGCACGAGATGCTCTGTCATCATAAGCCTCCTTATATCTTTCCTCAAAACAGCCACCATACCTACCTACAAGGCATTTCGATAGCCTTTCCGAGATACATTGCCATGCAACATCCATCTTCTCATGACTTGATCCTCATGTCATACCTTTGCATCATGATAGTTATATCTTCTTTATGTGAGTACCTTTGTAAACTGTGAAAGATCTTCTATATTCTTGTAAAATATAGAGTGTTGCCCCTAAGTGAGGAAAAGATCCCAAAGAGGACAAAATCAAAAGATCCCAAAGAGGACAAATGAGAGTTAAATAGAAAGAGCCATTGAGGCCACCAAAAAATACAAAAAAGAGAAAAAAGAGAAAAATAAAAATAAAAAGAGAGAAGGGGGCACACTACTATTCCTTTTGAGAGATCCACACTAGTACTTCATCCTCTATCCCTTGTACTCCATAGAGATCATCCTCATTCATATAGCTATGTGGGGACATTCACACTATAGAACTTGGCTTGTATATTCCAATGATGAGCCTCCTCAAACGAGTTCTAGGTCTTCTTGAGCAAGCAAGTTAGATGCACCCCCACTAGTTCCCTTGGAGAGCTTTTAGCTCACATGTGCATCCGTTGTATGGCAATCCCTACTCCTCACATCATATCTATCATATGGCCTTCTCTCACCTATGATTGTCCTCATTGATGTGAGCCTTTCACACCTTTTTGTCTTCCTCCTCCACCTTCTTTTTGTTTCGCCTTTTAGGTGTCAACTTTCTTGCTCACGCTCATCCATTGCATGAGTGCTCAAAATATCGAAAGGGAGTGGATCAGTTTGACTTGTACCTGACTAGTTGTCTGGGGACGAGTCAAGATAAGAATCCAAAGGAGACCAAGTGTGAAACTTTAGTAGATAGTTGTTCTCAACAACCTTTTTTCTCTCTTTTTCCCAGTCCCCTGCTTGCACGCAAACACCATCTGGAGAAATTCGAGTCACGGACAGCAAGAGCTCTTGCACCTTTTGTTCTTTTGTTGCTTGTGTCAATGCTAATATAGACTCTTGCTTGTTAAGACTTGAATTGAATTGCATGCTTTGATTGCTTTACTTACAAAGTTCTTATATGGTTGTGTGGCATGTCACCACAGAAATTATGCTTGTTATCATTTACCTACTCGAGGACGAGCAGGAATTAAGCTTGGGGATGTTGATACGTCCCAAGCGTATCTATAATTTCTGCTTGCTCCATGCATGTTTTGTGTGACTTTGCCATGATTTGCTTGAACTTTCATACACTTTCGAGCATATTTGGACTAATCTATTAACCCAGTGCACCCAGCTACCAGTTGCTGTTTTTGTATTTCAGGTTTTCCGGCCATTAAAAGTGCTCTAAAAAATCCGGAAAAATCAGATAAAAAATCAGCGACACGGAAGCTTCCGGAAACACCAAAGGAGGGAAGGGGGGCCACCACAGGGACTCCAGAAGGGTCCCTGGCACAGCCCCACCCTAGGCCACGCCAGGAAGCCTCCTGGCTGCCCTGTGGCCCCTCTCGGTGCCCCCTTCACCTATATTTACCCCCCGTGACGGAAACCCCTAAGACGAATCCCTTTTCCGCGATCTCGCCTCTGTACCGCTGCCGCCGCCGTTTCTAGATCAGGGCTGCTTGGAGAAGCTGCTCCGGCACCCTGCCGGGAGAAGCTACCCCCTTCGGGAGACCATCCATAGCCATGGACGCCTCCTGTATGTACCGTGAGTAGTTCCCCTTGGACCATGGGTCCGTGACTAGTAGCTATGTGATCTATCTCTCCCCTCTTTGTGCCTCCACTTTCGAGACCTCGTGAGCTTCCTCACATGATCGAGGCACCTTTGTAATTTTCTGCCGTTGCTATGCTGAGTTTGTTGGGATCTAATGGATTATGAGACTATGTTCAGATTGTGATGAGTAATATATGTGGTTCTTCTCATTTATATTTTTTTCTTGAGTAAATTCTTGCATGTTCTCCGTTGTCGTATTTTACTTTGGCCAAGTGATTTGTTGCAACTCCCAGAGGGAGCGTTATGCTTGATTGTGGGTTCAGCCCCTTGATGTCTAGCTTGAGTGACAGAAACATGAGACTAGGGGATGTTCTTTTGCCACCAGGGATAAAACAACGGTGCTTGTATCCGCGGATGCAAGGATTGTTTACTTTACGCAAAGTTCTTTTAATGCAGTTGTCTGTTGCTTTGGATTTACACTTTGGGTGGGATTCGCAACTTAATACCAGCGAGATGTTCTGGATAGATATCTCAAGGTGGATGAGTCGTAGTAGATGCTGATGGATTTCAGTCTACTTACCTTGGCGTACTGCCCATTGCTTTTGAGCCCTTCCTTTCTTTGAAGCCTAGTTAGCATTGCGGTGCCTTCATAATCCTGTCAATTGCCCAACTGTGATTTGTTTACCTCGCTAGCACTTTTATCGTCTTTTGGGAGAGCGACATCACTAGTGAAAATCACGGGACCCCGGTCCATCTTCATATTACTGTTTACATCCTTAGTTTACTTTTCAGTTGCTATCACTATCATTATCTTTTGCGTTAATCCTTTGTAAACAGCAAGGCCGGAGGAATTGACAACTCCTCTGTACTCATTGGGAGCAAAGTTATTTGTATCTGTGTGCAGGTCCAGGTGAAGTTAGCAACCCTCGGTTGTGAACGGCGCTATTTTTCACTTTACCACCTTCTTGTATCTCTGCGGGTCCTACGGGAGACAAACCCTATCCTCCACATAGGGGAAATTTTCTGCTATGCTACATCTCACCTTCCACTTGGGGTAACCAATGAGGATTGAGAGATCCTCACCATATCAGGCATGTGCCCACAATCGAGCATAACGTTCCCTCTTGGAGTCACTACCTACTACTTGGCCAAAGCAATAAACAGCAACGGAGAACATGCAAGAATTACTTAGGAACAAAAATATAAGAGATAAAAACCAAATATATTACTCTATCACAATCTGAACATAATCTCATATTCCATCAGATCCCATCAAACTCAGCATAGCAACAGCAGAAGAATTACATAAGGGCAGCTCACGAGGTGTAAACCATGAATAACAAAGAGGGGAGGAGAACATCACATAGCTAGTGATCACGGACCCATGGTCCAAGGTAGAATACTCATGGCACATCCGAGAAGCGTCCATGGTGGAGGAGAAGCTCCCGGAGGTCGATCCTCCCTCCGGCAGGGTGTCGGGAAGGGTCCTGACGGTGCTCCTGATCTTGGAAGCGCGGCGGCGGCGGAACAGAGGAGAGTTTGCGGAATAGGGTTCTGTCTTCGGAGGTTTCCCGTGATGGAGATTAAATAGGCGAAGGGGGGCAGCCAGGGGGGCCACCAGGGGTCCAGGTGCCCCCCTGGTCCTCCTTCGGGGCTCGGGAAGCTTCCGGCACGCTGATTTTTTATCTGATTTTTCCCGGATTTTTGGAGCACTTTTTATATGGGGGAAAACTGAAATAGAAAAACAGCAGAAAACAGGAACTGGCACTGGGGTGCACTGAGTTAGTAGGTTAGTCCAAATATGATCAAAAGTGTATGAAAGTGTATCTACATCATAGCAATATCACACAAAACTTGCATGGAACGAGCAGAAATTATCGATACGTTTGGGACGTATCAGGTGCCCCCTGGTGCGGCCAGACCATAGGCCGCTCCAGGTGGCCGCCTGGGTCCCTTGTGGTGGCCCTCTGGCCCCATCCAGGTGATTCCGGAAGGTTCCTTCACGCTGTTTTTTATCTGATTTTCCCGAATTTTTGGAGCACTTTTAATATGGGGGAAACCTGAAATAGAAAAACAACAGAAAACAGGAACTGGCACTGTGTTGCACTGAGTTAATAAGTTAGTCCAAATATGATCAAAAGTGTATGAAAGTGTATCTAGATCATAGCATAATCACACAAAACATGCATGGATCAAGCAGAAATTATAGATACCTTTGGGACGTATCAGATGCCCGCAAGCAACAGAAGTTCCGATGTGGCCTCAATTCAGACCTCAGGCTCACTCTTGTCGTGCATGATTTTTCCAACTTCGCCACCATGGTGAACAAGGCTATCACCGTCAAGACTGCCCAGGTGGAGCTCAAGTACTCACAGAAATGCTATCGTGACGTTGGCTCATCTTCGGGCGCAACACAGAAGTGTCGCATCTGGCTCCCTGACAGTGTGACCCAGTCACCTATCCCTGCTTCAAGGCCTTCTTATGTTGCACCCCGTCTTCCTCCGCCATCGCCGGTGCCAAGAGATCTACCTCCACCACCAATGTTGAACCCCTTCATCCTCAGGATGGATTATGCTTCACGTGTCGCCAACCTGGGCATTTTTTCAGAGAATGCCCCCTAGAAACGGAATCAACTGGTAGTTCACCCTGCTGGCCGCGGAAATGGTTGTGGCAACAACAGGACCCCCAATTTAATACTGGGTCTGTTGCTCCTGCTCGTGGTCATGCTTACAACATTGATGTTGAAGAAGCTCAGGATCAACCCGCTACCGTGATGGGTACCCTTCTCGTTAATTCCATACCCGCTATTGTTTTATTTGATTCAGGAGCATCACCTTCATTCATGTCTGGAGCATTTTGATTTAATCATGGCATACCACACCAAAAGATGCATACCCCCTTAGCCGTCAGGACTCCCGGGGGCCAATGTCATGTGGACATGGTAGCACCCGACCTCACCGTCGATATCGAGGGAATAGAATTCATTGTTTCTCCACACATTCTGAAAACCTCCACCATCGATCTTATTCTCGGCAGTGATTGGTTGAAAGCTCACGATGCTGCACTATACTGTGGCACCAAGTCTGTCCAACTTTTTCACCCCTCCAGCGAGATTCTTAACCACACCACCCAAATTACTTGTGATTCTGAAACTCATATCTTTATGTTGAATGCTTTGAATGTCTCACCTCTGGAAGGAATTGAGAACATTCCAGTCATTCCCGATTTTCCCGACGTCTTCCCAGAAGAACTGTCGGGGATACTCCCGACCAGAGAGGTTGAATTAGTCATCTACTTGAAGCCATGCACTGTTCCTATTTCCAAGCGTCCTTACAAGATGTTGCCACATGAACTCCTTGAACTTAGGGAGGAAATCGACAAGGAACTTCAGAAGGGATTCATTCGCCCCAGTTCCTCTGCTTGGGGAGCACCTTCGCTCTTTGTCAAGAAAAGCGATGGGACGAACCGTTTGGTCCAAGATTACCGACATATCAATCAGGCAATGATACAGAACAAGTATCCGCTTCCTCGGATCAACAATCTATATGGTCAACTTGCTGGATCTACGGTGTTCTCAAAACTTGACTTGAGGTTGGGTTACCATCAGATCTGGGTCCGTGAAGAGGACATTCCGAAGACCGCCTTCATTGCTCGTTATGGTTCATACGAGTATACCGTCATGTCCTTTGGCCTAACCAATGATCCAACCACTTTCTCCCGATTGGTGAACTATATATTCATGGAATATATCGACGAGTTCGTCGTGGTTTATCTAGATGATATCTTGATATACTCTAAGAATGATGAAGAACATGTTGAACCCCTTTGTCTTATACTGGAAAAACTTCGAGAACACAAACTCTATGCTAAGTACTCTAAGTGTGAGTTCTGTCTTCCCGAAGTAACCTACATTGGTCATGTGATTTCCAAGGATGGCATTGCCGTCAACCCAAAACGTATTCAGGCTATTCTTGATTGGACTTCTCCCAAGACTGTCAAGCAAGTCAGAAGTTTCCTCGAACGCGCTAGCTATTGCCTCCGTTTCGTTGAGAACTTCTCCAAGATTGCCAAGCCTCTGACTAATCTGCTTTACAAAGGTGTCAAGTTTGAGTGGACAGACAAATGTCAGGAAAGTTTTCAAGCTCTCAAGGACAATCTCACTTCTCCCCCAGTGCTTTCTCCCCCTGATACTCGGAAGGACTTCGTGATATACTGCAACACGTCTCGTCAATGATTAGGCTGTGTCCTAATGCAAGAGCGCCGCTTGATTGCTTATGGCTTGCGTCAGTTGCGTTCTCATGAAGATAACTATCCAACACATGATCTCGAATTGGCAGCAGTAATTTATGCATTGAAGATTTGGCGACATTACCTCGTCGGTAATCGTTGCGAGATCTACCCCGACCACCAAAGCCTGAAGTACCTGTTTACTCAGCCAGATCTGAATCTCCGCCAACAAAGATGGCTCGAGACAATAGCCGATTTCAACATGGATATTCATTACACCCCTGGAAAAGCTAATGTGATGGTCGATGCCTTGAGCCACAAAGCCTACTATAGTGAACTTGAAGTTCAAGTACAACAACCACCTTTGTATGAAGAGCTTTGAAAGCTGAACCTCAAGATTGTTCCTCAGGGATATGTGAATAACCTGGTTGTGAACCGGACCTCGACGGCACCATCAAGTGGATACAAACATGTGACTCTGATGTCGAGAAGATTAAGAGGTATATCGCTAGAGGAAAGCCCTCATTTCTTCATTGTTGATGATGATGGTACGTTGTGCATCAAGAATCATTTAGTGGTCCCTAGAAGTAAGCACAATCTAAAATTGACCACGTGCGTCATGAAAGAAGCTCACGATACTCCTTTGGCGATTCACCCTGGTAGTTCCAAGATGTACCATGACCTTCGCCAGCGGTATTGGTGGTCTAACATGAACCAAGACATCGCTCGATATGTTGATGAGTGTGACGTTTATCGGCGTGTCAAAGCAGAACATCAAAGACCTGCTAGAACTCTGCAACCACTCTCTATTCCTGAATGGAAATGGGAAAAGATCGAGATGAACTTCGTCACTGGTTTTCCAAGATCACAGAAGGGTCATGATGTCATCTTTGTCGTCATCGACCGATTCTCCAAGGTGGCCCACTTTCTGCCAGTCAAGGAGACGATCTCTGCTAGTCAGTTAGCAGACTTGTATGTTTCCAGAATTGTTTCCCTCCACGGTATTCCGTTGGAGACCAGTTCAGACCGTGGCAGCATTTTCACCTCAAGATTTTGGGATAGTTTCCAAGAAGCTATGGGCACTCACCTAAACTTCAGCACCGCTTATCACACCCAGTTGCAAGGACAGGTTGAACGAGTCAATCAAGTGCTTGAAGACATGCTTCAAGCTTGTTTCATTTCATTCGGTAAGAAATGGAAGGAATCCCTTCCATTTGCTGAATTCTCCTAAAACAACAACTATCAATCTAGTCTGCAGATGGCAACCTTTGAAGTTCTTTATGGACGTAAGTGTCGAACCCCTCTGAATTGGTCAGAAACTGGGGAACGAACCCTCATTGGTCCGGAAATTATCCAGCATGCTGAATATCAGGTCCGTGTTATTCGTAAACATTTGAAGGTTGCTCAGTCCCGCCAGAAGAGCAACTATGACCGCAAGCACAAGGAAATGGTCTATCAACCCGGCGAACAAGCTTACCTTCGTGTCACTCCCATGAGGGGCACTCATCGTTTCGGGGTCAAAGAAAAATTGGCTCCTCGCTACATTGGCCCGTTCTGTATCCTCTCCAGAAGTGGACCGGTGGCTTAACGATGGAGTTACCTTCAAACCTCTCCCAAGTCGACGATGTCTTTCACGTGTCGCAACTCCGTCGCTGCTTCAAGGATCCTATCCGAGCAATGGATCATGAAATGCTTGAACTGCAACAGGACTTGTCTTATCAAGAACATCCGAGCCGCATTCTTGATCATTCTGAACATCGAACCCGCAACAAGACAACCAAGTTCCTCAAAGTTCAGTGGTCGAATCATTCTGAAGATGAGGCCACTTGTGAACGCGAAGATCGTCTTCGTGAAGAATACCCCGATCTTTTCCCCTCTACCGCTTAAATTCTCGGGACGAGAATTTTTGTAGTGGGGGAGATTTGTAACACCCTCAGTGTCATGTAACAGTAATCACTTTTGTAAATGACAATTACGGTTGCTAATCTCACTTTGATCATCTTTGCATTGATCTTTTCAAAAGTCCCCTTTGGTTGATATTAAAAACAATGTGGCAAATAAAATCTTGACCAAAAATGGTGCAACCAATTTTGTTAAATGCCTAAAAATCAGTGAACCATGATAAACTAACTTTGGGTATTTATTAATCTATCAAAAAACACAAACAATTCAAACCAGTGCTAAAACAGCCCCATTTGCTAGTTGCAGTTCAAAAACAAATAGCAAATGGTTTTAATAAATGCCCAAACTTTTTGTGGAAACTCCCTAAGGTGCAACACACATGTACCAACAAGTTTCACCTCGATATAAATTCATTTGGTGGCTAAATAAATAAGAAAAGAAAAGAAAACGGAAAAAGAAACAAAGAAAATACATAAGAACTAAATCTCGCCCATGGGCAAAGGCCCCCCACTGGGCCAAGCTCAGCCCAACCCCCACCTCCTCCCCCTCCACTACTCACGCCCATGGCGTGGCAGTCATCGCGCGGAGCCACGTCCGGCGGCGTCGCCGTGTCGCCCATCGGCGCCTAGCCGGCGACGATACGGGCAACCCCCCTTGCCCCCTCTGGAACCCTAACTCTAGATGCCCCCGTTTCCCCTCCCCTACCTCCCCCTCTCTCGATCTCGCGCACCCGAGGCCGACCGTGGCCGCCGTCTCGCGCCTCCGCGGCCAACGGCGACGCCAAGCCCCGCCACCATGTCCGGAGGCCGACCCGTGGTCGTCTTCACCACTTTCATGTATGAATTGACGCGAACCGCGCCGTGGACGCCGTCGTGCTCCTGCAACTTCCGCCAACCACCGTCGTTGACCCCGCCCCGATTCATCGTCGTCACCACGCCCAAGCCTCCTTGCGCACGATCCCGAGCACCACTGTGAGCTCCTCGCCATCTTTCCCTATCTTGCGCTCGATTTCGTCTGGTGATTCGCCTTCACCACCTCGCCACACTCCGGCCGCCGCGATGGTGCTCCCCGTCGTCGTCGTAGTTCGTCCCAGCACACTCCACTGGCAGCGGTGGATGCGGTGCGTCGTGCAGCACCGGTAGGGACGATTCGCGCCCAGCCTCGTGCCAAACCGCGCCCTATGGCGCGCACACGGCCGCCGCGGTGAGCACGGCCTCGCCGGCGTGGTGCTGTGACATGGTGTCATTAGAAGAAGCTAATCCCCCCGTTAGGCTTACAGTGGGCCCTCACCACTAATTAACTAGCTATTAAACTTAACAGAGAAATAAACCCTCACTGCTAATATGACATGTGGGTCCAGTCCCTTTAGATAACTCTCTGGGTAATTAAAATTGTTTAACTAACACTGTGTCACTTAAAGCTAGGTCCCACTGGGTTATTAGATTAAATAAAATGGATTATAAATACTCAGAGTATGACATGTGGGGCAGTGCCCTATTTAGAGTATAAAATGAATTGTCTAAATAACCAGAGAGTGACATGTGGGACCCACATGTCAGTTGACTGGTCAAACCCCACTGTTTTGGATAATGCTTATTTAATAAATAAAAGAAATCCAAAAATTCTTTTAAATTGATTTAAACTTAGAAAATTAATATCTTTTAAACCGTAAGTCGGATTAAAATAATTTATATATGGAACTTGTTCAGAAAAATACAACGAATAAGAGTACACTACCCGTATATCCAACACCCCCTCTAACACAACGAACACGGGACCTTCCCCCATCGGGTCGTCCATCGATAATCACCCGGAGCTGGCAGTTCATCCCCGGATGAATTCCCGCTCCGAGCAATCACCTAGTGCTGCATTAGGAACACTGTTAACATTGCATTTGTTATGCCATGCATCTGTTTGCATATGGTTGCTTTTATATTTACTGTTTCTCCCCCTTTATTCTTCGGTAGACTCCGCTGCTACCGCTGACTACACCACTGCTGAGTACGACTACGTCGTCGACGACCGTACCCCTACCGTGGAGCTTCCAGGCAAGCAGAGCTATTTTCCTTCTCCAGATATCGCCTATCATTTCCGTACATTTCTTGCACTAGGCATTGTTGCTGCTGCTATTACGTTAATTCCTATTCATTACATAGCATGTCATTGTCATCCCTTGATGTACCTTCCTTTATCCTATGGTGCCTATTATTACTTATGCAATATCCAGCAGTTAGCCATGCGTTTTGTTACTCAACTAGGACTAGATAACGGGTCGTGATCACTCTGGGGAGTGAATGCGGATATAATATACATAACTGCCACAGGTATGGTACGGTACAGTGCAGACACCGCTAAAGGCCCCTACCTCGGCTCTATCGAGCCACCATCAAGTGTGAGCCATCGAGGAGTAATCCTCGTACTCCACTCGTTGCTGACTCTGTATAGCCGTCCTAGGGTCCTGAACATGGTTGTCCTTAAAGGTAGGAAGTCAGGTGACCCAACGGTGCCCGCGAGTGGTATTGCGACGGGACGACAGGGAGGGTACGACCGATGTACAGGTGTGCATGGACCCTGATCGTTGTCCGCGAGAGTTACCAAACCACGAAAGTCGAACTCCTCCAGGAGCACACGCGAGATAAGGTAAGGAGTCGCTTCACCTTGTTGGTAACCGCGTGCTTTGACGGGACGACAGGGCAGGCACCGATGTACTGCTGGTCTTGGCTGTTGTTCGTTGTCCGTTGTGTTAACTATTCAGGCAACAATAACGGTTTTCCGTGAGATAATAAAATGACTAAGGGTTCGGTGGATGACTTGAGTAGTCGTTTGGCTTATACGCGCTGCCTACACGTGGGATAATGAGTTATGGGCTCCCCTGCTTCGTAGTCTCGTTCGAAGACTCTTCAGACGTAAGCAGTGACGCGGGCTGATTGCCGGGAAGTGGCGTTTGTTGGAAATATGCCCTAGAGGCAATAATAAAATGTTATTATATATATTTCCACGTTCGTAATTAATGTTTATATTTCTGTGCTAAAATTGCAATGACCGTGACTGTGAGATTCAGAAGAAAACTCATTTGCATGTGTGGAAATGTAAACACCAAGAGTTCCTGGTTTAGCCTCTAAGACCAGCTCATGTGCTAACTTATGATTACGTTTTTCTTAATCATGGACATTGTTCTTGTAACAAGGATGTCAGTAGCAATGAGAACATATTGTTAGCAGAACAATGATGTTGAACCTACCCTAGTATTGAATGATATACTTAGAGATCACATCGTAACAACTTTATAAGTCATATCATGACATGTTATCATATACGTAATTCCTTAGACCATGAGAGTGTCGAGTTGCTTCACACAGGAAGATGTGCTTTGGTTCTTAGATGAATCTTCCCGTTACTGGAAAGTAGTAAAATAAGTTCTGGGTACATCGGATAGTGTGTCTAGTAATTGCGATAGTTCAAGACTGGGATTTGCTCCTTCACGATGAAGAAGATATTCACTTCGGGCCCACTCGGTATGAAGGTATCCATTATAGTCTGGCCAGACGCATTGTGATTTAGTCATGGGGATACCGGAATACGATAACGAGAAAAAGGAAAAACGAGAAAAGAGGATAACGAGTGGCTTGTGTTCAAGAATTTGTTACACATGGGTGCCAAACTTCTCTCCTCTGACTTTGTCATATATCGCGAAGCAAAGGGAATGGTACATGACTAAACATAATGGTTCACTCGAAGTTTCTTCGTGTATGTGCAGGAGTCAACATGGGTGTCCATGGCTCCGCTGTTGATTATTGGCTATTGACAAAAGGTTGTTGACCTATGTACGGAAGATGTTCTGAGTCATGTCTGCATTATACCGAACCTATTGGGTCACACACTTAACGAGCAGTAGTCTGTTAGAATACTAGAATGGTAGAAGGTCTAGTAGAAGCAAAGCAGAATAGTTCATACGGGCACCGGAAGTTGTTCCGGGTATTTATGAAATTGTTCATAAGGGCACCAGAAGAAGTTTTGGGTATTTAAGGATATGTCCGGATCACTCTGGAATAGTCCCAGGTGGTTCCGGAACATATGAGAAGTCCTGGATCGACCGGAATAGTTTCCGGTTAATCGGTGGACGTCCCGACAACTTACGCGGGCATTGGGCAGGCTAGACCATAACCCAGATCGTCCCGGAACCTATCCAGATAGTTCCGGAACGTCCAAAAAAGGTCCCGGAAGGTCTTGGAAGTGTTCCAGAAGGTTCCGGAATGTCCCGAAACCATCCCTAAAGGTCCCGGAATGGCCGAGAATGGTCCCGACGTGTCCTGGAAGGTCCTGGAAGGTTCTGGAAGGTTCCACAAGTTTCCGGACAGTACCGTATGTGCCCCACCACCCTTAGCCTTGGGGGGGCAAGGCACCCCAAGGGGGCTGGCCGAAATTTGGATGGTGGGGGCGCCACATGTGGGAGGAGTCCTCCTTGGACTCAGACTCCCCGGTGGGAAGGACTCCCTTTGGGAGTAGGAGTCCCAGGGGGACTCCTACACCCCCTATTGCGCCCAAAGGGACTCCTAGCCACCTATATAAGGAGGGGCAGGGGTAGGGGGCGCAACACAACTTAACCCTAGCCCCCCTGCCTCCCTCCTCTAAACACCGTTGCTCCACTTTTTAGACCCCGGTTTAGACGATGTTCGAGATCGGAATCCGTTAGGGTTTTCTCCCTCTAGTTTTCTCGGTGGCGTTCATCTCTGGGCGGCGGAGCGCTGCTGGATTGCTGCTACGGGATGTGTGGATACTAATGGAGGGGTCGTGCCTTCGACCCTTCTTCGAGGAGCGTGGGACTTGTTCACGGGACTAGATCGCGGGACGGTTCGAGGGATCGATATCCTCACGGTTGGGAGGTCATTGAAATTCCTAGCTGCGGGGATCTTCACCGACAATCTTCACCAACTCTACTTCCGCTACATCGGTTGGTGAGCCATGACCTAAAACCTTGGATGCAATCTTCATGGATGATCTTGGGTTCTTGATTCGTAGGCACGATTTTTTTTTCTACTACTTTTCTGAACAGCGTTGTCTTCTTTGCTCGAGCAGTGTGATTTGTATTTGCTTTTTCTTCACCGGCCAGTCTCGCACCGTGCAGGAGTACATCAGGGTTGGGGTCCAATGCCCTGCGTACATAGGATTTAGACCGGCGGATGGCCTCTCTGTTGAGTTTGAAGGATGGGCTATGGAGTGTCGGATAGCCTGGTGGGGCATTCCCTAACAAGGTGTACGCCACCCTGGAGATCAATGCGTTGTAGTGTAACAAAAGTGCCCCCTGCAGGGAAGATTAATCTATTCGAATATTCGTGTCCATGGCAACAAGACGTTTTATGCTGAAGCCAGATCCTACTACTACAAAGTACTACATTACTAAACTGTTGGTTCCAGGTTTTCTTCCTCGCAGGGAAGTCAAGGAAGTGATCTCGGAGGCATTGATAATTATTACAACTTACTATTATACGATGTTGCAGCAACTTCTGTTGCATTGTTACTTTAGGCTTTATATAAACTATTGGCTATTCTCTTCTCATGCTGCAAGAACCGTGTGAAGATGCTAGTCTTCGATAGTCCTAGCTTCTCATCCTTATTCTGGTTTTCTGCAATTCAGTCCACTATATAGCCTCCCCTTTCCATTGATACAAATGCATAAATGCTTAGTAGCCGGACGTAAGACTCACGGGTATGCTAGATACTCATCTTTTCTTTATTTCCCCCCTTTGTTTTATATACCCGGATTGTTGCAATCAGACGTCGGAGCCCAGGAGAAGGAGTACCCCGGAGGCGCATACTACGACGTCGATTTCCCCGTTGACCAGGAGTGGTTTGGAGGTTCCCAGGCAGGAGGCCTTTCCTTTCCGATCTATATCTCTGATGTTATTTGTGCTATCCTTCTTAAGCAAAACTCGATTAAATATGTTTGTACTCGTATATTATTGTTTGTATAACTTATGTATTCGGATCCTCGTGATCCATGGTTTGTAACTGAAAGATTTATCTTATTTGTGTCTAGTGTTGTGTTGTGATATTTTCACCGTGGAACCCTGATTTCGGTCGTGTACCCTGCGTGTATGATTACTGTACATGACTTGATTTTGGGGGCGTCATAGAGAGGAAAAGAGGAACCCCTTCCCCACTTTCTTTCCTTTTCATTTGGGTAGATCCACGTCTCATCATTTCAAGCTATGTATTGCTTTCTCACTTTGTAATATCTTCTTGTCTCATGCGACTTGTTTGGAGTCGACGCGCTGGCTATTTGTGTCCTCTTCTTCTTTATTTTCCCCTTCACTTTCCTAGAGATTTTAGTGACAAGAGGAAGAGCATGATGGTTTCGATGAAACGAAATGGTCGACTGATACAAAGAGAAACTCCCAGGTGGACCATTCAAGGAACCCCACTTAGAATGCAGCACCCAAAGTGCTAGCCTTGATTAGAGAGACACTTCACCTCCCGAGGAGGAATGATAGTGTGTCTGATGAGGGGTGACCCCACGACTCCTATGGATGAGCCTACCCGGTGTACCAGAAGATCGAAGGCCCACAAAGATGCCTCCTGGGCCCAGCCTTGGCCCACTAGTGGCATCGACGTAGGAGTCCACGAGTCATAAGGAAGGTGCAAACTTGCCGTACGTAACAAGATCATGGTTAGGAAACCTCATCTGTAATCAGGACGGACTCCCCGAGACCTAGCCTAGTATATAAGGGCTAGGAGGGGAGGCGTCGAGATGAAGCAAATACACAATCTGTAACCTAGCCTTGTGCGCACTAGCCTCGGCTTCCCTGTAATCGTCATCTCAAATCAATAATATCGAGAAGGAACATATCCTCCTGTTAGACGACGAGCTTATTGTCCAACCTGTGCCTCTCATGACTAACCCAGGGTCCCTGGCCATGGGATTTCCCGGGGTACATCCCCGTCAATTGGCGCCGTCTGTGGGAACTACACAGGTTGGAATTACGATCTCGGCGGTTCCGTATCCAGCAAGCTGTAACTCAAGGGCAAGAACCAGATGGAATCTACCCGAGGAACTCAAGATCACGACGAACATCTCTGCCGCCCCGGCAAGATCGCTCAGCCTGCAGCCGTGTCAAGATCAATACTACGGCGGCAACCGAGCCCGCCGCCAGCGAAGGAGAACTCGACGACCCAAAAGAAAGGCGGAAGGGTTCTACACGGAGACCCCGATCGACGAACCACAACATGAAGAAGAGGACCTGCTGGCCACTCAACGTCCCACCGCCACCCGGGCACCCGCCGCACAACAAGACACTGACTCCGAGATCGAGATCAGCGACCGCCAAGATCATCGCCAACAAGGAAGAAATCGACGACCCAGAAGGCAGGCGCGAGGATCCTACGAAGCGACTCCACCCGACGAGTCGAACTATACAGCCGCACGATCGCTGACCACTCGACGACCCACCGCCGCGCGGACAGCCACCACCCGCCAGGTCAGGGACTCCGAGACTCGGACCGGTGAATACTACGACCCAGATCGAAGGCCAGATGAATTCGCCAATCTCATAAGGAACCAAAATTTAAGTGCAGGGATCGAAGTCGACCCGCGAGCTCACGAGCACCCAGCGGACCATGCACTATTCTTCCGAATCTCAAGGAGGAAACGGCACGCCGGATCTAGCAAGCTCACGGTCAGGGAACAGCTAGAAGGACCATGCACGATCCACTGCTTCGAAGACAGCTGAGGAAACATCAGATCGAGCCACACTCTAGGAGACTGCCGCATGTTCAATGAATTCGTCGACAGCCTCAAGGAGGAAAAACAGCAAGAAGCCAATTGCGCCCGACAAGCCGAGCAGTCGCCCACTCAAGGATAGGTGTACACGATCCAATAAGGCAAGGTATCACAAGCCCAACAGGACGCCTACACCCTGCAGGCTAGAGCAGCCGAGAGTCTTAACGCAGTCGAAGTCTACCAGCTACACGACGCAGAAACCAGCATCACGTTCTCCTAGAGCGACCACCTACCTGCAGTCCCAAGGCCAGAGCACGCGCCCCTGGTCCTCTACGCTCAAATCGGAGTGGACGACATGGACAGAATCTTCATGGACGGAGGCAACAACATGAACATAATCTTCGTCAGCACCCTGCGCAAGATGTTGATCCCTCGATCAGTATGGAAGAAATCAAGCACCGTGTTATACGGAGTAGTCCCAGGAGAAGCAGCCACCTCCCTTGGATTAATCGAGCTCGAAGTCGTCTTCGGAAACAGAAGCAATTTCGCAAGACGCACCCTCAAGTTCGAAGTACTCGATTGGCAATCACAGTATCACGCCATATTGGGACGTCCAGCGTTCGCACAATTCATGGCGATTCCGCACTACGCCTACCTCAAACTCAAGATGCCAGGATCCGCGGGCGTCATCACAGTCAACGGGAGCTTCATCAAGTCAGACAAATGTGACCGCGATTTCCACAAAGTCTCTGACACCTTCAGAGCCGAGCAAGAACTCACAGAAATAGCCATGGCGACAGACAAGAGTATCTTTCCGCTAGCAATCTGAAGCGAGTCAAAAGAGTATGGACGGGACTTCAAGATCGACAGCGACACGGTCACCCACCAGGTGCACCCGACAGACCCAGAAAAAACAGTCCGCGTGTACGCCCACCTCCCGGAAGAGCAAGCGACGGCCCTCATCACTTTCCTCCGTGAAGAATGGGAAATATTTGCCTGGTGCCCAGCCGACATGCCAGGAGTACCGCGCGAGTTCGCAGAGCATGCGCTGCGCATCAAGCCAAACACCAAGCCAGTGAAGGCGCTACGAAGATTCTCAGAACCCAAACGCAGAGCAATCGGG
This sequence comes from Bromus sterilis, assembly GCA_950022295.1. Taxonomy (NCBI): domain Eukaryota; kingdom Viridiplantae; phylum Streptophyta; class Magnoliopsida; order Poales; family Poaceae; genus Bromus; species Bromus sterilis. The sequence continues at coordinate 317,365,939 of OX465597.1, read as the reverse complement.
GAGGAAGTCAACCGACTACTCGACGCCCAATTCATTCGAGAGACAAGAAAGCCACTTGGGTCGCCAACCCTGTGATGGTCCCCAAGAAAGACACGGACGTACTGCGAATGTGCGTCGACTACGGGCCAATCAACAAACACTGACCAAAGGACCACTTTCCCCTGCCAAGAATCGACCAGATAATCGACTCGACAGTAGGATGCGATCTACTATCATTCCTCGACGCTTACTCAGGATACAATCAGATCAGGATGAAGGAAGAAGATGAAGAGCATACCTCATTCATCACCCCTTACGGCGTATTCTGCTACAGAACAATGCCTTTCGGACTCAAGAACGCAGGTGCTACATACCAGTGAATGATGCAAGCATGCTTAAAAGAGAAAATCGGAAGAAATGTACATGTCTACGTGGATGACACCCTCATCAAAACCTACAGCGCAAACACACTACTCGACGACCTGCGTGAGACCTTCGCAGCGCTCAACAAATACAGAATCAAACTCAACCCGAAGAAGTGCGCGTTCGGCGTCCCAGCCGGGAAGCTGCTCGGATACATGGTCTCTGCTCGAGGAATCGAAGCGAACCCCGAGAAATTTCAAGCAATCACCAGGATGCAGGAGCCAACCAACATCACAGGCGTGCAGTATATCACCGGAAGACTCGAAGCCCTGAGTCGTTTCATCAGCATATTGGGAGAGCGCATGTTGCCATTCTACCAGTTGCTGAGAAAAGGAGAGAAATTCGAGTGGACTGAAGAAGCCCGCAAAGCATTCGCGGACCTGAAGAAGACATTGTCGACCCCGCCGACCCTGGCGGTACCCAAAGAAAAAGAACAACTGTACCTCTACGTAGCAGCACGCAACAGCATGGTAAGCACAGTACTCGTCGTCGAGCGCACAGAGGAAGGAAAGATCTAGAGCATACAGAGGCCCATCTACTACCTCAGCATGCTCTTGAAAAAATCCCAGCAGCGGTACCCGCACTACCAGAAGCTACTACTGGCCATCATCACGACCTCAAGAAAGGTGTCGCACTACTTCGACGAGCACCCCATCACAATCGTGAGTAGCGCACCACTCGCAGACATTCTCAACAACCCCAGAGCGACTGGGCGAGTCGCCGAGTGGAACATTGAGCTCAGTCTGCGGGACCTACAATTCAAACACCCGACAGCAATCAAGGCCCAAGTACTCCCAGATTTTCTGGTCGAATGGACGGAGGTCCAGACACCAGGCCCCCCGGACCTGTCGAACTCATGGACAATGTTCTTCGACGGGTCCAAAAGACAGCAAGGAGTCGGGGCTAGAGTCGTTCTGGTCTCCCCCAAAGGAACCAAACTCAAATACATCCTCCAGATCAACTTCAGCCACGCCTCCAACAACGAAGCCAAATACAAGGCACCGCTCTATGGCATGCGTATGGCCAAAACATGCGGTGCCACTCGCCTCGTAATCTATGGAGACTCTAACCTCGTCGTCCAGCAGGCGATGAAAGACTGCAATGCAGTAGCCGACAACATGGCGGCCTATCAGAAGCTCTACAACGCACTCGAAGGAAGTTTCGACGGCTGCGAGCTCAATTATATCCCCAGAGCAAACAACACAGAAGCCGACGAACTCGCAAACATCGGCTCGACTCGAGGACCAGTACCACCCGGCGTCTTCCTTGAAAGCATCAGCCAGCAATCCATCAAGGAGAAACCAGCAGCACCAGAGGCAGCTGTAGATGACGACACCACAGAGCCAGCACAAGTGGCATCAGCAAGTCCATCTGAAGGGAATAGCAGCCAAGAGGTCTAACCTACGGAGTCAACAGCACTTGAAGGGCCAGCATGGACAAGACCGTTCCTCCGATTCCTAATCGACGGCACACTACCACAAGACGTCTCAGAAGCTCGACGCATCAGCCGCCGATCCAAGGCATTCACAGTCATCAACAGACAGCTATACAAGCGAAGCATCACCCAGATACTCCAGAAGTGCATCGATGAAGAAGACGGCAAAGCCCTACTACTCGAAATCCACGAGGGCACCTGCGGGCACCACGCGAGCAGCCGAGCGCTCGTATCTAAAGCATTTCGAGCAGGTTTCTACTGGCCCACTGCGATGAAAAACGTAGAAGACAACATACGACGCTGCATCGCCTGTCAAAAATTCGCAAGCAGGCCGCACGCCCCAGCCTTAGAACTCAAGACCATACCACTATCATGGCCCTTCGCCACCTGGGGACTTGACATGGTGGGCCCACTGAAGAAATCATCAAAGGGAGGAAGAACTCACCTGCTAGTAGCAGTCGACAAGTTTACCAAATGGATTGAATCAGTGCCCATCACCAGCTCCACAGCCCTCACGGCGGTGAACTTCATCAAATCAATCATCTTCAGGTTCGGGGTGCCACACAACATCATCACCGACAATGGCACAAACTTCACAACAGCGGAATTCTAGAACTTCTGCGAAGAGTTGGGCATCAAAATCAATTATGCATCAGTCGCACACCCGCAGTCCAACGGCCAAGTGGAGAAAGCAAACGGCCTAGTATGCGGAGGACTCAAAAAGCGGCTCCTCGCACCACTCGAGCAGGCCGCGGGCAACTGGGTAGAAGAACTCCCTGCCGTACTATGGAGCCTACGCACCACCCTGAACACTGCAACCCAGTACACACCTTTCTTTATGGTGTACGGGTCGGAGGCGGTGCTACCACATGACCTCAAATTTGGGGCACCCCGGATCTCAGGGTACGAAGAAGAGGAAGCAGAAGAAGCACTGCAAGATTACAAAGACACAGCAGACGAAGCAAGGGACACATCCCTAGCAAAGTCAGAGGGATACCAAGACAAACTGCGCACTTACCAAAGCAGTCGCCTGCGCACCAGAACCTTCAATAAAGGCGACCTTGTCATATGGCTCATACAAGAGAAAGTTCACAAGCTCGCCCCCCAATGGGAAGGACCATTCATAATCACAGAAGTCATAGGAGGAGGCGCCTATAGACTGAAGAACCCGAAGACTGACGAGGACGTGGTAAATCCATGGAACGTAGCGAACCTACGCCTGTTCTACCCATAGTCTCCACCATTCATGCTCATCTGGCAGCTCATGTACACCTTCGATGCAATAAAATGATGTTGCCCAAATCCTACCACAACAAAGCACTTGGGGGCTCGAGCACAAAAACTATCCCCGAGAGACGTTATCGTCGCAATCGCGATCTCTCAACAAAGCACTCGGGGGCTCGAGCACAAAAACTCCCCCCGAGAGACGCTATCGTCGCAATCGCGATCTCTTACCAAAGCACTTGGGGGCTCGAGCACAAAGACTCCCCCCGAGAGACGCTATCGTCACAATCGCGATCTCTTACCAAAGCACTCGGGGGCTCGAGCAACAAAAACTCCCCCCGAGGGACACTATCGTCGCAATTGCGATCTCTTACCAAAGCACTCGGGGGCTCAAGCACAAAGAATTCCCCCGAGAGACGCTATCGTCGCAATCGCGATCTCTCACAAAAGCACTCGGGGGCTCGAGCACAAAAACTCCCCCCGAGAGACACTATCGTCGCAATCGTGATCTTTCTCAAAATCACTCAGGGGCTCGGTTGCAACAACTCCTCCCGAGAGACATCGTCATAGCTCAGGCAGTCCAAAGCTCAAAAGGGACCAAGCAAAAACCCATCGACAAGCGCCACCCGTTGAACTCTGTCCGGAATCAAAGGGAAAGACACGGCTACAACTAGATGGAACACCCTGTACTCTGAAGAAATACGGACGGAGCGCAGTACGCAGACAAATATTTAAGTCTTCACCCAATCGCCAACGATCACCTAAAGACTCGGGGGCTACTCCCATCGGGAGCGCTGTCGCGCACCCGATAAAAGACAAGAAATAATGGAAGAATGACAAAGGAAACAGATCTCAGCCTACGTCCGACTCTTCGACCCAAACGTAGCCTCGGGGGCTACTCCCATCGGGAGCGCTGTCGCACACCCCATAGAACCCACAAAGCGAAGTTCTAATGGACTTGAAGACAGCTTTCAATCGCCAAGGACTCGAAGACAACTCTCGTCTGCAAAGGACTCGAAGACAGATTCCATTACAAAGACTCAAGCATAGTTCGCATTACAAGGGCCCGAAGATCATTTTTAGAACAAAAGATTCAAAAGTACATTGGATAGAAGGCAGCTCTGATTTCTCGAGGGCAATCCTCATTACATGGAGAACTAACCTAGTTACAAAAGGCACAAATAAGCATACAGCATTAGTCACCCAAGGAATTATGACTTCTACATGAGTGCCCATGCTGGGATGATTGGCACCAAGACAGCGAGCATCATCACAGACAAAGGAGGAGTAGAAGCAGCAGGCTCATGATGTCAATGACATAACAAAGGGTGAAGCTCGACTTATTTGCAGAACAGTTGAAAACGATGCTCCACCAGCTTCTTCTTCTGCTCCACCAGCTTCTTCTCCAGCTCCACTCGAGCTGCCGGCGAAGATGACGCTGCCGCCTCCAGTTTTACAAGGTCGCCTGGCGCGCCCGCTTGACTGGTGGTTTGACGTCGAGATCCTCTTCAGAACCGGAGGGGGAAGCAGTTGAAGACGGCTCCGCATCAGCACCCGACGAGTCACCGGAGAAGGAAGCAGTTGAAGACACAGGCGAAGGACTCCTTGACCTGTCAGAACCATCACTGCCTGTCTCCGGCCAGTACGGATCCATGCGGTTGCCGCTCGGGTCAAAAGCGCGAATGACAAGAGTGTCTTCACCATCAAACCGGCAACAAAGAGTGTCACCATCACGCAGGTTCAACCGACAAGCAAAGGATTTCCAGCCAAAGCCAAGAAAAATCAAGCGGGAACTATCGATCTCCAACTTAACATAAGAAGGAGATTGAGCGCACCCCTGAAGACAAAGCAGCAAGACATCAAGGCCACGCACAGAAACAATGGAACCAAATGCATAAGGAAGAAGAATACGAGCAGCGCCCTGGCCACGGACGTGCAGGAGAAAGTCATAACACCAAACACCCTCCTCCAAGGAAGAGGAGGAAGGCACCAACGCTGCACCATGACGACCACCACGAGAAGAGCGCGGAGTACGACCACCACGGCCACGGCGAGCACGACCACGGCCAGTCATACCAGCTCCACGCTTGGGCGCCATGAGAAGAGGAAGAGAAAGAGAAGCAAGATGAGCAGCGGACGAGTACCGCTGCTAGAAGAAAAAGGGGGGCCTATTTATAGCACAAACCCCACATAGAAGCTCAGACGACGGGAGCCATTAAATCAAAGACCAAGCACGCCGAGAGAGTCGAATTCCGAGGCAAAGATGCCTTCACACGGGCGGCACAGTGCGCTGGACGCGTCAAATCTCGCGCGTTTTCAATGCGCGCATCGATAACTCAACAGGCGGCTGCAGCACGCCACCAAAAGCCATCATTATGACCGGTCATGCAGACATGACGGTTAGCAGACAGAGCATCTTTTGACGGTCCTCCAGCAAGAAGAGAGTTATCCTCACCAAACAAGAGGTAAATTAAAGAGGCAGACAGCAGAAGAGGCAGCTTGCAAGCACCGTTTTTTGCATAGTTTAAATACATTTTTCAAATATATCTAACTCCCATCGGGAGCGTATCCATCCATGAGAGTTTTCGGGTGCTCCCTCACCCAGAAGTAAAAACGTGCTCGAGTGATTACTCGCACACATGAGAGTTTCGAGTGCTCCCTCACCCAGAAGTAAAAAACGTGCTCGAGTGATTACTCGCACCCATGAGAGTTTCGGGTGCTCCCTCACCATGACGCAAAGATGAACAGACCTGCACTTGCCAGATCGAGCGGTCTGGAGTATCGGGTGCTCCCTCACCCCGAGAGCAAAAGCAATATTCGAGTGATTACTCGCAAAACTCTATACACTCAAGCACTCGACGACCTCCCGAGCAAATATCCCTCTACACCCGAGCACTCGGAGAAGCTCCACGAGTGACCGCTAAAACCGCCCACTTTATTGTTTATTCCAAGTGGGTGCATTATCTACTAGGCTTCGTGCCTCAATAAAAATACATGTTCCTGGAACACGATACACTGTGCCCAGATGCCACGCAAGCTTAGCGTGTAGGTAAGACCCCGCTGCGAAGATCGGCCGGGCTGGGACTTGCCTAAGAGAGATTTCACTCCCAACCTTTTCCATGTGCATGCATGATAGAAAAATCCAGGCGGATGCGCCTAGGCTACAAACTTTACTGGCGGCAATTGATCACTGTAAGACCTGCAGCGGCATGAATTTTGCCAGACACCAGTGTTCCAAGCTCATGTCGAGGGACATGGGTTTGATTGGGCTACTGCGGTTTTTTCCACTAGTGCAATTCACCAAGGCTCGACCAGTCGACACCTTGGGCCCTTTCAGCTTAGCATCCCTCGAAACATGTTTTTTCATGGCCCCAGACTGCCAGCGACCCGTGGTTGAACCGTGCATACATCAGAACGCCGCTAGAGTGGATTCGAGTCCCTGCGCGCCTCTTTGAGTCCCCCAGGCACTCAGGGGCTACTGACGAGGGGGTGACCCCACGACTCCTATGGATGAGCCTACCCGGTGTACCAGAAGACAGAAGGCCCACAAAGATGCCGCCTGGGCCCAGCCTTGGCCCACTAGTGGCACTGACGTAGGAGTCCACGAGTCATAAGAAAGGTGCAAACTTGTCGTACGGAACAAGATCATGGTTAGGAAACCTCATCTGTAATCAGGACGGACTCCCCGAGACCTAGCCTAGTATATAAGGGCTAGGAGGGGAGACGTCGAGATGAAGCAAATACACAATATGTAACCTAGCCTTGTGCGCACTAGCCTCGGCTTCCCTGTAATCGCCATCTCCAATCAATAATATCGAGCAGGAACGTATCCTCCTGTTAGCCGACGAGCTTATCGTCCAACCTGTGCCTCTCATGACTAACCCAGGGTCCCTGACCATGGGATTTGCCGGGGTACATCCCCGTCAGTGTCGCTCCTTTGTCTAATGTGGTGATGACGGGAGGCGAGCATGCCCACTATCGGTGAGGTCACGACGCATGCATCCCTCGTCCTTGTAAGGGAGGGCAATGATGCATCTTTCTTCATTGTTCCCATCTCCTTTGTCTTCTTGTGATTTTTCTTTCTTGTCCATGGACATATTACTCCGCATGGATGATACGTCTCAAACGTATCTACTTTTCCAAACACTTTTGCCTTATGATCACTTCATACTACAAGATCGAAGGTGAGACTTTTTGTTCTATATATCGCAGGTTCGTTGGTAAGACTTGATCAACCTTGCTAGCTAGCATGTTTTATATAGGCAAAAAGTGGAGCTTGCTATGTTTTCATTTTCTCTAGATTTTATTCTCCTTGCTCTAACAAGTTTATATGTTTTTGAAGCTTCACAATTCTAATCACTGCTTCAAGTTTGCAGAAAGTTTCGCAGCTTTTTGAACTCCGGAAAATTTTCAACAGTGAAGTTTTCAGAAAAATTCCAGAAAATTCAGAATAAAAATTTCTATGCCGGGAGTGACCCAGAGGCACCTGAGGCTAACCAGGGGGGACACCAGTGGCCCAGGAGGCCAGCTGGTGCGGCCAGCCCCCTGGTCGCACCCACAGGGCGCCTGGGCCCCTATTGCCCCACCTCCAGGTATGTCTTCTTCCTCCTCCTTCCTCTCTCTCCAAAAACACGACTTCTGCTCCAGTTCTTGCGTCCTTGCTGTTATTGGAGGCGATTTTCGATCTCTCTCTCTCTACAACCCACCATTTGAGCTGAGATTTTGAGAAAATACTCCCTGGTATGCAACTCATTCACCCCTCCAATTAGATTTTTGATTGGTGGCTTCATTTGTGAGTATTTAGTAGTTCTTGGTGCTGTTTAGATGAGCCTGCATGCATGTGTAGAAATTTATTTTCCAAGTTTTGATGCAAGTTTATGCCTTAGGTAAGTGAGTAGAGTAGTTTGCCTCAACTCACTTTTTTTAAATCCTTGTTTTTGTGAATTGTCAAAAATTTCATAAATGAGTTTGCTAGGAAAAGCAAAGGGGTGGCTTGGGAAGAAGAAGCCCGAGCGCTCCGATCGAGTTACTAGAGCAGCAGCTTCACCCTCAGCTGCTAGGGTGAGCTACAATGAAGATCATGTGCCCTTGGAGTTGTTGGAAGACACAAGTCCAGCATGCGCAATGATGTATCCGTGCGATGATTTTCTTACAGCTGCAGGAATTAAGGAGGAATTCTATGGGCTTTGTGCCAATGCAGGTTTGACACGGCTAGCATTATGTCGTGTGGTAAAATACAAGAAGCTCGCCTCCTGCTTTGTTAACAGTTTTTATTATAACCATTCTGCTGGAACCGTCGAATTCAAACTTTATAATGATATTATAACCATGTCTTTGGCACAGTTTTGTGATATAATAGGTGTGTCGAACGCTGGTCAGACAGCAAAGATGAACACTCAGCCCTCTGAGTTGAGGACCCTTTTCAACTCCCTTTGTTGCCAGGAGGAGAGCGACATTCGGCGTACAAAGATTTCCAGCATTTTATTCCCACACATCAGGTATTTTGCGTACTTTATTTCTAGAGGGGTGTTGGCTCGTGACAACACGAGCAATGGTTCTGCACCAGATTTCGCTATTTATGCGAACGCCCTCTCTGATAAGAATGATTATAATGTGGGTTCCTTAATTGCTCGGCGCCTTGTTATGAACAGTAACAAGGGCGATTTATATGGTGGTGTTTACGCCACACTTATCCTTGAGTCTCTTAATCACACTCCGCATCCTGATGATGTTCCCTTTTCATACACAAGTCTTGATCTTGTTGCTGAAGATGCATAAGTTTGTTACCATGACTTCCCAGTTTGGTAACCTTGTTTATATTTTGAGGTTTGAGAGGATCATTACTCGTGAGATCCGTCTACCTGCACCACTTTTGTTTGATAACACTCACAGGAACGGATGGTCCTTCAATGATATCCAGATTGATGAGTTCATGGCTCAGTACCAGCTGCATAACCCCATGGAGGGGGTAGTGCCCGACGAGGAGGAGCATGGGGAGTTCCCACCTTTCTAGAGGGAGACCTTCACCCAGCAGGGTGAGGGGTCTTCTTCTGCTCGGAGCGCAGGCCCTTTCTCATGGGAGGACCCGAGGACTTTGGTGTACGCACCGGAGGGCTCGTTCGACTCTTGGACTCACTCGTACTACCCCGGAGCAGGAGTCTCCTGGGGGCAGTCGCTGCTACCAACTTAGGACAAAAGCCTAAGCTTCGGGGAGTACGTGCCCTTCTCACCTTTCCCTTGTATTATCCGTTTTTTATTTTGTTTGCTTTGATCTTTTCAAAGTTTTTGCCCGTTCTTCTTTGTTCTTTTATTTTGAAAAAACAACAAAAAGATTTCTCTTTTCTTTTTCTTTTGTAAAAACCTTAAAAAACCCAAAAACATTTCCTTTCTCTCTTTAGTTTGCTTTGTTTTCAGAGTTCAGCTCGAGTCCGTGATGGCATTTCATTATATTTCCCACGTTCGGTCGTGCAAGTGACAAGGCAATAATGACGAAGATCGACGAAAGGGAAGCAACAAGGAAAACCGGTATGAACTCTTCTTGTTTCTACTTTTGTACATATGCCTGTACTTATGATCTAGAGACCAGCTTGTAGCGACATAGTGCTATGTTTACAATGCTTTCCCAGTGTTCATGCTTTCTTTGTGGCTAATCTCAAATAGCTAGGGTGCATAATATGTTGTTGGAATGATTTACATGCATTGCATTCCTCATGGTTTGGCATATTGAAGTGGTATTTCCCTTCGGAGAATTCTTGGATTGACTTGGCACATGTTCACACATGTTTATGACTATAATGTCTATCATGCCTTGATGACCTTTTTATTTCAGAATAGTTATATCACTTTCATGCCCGATTCAATGTTGCTTTGTCGCTCTGCTTGATTATGACAATTATTGCTCTCTAGTGTGTCGTTTCCCAGTCTTTTTCTAGCCCTCACTCGCACTAAGAGGAATTCTGCTTGTGCATCCAAACTCCTTTTCAAACCAGTTATTCCACTTGAGTCCACCATACCTTCCAATATGTGGTATTTACCAGCCACTCCTAACTTAGACTTCCTTGTGCCATCTCGAAATTTATTCAAAAGCTTCCCTTTTGTAACCGTACAAGCTCATGGTGTGGTGAGGTAAAATCAGTATCTACCATGCCAAAAATATTTTGACGGAAGTTTTAACTAGTCAAATTAAAAAAAAGAGTTACACCTCCCACATACTTGATGATGGGATGAAATGGACCAAATGCTGCTAATGATAGATGGAACGATATCCTCCTTCCATACTTGAGGCAAAATAAAAGGTTCCATATACCATCAAAGGATTTATGGATAAGGGAACAAGTGTAAGCAAAAAACATTAATATGGTTGGCATGGGAGATATTGAGAGACCTTTACCGTTCACCGTTGACTGGAAAGTTGCACTTCTAAAAAGATTTTATCTATGTTTTTCAAAACCAAGAGCTCTAGCACATGTTTAGTCTTCGCTTCCAATCACGGGTTTTCAATCTTGCCATCAAAAAGCCACGATTCGAGATTCTCACCTTCTTTGTTCAAAGCACCAACTATTGAGAGCATAATTGTCATTCTTAGTGTAACATGCATTGTCCCAAAGTATTACATTGTCTTCTGCATGCTTGTGATATTGCTAGTCTGAAATTCTTAGTTCTAGTCTCCTTTAAAACTCCGGAGGAGTTTCTGCATTTATGTTTTGCTTCACTTATGGAGGCTAGCGAGATACCACTCTGATATGTTCAGGCTATGTGCATTGTGATCTTGTCTTGATTTTCGGCAGCATATTGTTTACTTTTGGTTGTTTGTGATTGATCACTTGAAAGAAGACTTGCTTCGTGCATTGTTCTCATAGCATTGTTTTGATACTTGGTAGACTCTTTTCGTAGTACCAGCTTATATACATCTTATGAAGCAAAAGAGTTTGTCAAAGTTTTCTTTGTCGCGTCCAGTTCGTTGAACTGAATTGCTTGAGGACAAGAAATAGGCTAAGCTTGGGGGAGTTGATACGTCTCAAACGTATCTACTTTTCCAAACACTTTTTCTATTGTTTTTTTAACAGAACACGTTTTCTATCATTTTCCCTCATTCTTGCATGATTTGATCTAAACTAACCCGGACTTACGCTGTTTTCAGCAAAGCTGCCTGTTTGGTTTTATTGTGCGCAGGAAAATGGATTTTTGGACATCTCAGAAAATTCCCAGAAAAATACCAAAAAATCCACGCACCCGAAGGAGCCCGGAGCCAGAAGGGGGGCCAGAGGGCAGCCAGGGGGGCCCCAGGCGCCCTGCTGGCGCGACCAAGGGTGGGGCCGCGCCAGCTGGCCGCCTGGGCGACTCCCCCTCCCCTGGTGCCCTACTTCGACTCCTATTTATTCCCGTGACGGGGAAACTCCGAAACATAAGTCGCTTTTCCAGAACCCGTCGCGGAGCCGCCGCCAACCTCTGTTCTTCTTCGGGAGGGCTAATCTGGAGGCTGATTTGGCCTCCGCAGAGGGGAGATCGTCGCCGTCGTCATCACCATCACCACTCCATCATCCCTCCATGACTTATCTTCACATGTGTGAGTAATTCCCTGCTATAGGCAAAATGGGGTGGTAGGGATTGGATGAGATTGATCATGTAATAGTTCGTCAGATTGTTGGGGGCATGTTGCCTATCATCTAGATTGGTCTTTATCTTCTTTGCTTCAACTTGTTGCTCTTAATGCTTGTCACTTTGGGCCCGAGTGCCATGTGTTTCAGATCTGAACCCTATGTGTTTTCATGAATATATTTGTGTTCTAGATCCTATCTATGAGTTGTATGCACCTATTATGGCCCGGAACCGGCGATCACAAAGGTGACAGCTTGGGACAACAAAGGGGATGGTCCATAATTTGAGGATTCCATGTATCCATTGAGTTTATTGCTTTGTTCCGGTGCTCTTTGACAGGAGCACCTTAATCTCCATAAGTTCCTTTTGGCCCCGTTCATAGCGGGATGGTAGGACAAAAGATGTTGTGCAAGTTCTTATTGCAAGCACGCACAACTACCTATGAGATACATGCCTAATGTTTGATATTTGCCTAGATGATCATTGCTTTTCTATGTGCCTTGCCCCGTGTTAGAACTTATTACATGTTCATTCTTATTCATGCAGCGCCCGACCATCCATCTCCCTAGCCTACAGTATTTTAGTTCTGCTGGTTACTACTAGTTTACTTTCGCTATCATCACTATTGCTATCATATCACAGTTGCTATTAATACTTTGTTGCAAGCAAGCATATTTCAGGTGCAGTTGAATTGACAACTCAACTGTCAAAGCTTATAAATACTCTTTGGTTCCCCTTGTGTCGAATCAATAAATTGGGTTAACTTACCCGCGAGAACACTACAATCGATCCCCTACAGTTGAGGGTCATCAATGGAGCTCCATGATGCAACCCCATGCCACCTTCTCCACCCTGTTGTAAGGATCGATATGGTCGACTAGAGGGGGAGTAAATATGAGACTAAAAATTTATACTTAATTACCAATTTTATGATTATGCAGATAAAATAGGTTCACTATTAAATCAACTAGAAGAACAATACTAAGTGACAAGTTAGCTTAAAACAATATATGGTAGGCAACAATTTAACTAGCAAGTCAACAAGCATATAAAGGTAAGTATTGTTGAAGTGTATATGTGGATTACCTAGCCCTTTTCATTAGTTCAAACTTTTGATTGCATTGGCTAGTGCATGAATCTTAACATGGTATCAGAGCCTAAGGTCTTGAGTTCAAGTCCTGGCTTTCACAATTTATATTTTTTTGTTGGCCCCTTTGTCCACATATGAGCATCTTGAGTCATACCACTGAGTCTACATACATGTTGACTTTTCGCATACACGAGAGGGAGTGTTGAAGTGTATATGTGGATTGCAAGGCTTTGGAACACTACCAAGTATGTCATTGTATTCCCCCTTCCGATTCGCCCCAACAAATGAGCATCGATTCACTCAGGGTTGGTCTTGAAGGAGATCACCACACCTTTACAAACTTCTCGGAGCACACCACAAGCAAAGAAGCTTTCAAAACGAGCAACTAACCGCCTAGGATCCAAAGCTCAAAAAATAACAAGCAATGGTCAAGAAATCTTGTGACTAACATGAATTGGTTTTGCCAAAGTTTAGAATGAGCATTGCTTCGTCAATCCCCAAAGTTTCAACAAGTTTGGGGGGAGGGATTGAAAGTATTGCGCAAAAAAGTTTTAGGAACGGTGGCACTCAAACAAGTCAAAAGTGTTAGGTTTGGAGGTAGAAAAAGGTCCTTTAAATAGTGAAACGGTGGAGGTGCAAGTTTCTACCCGTTGGATCCCGTGTGCACGGGCTAATTCAGGCCCGTGCACATGGGGTACTCAGAGGCAGAGACGCCACTCCATACGCATAGGGGTCTTAGACCTCGTGTGCACAAGGTATCCAGAAGGTTGAGCATCACCTTGTGCACACAAGGGGTCTTAGAGCCCATGCGCACAAGGGTATCCAGAGAGCCGCTAGCTACTCAGTGCACGGTGCGCACAAGGATCACATGTAAGAAGTGAGGATGTGAGCATATGGCAATATAAGACTATGGTATAAGTAATGACATGATAAGTACAACAACGGTAAACATTAAGCACACATATATATAAAGTCATAGGTAGATAATAGATAAACAACATAGCATTTGGAGGTGCAATTTGGCGCCCCTTAGTGATTTTGGAGATTGTTGGTCAAAACAATAAGGAACTAATTATGTTTACTAGTGTACATAGAAAGAATTATTCTTGGAGATGTCGAGAAGATTGACAAGTTGTCGTGGTACATGCTTATGCCGAAAGAATAACGCTAGTGAAGACCCCTCCCCTCCCCCATTTTTTTACTATTGAGGTATATGATGATGGACGGAATTCACTCATCTAAGAAGAAAGAAGATGGTGAAATAATATTTAGTTAGTTTTCATAGCTATTTATATTTATTGGGTCATAGAGAAATCGTAGTAACAAGAGGGGGTTGACTAGTCGAGACTTAGGTTGAAGTGAAATTGCTCAGTCGGAGACCTATCCCTGCGAGTTCCCGAAAGAAATCTCATACGTGTTGACTTGTTCCTCAACACACAAATATACACAATTATTTCTCTTGTTGAGAACTTGAGATAAAAATCAGGCAGTGAGTCAGCTTTACTTGTTCCTCAAGTAAACTTACGAACATCCCGATCGTTCGAAACATGTCGAGTTGTGTGTTGTGAGAGACAAGGGAAAAATTGGTCATTCTCCCTCGGGATTTCTCCACTGTAAATACCTCGCCTCCGCCTTCCATTTGTGGTGAATGCTTTGTTTGAATTCTGACACAAGTTGTCTGAGAAACCCCTCTGGGAGTTTCTTTGAGAGAAATGACTTGATCCCAGAGGAAAAAACAAAGCTTAGTTTCCCTTCGTGATTGAGAAAATGCACTAAGATCTAGATTGATATTAGTTTGCATTAATATCTTGAGAGTATGAAAATTCTATAGAGGGCCAGGCGTTTCTATAGAGGGCCAGGCGTTAAGTTTTTCAGCAACCGAAAGAATTTTGGTTGTGAGAACAAAGCGTCGAGGTTTGGAGATAGCCTCAAGTATCTACCATGAGTTAATATCAACTCAAGTTAGAGGAACTTGCAGTTGAGGAGATTAGGACGGAGTGATGTTCGATCCCGTGTTCAATCACAAGTCCCTTGAACCAGACATTTTTTTGTAGAGGGTAAACTGGTCTACCAAACATCACCACACCATGCTAGCTCTACGGTTCCTTCTCAACACAGCATTTCCTTTTGTTATATGTTGAGATGTTTGTCTATATGAGTTATCCTTTTGTGTGATTGTTCCTCGTGCATGTTTATCAATGATGTTTTCCTTCGTGTTTATCCTAGCGATACTCTTGTCTGCACATCATTTGTTAGTCCTGTAATCTTAACGACCAACTAACCAAGTAAGCCATCATGATTATTCAAAGTGTCATTAAAACATACCACACATATGCATTTGTACAACCCAATAGAGAAGATGTAGATCTACTCATTTATGATCGTCGAAATGGAAAACATGCAATACGAAAGTCGCCTGAAGCAGTGAGATGAAGCTAGTGGTGAAAGGAAATTTTGGTGATCGAACATGTGAGAGAAATTTGATAAATTTCGTCCAAATAGCTCCAAACGTAAATATGAAATTGAACATTTATAATCAATTGAACTATAAATTGATCGCATGTAACGTTGATCTATATCTTTTTCGTGTAGAGCTTAAATCAAATCAAAGCATCATTGTGTAGATTAGAAGGGGTTAGGAAGAAAATTAAGGAAGAAAGTTACAACAAAACACGTGCAAACTCACGTACACATGTGCCTAGGCCTGAAGCAGCTCCAACGTTGCTGCACCAGAAAACTGACCCACATCATCAAGGTTGCATCGCTCAAGCCTGGCTCCCTAGAAATAGCTAGATCGAGCGTTCTCAGCAAGCTTAGTTGTGGGAATGCTTTAAGTTCCATACGTGCAAGATGTAGATGCAACTCAAGCTATCAAAAGAACCAACCTTGCAGCCAGCGAACCTGGTTAGAGACATGCAGGCTACCATACGCGTCACAAACAACTATTCTCTCCTTTTTGGGTGGTAATATGTGTCTTGTTCATATAATAAAGTCATACTACAAGTCATGTATACATCAAACTGATACAAATGAAAAAAAAACAAATCAATAGCTTTGCACAAAGGACCATTAGCCAAGAATGAAAAATACAATCAAAGTCGAAGAAACCTCTGAGCTTGAAACCAACGTCCATCACCTGTCTTTGGCACCACCACAACAACCATCAAAGAAAAAATAACGGATCACCTTCTAACCCGAGCTCGATGCGGCTCTGATATACAACTTTGCGAACCTCCGAGGTGGATCACCAATGGCAAAGCCATTTCCGTTGAAGGAATCAAATCGGGGTGCCACCCTAAACACGACATCGAACTCTAGATCTAGAATCTCCGCACAACAAAGACGTCGAAGGAATAAACCATACCTGCCAACCACCAACCGCGATCCTAGCACACATTCTGCCATCTTCGAGATGTCGACAACGCAGACCAAAATCTACATCCACTCCATGACTACCTTCTAAGCTCCACACCGGTGTTTGAGCAAACGTTACAGCAACGGTGAAGCCCAAGGACACATGTCCATCACAAAGATGTCGTCGCCGCCAAACCATCGCTGCTTGAACAGATAGACACCAAGACCTTTCATCAACCATGGAGGAGAACACCACATTGTGAGATGAGCTGGAATACTTTTATTCATCACCGCCGTCACCCTCACCGAAGCTAAGAGCATCTCCAGCCGCGCCCCCAAGAGCCCCCCCAGGGCAGCGCTATTTGCGCTGGATGGAGGAAATTCGCCTAGTCGCGTCCCCAAGGGCCCAAATAGCGCCAGATTGGGCCAAACTTGAGTCTGGTGAACCCAAGCCGAACCGAGCGCGACGGACGAAGCGAAATGCGCCGAGTGGACCACTCTGTCAGGTGAAACCAAATCGACCACCACTCTCCCCACCACCTTGCCGTCGCCGGCGGCGCCCCGCCGCAAAAGAGTCGTTGCTCCGCCCCCAAACCCGTCGAAAAAGGGGAGAGCTCGCCCCCGCTGACCTCCTCCCGGCCTTGGCCGAGCACATCGGCGGCTGGCGGGCTGGTCGCGGCCAACCGAACACACCGGCGGCTGGTCGTGCCCACCACGCCCGCCAGGTGTTCGACGAATTGCCTGAACGCCGCGCCGCAGTGATGGATTCCGACGACGAGCCGTTGTTCTCCGCGCTGATGGAGGAAGAGGCCGAAGTTGGCGCCCAAGACGAGGAACACCTCCTGATGCTCGCCGCCTTGGCCGATTCGTTCGGCAGCAACACGGTGCCCAGCAAGGTGGCTCCAAGATGGGTCGCCGGAAGGCAAAAGAGAGACGTCATTCGGAGGGCTATTGCTTGCTCTACGCCGACTACTTTGCGGATGTTTCCCTGCACGACGAGAAGGCAATCCCTAGTTTGATTTGTACTATTTTTAGTATTTGTGCCGAACTATGTATTTGTATTGTATGTTGTGCGTCGAACAACCGCCGAAACTGCGTCGTGTTTAACCGAAATTTCATGTCATGTGCCGAATTTAGCCGAAATGGAACGAACTTGCACTAAATCTGAGCCGAATGTGGACGAATGTGTGCCAAATCTGGGCGCCTGGGGGGCGACCCTGGGGCCGCGGCTGGATGGCCGATCACCCCCAAGCCGATTTTAACGCCGTCGGCCCCAAGCGGCGCTAAAATAGCGCTGAAACACGTCTTGGGGGGTTGAACGGCTGAAGATGCTCTAAGATGTCGAACAACAAAACCTCTAAAACTAATGAAATCATAACCCTTAATCTAAAACTAAACTGCACGCGTGGATCCGACGAACCTCCTCAGCATGCATCAACGGCCTCTCGTCCATTAACGGAGGAGAGCCACCAGAAAACAGCGCCGGTAGATTGGCTCTCACGGTGGCGGCTAGGTTAAGCCACGCCCGAGAGAGAAAAGAACTAATTGGGTGAAAAACCACAACTACTCTTCCCTTTCTCCATTTTCCCATAGCAGAGTGCTCTCAAACTTTTACCTAGGGGTCTTTACATCTTTCTAAGAAAACGAGAGGTGGAACACTACTCGATTACACCTCCAAGACCACCTATATATAATATATTGAGGGCCAGGGCTACAAACTTTACATATCTATTTTCTTCCAAGAACTGTTAGAGAGAATAGTCCTACTTTACATCTTGTGTTCATTTCGCCTCTACTTTTACACGTGTTCCACCGCGATCTCAACAAGCTCAAGCACCCACAAGCACAACCGCAAAATCCACTATTAACCGGCTAGTAGCCTATTATACGTCTCTGCTCTGTACAGGAAGGATAAAGAAGTTTTCTAGCTCTGTTGTGAAGCTCCCCGGATGCAGTTTCTAGAAAGGGGCCGCACAACTATTATGTATGCCATGTGCCACCCTACACTGGGTCGATCCTCATCCGGGTACACCGTTTCTGACATCGTTTCCACTTCTGAAATATTCACAATAAATATGAAGTCCGGCTTGCAAAAAACAAAAGCCAACGGTACTTCAAAATGAGCCGGCATTTTGACTACTCTGAATCCATCCTGAATCGTTGTAGACCACAATGTTCGCTTGAGCTACCTGTTGATAAACCTCTCTCCCTATTTCGTTCAGTTCTACCGACCTTGAGAGGGCCTGAACTTGAATACCGTCGAAAAGAACCCGAGGCATCCAGCGTATCATAACGCGCAGATGCAGCTAACTGCTCGGAACACAGCGCTGGGCCTGCATCCATGTCCTCACTTGCTCTACTCACAATCTCAGGATCTTGGATACGCAAATCTTGGCTAAAACTTCTTGACTCATTGAACTCACTGCCTTCGTTGCACACCAACTTTAAGGCTTGAACAACTTCCCCCATAAACGGCCGCTGGTCCACCTCTGGCTGAACACACATGGAAGCAATTGCTGCTACTTTTGCAATGCTGTCCAATGGGATGCTATTCCCAAGCGATGCATCGATGAGTGTTTCCAGACCATCTCTGCTTGTTAGAAAAGGACAAGCCCACGTCACCAAGTTTTCTTGCCCTGGAGGCCTTGACATATCTACAGGTTTCCTGCCAGTAAGAAGCTCGAGAAGGACAACGCCGTAGCTGTAGACATCGCTCTTTACTAGAAGATGCCCAGTCATCGCATATTCAGGAGCAACATACCTATCAAGAACCCGTCATGAGTTTCAGATACATCGAGCATAATTGATCAACCATGATTGAGTTAAGAGATCCAACTTACCCAAAAGTTCCCATAACCCGAGTTGAGATGTGCTCATTCCCCTCGCCCAAAGCAGTTCTTGCTAGGCCAAAGTCTGAAACCTTTGGGGTGAAGTCATGCTCCAACAAAATGTTACTCGACTTGAAGTCACGGTGTATAACACGAGGACTTGAATCTTCATGCAGATAAGCAAGACCGCGTGCTGCGCCAAGTGCAATTTTAAGCCTAGCATCCCAATCAAGCAGAGCAGTGTCCTTATCTGATCCTGTTTGGAATCACAAAAATAAACTGTTTATAAGTTTGCACATCTATGTTATCCAAGTTACCTAATTAACAGACTTATCCTGGGCCTAAAAGGGATGACATGCTTGTAACCCATGAGAAGTGCCCAGAGTTTGAACAGATAGATTTTGTGACATAACAGTGTTCATATGTGCGGGTATTTTCATGTCTTGGCATATCAGTGTCCATACCATAACACACTGCAGAAAATACTTCTAACTTTTATTGTCACTAAAGTGCTTAGCTAATCTAAAACGTCTCCGTCCAACAAAGAAATAGGCTAAATGAAGCAGTAAAACTGAAATTCTCATGAAAAGAGTACAGGAGAAACTGAAGGTATAGTGACAAAAGGAACAAAGTCTTACCGTGCAAGTGAGATTCCAGACTTCCATTTGGAACAAGCTCATATACCAAACATCGCATATGCTCCTCAGAGCATATACCTATCAACTTAACCAAATTTCTGTGATGTAATCGACTAAGCATCTCAACCTCAGCCAAAAATTCACGAGTTCCTTGCTGGTCATCCCTCTTAAGAACTTTGACAGCAACCCGTTCTCCATCCTCAAAGATACCTTCATAAACACGTCCAAAACCACCCTCACCGATTATCCTGGACTCATCAAATCTCTGTGTAGCTCTGTCCATGTCAACCAAACTAAATATTTTTGCTGATCCTTTATATGCCACTATACTTGAACTGAATGACGGTGATGCCGAGATAGGTCTGCTTTCTAGCCTACTCCCGGCTATTGCAGAATCTGCGTTTCCATTGCAAGCATTGACAGAAAAAAAAAACAGTAAGCAAATCAGCATTCGACGTTAATTCTGTAGCTTTAGCACCTTCAGATTTTTGCACAAAGCTGTTCTAAATGCTTTGACCAGTGAAGCATGAAATAAAAATCTTATTCTTTCACAAACAGTTTCTTTCCAGCGATAGAAACATAAAACAAGACTTCATAACTACTGAAAACTAAAAACATAAGATTCGTATTAATTGGAATAACAGAAACAATAATACATAGAAAGAATGACTTGGTACCTGCAGGCTTTGCTGGCGTAAGTGACGCTTCGGTTAAATGATGGCGGTCTCTAAGCTTGAAATAAATTACCAATGCAGCTCCAGCACATAAAATAAAAGCAAAGACACTTGATAGGACAATTATTACAATTATGCCTCTGCTTTTTGTTTCTCTGTGGTTTCCTAAATCAGCAGCGAGTGGGTGTAACCTTGGATCATTTGTGCTAAGACCGCTGTTCAGATTTCCAGGAGCTGATGGTGGTGATGAAGGAAGACCTGAATGAGTAAATGAAACAAAGTATACCATGACCATATTTCCAGAGAGAAAGAGTGAAAAATTAACTAGAGGCCTGAATAATAAACAAAGTGACTGGAGGATCAAGTTACAGAATAAAAAATATCGACATGATTGGCAAGAACATGTTAACATAAGAAAATCAGCATTAAGGTGAATAGCACAAAAGGAGTTATAAAGAACTCTCACCTGGATATTGAACATATAACACATCATAGTTTCCAAAATCCGTAGGATTTATGATGACCTGTTTGTGCCAAAACCTTTCAAATACTGAAAGTGTTGTTGTATTGTCGAATCTTGCTCCTAGTGGCACAAGATCAATGAGGACAATTGTCTTCTCAGGGTCTTCAGTTGCAGCATTTGCTCCCATAACACGAACTTGGCTTTGGTTCATGAACACTCCAGATGAAATTTCTTGTGCAAGTTCTGAGACCAATGCAAAGAACGTGTACAGTGCTATACCTAATCGAAGCTCAACTTTTATTGGCAACACACAGAGGCATGTCGTTCCTGGGGGACTATTGGTCATAGGATCTTTACAATATAACGTCGTGCAGTCTAGAAAAAAAGAAAAGGATGAATTAACCATAAGTGAGCGATCAGTACTAAGAATGTAGCAGCTCAGTTAAGTTGAATGTACAGAACATTTGAATTGATAAATTCAGACGGCAATAAAGTATCAGTGTCATACATGAATTTGAATTTGGAGGTGGAGGTGGCAAGGAATGACTTGATCCTGGTGCAAAAGCCCTGGGCTTTTTAAATGCAGGATTGTCAGGTGGTAGAGCAGGTTCTGCATATACAGAAATATACCAATAAATGAACGTCAATTGCAATTAGGTTGCCATTCATTAACCAGAAAACTACACATTCACTTTGAAGGTCTAGAAAGTACTGCATTCAGAATCTTGCCACGCAATTGCATGGGGAAATTCTGGTTAGTTCATATTAAAGCCATGCAAGGCTAAGATTACTTCTGATCCTATTGCATTCAGAATGATAGAGAGAAAGAAGACACTTCTACGACATACTTAATGCAGGATCAGAATTGAGGACCTCGTGACTAATATTGCATACAGTCAAATGCCCGTAGTAGAGCAAGGATATACTTCACATCTTAAAATCAAGGGTGAGTCATAGCCAATATTGCAGACTAATTATTGAACTTTATATTAAATATATTTGGTCTACAAATATCTGTAAATATGGGCATTTGACAATTATTGCATTACTGATGAATCACATGTGTACTTATCAATGCCATGGCATGTCTTAGTTCTCAAGGATGTCAGCCAGCATGCATGGTTGAACCCAACCTAACTCAATATATCAATGCCTTTGGAAAGGTGTGATGGCAGGGCAGACACAAACTCCAGGCACGCTGGGCCGTGGCCCGGGGTGTGACGATCTCGCTCAGACTTCCTACATTATTCTATATCACTCAGTGGCATTCTGTAGCTACAGATAGTGATGCAGGCCCAGGGCCTGGCCTGATCCTGCATTCACCGCATGTTTAGACCCGTGTCTGTTCCATTTTGAGGAGCTAGAAGGGATGACATGATGTAAAGAATAAGAGAAAAAAGCAATACATATGTTAACGAGAAATAACTAGTTAAGTGTGTATAGCTTGCATATTGGCCCGTCTGGCCTTTACTCTCTTCTCTATGTATGAGAAGGAATAAGTTGGACAATTATGAATAACCGCTTCTCTTCCTACAATTATCACAACTTACCTGGAGAATATGAAGGTGAATGATATTGGTGAGGGTGATGCGGAGCATACACTGGATTCCCATCTTTTCCGCTCGATGGAGGCAAGACTAGCGGTGCTGGAGCAGGACTAGGATCTAAACCTGAATGTCCATGGCTTGTTGTAGAAGCATTATCAGTTCTATGTGGAGCAGGGCTTATGACAGGAAAGGAACCTGCACCAAACATCACTTACTGAGATGAATGTACTTATTGTAATTATCTTTTCCCTAGTGGAATTGTGGATACCTTTGTGGTGTTTATGATTTGCAGGTGGTACATGGCTGGAATGTTCCTTTGGAGGTGCAGCAACTGGAATACCATGTCTGCTCCTATGGATGCTGGGAGAATTTTGTGGAGAAACGACAGGCCCTGCATAATATAACTACATGAATTTCACCATCGGCAATAAAGTTTATTATGGTTGTGGTCTAGTAGGTATGGTTGGTGGGATACCTTTTACAGATGTCCTATTTACAGGCAAGGAGTGGTGATGCCTTCCCTTTGACGGTGCCACACCTGGAGCCCCATGGATCCCATGTGTATTATTTACAGGTATGGAATGGTGATGCCGTCCATTTAAAGGTGACGCAACTGGAACACCATTGGTCTTCCCATGGTTGGCAGAATGGATTGTTATTGCTGGTCCTGCACAATGTATAAGAACAACAAATGTGATCTCCACTCCTTAGCAGATGCATTCCTCGTATGAATACTGCTTGAGAGACATACTTTGTGCTTGTGGCTTATTTGCAGGAAATGGTGGGTAAGATCTGATGGTGGGCGCAGAAACTGGCGAAAAAGTCGTCGCTGCTGGAGGAACAGAAGGTCCTACATCAAATATAAAATATTGGAATTGATTTTACAAGAAATGTTTTGTTTTCACAAACTCTCAACTGGACTGGGTATACTATATGTGGGTAATCTAAAGGTGGTGAATGCTTTGGATGGGAAGCTACTTGCATGTCATGTGCCTTCCCTCATAAATATGTAACCAAGAAAAGATTTTGTTAAAGGTTCAGCTAAATGGGAAGGCTACCTCGTAGGTATGAATAGTGTACAGGGGGGTGAAGGGGTGGTGTTACTATGAATATGCAGTAATAAGTATACCATACCTAGTCCCATGGACGGCACAAGTGATTCATGATGGAGAAACAGCAGATAATGCCCATCATATATTTGGAATGCCTAAATAAAGAGGAAAATGTACATAATGACATGATTGAGTTCAGTACCATTTGAATGGGGACGTTGCCTCTGTTGTGGAGGAGTTTGAATGGCCCGATGCATCGGTGGTGGAGCGGCAGGAGTTAAATGATTAGACTCCCTTGTGCCTGTTCCGAAGCAAATAGCTCCTTTAGAAATGCTATAACAAAAATCCGCACTGAATCAGGGAGACTAAACCTTTTGGTGGTGAGCTGCTGTGACTTGGCAAGTTATTTGGAGGTCTAGCAAATGATATGTCGTCCTTGTCCTGACTGGATGCAGGAGCAATGGGCGCCGGTGATACTGCTGACACATATGGCAAAGGTTATACACCAAAATCTGGATGAGAAAATGCTGAAAAGTTTGAATGGTATGGACCAGCTGGATGACTAGACATCAATAAAAACTATACCTTCCCGTGGTGGATTTTTTTTGCTGGGTAGTTCTCCTGGAGGTGAAGCAACTGGTACTCTAAGTGTGTCATGGCCTGTTGGAGGGGTATGGAATGATGAAGGAGCTGCTCGCCGTACAAATGAGAGTTCGCAGCAGATTATGGGTTAGGTAAATATGAGAACTTGACACCATTTTATTTTGTCGTAGATAAAAAACTTTTTTGACGTAGAGCTTGACACTATTTTATTAGATTTTGTATAAAATATTGTTTTTTATTTGAAATTTGGAAAATATATTTCATTCTTCGAAAATTGCAAAAGAATATGCCCGTCGGTCTCCTCCTGGCCAAAAAGGCTCTCTTCGGTCTCGCATGGGCCGAAGAGTGTCTCCCAGTTGACGCGGCATGCGGGGAATGGCCCGTCAGACGTGGCAAGGCCGAGCGGCTTGTCATCGGCCCGCCGAGACCCGAAGAGAGCTCTTCGGCCTCCCCAAGGCCGAAGTGTGCCGGCATAACCCGAGGCGCCTTCTTCCTCTGGTCAGTTCTCTTTTGTTCTTTCGCCTCTCTCTCTCTATTTTCTTCGTATTTTCACTCGATTTCCTCCCAAATCCTTCATATTTGCTGCCCAAAATTAGTACAACTTGTAGATCAAAGCCTTCTCCAAATCCACCAAAAAATCAGTTTTGATGACTAATCTTTGAATTTCGTGGAGAAGCCATTGATGGCATTTCGAGCTCCATAGGCTCATATTTCGGGGCTGTTCGAATTGTTGGAGGGGGTGAGGGGGTGGAGGGGGTGGATGTGGACTGTACAGTTGTCGTAGTTTTGAAGAAAAAAATCAATGGCGGTGTGGTGAGGTGTACATTTGAGCTCCAGTCGTGGTGAGGCGTACATTCGAGCAAGACAAGTTCAAGCGGCAACGTACCCTTCAAGGGTATACAAAAAAAATCTTTTTTTTAACGTAATGTTTAGTATCAATATTATTTGTTAGTAATAATAGTATTGGTAGTAGTGTGTAGTTTATCGTTTAGTTTTTAAGTGAGACGATGAGTGAAGTATAGTATAAACTAGATGATACCCCGCGCGTTGCTGCGGGAATTGTTAAGAAAAAATTGGATGTTTTAAAACATGAGAAAATGTTTTAAACATATTATAATTTGATTATAAATTATTTTTGAAACAAATATTGCTTAGAGTAAAAATCTAAGAAAAATTGACCAAAAATCCAAAAATGGCTGGTATTTTTATTTTGTTAAACTATTACCTTGACAATATATTGGTGAGATGATATGGGATGAAAACAATGTTGAGTAGAGATAAAGAAGACATCTCCACCCTTGGCTAAATCTAAAACAATTATAGAAATTATAAATGTGCATAGAAAAATAAAAATATGAGATAACTCATAATTTGTTTTTTTGTATAAAAAACCGCCTACAAATCGTGAGGCTAAGTGCATAAAAATATTATTACTTATTTAGTTGCATGCGCATGCAGAGTTTTAATGGGAATATGTGCATGAAGAATTAGTGGAAAAGAGTTTTTGCATGGTGGACCTACTTGATGATGTGGATAGCTTGCATGTTAAGATAAATAGGTTAGTGGGGATGAACTATTATAGTATTATAGATGTATATTAGTGGTAACTTACGTTGGATAACAATATGGATATGTCCAACATACTAAGGGTGAATGATGGCCATGAGTCAGCATGGCAATATCATCAAAATCAAGTGGAAATAGGAGCTATGTATGCCACCAAAAAACAATAAAAATGCAGTGACTCAGTAGGCTATGTCTACACAAAGGGTTTTTGGCACACACATTTCAACTCCAACAAACTTAACTTTAAATGTATTTAAAATGATTGTCTCCACAAGGTGCATGGTCAAGTGCCCAAGTATGACGTGAACTGGGTTGTCACTAATGTTGTTCCACATAGTTGTCTGAGGACAAACCTTCTGGTGGATCATCCGAACGTGACTTCAACTCTCATTGCACAACTCATGTATAGTGAGATAGTTGAGAAGAAAGACATGGACGCGGAGCACATCCAAATAGCTGTGAAGGCAAGGTATAAGTACCAAATTCCTTATGGGAAGGCTTGAATGGCCAAGCAGAGGGACATGGAGGATAGGTTTGACACTTTCATAGACTCCTATGATAATGTTATCCATCTTCTTCGCACATTGAAGAAGAGGAATCCTGGCACTTATGTGGACATACAACACATCTTCCTAGAGTCAGTATCACATTTCAAGGTGCAACATAGAGTATTCTTCTCTTTTTCCATATGCAATGAAGCTTTCCGACATTATCACCCGTGATGTGTGTGGATGGCACATTCTTCACCGGCAAGTACAAAGGCATATCCTGACTGATATTGGGACGACAATGGTCAAATTGTCCCACTTGCTATGGCCATTTGTTGAGGGTGAGAACTTTCAAAGCTGGGTTTGGTTCTTCATACAGGTGAAAATTGCACTTGTGAAGGATCGGTCTAATGTGTGTGTCCTTCATGATAGGCATCCTGGTCTATTGAACGTCGTTAGAAGAATGAAGAATCCAGAGGCAGACGAACCAACACCTTAGAAGAATTTGCAGAGCAGGTGGAGCATGCGCCATCTCGAAGCAAATTTCTTTTCCCAGTTAGAAACAAGTGGTTGATGCAAATGTTTAAAAAAACTATGCGCTTAGAACCAGCAGGTGAAATATAATTTATTTTTTCTGGCCAAAGCTAGATGAGTTTACTAAGAAGCAGGTTTGCGAAAAAATAAACAGCAAGAAGCTTTGGCTTTAATCATCCCGGAGCTAGAGCCACAGCCTCTGTGTGACTTGCCAGCAATTGACCCTCCTGGTACGAAGAGGAAGAAGGGGGAAAGAATACGGAAATTTTCCGAGTGGATAGAGAAAGAACCTCACGTGAATTGGTCTTTGTTGTATGACACTCATGGAGCGAGTTATGGCATCATGACACTAACCTTGCAGAGGTACATAACTTTGTTCTCAAAGGAAACCAGGGTCTACCATTAACAGCTATTGTGGAGGCTGTATTTCATGGCACCTTGATGTATTTCAGAGAGAGGAACCAGAAAGCAAATGTGCATATTAATATGAATCCCAATACACCTTACCGCGCACGGGTCATGGAGTACATGGCAAAGAAGATTGATAGAACAAAGCTCCATAATGTCAAAGCCATTGGGAATATAGAAAGGAGTTATGAGGTACGCCTACCAACCGATAGTTTTGGATCTGGAAATGAGGTTAAGACTCATGAGATAAAGATTGGAACGCAGTTCCGTCCCACTTGTGAGTGTTCATGCAACAGACCGAAGTTGCTCCACTTGCCTTTCTCACATATCTTGGTTGTCTGTGGACAAATAAAGTTGGACCCAATCTCTTTTGTGTCTCCATACTATTTGAAAGAGGCTATACTGAATACATGGACTGGTGAGATGATCGGGTTTAGAGTTGTCGGCAATTTCAACAAGGTGAACGAGGATGATAGAGAATACATCCCGGATCCCAGACTGCGAAGAACAAGTCGGGATAGACGTAAGGTGCATCGCATCCGTAACAATATGAACCAATATGAAGCCGATGGACCAACTAAACAATGTTCGTTATGTACTTTCCACGGACATGGACAGAAGCATTGTCCCACCCGGTGGCACAGATGGTGCTTCCACATGAGCTGCAGTGGTAGTGAGGCGTGGACGTGGCTGAGGCAGCCGAGGACGAAGGGGAGGTAGAGGAAGAAATAGTTCACAAGCTATTTAATGTGTTCCTTTTTATTATGTTATAATTTGTAATATGAGAGAACTACATGTTTCTTTTTATTATGTGGTTGAACTATGTTCTAATCTGTAATATGTGTGAACTATGTATTTCTTTTTATTATGTGGTCGAACTATGTTCATCCATCCGTAGTTGAAGATTTCCTTGTTCAAAAATTCCACGTGAAAACAACAATTCACCTGGACTCTGTATAGATGGAGATATTTCTGTGTCTACTGACTGATAAAAATAACCAGGTGAAAGACTAGGTTGCATTGTAGGCAGCACTGCCTGTTTGGATGGCGACACAGCTTCATCTAAGGAAGCCAAAGAGGGTAAATCATTTCCATTAAAAATCATGTGTTTTACAAAATATTTTCTTGACGTGGGATTTAAGGCAAACAAATAATAAATCAGAGTTACAGAAGGTACCTTCATATTTGATTGTTGGGCTTGGTGCGTATTGATCATGCTGTTTGTTAACATCTGTACTAGTTGGTGCTGATAACTTTACAGTTAGCCCTAGAAAATAATTGTTAGTTGAATTAAAACAAGAATTACACATCAGACATATAACAAGAAATTTTTGAAATCATTGGCCTACACACCTAAGCTTTGGAATGTTGGAACCTGTGATGGGTGAAGTATACTATCCAAATTGATTTTTGGATGGGCACTTGTTATGGATAGAAGAACTTTACGACCAAAGGCAGGTGTGTGAGATTGCTGATGACCTTCGGAAACAAAGTGAATAGAAAATAACTTCAGTCGTCATTATGAACCAAAAAGGAACGTGGTTACGTTTGGAACTGCAACGAAATTTTAAGCAGCACAGGTAAATCAATCGTATCAGTGTGTAGAGTGTAGTTGATAAACAATGAAATCAAAGTTCAAGCAGAAAATATAGTTAGTAAAGTAATTAGCCAGACATGTAAATATATAATCATCATTTATTTGGTCAGGATTACATATGCATTTATTTATATTTCTTGTCAGTGCGTTGCTGATACAGAATCACAATAAAGTGCTAATTAAATACAACTGAAAAAATATGCACGCTGATGATCATCAATTCATTACATATCCGGCAGTGCTCAACACTAATCTGGGTACTGATTAGAAGTTAGAGCTGAACAATTTCGTTTGTTATGAAAATAAATCCCCTGTCTCTCGTAATTTACTATGCAATGCATCATCCTGGCAGACCACACATTCAGATTCAGGGCAGCTGTCCTGTAAGATCACAAACAACGCCCTGTAACCAACCATTAATTTACCATCCAATTCCAATAATCAAAGGATCCGGCAACGGTGGATCGAATTGCCATGCGGAATCTACAGAACCAATTTCGCCATAAACTAACGCTAAGGCTCGGGGTTTGGCAGCTAAACCCAGAAAAATTGCGACGAGTAAGCTAGCATTCAGTTCAGACACGCATGGACCTGAAACGACAAGAGGATACCGCGAAACCACGAAAACTTCCAGAAACAAGCGCGCCAGCGATTCCACGTACCTCCACCTCCGAGGATGACGGCAGCGGAGACGACCGCGGCGACGGCGAGGACAGCGCAGCAGACGCGCCACGCGCTCCCTCCTTCGCCCCGCACCATCTCCCGGAGCACCGGCGGCACAACCCGGGCCAACGCCGGCATCAAGTAATAACCACCCACGGATTCGCCATGGTCGCGCCGGGAAAAAGCCCTGCTCCTCGGCAGTCGGCGCGCGCAGAGGCGGAAGCGGGTGAGCGGGGAGGGGAGGGGAGGGAGAAGATTCGGTGCGGAGGCTAGCAGTAAAGAAATGAGGAAGCGAAGCGAGCGTAAGACCCGACAGGGGTCGGAGGAGGGGCGAGTTGCGGTGCGCACTGGCACTAGCGGCGGCGGCGGCGGCGGCAAGGCGACTTGCTGCCCATTCCCGCCGATCGCGCTAGTGTTTTTCTGAGGTTCGGTTTTGGCAGCAGGGGCGGGCGGGCGGGCGGGCGGCGTGATGTGGTTTGGTGGCCATCCTGGGCATAAAGTTAGGCCGAGTCCGGTCAGGGACACACAGATCAGATGGTGGTGGACGCGTGGGTCTTCTTTTCTTCCTTTTGCTTTGCCCCTTTCTGGGGACAGCACCGAGCGATCAGTCAGTGACATTGACCCGTGACCCTGAGGAGACTAGCATACTAGGAGTATCATTCCAAACATACTAGTCTCTTGGATTCATATTATAGTTACTGTTGAAATAGATGTACAGGTACCTAAAAATATCAACAATACACAATGGCCGGCGCTCTGCGCCGGTCGGCTGCGAGCCGTCCGGTTTCGGCGATAGAACGGATTAGATCGTTGCGTACCTCTTCGCATTATTGTAACATTTGCGGAACTTTTGCAACATTTGTGGTACACTGATGCAACATTTTTATTTTTTGCGCTTTTTACAACAATAAAAAAGGTGGTAGCAAATTTTAATTGTTGTGATAGCATTTTTTTATTATCGATTGCAAAAAAAATCATATTTCGCCGTCGCTAATCACTTTATAATATTTTTCGTTGTAGCAAAAACTCTTAACGGTAGTAGCAAAACGCAAAATAGTGGAAGCAAAAATTTAAACGATTACAACATTATGCGTAACAAAAAATATACAACGATAGTAGCAAAAACATACAACGATAGTAGCAAAAACATACAACGGTTGTAGCAGAAAAAGTAACGGTTGCAACAAAATCCATCGTCACCGCCGTCGAGGTCGTAGCTCCGCAGTGGTGATGTAGCAAAAATCTTGGCCGATAGTAGCAAAAACATAAAACAGTAGAAACAAAAATGGTTCACTGGTTGCAACGTTACATACTCAGATATTCCCTGTACATTGTGCGTTGTAGCAAAAAACACCAGTTTACTCCTTTGTAGCAAAAATATGGTATGGTTGTAGCAAAAATATGATATGGTTGTAGCAAAAAAATTATGACGGTGCACGAGGCTGCTCATGGCCATGGTGGCCATGGCCGGCGACGTGGTGCAGGGGGAGGTGCGGGCTCGCCGGAGGAGGACCGGGGAGGGCGCGACTGGTCGGGAAAGGGCCGGATCTGGGCAGAGGGACGACTCCGGCGAGGTCCCGGAGCACGGCGGCGAGCTCCTCGAGCTTCACGCGTGCGGCATCCATGGTACCGGCAGCGACTCGCGGCGGCGGCGCACGACGGCGGAACGAGAACAACGGCAATGGTGAGGGGCGGCGGCTGGCGGTGGCTTGCGGTGGCCATGGCGCAAATGACGGCACGCGGGGTATGGCACGACCGCGCGGGATGCTGGCGACCGGCGCGAGCCACTCGGTCGGTCGGCCGTTCCCCATCATTAGGCATACACAATACACTTATACAAACATACAGTCTTCTCAAAACCACCGTTCCTTCACCAATAAGCCCGCTTGGAGTTGGAGGCCAGGTGCTCGGGCTGGAGTGCGTTTGGACCATCCAAAACCACTATTCCTTTCACACAAAATGCACATCCAAAGAAGCTATGTCGGCAGGGAGTGCTAAAAATAAGAATTATTAAAAGCGGCTAGCAAAGGCAGAATCATGGTTTAGAACGGTCCATTAACAGGTCGGGGTTGGAAAGTGGCAACACTCGTTTTATGAAAAAGTTGTTGTGCGCGGTTTGACGTCAGGCCACATCCCACAATAATGCTCGAGACAAAACACACTTGTTGGACAGGCGAGATAAAGGCCGTGCGTTGCGGTCCAAAGTGTGTAGCATTCTCACTCAAAAGCAGAACGGACTGGGCAGTGGCGGAGCTAGCATTTGATTACAGGGTGGTCCACTCAAAGAAAAATGTTTTGAAAATCAACATAACATATGAAAAATCTAAATATTTATCAATATCAGAAAGGAGTAGATCAATACGGTCTTATAAACATACTAATATTCTCAATTAAATCTCAACAATTCTGCAGGGGCGCAATAATTCTGTAATAAAAATACTTTCAATCAATACACAAATCACAATTGTTTATCAGTTCATCTATTCATGTATATATCTCGGCAAAACCTAAAATTTAAATTGATACAATTTGGATTCAGTGGACAGCAGTTGGGTACCTTAAATTGGTCAGGGAAACGGAGAGGTGAAGATTTGCAGGGCAGGGGGGAGCACTGCAGCAGGCGTCCGGGCCGGTGGGGAGGCAGAACGTCGGGTCGCCGCCGGGGCTGCAGCCTACAGGGGGCAATCACGCACGCGCAGGGGAGCCGCCGCCTCGCTGGACCGGACGGGCGGCCACCGCCCACTGGCCGGCGGGAAAACGGGTGGTGGAGGCGGGCGGGAGAAGCCCGAAGGGGACTGAGCGACGGCGAGGCGGTTGCGCAGTGTGTCGGGGTCGGGGGCTCGGCCGCTCAGGTGTGCTGCAAGTACGAGGAGAGAGGAGCGAGCGTGGAGGAAGGGTTTTCTGACTGAATCGGCCTGCATCGGCCTGCTGGCCTAGGCTTTTTTTTATTTTTGTGGCCCAATAGCATATGTATATCAATCATTTGCGTTCTAAATCCCAGGGTGGGCCGCGGCCCACCCTCCCTCTACATCCGCCCCTTGGATGGGGAGACCTTGTAGTCCTACGACGTAGAATTGTCTATGATTTAAACTTTTAATCGTGAGTGACCGAAAGGCCAAACGAGAACAACAGAAAGCAGAGCAGCCATGAAGCGCCTTGCGTGCTGTGCTCTGCCATATCTGCGAGTGCGATGGCAATCAGACGAGCCACCCACGTAGACCCTTTGCATCTTCAGTTTTCCCGTCAGTGGGATTTGATTGGGCTAAACATGCAATAAGTATGTTCAAACTACTATAACCATAGCACAAAATACGATCCAAAATTTCATAAATAATACATAGTGCACACTACACATATTGTGTTTACCTTTTTATTTATTGCAAGAAAATACTACCTAGTACTCCCTCAGTTTAGAAAATAGTGGATGTGGTCTTAATTTAAATTTGAACTAAGATTAAATTAAGACCATGTCAACTATGTTTCCGAACGGAGGGTATCATTTTGCAACATTACGAAACTGAGGAAGTAGTTAGCGAATGGATTGATGGACAACAGGACATCGAATAGTGAGAGTGACCCAAACAACTGTTCGTCGCTTTACTATAATCCAGCCAAGCAGTCGTGGCTAGACAAGTACCTGGGCAACTCAATCTTACAATCACCAGCTCAGCACATGTGTCTAGGCAAGTACCTTGGCGAATCAAATCAACGGTACAAATCACCAGCTAAGCAAGCAGTCCTGGCTGTCTCTCCGTTCAGAGTGTCATGGGAAACATAATCCAGGCACATGTCACTACAGCTCCAAAGAACAGTGTCAAACAGTATTCAATTTCTTTTAGTCTAAAGTAGCCTCTCAAAAAAACTAATAAACCCTTTTTTGGCTCTTTCAATAATTTAGAAAGGGTTTGCCATTGAGATGATCTTTTGGAGCTTCGGTAATTCTTTCCTCAATACTAAATCTAACCCAAAAAGATCGATAAAGGGAACGCGGACGTTTGGCTCCCGAGCGCCAGGGCGCCCTTTATTTTGAAATATTTGAAAATCATATTTAAACGTTTCCAAAAAATCTGAAAAAAATTCCACGAAAACATATATGTGTTTCGTGCTAGCATGTGAATTTTCAATTGAAAATATTGTGATTTGAAGGCTGTGCAAAAAAGACAAAATTCCGGCCCAACAATCTAAAAAATTGGCCCATTTTAAAAATCAGATTTGTCTTTTTTCTGTACACCACATATGGAATCAAAATGATTTGAAATTTGTACAGATATGTATTATATGTGTGTATGTTTGTTCACAAAAAGTTTTGGATTTTTTAGCAAAGTGAAAATTTGAATTTCAAAAAGTCCACCCTGGCGCCCGAGCACCAAAGTGATTTTCCGCGATAAAGGGCCCTATATTACTTAGAAAAAAGTATTACACCCGGCCTCTGCAATACTAGGATGCACACAGTCACTCTAAATCCGAACACTAGGATAAAAGGTATAAATAAATAAACAATGAAACACAAACACTAAATAGAGCTATTGATCGCCGCCGACGGAGGAGGTCCAATCCATAGATTATGTTGTCATCCACGTTGGGGAAAAACATTCTTCACCGTGTACAGACCTTCATAAACATGTCACGATACTCCATACGCTTTAGAGACGACCATGAACGGAGAATACTAGTACACCGGTAAACAGCATGCACAAAGAAAGTTATCTTAGCGTTAAAAATCTTATCAATTTTCCCTGCATTTTTTTATCATTTCTAGATAGCCATAGCGACCAGATAACGGCTAGCGCTCCCACCCTAAGAAGAGTTCTAAACCTGTGGTTAATCCCATGCATCCAGTTGCCGAATACGTTCGATCTAACATATGAGTCTCACTTTTCAATGAGAGGCGACAAAAATGGCATGGCAAGGGGCTTCGGCGTAGGGGCGATGGTGTTTGACATCGGACGGGGTGATCTAGCGACCCACGAGGCCACTATGGTGATCTGGCGAAGAAGATGTGGTCCGGTGACCCACGGTGGAGACATCGACGTGATGATCCAGCAGCCTGCTTCGGTGGTTCGGAAGTGTGGCATTTATTGGAAGTAGTATTGAGAGGGTCAAGATTTTCCACAACATTAGGAGAATTGTGGTTAGTTATTGAAGCGTTCCGATAATTTATTAAGGAAAAAATATATTGTTGAAACATTTTTTTTTGTTTCAACTCTCACAATACGTGCGATTTATCATGGGAAAAGGAGGTAGGTGAAGATGATCTTACTTAGAGGGCGTTCAATCAAAGTTGTCTAATACAACTCTCTATTTATCCACAAATAGTGCTAGAAATAATGAGTTATGTCTACGTATCATTTCTAGAATCTTAAAAGGACTCGTGTATAAAATGATAAATGGAGGTTTCAAATTTTAATCCCCGTTCCGAAAGAAAGCAGAGGAGGTGTTAGACCACTTTATAAGTGGATTCTCCCCGCTACATTTAGGGATGAGTTGAGGAGAGAAAGAGAGCACACCACACACACGCTCGCTCGTCTTGTTGGGGCTAGGGCCGGAGTGAAGGGCGCATGACATACACGTGAATGACCTGCTAAAATCCGGCCTGAGACCTTACATGAGTGTGGCTTCCTTTTATGACTTCATTTTGTGTTGTTTTGGCAGGCAGGTTGATTAATTCCTTCTCCCGTAAGTTAGAAATCGATTTGGTTTGAGATCCTGATGCGACATGATATCGCCTTAGTCCTCCTATAAATATTGTTTATCTGCCATGGCCAAAGACATACCACATCGAGCTTGGATTTCACCTCTTCTCTCTACTTCACCGCCACCATAGTGTACTCCATCTTGAATGTTGAGTGCACCGGCGAGCAAGAGAGCAGGTCTTCGAAAGCTCTCGATCTTGTGATCATACATCAAAAGAGGGCGAATAAGGTTTCTGGGAAGCTCTCTACGTGACTACTCAAAATTCATCATCACAGTTTGTTACCTCCAAGGTCAGGTGATGTTGCGCGCCGTCGTCACCAACGTCTGTTGGTTTGACCTGTCATCGCCAACGTCGTCATCAACAATAAAACATCTGGACCAGCAACAGAGGCATCTATACATGATCTGTACATGCATTGTTATTTGACCCAATCTCTTACTATGATTGTCGTTGCATGTTCGATGATGTTTACGTTGTTTGTATGTCTAGTATGTTTGATATATGCATGCTAGTTATTTCTTTAGTCATGAATTTCTTATTGAAATTACTCATTAACTTGCCTATTATCCTAACAAATAGCACAAATTTGACCTTCATTTGTCTGTGTCCGTAACCGCACCCCCTATTTTACAACCTCTTCATGCACATCCATGCAACGTCAATCAACACAGAGATGGATATATAGCATAAACATAGGAAGAAGTTCAACATAAAAGCATAGTTCAATACCGACAACAAAACACAACAAAAAACTAGGGCTTTAACATTGTCCGATAGCATAAACTAAGACTAGATAGGACAAAGTTCACTGATGGTTGCCCTTGCCCTTGCTTTTGCCCTTGTCGTCTTTATTGCGGTAATAGCTGTATGGGAATGTGCTACATAAAAAAAACTTATGGTGCGCAATCACACCTAAGATCATTTGGCATGTTTGTGTGACTTGTGACTTGTAAGACTATGTTGGTTATCTTACCTATCTCTGACCTGATACGTGTGTGCTTAATTCTTATTGTTGTTGCATCTATGATTTCATCTTTATCATAGTCTTATATTATCATGTGCTTATATCCTCACTTCCTACATGCGATCCCTGCACATCATGTTTATTTTACTTGTTGATCACATGCTAAGATTCTTGTGCAATAAGTTATTTAGTTGGATACTATGTCACCCATATCATTGCATTTGTCTATTGACATAGAGGAATATCACTTGTTGTATGTGTATTACATTTAAAAGCAATATCAAATATATTCATACATCAAGGGGAGCCTCTTGTGCTACGGTATTTGAATGACACCATTCCTTGTATATCATCATTTCCATGTTCTAACTATATTATCATCAATTCGTTAAGGAGGGAGAGATTGAAAGTACATTTATATTTAACCGTTGTTTTGTTATTATGAAAATATGATTAGTAGAACTAATGGTGGTTGCTAAAGTCTTATCTCAGATCATTGGTCTCTCAGTGGTTCATTTAGTTTAAATAATGGTTGGCCCTCGCTACGGAAAGATAAAATGCATGGAAGTTTGCCACTGAAACTTTAGCAATCCTAGAGAAAAAATGGCATCGACACTTGGCCATGAGATCTCACACAGGGTAGACAAAGAATCATATAATGCAAATCAGTGGCATGCGAGCATGCAAGTGTCGTGTGGGACGAGATGAGCAAAGTGTGGCAATTAGCCAAAAAGGTTGATATTTAGGATACGGGCGCGAACTGGTTGTTACTGCTACTCACCGACTACCCCGACATGATAAGCAACATAGTGATCATGCTTGTTTGAAGAATCTGGCATCTATACTCAGACTTGACACATGGTAAGGAGAGCATGCCTACTCAGCTATAATTTTTTGAAGAGTTAGTTGAACTCTATCTTAACCAATGTTTGGGATATAGCTTATTGGAACTTATCGATTGATCCAGCATAAAGGATAAATCGATCGGTTTATCATCATATCGGCCAATTTATCAGCCTATTTGTCTTATACATTGGCGTCGATGTATCTGAATACGAAGATATCTTGAACAATATTCTTAGCTGCTCGAAGATACTCTATAGAGGAGATGATCAATTCGGTAACCTCAACTTTACCGTAGAGTACACAACCAAGCAACATTACCGCTTTGTGAGTGGATGGCTCTTTCTTGAAGACGAATGGAACGACGACAATAGGTATAATTACAAGGAGAAATGACGGTCCAATAATCTTTGTTGTCTATCGCTTCTTGTTTAGTTGCAATGAGGCACTTGAGTTGGAGCTGGATGCGTTAATGATAGATGTGACGATGGCTCGTCAATATATCAAACTACTACATTCTTTTTGGTTTATAAGGTTTGCATGCATCTTTAGGTTAACAAATAGATTGACGTAACAAAGTTAAATATAAAAAAACTCATTAAAAACTTCAAATCATATATTCCCTCCGATCCATAATAAGTGTCGCTCAGTTTGTACTAAGCTAGTACAAACTTTATACTACATGAACGACACTTATTATGGATCGAAAGGAGTACTTATCGATGATATAATTATTAGACTATTGAACCAACAAAAAAAACACTCTTTGTGAAGATAACGTGAAAGACGAGCCGATCCGGGGAAAAAAGTAGGGAACTGCGAAGGAGCCTGATCGAATAAGTGCGCGGGTGGCCGGTTGGATCCCGTGCCGATTTCCACCGAGCGCGCGTCCGAGTCCAAGGGCACCGACGGCGGCTCGCCCGGCTTTGCGTCGGCTAAGTCCCATATGCCACGCGTGCCATTTTGACCTGCAAGAGAAATGGCCGCAAAGTGTCACAACGCGCCGTGCCATTTTCTAGTACTGGTGGTGTAGCACGACGAGTGGATAGCGTATGCAACGTCCCCCAGTAGCTCGCAAAAGTTGGGAACCGTTTGACGCATGACAATCGGTGCGGGCGGCGGTGAGATGGTGGAGAAACACGAAGAGATAAGCTCAAACGCGATTGAGATCAGAATTCCGCTCCCGAATCACCAATTCTCACTGCAAGTGGTGCACAGCTAAAGGTCGTGGACTCTGCTCTCCAGGAGCTCCATCAGACCACCACCCAAGGTAATGAGAGACGTCACAATAGTCACTTACCTATGGATTACTAAGCTAACTTGTTGCTGTTGATGGACGGGAGATTGCGCGGAGGACCGGGAAGCTGAAAGCGCTGGTGCGGGAACGGAAGTGGGACGGGGTCGCCGCCGGCGACGGGGACGTGACGCTGCAACCCACCCAGCCCGGGCGGACTGACGGCCTTTTCTCATAAAACCCTGCCTGCCCGCGGAGGCAGATCAGATGCATGTCGGCCTCGGCCGCCTCCGTCCATCCATCCATCCGAGGCAACACGGATCCTAGGAACAGCGGACAACTGTACTACAAGGAAATCGCAATCACGCGCCGCGACTGCGACGCTACCCTTCGCCGGCGAATGGCGACCGAGGAGGCCCGCGCGACATGCCATGCCTGGACTTGGGAAATCTGGTGGAATGGAACGCCTCTCGCGCTGGCTGGTCACCAGTCTGCACGGATCCAGTGGAACAAGATGAGATTTTTTATGACTTTTATTTACATCCATGTGCGATGGTATGATACTTCGCGGTCGAAATTCTCGTGAATTCCAAACAAATGGTGCCATCACCATCGTGCTTTTCTTCCGTTATTCTTAATCTATCCCCCCTGAGATTACATGATTACATCAATTCAGGTCGGCAGCCGCAAGTCCGGCAGTTCGATACTCCCTCCATTCACAATTGTAAGATGCTTTAGTTCTATTTTTAATCAGATGCATATAGATACCTTTTGATGTGTCTATTCATTCATTTTAATCCATTTGTAGACACCTTATACTTACGAATAGAGAAAGTACTATTCTAAAAACAAGCGAAGCATGATACTACTTCTATTTACCCGGAAGGACCATGGACATATTTCAAAGGGTTTGTCTAGGGCACATTTAAATGTGCCTTAAGATAAAGCACATCTAAGTTTTATACTATTGACTTTATATGAAGTTTTGTTTAGATATTTTTGTAATGTTTTATCTTTTTCTTTCTAGTTTGATTGAACTTAGATGTGCTCTATCTTAAAGCACATCTAGATGTGCCTTAGCAAATCTGTATTTCAAACTGTATTTTAACGGATGAAGTAATATGGGCGTGCAAGACGATCAGTGGTTATAGGCTCTTGATGCCCAAGGGCATCCTCAACGCTATCTTCAAAATTGGACGCCGGATCTATCTACGCATAAAGGGATCAATCCGACCATCCGATACTTTCATCATCCGTTCGTCAGCAGTTTAATAGAATTACGGTAGATTCACACAAATTTAGCATAAAGTATATAGATTTTATTTAAACTTGATCATAATTTACATAAATCGAACACATTTTATGTAAACCGAATGAAATACAAGAGTTTAACCTGGTCTAAAACTTCACCGGTGGTCGGATGGACCGTCCTTGCTTTTCGCGGGCTCCGGTGCCCCTGACGGCGAATAAGCTTTAGTGTAATTGATAGCTGGCGATGCAGACCGGTCGTGTACCAACGGCCCTCATCTCTTCCTGGCCGGCGCGCCGCTTGGTCCTCCTACTTATATGATGAAGGAAGATGGTTGAAGCATCACCGACCGACGCTTCGGTAGTAGGGGAAGACTACCTTTCGCCTCCTCGGCCAAGCGGTTACACGGACGATGATGAGTACGCCAAGCTTTGCATCAACGAGAGGAGAGAAGTGGTGGCCTTCATGGGATACAAGCCGTCGCGTAGCTCTCTTATGAGGAAAGCTGCTTCCCGTAATTACTGCCTAGGCAACCGCGACACCTAGCTTGTTGAGGAGAGTTTTTGTTCGAAAACGATGTTGCTCGACCGATCAACAAACCTATTCCACAAGAGCTTAGAGCTCGGTGTCATGGCTATGTGAGAGGAGGAGCATTGGCGGTGGAGGAAGGAGAAAGGGAACGGGTGTGTGGTGTGTTCCACAGTCCTGCGATGATCCGTTTAAACAGTGGACGTTGGCTAGGGGAGTGGAGGAGTTGATTTGAACGTGGGTTGTCAGAGTGGATTTCTTGGTCGCCGCGATGGTTTAATGCGGGCAGGCAATGGATGGGTAGTCGTCCCGCCGCGTTGCTTCGACATTGGACGGTGGAGACCGGGGTTCTCAGTCGACAAGTCGTACATCTCTCTAGTGAAAGGTTGCGTCGACACTAGCCTGGCACAATACCGGCTGTCGTGGTAATACTTAAGGTATACCCCTAGGCAAGGGAAACCCAGGGGTATCCCTAAGCCTTGGGTTTCCCCCAGAAAACACACATCAAGCAAAATAAGATCAACCAAAAAACACGAAGCATTGGCGGCTTCCGAGTAACACATTACTCGGAAACCAGGAGCCGTTTCCGAGTAAACAACTACTCGGAAGCTCAGCAAGATCCGAGTAGAGCGGTACTCGGAAGGGACCGGCGAGCCCCCACTACTCGGAAGATGGAAAACGCAACGGACAGAAGGCATTTAATGCTGCAGGCGTTCTCCCCCCTTTATTAGTAGTAACGGGCTGACCGTTTTGTAATTAAGTATGTATTTAATCTTGCAATTAAGACCCATTTATGCCAGGGAATTAAGGAGGCAGGGGCGCACTCTATATAAGCCACCCCCTCCCCTCTGGCATGGGTACGCGCACACTTTTTCCGTTCTCAGTATTCTGAAGAAAGAACACCCCAGTAAGTCTGGGACAGGACTAAGGTTTTTATCTCTACGGAGAGGCCTAACCTGTATAGTCCTCTTGCGTCAACCCACTCTACGTACAGATTCATTTAGCTCCTTTCATACCCCTATACTCATTGTCAGATTTACATCCACGATAGTTGGCGCCCACCGTGGGGCTGAGTTGATCAGCAATCGTAGAGATGGCATTTTCCTCATCCTTTTCGTCGACTCGCGGCGCTGAGCTCATCGTCGGAGAGGTTTTCTGTTTTGGATCGTTGGCTTTCATAGCTGACGATTCGGCTTGGTTAGCAGATTCCCCGCTCTAGGCACAATTGCTTCCCTCAAGGGGCAGCGTCCACTTCCGAGCTGACGAATCGGGGGCCCTGCGCCTCCAGATGTCGGCTCATCGTCAAGCGCCCGCGCTGCTATCTGTCCGCCACAAGAAGAGGCGCTCGGGCCGTCCGCGCGCTCACCATCGTGGAAATTCGGTCAAGGTCCAGCAGGTGGCGGTCATCGACTCGGTGGAGTCAGCCCACAAGGCCTTGGACGAACTGATCGCAAGGGAAGGCTCCACGGCTTCTCTCTTGCCTCTGTTCGACCTGGTTGAAGAAGAAGGCATGGCAGCGTCTGACCCCGAGTCAGGCGTCGAACAAGAAGGCAGCAGCGGCACCCCTGTCGCAGTTGCGGAAGTATGTATGGCCGAGACTCCTCCCTCTCAGCCATCGCCAGCTCGGGACACTAGCGCCCGAGATGAAACGAATAGACCATCCAAGGCTGGCACTCGGGAGCCGACCCGACGTGTTTCATCCTTCCGAAGGTTGGAGCTCGGAGATTCAAGTCGGCAACCTCGTCCACCTACCCGGGAGGTAGCTCGGCTCAGACAAAGCAGAACCAGTCGTCAACTGCGGGCCCAGTTCGAGAACCTTTCCGAGCTATGGGCACCCCAGTCGAAAATCTCATAGCGGCAACTCGGATCGCAAACTCTCTGCAGCCCAGTGGATCGACGGCGGAAGAAATTCAGCACCTGGCGTTCCTCTTGCAAGCCGCAGTCGATCAAAACGCTGCTGTCAGTCAATCACAACAGCGGATCCATTCCCAAGTTCCCCCTGCGAGGACGTCACTGTCAGTACACACGCCCTATGGGGAAGCACGGAGGAACAGAAACAGTTCGCCTCGGCGCAGAGATGAACCTCGAGGAGATCATCGCCAAGAGCAATATCGGCATGAAGACCTCAGAAGAACAGAAGCCCGTGGGACGGGTCGGCCCGCACCTCGGAGGGAGTAGTTCCCGCGGCGCCGAGACGACCGTTATTTTGACATGAAGACGACGCCCGAAGCCATCTTGTTCAGACCCGAGTCGACCGCGCCAGAACTCATCGTCAGGATCAGGCTCGGCCCTCAATGGCCACAGGACTGGTCTGCTTCAGCGAAAGGATTCGGTCTACCCCCATTCCGCCACACTTCAGGATAGCCCAGGGGGTGGACAAATACCGAGGTGATGCTAAACCCCAAACATGGCTGCATGATTACAGAATAGCCGTGCAGATCGGAGGGGGCGGTGACGAGATAGCCATGATGCACCTGCCGTTGATGTTAGAAGGCTCGGCTCGGGCGTGGCTGAATCAGCTCCCCCAAAGTAGCATCTGGGTTTGGGAAGACCTCGAAAGAGTATTCATCAAGAATTTTGAGGGGACCTACAAGAGGCCCGGAGGCCTGACCGAGCTGCAATTGTGCGTCCAGGGCAACACCGAGACAACTCGGGACTACATCCAGAGGTGGATCACACTCCACAACTCGGTCGAAGGGGTCTCCGAGTTCCAGGACATTCACGCTTTCAAGCAGGGGGTCAAGTACAAGGAATTA
Organism: Bromus sterilis; assembly: GCA_950022295.1. Taxonomy (NCBI): domain Eukaryota; kingdom Viridiplantae; phylum Streptophyta; class Magnoliopsida; order Poales; family Poaceae; genus Bromus; species Bromus sterilis. Next base: position 317,323,506 of record OX465597.1, on the reverse strand, counting down.
AGCCTCAAGCTGGCAAGGTCACCACACATCACCTCACTCGGGAAGCTGATGGAGATAGCAAATAAGCATGCCAATGGCGAGGAAGAAATCCGGCAGAAGAATCAGCATCATAGAGGAGGTGGCAGCTCGGCACCGAACCCGAAGCAGAAGACCGCAAACAACAAGAGAAAGGCGGAGGACGCCCCAACAGACGCAGAGCTGGTAGCGGCAGCAAATGCTTCGGGCCTTCACAGCAAGGGTCAAGCGCGAAAGGAGTGGCAACCGCGGCAGAAAAATCCGTCCAACAACGATGAAGTTCTGGATCAGCCCTTTCCTCTCCACACCACCCGCGATGCCGAGGGAAAGGTGATTATCCCAAAACACACAGCTCGGCAGTGCCGCCTGATCAAGAGAGCAACCCAGAATGCAAGAACAGGCCCCCAGCAAGACAAGGAGACCGGGAAAAAGAAAGCACCCAGCCCGGAACTGGACAGCGAAGGTTTCCACGGGAGGACGGAGTGTTGGTCATCTTCGCAGGACGAGAATCGAAGAGGGTGGAAAAAATAAGGTTCAGAGAAGTCAACTCGGCGGCTCCGGCAGTTCCGAGTTACATGAAGTGGGCCGACGTCCCCATCACTTTCGATCAGTCGGACCACCCTCCTCACATTCCTCACCCGGGAAGACACGCCCTGATTGTGGACCCTTTGCTAGAAACGGAAAATGGTAACTTCAGGATCAGGAATGTCTTGATGGACGGTGGCAGCGGAATTAACATCCTGTATGCAAGCACTCTGAAGGGCATGAACATCCCGATGTCCAAACTCCGCAAAAGCTACATGGAATTTCATGGGATAATCCCGTGGAAAAGCGTACTCACTCGGAATGATCTCCCTCAATGTGGTCTTCGGTACTCCGAGTAATTTCCGGAAAGAGAGGATCACCTTTGAAGTAGTGGACTTCCCGAGTGCGTATCATGCTTTACTCGGAAGGCCGGCCTACGCAAAATTTATGGCCATCCCCTGTTACGTCTACCTGAAGCTCAAGATGCCCGGCCCTCACGGCGTGATCACTGTCTCAGGAGACTACAAGCAAGCTGAAGACCTGATGCAGAAAGGCTCCCTGATAGCGGGTCAGCAGATGGCCGAGGTCGAATTGGACGAATACAAGAAGGCCGTCGACTCGTCCGAGTTGCTGCAGCCAAAGAAGACATCGTCATTCGAGTCGGCCGGAGAAACCAAGAGGGTGCAGATACACCCAACAGATGAAGGCAAGTACACCAACATCGCTACCGATCTGAATCCCCAATAGGAACTCGAGCTCGTCAACTTCCTCCGTGAGAATTGGGACATTTTCGCGTGGAAGCCCTCCGACATGCCTGGAGTCCCAAGGGAGTTGGCCGAGCACAAGTTCCATGTAGATCCGAAGGCAAGACCGGTAAAAGAGTCCCTCCGATGGTTTTCCTCTGAGAAAATGAAGGCCATCGGGCAGGAAATAGCTAGACTATTAGCAGCCGGATTCATTAGGGAAATCTTCCACTCCGAGTGGTTAGCAAATCCTGTAATGGTTCCGAAGAAGGATAAATCTTGGAGAACTTGTGTTGATTTTCGCCATATCAATAAAGTTTGTCCCAAAGACCATTTCCCTCTTCCTCGTATTGACCAGATTGTGGACTCCACATCAGGTTGCGAGAGATTATGTTTCCTCGATGCATACTCGGGTTACCACCAAATCCGACTATATGAACGAGACAAACTCAAAACGGCGTTTATAACCCCATTCAAATGTTTTTGTTACATCACGATGCCATTCGGACTAAGGAACGCAGGCGCCACGTACCAGCGCATGATGCAGAATTGTCTGATCTGGCAGATCGGCAGGAACGTGGAAGTCTACGTGGACGACATCGTAATCAAATCGGCTAAAGGGAGTAGTTTGCTAGCAGACCTAGCAGAAACCTTCCAGAGCCTCCGAGCCTACAACATCAGGCTTAATCCTGAAAAGTGCGTTTTCGGCGTGCCAGCAGGGAAGCTACTCGGATTCATGGTCTCCGAGCGAGGGATAGAAGCCAACCCGGAAAAAATCACGGAAATTCAGAACATGAAACCTCCCAAGCAGCTCCGAGACGTCCAAAAGTTAACAGGCTGCCTCGCAGCACTCAGTCGGTTTATTTCCAGATTGGGAGAGAAAGCCCTACCTCTCTACCAACTGATGAAAAAATCGCCGAATTTCGTCTGGACGGAAGAGGCTCAAATGGCTTTCGAAGAACTCAAGAAGCAATTGTCAACTCGGCCAGTCCTGGCAGCACCCCAGGAAAAAGAGCCGCTCTTGCTGTATATCGCTGCCACAAGCCGAGTTGTCAGCATAGCCATAGTGGTGGAGAGAGAAGAAGAAGGAAAAGCACAGAAGGTGCAAAGACCGGTGTACTACATCTCCGAAGTCCTCACTCCATCCAAGCAGAGATACCCTCACTACCAGAAGATAGCAATGGGGATTTACCTGGCATCTCAGAAGCTCGCACATTACTTCCAGGATCATTCCATCACAGTGGTCTCTGAAGCCCCCCTGGCAGAAATTATGAACAACAGATATTCAACAGGCAGAATAGCAAAATGGAGTTTGGACCTACTCCCCTTTGACCTCAATTACCAAGCTAAGAAAGCAATCAAGTCACAAGCACTGGTGGACTTCCTAGCCGAGTGGATTGAAGTCCAACAACCCCCACAGCCAACACCAGAACATTGGACAATGTTCTTTGATGGCTCCAAGATGCTACATGGCGCAGGGGCAGGGGTGGTACTAGTCTCACCCAGAAAGGATGAGATGTGATACGTCCTCCAAATCCATTTCCCAGCAACAAACAACGAGGCAGAATATGAAGCTCTTCTGTATGGCATGCGAATGGCTATCTCACTCGGAGTCAGGAGACTTATGGTATTCGAAGATTCAAACTTGGTAATCAACCAAGTAATGAAAGAGTGGGACATCCGAAGCCCAGCAATGACAACCTACTGTGTAGCAGTGAGAAAATTGGAGAAAAAAAATTGATGGACTGGAGCTCCATCACATCCCAAGGGTTAAGAATCAGGCAGCAGACGACCTTGCCAAATTGGGTTCCACCCGCGGACAGATCCCACCAGGGATCTATCTGGAACACCTACATTCCCCTACAGTCAAAGAAGATCCCTTCCTGGAGGCAGATCCAATCATGCTTCCTGACAAGAACATCCCCAACAAAGAAGACATAACCGCAGTAGTTGACATGGTGTTTGATGTGGAGGTCATTCCCCCCGAGTGGACACACCCAATCCTTGACTATCTGCAAAAACAAGAGTTGCCCGACGACGAGGTAGAAGCCAAACAGATAGTCCGCAAGTCCAAGTCCTACTCGGAGATCAACGGAGAGCTGTACAGGAACATCATCACTCATGTCCCCCAGCGATGCATTTCCGAGCTGGTTTCTTCTGGCCCGACGCCCTCGGCGATGCCCGGTACATCGTGGACCATTGCGAGGGCTGCCAGTTTTACGCCAACCAGCCTCGCAAACCAGCTTCCGAGCTGAAGACCATCCCCCTAGCCTGGCCATTTGCAGTATGGGGATTGGATATGATTGGACCACTCCGAACGGGCAAGCATGGCTTCACCCACATTCTGGTCGCCGTAGACAAGTTTACAAAATGGATAGAAGCAAAGCCTATCAAGAACCAAGACTCCGCTACAGCAGTCAGCTTCATGCAGGGCATCATCCATCGGTTCGGCGTCCCGCATGACATCATTACTGATAATGGATCGAACTTGAACTCAGCCGAATTCAAGAAATTCTGTTGGTCCAATGGCATCCAGGTCAACTTCGCCTCAGTCGTACACCCACAGTCCAATGGCCAAGTCGAACGAGCCAACGGACTAATACTCAAAGGAATCAAGCCTCGGCTCCTCCGGGAACTAAAGGAAGCAGCGGGCGCCTGGGTTGATGAACTCCCTTCAGTCTTGTGGGGATTGCGCACAACTCCCAATCGCTCAACTCGGTCAACCCCCTTATTCCTCGTCTACGGCTCAGAAGCAGTCCTTCTGAGTGACCTCAAGCACAATGCACCCCGTATAAGCCAGTACACAGAAGCTGAAGCCGAAGAAGCACGGCAAGACGGCGTTGACCTCCTGGAAGAGGAACGAAATTTAGCTCTCACCCGCTCGACGTTTTATCAGCAAGACCTTCGCCGATATCACGACCGACACGTCCGAGCTCGCTCCTTCCAAGAAGGTGACATGGTACTTCGCATCAAGCAAACTTCGGATCACAAATTAGCTCCCCCATGGGAAGGCCCGTTTATCATCTCCAGAGTACTGCACAATGGGGCCTATCACCTGTATGATGTAACCAATAAGATAGAAGAGCCTCATGCCTGGAACGCCCAGTTACTGCGCCGATTCTATGCATGAGCAAGCTTATTCCATTCGTTTTCATTACATAAAAACAGGTTTTCTTCCGAGCTGCGCACAGCTCGGACGAACACTGTCAATCAGGTTTTCCATCCGAGCTGTGCGCAGCTCGGACGAGAACTTAGAAAACTAATGTTAAGTGCTCACCAACGCCCCAAAGGCTTGAGGAAGCACAACATCATCTGCATTGAGGACCTTGTATACAAGATCTTCAATAGAAAAAATTTCTAAGTACTCTCAAGCCTCAAGAGGCTTGGGGGCTGCTTAAAGCCATAAAAACAAGTTTTCTTCCGAGCTGCGCACAGCTCGGACGAACACTATCAATCAGGTTATCCATCCGAGCTGCGCGCAGCTCGGACGAGAACTTAGAAAACTAATGTTAAGTGCTCACCAACGCCCCAAAGGCTTGAGGAAGCACAACATCATCTGCATTGAGGACCTTGTATACAAGATCTTCAATAGAAAAAATTTCTAAGTACTCTCAAGCCTCAAGAGGCTTGGGGGCTGCTTAAAGCCATAAAAACAGGTTTTCTTCCGAGCTGCGCGCAGCTTGGACGAACACTATTAATCAGGTTCCATCCGAGCTGCGCGCAGCTCGGACGAGAACTTAGAAAACCAGTGTTAAGTGCTCACCAACGCCCCAAAGGCTTGAGGAAGCACAACATCATCTGCATTGAGGACCTCGTATACAAGATCTTCAATAGAAAAAAAATTCTAAGTACTCTCAATCCTCAAGAGGCTTGGGGGCTGCTTAAAGCCATAAAAACAGGTTTTCTTCCGAGTTGCGCGCAGCTTGGACGAACACTATTAATCAGGTTCCATCCGAGCTGCGCGCAGCTCGGACGAGAACTTAGAAAACCAATGTTAAGTGCTCACCAACGCCCCAAAGGCTTGAGGAAGCACAACATCATCTGCATTGAGGACCTTGTATACAAGATCTTCAATAGAAAAAAATTCTAAGTACTCTCAATCCTCAAGAGGCTTGGGGGCTGCTTAAAGCCATAAAAACAGGTTTTCTTCCGAGCTGCGCACAGCTCGGACGAACACTATCAATCAGGTTTTCCATCCGAGCTGCGCGCAGCTCGGACGAGAACTTAGAAAACTAATGTTAAGCGCTCACCAACGCCCCAAAGGCTTGAGGAAGCACAACATCATCTGCATTGAGGACCTTGTATACAAGATCTTCAATAGAAAAAATTTCTAAGTACTCTCAAGCCTCAAGAGGCTTGGGGGCTGCTTAAAGCCATAAAAACAGGTTTTCTTCCGAGCTGCGCGCAGCTCGGACGAACACTATTAATCAGGTTCCATCCGAGCTGCGCGCAGCTCGGACGAGAACTTAGAAAACCAATGTTAAGTGCTCACCAACGCCCCAAAGGCTTGAGGAAGCACAACATCATCTGCATTGAGGACCTCGTATACAAGATCTTCAATAGAAAAAATTTCTAAGTACTCTCAAGCCTAAAGAGGCTTGGGGGCTGCTTAAAGCTATAAAAACAGGTTATTCCTCCGAGTTGCGCGCATCACAAACTTCGAACCTTCACAAAGGCAAGTCGGAAGAAAAATTCATTCCAAGCAAAGAAACAGAGCACGAGTTCATAACCCAAACGACGGAGTGTCACGACACAACCACAAAGTGCAACTTATGACAAACCCACTCGGCATACCGAGGAAAATATCAAGCAACTGTTTTTAAAGACAATCCATTCATTCCTCGCCCGCCTCGTCCGACTCACTGGTTACACCAGTTGACTCAACGAAGAAATCGAGATCGGGCATCAGTGCGATTCGGCTAGCAGACTCAGCATAGCGCGGCAAGAAGGAGGTGCAGCTTTGACCTTCTTTCTGATCTCCACCACCAACTCGCTCAAGATTATGGACCCGCTCCGGAAAATGCGCCTTGGTCAAAGCCAATGCGTAATTCGCACCGCTCCGCGCCACTGAGCGTTTCCAGCGGGCCACCTGATGTGGAGCCTCCTGCAGAACGGGTACAACAGTATCCAGCTTCACTCTGCTCTCTTCTTCAGGCGACAGCTTGCTCTTCAAAGCCAGAGTAGCACCCATAACCTCCTCAGCAAATTTCTTCGCTTTGGCGCACCTCATGGTCAGCAATCCCCGAGCCAAAGCAAATTCTGTGGTAACTGGAGTATAGTTATCTCTCTTCATGATTTCAGCAAAGTCAGCCATGCGCGCCCGCTCGGCATCTGGATCTGTACCATACGCTACACCAATAGAGCAGACGGGTAAATAATCTAAGAACGGACCACAACTCCTTACCACAGCTCGGACAGTAAAATAATCACTAGAAAAGGTCTCACTGAAAACGGCGAACCGCCCAGCGCAATACTCTTCAGCTACCTTCACTGCTTTCCGAGTGGTTTCCAACTCGGCTTCATGTTTCTTCGCATCCTCGGCACGCAGCTCGGAAAGCTTTTCCAAGTCAGACTCCAGCCTAGAGATGCAAGCCTCATTCTCCTTCACCACCTGCTTATAGTAATGGAGACTGGTCTCCAAAGCTTTGTGAGCCTTGGCTCTCTTCTCAACCTGGTCTATTTCCTTCTTCATCTTGGCCACAAAATCATCGTTCTCCTTTACTTTTGCATCAAAGGCCTTCTTCGCCGCCTCTGCAAGCAAAACGTCAGACGCAAAAACAAGAGGAAGAACGATGGCAGTTTGGAAACTCAAGACCTCTTACCATTATCCTCAGCATGCTGTTTCTTCAGTTTGTTATGCTCTTCAAGAAGCGCTTCGTATGCACTCTTGGTGGCAACACTTTCCTCCTGCAACTTCACGAAGGCCGACCCAAACTTGCATGCCTCCTACGAAGACAAGAGGAATACCATAATCAAAATAAAAACCTCCTACCTCCTATCAAAAGACTCCAAATAACTTCACAAAGTTACTCGGAGCCTTGGGGGCTACACCCAGTGGTGCACTAAGAAGTGCTCCCACTGGAAGTTCACGAAAATACAAACCTCTATCAAAAGACTCCGAATAACTTCACAAAGTTACTCGGAGCCTTGGGGGCCACACCCAGTGGGTGCACTAAGAAGTGCTCCCACTGGAAGTTCATCAAAATAAAAACCTCCTATCAAAAGACTCCGAATAACTTCACAAAGTTACTTGGAGCCTTGGGGGCTACACCCAGTGGGTATGAAAACTTACGTAAGTACTTACGTGCATGTGGGACTTCACCAACTCAGCCTCAGACGCCAGCTCCCGCAGCCGCAGCTCAAATTGGGTCGCCTTGACCAAAGACTCCTTCAATCCGCCAATGATAGCACTCTCCATTGGGGCCCCGACGGGGATGGCCCCCGAACTAGCAGGCTCACTCCCCCGAACAGCTGTCGAGGCGACAGGGGTCCCCTTGACAGCCTCCCCAGCTGGAGCATCGGGTGCGGCAGCTCGGGAACCAGACCCAGAGGCTACCGTTCCCTCAGGAACAGTCACCCCAGGAGGATCAACAGCAGGGTCAACATCCATGTCTGCAGTAGAAACAACAAACAATTAAAAGCGAAAGACGACAGTAGCAAATGCCTCAACGAAGAAAACAACGAAGAATTCTCACCAACAGTCGCAGTATCTTCTGGAATAGCGCCCATCCCAGGAAAATCAGTCACCTCACAAGTGCTAGCGTCCTCCATAGCTTCAGCCTCGGGATCCTCCTCGATCGCGGGTAACGTCTCAGAACCACTCGGACGAACACTGCAAAAAGAACAGCTAAGGATGAGTCTGAGAAACTAACAGAGCCTTAAAAGCACGCGTTAAGCAACAACATTACGGGTGAATGGTCTTCAAGCTACGCCTTGGAGGAGAAACCCTGGCCGAACTAGATCCAACCCATTGGCCCTTTCAGCAGCAGCACCTCCTGCGGGATTAGCCTCTCGGCCCCCAAGAGTGACAAGTTTCTTCTTCTTCATGAGCTGAGGCCCAAGGGAGGAAGCTTCCCGCCGTCTTCCTCACCACTCGGAGTGTGAGCCCTTTTTCGGGTCCGAGTAAGCCACTCCCGCGCTGACTCGCGATCTTGGTTGTTCTTCGAGCGTTGCTCGGACGCTGCTTGAACCCGAGCCACCTCGGACTCCAGCTCCTCCCCTACCTCAACTCCGACCCCCGCACCAACATCACTATCTTCGTCTTCCTCGGCGGGATGCTGCGGAGCCAGAGGAATAGGGCAGCGGAATTGGGTAAAATCCTAAGCAATAAACAAAGAGGTCCGAGTTAAAGCCAACAAATGAAACACATTCAAGAAACATACAACTCGGCATACCAAGGTGGGAGGATTGTCGACGCCGAGAGGTCTCACTCGGCCAATTGCCTGAAGCCCCTGAGTCACGCTTGTTATTATCTTCATCTGAATTTCGAACTCATCCAAGGGCATCTCAGTGTTACTGTACCGGGTGTCGTCCTGCAACCCGGAGTACGTCCACATCCCCCGAGCTCGGGCCTGGAGCGGCTGGATCTTCCGAATCACGAAAGCAGCTATCAGATCTATGGCGTCCAAACCATTCTTCTTCAACCTGATGACTTCACGCATCAGGGGGAGCACTTGCTCCTTATCAGCATTGGTGAGCCGGGGGTTCCAGCCCTGAGAGTTAGTCAGCCTAACGTCCGAGTAAGGAGGCAAGGTACGCACCCCCGGTTCCTCGGCCACTTTGCAGTAAAACCATCTATTCTGCCAGTTCTTCACAGAATCAGGAACACAAGAAGCAAAATACTGCACTCCTTGCTTTTTGGCCAAAAACAGACCGCCACAAAGATGATTAAACTCAACGCCGCCGCCCTCCCCAGACTTTTTCGCCTTCTGAGGCTTGATGGCGTATATACTACGGAAGAGATGCCAGTGGGGTTCTATGCCTAAAAAGCCCTCGCAAAGGGTGAAAAAGCTGGAGAGAAGGGTAACCGCGTTGGGAACGACGTGGTGAAGCTGAGCGCCCGTAAAAGCCAAGAAATCCAAGAAGAAGGGATGTGGGGGAAGAGAAAAGCCGCGATCCACATGCGAAAGTAAAATTACCCTCTCACCATCCCGAGGTGCAGGCTCGTCTTCCCCCGCCGCGGGAAGACGACAACCCTCCCGGGGAACCAGGCCGGCGTCCTGGTACCCCAGCAGCATGTCTTCCGTCACAATCGAGGGCAGCCACTCCCCCGCAGACATGGTCACGGCGGCGGAAGAGGGGCGGTACAAGTGACGACCTCCCAGGATGGACCTCGAGCAGCCGGCGGAGACGTCTCGACGGCGAGATGCAGCAGGCAGAGGAAGAGGAGGAGCAGGAGAGAGAAGCGGGAACGGCTGCGCGGGGAAAATGTGTGGAGACGTTCCAAACCGCAAGGCAAGGGGCCCCTTTTTATAGCTCAGGATGGCAACCGCCTCGCGTCAGATCCGCACCCCACTAATGGGTTTGCCGGTTGCGCTTCCCCATAAAAACCGCCCACTTCCCCATAATCCCTCCCACTTCCCCCGCGGGAAGTTAATTATTATTATGCTATGAAACCACCGCGGGAATCGAGGAGACAAACCCAAACAGTGCGCCCACTCACCTGGGCAAGAAGATTCTCTGACAAGATAAGATCCTTTGGGGAAAAACCAAATCTGTTTCCAACCCGAAGTTTGGAATCGCCCTGACCACTCGGAAGAGGCGGGACATAGCAACAACCAAACTCTCCGAGTATGCCATCACTCGGAAGAAAACGCAAGGCTCCTACAACATCCGAGTAAGTTGTCACTCGGAAGCGCCGCGAAAGGAACCACTCGAAGATTCCTCGCAAGACGAAGAATCCCGCACCCGGTTACTCGGGCGAAAATCCGAATAACAAACTCGCTGGCGGCCCATCTCTGACGTAGAATGCCAGGCCGCTGGTAAGACCTGGCGTAGGGGGTAAAGAATCAATGTCCCACGTGGCATGGCCTAGGACTCGACACGATGTCCTAGGACATTGAGCTTTACAAATTTGGTTCATATGGAGTTTAAGGCCTTTTACTCCGAGACACGCCTTCTGAGGCCTCAGTCCACCTCTTCCGAGAGACGTTTTGAGTGTCACCAAATTTTTCCGTTAACCTTCCCAACTCCCACTCGAGGGAAAAGTTCGAACATCAATAAAGCCCTTCCGGGCCTCTTACTGAGTTCAATCTTCACATACCTCAGAAAGACTAGATGTCAGTCAACCCACTTACGAGCACCCGAAAGCGCTTGGGGGCTACTGTCGTGGTAATATTAAAGGTATACCCCTAGGCAAGGGAAACCCAGGGGTATCCCTAAGCCTTGGGTTTCCCCCAGAAAACACACATCAAGCAAAATAAGATCAACCAAAAAACACGAAGCATTGGCGGCTTCCGAGTAACACATTACTCGGAAACCAGGAGCCGTTTCCGAGTAAACAACTACTCGGAAGCTCAGCAAGATCCGAGTAGAGCGATACTCGGAAGGGACCGGCGAGCCCCCACTACTCGGAAGATGGAAAACGCAACGGACAGAAGGCATTTAATGCTGCAGGCGTTCTCCCCTCTTTATTAGTAGTAACGGGCTGACCGTTTTGTAATTAAGTATGTATTTAATCTTGCAATTAAGACCCATTTATGCCAGGGAATTAAGGAGGCAGGGGCGCACTCTATATAAGCCACCCCCTCCCCTCTGGCATGGGTACGCGCACACTTTTTCCCTTCTTAGTATTCTGAAGAAAGAACACCCCAGTAAGTCTGGGACAGGACTAAGGTTTTTATCTCTACGGAGAGGCATAACCTGTATAATCCTCTTGCATCAACCCACTCTACGTACAGATTCATTTAGCTCCTTTCATACCCCTATACTCATTGTCAGATTTACATCCACGACACCGGCCACATGGCCAATCACGCATGCACCAAGACGACATCCAATGCCATCGACCTTCATGAATGCACAACGACCTCTTCGCCCACGGGAAGGAATTCTGGCGCTGGGTGATTTTTGGTGGGGCCAGGTTGACGGATGAGGGTGTTTCTTACGTATGAAATCCCACAAAGCCCTCTCGTTTTGTGTCAGATTCATGGAAAAACGAACATGCAGACCAGACCGTAAACGGATACAGGGCCCCGTTGGATGGTAAAACTGGTCTAGATAGCCCAGTTCAAACGGGTAATGAAGATTTGAGGGTCCACGTTGGAGATGCCCCTAACATCAACGTCCAGATCAAGATGCCAACCCGGCGGGATTGTGTTGAAGTTTTTGTCTTTTGGAGTTTTCGTTGTGTTCAAGTTAGCACTTTGGTCATAGTCGAATAAATCTATTGCGAAGACCATCTTCAAGGCTATGAGTTAGTGGACGTCAATACATCTCAAACATATCTATTTTTTCAAACACTTTTGCAATTGTTTTGCCTCTAATTTGCATGATTTGAGTGGAACTAACATGAACCGACATTGTTTTCATCAGAGTTGCATGTGTGTCTGATTTTGTGCATAAAAGGATGAAAAAAATAAGTTGCTCAGAAGAATCTAAGAAAAATCCAGAAATTATATTTCACCAGAATACCACAGTAGCCAGAAGGGTTGTCGGAGGGGGGCTACCCCTAGCCAGGTGGCCTGGGGAAGCCGCACCTTGGGGTCGGCTGGCTAGGTGGGGCCACCCCTGGACCTCTTTGGAGTGTATCTTCCTTGTACGGAGAACCCCCAGAATATCAGATCACATCTCCAGTTTTCATCACGGAGCCACCGCCACCTTTGTTCTTCCTTAGGAGAGATAATTTGGAGGTTATTTTTGTCCTCTTAAGAGGAAATATCGTCGCTATCGTCATCACCATAATCTCTCCATCAACAAACTGATGGCTTCTCGCCCCTTGTTGGTTACCCAAAGTGGAAGGTTGAGATGTAGCATAGCAGCAAGTTTTCCTTGGCAAATATACCAAGGTTTGAGTCGACCAGCTGATGACCCTCAACGTAAAGGGATCTGTTGCAGCGTTTTCGATAAGTAAGAGTGTCGAACCCAACGAGGAGCGAAATGTATTGATAGGTGATTATGGACAAGGAATAGCTGCAAGCACTGAAAGATAACTTTTTAGGGGTTTTCGATATAAGCAACAATAAGATAAAAGTAAGCAAAGTAAATAGCGCTGAGGAGTAGCAACTGAACTTATAAAGACTAAAGCGTTCTTGAGGATACATGGAGAGGTAGTCACGTGTTTTTGCCATACTCCGTATCGATAACAAGTGTTGTGCCGATAAATGTTGAGTAGGTGGATCTATGCTAGCACACCTTCTAGACTAAGATAAGTGCACTCTTATGATTAAACATCTTGCAAGCATCCGCAAATATAAGATAGAAATTAAGGCAAAGCCTAACCACATCAATAAGATCAAGGATCCATTATTCCCTTGTGCAAAAGTGTGCAAACTAGGGTTCAGGTTTCTGTCACTCCGGCAACCCACCATAAGCATTCTTTATACACAATGTATCCCCCTAGGTCCTTAATAAGGCGAGGTGTTGAGTGTTCGACTCACACAACACCACTAGGAAAATAACAACACAACTTAAATATCAAACAACACAAATTACTTCAACCTCATATGACTACTAACAACTAGACTTCTCCCATGTTTTCAAGAACTAAAGTAACTACTCAGAAGACATAAAAGAGATCATGATCAGAGGTGATAAATATATGATAAATAATATGTACATAATGATATTTCTCCAAAAAAACTCAATAGCATTCACGACAAAGTAGTAATCAACACCGATAGAGTAGAGAGGATAGATAGTATGGATTACAACACAAGATAAACTTGTGAGGTGAGATTGGATGGTGGTGGAGATGGTGCTGACGTTGGGGATGATGTTGATGATGATCTCGATGATGCCCGTGACGATGGTGATGACGATGGCGATGATCTCCCCTTCCGGGAGGTGATCTCCTCGGCGGAATCTGCCCGTCGGAGGGCCCTTTTCTTCTTTGTAGGTTTCCACCACGGAGCGGCGGCGGAACTCCTTAAAATCTTCCTCTCTTTTAGGGTTTTCGCGTAACGAGGAGTATATCGGCCAGAGGGGGAGCCGGGAGTGGCCCCAGGGCTCCAGGTGCCCTCCGGCGCGGCCAGGGGTGGGGTCGCGCCAGGTGGCCGCCTGGGGTCCCTGTGGCCCCCCTCTGGACCCTCTTCGGCGAGTCTTCGTTAATCCTTCAGAAAATACCCTCCGTCGTTTTTCAGGTAATTTGGAGGTATTCTTCTTCAGCAACTCAGCGTTCACTTTTTACCGCTGAATCCTGCGTCTGCTGCTTCGGCACCGGAAAGTTGCAAACTGTGTAAAATAAGCCAAAACAACATAAGAACATCATCGTAATGTGAAATATATCAATGAATAAGGATGAATTACGATATAAAATAGTGATGCATTTTGGACGTATCACCAACTGGACTCCGAATTCTTCGAGTAGGTGGAAAGGAAACAATGACACCGTTTTTAAGACAAAAGTTGCTTGCTTGACCTGGCCCTGCACACATAACAAGTAACTTTGCTCCCAACGAGTACAAAGGGGTTGTCAATCCCTCCGGCCTTGTCGTTTATAAAGGATCAAAACACAAGCGGGAAATAGTAGTGGTGATTGCAACGAAAAGGAAATAAAGCGGTAAAAATAGTGGAGGTGTAAACAGTGGTGGAAATATGGACCGGGGTCCAATGATGTTTACTAGTGATATCTCTCTCCTAAAAGACGATAAAATAGCTATGCTGGGTGAACAAATTACAGTTGGGCAATTGACATAATTATAAACGCACCGCAATTCTAATTATGTTGTAAAGGAAGTTAGAGGCTCAAAAGTATGGGCAGTACACCAAGACAAGTAGACCAAAATCCAACTGCATCTACTCACTAATCATCCACCTTGAGATATCTATCCAGAACATCTCGCTGGTATTAAGTTGCGAGCCCCACCCAAAGTGTAAACCCAAAGCAACAGATAATTGCATTAACAAACTTTGCGTAAGCTAAATAATCCTTGCAACCGCGGTTACAAGAACCGTTGTTTTCTCCCTAGTGTAAACAACACATCCCCTAGTCTCATGTTTCTGACACTCAAGCTAGATATCGGGGGCATGAACCCACAATCAAGCATAACGCTCCCTCTTGGAGTTACTATCTACTACTTGGCCAATGCAATAAAAAGCAATGGAAAAGATGCAAGAATTACCCAAGAACAAAATATAAAAGGAGGACCAAATATACAACTCATCACAATCTGAACATAATCTCATAATCCAACGGATCCCAGCAAACACAACATAGCGACAGCAGAAAGAATTACATAGATGCCTTGATTATGTAGGGCAGCTCACAAGGGCTAATAATTGAAGCACAAGATTGGAGAGAAGACATCACATAGCTACTGGTCATGGACCGATGGTCCAAGGGGGACTACTCACGACACATCCGAGAAGCGCTCATGATGGTGGATAAGCTCCCGGAGGTCAATCCTCCCTCCGGCAGGGTGTCGTGAAGAGGTCTTCTGGTGCTCCCGATTAAGGATGGCAATGGGTGGGGTATGGGTAGGGTAGAGCAATACCATACCCATACCCTCATAGTTCATGGGTATAAAATTCTACCCATACCCTTACCCGCGGGTATGAAACTGTACCCACACCCATACCCGGTGGATACCTGTACCCATTGTCTAGATCAAATAGTACAAAAAATGTTCATATTTTTACATTCATTGGTAGCACATTGGCAAGAAAATAATATCAACTCAATAGGAGGTAGACAAATACATGACAATTATCTATAAAGGCTATAGGTACTCACTTAGTAGATGAAATAGTATATGGTATAAATACGCATGGAATTAGTTAAATAGTACAATGATATACATGGTAGGGTATGGGTATACCCATGGGTACAAAGCTATACCCATGCCGTACCCATGACTTGATGGATAGGGTATGGGTACTACCCATGGGTATAAAAATGTACCCATACCCTGCCCATGCGGGTAGGGTACCCGTGGGTACCCGTACCCATGGGTAAAATTTTCATCCTTGCTCCCGATCTTGGAAGCAAGGCGGCGGTGGAACATAGGTGAAAATCGCGATGCGGAGTTCTATCTGAGGGTTTTCGTGACGGGGTGTAAATATAGGCCGAAGAGGGGCACCAGGGGGTGGACCCTCCCCCCAGGCGCCCTGGTGGCGCGGCCTAGGGTGGGTCCGTGCCCCCTGGCCGCCTGGGAGGGGGTGCCCCCCTATGGCCCTCCTTTGGTGGTTCCCGAAGCTTCTGTTACGCTGGTTTTTCTATATTTTTATGGAATTTTTGGAGCTCTATAAATATGGGTAAAAACTTGCAATTCACAGACATCAACAGACATAAACTGACACTGGGTGCACTGGGTTAGTAGGTTAGTCCAAATATGTGTAAAAAGACATGAAAGTGTATCAAAACACATAGCAATGTCACATAAAAGAGCATGGAACAAGCAGAAATTATAGATACGTTTTGGACGTATCACCAACCATATTTCCCCCATCCATGTGTGAGTAATTGTCTGTTGTAGGCAAAGGGGGTGGCAGGTATTGGATGAGTTTTTTCATGTAATAGCTCGTCGGATTGTTGGGGGCATGTTACCTAGCATCCATTATTTCCGTATATCATCTTTGTTGCATCTTGTTGCTCTTAATGCTTGACACTAGGGTCCGAATGCCATGATTTCATATTTGAATTTGTTATATTTTCATGAGTATATTCGTGTTCTTGATCATATCTACAATTTGCATGCACCTATTACGAAACCAACAACCCCAATGGTGGCAACTTGGGATATCAAAGCGGGTGGACTATAATTTGAGGGTTTCATGTATCCATGAAGTGTTAATGCTTTGTTTCGGTACTTTGTGAAATGATTACCTTAATTACGACAAGTTCCATGATTGGTCCTACTAAAATGGGATGGTTGGACAAAAGATGGTGTGTAAATTCTTATGGTAAGCACGCACAACTACCTTTGGGATACATGCCTAATATTATATATATATATATATATATATATGCTTGGATGCACATTTACTTGCTATGGGTCGCGACCATGTTACTACATAAACTATCTCGTCCATGTAGCGTCCGTTCATCCGTCCCTAAGCCTACCGTGTTCTAATTATGTTGATTACTAGTCACTTTTGTTTGCTTTTGTTCGCTGTTGTTACTTTTGTTTCTTTGCTACTGCTGTTTCCATCACACCACCTCCACCATCATATCATTGCTACTAATACATTGTGTCAAGAAAGTCTTTTTCCATGTGTGGCCGAACTGATAACTCAACTACTAACACAAATAAATATTCTTTATTTCCCCTTGTGTTGAATAAATAAATTGAGTTATACTACCTTCGAAGACTTTTGCGATCCCCTACACTTATGGGTCATCAGACGTTAGGAATTATTTCGCGGTAGATTGACAGTTAGATCATCTACACAAGACAATTATCAAATGAACACCATCAAATGTCTGCGGACATTTTTGAATGTGTCGCAAACACTCGGTCGGACACCGACAATTCATCCCCCGATTTAAGTTTTTCTCCCTCCAACCTTGAGGATCATCCTCAATTTCACTTGTGAACCGCTCAGATGTTGATATTGGAGCCTGAAATTAGACATTGCCATTAGCCAGCCTCAATTACACCATTTGAATGGTGTTGTATTCATAGTCGGAATTGTAGCCTCTTACCCTACCTCACTTGGCCTGAATTAAGAGGGTTACCGGTCAACTTTCACGCAAATTCGATTATATGCTCGCCTACGGCCGTGACTTATTCCTTCGGGACAATTGCCTTTTTTCTCCTTGTTCTACCAGTATGTGGGTTTTGCCCTTAGATTTGTGTGTGAGGTCATCTGAACGTCCTTTGACCGTTTTACCAATACTTTGAAAATGCATAACAAATTCATATGAACTCAGAAAAATGCAAATAAGATACCAAAATGTTCAGAAAAACATTACTTTTATGTGCATGTTATTTGCATTCATGAACAAAATAATGTTTAAACTACCTGAGGTTACTAATGTTATTAACATTATTAAACATAAAAGGGTATAAACAATACACTTTCATGATTAAAGATGACATGCAAATGTAGGTAAGGACATATGAACATTTTGATATCTTATTTGCATTTTTTAGTATATAGGAAGTTGTTATGGATATTCCATTTTCAAATGACTTTGACCATTAATTTGAAAATTCATAATAAATGCATGTGAATTAAAAAAATCAAATAAGATATCTGAATGGTCAGTAAACATCACCTACATTTGCATGCCATTTTTATTCATGATTGTTTTATTGTTTATACCTTTTTTATGTTTAGTAATGTTAACAATGTTAGTAACCTTGGCCCTTGGGTGGTTTAAACATTAATATTTTCATGTATGCAAATGATATACAGATAAAAGGTAATGATTTTTTGAACAATTTGATATCTTATTAGCATTTTTGTGTGTTCACATGAATTTATTATGAATTTTAAAAGTATTGGTCAACCGGTCAAAGGGTGTTTGAACAACCCGAGGGAAAAATATAAGGGCAAAATTGAGCAGAGCCAACAAGTAAGGGAAAAACCTACGAACTGGCAGAAGTAGGGGCAAAGGTGCAATTGTCCCTATCCCTTCACCTCCAGGAAAAAGAACGCATGCGAAAGGAGAAGAGATCCAGTGAAGCAAAGTTGTTAGCGACGTTGCAAGTTCATCTTCCTTTAACTCCTCCTCTCTTCTCTTTGTCGTCCTCCTTCCTTCTTCTCCCCTCCCCAGTTCTTCTCACGTGTGCACCCCCACCCCATCCCTGTAGCATTATAGGTGAACTCTATTCCATTATTTTTTGTAGAGATCATGGTGGCTTCATGAGTTTTATAACATGAGCAATTTAACCCACAATGTTCTGGACATTTAGGTGAACATATTTGTTCATTTCACATTGGTGTTCTTTTGGTAATCTTGATCTCACACATGTGCATAAATTTTTCTAAATTTTTGTACATTTGTTTGTTGGAAATCGACTTCCCCCGGTACAAGGGTGCTCCTATTTAGTTCGGGCATAGCCTGGTTGTGTGTGGGGTTTCCTTCCGCAAGTGCAACTATACTACATAGTACATAGGCCAACTATTTGATAACTTTAAACGATCTTGAGGTATGAGACAATGATGTCCTCTATCTTCATATACGTTTATTCTCTCATCAACGAATTATCGCTTTCTATTCACGAGGCTTTAAATGCCAATCATTTGGGTGACATTAACCTGGGTCCTTGTTGTAAGGCCCGATATGCGGTACTGTTCCAGATCTAGGTGTTTCCACCCAGATCCGGGGACGAAGCACATATCGGTCCCACCGCGATATATGACAAAGCCATATGCCCCGGATTTCCAACATGATATCACAACATTACAGATACAAGGATACAACATCTCATACAATCGGCATACAACTGCCTTAATACAATACAACAACGA
The DNA here is from genome assembly GCA_950022295.1 of Bromus sterilis. Classification (NCBI taxonomy): domain Eukaryota; kingdom Viridiplantae; phylum Streptophyta; class Magnoliopsida; order Poales; family Poaceae; genus Bromus; species Bromus sterilis. Next base: position 317,304,646 of record OX465597.1, on the reverse strand, counting down.
AAGATATATGTCTGAGTACAGACTACAACAAATGCCTAGTGGCAAAGAGAAAAACATCGATCCCCATAACCACACGGGTCCAGGCCCTCCGCCGGGATCCGCCTAACTAGTCGTCGTCGAGTCTCCACGTGAAACGTCGATCACCATACCTGTTGTCGATCAAGAACCCTAAAAAGAGTTTGGGGGTAGTATCATGAGTACAGAGGTACTCAACATCCAACTGTAGTGGTCAACTAACCCAACAAGGACTTCATCACTCGTCATTCTAGGACAACTAGTAGTTTACGGTAAGGATGGGGTAAGTGGTGAGGTTGCTGCCGCACTAGCATTTATAAAGTGGCTAACGATCTAGAGAGTAAGATAAGAAGCCAAGCATTCGATGAGGAATAGCCTCCAACAAGTCTTGCTATCAACTACTTACGCAAACATAACACCTATCCTATCCTTGTCCTCCTCTTCGCATCCCGACGAAGAAGAAGCAGTCAAGGCACACACACACGTTTATCAAGTTATAGTTATGATTCAGTTGATGTTATCTATGAACAAGACGTAGGTTCCAAGTCGTCCATAACCGTGGACACAACTTCTCGAAAATATTTAACCCTGCAGGGGTGTACCAACTGCCCATTACAAGGCTCCACACGCACGCCCATCTCTCTCAGTTGCTACCCATCACAGGCAACCATTTTATGATTTAGTTCTAAGAGATCCGAAACGACTGGTCCCTCTAACTAACAACGAACAAATCCGGGTGGCCCCCGGTGAGTCGACACCCAACTCAAAAGCCGACCGCGGTCTCGAATTTGTCTCCACCGTCTGTCGCAGGTTTGGATAGACGGTTAATCACACATGGGAAACCGGGTCCTCAGCCGGACAAGGTGGAACAGCCAAGGAACAAGTCCTCCTAGCCCAGGGTGGTTTGAAAACTGCTGGCGGCCGACCAGCACACACACGGCTTCAAATGGTAAATCAGCTTGGGCCACCACTAGTAATGTTTGAAGCTAGGTAGGTAAGAAAAGGGGACCCCATAAAACCCCACACGCGGTTAGGCACGCTCAGTCTTAGAACCAATACCCGGAACTCGGATCCTAGGTGACTCGAATGGAACAAAGCGTCGGGGCGGGATAGCCTAGACCTTCCATCCTTCGTCGAATATAGTCAACATTATAATAATCATATCATCAACAACAATATAATAATGTGATAGCCAAACCAAGGAGTAACAGAGTAACATCGTAGCATCCTAAGCATGCATACTAAGCAGGGCTGAGCAACGAGCAATAGTAACATAGCAGTACATGGTTTGCTGGGAGGGGTCATGGATGTATCGGTTTGAAAGAGGCTGTAAACATGTGGTAGGATCAAACATCGAACCTATCCTAAACTAGCATGCAAACCGCTGGTTGAAATAGAATGGATCATAAGTAATGTATAGTCCTTGCCTATTGATAAGTCAGGTTCCGAAGGTGTAGTTGATCGCAAGCTCGCAACGTCTCCGAGAGGTACCCGCGGAAGCACACAAGACGAAAACACTGGAAAGCAATCAACAAGCAAGCATCTATTACTACGAAGAAAACACGAGCAAGCATCAACAAGAAGGCAACACGAGACATCACACCTACCGTCGAGAGCGGTTACTAACAGGTTAAGTGGAGTACTCGTCACACACGACGATACCGCACATTTGGAAAGGTTCAAGTTGTTTAGCTACAGGTGATCAACAAAGGTTGTTAACATGGCATATCACTCAAGCATGGCATAGAACACAAACATGTCAAGAGGTGAAGCATAAGATAAACTATCTATGCTAGTCAATTTAAGTGAGGCACAACCTAAACATGGCATACCACTAAGTGCCCCACGACAATTTAAGTAATTGGTACTGTTCTGCCCTAAACCATATTTTAGGTTGGTTAACAGCAGCAAACAACAGCATAAACACAAAGTACACGAAAAACTAATTAAGTTACATATAAAGAACACCCCAAACGGAGTTACGGTTAAAAAGATACAAGCAAAACAAGTTTGGAACACAATCTGCCAACATCAGGAAGCACACTCTAGAGCAATGCATAAACATGATAATGAATGCAAACATGCTCACAAATGATATGCAACTAAAGTAGACATGACAAGGAAGGCATGGCAAAAATAATCATGCAAATAGGCATCATAGATCAAAAGATATTAAGGATGTAACATGGCATCAGAACGTTACAGACTTAGAGAAAAACAGAGGTGGCTGTCAACAACAGCGGCATAGCAACTTTGGAGCTCAATAACTAGATGACCAGCAAGCATATCATGACAATGCAATACACATAATGGAAATAGACATGATACTTAACAGTATGCAAAAAGAATCAATGCAATAGGCCTCATGGATGTGTCACAATCATCATGTAAACTTGCAATAAAATAACAGCAGCAACACATAACAACAATTAGTAGCAGTTAACAGCCTGATGCCCACTTCAACAGAGATTTGCACCATCAAGATGGCCTAAAATCAAAATGCTCACAAAAGATGGATTGAAGTACACACAATTCTAAGCAATTTTCTTTTTGGGCGCAACACGATCCGAGTTACGGTTTACTCACAATTATCGTCGCAAAAACTGAATACAACACACAATACTCCAGACTTAGCAAAAATAACAGATAAAAAGAAATGAAAAGAAAACATAACAGAGAAAAAAAGAGGGCCTCACCCCTAGCTGAGCTCGGCCCAATAGGCCAGAGGAGGCCGGCGGCTGGCTGGGCCTTGGAGGCCAGGCAGGCCGGGCGCTGGAGGCGGCCCAGGGCGACGGTTAGCGGGCACCGGCTCGGTCGGTTCGTCCCGAGGACGGCGGCGGCCTCCGACGCCGGGCGACGACTCGCCGGTGTATCCGCGCGGCGGGGAGGAGTCCAGGCGGCGCTGGCAGCAGGGCGAGCGGAGGGGGGCCGATCCCGGCGGCGCCTCGCCGGATCCGGATGGCTGCGGTCGCCGGCGTGGCCCGAGTTGGCCTTGGCTCCGCCATGGCGCCATGGGGCGACGGCTGGTGCTCCTGCGGGCGGGAAGAGGAGGCGGGTGAGAGGGAGAAAGGAGGAGAGGGAGGTCAGGCGCGGGGAGGAGTGGAAGGCCAGCGGCCCGGCTGGCCGGAGTTGGACGCGGCGGCGGCGTCCTCGCGGGATGGCGGCGGAGCTCGATCCGGTTGGAGGTTGGAGGAGAGAGAAGGTGGAGGATGAGCGCGATCTGGGCCGTTGGATCGGCCGATCTGATGGTCTAGATCCGCTGGGAGGCTAGGGTTACGAAAATGGGGTATTTTTGGGGCAAAGTGGAGGGGGGTGGCTGCAATTTTGTGTCTAGGGAAACCCTAGAAAGAGGTGGGAGTGTGGTGGTCTTTATATAGCTCAGGTGGATGGCAGTTTGCAAAAATATCCCCGGTTTTTCTCTCTCGCGCGCGGTGTCTACGTTTCTTACCGCCGGCGGTCCACAGTACCTCCGATTCGGGTAAAACTTCGAACTGCGCGATCAGCGCGTCGAGCCGGCGGCGTTCACCTCGAGCTGGAATCGTTCCGAGAACACTTTCCGGCGCGCTATAAAAATATCCCGTTTAGTTATTAAACGGGGTTTTGTTCCGTTGGGTGCGGCTCGTCTCGTGCGGTTTTCGCGACGGTGATTGGGTGAAACCCGGTGTCGCAAAGGTCGAGTGTCAGGGTGGATAGGGTCGGTCTCCGTCCGGTACGAGATAAGAGGGGGGAAAATAATCTCCGAGCGATAAATGGGGGATGCAAACACCGCAAACAAATCAGACAATCAAACAATTCACACCGAAAATAAAAAATTTAATTTTTGTGAAATCTGGGCTGTTACAATTGTCCCCCTATCCACTCGTTAATGTTGGTTGATGTCTTGACGTTGTAGTAAGGCAGATAACAGTGATCCTATTAACATTGCTAATATAATCAACCTAGTTTTTTGCAGCCTTTGATCAGACACCAAATTGAATAAACGTGCTACCTTATTTAGTAAAATACTGATGATGCCCTTAGAAAGGCTATTAATAATATTTTTCCTGCTCCGGATATGGGTATGGATATTATCCATCTTGGACATCCTTTTATTCTTCATGTCTACTACTATTTTAAATAAAGGCACTATATCCAAGCTAACCTCTATTGTTAGAAAAACTTGGTGGATAGGGCTTGGGAAGATAATGATCCAAAGCATGTTTGATTTAGAGCTTGGGAAGATATCTATAAACCTATGCATGAAGGTGGATTAAACATTAGAGACTTATCCACTATGAATAAATCTTTAGTGGATGTGGTTGTTTGCAAAGTTATTAATAAGCCATCATCTATAATCTACAATCTATAATACATAAATAGTTCATCCCTACTAACCTATTTATCTTGAAATGTAAGTTATTGATACGTCCCAAATGTATCGATAATTTCTGCTTGCTCCATGCATGTTTTGTGTGATATTTCTATGATCTAGATACACTTTCATATAGTTTTGTTCATATTTGGACTAACCTATTAACTCAGTGCACCCCAGTGCCAGTTTCTGTTTTCTGTTGTTTTATTATTTCAGGTTTCCCCCATATTAAAAGTGATCCAAAAATTCAGGAAAAATTGGATAAAAATCATCGCATCAGAAGACTCCAGAACCCCGAAGGAGGGTCGGGGGGCCACCACCAGGTACCCAGGCGGCCACCTGGCGCGGCCTAGGGCTTGGCCGCGCCAGGGGGGCCTGGACCCCTGGTGGCCCCCCTGGCTGCCCCCTTCGCCTATATATTCCCCATGTCGTGAAACTTCCGAGAAGAGAACCCCTTTTAGCGATCTCGCCTCTGTTCCGCCGCCGCCGCGCTTCCAAGATCGGGAGCGCCAGCAGACTTCTTCCCGGCACCCTGCCGAAGGGAGGATCGACCTTCGGGAGCTTCCCCTTCACCATGGACACTTCCCGGATGTGCCGTGAGTAGTTTCCTTTGGACCATGGGTCCGTGATCAGTAGCTATGTGATGTTCTCCTCCCCTCTTTGTTCTTCATGGTTTAGACCTCGTGAGCTTCCCTACATGATCGAGGCACATATGTAATCTTTCTGCTGTTGCTATGCTGAGTTTGATGGGATCTGATGGATTATGAGATTATGTTCAGATTGTGATAGAGTAATATATTTGGTTTTTATCTTTTATAATTTTTTTCCTAAGTAATTCTTGCATGTTCTCCGTTGCTGTTTATTGCTTTGGCCAAGTAGTAGGTAGTAACTCCAAGAGGGAACTTTATGCTTGATTGTGGGTTCATGCCCCCTGATGACACGCTTGAGTGACAGAAACATGAGTCTAGGGGATGTGCTGTTGCCACAAGGGGGAAAACAATGGTGCTTGTAACCGCGGTTGCAAGGATTGTTTACTTTACGCAAAGTGCTTTTTAATGCAGTTATCTGTTTCTTTGGGTTTACACTTTGGGTGGGGCTCGCAACTTAATAGCAGCGAGATGTTCTGGATAGATATCTCAAGGTGGATGATTAGAAGTAGATTTTGGCGTACTGCCCATGCTTTTGAGCCTCTTCCTTTCTTTTGTAGCATAGTTAGCATTGCGGTGCGTTTATAATCCTGTCAATTGCCCATCTGTAATATTTTTACCTCGCATAGCAGTTTTATCGTCTTTTGGGAGAGACACATCACTAGTCAACATCACAGGACCCTGGTCCATATTCTCATCACTGTTTACACGCTATTTACTTTTCTACTTTTACTTTCATTTGCTATCATTATCATTGATATGGTGAGGAAGATAGTTCTATCACTTCTCGTTGGTTACCCCAAGTGGAAGGTGAGATGTAGCGTAGCAGCAAATTTCCCCTATACAGAGGATAGGGTTTGTCTCCCGTAGGACTCGCAGAAATACAAGAAGGTGGTAAAGTGAACAATGGCGCCGAGGTTGCTAACTTCACCTGGACCTGCACACACAACAAGTAGATTTGCTCCCAACGAGTACAGAGGAGTTGTCAATTCCTCCGGCCTTTCTGTTTACAAAGGGTCAACGCAAGAGATAATAATAATGGAAATGGAAACTAAGAACTGAAAGTAAATTGAAGGTGTAAACAATGGTGGAAATATGGATCGGGGTCCCATGACGTTCACTAGTGATGTCTCTCTCCCAAAAGACGATAAAAGTGCTAGCGAGGTAAACAAATCACAACTGGGCCATTGACAGGATTATAAACGCACCGCTATGCTAACTATGCTACAAAACAAAGGAAGAGGCTCAAAAGTAATGGGCAGTTGATACGTCTCAAATGTATCTACTTTCCCAAACACTTTTGCTATTGTTTTGCCCTAATTCTTGCATGATTTGGACGAAACTAACTCGGACTAACGCTGTTTTCAGTAGAGATGTCTGTATGGTTTTATTGTGCCCAAGAAAATGGATTTTTGGACGTCCCAGAAAATTCCCAGAAAATACTAGAAAATCCACGCACCCGAAGGAGCCAGATGCTAGAAGTGGGACCAGAGGGGAGTCCTGGGGGGCCCAGGCGCCCCCCTGGCGCGGCCAGGGGTGGGGCCGCACCCTCTGGCCGCCTGGGGGTCTCCCCCCTCCTTTGGTGCCATACCGATACTCCTATTTATTCCCGTGACGCGAAAACCCCAGAACAAAAGTCGTTTTCCCAATTCTCGTCGCGGAGCCGCCGCCACCCTCTGTTCTTCTCCGGGAGGGATAATTTGGAGGTTGTTTTGGCCTCCGGAGAGGGGAGATCATCGCCATCGTCATCGCGATCAACACTCCATCCTCCCTCCATGACTTATCCATCCATGTGTGAGTAATTCCCTGCTGTAGGCAAAGGGGATGGTAGGGATTGGATGCGTTATATCATGTAATAGTTTATCAGATTGTTGGGGGCATGTTGCCTATCATCTAGATTGGTGTTTATCATCTTTGCTTCAACTTGTTGCTCTTAATGCTTTTCACTTTGGGCCCGAGTGCTATGATTTCAGATCTGAACCCTTTGTGTTTTCATGAATATATTAGTGTTCTTGATCCTATCTATGAGTTGTTTGCACCTGTTATGGTCCGGAACCGGCGATCCCAAAGGTGACGTCTTGGGACACTAAAGGGGATGGACTATAATTTGGGGATTCCATGTATCCATTGATTGTTAATGCTTTGTTCCGGTGCTCATTGACAGGAGCACCTTAATCTCCATAAGTTTCTTTTGGCCCCGTTCGTAGCGGGATGGTAGGACAAAAGATGTTGTGCAAGTTATTATTGCAAGCACGTACAACTACCTGTGGGATACATGCCTGATGTTTGATTTATGCCTAGATGATCTTCGCTTTTCTGTGTGCCTTGCCCCAAGTTGATTACATGATGTGTCTTATCCATGCAGTGCCCAACCATCCATCTCCCTAGCCTACAGTGTTTCAATTCTGCTGGTTACTAGTTGTTTACTTTTGCTGTTACTATTACTGTTGCTATCGTCACTACTACTATTATCGCAGTCGCTATTAATATCTTGTTGCAAGTAAGTGTATCTCAGGTGCGGTGGAACTGACAAATCCACTATTAAAGCTTGTGGATATTCTTTGGCTCCCCTTGAGTCGAATCAATAAATTGGGTTATCTTACCCGCGAAGACTATCTCGATCCCCTGTAGTTGTGGGTTATCAAGCCTGTTTTCTGGCGCCGTTGCCGGGGAGCATAGATTTATTCACAAGTCTACTTGAAGTATTTTACCTGCTGCAATTTATCCTCTATGGGTAAGAACGAAGACCCCAAGGTCCCGATCTTTCCATCCCGTACAAGAAAAAGGTACTGTTCTGAACACTAGTGCTACACTTGATTCACCTTCAGTTATGAGTAAGTTTGCTTCACCGCCACCGCATGATGCTTCTACTGAATCTGTTACTATGTCCGACACTTTTTATGATACTTCTACTACTCTTGATGATATTGGTTCGCTTAGTCACGCTCTTGAGAAACAGATTGCTACTGCTGCAAAGAAATCTGGGATTGAAATTTCCAATACTTGCTATCCTTTTGATGGAACTTACACTTATCCCGATCTGAGTAAACTCAAGGAGAGACTCCTTGATGATGATTATATTATAATTGATGATGATTTATGCAGGGAGCTAACAGAGTTTAACGACTCTGACCCTGATGCTATTAAGAAGCTGCTCGAGAAACATTCTTTGAAGAACAAGACCGTACCTGATCCTACTTTTTCTACGTCTCCTATATGCATCAATGATCCTGATTATAATTTCTCTATTGATCTTTCACTTATATCTATGGTCGAAGCTGACCCCTTTTATGGCAGAGAAAATGATGATGCTATTGCTCACTTCACCAAACTCACTGAGCTGGGTGGTTTGTTTACTACTGATGAGAAGATACGAAACTTCTATGTTACTAACTTTTTTCTTTCTCTTTAAAGGAAAGTGCTAAAGCATGGTACGATGCACTACCATGTGGTTCTATTAGGAGTCCTCAAGACTTAGCTCAGTCTTTTGTTGATAAGTATTTTCCAGCTCATATGTAACATGCTGCTTTACGAAAAATTTACAACTTCACACAGTTGCAGGATGAGAACCTCCCTAAAGCTTGGGGGAGGTATTGCAGTCTGATCCAGGCTAGACCGGGACATGGAGTCCCTAAGAATTAATTAATTGATATATTTTATGTTGGTCTAACTGATGAATCTAGATCCTACTTGGATAGTTGTGCTGGTTGTGTTTTCAGGAAAAGAACACCGGACGATGCAGAAGAATTAATGGGGAAGATTGCCAAAAACCACGAAGATTGGTCCGTCCCTGAACCACCTCCACCACCAAAGAAGAGGGGCATGCTTGTCCTAAGCCCCGAAGACATTCAAGAAGCTAAGAAGTCTATTAAAGAGAAGGGTATTAAAACTAAAGACGTGAAGAATCTACCCCCTATTGAGAAGTTGTGTGAGCCTACCACTCACCCTCCTATGGTAGAGGTACACTCTCTTTTAGATTTCAATGCAAGTGACATTCCTCATGGTAAGCCTCCTGATCAATGTTTAGATGAGCTTGATAATTTTATTATGAAGCATAATCACTTTAATGAGAGGATACAAAGTCAGTTGCATGATAATTCCCTTGCTATCAAAAGTTTGCTTGATGTTCTAGGTAGAACAGTTAATGATGTTAAATGTCTTGTGAAGCATTTTCATATGGTTCGAACTCAGCTTGATCAAATTTCTAATGTGCAAAAAGATTTGCTTGCTAATAATGCCAAACAGGATATACAGGCCTTCAGGATTAAAACCCGAGGGGGAACTAGCACTCAAGATCCTCTCTACCCGGAGGGGAATCCTAAGAGGATCGAGCAAGATTCTCAAATCCAGGAAGAAGAAATTGTTAGCTCTCCAAAGAAGAAAAAACACAAAGAAGCTGACAATTCCAATGATCCAAATAGTATATCTACTTCCGATGTTGAGACTGAAGACGGTGCTGAGCCTGAAAAGGATGGTGAAAAGAATGATCCACCCAAGGCTCGAGAAGAGGAAGCACCCGACAAACGCAAGAAATAGACTAGAGAATACTTTGACTGATGCTATTAAGTTACCTCCCTATTCGAGATATATGAAAGATATTTTTACTAATAAAAGAAAAGTTCCTAATGAAGCAATATCTACTATGCTTGCTAACTACTCTTTTAGTGACAAGATTCCTGAGAAGCTTGGTGATCCAGGTATACCCACCATTCCTTGTTCCATAAAGAATAATTATGTTAGGACTGCTTTATGTGATCTTGGAGCAGGAGTGAGTGTTATGCCCTTTTCTCTTTACGAGAGATTATGTTTAGAAACACTAATCCCTACAGATATCTCTCTTCAGATGGCTGATAAGTCAACAGCCGTTCCCATAGGTATTTGTGAGGATGTTCCCGTTGAAGTCGCTAATTGTTTAATCCTTACTGACTTTGTTGTGCTTGACATGCCCGAGGATGGGAGCATGTCTATTATTCTTGGTAGACCTTTTCTTAACACCGCAGGTGCTATTATTGATTGCAATAAAGGAAAGGTTACTTTCAACATGAATGACAAAGAACACACGGTGTATTTTCCGAAGAAAATTGACAAGAGGCATGGCCTCAAATCGTTAGAGAATATCGAGACCGTGAAGATTGGAGAATGGGATTGTCCTTTACATGTGCACCATAAATACAAAACCATCATGGTAGGGACAATGTCCATTAAAGTAAAGGTGCAATGATCACTTCATAAGAGGTGAGACTTTTTGCTTTATATATCACCAGTTTGTTGGTAAGACTTGATCAACCTTGCTGGTAAGCATGTTTTATATAGGTAAAATGTGGAGCTTGTTATATGTTCATTTGCTTTAGCTTTTATTCTCCTTGCTGTACCAAGTTTATATGTTTTTGAAAATTCACAATTCTAATCACTGCTTCAAGTTTTCACGAAGTTTCGCAGCTTTTTGAACTTCGAAAAATTTCAACAGTGAAGTTGTCAGAAAAATTCCAGAAAAATATTTTTAAAATTTCCGTGACGGGAGTGACCCAGTGGCACCTGGGGCTGATTATACGTCTCAAACGTATCTACTTTTCCAAACACTTTTGCTATTGTTTTGCCCTCATTCTTGCATGATTTGGACGAAACTAACCCGGACTAACGCTGTTTTCAGCAGAGCTGCCTGTATGGTTTTATTGTGTGCAGGAAAATGGATTTTTAGACGTTCCAGAAAATTCCCAGAAAAATACCAGAAAATCCACGCACCCGAAGGAGCCAGAAGCCAGAAGTGGGACCAGAGGGGAGTCCTGGGGGCCCCAGGCGCCCCCCCCCTGGCGCGGCCAGGGGTGGGGCCGTGCCCTCTGGCCGCCTAGGCGCCTCCCCCCTCCTCTGGTGCCCTACCAAGACTCCTATTTATCCCCGTGATGTGAAAACCCTAGAACAGAAGTCATTTTCCCAGTTTCCGTCGCGGAGCCGCCGCCACCCTCTGTTCTTCTTCGGGAGGGCTAATCTGGAGGCTGATTTGGCCTCTGGAGAGGGGAGATCGTCGCCATCGTCATCACCATCACCACTCCATCCATCCTCCATGACTTCTCTTCACATGTGTGAGTAATTCCCTGCTGTAGGCAAAGGGGATGGTAGGGATTGGATGAGTTTGATCATGTAATAGTTCGTCAGATTGTTGGGGGCATGTTGCCTATCATCTAGATTGGTCTTTATCTTCTTTGCTTCAACTTGTTGCTCTTAATGCTTGTCACTTTGGGCCTGAGTGCCATGTTTTTAGATCTGAACCCTATGTGTTTTCATGAATATATTTGTGTTCTAGATCCTATCTATGAGTTGTATGCACCTATTATGGCCCGGAACCGGTGATCCCAAAGGTGACAGCTTGGGACACCAAAGGGGATGGTCCATAATTTTAGGATTCCATGTATCCATTGAGTTTATTGCTTTGTTCCGGTGCTCTTTGACAGGAGCACCTTAATCTCCATAAGTTCCCCTTGGCCCCGTTCGTAGCGGGATGGTAGGACAAAAGATGTTGTGCAAGTTCTTATTGCAAGCACGCACAACTACCTACGGGATACATGCCTAATGTTTGATATTTTCCTAGATGATCATTGCTTTTCTGTGTGCCTTGCCCCGTGTTAGAATTTCATACCTGTTCACTCTCATCCATGCAGCGCCCAACCATCCATCTCCCTAGCCTACAGTGTTTTCAATCCTGCTGGTCATTAGTTGTTACTTTTGCTGTTACTTTTGCTGTTGCCACTATCATTATCCTATTACCATTACCACTTATCTTTTGTTGCAAGCAAGTATATTTCAGGTGCGGTTGAATTGACAACTCAACTGTCAAAGCTTATAAATACTCTTTGGCTCCCCGTGTGTCGAATCAATAAATTGGGTTAACTTACCCGCGAAGACTATCTCGATCAATTATGCCTGTGGGGCATCAGCTGACCAGGGGGGACCACTAGTGGCCCAGGCGGCCAGCTGGCGCGCCCTGGCCCCTGGCCGCGCCCACAGGGCGCCTGGGGCCCACAGGGCAGCCAGCCAGGCAAGTCTTCTTCCTCCTCCCTCTTCTCTCTCTAAAAACATGAGTTCTGCACTTTGTTCTTGCATTCTTGCTGCTGTCCGTCCAGAATTTCGATCTCTCTCTACGACCTATCATTCGAGTTGAGATTTTGGGCAAATACTCCCTGGTATGTAACTCCTTCACCCCTCCAATTAGATTTTTGATTGGTGGCTTCATTAGTGAGTATTTGGTAACTCTTGCTGTTGTTCTTATGATCTTGCATGCTTGTGTAGGAATTTATTTTCCAAGTTTTGATGCAAGTTTATGCCTTAGGTAAGTGAGTAGAGTAGTTTTCCTCAACTCACTTTGTTTAAATCCTTGTTTTTGTGAATTGTAAATTTTTTCAGAAATGAGTTTCTTTGGAAAAGCAAAGGGGTGGCTTGGGAAGAAGAAGCCCGAGCGCTCCGATCGAGTCACTAGAGCTGCAGCTTCACCCTCAGCAGTTAGGGTGAGCTACAATGAAGATCATGTGCCCCTGGAGCTGTTGGAAGGAACAAATCCAGCACGCGCAATGATGTATCCGTGCGATGATTTTCTTACAGATGCTGGAATTAAGGAGGAATTTTATGGCCTTTGTGCCAATGCAGGTTTGACACGGCTAGCTTTATGCCGTGTGGTACAATACAAAAAACTTACCTCCTGTTTTGTTAACAGTTTTTGTTATGACCATGATGTTGGAACCGTCGAGTTCAAACTTTATAATGATCTCATAACCATGGCTTTGGCACAGTTTTGTGATATAATAGGTGTGCCGAACGTTGGTCAGACAACTAAGATGACCATGCAGCCTTCCGGGTTGAGGACCCTCTTCAACTCCCGGTGCTGCCAGGAGGAGACCGACATTCGGCGCGCGAAGATTTCCAGCATCTTGTTTCCACACCTCAGGTATTTTGCGTATTTTTTTGCTAGAGGGGTGTTAGCTCGTAACAACACGAGCAATGGTTCTGCACCAGACTTCGCCATTTATGCGAATGCCCTCTCTGGTAAGAATGAGTATAATGTGGGTGCCTTAATTGCTCGGCGTCTTGTTACGAACAGTAACAAAGGCGATTTATATGCTGGGGTTTACGCCACACTTATCCTTGAGTTTCTTGATCGCGCCCCGCATCCTGAGAATGTTCCCTTTTCATACGCGAGTCTCAATCTTGCGGCTATGAAGAGGCATAAGTTTGTTACCATGACTTCTCAGTTTGGTAACCTTGATTATATTTTGAGGTTTGAAAGGACTATTGCTCGTGAGATCCGTCTACCTGCACCACTTTTGTTTGATAACACTTGCAGGAATGGATGATCCTTCAATGAAATTCAGTTCGATGAGTTCATGGCTAATTACCAGCCGCATAACCCCATGGAGGGGGTTGTGCCTGACGAGGAGGAGCATGGTGAGTTCCCACCTTTCCAGGGAGAGACCATCACTGAGCATGGCGAGGGATCTTCTTCCACTTGGAGCGCAGGACCTTCCTCATGGGAGGATCCGAGGACTTCGGTGTACGCACCGGAGGGGTCATACGACTCCTGGACTTACCCTTACCCCGGAGAAGGAGGCTCCTGGGGGCAGTAGCTGCTACCAACTTAGGCCAAAAGCCTAAGCTTGGGGGAGTACGTTCCCTTCTCACCTTTCCATTGTATTATCCGTTTTTATTTTTGTTTGCTTTGATATTTTCAAAGTTTTTTCCCGTTCTTCTTTGTTCTTTTATTTTGCAAAAACAACAAAAAGATTTCTGTTTTCTTTTTCTTTCGCTTAACCTTTGAAAAATCCAAAAATATTTCCTTTTTTTCTCTTTAGTTTGCTTTGTTGGAGAGTTCAGCTCGAGTCCGTGATGGCATTTGATTACATTTCCCACGTTCGGTCGTGCAAGTGACAAGGCAGTAATGACGAAGATAGACGAAAGGTATGCAACAAGGAAAACTGGTATGAACTCTTTTTGTTTCTAATTTTTTACATATGCTTGTACTTATGAATTAGAGACCATCTTGTAGCGACATAGTGCTATGTTTACAATGCTTTCCCTGTGTTCATGCTTCCTTTGTGGTCAATCCCAAATAGCTAGAATGCATATTGTGTTGTTGAAATGATTTACATGCATTTCATTGTTCATGGTTTGGCATACTGAAGTGGTATTTCCCTTTGGAGAATTCTTGGATTGACTTGGCACATGCTTACACATGTTTATGACTGAAAAGTCTACTATGCCTTGATGATCTTTGAATTTCAGAATACTTATATAATTCTCATGCTCAATTCAATGTTACTTTGTCGCTCTGCATGATTATGACTGTTATTGCTCTCTAGTTGGTCGCCTCCCAGTCTTTTGCTAGCCTTCGCTCGCACTAAGCGGATTTCTGCTTGTGCATCCAAAATCCTTGAAACCAGTTTTTCCATATGAGTCCACCATACCTTCCTATTTGGCATTTACCGGCCGTCCTAACGAAGACTTTCTTGTACCATCTTGAAATTATTCAAAAGCACTCTTGTTTTGTGCCTCTGTTTTAGCTCATGAGTAAGTAGTAGGTAATTCATGACTGTCTTATGTTAGACATATTTTATTCCGGGATTGCATGTCTAAACTGCAAACCCCTAATACGAGGAGGGACTGGCATGAGTGCGCCCAGCTCACAAAAGATAATCATAACCAACAAACCCTCCTTCACGCTTTGTCTATGAGAAATCAGAAAACTTTGGCAGTGATAAACAAAGAAGATTAAGGGGATGTGATCGTCTCCATCTTGGGAGCCTTTGCTCGAAACATGTCTAGCGTAAGAGGCGATTGAGTTGTCTACTAGCATTCGTTGACAAGGCATGCACCTCCCAAAACACTTTTTTTTCTTTTTTTTCAAAACCAAGAGCTCTGGTACAAGTTTAGTCTTTGCTTCCTTCCATGGGTTTTCAACCTTTCCATCAAACTCCACGGTTTGAGAGTCTCCACCTTCTTTCTTCAAAGCACCAACTAGGAGAGCATAATTGTCATTCTGAGTGTAATGTGCATTGTCCCAAAGTATTACATTCTCTTTTGCATGATTCTGGTATTATTTATTGTGAAGTTCTTAGTTCTAGTCTGCTTTAAAACTCCAGAGGAGTTTCTGCATTTATGTTTGCTTCACTCATGGAGGCTAGCGAAATACCACTCTAGTATGTTCAAACTTTGTGCATTGTAATCCTGTCTTGGTTTTCAGTAGCATATTATTTGCTTTTAGTTGTTTGTGATTGATCACTTGAAAGAAGGATTGCTTCATGCATTGTCCTCATAGCATTGTTTTGATACTTGCTAAATTATTTTCGTAGTACAGGCTTATATACATTTGTTGAAGCAAAAGAGTTTGTCAAAGTTTTCTTTGTCGCGTTCAGTTCATTGTACTGAATTGCTTGAGGACAAGCAATATGCTAAGCTTGGGTGGGGGGTTGATACGTCCCAAACGTATCTACTTTCCCAAATACTTTTGCTATTGTTTTTCCCTCATTCTTGCATGATTTGGATGAAACTAACCCGGACTAACGCTGTTTTCAGCAGAGCTGTCTGTATGGTTTTATTGTGCGCAGGAAAATGGATTTTTGGACGTCCTAGAAAATTCCCAGAAAAATACTAGAAAATCCACGCACCCGAACGAGCCAGATGCCAGAAGTAGGACCAGAGGGGAGTCCTGGGGGCCCCAGGCGCCCCCTGGCGCGACCAGGGGTGGGTCCGCGCCCTCTGGCCGCCTGGGGGTCTCTACCCTCCTCTGGTGCCCTACCGATGCTCCTATTTATTCCCGTGACGCGAAAACCCCAGAACAGAAGTCGTTTTCCCAATTCTCGTCGCGGAGCCGGCGCCACCCTCTGTTCTTCTCCGGAAGGGCTAATCTGGAGGCTGTGTGCCTTTCCCCAAGTTGATTTATGCCTAGATGATCTTTGCTTTTCTGTTTGCCTTGCCCCAAGTTGATTACATGATGCGTCTTATCCATGCAGCGCCCAACCATCCATCTCCCTAGCCTACAATGTTTCGGTTCTGCTGGTTACTAGTTGTTTACTTTTGCTATTACTATTACTGTTGCTATCGTCACTACTAATATTATCGCAGTCGCTATTATATCTTGTTGCAAGTAAGTGTATCTCAGGTGCGGTGGAACTGACAACTCCACTGTTAAAGCTTGTGGATATTCTTTGGCTCCCCTTGAGTCGAATCAATAAATTGGGTTATCTTACCCGCGAAGACTATCTCGATCCCCTGTAGTTGTGGGTTATCAGCAGTACGCCAAGGTAAGTAGACCTAAATCCATCTGCATCTACTACGAATCATCCACCTTGAGATATCTATCCAGAACATCTCGCTGGTATTAAGTTGCGAATCCCACCCAAAGTGTAAACTCAAAACAACATACAACTGCATTAAAAGAACTATGCGTAAAGAAAACAATCCTTGCACCCGCATGTACAAGCACCGTTGTTTTATCCCTGGTGGCAACATCACATCCCCTTGTCTCATGTTTCTGTTACTCAAGCTAGACATCAAGGGGCTGAACCCACAATCAAGCATAAAGCTCCCTCTTGGAGTTGCAACAAATCACTTGGCCAAAGCAAAATACGGCAACGGAGAACATGCAAGAATTAACTAAAGAACATAAATATAAAAGATAACCAAATATATTACTCATCACAATCTGAACATAGTCTCATAATCCATCAAATCCCAACAAACTCAGCATAGCAACATAGAAAATTACAAAGGTGCCTCGATCATGTGAGGCAGCTCACGAGGTCTCGAAAGTGGAAGCATAAAGAGGGGAGGAGAACATCACATAGCTACTGGTCATGGACCCATGGTCTAAGGGGAACTACTCACAAGACACCCGGGAGGCGTCCATGGCGATGGATGGTGTCCCGGAGGGGATTCCTCCTTCTGGCAGGGTGCCGGAGCGGCTTCTCCTGGCAGCCCCGATCTTGAAACGGCGGCGGCTGCGGTACAGAGAGGAGAATGGGAATAGCAGATCGATATTAGGGGTTTCCTTCGCGGGGGCTAAATATAGGCCGAAGGGGGCACCGAGAGGGGCCACAGGGCAGCCAGGAGGCCTCCTGGCGCGCCCTAGGGTGGGGCCGCGCCAGGGACCCTCATGGGGCCCTGGTGGGTCCACCCCCTTCCATCTTTAGTTCTTCGGGAAGCTTCTGTGACGCTGATTTTTTATATAATTTTTCCGGAATTTATTTGGCACTTTTAATGGCCGGAAAACCTGAAATATAAAAACAACAGAAAACAGGAATTGGCAACTGGGTGCACTGAGTTAATAGGTTAGTCCAAATATGATAAAAAAAAGCGTATGAAAGTTCAAGAAAAACATGGCAAAGTCACACAAATCATGCATAGAGCAAGAAGAAATTATAGATACTTTTGGGACGTATCAATCATTATCCGTTGTGTTTTGATCCTTTTTAAAGAACAAGACCGGAGAGTTTAACAACCTCTCTGAACTTTGTTGGGAGCAAAGTTATTTGTGTCTGTGTGCAGGTCCAGGAGAAGCAAGTGATTATCTTCAAACGGCGCATCACTTGTTGAACCACCTACTTATCATTGCCGGAGTCCTACGGGATACAATCTTAAAACCTCGGTATCTTCACCGAGGGAACTTGCCGCTGCGCTGCATCTCACCTTCCACTTGGGGTAACCAACGAAGGGCGAGAAGTAATTATCCTCTCTCGCATATCAGTTATCCACATCATCAAGTAAGTCCACCATGTAAAAAATCTTTCACTAACTCTTCATGCACATGCTCTCATTAACTTTGCATGTGCATGCAGTCTATTACAAATAAATAATAACTTTCTTATGCTCTCAACCTAACAATTTATAAGCAACTTTTTTTAATATAAAATCAAATTATGGGTTACATCGCATTTTATTTTTCTATGTGACATTTTCTTATAAATACACATCCATAGTTGCTACCATTATTTTAGGATTAGCCAAGCGTGGACACGTCTTCACTGTCTCTACTAACCGTTGTTTTCGTCTCATACCATCTCGTCGATATATTGTCAAGTAACTAAATTAACAAAAAAAATCAAACTCATTTTTGGATTTAGATCAATTTTTTCTTATTTTTTACTTAAAAAAATATTTTTATAAAAGAATAATTAATAATCAAATTATACGATGCTTTATAAATTTTCACATGTTTTAAAACATCATTTTTTCTTAAAAGTTCTTGCAGCAACGCGTGGCCTATAATCTAATTACCCAAGTTATCAAAGTTGTTGTCGTGGGAATGACCCCCGGGTAGGGTCACCCAGTTGAAATAACCTTTCAAGACAGAGATCACCGATCTAATGACCGTGATCTAAGCAAGACCGAGCTAATCTAGGACGACCTGAAGATCGTCGATCTGAAGAAGGCCGATCTGATCAAGGTCGACCTGAAGATTGCCGATCTGAGAATCAATGATCTAAAGAAGACCAAGCAGAACAAGATCGATCTCGAGAAGGCCGAGCTGATCAGGTCGGAGGCTGATTGCCCTAGGAGAAAGCAATCGGCCTCATCTAAGTTCATTCAGCCCAAGAGGGTGCAAGATCATCCAAGCTAATCCACGAGAGTTGACCCTGGGTCGGATGGGCGCACCTGGCCCGAGGTCATCAATAGGTGATCCCGAGAGATACGCGTGGCAGACAGAAGCAGTACCATGCCGACCTGTCAGACGCATGATGTTCCCTCGACACATCAACTGACAGGGCGGCGGAGGCGACAAGGCACTGAGGAAGCTGTAAGACTAGTCATATAGCTCTCCAGGCCTATACTACAAGATTCCAAAACAAAGTAGGGCTACTGACGAGGGGGTGAACCCACGACTCCTGCGTGTGAGGATACCTGGTGCATATGAAGACAAAAGGCCCGCTGGAAGCGTCGACAGACCCACGACTGACCCACTCTAGGCACCGACGTAGGAGTCTGTGACTAACATGGAAGTCAAGACTTAGCGTTCAAGGCAAGGCATGAATTAGGCAATCATCCTTGTAACCTGAGACGGACTCTCCGAGACCCGGCCTAGTATATAAAGGCTGGGAGGGGCGACGCTTCAGGGACATCCAATCTACAATCGACACCCTCGGTCTTAAGCGAACTCGCCTAGACTTCCACTGTAATCGCCCCCTCGCACAATACAATCGAGCAGGAAGTGCTTCTCCTGTTAGCCGACGAGTATTGCCAACCTGTTCCTTCTCTACGATCTAACCCAAGGTCCCTGACCATGGGATTTGCCGAGGCCAATCCTTGTCAATTGGCGCTGTCTGTGGGAACTACACAGGTTGGAATCACGATCTCGGCGGTCCCATCTCCAGAAGTTCACAACTCAAGGGCTCGAGCAAGATTCAACCCACTCGAAGAACTCAAGTTCATCGCAAACCTGTCCATCGCACCACCAAGATCGCTTGGCCCGCAGCTAGGCCAAGTTCAATATTTTGGCAACTATCAAAGTCGTCACCGACGGAAAAGAACTCGACGATCCAGAAGGCGAGCACAAGCCGCGACCGCAAAGCCAATCAGGACGTTGGAACAAGTACAAGAAATCTGCACAGAAATCCCACTCGAGGAGTCGCAACATGTGACAGAAGCCTTGCCAGGCACTCGAAACCTACCATCTGCATGGCCCAGAGACCAACATTACTTTCTCACAAAGCGACCACCCACCCGCAATTCCAAGGCCAAGGCACGCACCACTGGTCCTCGACGCCCAGATCGGCGGTTACGACATGGACAGAGTTTACATGGACGGAGGCAGCAGCTTAAACATAATCTTCACAAGCACCTTACGCAAGATGCTAATTCCACGGTCAGTCTGGAAGAAGTCAGGCGTCACAATCCACGACGTAGTTCTAGGCGAAGCAGCCGCCTCCCTCGGAACAATTGAGCTCGATGTCATCTTCGGCAGCAAGGGCAACTTCGCAAGAAAAGTCCTCGAGTTCGAAGTACTCGACTGGCAGTCCCAATATCACGCCATACTAGGGCGGCCCGCATTTGCCACATTTATGGCGGTCCCGCACTATGCGTACCTCAAGCTCAAGATGTCAGGACCCTCAGGGGTCATTACGGTCAATGGGGGTTTCATCAAATCAGACCAATGTGACCGAGATTTTCACGAAGTTTCTGACACACTCGGAGCTCAGCAGCAGCTCGAAGAAATAGCCATGGTGACAGACAAGAGCATAATGGACGAGCACGTCCGTAAAACATTGTTTGGCCTTTGCAAATTTTTTGACGTCATCTCTTGGAAGTCGATTTGCGCTACACAACTCAAAAGTCTACAGGAGGAGATCGTGCTCATACTATGCGAGCTTGAGATCTATTTCCCGCCCGCGTTCTTCGACATTATGGTGCATCTGTTGATCCATGTCGTGGAGGATATCGTCCAACTCGGGCCTGCGTTTCTGCGCAGCATGATGCCATTCGAAAGGATGAATGGACACATCAAAAAATACGTTCGTAACAGGTCCCGTCCAGATGCAAGCATAGCGAAGGGCTTTCTAACCGAAGAGTGCATCTCTTTTTGGACGAATTATGTCAACACCGAGAACCCTGTTGGTCTGGCCGTCAACAAGCACTTTGGCAGGACCGATGGGTGTGGTCACCACGAGGGAAGCCGCGCAATGCATGTCAACTTTGACGGTCGAGACATCGACTTTGAAAGAGCAAGCCTAGTCGCGCTACAACACATCCAGCTGGTCGATCCTTGGATAGTAAAGCACAAGGATTTAATCAGGAAGAAGTACAGTGACCAGGGCCTGCAGATAACGGACCGAGATCCATGGCTAATCAAAGAGCACAACTCCGGTTTCATGACTTGGTTCAGGGACGAGCTTCGTGCTAATCCCCCACGAAGGAACGCTTCCGAGGACGAAAAGATGATATTCACCTTGTCACAGGGTGCCGCACGCAACCTGATGACCTATCAAGCGTATGATATCAACGGCTACACATTTTACACAGAGGAAAAGGACAATAACTGCGATTACCAGAACTCAGGGGTAACGGGGATATTCTATACCGATGACGTCAAGGAAAGATTCTATGGAAGGATCGAGGACATATTGTAGCTCGACTACTGTGGAGAGAAGGTGCCGATGTTCCGTGTGAGATGGGCCAAGAGCGTCGTAAAAGAAGACCGGTACTTCACCACCATGGTTATACCCGAAGCCAAATCCAAGTCTGCGGGCGCAAACGTCACCGCGAAAAATGAGCCATGGGTACTGGCTAGCCAAGTGGACCAATGCTTCTTCATTACCGACCCATCAAAGCCGAGCCGCGTTGTAGTGAGGAAAGGCAAAAGAAACATCATCGGAATGGATGGAGTCGCCAACGAGCAAGACTTTGACAAGTACGGCGACCCGAAGATGGAGGATGACTACGCCGCTCAGGACACATAAACCACAACCCTACCGAAGAAAGGTCTCCTCCCATTCAAGAGGAAAAGTGAAGGCGTCCCGGGCCTAAATTATTCAACCACGACAAAGAAGGGCAAGAAGAAGATCGTGAGGAAACGATAGCTAGATAGCTAGCTCCAAATTTAAGAAAAATATTTTGTAATTCATGATCATTTTGTGGATGCATGGATTTAATATGCACTTTGTAATTGATGATCACAATCTTATGTTTCCAAATGCCGCTACACCTTGTGTTTGTGGATCTTGGTTCGGCGACGACACGGTTAAGGCATGGTACGTGGATCGATATGATCACATTATTATGTTTGGATCATAGTTGGAAGTGTATGAACATCAACGATACACAATCGAAGCACCATTCTCAAAAGGTCGGTTAGAGTGAGTACTCCCTCCGTTTCTTTTTACTCCGCATATAAGATTTGGTCAAAGTCAATCTTAATAAAGTTTGACCACTTTTTTAAATGGTTTCACTTTAATTAAAAAAATGTACTCCATAATTATTATTTTTAAATGGTTTCACTTTAATTAAAAAATAAATAATTGTTTAACTTTAATTAAAAAATAAAAAAAGCTTAGGGGTGGCGCATATTGTTGAAATGCGCCACTAAGTGCTCTTAGGGGTGGCGCATTTTGCCAGAATGCGCCACCAACAGGTTTCTTATGCGTCCAAAACGTATCTATAATTTCTGCTTGCTCCATGCATGTTTTGGGTGATATTGCTATGATTTTGATACACTTTCATACACTTTTGATCATATTTGGACTAACCTATTAACTCAGTGCACCACAGTGCCAGTTCCTGTTTTCTGCTGTTTTTGTATTTCAGTTTTTCCCATTACTTAAAGTGCCAGAAAAATTCTGGGAAAAATATATAAAAAACCTGCGACCCGGAAGCTTCCAGACGCCCGAAGGAGAGCCAGAGGGGAGGCCCACTTCGCCCAGGTGGCCTGTAGGCGTGGCCTAGGGGTAGGCCGCGCCGGGACCCCGCCTAGGCACCCTGGGCACCGCCTCGGACACCCCCTTGGCCCTTATTTTTACTCGCGACGCGAAAACCCTGATTCCATGACCCTTTTCTCCAGAAGCAATTCCGATCTCCGCCGCCATAGCCACCAAGTTTCGGGGGACGAGAATTCCTGTGTTGGCACCCTGCCGGGACGGGGAAGTGCCCCCGGATTCATCTCCATCGACGTTGCTTCCTCCCTCCATGATGCGTGAGTAGTTCCTCCTCGGGGTTGAGGTTTCTACCAATAGCTATGTGGTCTTCTCTCTCTCCCATTATGTGATCTTCGTTGTGATCATAGGTTATGTTAATCTAGGATGATCCCATGATGTTTCCCCTTCTTCTATGTATTAGATTGGTGTACTCACTTGATCTTATCTAGTATAATCCCCGAGACCATGGTGACAGCGGTCTATTGTACATGGGTTAGAAGAATATTTTCATGAGTGATTTCCTCTTTTGTGTGTGGATTGAAGATTGAGAGTCTCTTGGTGCTTGTCTTTGACTATCCTTTAGATATGTTTTGGTGATTGTGGTACTGTGACGCCCCCAAAATCGACCCGTGTACAGTAATCATACACGCAGGGTACACGGCTGAGATTAGGGTGCCACGGTGAGAATATCACAACACAACACTAAACACAAAAGGATAAACAAATATGTTACAATACCAAGGATCACGAGGATCCGAATACATAAGTCATACAATCCGAGTACAGACATAGTTAGTCAAGTTTTGCCTTAAGAAGGCTAGCACAAATCACATCAGAGATACAGATCGAAAAGGCGAGGCCTCCTTCCTGGGATCCACCGAACTACTCCTGGTCAACGGGGAACTCGACGTCGTAGTAGGCGCCTCCGGGGTACTCCTGCTCCTGGGCTCCAATGTCGGATGCAGCGGCCGATCAGGCAAAGCGAAAAAGGGGAAATAAAGCAAAGGTGAGTATCTAGCATACCCGCGAGTCTTACGTCCGCTACTAAGCATTATGCATTGTATCAACGGAAAGAAGAGGCTGTATATAGTGGACTGCAAGATAGAAATCAGAATAAGGGTAAGAAGCTAGGCCTATCGAAGACTAGCATCTTCTGACGATGTCTTGAAGCATGAGGTAAGAATCAGCCAACAGTTTGTATAAAGCATGAAATAACAATGCAGCAGAAGTTGCTGCAACATTGTATAATAATAAGTTGTAATAATTAACAATGCCTCCGAGTTCCCTCCTCGACTCCCCTGCGAGGAAGAAAACCCGGAACCATACAGTTTAATAGTAATAATTTGTAGTGGTAAGATCCAGCTTCAGCATAAAGCGTCCTGTTACCGTGGACACGGCTATTCGAATAGATTAATCTTACCTGCAGGGGTGCACTTGTGTTACTCTACACGCACGGATCTCCAGGGTGGCGGGCACCTAGTTAGGGAACGCTCCACCGAGGCTATCCGACACTTCATAGCCCATCTTTCAAACTCAACAGAGAGGCCATCCGCCGGTGTAAATCCTAAGTACGGCGGGCCTTGGACCCCAACCCGAACGTACTCCTGCACGGTGCGTGGCTGGACGGTGAAGTTAAAGCAAATCCAAATAAGACAGCACCGCGCGAGCAAATAAGACAACACCACTTCCCGGCGCAGGCCGCGGTACTGCTGACGTCTGAAGACTCCTCGGACGACACTACGAAGTAGAGGAGCCCATAACTCGTAATTCCCACGGGTAGGTAGTGCGTACATGGCATATAGCCAACTCAAGACATCCACAGAACCATTTTGCATTTTAATTAACCTGCGTGACAACCGTTATCGTTGCCTCGACTTAACTGACCTGCGGACAACGACAGCATCCAGGAACACCAGTACATCGGTGCCTGCCCTGTCGTCCCACCAAGTCACTGCGGTTACCAACAAGGTGAACCGTCTCCTTACCTTGTCTCGCGTGTGCTCCTGAAGGAGCTCGACTTTCGTGGTTTGGTAACTCTCGCGGCCAACGATCAGGGGCCAAGCACACCGGTACACTGGTCGTACCCTCCCTGTCGTCCAGTTGCAATACCTCTCGCGGGCACCGTTGGGTCGCCCGACTTCTTACCTTTAAGGACAACCGTTGCTCAGGTACCTAGAGCGGCTATATAGAGTCAGCAACGAGTGGAGTACAAGGATTACTCCTTGATAGCTCACACTTGTAATCCTAGCTAAGAATGCGCAGTTATAATAATTGTATCCGTGTTCACTCCACTGAGTGATCACGGCCCTCTATCTAATCCTAGCTAACAATGCGCAGGGCTCACTACTGAATATCATATATATATATTTATAGGCAGCATAGGTGTAACACCCTCAGAATCAGTAACAGTAATCACTACAGTGATCCCATTGTTAGTGATCATTACTGTTGATGATCAAGCCATGATCACCTTTGATCATAGCTCTGTCACTTTCCAACCCAGATAAAATTTTCAAATTTGGTGAATTATAAGTTCTCTCCAAGACTTGTGGATTCCTTTCCATCATTTGATCATGGTTAAACCAAAACATCCTTAGTCATTTGAATAATCCTAAGTCCATGAAAGTTGTGAAACCTATTAATAGAATTTCCTAGCCATCATAGGGCCATGTTAATATAGTAATGGATATTTTATTAAAGTGTTTTAGGAATAATATGAAATAAAAATAAATGCTTGGGAATTATTGAATTGCCATGGTAAATTTAATAAACAAGTAGGAATTTTAAATGCACTAAAAATTGTGAAACCATTTTTATTAAATACCTAATAATTAGTAGGTCATATAAAAAGATAAACGATATTTTATTAACTATTTAAATAATGCAGATAAATATAAACAGTAGCAAAAATAGTTCCATATAATATTTTGTGCATTGAATAAAATCTAAATGATTTTATTATTGGTCAAATATTTTTCTAGCAGTAGACTAAATTACAACAATATTTTTTGGTGTAGTTTGCACATTTTACAAAATTGTATTAGTAGGCAAATAAAATGTAAACAAGATAGGAAAGAAAACAAAACTAAGAAAATAAAAAGGAACTAAAACCCGCCTGGGGCGAGGCCCACCCTGGGCCCAGCCCCCCTCTCTCTCTCTCTCCTCCCACCAACCCCCACCTGCTCCCTCCCCGTGCCCATGCCGCGCGCGGCCGTGCCATGGCCACGCCGCCGGCCCCCCTACCTGCTCCCCCTCACCTGCTCCCTCGTGGAGGCGATAAGGGCGAGCCCAAATACCCCGTGGTCCCTCTGCTCACTCCCCTCTTCCCCCTCGCCCTCTTCTTCTCCACCTTGCCCGAGCCCGCCATGGCCGCGTCTTCGTAGCCGCCGTGGCCATCGTGCTCCCCGGCGTGGGAGAGCTTGTCCAGGCGAGCCGCCGTGCACGTCTACGTCCCCCTGCGCGACCAATTTCTCCCGGGATGCCCTGCCTCGCGTGCATCGGGTCGTTCCCTGTTGCCGGCCGCGATGCGCCTCGTCGTCGATTACCACCGCTACAACACCTCCCCGTCTTCCCTGACCCCGCCATTGGACTCGCGGTGAGCGCGCGCTTGTTTTCCCCCATCTCGCGCTCGAAATGGTTGCCCATGTCGCCGTCCCCGCAAGCACAGGCTCCGGCTGCCGCCGGTGTCCTTCCTAGCCGTCATTGTGGGCGCTCCCGTTGACCATGACGTGCCCCAGTGGATGCTCTATGCTTAGCGCGTTCGTTTCCAGCCTCCCGCTCGCCAAATGGTCGCCGGATCAGTCCGCCGTGGCCTCGCCGTACTGTTGTCGCCGCCGGTGTGCTCTGCAGTGAGCTTGGCTCACTGGCCCGTCGGCCCCGCCCCGTGTGAATCTGCTGTTAAGACCTAAGCCCCCTGTTAGTCTAAGCCACTGTTAGAAATGAAATAAGTTACCCCTTGGTCAATTACATGTGGGTCCCAACCCCACTTAAACCTCTGTTAAATTTAAATAACTGCTAAACTGCATATGTGCCACTTACAACTGGGCCCCAGCCCATTAAGCTAATTCTCTGGATTAATTAATATGCAATTTGAATAATGTCTCTATGACATGTGGGCCCTCTGCTTTTTTTTATAAATAGAAATGATTTAATTAGCCACTGTCTATGACATGTGGGTCCACCCTGTCAGTGTACTGTTGAGGATAAGATTGTGGATAATGTTGCTATTTAAATAATAAAAGAAATTCAGAAAATCATTTAAATTGATTTAAACTTTGAAATTCAATAACTTTTAAACCGTAACTCAGATTTAAAAACTTTATACATGAAAATTGATCAGAAAAATATAACAAATACGAATAAGCTATCCATATACCAACCAAACCCCTCTAACACAACGAACACCGACATCCCCCCTCTGGGCTGTCTGTCGATAATTCCCGGTACCGTTATACGTTGCCCGGATGTAAAACTTTTTTATACGAAAGTTGCTCAGAACGGATCACCGAGTTCGGATACAATACCCATACCCCCACGACACCCCTCTAACATGACGAACATCGAACCGTCCCCCTCCGGTACCGTCAGTCTGATAATTGCCCGATACCGATAAACCCTCCGGATGAATTTATTCCGAACACGAATGTTGTTCGGAATAGATCAACTAACCCGGATACACCACCCACACATGTGTCGGATGTCCACGACACCTCCGGCATGATATCCCCCCCTCCGGACACCTTGTCCGATAATCACCCGGAGCTGGCCGTTCATCCCCGGATGAATTCCCGCTCCGAGCAACGTGCATTGCACTGCGTTAGAACACCGTTAACATTTCATCTGTCATGTCATGCATCTGTTTGTATATGCTTGTTGTGTATTTACTGTTTCTCCCCCCCCCCTACTTCGTCGACGACCCTACCCCTACCATCGAGCTTCCAGGCAAGCAGAGCCATTCTCTTCCCCAGATATCGCCTATCTTTCCGTACATTTCTTGCACTAGGCATTGTTACTGCTGCTGCTACGTTACAATCCTATTCAATTGCATGGCCTGATTTTTGTCGCCCCTTGATGTACCTTCCTTTAATCCTATGCTGCCTATTATTACTTATGCATTATTCAGCAGTAAACCCTGCGCACTGTTAGCTAGGTTTAGAATAGAGGGTCGTGATCACTTTGGGAGTGATCGCGGGAATGATATATTACAACTGCAACAGGTACGGATCAATGCAGACACACTAGGGAACCTACAACGGCGAGACTCTGCCGAGTCGCTTCGAGTTTGACTTACGAGTGGAATGGACTCGTATTTCACTCTCGTCGGCTCAGTAGCGTAGCATCACCGGGATGATACGAGGTTTACCTCTTTAGTTCATTCCGCTGATGTCTTTGTCAAACCTCTTTAAGTGTGCCATCGAGGGTGATTCCTCCTGGTTTCACTTAATGGTAGGAACTCGAACCAACTAGTGTCCTTAAAGGTAAGAAGTCGGGCGACCCAACGGTGCCCGCGAGTGGTATTGCGACAGGACGACAGGGAGGGTACGACCAGTGTACCGGTGTGCTTGGCCCCTGGTCGTTGGCCGCGAGAGTTACCAAACCACGAAAGTCGAGCTCCTCCAGGAGCACACGCGAGACAAGGTAAGGAGACGGTTCACCTTGTTGGTAACCGCAGTGACTTGGTGGGACGACAGGGCAGGCACCGATGTACTGGTGGTCCTGGCTGCTGTCGTTGTCCGCGGGTCAGTTAAGTCGAGGCAACGATAACGGTTGTCACGCAGGTTAATAAAATGCTAAATGGTTCAGTGAATGTCTTGAGTTGGCTATATGCCATGTACGCACTACCTACCCGTGGGAATTACGAGTTATGGGCTCCTCTGCTTCGTAGTGTCGTCCGAGGACTCTTCAGACATCAGCAGTACCGCGGCCTGCGCCGGGAAGTGGTGTTGTCTTATTTGCTCGTGCGGTGGTGTCTTATTTGGATTTGCTTTAACTTCACCGGCCACCCACGCACCGTGCAGGAGTACGTTCGGGTTGGGGTCCAAGGCTCGGCGTACTTAGGATTTAGACCGGAGGATGGCCTCTCTGTTGAGTTTGAAAGATGGGCTACGAAGTGTCGGATAGCCTCGGTGGAGCGTACCCTAACAAGGTTCCCGCCACCCTGGAGATCCGTTCCTGTAGTGTAACACAAGTGCACCCCTGCAGGGAAGATTAATCTATTCGAATAGCCGTGTCCACGGTAACAGGACGCTTTATGCTGAAGCTGGATCTTACCACTACAAACTATTATTATTAAACTGTATGGTTCCGAGTTTTCTTCCTCGCAGGGATGTCAGGGAGGTGAACTCGGAGGAATTTCTCATTATTACAACTTATTATTATACAATGCTGCAGCAACTTCTGCTGCATTGTTACTTTCATTACTGTTATATTAACTGTTGGCTGATTCTTACCTCATGCTGCAAGACTCGTCGGAAGATGCTAGTCTTCGATAGGCCTAGCTTCTTACCCTTATTCTGATTTCTATCTTGCAGTCCACTATATACAACCTCTTCTTTCCGTTGATACAATGCATAATGCTTAGTAGTGGACGTAAGTCTCGCGGGTATACTAGATACTCACCCTGCTTTATTTCCTTTACTGTTTTGCCTGATCGGCCGCTGCAGTCAACGTTGGAGTCAAGGAGTAGGAGATCCCCGATGCCGACCACCACAACATGAAGACCCCCGATGCCTACTACGACGTCGAGTTCCCCTTTGACCGGGAGTAGTTTGGAGGTTCCCAGGCAGGAGGCCTCGCCTTTTCGATCGTTGTTGTTTTTGTGCTAGCCTTCTTAAGGCAACCTTGTATTCTGGTGTCTGTACTCAGATACTATTGCTTCCACTGACTTTGTGCTCTTGAGCTGTTGTACTCGAGCCCTCGTGGCCCCTGGCTTGTATTAAACAACTTGTATTATTTTATTTGTAGAGTTGTGTTGTGATATCTCACCGTGAGTCCCTGATCTCGATCGTGTACTCTGCGTGTATGATTACTGTACACAGTCTGATTTTGGGGGCGTCACAAGTTGGTATCAGAGCCGACAGCCTGTAGGAAGCCCCTAACCACTCCTCGGTCGAAGTCGAGTCTAGTATTTGCAAAACTACTTGCTAACTTAATGTTTGGCTTACGGGCCCACATCGATGTCAGTACCTATGATATCTTTTGTATTAGGATCTTTTTCTCCGTACCTATGCTCTGGGACACTGCTCTCTTATCCTTGCTGGTAAAGTTTTAAGAACTCTGACTTAGGTTCACGTACCTCCTTCCTCCCGGAGAGCTCTGCATTCTCGATGATCGCCTGATCCACCTGAAGATTTCGACGATTACTCTCCGATGAATTCCCGAGATCCTACGTGTTCATCGCCTTTGCAATCCCATGCCACCGAGAAGTCCGTGTGGATAATTGCATCCACCTCCCGATCTGGAAATCACAATGTTCTTGTACTTAAGCATCAAATTATTCCGATGCTTCTATCACCTGATGCCTTTGCATCCCTTCTCCTTGGATTGAGTGCCGATACTCACATCGGATCCTTTGCGAACCATTCGACCTTTTCGTGGTTATTATCCGGCTAATCTTACGTGGCTTATTCCATGTGTCGATTAGATTCACCGTGTGAAATACCATCCCTACCCCCTCGATGATTTTTGTTATCGTTGACAACGTCCCTCGACTCCGTGCCAATACAACTTGGTCATGTATATTGTACTCTGCTTTCCCTTGGGAAAGACATACACGTGATACTTGTGTATCATCACTTCTCCCTTCCATTGGTCTGTTTGATCAGACAATCACATTTTCCTTTCCATTGGTATGTTTAACCTTTCTTGCGATGTGAATAACCTAAGCCGCGATAATTCCCTGCTGTTGTAAACACCTCGGTATACTACCTCGTCAGTAACCCTTGTTGCCATTGTTGATGACATCTCGGTAACCACCGGGATGAAAACCCATCGAGATGCACTGATGCAAAGAGATGAAGACATCAACGTGAAGGATTAATTTCTTTGAGTACGACAACCAGAACCAGAAGATTTGTTAGAAGGCGAAACCGGAACCTTGCCCCTCACACTACTTTTAATTCTCGGGACGAGAATTCTTTGTAGTGGTGGAGATTTGTAACACCCTCAGAATCAGTAACTGTAATCACTACAGTGATCCCACTGTTAGTGATCATTACTGTTGATGATCAAGCCATGATCACCTTTGATCATAGCTCTGTCACTTTCCAACCCAGATAAAATTTTCAAATTGGGTGAATTATAAGTTCTCTCCAAGACTTGTGGATTCATGTCCATCATTTGATCATGGTTAAACCAAAACATCCTTAGTCATTTGAATAATCCTAAGTCCATGAAAGTTGTGAAACCTATTAATAGAATTTTCTAGCCATCATAGGGCCATGTTAAAATAGTAATGGATATTTTATTAAAGTGTTTTAGGAATAATATGAAATAAAAATAAATGCTTGGGAATTATTGAATTGCCATGGTAAATTTAATAAACAAGTAGGAATTTTAAATGCACTAAAAATTGTGAAACCATTTTTATTAAATACCTAATAATCAGTAGGTCATATAAAAAGATAAATGATATTTTATTAACTATTTAAATAATGAAGATAAATATAAACAGTAGCAAAAATAGCTCCATATAATATTTTGTGCATTGAAGAAAATCTAAATGATTTTATTATTGGTCAAATATTTTGCTAGCAGTAGACTAAATTACAACAATATTTTTGGGTGTAGTTTGGACATTTTACAAAATTGTATTAGTAGGCAAATAAAATGTAAACAAGATAGGAAAGAAAACAAAACTAAGAAAATAAAAAGGAACTAAAACCCGCCTGGGGCGAGGCCCACCCTGGGCCCAACCCCCCTGTCTCTCTCTCTTCTCCCACCAACCCCCACCTGCTCCCTCCCCGTGCCCATGCCGCGCGCGGCCGCGCCATGGCCACGCCGCCGGCCCCCCTACCTGCTCCCGCTCACCTGCTCCCTCGTGGAGGCGATAAGGGCGAGCCCAAATACCCCATGGTCCCTCTGGTCACTCCCCTCTTCCCCCTCGTCCTCTTCTTCTCCGTCTTGCCCGAGCCCGCCATGGCCGCGTCTTCGTAGCCGCCGTGGCCATCGTGCTCCCCGGCGTGGGAGAGCTTGTCCAGGCGAGCCGCCGTGCACGGCTACGTCCCCCTACGCGACCAATTTCCCCCGGGATGCCCTGCCTCGCGTGCATCGGGTCATTCCCTGTTGCCGGCCGAGACACGCCTCGTCGTCGATTACCACCGCTACAACACCTCCCCGTCTTCCCTCACCCCGCCATTGGACTCACGGTGAGCACGCGCTTGTTTTCACCCATCTCGCGCTCGAAATGGTTGCCCATGTCGCCGTCCCCACAAGCATAGGCTCCGGCCGCCGCGGGTGTCCTTCGTAGCCGTCATTGTGGGCGCTCCCGTTGACCATGACGTGCCCCAATGGATGCGCTATGCTTAGCGCGTTCGTTTCCAGCCTCCCGCTCGCCAAATGGTCGCCGGAGCAGTCCGACGTGGCCTCGCCGTACTGTTGTCGCCGCCGGTGTGCTCTGCAGTGAGCTTGGCTCACTGGCCCGTCGGGCCCGCCCCCTGTTAATCTGCTGTTAAGACCTAAGCCCCCTGTTAGTCTGAGCAACTGTTAGAATTGAAATAAGTTACCCCTTGGTCAATTACATGTGGGTCCCAGCCCCACTTAAACCTCTGTTAATAACTGCTAAACTGCATATGTGCCACTTACAACTGGGCCCCAGCCCATTAAGCTAATTCTCTGGATTGATTAATATGCAATTTGAATAATGTCTCTATGACATGTGGGCCATCTGCTTTTTTTATAAATAGAAATGATATAATTAGCCACTGTCTATGACATGTGGGTCCACCCTGTCAGTGTACTGTTGTGGATAAGATTGTGGATAATGTTGCTATTTAAATAATAAAAGAAATTCAGAAAATCATTTAAATTGATTTAAACTTTGAAATTCAATAACTTTTAAACCGTAACTCAGATTTAAAAACTTTATACATGAAAACTGACCAGAAAAATATAACGAATACGAATACGCTATCCGTATACCAACCACACCCCTCTAACACAACGAACACTGACATCCCCCCTCCGGGCTGTCTGTCGATAATTCCCGGTACCGTTATACGTTGCCCGGATGTAAAACTTTTGTATACGAAAGTTGCTCAGAACGGATCACTGAGTTCGGGTACGATACCCATACCCCCACCACACCCCTCTAACATGCCGAACATCGAACCGTCCCCCTCCGGTACCGTCATTCCGATAATTTCCCGATACCGATAAACCCTCCGGATGAATTTATTCCGAACACGAAGTTGTTCGGAATAGATCAACTAACCCGGATACACCACCCACACATGTGTCGGATGTCCACGACACCTCCGGCATGATATCACCCCCCTCCGTACACCTTGTCCGATAATCACCCGGAGCTGGCCGTTCATCCCCGGATGAATTCCCGCTCCGAGCAACGTGCAATGCACTGCGTTAGAACACCGTTAACATTTCATCTGTCATGTCATGCATCTGTTTGTATATGCTTGCTGTTTATTTATTGTTTCTTCCCCCCCTTTTATTCTCCGATAGACCTCGTTGCTTCCGCCAACTACACCGTCGCCGAGTACGACTACTTCGTCGACGACCCTACCCCTACCGTCGAGCTTCCAGGCAAGTAGAGTCATTCTCTTCCCCAGATATCGCCTATCTTTCTGTACATTTCTTGCACTAGGCATTGTTACTGCTGCTGCTACGTTACAATCCTATTCAATTGCATGGCCTGATTTTTGTCGCCCCTTGATGTACCTTCCTTTAATCCTATGCTGCCTATTATTACTTATGCATTATTCAGCAGTAAACCCTGCGCACTGTTAGCTAGGTTTAGAATAGAGGGTCGTGATCACTTTGGGAGTGATCGCGGGAACGATATATTACAACTGCAACAGGTACGGATCAATGCAGACACCCTAGGGAACCTACAACGGCGAGACTCTGCCGAGTCGCTCCGAGTTTGACTTACGAGTGGAATGGACTCGTATTTCACTCTCGTCGGCTCAGTAGCGTAGCATCACCGGGATGATACGAGGTTTACCTCTTTAGTTCATTCCGCTGATGTCTCTGTTAAACCTCTTTAATTGTGCCATCGAGGGTGATTCCTCCTGGTTTCACTTAATGGTAGGAACTCGAACCAACTGGTATCCTTAAAGGTAAGAAGTCGGGCGACCCAACGGTGCCCGCGAGTGGTATTGCGACGGGACGACAGGGAGGGTACGACCAGTGTACCGGTGTGCTTGGCCCCTGGTCGTTGGCCGCGAGAGTTACCAAACCACGAAAGTCGAGCTCCTCCAGGAGCACACGCGAGACAAGGTAAGGAGACGGTTCACCTTGTTGGTAACCGCAGTGACTTGGTGGGACGACAGGGCAGGCACCGATGTACTGGTGGTCCTGGCTGCTGTCGTTGTCCGCGGGTCAGTTAAGTCAAGGCAACGATAACGGTTGTCACGCAGGTTAATAAAATGCTAAATGGTTCAGTGAATGTCTTGAGTTGGCTATATGCCATGTACGCACTACCTACCCGTGGGAATTACGAGTTATGGGCTCCTCTGCTTCATAGTGTCGTCCGAGGACTCTTCAGACGTCAGCAGTACCGCGGCCTGCGCTGGGAAGTGGTGTTGTTTTATTTGCTCACGCGGTGGTGTATTATTTCGATTTGATTTAACTTCACCGGCCAGCCACGCACCGTGCAGGAGTACGTTCGGGTTGGGGTCCAAGGCTCGGCGTACTTAGGATTTAGACCGGCGGATGGCCTCTCTGTTCAGTTTGAAAGATGGGCTACGAAGTGTCGGATAGCCTCGGTGGAGCGTTCCCTAACAAGGTTCCCTCCACCCTGGAGATCCGTGCGTGTAGTGTAACACAAGTGCACCCCTGCAGGGAAGATTAATCTATTCGAATAGCCGTGTCCACGGTAACAGGACGCTTTATGATGAAGCTGGATCTTACCACTACAAACTATTATTATTAAACTGTATGGTTCTGAGTTTTCTTCCTCGCAGGGATGTCGGCGAGGTGAACTCGGAGGCATTGCTCATTATTACAACTTATTATTATACAATGCTGCAGCAACTTCTGCTGCATTGTTACTTTCATTACTGTTATATTAACTGTTGGCTGATTCTTACCTCATGCTGTAAGACTCGTCGGAAGATGCTAGTCTTCGATAGGCCTAGCTTCTTACCCTTATTCTGATTTCTATCTTGCAGTCCACTATATACAACCTCTTCTTTCCGTTGATACAATGCATAATGCTTAGTAGCGGACGTATGTCTCGCGGGTATACTAGATACTCACCCTGCTTTATTTCCTTTACTGTTTTGCCTGATCGGCCGCTGCAGTCGACGTTGGAGTCCAGGAGTAGGAGATCCCCGATGCCAACCACCACAACTTGAAGACCCCCGATGCCTACTACGACGTCGAGTTCCCCTTTGACCAGGAGTAGTTTGGAGGTTCCCAGGCAGGAGGCCTCGCCTTTTCGATCGTTGTTGTTTTTGTGCTAGCCTTCTTAAGACAACCTTGTATTCTGGTGTCTGTACTCAGATACTATTGCTTCCGCTGACTTTGTGCTCTTGAGTTGTTGTATTCGAGCCCTCGTGGCCCCTGGCTTGTATTAAACAACTTGTATTATTTTATTTGTAGAGTTGTGTTGTGATATCTCACCGTCAGTCCCTGATCTCGATCGTGTACTCTGCGTGTATGATTACTGTACACGGTCTGATTTTGGGGGCGTCATAATAGGATAAGGAAGGCACATCAAGGGGCGACAATGACAGGTTATGCAATTGAATAGGTAAGCAACGTAGCAGCAGCATTAACAATGACTAGTGCAAGAAATGTATGGAAAGATAGGCGATGTCTGGGGAAGAGAATGGCTCTGCTTTCCTGGAAGCTCGACGGTAGGGGTAGGGTCGTCGACGAAGTAGTCGTACTCAGCAGCGGTGTAGTCAATGGCAGCAGCGGGGTCTACCAGAGATTAAGGGGGGAAGAAACAGTAAATACACAGTAAGCTTATACAAACAGATGCATGACATGACAGATGAAATGTTAACGGTGTTCTAACGCAGTGCAATGCACGTTGCTCGGAGCAGAAATTCATCCGGGGATGAACGGCCAGCTCCGGGTGGTTATCGGACAAGGTGTCCGGAGGGGGAGATATCATGCCGGAGGTGTCGTGGACATCAGACACATGTGTGGGTGGTGTATCCGGGTTAGTTGATCTATTCCGAATGACTTTCGTGTTCGAATTAAATTCATCTGGGTACTTTAGCAATACCGGACAATTTATCGGACTGCCGGTCCGGAGGGGGACGGTTCGATGTTCGTTGTGTTAGAGGGGTGTGATATACATACGAATAGCGTATTCGTATTCGTTATATTTTTCTAATCAATTTTCATGTATAAAGTTTTTGAATCTGAGTTACGGTTTAAAAGTTATTGAATTTCAAAGTTTTAAATCATTTAAATGATTTTCTGAATTTATTTTATTATTATAACAACATTATCCAAAACAGTACCTGACATGTGGGACCCACATGTCAGCCTCTGTTTATTTATAAATCATTTTAATAAAACAGAATAGCCACTAGGCCCACATGTCAGCCACTGGAATTTCTTATTAAATATTTTAAATAACAAACTGACAGGTGGGGCCAGGTGTAAGTGACACAGGGGCATAATTAACAGTCTAATTAATCCAGAGGCTAACCTAATTACATGGGCCCACTAGTAAGTGACCCAAGGGGGGTTTAATTTTTCTGGTAAGCTAACAGTGGGATTAGCCGGGGGTGGCCCAGTTGTCAGTGGCCATTAGGGCCCTAACTAATCTCTATCAAATTAGTTGACGCGCGGGCCCACCTGGCAGCCTCACCAGAACTACACCAGCGACTCGCCGGAGACAGAGCTCCGACGAACTCGAGCCAGCGCATGCCACAGGGCACGGTTTTGCCCGCCGTTTGTTCCTACGGGACCAGTGAGGCATTCCACGTTCATTCATGGTGGGGGAGGGTGTCGGGGACGACCAGGGCGAGCTCGGGGTCAACAATGGCGGACGAGGCGGTCGGGCTTCAATGGCGCCTTGCATTCCGAGACGAAAACGAGCGCGCCACGGGGTGGAATTGAACCTACGGAGCACTAAGAACGCGTGCGTGCCAAAATCGTGCTCTGGAACGGCTTGGGAGCACGGCTACGACGACGAACCACGGCGGCCGGAGCAGCTAAAAAGGGGGGGGTTCGTCTACGGCACTATCGGGAAACAATGGGCAGTTGGGGGTGGTGAGGATGCTCACCACGAACGCGTCGGGGTTGGCAGCGGGCTCGGGGAGGGCTTGGAGCTGTCGAAATCGCTCGGCGCGTCTGGCGGCCCGAGGAAGAAGATGACCGCGATTAGATCGCCGTGGTGGCTCCGGGCTTGGAATCTTCTTCGTGATGGCGAGGACGTCGTCTGCGAGCACTCCAGAGACGGTTGTGGGGGCTACGGTGGTCAATGGCCACGGTGGTTCGTCGAGGTGGCCATGGCGGCGTCGGGTAGTTTCCTCCCGGCGAAAACGAGGTGGAAGAAGAGGTGAAAGTGGAGGCAGGGGTGTCCAGGGAGTGGGTGGGGGTGCCCCCTTGTCATCGCGGCCACAGTGGAGGGGAGCAGGTTAGGGAGGGGCCGGCCGGCGTGTCCACGGCCACTGTGACCAACGGCGACGGGAGCAGGTGGGGGGGGGGGAAGAGACGGGGGCAGGTGGGGAAGGGGAAGTGGGCCGGGCGTGGGCCTTTGCCCAGGGCGTAGAATAGGTTTCCTTTTGTTTTCTTTATTTCTTTTCTCTTTTTCTTTTATGTTTCATTTGTTTGTTATTATCTTGCAAGCTTAGGCATTTTTGTAAAATGCAAAACCTAGTCCATAATTAGTACTTCCTCCGATCCATAATAAGTGTCTCTCATTTTGTACTAAGTTAGTACAAACTTTGTACTAGATGAGCCACACTTATTATGGATCGAAGGGAGTAATATATATATTCCTAGGGTGCCACAAAAAGTTTAGGCTTAAAATAAAACCATTTACTATTTCTTTTTAATCTTCAATTGTCAAATGGTGCTGTTTTGCTTGGTGTTTGAATTGTTTGCATTTCCCAGAGGCATAATAAAATACCATAACCATATGGGCATGACCCACTTATTATTTGTGATTTAATAAAAGTGGTTGTATAATTTTTGGACAAGTTTTATTTGCAACATTATTTTTAATATCAACAAAAGGCATTTTGGATTGATTTGATTCAAATTTGATCATGGCATGATTTAGCAACAGTAATTGTCATTAGCAAAAGGATTACTTTTACAGACAACCGAGGGTGTTACAAATCTCCCCCACTACAAGAATTCTCGTCCCGAGAATTTAAGTGGTAGCGAGGAAAAGATCGGGGTATTCATCGCGAAGGCGATCTTCGCGTTCCCAAGGGGCTTCATCTTCAGAATGATTCGACCACTGAACCTTGAGGAATTTGACGGTCTTGTTGCGGGTTCGACGTTCAGACTGATCGAGAATGCGGCTCGGATGTTCCCGATAAGTCAAGTCTTGTTGCAGCTCGATCATATCATGCTCCACTTCGCGGATAGGGTCCTTGAAGCAGCGACGGAGTTGCGACACATGGAATACATCGTGGACTTGGGAGAGGTTCGGCGGCAATTCCAACCGGTATGCCATGGGTCCACTCCTGGAAAGGATACGGAACGGGCCAATGTAGCAAGGAGCCAACTTGCCCTTGATACCGAAGCGATGAGTGCCCCTCATGGGAGTGACACGGAGGTAAGCGTATTCACCAGGTTGATACTCCATTTCCCGGTGTGTGCGGTCATAGTTGCTCTTCTGACGAGACTGTGCGGCCTTGAGATTTTCTTGCACAATGCGAACCTGATCTTCAGCTTGTTGGACAAGATCCGGTCCGAAGTAGGGTCGTTCCCCAGTTCCTGACCAATTCAGGGGGGTTCTACATTTACGTCCGTATAGAACTTCGAAGGGGGCCATCTTCAAGCTAGCCTGATAGCTATTTTTGTACGAGAATTCCGCGTACGGGAGAGATTCCTCCCATTTCATGCCGAATGAAAGGACACAAGTGCGAAGCATGTCTTCCAGCACTTGATTGACTCGTTCAACTTTGCCTTGCGACTGGGGGTGATAAGCGGTGCTGAGAGACAGACGAGTCCCGAAGGCTTCCATGAAACTATTCCAGTATCGTGAGGTGAAAAGGCTGCCACGGTCTGAACTCATCTCCAGCGGAATACCGTGGAGTGACACAATCCGGGAGATATACAAGTGTGCTAACTGACTAGCAGTGATCGTCTCCTTGACCGTCAGAAAGTGAGCAATCTTGGAGAATCGGTCGATGACGATGAAGATGGCATCGTTACCTTTCTGTGACTTAGGAAAACCGGTGACGAAGTCCATTTCGACTTTGTCCCACTTCCAATCAGGAGGAGGGAGTGGTCACAACCAACCAGCAGGTTTCTGATGTCCGGCTTTGACGCGACTGCAAACGTCACATTGATAACATAGCGGGCGATGTCCTGCTTCATGTAAGGCCACCAGTACCGCTGACGAAGGTCTTTATACATCTTGGTACTGCCAGGGTGGATTGACAAGGGAGAATTATGGTCTTCTTCCATGATATCCGGACCACAGTTAATGATGGCCGGGCTCATAGGAACTACTAAGCGGCCCTTGAAGTACACAGTATCACCATCATTGGCATCAATGGTAAAAGAGGAGGGCTTTCCTTCTGTGATGTCTTTCTTGATCTTCACAATGTCAGCGTCAAGAGGCTGCCTACTCTTGATGAGGTTGTCGAGGCTTGACTCAAGAACTAGGTTATTGACGTAACCTTGAGGAACAATCTCGAGGTTCAACTTGCGAAACTCTTCATACAGAAGTGGTTGCTGCACCTGAATCTCAAGTTCAGAACAGTAAGCTTTGCGGCTCAAGGCATCGGCCATCACATTAGCCTTGCCAGGGGTATATGAAATATCCATGTTGAAGTCGGCTATTGTCTCGAGCCATCGTTGTTGACGAAGATTCAGATCTGGCTGAGTAAACAGGTACTTCAGACTTTGGTGATCGGTGTAGACCTCGCAACAATTACCAACGAGGTAATGTCGCCACAGCTTCAACGCATAAATTACTGCTGCCAATTCGAGATCATGTGTTGGATATTTGTCTTCGTGAGCACGCAACTGACGCGAGCCATAAGCAATCACTTTGCGCTCTTGCATTAGGACACAACCTAATCCTTGACGAGACGCGTCGCAATATATCACGAAGTCCTTCTGAGTATCAGGGGGAGAGAGCACCAGGGGAGAAGTTAGCTTGTCCTTGAGCGCTTGGAAACTTTCTTGACATTTATCTGTCCACTCAAACTTGACGCCTTTGTGAAGAAGATTAGTCAGAGGCCTGGCAATCTTGGAGAAATTCTCGACGAAGCGGCGGCAATAGCTAGCGAGCCCAAGGAAACTGCGGACTTGCTTGACGGTCTTGGGAGGAGTCCAGTCAAGAATAGCCTGGATACATTCTGGGGTGACGGCAATGCCATCCTTGGAGATCACATGTCCAAGGTAGGTTACTTCGGGAAGCCAGAACGCACACTTAGAATACTTAGCGTAGAGTTTGTGTTCTCGAAGCTTCTCCAGTATAAGACAAAGATGTTCAGCATGTTCTTCTTCATTCTTGGAATATATCAATATATCATCCAGATAAACCACGACGAATTTGTCGAGGTACTCCATGAAAATATAATTCATCAATCTGGAGAAGGTGGCTGGAGCATTGGTTAAGCCAAAGGACATGACGGTGTACTCGTATGAACCATAGCGAGTAATGAAGGCAGTCTTCGGAATGTCCTCATCACGGACTCGGATTTGGTGATAACCCAACCTCAAGTCGAGTTTAGAAAACACCTTGGATCCGGCAAGTTGGTCATACAGATCGTTGATCCGGGGGAGTGGGTATTTGTTCTGGATGGTGGCCGTTAATGGGCCGATAATCTTGGACCAATCGGTTTGTCCCATCGCTCTTCTTGACAAAAAGCGAAGGTGCTCCCCAAGCTGAGGAACTGGGGCGAATGAATCCCTTCTGAAGTGCCTTGTCGATTTCCTCCTTAAGTTCAAGGAGTTCATGTGGTGGCATCTTGTAAGGACGCTTGGCAATAGGGGGGTGCCGGGCTTCAAGTCAATGACAAATTCGACTTCTCTGATCGGGG
This sequence comes from Bromus sterilis, assembly GCA_950022295.1. NCBI lineage: Eukaryota > Viridiplantae > Streptophyta > Magnoliopsida > Poales > Poaceae > Bromus > Bromus sterilis. The sequence goes on along the minus strand of OX465597.1, from coordinate 317,263,875 downwards.
GTATTCCCGACAGTTCTTCTGGGAAGACGTCGGGAAAATCACGAACGACTGGAACGTTCTCGATGCCTTCGAGGGGGGCGGCATTCAAAGCATTCATCATGAATATCTGTGTTTCAGCATTACGGGTAACTCGGGTGGTGTGGTTAACAATCTCGCCGGAGGGGTGAAAAAGTTGGACAGACTTGGTGCCACAATAAAGTGCGGCATCGTGAAATTTCAACCAATCCATTCCCAGAATGAGGTCTATGGTGGAAGACGCCAGGATGATGGGGGAAGCAAGGAATTCAATTCCTTCAATTTCAATGATGGTTTCAGGCACTATCTTGGTGGTTCGGCATTGGCCTATCGGGGTGTGGACAACCATCGGTGGGTTCATCTTTTCCAATGCGAAGTTATGCGACAATGCAAATGCTTCCGACATGAATGAATGCAATGCTCCTGTATCAAATAAAATAGTATCAGGTACGGAATTAACGAGAAGGGTACCCATCACGGTAGCGGGTTGTTGCTGAGCTTCTTCAACATTGATGTTGTTAGCATGTCCACGAGCATAAGCAGCAGACCCAGTATTATAGTTGGGGGTCCTGTTGTTGCCACGACCATTTCCGCGGCCAGCGGGGTGAACTACCAGTTGCTTCTGTTTCTGGGGGCACTCTCTGGAAAAATGCCCAGGTTGGCGGCACGTGAAGCATAATCCAACCTGAGGACGAAGGGGTGTAGCATTGGGTGGTTCAGGCAGAGCTCTTGGCATCTGCGGTGGCGGAGGCAGACGGGGTGCAGCATAAGATGGCCTTGGAGCAGGGACGGGTGAATGGGTCACACTGGTAGGGAGCCTGATACGACGCTTCTGCGTTGCGCCCGAAGATGAGCCAACGTCACGATAACGCTTCAGAGAGTTCTTGTGCTCCATCTGGGCAGTCTCGACGGTGATAGCCTTGTTCACCAAGGTGGCAAAGTTGGCGAAATCATGAATGGCAAGAGCGAGCCTGAGGTCTGGGTTGAGGCCACGACGGAACTTCTGCTGCCTGCGAGCATCAGTGGTGATCTCTTCTTCCGCATAGCGAGAGAGGTTGAGGAACTTGCGCTGATAGGCTTCAACAGTCATGTCGCCCTGAGTGAGGTTGCGGAATTCTTCCGCCTTACGATCCATGATCCCCTGAGGAATGTAGCGGGCGCAAAAGGTAGACTGAAATTCATCCCAAGTGATGACTTCTCCAACTGGCAGTGAACGCTTGTGGGTGCTCCACCACTGAGCAGCGGCGCCTTTCAGATGATAAGATGCAAAGTTCACATAGTCGGCTGGATCGACATTAGCAGACTCCAGCTCGTGAGTGATGTCGCGAAGCCAGTCATCAGCATCCAACGGCTGAACAGTGTTGCGGAACATAGTGGGGTTGAGGCAGGTGAAGTCGTGCAGAGTCACGGTGGCATGCTGATGGTGGTGCCCATTCTGATTCGGCTGGGGGAACTGAGCCATGACATTCTCCATGAATTGACGGTTCAGCTCGAACTGCTGCATCATCCCGGCCATGTAATCCGGCGGGGGAGGTGGGTCGTTGGCAGCACGACCACGACCACGACCACCACGACCAGCCATCCCGCTAGAATTTAACAGTGGTATTTCAGGGATGAAAATTTAACGAGATACCGGAATCAAGCCTGAAGTAAAACGACAACGAAGAGGAGGCGCGGATATATATAGGAGTAGTCATATAAGACATACACATTTACACACGGAGTCAATCGAAAATCGGGCAGCGTAACATCGTAGAAATTAAGAAAAAAGGACTCACTAGGCGGCGCGCAGACCGCGGTAAGGATTACACGACGCGACATAGATTCCACTATGTCAATCACACCGCAAGAAAACTGTTGGCCACAGGAGTTAATACCAGAGGATGCGCAGCCTGCCCAGAATGAGAATGGGATCCGCGGTTCGGGACCTGGGGTAGAACTCCTGCGACACGACTCAATCAATGGGGAAGCACAAAAACACCGGGTGGAATCAAGAGAACGTGATCCTAATGTCAGAGTTTGTAAAACTTACCAGCAAGGATAAGAGAGCAGATTCCCAGAGCATAGGTAAGGAGAAAAGGATCCTAATACCATAGATATCACACGTAGTGACATCGATGTGGGCCCGTAAGCCAAATATTAAGTTAGCAAAATAGTTTTCAAAGTCTAGACTCAACTTCGACCAATTAGTGGTGGGGTGGCTTCCTACAGGCAGTCGGCTCTGATACCAACCTGTGACGCCCCCAAAATCGACCCGTGTACAGTAATCATACACGCAGGGTACACGTCTGAGATTAGGGTGCCACGGTGAGAATATCACAGCACAACACTAAACACAAAAGGATAAACAAATATGTTACAATACCAGGGATCACGGGGATCCGAATACATAAGTCATACAAGCCATAATATCTGAGTACAGACATAGTTAGTCAAGTTTTGCCTTAAGAAGGCTAGCACAAATCACATCAGAGATACAGATCGAAAAGGCGAGGCCTCCTGCCTGGGATCCACCGAACTACTCCTGGTCAACGGGGAACTCGACGTCGTAGTAGGCGCCTCCGGGGTACTCCTGCTCCTGGGCTCCAACGTCGGATGCAACGGCCGATCAGGCAAAGCGAAAAAGGGAAAATAAAGCAAAGGTGAGTATCTAACATACCCGCGAGTCTTACGCCCGCTACTAAGCATTATGCATTGTATCAACGGAAAGAAGAGGCTGTATATAGTGGACTGCAAGATAGAAATCAGAATAAGGGTAAGAAGTTAGGCCTATCGAAGACTAGCATCTTCCGACGATGTCTTGCAGCATGAGGTAAGAATCAACCAACAGTTTATATAAAGCATGAGATAACAATGCAGCAGAAGTTGCTGCAGCATTGTATAATAATAAGTTGTAATAATTAACAATGCCTCTGATTTCCCTCCTCGACTCCCCTGCGAGGAAGCAAACCCGGAACCATACAGTTTAATAGTAATAGTTTGTAGTGGTAAGATCCAGCTTCAGCATAAAGCGTCCTGTTACCGTGGACACGGCTATTCGAATAGATTAATCTTCCCTGCAAGGGTGCACTTGTGTTACACTACACGCACAGATCTCCAGGGTGGCGGGAACCTTGTTAGGGAACGCTCCACCGAGGCTATCCGACACTTCATAGCCCATCTTTCAAACTCAACACAGAGGCCATCCGCCGGTCTAAATCCTAAGTACGCCGGGCCTTGGGCCCCAACCCGAACGTACTCCTGCACGGTGCGTGGCTGGCCGGTGAAGTTAAAGCAAATCCAAATAAGACACTACCACGTGAGCAAATAAGACAACTCCACTTCCCGGCGCAGGCCGCGGTACTGCTGACGTCTGAAGAGTCCTCGGACGACACTACGAAGCAGAGGAGCCCATAACTCATAATTCCCATGGGTAGGTAGTGCGTACATGGCATATAGCCAACTCAAGACATCCACTGAACAATTTAACATTTTAATTAACCTGTGTGACAACCGTTATCGTTGCCTCGACTTAACTGACCCGCGGACAACGACATCAGCCAGGACCACCAGTACATCGGTGCCTACCCTGTCGTTCCACCAAGTCACTGCGGTTACCAACAAGGTGAACCGTCTCCTTACCTTGTCTCGCATGTGCTCCTGAAGGAGCTCGACTTTCGTGGTTTGGTAACTCTCGCGGCCAACGATCAGGGGCCAAGCACACTGGTACACTGGTCGTACCCTCCCTGTCGTCCCGTCGCAATACCTCTCGCGGGCACCGTTGGGTCGCCCGACTTCTTACCTTTAAGGACAACCGTTGCTCAGGTACCTAGAGCGGCTATACAAAGTCAGCAACGAGTGGAGTACAAGGATTACTCCTTGATATCTCACACTTGATGGTGGCTTGGCAGAGCCGAGCTAGGGGGCCTGAGGCGGTGTCTGCATTATACCGTACCTGTGCAGTTATAATAATTGTATCCGCGTTCACTCCCCTGAGTGATCACGGCCCTCTATCTAATCCTAGCTAACAATGCGCAGGGCTCACTGCTGAATATCATATATATATATATATATATATATATATATATTTATAGGCAGCATAGGATAAGGAAGGCACATCAAGGGGCGACAATGACAGGTTATGCAATTGAATAGGTAAGCAACGTAGCAGCAGTAGTAACAATGCCTAGTGCAAGAAATGTACGGAAAGATAGGCAATATCTAGGGAAGAGAATGGCTCTGCTTGCCTGGAAGCTCGACGGTAGGGGTAGGGTCGTCGACGAAGTAGTCGTACTCAGCAGCGGTGTAGTCAACGGCAGCAGCGGGGTCTACCGGAGATTAAGGGGGGAAGAAACAGTAAATACACAGTAAGCTTATACAAACAGATGCATGACATGACAGATCAAATGTTAACGGTGTTCTAACGCAGTGCAATGCACGTTGCTCGGAGCGGAAATTCATCCGGGGATGAACGGCCAGCTCCAGGTGGTTATCAGACAAGGTGTCCGGAGGGGGAGATATCATGCCGGAGGTGTCGTGGACATCAGACACATGTGTGTGTGGTGTATCCGGGTTAGTTGATCTATTCCGAACAACTTTCGTGTTCGAAATAAATTCATCCGGGTACTTTAGCAATACCGGACAATTTATCGAACTGCCGGTCCAGAGGGGGACGGTTCGATGTTCGTTGTGTTAGAGGGGTGTGATAGACATACGGAAAGCGTATTCGTATTCATTATATTTTTCTGATCAATTTTCATGTATAAAGTTTTTGAATCTGAGTTACGGTTTAAAAGTTATTGAATTTCAAAGCTTTAAATCATTTAAATGATTTTCTGAATTTCTTTTATTATTATAACAACATTATCCAGAACATTATCCAAAATAGTACCTGACATGTGGGACCCACATGTCAGCCACTGTTTATTTATTAATCATTTTAATAAAACAGAATAGCCACTGGGCCCACATGTCAGCCACTGGAATTTCTTATTAAATATTTTAAATAACAAACTGACAGGTGGGGCCCAGGTGTAAGTGACATGGGGCATAATTAACAGTCTAATTAATCCAGAGGCTAACCTAATTACATGGGCCCACTAGTAAGTGACCCAAGGGGGGTTTAATTTTTCTGATAAGCTAACAGTGGGATTAGCCAGGGGTGGCCCAGTTGTCAGTGGCCATTAGGGCCCTAACTAATCTCTATCAAATTAGCTGACGCGCGGGCCCACCTGGCAGCCTCACCAGAACTCCACCAGCGACTCGCCGGAGACAGAGATCCGGCGAACTCGAGCCAGCGCACGCCACAGGGCACGGTTTTGCCCGCCGTTTGTTCCTACGGGACCAGTGAGGCATGCCGCGTCGATCCATGGTGGGGGAGGGTGTCGGGGACGACCAGGGCGAGCTCGGGGTCAACAATGGCGGACGAGGCGGTCGGGCTTCCATGGCGCCTTGCGTTCCGAGACGAAAACAAGCGCGCCACGGGGTGGAATTGAACCTACGGAGAACTACGATCGCGTGCGTGCCAAAATCGTGCTCTGGAACGGCTTGGGAGCACGGCTATGACGACGAACCACGGCGGTCAGAGCAGCTAAAAAGGGGGGTTTCGTCTACGGCGCTATCGGGACACAATGGGCAGTTGGGGGTGGTGAGGATGCTCACCACGAACGCGCCGGGGTTGGCAGCGGGCTCGGGGAGGGCTTGGAGCTGCCGGAATCGCTCGGCGCTCTGGCGGCCCGAGGAAGAAGATGACCGCGATTAGATCGCCGTGGTGGCTCCGGGCTTGGAATCTTCTTCGTGATGGCGAGGACGTCGTCTGCGAGCACTCCAGACACGGTTGCGGGGGCTACGGTGGTCAATGGCCATGGTGGTTCGTCGAGGTGGCCATGGCGGCGTCGGGTAGTTTCCTCCCGGCGAAAACGAGGTGGAAGAAGAGGGGAAAGTGGAGGCGGGGGTGTCCAGGGAGTGGGTGGGGGTGCTCTCCTTGTCATCGCGACCATAGTGGAGGGGAGCAGGTGAGGGAGGGGCCGGCCGGCGTGTCCACGACCACTGTGCCCGACGGCGACGGGAGCAGGTGGGGGGGGGGGAGAGACGGGGGCAGGTGGGGAAGGGGAAGTGGGCCGGGCGTGGGCCTTTGCCCAGGGCGTAGAATAGGTTTCCTTTTGTTTTCTTTATTTCTTTTCTCTTTTTCTTTTCTGTTTCATTTGTTTGTTATTATCTTGCAAGCTTAGGCATTTTTGTAAAATGCAAAACCTAGTCCATAATTAGTAATATATATTCCTAGGGTGCCACAAAAAGTTTAGTCTTAAAATAAAACCATTTACTATTTCTTTTTAATCTTCAATTGTCAAATGGTGCTGTTTTGCTTGGTGTTTGAATTGTTTGCATTTCCCAGAGGCATAATAAAATACCGTAACCATATGGGCATGACCCACTGATTATTTGGGATTTAATAAAAGTGGTTGTATAATTTTTGGACAAGTTTTATTTGCAACATTATTTTTATTATCAACAAAAGGCATTTTGGATTTGATTTGATTCAAATTTGATCATGGCATGATTTAGCAACAGTAATTGTCATTAGCAAAAGGATTACTGTTACAGACAACCGAGGGTGTTACAGGTACTCTCTTTGGATGGCCGCTGTGACATTGGGAAATCCATAGATGAGAACTACGAACTCTGAGGTGTGCTTTTGTAGCCCTACACAATTCTCGTCCTCTCTTGACCACAAAGGAATGACCTCCGAGTACGTCTCCATTTCATGTTTTATGGGAAATATCATGTGATTAGACTATGTTAATGTTGTTGGGAGTTTCCACTAGTGAAAGTATGAAGCCTAGGCCTTGTTTCCACCATTGCAATACTGTTTTTGCTCAGTTTTGTCGCTTGCTACCTTGCTGTTTTTATTTATTCAGATTTATATTACCTTGCTTTGCCACCCCTATCACCCATATTTTACCATCTCTTCGCCAAACTAGTTCACCTATACAATTTGCCATTGTATTAGGTGTGTTGGGGACACAAGAGACTCAGGGTTGCTTGAGAGAGACCATCTTTAACCTCTACTTCCCTGAGTTCGATAAACCTTAGGTCATCCACTTGAGGGAAATTGTTGCTGTCCTACAAACCTCTGCGCTTGGAGGCCCAACATAGTCTACAAGAATAGAAGCGTGCGTAGACATCAAGCTATTTCTGGCGCCGTTGCCGGGGAAGTAAGTGTTTGAAGGTATATCTTTAGATCTTGCAATTAAATCTTTTCGTTTCTTGTTTTTAGTTTCACTAGTTAGGCTTATGGAAAACCGCACTCTTAGTTTGTTGCTTGGGGAAGGCCGCTTTACCACACCCGTGGTAGAGAAGTCTCCTCCACCTACTGAATGTATCCCATTCCAAATACCACTTGGGATAATTGAAATAATTAGGAATGATTGTTATGATGGAACAGTCAATCCTAGTATTCATTTTTTGAAACTTACAGAACTTTGTGAGTTATTTAAGATTTCAGGTTTGACAAGAGATGCAGTCATGAGGAAATTATTTGCCTTGTCACTGAAAGGAAAAGCATTGGAATGGTATAGGCTACTAGATGATTCTCACCTGCTGGATTGGGAAGAGATCCAGTCTCTCTTTTACTCCAAGTTTTATCCTCTTCATGAATTCCATGATAATAGGAATTATGTTTATAATTTCTATCCTCATGACGGAGAGAGCATAGCTCAAGCTTGGGGGAGACTGAAAACGTTAATGCTAAAATGTCCTAACCATGGGCTCCCCAAAGATATCATTATTACTAATTTTTATGCAAGGCTCTCTCGACAGGATAAAGACTTGCTCGATGCTTCCTTTATGGGTTCTTTCATAAACGAAAAGATTGATGCTAAATGGGAACTCCTTGAAAGAATTCAAGGCAACACTAAAGATTGGGAGATCGATAAAGGTAAAGAGTCAGGTATAATTTATGAGTATGATTGCATTAAGTCCTTTGTTGAAACTTCAAGTTTTAATAAGTTTAGTGCTAAGTTTGGGCTTGATTCTCAACTCCTTGTTGATTTCCTCAAATCTTTTGCTTCACATCTTAATATTCCTAAGGAGGATTGAATCAAGCATCATGAACCTTTTAAAGATATTTGCAAAGAAAGTAAAATTGTTCATGATGATTGCAACATGCATGATCCAATTCCTGAAAATGAAGTTTTATATAAGCATGTTAATTTTTGTGGAGTGAATAGACCTTGTGAAAGGCCTATGATTGAAGAAGAGAAGTATTGTAAGCAACATAAGCATGAAAGAACAATCACTTGGGTCAAATATTTAAATGAAATTGCTAGAGAATTGTGTGACCTTCATCCTTTTACTTGTGAACTTTGTGGTATAGAGTGTCACTTTAATTTTCAATGCATGAACTTTCAAAACGTAACTGTTAACCAGTTGTGTGATAACATGATCACCCCTGATCGTTATGATGAACTTATGTTATTTTTTATGTGTGAAGAGTTATCAGAAAAGACTTCTTGGCTAGATGTTAATGCCTTAGGAATAAATAACACTTTGCCAAATTGCCATGTCTATTGTGTTGTTAATTTCCATGAAAATGATTATATAAGTAAGATTATAAAGGAGGGAACTTTACCAAAGTATAAAAATGTCTCTTATATTTCTACTAATAAAAAGGAGAGTTTCTCCCAAGTTTCCCCTATTGTTTCTAATGATAAACCCTGATATATGGAGAAACTTCACATCCAACAACTCCCTCCTAAGGTGAAGAAGAAGAAAAGGAAGAGGAGGAGGAAGAGGAGAAAGAAGGAAGAAGAATGGGTATCAACCTTGGCTGAGCATATTCCTCGCATCAATTTTTATCCTAACGGATATAAATTTATGGAGGATGGTGAGCTTGATTGCATTCATTATTATCCTGATGTTAAGTCCGTAGGCACTATTGAAGATGATTTTGATTATGATATGCATGTTACTTATTGTGATTGGGAAGATAATGATAATGCCACTTATGATCTTGAAAATCTTTTTGGTGCCAACTCTGAAAATGATGATATAGAAATCTCTAAGCTTGGGGATGATAGGATTGCAAGTCCTTTACCCATTAGTGATGTGGTAATTGATAATTCTTTGGCTAGTAAGAATAAAGACAACATGTTTACAAATATAGTTGCTAGCAATGATAATGCTCTTCTCTACTATGATGATGTTATAACTCCTATCTATAGTGATTGTAAAGGTACCTATGACATAAGGAGAAATTATCCTTATGAAACTTGTCATAATCATGGAGGGGATTACTCCCTTGCTGAACACCATCTTCCTAATACACAATTAATCTATAGTGTTCAAGTTGTTTATGATAGTCCTACTCCCACTATTACCAATGAGAAAGATTATGCTTATGTGGAGAGTAAGAGTACCTTTTTTCATGTGGATCATGGTAACAATGATTTATGTGATACTTATATTGTTGAGTTTATTCATAATCCCACTGGAAATTATTATGAGAAGGGAACACATGCTTTTAGATATTTCAATAATATCAAGTTCCCTCTCTTTATGTTGAAGGTTTTGAAGCTCCACTTGTTTTGCCTTCCTATGCTTATCGCTTTGTGCTTCAATGAATTATTCTATTGCAATATTCCTATGCATAGGAAGCATGTTAGGCTTAAATGTGTTTCACCTGTACTAAGCGGACTGACTGTTTGTGCATCCAAAATCCTCGAAACTAGTTATGCCATATGAGTCCATGATGGCTTCTCGCCCCTCGTTGGTTACCCCAAGTGGAAGGTTTGATGTAGCACAACGACAATTTTCCCTTAGCGAAGATGGTAAGGTTTAGATTGTCTCCAGTAGGACTCAAGAGATACAAGTAGGTGGTAAAGTGAACAATGGCGCCGTTCACAACCTAAGTTGCTAACTTCACCTGGACCTGCACACAGAGACAAATAACTTTGCTCCCAACGAGTTCAGAGGAGTTGTCAATTCCTCCGGCCTTGCTGTTTACAAAGGATTAACGCAAGAGATAATAATGATAGTGATAGCAACGGAAAAGTAAATACTGAAAGTAAATTGGTAGTGTGAACAATAATGTGAAGATGGACCGGGGTCCCGTGATTTTCACTAGTGATGTCTCTCTCCCAAAAGACGATAAAAGTGCTAGCGAGGTAAACAAATCACAGTTGGGCAATGGACAGGATTATGAAGGCACCGCAATGCTAACTATGATGCAAAGAAAGGAAGGGCTCAAAAGAAATGGGCAGTACGCCAAGGTAAGTAGACCGAAATCCATCTGCATCTACTACGAATCATCCACCTTGAGATATCTATCCAGAACATCTCGCTGGTATTAAGTTGCGAATCCCACCCAAAGTGTAAACTCAAAGTAACAAACAACTGCATTAAAAGAACTTTGCGTAAAGTAAACAATCCTTGCACCCGCAAGTACAAGCACCATTGTTTTATCCCTGGTGGCAACAGCACATCCCCTAGTCTCATGTTTCTGTCACTCAAGCTAGACATCGAGGGGTTGAACCCACAATCGAGCATAACGCTCTCTCTTGGAGTTGCAAATAAAATACTTGGCCAAAGCAAATACCGCAACGGAGAACATGCAATAATTTACTCAAGAACAAAATATAAAAGAGAAGAACCAAATATATTACTCATCACAATCTGAACATAGTCTCATAATCCATCAGATCCCAACACACTCAGCATAGCAACAACAGAAATTACATAGATGCCTCGATCATGTGAGGCAGCTCACGAGGACTCGAAAGTGGAAGCACAAAAGAGGGAGAGATAGATCACATAGCTACTGGTCACGGACCCATGGTCCAAGGGGAACTACTCACGGTACATATGGGAAGCGTCCATGGCTATGGATGGTCTCCCGGAGGGGGTAGCTTCTCCCGGCAGGGTGCCGGAGCAGCTTCTCCAGGCAGCCCCGATCTTGAAACGGTGGCGGCGGCGGAACAGAGGCGAGATCGCGAAAAAGGAGTTCTTTTTTGAGGGTTTCCGTCACGGGGGGTAAATATAGGCGAAGGGGGCGTCGAGGGGACCCACGAGGCAGCCATGAGGCCTCCTGGCACGGCCTAGGGTGGGGCCGCGCCAGGGACCCTCCTGGCTCCCTGGTGGTGGCCCCCCTTCGCTGCTTTGGTGTTTCCGGAAGCTTCCGCGACGCTGATTTTTTATCTGATTTTTCTGGATTTTTTGGAGCACTTTTAATGGCCGGAAAATCTGAAATACAAAAACAGCAGAAAACAACAACTGGCAGCTGGGTGCACTGGGTTAATAGATTAGTCCAAATATGTTCAAAAGTGTATGAAAGTTCAAAAAAAACATGGCAAAGTCACACAAAACATGCATGGAGCAAGCAGAAATTATAGATACGTTTGGGACGTATCAACATCCCCAAGCTTAATTCCTGCTCGTCCTCGAGTAGGTAAATGATAACAAGCATAATTTCGGTGGTGACATGCCACACAACTAAATAAGGACTTTTAAGTAAAGCAATCAAAGCATGCAATTCAATTCAAGTCTTAACAAGCAAGAGTCTATATTAGCATTGACACAAGCAATAAAAGAACAAAAGGTGCAAGATCTCTTGCTGTCCGTGACTCGAATGTCTCAAAATGGTGTTTGCGTGCAAGCAAGGGACTGGGAAGAAAGAGAAAAAAGGTTGTTGAGAACAACTATCTACTAAAAGTTTCACACTTGGTCTCCTTTGGATTCTTATCTGGACTCGTCCCCAGACCACTAGTCAGGTACAAGTCAAACTGATCCACTCCCTTTCGATATGTTGAGCACTCATGCAATGGATGAGCGTGAGCAAGAAAGTTGACACCTAAAAGGCGAAACAAAAAGAAGGTGGAGGAGTAAGACAAAAAGGTGTGAAAGGCTCACATCAATGAGGACAATCATAGGAGAAAGAAAGCCATATGATAGATATGATGTGAGGAGCAGGGATTGTCATACAACGGATGCACATGTGAGCTAAGGTAAGCTCTCCAATGGAACTAGTGGGGGTGCATCCAACTTGCTTACTCAAGAAGACCTAGAGCTCATTTGAGGAGGCTCATCATTAGAATATACAAGCCAAGTTCTATAGTGTGAAGGTCCCCACATAGCTATATGCATGATGATGATCTCTATGGAGTACAAGGGATAGAATATGAAGTACTAGTGTGGATCTCTCAAAAAGAACAATAGTATGCCCCTTCTCTCTTTTTATTTTTCTTTTCTCTTTTTTCTATTTTTTTGTATTTTTCTGGTGGCCTCAATGGCTCTTTCTATTTAACTCTCATTTGTCCTCTTTGGGATCTTTTAATTTTGTCCTCTTTGGGATCTTTTGATTTTGTCCTCTTTGGGATCTTTTGATTTTGTCCTCTTTGGGATCTTTTCCTCACTTTAGGGGCAATACTCTATATTTTAGAAGAATATAGGAGATCTTTCACACTTTACAAAGGTACTCACATAAAGAAAATGTAACTATCATGAAGTATGCAAATGTATGCCTCTGCCAGTGTAGCAGGATATGCAATGATACTAGCGCTTCATGTAGCAATGTTTAGGGCAAGGACCAATTAGCATGCGGCTCATCAATCAAGCAGGTAGCATGTATGACATGAAAATCAAGTCATGAGAAGGTGGATGTTGCATGGCAATGTATCTCGGAAAGGCTATGGAAATGCCTTGTAGGTAGGTATGGTGGCTGTTTTGAGGAAAGATATAAGGAGGCTTATGATGACAGAGCGTATCGTGCCAAGGGTTTGGATGCACCGGCGAAGTATGCGCCAACTCTCGAGGTGAGAAAGGGCAATGCACGGTACCGAAGAGGCTAGAAAAAGTATAGGTGGGTGGAAGTGTCAACTTTCGAATACTCACATTAGTCCGAAGAACTCATGCACTTATTATCGGTAACTCTCAATCTAATCAGGAGGTTCACAAAGAGACAGGTACCCCGAGGAGGAGTGTATGGGGGTTTGGTTATCCTTGCGCATCCTCGACTCATGGTACGTGAGTGTACTCTAATATTCGAACCCTCCGGAGGTTAGTGATCCATGTAGTAACTAGAGTTCTCAACAGGGGTTTTTGGTTTTCGAAAAACACACGGATTTCCCAAAATACGACATCTATCACTAATAGGAAAGAGCTCTTGACACCATAAATTCAGACATTACTCTAATCAATACCTCAAAACTATTGCAAGTTACTACTACAAAGAGAACAACAACTTTAACTACCTACTTTCAGTCAAGACACAGAACTCAGTGCAATAGGCAAACTCTCTAACAAGATAAAACATGCAACCTATAGAAAGTTCAACCTAAGACAAAATAAAATCTCTAGAAAAAAAACTAAAGCACTACAACTAAACAGAACAACAACTAAGAAAATAAAAAGAACAGCTCACAGATAAAAGAATAAGCATGCAAATCCTATGGGGAGTTCTTGTTCAAGCGGAGCGTGAATCTCTCCCACACAAAAGAATAAGTAAGCTGGGATCTAACTTGTTACTACAGCAAACAAAGCTAAAGAAAACTAAAAACGAAACAAAACCTCAGAGCGAGACGCTCCAAGAAAAGCACATAACGCATGAAGTGATAAAAATATAGTGCAACGAGGGACAAACTGATGATTGTTGATGGAGAAGGGGATGCACGGGGGCATCCCCAAGCTTAGACGCTTGAGTATCCTTGAATATTTGTTGGGGATGCATGGGGGCATCCCCAAGCTTGAGCGCTTGACACTCCCGAATCTTCTTTCATCATCTTCCATCGCGCACTTGAAAACTCCCTTCATACATAACTCATTGTAGACTGATTAGAGAGGTTAGTACCCTAATAAAATAATTTTTTCTCTACTGAAAATAAGGATTTCCAGGAAGATCTACTGTTTCTCAAGATTTCCAAAAAGTTTTTGCAAAGAAAAAGAAAGCTTAAGGTTTGCAAAAGTACGGAGAGACAAAACGTGGCAGAATCTGTGAAAAACAGAACAACAGAGAGAAACGAATTTTTTAGGTGTACTTCTGCAACTCAAATCAAAAAACTCAGAACATCCGGAAGTTTCGTAATTGCATAGAGCACGTTGTGTAAAAAATTCAGCTGAAAAAGATGAACTGAGATTTTTTGTAATTTTTCTAGTCACGAGGACAGAATCTGTTTCCTGGACAACATGTCACAACTTCTACTTCCCTTGCCGTATGAGGCTAAACTTGGCACAAAGCTTGAAAAATAAAGATACAATGATGTTTCTACAGTAGCAACAATCATCAAGACCACTAAGAACAGAACAAAAGCAAAAAAGCAAAACCTAAATTCGTTGCGGGCTGCCTCCCGAAAGCGCTTCTTTAGAGCCATTAGCTAGGCTTAAAGCAGAAGATCAAGTTGCATCTATTGAACCATTATCATGCTCATCAAAAAACTCTTCAATAGTACAACTAGTCTTAATGGGTTTCTCAAATAAAGGACGAATGAAAATGCTTCTTGGAATATAATCAAAAGGAGGGAAATCAATTGGAGTTTCATTAAAGTTAAAGATAAGTGTCTCCTCCAAAGTTTTCACCGTTTCAACTCTCTTGGCACTGGGTGTGCTAGCTTTAGCTCGGGGAACCTTGGGTACGTAAACGGACTTAGGTTCCTTCTTTGCTGGAGTTTAATCCTTTTTGGTTTTGAGTGAGGAAAAGGTAGTTCCTAAAGTTTCAATAACTTCCTCAATCTTTTCTATCCTAGAAGACTGTTCATCAAGGGATTTGATAGTCTCCAAAGTTTTGACAATTTTCTGCATGGAATTATCTAGCCTATTCAAATTCCCTTGAATCTTACGATCCAACTCATTCACCCTATCGATACTTGGCATCCCTAGCTCTATTTTTTCAAGTTTTCTCATAATGTGAGCTAAAGTAATGTTCTCCTTAATACTAACAATGGGGAGACTTCCAACAATATTTTCAATAACTTTAAGGGCTTCCCAAACTGGGGCCTCTATGAAGTTCCCATTGATAGCAGTGTCTAAAAGAAACCTATTCCAAGAAGTAATCCCAACATAAAAATTTCTAAGCAGGATAGTAGTGGATTGCTTCTTGGTGGCTCTTTTTTGAGAATCATTAATTCTATACCAAGCATCTTTCAAACTTTCACCACCTCTTTGTTTAAAGGTGAGAACTTCTGACTCACCAAAGGCAAAAGGGCCAAACATACTGATAACTATTAGCAGGGTAACTATTTTTTTGATTTTTGATAAAAGACACTAAAGCAAAAACTGAAAGGTAAACTAACAAGACAAAAAGCAAAGATAAAAGATAGTGTGCAACTCCCCTATCTTGTAGACTTGAGTCCCCGGCAACGGCGCCAGAAATTTGCTTGATGGCTTCTCGCCCCTCGTTGGTTACCCCAAGTGGAAGGTTTGATGTAGCACAACGGCAAGTTTCCCTTAGCGAAGATGCTAAGGTTTAGATTGTCTCCAGTAGAACTCAAGAGATACAAGTATGTGGTAAAGTGAACAATGGCGCCGTTCACAACCTAAGTTGCTAACTTCACCTGGACCTGCACACAGATACAAACAACTTTGCTCCCAACGAGTTCAGAGGAGTTGTCAATTCCTCCGGCCTTGCTGTTTACAAAGGATTAACGCAAGAGATAATAATGAGAGTGATAGCAATGGAAAAGTAAATACTGAAAGTAAATTGGTAGTGTGAACAATAATGTGAAGATGGACCGGGGTCCCGTGATTTTCACTAGTGATGTCTCTCTCCCAAAAGACGATAAAAGTGCTAGCGAGGTAAACAAATCACAGTTGGGCAATTGACAAGATTATGAAGGCACCGCAATGCTAACTATGCTGCAAAGAAAGGAAGGGCTCAAAAGCAATGGGAAGTACGCCAAGGTAAGTAGACCGAAATCTCTGCATCTACTACGAATCATCCACCTTGAGATATCTGTCCAGAACATCTCGCTGGTATTAAGTTGCGAATCCCACCCAAAGTGTAAACTCAAAGCAACAGACAACTGCATTAAAAGAACTTTGCGTAAAGTAAACAATCCTTGCACCCGCAAGTACAAGCACCGTTGTTTTATCCCTGGTGGCAACATCACATCCCCTAGTCTCATGTTTCTGTCACTCAAGCTAGACATCGAGGGGCTGAACCCACAATCGAGCATAACGCTCTCTCTTGGAGTTGCAAATAAAATACTTGGCCAAAGCAAATACCGCAACGGAGAACATGCAGGAATTTACTCAAGAACAAAATATAAAAGAGAAGAACCAAATATATTACTCATCACAATCTGAACATAGTCTCATAATCCATCAGATCCCAACAAACTCAGCATAGCAATAGCAGAAATTGCATAGATGTCTCGATCATGTGAGGCAGCTCACGAGGACTCGAAAGTGGAAGCACAAAAGAGGGAGAGGTAGATCACATAGCTACTCGTCACGGACCCATGGTCCAAGGGGAACTACTCACGGTACATACGGGAAGCGTCCATGGCTATGGATGGTCTCCCGGAGGGGGTAGCTTCTCCCGGAAGGGTGCCAGAGCAGCTTCTCCAGGCAGCCCCGATCTTGAAACGGCGGCGGCGACGGAACAGAGGCGAGATCGCGAAAAAGGAGTTCTTTTTTTAGGGTTTCCGTCACGGGGGGTAAATATAGGCGAAGGGGGCGTCGAGGGGACCCACCAGGCAGCCAGGAGGCCTCCTGGCACGGCCTAGGGTGGGGCCGCGCCAGGGACCCTCCTGGCTCCTTGGTGGTGGCCCCCCTTCGCTGCTTTGGTGTTTCCGGAAGCTTCCGCGACGCTGATTTTTTATCTGATTTTCCTGGATTTTTTGGAGCACTTTTAATGGCCGGAAAACCTGAAATACAAAAACAGCAGAAAACAACAACTGGCAGCTGGGTGCACTGGGTTAATAGAATAGTCCAAATATGTTCAAAAGCGTATGAAAGTTCAAGCAAAACATGGCAAAGTCACACAAAACATGCATGGAGCAAGCAGAAATTATAGATACATTTGGGACGTATCTGTCCACCATACCTTCCTATATATGGTATTTACTTGCCATTCCTAACGAAGACTTTCATGTGCCATCTCAAAATTATTCAAAAGCACTTCTCTTTTGTGCCTCTGTTTTAGCTCATGAGGAAGTAGTAGGTAATTCATGATCTTCTTATGTTGGACAAGTTTTACCCCGGGATTGCATGTCTAATCTGAAAACCCCTAATACGAGGAGGGATTGGCATGAGTCCGCCCAGATCACTAAAGATAATAGTAACAAAGAAACCCTCCTTCACGCTTTGTTCATCCCCGCGATAAACTTTGGCTATGATAAACAAAGGAGATTAAGGGGATGTGATCGTCCCCGCGTGGGAGTCGTTCCTCAAAACTTGTCCAGCATAAGAAGTAATTGGGTTATCTACTAGCATTCGTTGATGAATTATGCACCTCTCAAAAGATTTTTATCTCTGTTTTCAAAACCACGTGCTCTGGTACTTGTTTAGTCTTTGCTTCCAGCCACGGGTTTTCAACCTTGCCATCAAAACCCACGGTTCGAGAGTCTCCACCTTCTGTCTTCAAAGCACCAACTATTGAGAGCATGATTGTCATTCTGAGTGTAATGTGCATTGTCCCAAAGTACCATTGTCTTCTGCATGATTGTGATATCGCTTATTCTAAAATCATTGTATCTAGTCGTCACTTAAACTTCGGAGGTGCTCCTGCATTTATGTTTTGCTTCACTAAAGTGGGCAAGCGAGGTATCACTTTGTCATGTTTGCACACCATGCTCACTACAAATCTATTGGGTGTTTCAGTATCATATTGTAAACTTTTAGTTCTTTGTGATATTCTCATGAGGCAACTTAATTACTAAAGATTCATTATCTCAATAAGCATTTGCCATGTGATTGTGAAAGACTCTTTGGTAGCATGTCACCACAAAAATTATGCTTGTTATCATTGATAACCCACAACTGCAGGGGATCGAGATAGTCTTCGCAGGTAAGATAACCCAATTTATTGATTCGACTCAAGGGGAGCCAAAGAATATCCACAAGCTTTAACAGTGGAGTTGTCAATTCCACCGCACGTGAGATACACTTACTTGCAACAATATATTAATAGCAACTGCGATATGGTAGTGATGATAGCAACTGTAATAGCAAACAACAAAAGTAAACAACTAGCAACCAGCAGAATTAAAACATTGTAGGCTAGGGAGATGGATGGTTGGGCGCTGCATGGATAATACACATCATGTATTTAACTTGGGGCAAGGCACACAAAAAAGCAAACATCATCTAGGCATAAATCAAACATCAGGCATGTATTCCACAGGTAGTTGTACGTGCTTGCAATAAGAACTTGCACAACATCTTTTGTCCTACCATCCCGCTACGAATGGGGCCAAAAGGAACTTATGGAGATTAAGGTGCTCCTGTCAAAGAGCACCGGAACAAAGAATAATCAATCAATGGATACATGGAATCCTCAAATTATATTCCATCCCCTTTGGTATCCCAAGCTGTCACCTTTGGGATCGCCGGTTCCGGATTATAACAGGTGCAAACAACTCATAGATAAGATCAAGAAAACAAATATATTCATGAAAACACAAAGGGTTCAGATCTGAAATCATGGCACTCGGGCCCAAAGTGACAAGCATTAAGAGTAACAAGTTGAAGCAAAGATGATAAACACCAATCTAGATGATAGGCAACATGCCCCCAACAATCTGATAAACTATTACATGATATAACTCATCCAATCTCTACCATCCCCTTTGCCTACAGCAGGGAATTACTCACACATGGATGGAGAAGTCATGGAGGGATGATGGAGTGGTTATGGCGATGACGATGGCGATGATCTCCCCTCTTCGGAGGCCAAAACAGCCTCCAGATTAGCCCTCCCGGAGAAGAACAGAGGGTGGCGTCGGCTCCGCGACGAGAATTGGGAAAACGACTTATGTTCTGGGGTTTTCGTGTCACGGGAAGAAATAGGAGCATCGGTAGGGCACCAGAGGAGGGGGGAGGCCCCCAGGCCGCCAAAGGGCGCGCCCCCACCCCTGGGGCGCCCAGGGCTCCCCTTTGGTCCCACTTCTGGCATCTGGCTCCTTTGGGTGCGTGGATTTTCTGGTATTTTTCTGGGAATTTTCTGGGACGTCCAAAAATCCATTTTCCTGCGCACAATAAAACCATACAGACAGCTCTGCTGTAAACAGCGCTAGTCCGGGTTAGTTTCGTCCAAATCATGCAAGAATGAGGGCAAAATAATAGCAAACGTGTTTGGAAAAGTAGATACGTTTGAGACGTATCAACCCCCCCCCCCCCCAAGCTTAGCATATTGCTTGTCCTCAAGAAATTCAGTACAACGAACTGAACGCGACAAAGAAAACTTTGACAAACTCTTTTGCTTCAATAAATGTATATAAGCATGTACTACGAAAAGAATTTAGCAAGTATCAAAACAATGCTATGAAGGCAATGCACGAAGCAATCCTTCTTTCAAGTGATCAATCTCAAACAACTAAAAGCAAATAATATGCTACTAAAAATCAAGACAGGATTACAATGCACAAAGTTTGAACATACTAGAGTGGTATTTCGCTAGCCTCCATGAGTGAAGCAAAACATAAATGCAGAAACTCCTCCGGAGTTTTAAAGGAGACTAGAACTAAGAACTGCAGAATAAATAATACCACAATCATGCAAAAGACAATGTAACACTTTGGGACAATGCACATTACACTCAGAATGACAATTATGCTCTCCTAGTTGGTGCTTTGAAGAAAGAAGGTGGAGACTCTCGAACCTTGGAGTTGGATGGAAAGGTTGAAAACCCGTGAAAGGAAGCAAAGACTAAACTTGTACCAGAGCTCTTGGTTTTGAAAACAGAGATAAAAAGGTGTTTTGGGATATGCATGCTTCATCAACGAATGCTAGTAGAAAACTCAATCACCTCTTATGCTAGACATGTTTTGAGGAATGACTCCCAAGATGGAGACGATCACATCCCCTTAATCTCCTTTGTTTACACTGCCTAAGTTTTCTGATTTCTCATAGACAAAGCGTGAAGGAGGGTTTGTTGGTTATGATTATCTTTTGTGAGCTGGGCGCACTCATGCCAGTCCCTTCTCGTATTGGGGTTTGCAGATTAGACATGCAATCCCAGAATAAAACATGTCTAACATAAGACGGTCATGAATTACCTACTACTTCCTCATGAGCTAAAACAGAGGCACAAAACAGGAATGCTTTTGAATAATTTTGAGGTGGTACAGGAAAGTCTTCGTTAGGATGGCCGGTAAATACCACTTAGGAAGGTATGGTGGACTCATATGGAAAAACTGGTTTCAAGGATTTTGGATGCACAAGTAGAAATCCGCTTAGTGCGAGCGAAGGCTAGCAAAAGACCGGGAAGCGACCAACTAGAGAGCCATAACAGTCATAATCATGCAGAGCGACAAAGTAACACTGAATCAGGCATCAAAATGATATGACTATTCTGAAATTCAAAGATCATCAAGGCATAGTAGACTTTTCAGTCATAAACATGTGTAAGCATGTGCCAAGTCAATTCAAGAACTCTCCAAAGGTATATACCACTTCAGTATGCCAAACCATGAACAATGCAATGCATGTAAATCATTTCAATAACACATTATGTACTCTAGCTATTTGAGATTAGCCACAAGGAAAGCATGAACACTGGGCAAGCATTGTAAACATAGCACTATGTTGCTACAAGCTGGTCTCTAAATCATAAGTACAAGCATATGTACAAAAGTAGAAACAAAAAGAGTTCATATCGGTTTTCCTTGTTGCATCCCTTCGTTGAACTTCGTCATCACTGCCTTGTCGCTTGCACGATCGAACGTATGAAAATATAATCAAGTGCAAATGCCATCACGGACTCGAGATGAACTCTGCAAGAAAGCAAACTAAAGAGAGAAAAAAAATATTTTTGGATTTTTCAAAGATTAAACGAAAGAAAAAGAAAAGAGAAATCTTTTTGTTGTTTTTTCAAAATAAAAGAACAAAGAAGGACGGGCAAAAACTTCGAAAAGATCAAGGCGAACAAAATGAAAACGGGTAATACAATGGAAAGGTGAGGAGGGAACGTACTCCCTCAAGCTTAGGCTTTTGTCCTAAGTTGGTAGCAGCTACTGCCCCTAGGAGCCTCCTGCTCCGTGGTAAGGGTAAGTCCAGGAGTCGTATGAGCCCTCCGGTGCGTACACCGAAGCCCTCGGATCCTCCCATGAGGAAGGTCCTGCGCTCCAAGCGGAAGAAGATGTTGGTATATGCTCTAGAGGAAAATAATATATGATTATTCCAATATATCTAAATAAGTTCATGACCAGTTTCATACTGTGGTGGAACTGTATCAGTGAAACAATGATACAGGTGTGGTATAGAAACAACCAGAGTTCCTAGTCAGCCTCTCATGATGACTAGTTTATCGTCAACTGATGATTGTGGTTTCACGATCATGGACAATCAAGTCAATTGACGGTAAGGTCACCTCATTGAATGAATGACGTGATGAACATTACCCAATGCAAGCATTGCAACATGATCAAATCGTAAAATTTCAGTGTTGTAATTACAGAACGTAGTAGACTGTTCCTTTGACCGTGAGATCACGCATAATTGCTGTCTTCTGAGGATGCTTTGAGTGCATTACCGTCACCCTAAAACATGGTGACCATAAAGGTGTATCTTGGGCTATCCGATGGGATATGTTGAGGAGTGTTGATTCAAGAGCGGGATTTGTCAATCCATATAATGGAAAGATACTTCATGGCCAACTCAGTGAGATTGCATCCATAAAGCTGCGCAGCGTGTGACTAGGTCACAGGGATGAATATCACGGAACGCGTGAATAAAGATTTGTCGATAACAAGATAGAACTAATGCATTGGATGCAGTTGATCAAATCTTGGACTAATCTAGTATCGCATGACAAATGGAATGGTATACAACTTGAACGGTCCAATCGGTTACTTCCGGAATACACAGGGGTCATTATGGGCATCCAGGTCCCGCTATTGATCATTGGTCGTAGCCTTTGTCTCGGTCATGACTGGAGTGTTCTCGGACCGTAGGGTAACAAACTTAAGGGCTCGATGAATATCCGAGACCTATTCGGAACTATCGGAGTTACCGGAGAAGAGAGAAAGACGTACCGGAAAAGTTCCATGTTGGTCCGAAGGTTGTTCGGAGTGAGTTGGAAGGAGTTCCGGATCATCGGGAGATGAAATAATATGTATTATTTATTAATTAAGTGAATTAATAATTAATAAATTTTATTTATAATTAAAAAGTGCAATGGGACAGCTTTGGGAAAGAATCCCATTAGTGGAAAGGAAAAAAGGAAAAAGGAAAAAAAGAAAAAGAAAAAAAGGGGGGCGCCATGGGACTTAGGGCCCATGAGGGTGGCGCCCCACTCCCCCCTCCTTGGACGGCCACCCCCCCCTTGTCAAAGGGTTTAGTCCCACATTGCTAAGGGAGGGGGGTTGACTCCTTCCGTCTGCCTATATATAGATGGGCATGGTGCACATATTTAATACACAGAAATTCGTGAGAAAATAAATATTACTCTGAATTGAGATTGGTTTTCACCGGTCTTCTCCCCTCTTTCGTCTCTCTCAAGCCGGGGTCCCCTTGTCTGGAACCTGTGCTGGGATTGAGGCTTCTCCACCATACGCACGCCGTCGTGTTGCTGAAACTCTGGTTTCGGGAGGTCTACTTCCGCCACCTTCGCTGGATCGGAGAACGGAGGTCGTCATCAAGTCTGTACGTGTGTGAATACTACGAGGTGCTGCACGTGTGGAACTATCACCCAACAGGGTGATAACACAACCAGGGGGCTGTGAAAGGTTTACGGCTTCATCAACCACGTTTGCGGGAACGTTTCCCGCGTAACGGACTACACCCCGAGGTATGTTTCCGCAAGTCTTTCCGTTACGGCATTACAGCTAGATAGATCTTGGGTTAAGGGCGACGCTAGTTAGAAAAACTATTGTTTTCTGCCGCGAGACCCAACAGTGGTATCATGAGCTAGATCTATGCTTCGTTTTGCTGTGCGGATAGAACACATCGGGAATGTGGGCGTTGATTCTACGATTGTTACCCTCTCACGTGTACTTGTTATATCTGTGGCATTGTTTGATGAAGCGGCCCCCGACCGACCTTACGTGTACGCTTACGCGAGACTGGTTCCACGCTTGACATACGGCTTGTACCGTATAAAGTGGCTCTGGGGGTGTTTGTCTCTCTTACTTTAGCGGATATGGCATTTGCAACGGAGTGCCCCGTACGGGGTGTAATAGAGACAATCTATAATCAGCGGTGTGGTTCAATGTACGTAGAAACGGTTGATCTATGAAAAGCCCTAGCAGCCACGTAAAACATGCAATATACAAATATAGAGGCGTCTAAACTTTATATTGCAGAGGGGGCTATTGTTGTTTGCTTGATCTTGATGTAGTGATAGCTTTGCTATGTATTACTAGAAAGTAGTAAACGTTCATCATGATGAAACAAACTTAAATGGAGACACTATAGACTTAGTGCCACCATGATCATACATCTTAAAACTTGCTAGTATAGGATACACGACGGTAGCATTAAATAAGATGATCCCTTATAAAATGCCAAACATAAGTATTCTACCGAAGTGTGCACCACCTGGAAGGTTCTCTTTATGATAGGTAGGCCGTGATGATCGGGTGTCATACATACATTAGAGTTCGCATGAGGTTGGGCCTGGCAAGCCTGGCATATGTCGATATGGCCTTGCTAAGCAGCATATAACACCAAGGTCAATTTGGCGAGCCTGTCATATGCATATATGGCCTCGGAATACTAGAGATCGAAAGATCGAGCATGAGTCACATATAGGATGTGATCGCACAAACTAGTTGTCTACCTTTGACACTAATCCGTCGGCCGTTGTGATATTCGAGGACGAATAGTGAATCTAGATCATGTAATCACTAAAACTTCTTAGGGATGATTGTTTTAGTGTGAGCTCATCTATAATATGATTATTATGAACTCATTGTTATGAACTAGTCTTAATTGTTTTCCTTGCAAATATTTTGTAGAAAAAATAAAATGGACATGAATCAGTATCATGGATTGGTTACTTTCTTACGTGGTGATAGACTTAAAGATGATGGGTCAAATTTCGTTGATTGGTACTTATACCTTAGGACAGTGCTCAAGAGAGCTAACCTCTTATTCGTGATACAAGAGCGTATGGGAGACCCTCCAGTAAACAACATGGATGAAAAAGTAATGCTTGATTACCATAATCGTCAAAGGACTTACGCCATGGTTAAAAGTGTCATAGAAACTAGCTTCCCGCAAGATTTACGTGAACAATATGCGGATATGGACATGTTTGACACAATCGACATGATGAAGTCATTGTTTATACATCAGTTCAGAGTGGCCAGATTTGAGTTAGAAAATGAGTTTCTTACTACAAAGATGTAAGAGAACACTTGTCTAAAAACTCATGTAGCCAAGATGCATGAGATACATCTGAAACTCGTGGAGGACTTTAACTATTGGACCACAGAGGAGTATGCTATAAACACAGTGCTACACTCTCTTCCACCGAGTTACACAGACTTTGTCCATGACTATGTCGGAAAAGGTGAAAGCCTTCAGTTCTTTGAGTTCATGGTCAACCTCCGAGATTTAGAGGTTGAACCCATTGAAGGAGAAATTGTTGATGGAGAAGGTATATATTAGATATACTCGTTATAAATGTTTGTTCCCTCATACAACATTTGCAGTTTAATAAGTATTTGATACTTGTTCTGTTTTATGAAAATAGGGCCTGCCGTTGCATGGACGGAAAGAGGTGCGATCCAGGATTGATGGCAACCAAGACAGTTGATGTCCACCAAGATTTCACCAAGACATCTATCATAGAATTATACTTAGAGTATTAGATAAATCTTTTGTAATCGATTAAGTATGAACACTTAGTGATATGTCTTGCATCTCGCAAGACAAAGTTATTCATGTTTTGAGACAAGTCAGTTGTTCTAGTTTGATGAATAAAGTGTGCTTATACTATGATTAGAACTGAGTTTATATTATGGTAGAAGCATTTATAAAACACCATAATTGTCAAGTAATATTCAATGTTTAATGATTAAGTTATTATGAATAAAAATAAGGTCAAAAGTCATAACTATACTAAATGCATGAGATGAATTCATAAACGATGAAGTCATTAGATACTCGATCTATTAACTCATGAATTTATTATCAACCAAGATGACTAATGACGGAGTTCTAGCAAAGTAGAACTTGCGCCAAACATTGTACATAAATGATGTATTAACCAAGCGCATGAATAATCATTAAAGATGCTTCACATGATTAATTGAACAAGGCATTCAATTAAGATCATAAATCTGAGATTACGGAATCACAGTGAAGTTGGATATAATAATACAAATCACCATGATGTGATCAAAGTGATGAGTATTATAGTTGACATAAATGGGAGACTTGTGAAATAATGCCACAAATTACGATGGAAGTTTAAAGTGCTCAAGAACCTGAACCATTCATAGTCATGCTAAAATGTAGTGTGGTCTAAATACATTCCCCTTACGCTAATGCTATTGAATGAACAAAGTTGTTATAATTTATTAAGTTAAAACACCCACTTCATGAAATAAGGAAACCATTCTGAATTTAATGAAGCTGATGACTCCATATGATGATGGTGTTAGAAAGTTTCTAGAAGTTTTTTATGATATAAATTTCTTTGTATTAGAGTTGTGAGCAATTGTAAAACACACCTTCCCAAATAGCAAAACTTGTATTGCTTGAATTCTTGAATGAGAAGATGGTTTTCAAGGAATAAACCAATGGGAGAAAAGTGAATTCTTTGACCAGGGTGATTGACCCTGCCTCCAGATAACAGAGTAACGCAACGGAAAACGTTCCGCTGAAATGACTCCATGAGAAGAGGAAATATGCTATTGATGATGATCATGGTATATTAGTTAAAGCCTTAGTTTAAAAGTAAGAAGATTGTCATGAATACGTTCTGTACAGAACAATAATCATGAATCTTCTTAAGTGAAACAAAAGGGACACTGCTCATAAATTACGAAGGATTGATGGTTACCTAGGAAACGAGGAGAAATGAAATCATATTGAGTTGCATATGGGATGGCTCACATCCTATGAAATAAAGTAGTTATTTCACATTCCGAATGACCAGGAAGTTATTAAGAATGATGCAACACATAAAGGCATGATTTGGCACATAAAAGATGTTATGGCTAAATTCAATAATGATTGACTACGGAAGCGTAGTAATGCTAAATCAATATGGGTATTTAATTCACGAACACTATGAAGGGACCATAGCTTGAAATTGCATCACATTCAAATTGTGGAATTTGAAGAGAAGTAGCAATTGGCATAACGAAAGAATGTTTCGATAAGATGGACCATAGTACCTCAAGGCAGAAACTCTCAACCTTGATTTGATCAAGTGATTTTGAAGTAATCAAAATATTGAGATGGACTGCAATTTCATGAAACTGAGTGGGAGCTTTGGATACTTCCTGAAAACTTGGAATGCAGAGAGCATTTTCTGAGTGGGAGCTTTGGGAGAAATATTATTATGTCTGACATAATTAGAATAGAAACTTAATAAAAGCTTACTTACAGATATATGTCGGATATATTTGAGTGGGAGCATAATGTCAATTTCATATATATATATACGATGATATATGTGAAAACAATCTCATATATATACGTTGATATACATGGATATTAAGGCTAATAAGATGAAACGATTACGAGAATCTTATATGAACGAAATACAGATGTGTCACACACTAAAATCTATAAGGATAGATTAGGACACGTGTAATGAACATCAAAAGGATTGTAATGATATCCTAAACAAGAAAAGGTTCTTGTGGCTAGGAATTATATAAAGGATGTAAAACCTTAATATCACAAAATAATGTTTTAATGGAAGAATAGGGATGCACTTTGTCTCAAGACATGTGATCCTATATGATCTTTGACATATGATTCTACCATAAAACGGAAGTTGTGAATCCAATAACAGAATGACTCAAAAGTTCTTAGAAGAAGAACAGGTTCCGATGTGCTTGGTTGGCAAAACACAAAACCTGAGCAAAGTCCAAGCATTCAGTATCTGAAGAGAAACTAAGGACAATACTCTAAATGATAGAAAAGATAATAGACTTGAATGTAATACTGGATTACGATTGCAAGCATTATTATGGGTCTATATGAATTATAGATATCACCAAAAGGAATAGAAAGGAAATGTGAGCTATAATTTCACGAACCAAAACTCTACAAAATATAAATATCTACTTAAGGAAGTAGAAGGTTGAATAAAGTTTAGCGTAACAAGTTTAGACTTCTGGCTGAGTGTATTTTTTAGTATACATGACTACGGGAGTCCTAGGGACTAAAACCATTTTGTCATTAGAGAATACTGTAAAATAAGAAGTCTCACTCTCCCGCCAAACTTATAATTCAAGCATTATTAGATAATGAAGGGTATATCAAGCAAGTTGACCAATACCTGTTGCAAAGGAACATACGAATCTAAACGGGTACAGATCGTTGACGAAACCTCTTCCATGAGCAAGCATGATCAATAAACACTTATATGATAAGATGATTATGATCGAAAAAATATGCAGCTAGATTATTTGCTATCTAGTGAAAGTGGGAGACTGTTGGATATATGCTCTAGAGGCAAATAATATATGATTATTCCAATATATCTAAATAAGTTCATGACCAGTTTCATACTGTGCTGGAACTGTATCAGTGAAACAATGATACAGGTGTGGTATAGAAACAACCAGAGTTCCTAGTCAGCCTCTCATGATGACTAGTTTATCGTCAACTGATGATTGTGGTTTCACGATCATGGACAATCAAGTCAATTGACGGTAAGGTCACCTCATTGAATGAATGACGTGATGAACATTACCCAATGCAAGCATTACAACATGATCAAATCGTAAAAGTTCAGTGTTGTAATTATAGAACGTAGTAGCCTGTTCCTTTGACCGTGAGATCACGCATAATTGCTATCTTCTGAGGATGCTTTGAGTGCATTAACCGTCACACTGAAACATGGTGACCATAAAGGTGTATCTTGGGCTATCCGATGGGATATGTTGAGGAGTGTTGATTCAAGAGCGGGATTTTTCAATCCATATAATGGAAAGATACTTCATGGCCAACTCGGTGAGATTGCATCCATAAAGCTGCGCAGCGTGTGACTAGGTCACAAGGATGAATATCACGGAACGAGTGAATAAGATTTGTCGGTAACAAGATAGAAATAATGCATTGGATGCAGTTGATCAAATCTTGGACTAATCTAGTATCGCATGACAAAGGGAACGGTATACAACGTGAACGGTCCAATCGGTTACTTCCGGAATACACAGGGGTCATTATGGGCATCCAGGTCCCGTTATTGATCATTGGCCGTAGCCTTTGTCTCAGTCATGACTGGAGTGTTCTCGGACCGTAGGATAACACACTTAAGGGCTCGATGAATATCGAAGACCTATTCGGAACTATCGGAGTTACCGGAGAAGAGAGAAAGACGTACCGGAAAAGTTCCGTGTTGGTCCGAAGGTTGTTCGGAGTGAGCTAGAAGGAGTTCCGGATCATCGGGAGATGAAATAATATGTATTATTTATTAATTAAGTGAATTAATAATTAATAACATTTTCTTTATAATTAAAAAGTGCAATGGGCCAGCTTTGGGAAAGAAGCCCATTAGTGGAAAGGAAAAAAGGAAAAAAGGGAAAAAAGAAAAAGAAAAAAAGGGGGCCGCCATGGGCCTTAGGGCCCATTAGGGTGGCGCCCCACTCCCCCCTCCTTGGCCGGCCACCTCCCCCCCTTGGCAAAGGGTTTAGTCCCACATTGCTAAGGGAGGGGGGTAGACTCCTTCCGTCTGGCTATATATAGATGGGCAGGGTGCACATATTTAATACACAGAAATCCGTGAGAAAATAAATATTACTCCGAATTGAGATCGGTTTTCACCGGTCTTCTCCCCTCTCTCGTCTCTCTCAAGCCGGGGTCCCCTTGTCTGGAACCTGTGCTGGGATTGAGGCTTCTCCACCATATGCACGCCGTCGTGCTGCCGAAACTCTGGTTCCGGGAGGTCTACTTCCTCCTCCTTCGCTGGATCGGAGAACGGAGGTCGTCATCGAGTCCGTACGTGTGCGAGTACTACGAGGTGCTGCACGTGCGGCACTATCACCCAACATTGTGCTAACACAGCCAGGGGGCTGTGAAAGGTTTACGGCTTCATCAACCACGTTTGCGGGAACGTTTCCCGCGTAACGGACTACACCCCAAGGTATGTTTCCGCAAGTCTTTCCGTTACGGCATTACAGCTAGTTAGATCTTGGGTTAAGGGCGACGCTAGTTAGAAAAAATATTGTTTTCTGCTGCGAGACCCAACAGAAGATCCCTCGCCATGCTCGGTGAAGGTCTCTCCCTGTAAAGGTGTGTACTCACCATGCTCCTCCTCATCGAGCACAACCCCCTCCATGGGGTTATGCGGTTGGTAATTAGCCAAGAACTCATCGAACTGAATTTCGTTGAAGGACCATCTGTTCCTGCGAGTGTTATCAAACAAAAGTGGTGCAGGTAGACGGATCTCATGAGTAATGGTCCTTTCAAAACTCAAAATATAATCAAGGTTACCAAACTGAGAAGTAATGGTAACAAACTTATGCCTCTTCATAGCCGCAAGATCGAGACTCGCGTAAGAAAAGGGAACATCATCAGGATGCGGGGTGCGTTCAAGAGACTCAAGGATAAGTGTGGCGTAAACGCCACCATATAAATCGCCCTTGTTACTGTTCGAAACAAGGCGCCGAGCAATCAAGGCACCCACATTATACTCATTCTTACCAGAGAGGGCGTTCGCATAAATAGGAAAATCTGGTGCAGAACCATTGCTCGTGTTATCACGAGCCAACAACCCTCTAGCAACAAAATACGCAAAATACCTGAGTTGTGGAAACAAGATGTTGGAAATCTTCATGCGTCGAATGTCGGCCTCCCCCTGGCAGCAAAGGGAGTTGAAGAGGGTCCTAAACCCGGAAGGCTGGATGGTCATCTTAGTTGTCTCACCAACGTTCGGCACACCTATTATATCACAAAACTGTGCCAAATACGTGGTTATGAGATCATTATAAAGTTTGAACTCGACGGTTCCAGCATCATGGTTATAACAAAAACTGTTGACCAAACAGGCGGTAAGATTTTTGTATTGCACCACACGGCATAAAGCTAGCAGTGTCAAACCTGCGTTGGCACAAAGGCCATAAAATTCCTCCTTAATTCCTGCAGCTGTAAGAAAATCATCGCACGGATACATCATTGCGCATGCTGGATTTGTTTCTTCCAACAGCTCAAGGGGCACATGATCTTCATTGTAGCTCACCCTAACTGTTGAGGGTGAAGCTGCGGCTCTAGTGACTCGATCGGAGATCTCGGGCTTCTTCTTCCCAAGCCACCCCTTTGCTTTTCCAAAGAAACTCATTTATGAATTTTTTTTACAATTCACAAAAACAAGGATTTAAACAAAGTGAGTTGAGGCAAACTACTGCACTCACTTACCTAAGGCATAAACTTGCATCAAAACTTGGAAAATAAATTTCTACACAAGCATGCAAGCTCATATGAACAGCACCAAGAGCTACTAAATACTCACAAATGAGGCCACCGATCAAAAATCTAATTGGAGGGGTGAAGGAGTTACATACCAGGGAGTATTTCCTCAAAATCTCAGCTCGAACGGTGGGCTGTAGAGATATCGAAAATCACCTCCAAGAACAGCAAGAACGCAAGAACAAAGTGCAGAACTCGTGTTTTTGAGAGAGAAGAATGAGGAGGAAGAAGACTTACCTGGAGGTGGGGCCTGTGGGCCCCAGTCGCCCTATGGGCGCGGCCAGTGGGCAGGCCGCGCCAGCTGGCCTCCTGGGCCACTGGTGGCCCCCCATGGTCAGCCCCAGGTGCTTCTGGGTCACTCCCGACATGGAAATTTTTAAAATATTTTTTCTGGAATTTTTCTGACAACTTCAGTGTTGAAATTTTTTCGAAGTCCAAAAAGCTGCGAAACTTTCTGAAAACTTGAAGCAGTTATTAGAGTTGTGAAGTTTCAAAAACATATAAACTTGGTACAGCAAGGAGAATAAAAGCTAAGGAAAATGAAAACATAACAAGCTGCACTTTTTACCTATATAAAACATGCTTACTAGCAAGGTTGATCAAGTCTTACCAACAAACCGGCGATATATAGAGCAAAAAGTCTCACCCCTTATGAAGTGATCATTGCACCTTTACTTTAATGGAAATTGTCCCCACCATGACGGTTTTCTATTTGTGGTGCACATGTAGAGGACAATCCCATTCTCCAATCTTCACGGTCTCGATATTCTCTATAGAGTTGAGGCCATGCCTCTTGTCAATCTTCTTCGGAAAATACACCGTGTGTTCTTTGTCATTCACGTTGAAAGTAACCTTTCCTTTATTGCAATCAATAATAGCACCTGCGGTGTTAAAAAAGGTCTACCCAGAATAATAGACATGCTCCCATCCTCGGGCATGTCAAGCACAACAAAATCAGTAAGGATTAAACAATTAGCAACTTCAACGGGAACATCCTCACAAATACCTATGGGAACGGATGTTGACTTTTCAGCCATCTGAAGAGAGATATCTGTAGGGATTAGTTTTTCTAAACATAATCTCTTGTAAAGAGAAAAGGGCATAACACTCACTCCTTCTCCAAGATCACATAAAGCAGTCCTGACATAATTGATCAAGCTGAGTTTGGACCATATGAAAATGCTTCACAAGACATTTAACACCATTAACTGTTCTACCTAGAACATCAAGCAAACTTTTGATAGCAAGGGAATTATCATGCAACTGGCTTTGTATCCTCTCATTAAAGTGATTTTGCTTCATAATGAAATTATCAAGCTCATCTAAACATTGATTAGGAGGCTTACCATGAGGAATGCCACTCGCATTGAAATCTAAAAGAGAGTGTACCTCTACCATAGGAGGGTGAGTGGTCGGCTCACACAACTTCTCAATAGGGGGTAGATTCTTCACGTCTTTAGTTTTAATACCCTTCTCTTTAATGGATTTCTTTGCTTCTTGCATGTCTCCGGGGCCTAGGACAAGCATGCCCCTCTTCTTTGGTGGTGGAGGTGGTTCAGGGACGGACCAATCTTCGTGGTTCTTGGCAATCTTTCCCATTAATTCGTCTGCATCGTCCGGTGTTTTTTTCCTGAAAACACAACCAGCACAACTGTCCAAGTAGGATCTAGATTCATCAGTTAGACCAGCATAAAATATATCAATTAATTCATTCTTAGGGACTCCATGTCCCGGTCTAGCCTGGATCAGACTGCAATACCTCCCCCAAGATTTAGGAAGGTTCTCATCCTGCAACTGTTTAAAGTTATAAATTTTTCGTAAAGCAGCATGTTGCATATGAGCAAGAAAATACTTATCAACAAAAGAGTGAGCTAAGTCTTGAGGACTCCTAATGGAACCACATGGTAGTGCATCGTACCATGCTTTAGCACCTTCCTTTAAAGAAAAAGGAAAAAGCTTAGTAACATAGAAGTTTCGTATCTTCTCATCAGTAGTAAACAAGCCACCTAACTCAGTGAGTTTGGTCAGGTGTGCAATAGCATCATCATTTTCTCTGCCATAAAAGCGGTCAGCTTCAACCATAGATATAAGTGAAAGATCAACAGAGAAACTATAATCAGGATCATGGATGCATATAGGAGACGTAGCAAAAGTAGGATCAGGTACGGTCTTGTTCTTTAGAGAATGTTTTTCGAGCAGCTTCTTAATAGCACCAGGGTCAGAGTCGTCAAACTCTGTTAGCTCCCTGCATAAATCATCATCAAGTATAATATAATCATCATCAAGGAGTCTCTCCCTGAGTTTACTCAAATCGGGATAAGTGTAAGTCCCATCAAAAGGATAGAAAGTATCGGGAATTTCAATCCCAGATTTCTTGGCAGCAGCAGCAGCAGCAATTTGTTTCTCAAGAGCGTGACTAAGCGAAGCAATATCATCAAGAGTAGTAGAAGCATCATCAAAAGTATCGGACATGGTGACACATTCAGTAGAGGCATCATGTGGTGGAGGTGAAGCAAACTTACTCATAACTAAAGGTGAATCAAGTGTAGCACTAGTGTTCAGAACAGTACCTTTTCTCGTACGGGATGGTAAGATCGGGACCTTGGGGTCTTATTTATTACCCATAGCGGATAAATTGCAGCGGGTAAAATACTTCAAGTAGACTTATGAATAAAGCTATGCTCCCCGGCAACGGCGCCAGAAAACAGGCTTGATAACCCACAAGTGTAGGGGATCGAGATAGTCTTCGCGGGTAAGATAACCCAATTTATTGATTCGACTCAAGGGGAGCCAAAGAATATCCACAAGCTTTAACAGTGGAGTTGTCAATTCCTCCGCACCTGAGATACACTTACGTGCAACAATATATTAATAGCAACTGCGATATGGTAGTGATGATAGAAACGGTAATAGCAAACAGCAAAAGTAAACAACTAGTAACCAGCAGAATTCAAACACTGTAGCTTAGGGAGATGGAATGTTGGGCGCTGCATGGATAAGACACATCATGTATTTAACTTGGGGCAAGACACACAGAAAAGCAAAGATCATCTAGTCATACTAGTAAGATGCCCGTGCTACGCTACGGGGTCATACATGATTCGATGGATTTAAGTAATAGTTATAAACCTACGTTGAAATGGATAATCAAAATGTATCGAGACATTGATAAATTCCATCATCGAAGCCAAACATTTTCTTCACCATCACCTTGCGGGGAGAGTTCATGTTCTCCCTACTTGCCTTTCTTATTGCTTGGTATATCCTAATACCAAGGAGAGAGAGAGAGAGTATGCAACAAATAGAAAACCATCCTGATATTCCATCCACCCATGTCATCCATATGTCATCTCGTGTTTGTGAGCATTATATGGTTCAACATGTCACACATCTGTAGAATATAATGATAAATGACATTGTTGGATTACGGGAATCCATAATGCGAGTAAGACCACGTGGGTCGAACGCGTGTCCTGTTCCTCAGACGACCTCGACTCACACACGGCAACATCATCTCTCTTGTATGTGAGCATTATACAGTGCAACATGTCACCCATTTGTACAACATAATGATAAATGACATTGTTGGATTACGGGGATCTCTAATGCGAGTAAGGCCATGTGGTCGAATGCGTGGTCCTCTTCTTCGTACGATCTCGACTCACACACGACAAAGAGAATATACGAGACACATGAAACTGAAATAACCATGTTCGCGCCACCGTGATGGTGTAACACCTTACTCCTCCTTCAACCTTTGCACTGCTTGAGAGGTTACAATACAAGAACTAATACTATGCTTGACAAATGATTTCATGGCGTGATCTAATTCTGGGTTTTTGGGTTTTTTTAGTTGAGACACCGTGATGTATGAAGCAAAAAACCTAGAACTAATTAGTACCTGGAACTCTGATTTCTTTTAGTTGTTACTCAAACATACGTGTCAACAACATTAGTTCTGGGTTTTTTGCTTCATCCATCTGAGCACCTAAAAGGAATCAGACAATCACTAATGCATGCATAACTGCCTGTGTTACACTTGATACAAAGAAAAAACTGAATTTGTAGTATATTTAAACAAAGTAGAAAACAATGAACGTCACTTGCAATACATTTTGTACCGAGCAAAGAACCAAAATTTACAGTAAGTGAACCTTTGAAATCGTGTATATACAGAAAGGGCGAGTGTACATTTTTTGGATAAAGGGCTTTATTACTCAAAAGGTTCAAGTAAGTACACCCGACCTCTGCATAACGGGCGAGTGTACATGTACATACAACACACAAAATTGTACCAGGCCTCTTTAAAGTCTTACATCAACCAAGTTCCTGCAAAAAAGATGCACTTAGCAGATATCAAGTAAAGAAAATTGGGGTGTGGCCTGAAAAATTGTATGTGGAACTACCAAGCAAAGGAGGGGTGTCAACTGTCAATTATAAAGAGATTTGATGTAGGCGTCATCCAAATTTTTTGAACAGAGTGAGTAACAAAAAGAACTAAGTACTAAAAAATAATTCAACTGCAGTTAGAATTTTTTATACAAAAATATCATGAACACTAAAGCAAATATCTATTTTTCTTTCTGAAAACCCTCTTCACAAAGTTTGGAACCGTACATGGGAAGAAATTTTAGACGGCTGAACCTATTAGATAGATTGAGTTTTTACAGCTACCAAATTGTACTTGATTGATTCATACCTTGGACTGCAAACTCAGAATTCTTTGTAGACTATTTCATTGTAAAATGGCAGTGGAGATGGACTTATCCAAGAGAGTAAGAATCTTTCAGGGAGGTATACACCAATGTTTCTAATACTCAACATCTCGTTCCAAAAGAATACTCTAGATAAGAAACTGAAACCAGTGAACACTGCTCATTGATACAATAGAAGACAATTCCATCTGTTACCACCAAGAAAATATATGCAATTGCACAAGTAAGGATTGCCTAACAGAGACGAAGAAAAAATTCATGAGACGCACAGAAGATTTTACTATTCGTCAACCCATACCTTGGTCCTTGAAAAGGCATATTAGATACAAATGGCAATGACACCTCCTCACATTTCGTTCTATCTAAAGATTGTGTGGTTGCACACTGATTTATACTGAAGTGCCGTTTGAGAAGCGTGAGTTCCATATGCCTGCACACTGATTTAGTGATTTATATGGGGGGTACATAAGTGGTTTATAGACAGTTCCAGATAACAGAAAAATTTGAACTTGAGATTCGGAAGGGAAGGAAATACCAGAGCATAGTACCTCCACTTCAACATCACACCAGACCATCCATAATTGAGACGGAATCGATAGGAGGAGGACGCGGGTGTGGAGACCGTTGGTGGCACTTCAATTGCAGACATCGAAGAGGTCCTCGGGCAGCAGATTATACTCGAATTGGACGAACGTGGAGCGCATCAGCGAGGAAGATGTAGTAGGTGCCCCCGCCGCAACCGACGATGAGTAGCGTGTAGCCGGCGTACGCGAAGGTCGGTGTCGAAGGAGACGTCGAGGAGGAGGGGAGTCGTGTGGCTTCTATATCAGAGGGGGATGCACGATAGGCATCGCAGACTCGGGGGGAGGACAACGCCGGACCGACGGCGGCGTACTTGCCGACATTGACATCAATGGAGACGGGATAGGGGTAGGACATGTCGGGGAGGAGGAGGGTGTGGTGGGCGGCGGGGCTGCTGCATCAAAAGAGTGATGCGAACGGCGCCAGTGGCATACTTGCCGATGGCGGCTTTGGAGACGGGGTAGGGGAGGAAGGGGGAGGTGGTGGGTGGAGACTGACGTACTTGCTACGTCCGTTCGAGGAGATGAGTCAGGAGAGGCGTCTGAAGTGGCCGACGACGGCGGCGTGTGGAGCGGGAGCCGGGAGCGGCTACTGCCCTGTTTCGTTCCATCGTTTTCTCCACTTGTCTAGAAGGATCGTGGTTGGACCGCTGCTGGATAAGATGAGGATGGATGGGGCACAATATCTAGAGAGTAAGCCAAGTGGGATTGCCTCCAATGCGTTGGATACATATCTGATGGTTGAAAATGAGAGATGGCAGGCACACCATCATCACCAACTCAGGTTTTTATAGGAGTAGAGAAATCAAACATCAGGCATGTATCGCACAGGTAGTTGTACGTGCTTGCAATAAGAACTTGCACAACATCTTTTGTCCTACCATCCCGCTACGAACGGGGCCAAAAGGAACTTATGGAGATTAAGGTGCTCCTTTCAAAGAGCACCGGAACAAAGCATTAACAATCAATGGAGACATGGAATCCTCATATTATAGTCCATCCCCTT
Source organism: Bromus sterilis (assembly GCA_950022295.1). NCBI lineage: Eukaryota > Viridiplantae > Streptophyta > Magnoliopsida > Poales > Poaceae > Bromus > Bromus sterilis. The sequence continues at coordinate 317,226,838 of OX465597.1, read as the reverse complement.
TGGTGTCCCAAGCTGTCACCTTTGGGATCGCCAGTTCCAGATTATAACAGGTGCAAACAACTCATAGATAAGATCAAGAACACAAATATATTCATGAAAACACAAAGGGTTCAGATCTGAAATCATGGCACTCGAGCCCAAAGTGACAAGCATTAAGAGTAACAAGTTGAAGCAAAGATGATAAACACCAATCTAGATGATAGGAAACATGCCCCCAACAATCTGATAAACTATTACATGATATAACTCATCCAATCCCTACCATCCCCTTTGCCTACAGCAGGGAATTACTCACACATGGATGGAGAAGTCATGGAGGGATGACGGAATGGTGATGGCGATGACGATGGCGATGATCTCCCCTCTCCGGAGGCCAAAACAGCCTCCAGATTAGCCCTCCCGGAGAAGAACAAAGGGTGGCGGCGGCTCCGCGACAAGAATTGGGAAAACGACAAGAATTGGGTTTTCGTGTCACGGGAATAAATAGGAGCATCGGTAGGGCACCAGAGGAGGGGGGAGGCCCCTAGGCGGCTAGAGGGCGCGGCCCCACCCCTGGCCGTGCCAGGGGCGCTTGGGGCCCCCAGGGCTCCCCTTTGGTCCCACTTCTGGCATCTGGCTCCTTCGGGTGTGTGGATTTTCTGGTATTTTTCTGGGAATTTTCTCGGACGTCCAAAAATCCATTTTCCTGCACACAATAAAACCATACAGACAGCTCTACTGAAAACAGCATTAGTCCGGGTTAGTTTCGTCCAAATCATGCAAGAATGAGGGCAAAACAATAGCAAAAGTGTTTGGAAAAGTAGATACGTTTGAGACGTATTAATCATTTACCTACTCGAGGACGAGCAGGAATTAAGCTTGGGGATGTTGATACGTCCAAAACGTATCTATAATTTCTGCTTGCTCCATGCATGTTTTGGGTGATATTGCTATGCTTTTGATACACTTTCATATACTTTTGATCATATTTGGACTAACCTATTAACTCAGTGCACCACGGTGTCAGTTCTTGTTTTCTGCTGTTTTTGTATTTCAGTTTTTCCCATTACTTAAAGTTCCATAAAAATTCCGGGAAAAAATATATATATATAATAAGCAACCCGGAAGCTTCCAGACGCCCGAAGGAGAGCCGGAGGGGAGGCCCACGTCGCCCGGGCGGCCTGTAGGCGCAGCCTAGGGGTAGGCCACGCCGGGACCCCGCCTAGGCACCCTGGGCACCGCCTCGGACTCCCCCTTGGCCCTTATTTTTACTCTCGACGCGAAAACCCTGATTCCAGAACCCTTTTCTCCAGAAGCAATTCCGTTCTCCGCCGCCATCGCCACCAAGTTTCGGGGGACCAGAATTCCTGTGTCGGCACCCTGCCGGGACGGGGAAGTGCCCCCGGATTCATCTCCATCGACGTTGCTTCCTCCCTCCATGATGCGGGAGTAGTTCCTCCTCGGGGCTGAGGTTTCTACCAGTAGCTATGTGGTCTTCTCTCTCTCCCATGATGTGATCTTCATTGTGATCATAGGCTATGTTAATCTAGGATGATCCCATGATGTTTCCCCCATCTTCTATGTATTGGATTGGTGTACTCACTTGATATTATCTAGTATAATCCCCGAGACCATGGTGACAGCGGTCTATTGGACATGGGTTAGCAGAATATTTTCATGAGTGAATTCCTCTTTTTGTGTGGATTGAAGATTGAGAGTCTCTTGGTGCTTGTCTTTGACTATCCTTTAGATATGTTGTGGTGATTGTGGTACTCTCTTTGGATGGTCGCGGTGACATTGGGAAATCCATAGATGAGAACTACGAACTCTGAGGTGTGCTTTGTATCCCTACACAATTCTCGTCCTCTCTTAACCACAAAGGAATGACCTCCGAGTACGTCTCCATTGCATGTTTTATGGGAAATATCATGTGATTAGACTATGTTAATGTTGTTGGGAGTTGCCACTAGTGAAAGTATGAAGCCTAGGCCTTGTTTCCACCATTGCAATACCGTTTGTGATCACTTTTGTCGCTTGCTAAATTGTTGTTTTTATTTATTCAGATTTATATTACCTTGCTTTGCCACCCCTATCACCCATATTTCACAATCTCTTCGCCGAACTAGTGCACCTATACAATTTTCCATTGTATTAGGTGTGTTGGGGACACAAGAGACTTCTTGTATCTTAATTGAAGGGTTGGTTGAGAGAGACCATCTTCAACCTCTACTTCCCTGAGTTCGATAAACCTTAGGTCATCCACTTGAGGGAAATTGCTGATGTCCTACAAACCTCTGCGCTTGGAGGCCCAACATAGTCTACAAGAATAGAAGCGTACGTAGACATCAGCGTACCACATAACATCATCACGGACAATGGTACAAACTTCACAGTAGCACAATTTCAGAACTTCTGCCAAGATCTAGGCACCAAAATCAACTACGCATCACTCGCGGACCCGCAATCTAACGACCAGGTGGAGAACGCGAATGGCTTAGTGTGCGGAGGAATAAAAAAGCGGCTCCTCGCACCACTCGAACAGGCCGCAGGCAACTGGGTAGAAGAACTCCCCGCAGTCCTGTGGAGCCTGCGCACCACCCCCAACGCCTCAACCCAGTACACACCTTTTTTTTCATGGTATATGGGGCAGAAGCTGTGCTGCCACACGACCTAAAGTTCAGAGTCCCCCAAATCTCGGGATACAAATAAGAAGAGGCAGAAGAAGCACTCCAGGATGATAAAGACACCGCAGACAAAGCAAGGGACACAGCTATAGCAAGGTTAGAAGGATAACAAGACGAACTACGCACATACCAAAGCAGTCGCCTGCGGACAAGAACTTTCTGCAAAGGAGATCTTGTCCTCCGACTAATACAAGAAAAAGTCCACAAGCTTGCCCCGCAGTGGGAAGGACCCTTCATAATCTCGAAGGTCATAGGAGGAGGTGCATACAGGTTGAAGAACCCGAAGACCGACGAAGACGTGGGAAACCCGTGGAACGTGGCAAACTTGCGCCTGTTCTACCCATAGTCTACCCATAGGCACTATCAACAGTATTAGTAGCAGCACCAATCGGCAACTCATGTAAAACTCGAAGCAACAAAGTTGCCCAAATAATACTATTTAAAGCACTCGGGGGCTCGAGCACAGACTCCCCCCGAGAGACGCTATTTCTCTTACGCGACGCTACTTAAAGCACTCGGGGGCTCGAGCACAGACTCCCCCTGGTAGACGCTATTTTGCTTACGCGACGCTACTTAAAGCACAAAGGGGCTCGAGCACAGACTCCCCCCGAGAGACGCTATTTCGCTTACATGACGCTACTTAAAGCACTCGGGGGCTCGCACAGACTCCCCCCGAGAGACGCTATTTCGCTTACGCGACGCTACTTACACACTCGGGGGCTCGAGCACGAGCCTCCCCCGAAAAGCATCGTTTCGCCCGCGTAACCTCACTCGATTTTTTTTCCATCAGCACACTTTACTCCCCAAAGATAAGGATGAACCAGGCATCTAACATAGAAACTTATTAGTATTCACCTGATCACAAGTGATCACCTAAAGACTCGGGGGCTACTCTCATCAGGAGCGCTGCCGCGCACCCGATGAAGATCTAGAACAACAGAGCAGTCGCAAGAAAGGATAGCATGATCGAGTAAAGCTCACAGTCTACGTCCGACTCCACAAGTCGAACGAAGACTCGGGGGCTACTCCCATCGGGAGCGCTGCCGCGCACCCGATAGTTTTCAAAGGACTCGAAGACAACAAAGGACTCGAAGACAGTTCTCATTACAAAGGACTCGAAGACAGTTCTCATTACAAAAGACTCAAAGACCTCAAGATAATATATCAGAGACATACCAGTACAAAGTCTCCACCACACACCAAAGTTTACAAAGAGGCTCGAGCGGTTGCCAAAAGGACTACAATACCAATCATCCCAGGGAACTATGACTTCTACATGCGTGCTCATGCTGAGATAATTGGCACTTTCGGCCCACATCTTAACGAGCATCATCACAGACAACGTAAGAACTAAGCCTGCGAAGAAGCAAGTCGCTGCCCTCCAGTTCTACAAGGTGGCCTTGCCTACCGACGCGCTCGCTTGACGGGTGGCTTGACGTCGAGCTACTCCTTAGAACTAGAAGAGCAAGCACCACCGACCGAGGAGTCGGCCGAAGATGAAGCCACTGGAGAAGTAGACGAAGGATTCCTCGACCCACCAGAGCTGTTGCTGCTCGTTTCCTCCTAGTACGGATCCAGACGATTTCCACTGGCATCAAAAGCACGAACAGTGAGAGTATACTCGCCATCGAAACGACAACAAAGGATATCCCCGTCACGCAGGTTCAGCCGACGCGAAAACGCCCTCCATCCAGAACCAAGAAAAATCAGGAATGAATTATCAACTTCCAGCTCCACCCAAGAGGAAGATCGAGCACACTTTGAAGATGGAACCAGAGACCCCTCAAATTGAGCTTAGAAACAAGGGAGGCGAAGGAGAAAGGAATAGGGATCCGGGTAGCGGTCCAGCTAAGAACACGCAAAAGGAAATCATAGCGCCAAACACCCTCCTCCACTGAAGAAGAGGAAGGCGTCGTCGTAGCTCCACGACATCCACCACGCGAAGAACGAGGTGTGCGGCCACCACGGCCACGCCGACCACGACCTCGGACAACCACACTGCCACCACGCCTGGGCGCCATATCAAGAAGAAGATGAAGGGAAAGAGAGGAGAAGAGCATATGCCGAGCCCAAGCAAACAACAACAGCAACAGGTATATATAGCACAGCCCAAGGGCAAACCAGGAAAACACACAGAAGCACATGCGACCCCATCATTAATTCAAAGACCAACACACCGAGAGTTACGAATTCCAAGACAAGATGCCTTTCCACGGTCAGCACTATTTAATGGACACATCAAATCTCGCGTGTTTCCCATACACGCCTTGGAAATCCAACGGGCACCAGCAGCGCAATGTCCAAGCTGTCATCATGACTGATCAGGAGATGCGACGGTTCGAAGACCACGCAACGTCACCACATCGGTCACCAAAGAGCAATTATTACGATGCTTATCCTTGCAGCATCCCAAGAAGAAAGATTCAAGATAAAAGCAACTGGAAAACTAAAGACCGACAAAGCTACCTATTTCTTGGTCCCAAATATTCTGATTTTTGTTCCAAAAATTTTACTCCCATCAGGAGTACCTTTATTAAAAACAGAGTAATATCTAAAAACTCGAGAGTTCGGGTGCTCCCTCACCCAGAAGACAAAGGTCTGCTCGAGTGACCACTCGCACCAACAGTAATCACGGCGTCTACAGAGTTTCGGGTGCTCCCTCACCCAGAAGGCAAACATGTACTCGAGTGACCACTCGCGTTGGCAAAACGGCGCATCTCCAGAGTTCGGGTGCTCCCTCACCCAGAAGATGACGAAGCATTCGAGTGGCTATTCACAAGACTTGAAGATACTTTACCCACGCGCTCGACGACTACACGAGTGGGCACATTCTTATCGACTCCTTGCTCGAGCTCGGAAAAACTCCACGAGTGACTGCTAACAGCTCACTTGATTGTTTATTCCAAGTGGGTGCATCTCTGATTAGGCTCTGTGCCTTTGTAAAAAATGATGTCTGGGCTGCGACTCGCTGTACCCAGATGCCACGCAAGCTTAGCGTGTAGGTAGGACCCCGCTGCGCAGTCGGCCGGGTCGGGACTTGCCACAGCGCGACTTCACTCCCGACGTTTTCCATGCGCTTGCATGATAGAAAGATGAGCCGATAACGGACGTGTTAAGGCTATTTGTTGGGGCCGGAGGCATTGATCCTATAAGACCTGCAGCGGCATGGACTTTGCTAGACACCGGTCGTTTCCAAGTTCGTGTCGAGGGACACGGGCTTGATTGGGCTACTGAGGTATTTGCCACTAGTGCAATTCACCAAGGCTCGACCAGTCGACTACCTTGGGCCCTTTTAGCTTATCATCCCTCGAATAAACATTGTCATGGCTAAAACTTCCAACGACTCGCAGTCGTGCTGCGCATATAAAGGCAAAACGATGATAGGATTTGAGTCCCTGCGCGACTCTTCGAGTCCCCCAGGCACTCGGTGGCTACTGATGAGGGGGTGACCCCATGACTCCTGCGTGTGAGGATACCTAGTGCATATGAAGACAAAAGGCTCGCTGGAAGCTTCGACAGGCCCACGACTGACCCACTCTAGGCACCGACGTAGGAGTCTGCGACCAACATGGAAGTTAAGACTTAGCGTTCAAGGCAAGGCTTGAATTAGGCAATCATCCTTGTAACCTGAGACGGACTCCCCGAGACCCAGCCTAGTATATAAAGGCTGGGAGGGGAGACACTTCAGGCACATCCTATCTACAATCGACACTCTCGGTCCTAAGCAAACTCTCCTAGACTTCCAACTGTAATCGCCCCCTCGCATAATACAATCGAGCAGGAAGTGCTTCTCTTGTTAGCCGACGAGTATCGGCAACCTGTTCCTTCTCTACGATCTAACCCAGAGTCCCTGACCATGGGATTTGCCAAGGCTAATCCTCGTCAGCTACAGCTTTCCCCTACCTGGCACCCGTAAAGGGCGCAGTCGGCGGGACCCAACAGCTCTCCAGAGGCTTACAGCTGGGCCCTGGACCAACCAGAAGTTACTGTAGTACCCTGGGCTCGGCCTATAAGAGCCCTAGAGATCCCTCCTGTGTGACGGGACGATCGCATTTACTTCACACCACCCACTAGACAAAGAGGTAGGAGAGAGAAGTGCTTAGATCCCTCTTCTCCTTCCTCTGATACAGCTCACGGAGCATTCATTGTAGCCCGAGTTATTGCTCATAGTCAGCTCGGCAGGAGTAGGGATGTTGACGAGAATTGTCCTCGGAAAATCCCATGGTTAGGAACCCTAGGTTAGATCATAGAGGAGATGTACAGATTGGCGATACTCGTCGGCTAACAGGAGAAAGCACTTCCTGCTCTATTATATTACGATGGAGGTGATTACAGTAGAGGTCGAGGCGAATTCGCTCGGGACCGGAGGTGTTGCTTGAATATTCGATGCACTAGACGTCTCCTCTCCCAGCCTTTATATACTAGGCTGGGTCGCAAGGAGTCCGTCTAGGTTTACAGAGAGGGTTTCCTAATCTAACTTCAGTCTTGGATGCCAAGTTGTGGCCTCCATAATCGTCGAGGACTCCTATGGCGGTGCCTCGAGTGGGCCAGTCGTGGGCCGATCGAGGCTTCCAACGGGCCTTCTAGCTTGATGCACACCAGGTACCTTCATCTGTAGGAGTCATGGGGTGACCCCCTCGTCAGTATCCCCCGAGTGCATGGGGTACTCAAAGAGTCGCGCAGGGACTCGAATCCATAATCGCTTGTTTTTATGCGTGCAGCGCTGCTGCAAGTCGTTGGTTGTTAGCCACAAAAGATAATTTATTCGAGGGATGATAAGCTAGAAAGGCCCAAGGTAGTCGAGTGGTCGAGCCTTGGTGCATTGTGCTAGTGGAAAACACCTCAAAAGCCCAAATCAAGCCGCTTCCCTCGACACGAACGTGGAAAACAACCGGTGTCTAGTAAGTCCATGCGGATGCAGGTCTTATAGGATCAGTACTGCCAGTCTCAGCAAATAACCTTAACACGTATGTTATTGTCTCAACTTTCTTCATGCCTTGCGCATGGAAAACATCAGGAGTGAAGTCGCGGCTGTGGCAAGTCCCGGCCCGGCCGACTGCGCAGCGGGGTCTTACCTACGCGCTAAGCTTGGGCGGCATCTGGGGTGAAGTGTATCGCCGCCCAGGAATCATTTTTTTATAGAGGCGTGGAGCCTAATTAGATGCGCACGCACTTGGAAAAACAAATCAAGAGGATGAATAATGGTCACTCATGGAGTATTTACGAACTCAGGTGAAGAGTCGATAAGGGATGCACCCACTCGGATAGTCGTCGAGTGGGTTGATCATGTATGCACCCATACGACACTTCGAGTGCTTGGGCGGATTTTTCTCTTGAATGTTCGACCGAGTCTTGCCTTCTAGTGCGAGTAATCACTTGAGCACTTGTCGTGGGAAATTCACGGCAAATGTCCTCATTAGAGAACTAACTGTGGGACCTTTGTTGCGAGGTGGTTTCGAGGAGGTGAGTCGGCAGGAACACAAGACACGAGATTTACCCAGGTTTCGGCCCCTCGAAAGGTAAATACCTACTCCTTCTTTTCTATTATGGGGTGTCAACTTCTCGAATACAAAGGTGCGAGATCGCCGCCTATGCCTCGAGAGGATCTAAGTTGAGTTGTCCCGTTTGGACCAAGGGGGGCGGCTTATAAAGATGTCGGGTCTCTTGAGCTACATGAAACCGAATCCGTCTAAAGATGGAGTCCTAATTCTATTTTACATAGTTTCTTTATCATACAAGGTAAGTCTATTTCCTTTTACAACCTTCTGGCTTCGCGGCATCATGACTCGGCCCAAGCCGAATCTTTCTTCTGGGCCTTCATCTTGAGAGTCAGCCCGGTTCTTCCGTATACCGGGTCATGGCGTTGGTCCATCCCCCAGACATTAGCCCCCAGGAATGGCACGATGCTTCAGCTTCTCGACGATCTTTCTTGACTGCCTTCATATACCGACTCTCAAGAAGCTGACTTTCCTTGATTTTTGCTGATTTCTTAATTTAGACTTGGTTAAAACAGAGCTTGTCCTTTTCCTTTTGTCTCTTTATTCAACGGGTCGTTACATCATTAATTTATATATCTCCTTAACTATTTTCAAAGAACGAGGCATCAGCACTTAATGCTTTAAAACCTTTGCAAAATTCGAAGAGCCTTTGCTTTTAACGTTGCCTGTTTATGGGGAATCCACATGAATCATAATGACATTTATTTGCCGATTCCTCTTCATTTTGATTGTGTATATATATATATATATATATATATATATATATATGTGTGTGTGTGTGTGTGTGTGTGTGGCAGATCTTGGGATGAAGCTCACACTCTTCTTCTTCCTTCTTCATTTTACTACAAAGCCTTATCTCTCATGGCTCCTAAGCTCTGTAACCGTGATCCTGCGGATGTTAAAGACCCGAGCCCCAAACACCAGGAGGTTTCTGCCTCTCGTGGTCGTGGTAGTGGCAGGGGCCGAGTTCGTGGCCACGGTCGTGGCCGTGGCCAAGGTGGTAGAGGTGGCAGAAATTCTCGAAGACATGAGGAGGCGCCTTCTTCCTCATATGCTTCTGCGCACCAGCTTGGTGATATGTCCCAAACGTATCTATAATTTGTGCTTGCTCCATGCATGTTTTGTGTGATATTGCTATGATCTAGATACACTTTCATACCCTTTTGATCATTTTGGACTAACTTATTAAATCAGTGCACCCCAGTGCCAGTTCCTATTTTCTGCTGTTTTTCTATTTCAGGTTTCCCCCATATTAAAAGTGCTCCAAAAATTCAGGAAAAAACAGATAAAAAAATCAGCGCAGAAGAACCTTCTGGAAACACCTAGGTGGGGCCAGAGGGCCACCACCAGGGGTCCAGGCACCCTAGGGCTAGTCCGCGCCAGGGGGGCGCCTGGACACCTGGTGGGCCCCCTGGCTGCCCCCTTCTCCTATTTATTCTCCGTGTCGGGATTCTTTCAAAGATAGAACCCTTTTTCGCGACCTCGCCTCTATTCCGCCGCCGCTGCGCTTTCAAGATCGGGAGCGCCAGCAGACCTCTTCCCGGCACCCTGCCGAAGGGAGGATTGACCTCCGGGAGCCTCTCCTCCACCATGGACGTTCCCGGATGATCCGTGAGTAGTCTACCTGTGAACATGGGTCCGTGATCAGTAGCTATGTGATGTTCTCCTCCCCTCTTTGTTCTTCATGGATTAGACCTTGTGAGCTTCCCTACATGATCAAGGCACATATGTAATTCTTTCTGCTATTTTTATGCTGAGTTTGCTGGGATCTGATGGATTATGAGACTATCTTCAGTTTGTGATTGAGTAATATATTTGGTTCTTATCTTTTACATTTTTGTTCTTGAGTAATTCTTGCATGTTCTCCATTGTTGTTTATTGCTTTGGCCAAGTAGTAGGTAGTGACTCCAAGAGGGAACATTATGCTCGATTGTGGGTTCATGCCCCCTGATGACTAGCTTGAGTGACAGAAACATGAGTCTAGGGTATGTGTTGTTGCCACAAGGGGGAAAACAACGGTGCTTGTAACTGCGGTTGCAAGGATTGTTTAGCTTACGCAAAGTTCTTTTAATGCAGTTGTCTGTTGCTTTGGGTTTACACTTTGGGTGGGGCTCGCAACTTAATACTAGCGAGATGTTCTGGATAGATATCTCAAGGTGGATGATTAGTGGTAGATGCAGTTGGATTTCGGTCTACTTATTTGGCGTACCGCCCATGCTTTTGAGCCTCTTCCTTTCTTTGTAGCATAGTTAGCATTGCGGTGCGTTTTTAATCTTGTCAATTGCCCAGCTGTGATTTGTTTACCTCGCATAGAAGTTGTATCGTCTTTTGGGAGAGAGACATCACTAATGAACATCACGGGACCCCTGTCCATATTCTCATCACTATTTACACGCTCAATTTATTTCCTGCTTTTACTTTCTAGCTGCTATTACCATTATCCTTTATCCCTTGTGTTTGATCCTTTGTAAACAACAAGGCCAGAGAGAATGACAACCTCTCTGGACTTCATTGGGAGCAAAGTTATTTGTATTGTGTGCAGGTCCACGTCAATTGCGGCGTTGACACCTACTTCTCACTTCCGAAATCCTACGGGAGACAAGCCCTATCCTCTACATAGGGGAAATTTGTTGCTATCCTACATCTCACGTTCCACTTGGGGTAACCAACGAAGGACGAGAAGCCATTATCCACTTCCATGCCATCAACCAAATTTCTGGCGCCGTTGCCAGGGATTCCGAGTGCGACAAGATAGGGGAGTTGCACACTATCTTTTACCTTTGCTTTTTAGTCTTGTTAGTTTACCTCTCAGTTTTTATCTTAGTGTCGTATATCAAAAACCACAGAAAAATTGTCTGCCACACTAGCACACTAAATCTTGCCTTCATGGAGCATATCACTAATGCTCTCATCAAAGCTAGGGAGGAGAAGCTTAGAATAGAAGCCTCCGTACCTAGGAAGCTAGAGGATGGTTGGTATCCTATGATAAAAAATTAAATTGAATAACTTCTCTTGCTATGCTTTATGTGATGTTGGAGCTAGTACCTCCGTTATGCCCAAAAGAATGTATGATCTGCTTGAATTGGAACCTTTTGATCCTTGTTATTTTGGTGTTTGCCTCGTTGATTCTTCCGTAAAGAAACCTTTGGGGAAGATCGACAATGTTCTTATCATTGTCAATGACAATTATGTTCCCATTGATTTCACTATTATGGATATAGAGTGTGAACCTTTATGTCCAATTATTTTGGGACGTCCTTTTCTTCGCACCATTGGTGATGTTATTGACATGAAAGAGGGGAATATAAAATTTCAATTCCCTCTTAAAAAGGGGATGGAACACTTCCCTAGAAAGAAGATTAAGTTACCTTTGAGTCCGTTACACGGGCTAGCTATTCTCTCTCTCTTGATGAAACTTGATCTTTTTGTTTTATGCCTAGCTTAAAGGCGTAAATGAAAGCGCTTGTTGGGAGGCAACCCAAGATGTTTTTACTTCTGTTTTTAGTGGTCTTGATGATTGTTACTACTGTAGCAACATCATTGTATCTTTATTTTCAAGCTTTGTGCCAAGTTCTAGCCTCTTATGATAAGCGAAGCAAAAGTTGTGACATGTTGTCCAGAAAAAAGATTCTGTCCTTGGACGAAAAAAATAGCCTAAAATCACCAGATCATCTTTTTTATCTGATTTTTTTGACAGTGTGCTCCATACAATTGTTTTTGAACGTCTGTTCTGAAATTTTTGATTTGAGTTGCAGAAGTACCCCGAAAAAGTTATTCACTACCTGTTGTTCTGTTTTTCACAGATTCTGCCACGTTTTGCCTTTCCTTACTTTTGCAAACCTTAAGCTTGCTTTTTCTTTGCAAAAACTTTTTTTCAATCTTTATAAACAGTAGCTCTTCAATAATATCTTTATTTATAGTGGAGAAAAATTATTTTATTAAGGGTACTAACCTCTCTAATCAGCTTATGTTGAGTTATGTATGAAGGGAGTTTTCAAGTGTTCGAGGGAAGATGATGAAAGAAGATCCGGGAGTGTCAAACGCTCAAGCTTGGGGATGCCCCGTTGCATCCCCTTCTCCATCAACAATCATCAGTTCGTCCTTCGTCTCACTATATTTTTATCACTTCATGCGTTATGTGCTATGCTTGGAGTGTCTCGCTCTTAGTTTACCTTTTAGTTTTCTTTAGCTTTGCTTGCTGTTAGTAACAAGTTAGAAGCCAACTTACTTTGTGTGGGAGATAAACACGCTCCACTTCAAACTAGAACACATCATAGGATTTTTCATGTTTACCTTTTTGCTGTTGTGTGTTCTTTATTTTTCTGTAGCTACTGCCATGTTTAGTTTTAGTCTTAGTTTGTCTTTAGCAAGAGCCTTGGATTTTGTTTAGTTTGTTGTTGGAACTCTCTTTAGTTTTCAGTTTTATCTTGTTACGAGAGTTGGTTGTTGCACTGAGTTGTGTCTTGTCTTGAAAGTAGGTAATTGAGGTTGCTATTTATTTTTTGTAGTAACTTGCAATAGTTTTGAGGTATTGTTGTGAGTAATGTTTGAAATTTTGGTGTCAAGAGCTCTAGCCTATTAGTGATATGTGTCGTATTTTGGGCAATCCGTGTTTATTTTCAAAACCTACAAAACTAGTTGAGAACTCTAGCTACTAGATGGATCACTAATCTTTTGAGGGATCGGATATTAGAGTACACTCACGTACCATGAGTCGAGGATGCGCAAGGATAACCAAACCCCCATGCACTCCTCCTCGGGGTACTTGTCTCTTTGTGAACCTCCTTATTAGATTGAGAGTTACTGATAATAAGTGCATGAGTTCTTCGGACTAATGTAAGTATTGAAAGTTCACACTTCCACCTCCTCATATTTGCTAGCCTCTTCTGTACTGTGCATTGCCTTCTTCTCACTCCGAGAGTTGGCGTCCACCTTCGCCGGTACATCCAAACCCTTGGCATGATACGCTCTGTCATCATAAACCTCCATATATCTTTCCTAAAAACAGCCACCATACCTACCTATCAAGGCATTTCCATAGCCTTTCCGAGATATATTGCCATGCAACATCCACCTCTTCATGACTTGATCTTCATGTCATACATGTTCCTGCTACACTGGCAGAGGCATACATTGCATACATCATGATCGCTACATCTTCTTTATATTTGAGTACCTTGTAAAGTGTGAAAGATCTTCTATACCCTCTTGTAAATTAGAGTGTTGCCCTTAAGTGAGGAAAAAATCCCAAAGTGGACAAATTAAAAGATCCCAAAGAGGACAAATGAGAGTTAAAAACAAAGAGCCATCGAGGCCACCAAAAAATACAAAAAATAGAAAAAAGAGAGAAAGGGTCAACACTACTATTCCTTTTGAAAGATCCAGACTCGTACTCCCTCGTATCCTTGTACTCCATAGAGATGATCATTTATGCATATAGCTATTTGGGTACCTTCACACTATAGAACTTGGCTTGCATATTCCAAGGATGAGCCTCCTCAAATGAGCTCTAGGTCTTCATGAGCGAGCAAGTTGGATGCACCCCCACTAGTTCCATTGGAGAGCTTTTCTTAGCTCACATGTGCATCCGTTGCATCACAATCCCTACTCCTCACATCATATCTATCATTTGGCTCTCTCGCCTATGATTTTCCTCATTGATTTGAGCCTTTCTCATCCTTTTTGTCTTCCTCCTCCACCATATTTCTCTCTTCGCCATCGTAAGTGTCAACTCTCGTGCTTACGCTCATCCATAGCATGAGTGCTCAAAATATCGAAAAAGAGTGGATCAAATTGACTTGTACCTGGCTAGTGGTCTGGGGACGAGTCAAGATAAGATTCCAAAGAAGTCCAAGTGTGAAACTTTAGTAGATTGAGTTATCAACAAATATAGTTTTTCTCTCGTATTCCCATATCCCCCTTCTTGCACGCAAACACCATTTGGAGACATTCGAGTCACGGACAGATAAAAGCTCTTGCACCTAGTGTTCTTTCGGTGTTTGTTTCAATGCTAATATAGACTCTTGCCTGTTATGACTTGAATTGAATCACATACCTGGATTGCTTTACTTTCAAAGTTCTTATATGGTTGCTAGCATGTCACCACATAAATTATGCTTGTTATCATTTACCTACTCGAGGGCGAGCAGGAATTAAGCTTGGGGATGTTGATACGTCCCAAACGTATCTATAATTTCTGCTTGCTTCATGCATGTTTTGTGTGTTATTGCTATGTGTTTGCTACACTTTCATATCTTTTTATAACATATTTTGGAACTAACCTATTAATGGTTGAAAGAGTGCACAAGTTCTTGTTTTTGTAATTTATGTGTAGGAATTACTTGGATAAAGGAAAAATCATAAAAAGGAGTCTTGTAGGAGTTGGACTCTAACTCTCCCGAAATTTGTCCCCACCAGGCAGGTTTTAAAGGTTGCGTCGGAAACGCGTGAAGACGACATCAAACGAAAAAACTTAAAACTACAAAGTTGTAGACAATTTTTTTCCGGTGGATCTGGAAAAAAGTTCATCTCAATTGGAGTTCGGATGCTCCCTCTAGCCCCGAAATACCGAAGACGTAATATGTATGAAGGGAATCCGAGAGCCTATATAAAGAGAGGAAACATACGTCAAAGGGCACCACGAAATTTCCTCCCCTTGGCATCCGTCTTGAGGGGGAGATCAATCTCCACAGCAGCACCATCTCCAAGGAAGAAGAAGGGGGCCAAGGGCCGCTGCCCCCAATCCTTCATCTCCTCCGGGCTGCACCTCTCCATCAACAACTCTCTCTCACCATGTCCATGTGTGAGTAGTTCCTCCTCGGGGCTAAGGTTTCTACCAGTAGCTACGTGGTCTTCTCTCTCTCCCATGATGTGATCTTCGTTGTGATCATAGGCTATGTTAATCTAGGGTGATCCCATGATATTTCCCCTTCCTCTATGTATTGCATTTGATGTAATCACTTGATCTTATCTAGTATAATCCCCAAGACCATGGTGACAGCGGTCTATTGGACATGGGTTATAAGAATATTTTCATGAGTGATTTCCTCTTTTTTAAGAATACTTGATCTTATCCATGAGTAGTCCAACTTGGACCATGGGTCCATGATCAGTAGCTATGTGATGTTCTCCTCTCCTCTTTGTTCTTCATGGATTAGACCTTGTGAGCTTCCCGACATGATCAAGGCACATATGTAATTCTTTCTGTTGTTGCTATGCTGAGTTTGCTGGGATCTGATGGATTATGAGACTATGTTCAGATTGTGATTGAGTAATATATTTGGTTCTTCTCTTTTATATTTTTGTTCTTGAGTAATTCTTGCATGTTCTCAGTTGTTGTTTATTGCTTTGGCCAAGTAGTAGGTAGTGACTCCAAAAGGGAGCGTTATGCTTGCTTGTGGGTTCATGCCCCCTGATGACTAGCTTGAGTGACAGAAACATGAGTCTAGGGGATGTGTTGTTGTCATAAGGGGGAAAACAACGATGCTTTTAACCGCGGTTGCAATGATTGTTTACTTTATGCAAAGTTCTTTTAATGCAGTTGTATGTTGCTTTGGGTTTACACTTTGGGTGGGGCTCACAACTTAATACCAGCGAGATGTTCTGGATAGATATCTCAAGGTGGATGATTAGTAGTAGATGCAGATGGATTTCGGTCTACTTATTTTGGCGTACCGCCCATGCTTTTCAGAATCTTCCTTTCTTTGTAGCATAGTTAGCATTGGTTTGGGCCGGTAATCCTGTCAATTGCCCAGCTGTGATTTGTTTACCTCGCATAGTTATCATCTTTTGGCAGAGAGACATCACTAGTGAACATCATGGGACCCCGATCCATATTTCCACCACTGTTTACACCCTCAATTTACTTCTTGCTTTTAGTTTCCATTTGCAATTATCACTACTATTATCTCTTGTGTTTGATCCTTGATACGTCCCAAACGTATCTATAATTTCTACTTGCTCCATGCATGTTTTGTGTGATATTGCTATGCTTTTGATACACTTTCATACACTTTTGATCATATTCGGACTAACATATTAACTCAGTGCACCCCAGTGCCAGTTTCTGTTTTCTGCTGTTTTTGTATTTCAGGTTTTCCCATTATTAAAAGTGCTCAGAAAATTCCGGGAAAAATATACAAAAATCAGCGTTCTAGAAGAGTCCTCCAGCCGGAGGATGGGGCCCTGGGGTGGCCCACAGCCCCCGGGCGCCCTCCTGGCGCGGCCAGGGGTCCACCCGCGCCGGGTGGCCGCCTAGGCGACCTGGACCTCCCTTGGTGCCCCCTTTGGCCCTTATTTATACTCGAGTCGCGAAAACCCTGATTCCAGACCCCTTTTCTCCAGAAACAATTCCGATCTCCGCCGCCATCGCCAACAAGCTTCGGGGGACCAGAATTCCTGTGTCGGCATCTCCATCGACGTTGCTTCCTCCCTCCATGATGCGGGAGTAGTCCCTCCTCGGGGTTGAGGTTTCTACCAGTAGCTATGTGTTCTTCTCTCTCTCCCATGATGTGATATTCGTTGTGATCATAGGCTATGGTAATCTAGGGTGATCCCATGATATTTCCCCTTCCTCTATGTATTGGATTGATGTACTCACTTGATCTTATCTAGTATAATCCCCGAGACCATGGTGACAGCGGTCTGTTGGACATGGGTTAGAAGAATATTTACATGAGTGATTTCCTTATTTGTGTTGTGGCACCCCGGTCAGAGAACCGGAACGCCCCGTGCTCCATCCCAGAGATCAAGCCTTCTAGAACACGACATTGCTTGATATAGAACTGAACAACTTTCTATTACCAAAGATACGGTTACAAGGGTTTGATTACAACGCTGGCGGAGCAAGACGAAGGCCAAGCTTGCTCCCAAGCTTGCCACGGATCTACATCAAGCAGCAGACTAACTCTCTAGCAGCGGAATACAACTCGGCAGCGGAACAACGGCGACGGTGCTGAACTCCACTCCACAGGGACACTGGCTGGGACACCTCCTAGCTCGCAATCACCGAAATATCGTCCTACGCATCCAAAGCATTGCCTCCAAATCTGGCATGACACGCCAGGTCAGCACATATAATGTACTTGCAAGCTCACAACAACCAATGCACCAAGGCAAAACAGTAACATGGCAAGCAGGTTAAGGTATATTAATGAATTAACCATGTGAGCATCGATATCAAGCAACAGATAAATCATCGGTCATATTATCAGCAGTAAGACTAATGCACACAACCCCACATGATCATCACATGATCATGTGGCTTACCTCGGAGTCCTTACAGACTCAAGCACCGACCCTCGCATGGCCATCAACTTATATGGATCGTCGCATGATCCTCCAACGGGTGAGGTGTCCTCGGTTACCACCCAACCAATGCGATCATCGCATGATCACCATCATAGCACAACCATCTCACTAAACTCATGTTGATCTCATGGTGTGACCTACTATGAACTGTGTCCAATACCGTGGACTCGGCTATTCGAATAGATTCATACCCTCTGCAGAGGTCGTGCACTTTACCCACACCATGGAGCTCCTTGTCCCATGGACTAAGATTACTCCAACGAGACTGTCCTACCGCGTGTTTCCATTACCGTATCACCCGACATACTTCGCAAGTCATGCCTTGGGTAGCCCCGTGTCCTCCAGACACACTAGCCATCGCATGGCAACTGACCATCGCATGGTCCATAAACTTGTCCCAATCGGGGACGGGATCCCAATAACATAACCGGCTCTCAAGACTACCGCCGCTTACCGGGCAAGGGTAACCGCGCACGCGTAGCCTTCCCACCTTGGTGATACGCATAAGAGAACCCACCGACAGACCGAGCCAAGGCCTGCCCATACAGGTAAATGTGGCTGCACTGATATGTCCGGTTCGGTGGCACCTGATCAACTTGGCACGGAACATAACTCCAAAGCATCCACAAGTGTCAGCTGCAACATGAGTATTCATATACAAGACATATCAGCATAGGTGGGACATAGCAAGGTATGGCTATAGTCACGTCGTGATTCAGATTATATTAGTTTGCTTCAGTTAGTCATATTAGCATGATCAATATGTTATCTTGCAACATAGCAATACCAATAATGTAGCTAAGCATGGTGTGGTGTTATCAGGGTCAAAACTTAACATGAACATAACATGGCGTATCAAGTATGAAAGCATATAAACATAGCGTAATCATAACAGGGTCAAGCATGGCAGGGTATGATCAAACATAATATAGCTATATGGCATCATCAAAGTGGTGTAAGCATGTGGTCATAACATGATCAACGCATATCAAGAATATCCCATCACCGGAGGTTTGGGCAACCTGTAAAGCATGTCAAAGCTTTGAAAAAGTGGAAAAGAAATTGTGGCTTGCCTTTCAACAACAAGGTGGAGGGGAAAGCTCCTGGTCTTCACCAGAGAAACCCTGAAAAATATTTCAAAATAAAGACATGGACAAAAAGGGTCAAACATCTCTCTCTCATTTGACCAACAAATAACAACAGCAAGACATGGCATAAAATTTATTCTCAATTAAAGAGAAGCTCAAGATAAAATCATTGCAAAAAGAATCAACTCAATTGGACCTTTATTCTGGGAGATATTCAAGGTCAAAGTTCTGGTTAACATATGGATTTAAATCATTTCTGGAATTTCAGGGGGGTGACGTCGATGGCGGGTTTTTGGAGTACGTTTCCACTTGCGTACCCCTTCGGGTGGAAATGGGTGGATGATGGGTGGGGCCCGTCTGTCATATGAGCTGAGGGGGAGGGAGAAACAGACGAGGGCGAGGCTCACCGGCGATGAACTCCGGTGAGGAGGCCATGCTGGGGCTGGGGATGGCACAGCTCGAACGGGGGCATGCTGGCGGACCCGCCCGCACACACAACTCTAGAAATGATGGATGGATGGTGACGGGAGTGTCTTCCCAGCGGCGCAGGTCACGGTGGCTCCGACGAGGTTGCAGCCGCCGGCGATTTCGGCCGTGAATCGAGCGGGGTTGGGCTGTTGGAGTACCAGGAGGATGCCAGGAGTCGGATGGGGTAACGGCTAGGTCTGGGAGGCCTTGGAGGAGGCTGGCCACGGTGAGGTCCGAGCGGCGGGGAGGTGGCCGGAGCTGGGGAAGACGACCTCCCCGGCTCGATTCCTTCTGCCTGGTCACGATTGGGGTGCGGGTGGAGGTGTTGGTGTGCTGGGGTGAGCTTGGGCATGCCTTTTATAGCGGGGGCGAGCATCTGGGGTTCGGGCGGCGGCAAGCAGAGGAGCCGCGGCGGCGAGGTGAGGTGGCAGGGCTATGGCGCGCCCGCGTGGCTTCTGGAGGGGTCGAGGAGCGCACGCGCGAGCAGGGGGTGATTGGATCAGGGGCAAGGCACGCGTGATGGTGGCGGAACCTGGGCACGCGCGCGTCGGGACGCTGCTGCCGGCGGGCTGCCGGCGAGATTCCGGCGAGCGCAGGAGGGGGAAAGAGAGGCACGCGTGTTGGCAAAGTCGTGCGGCGCGGCGGGACACGAAGAAGAGGACAGAGGCGCCCTGCACGAGGATGGCGACGTCTCGGGCGGCCTCGGGGAACGGCTGGAGCGCGCCATGTGCATGCCAAGAGTGTGCCAGGGGCGTGGCCATCCAGGGCTGGTTCATCTGGGGAGGGTTCTAACGCGGCCAAATGTGTCTAGGGGAGGGTCCTTCTGGCGCTGATCCATGTGGAGTGCTTGGATGATCATATGGGCCACTGTGGTGAACCTTATCTCAATGGAAAGTTCACTGCTGCAAACTTGGGAGAGAGGCTGAGGAAAATTGGTAGGGAATGGGAGTGTGCCAGGTTGTCACATGTGATCAGGGTGCAAAGGACTAATGACCTGTGAAGTTGCAGCCCAAATGTCCAAAGGGTTAGGGTACCTCCTTTGTAAAGTTCCAAATGGACCAGAATCGCATTGTTGAAGCTAGCATCACTTTGGCTGAATGGATGGGGCAGAATTTTGGTGTGGCCGGGTTATTTGGGGTGTTGCACATGTGTGCAAAGTTCCATGACCATTGGAGTTTCCTAGCTAGCACTTGTTTCACAAGGTACCCCACTGGTCAGAAACTTGACATTGATGATGCACTCAAATGGTGGGTGGGATTTGGCTCACATCTGGTTTGGTGGAGTTATTTGGTGGTAGGATCATGCCCAAAAAGTTTCAACGCCAATGGAATCCACTAGCTTGCACTTTCTTCACAATGTCCCTGTCACAACCCCAAGTTAGGTATGTGCTAGGATCAGAGGTACCTTGCATTCATGCAAAAATTTCAAAAGCAAATTCAAATGGGGAAAGGAAAAACCCTGAGAAAATTAAATCAAATGGCCAGAAAAAAATCTTTTTCCAAAAATCATTTGAACATTTGGAAAATTCCTATAAATGGTGCTGATCATTTTAAAAATGGTTTGGGAGCAATCCCATGCTCATGGAATTTTCTAATATTCAAACAGTGCCTTGGAATTAATAAAATAACCCTATTTGAGTTAAGATTCAAATTATTTGAATTTTAAAAATGTTGAAACTTTATAAGTGGCTAGTCTATTTTATTAGGAGGCCATATAGAAAATTTCAGCATTTATAAAAATACCTAGCTATTTTATTTGGCTAGGTCAATCAAATTACAGAAGAAATAAAAAGAAAAGAGAAAACAGAAAGGAGAGAGCTTACCTCTCGCCCTAGGCGAGGCCCAGCTGGAGCCGTTGTCTTCTTCTCCAGGAACCAGGCAGCTGCGTGTCGGCATGCCCGTGGCCGTGGCCACCTCCACCTCCTCCTAGCCACGCAGCTACTCCCTCCCCTTTCTCCTCTCGCCGTGGACGCCCTGGAAGGCTCCCGAAGCAGTTTCCCCCTCTCCCTTGATCTCTCTCTCCCTCCCACGGCGAATTTCCGCGGAGACCCGAGAGCCTACCGGAGCGCCTACGAGGAGATCCCGTGGCCACCGTGCCCTTCAAGCTCCGCCGCCTTGTCCAACGTCCTCCCCTCCTTCGACTTCGTCACCCTGCACTGTTGATTCGAGCCGGGAGCCTTCGCAGACGACGCGAGCCTCGAGTCTTCACCGCCGGCCGCCGCAGCTCCGACGACAAATCGAGCCCTCTCCGGTCCCTCCCCGATGACGTCGCGCTCGTCTTCGTCTTCAGGGTGAGCGCGCGCTTCTTTTTCCTCTAGCCGAGCTCCATCCCGTGGCCGCTATCGCCGTTCTCGTCGAGCACCGAAGCTCCGGCCGCCGCGAGCTTGAAGTAGCCGTGGCCCCGAGCCTCTCCTTGAGCTCCAGCTCACGCCACTAGACGCGGACGGCCAGTAGCCACCTCCCAGTGCCTCCTTAACCCACTCCCGTGCCAAAACAGCCGCTCCGGCGAGCCCGAGCCGGCGAGGCCATTAGCGCCGTTAACCCGAGCTTAATTAACCCCCCACCAGAGGTTGACCAGTGAGCCCAGGGCTTAATTAACCCCTGTTTATTTTAAACAGAGAGGGAATTAAGTACCAGGTCACTGACCAGTGGGGCCCTTCTGTCAGTGGCCCCCTGACGTCAGCCTGTTGTCACAGTGACGCAGTAAACCTTTTTCCAGTTAATTAATAAATCAGAAAAATTCCAGAAAATGGCAGAAAATAGGACAAACTTTGGAAATTCATAATTAATTCATCCTAACTCCAAATATAGCAAATAATATATGAAAAATGATCAGGAGAAAATTATCTATCCAAATATGCAACTTTCAACTTTTTTGAGTTGAATTTAAATTCTGATCAGTAGCTTTTGCTATTTGATTTAAATGGAATTAATTCAAATTTAATCCAAATGCAATTCCACTTTGAACCTTTGCAGTGCACATATGATCACCTACACTTCAGGAGCTTATCACACACATGATCATTTGGATTACAAAATACAAATAATAGCAAATGCAACTTGGACCAATTTAAATACATTTGGAGTTTGAATTTGAATTCACTTTCAAATCAACTTCAATTAACTTGTTGCAAATGGAACCTAGATCACATCAATACTTTTCACATCATTTGACAACATAATCATGTGCTTGAGCATTGCAACTTATTTATGCTTTGTTTATATTGTTTGCTCGGTTAGAAGTGGAGCCGGAATCCGAGATCACCCCCTTCGTTGAAGACCTCGTGACCGAACCTCGTCAGCAAGGCAAGCAAACCCCCATTGATCATGTCGATAAAATCCCACTTCCCTCTCATGTCTCGCTTATGCATTGTTTAGGATGATCACCATGATAACATTTCTACCGCATAGTTGAACCCATATCCTTTGCATGACCTATCATCTTGTCACAGTAGTAAGCAAACCACAATCCTAGCAGATGTAGGAGTTGGTTGATATCATGTGGCCCCTGCAACTGTTACTGCTTATTGCATGCTTAGTGGTACAATGAGGTTGCTTATGATGTGAGTCGGGATGATGAGAAACATGGTGTTGATGAAAGTGAAATGTGTTGGTGAATCTACCCTAATACAAGGTGAACGATGAGAGGCTGTGTAGGAGTACACAATGGGTTGTCTCGTTGAACACCGCCCTAAGCCCAAGTTCTTGTGTAGTGATCCAAGAAGAAGAGTACAACCACACATTGGGCTCACTGACCCCTCTCATCCTAGTACCTCACCCCGTTCGAACCCCAAGAGTCGCAGTAGTTCGGAGTTCTGGTAGGGCTGTGGCACGGTCTGCGAAGTGGATGAACGGATTTTCAAGACCGGCTTGGGACCCTGCACACATCGTTTGAGGCTGTACTGGAACCTCGGCCGGACTTCCATACGGATCCCCCTCAGATAGGCGACTCTCTGGACTAGAACGGAGCTGTGGGCGAAGTGTTGTGGTGGCATCCTCGCTGTCACCTCTTGAACGGTGACATGCAAAAGGCGGTAACTGATGACACGTGTGTGTAGCGGTACACCCCTGCAGGGTTAACAAAACTATTCGAATAGCCGCGTCCCCGGTAAGGGACTACTTGGAAAGCTTAGCTTGATTATTAGACAACTTGAACTGGATACTTCTAAAACTCACAAGATAAGTGTGAGTGCTATGGTGTGCTTCTCGTGGGGAAGTCGAGGAAGTAACCATAGTGGTGTAATTGGTTGAAGAGATGTAGTGGACTCGTGTACGCTTCTTACCTCAAGTCTGGTACTCGTAGTTCAGGATTAGCCAAGTCAAAGCTGGCACTTCTGCAAGTGAAACCCCACCTCCCTTTACCTTGATACATATGCATGAGTAGTATAGCTCCTATGTAAGTCTTGTTGAGTACGATTTTGTACTCACGTTTGCTTAATCTATGTTTTAGATGAACCCACCGACCCCGATGGTGACTTCTACCCGAAGCTCGAAGAATGAAGACTCAGACCAAGACCAAGCTAGTGTAGTCCCAGCCAGACGACTGGTTCCCTCGTGGAGGGCTTGTTTTTAGATAAGGCTTCTCTAAGCCATTTGTTAAACTTGTCTGTACTCAGACCTACTTTGCTTCCGCTTGTCTGTTGTAATGTTGGATCACATGCTTGTGATCTCTGTGTGCACTCTGTAAGAGTTATTAATAAAGATGTATACTTCGTAGAGAATTGCAATGATATCTACTGTTCATACAAGGCATGTGTGCTGCGTGTATGTTTATAACATGCATGTCTTTGTATGGGTTTTTGAGACCTTAGTTGTGATCTGGCAGGCGGTCTTTGATACACCAAGTGGCCCTTAGATGTGCACAGCTTGGGGCATCGCGATGCGATTGTTCGAGATTCTATCTCGTGCACACTTTGATGTATGATCGAGCCCGCCCTAGACCCCAACTAAGTGATCGGGCTGGAGTAAGTCTATGTAAGGGTTATAATACAATCGATAGTATGGTTGAGGCGACTTGTCTATGAGTATGGGAGTTCATCACCCATATCATTAGACTTGTGTGCGGACGATGAGGACCCATTTCAGTTGATCATCCGGCCTGGATGGGATGCCCCTCACGTTCGATGCTTTCCGAGAACGTTCTGTGCTTGGCCTTGTCTGCTTAGACAAGTGGGTACGGTTCTCGGCTCTCCATATGATTGTGTTGTAGCGAGGCTTGCATACGCTAACCCCGGGTCCCGACAGACTTGGTATCAGAGCCAGGTTTGACTGTAGGATTATCAGCCTTGGCCGAAGTCGAGTCTAGCCTTCTATAGTTATATAGTTACTATGGGTATATAAGGGAACAACGTAAGGCTTCTTTTTCTCCTTACCCTCATCGATCTGAGTTCTGAGTCACCCTTACCTTTTCTACGGGAAGATAGGACTAGGCTCACCTCTGTCTGATTAGAACATCTCGTTGATTGCCTCCTTATAGCCGTAGGATTGTTGTGGTTGTCCAGAGTCTCCGTGTTTTGAGTTCCTTGAGGAAGTTCTGTCCAATCTCCTCGAGGTTGTCTTGTTTTCCATCCCGGTGTAGCCGTTATGCTGCCAGATTCGTTCCGTGTTTCTTTGAATCATTGCCTTTGCCTTTATAGTCTTCTCCTTCTGAAATCGTATCCTTTTATCCTTGCCTCCATCGTACGACCTGTTCTGATTGTTGATTTTTATCACACAGGATGTCAGGTGGAACTCGTAGTGCTGTTCTTCGGAATCGAGACCGTGATCGGAATCGAAATGATGATGAACTTCCACCCCCACCTTCTGCAGTGGAAATCATGATGGAAGCTGAGCGGAATAGACGTGATCAAACACGCCTTCTGGAGCTCATCGAGCAGAATACCGCCCACCATCGTAATGTGGTGGTCAGCATTCAGGACTTCATCCTCCTCAAGCCACCGGTATTCCGATGTTCTTCTGAACCCCTTGAAGCTGATGATTGGCTCCGTTCCATCGAGCGTAAGCTTGATACTGCACATGTTGCTCCCGATGACCGAGTTGTTTTCGTGGTATACTTCTTGGAAGGTGCTGCTCTTCAGTGGTGGGAGAACCATGTTGCAATGCAGCCAGATGGTCACGTAGTGACTTGGCAAGAGTTCTGTGTTGCCTTTCGAGGGTACCACATTCTGGATGAGTTGATGGAGCGCAAGAAGGAAGAGTTCTGCAATCTGAGTCAAGGAGAGATGTCCATTCATGAGTATGTGAGGGAATTCAACCGTCTTGCTCGGTATGCCCAAGATGAGATCACCACCGATGCCAGAAAGCAGGCAAGGTTCCGCAAGGGACTTAGACCCATCCTCCGTCATGATCTCAACCTCATAGAATTTGCCACCTTTGAGGATTTAGTCAATGGATCCTTCAGAGCTGAGCATGGCAATGAAGTTTTCGAGAAGTCTCGCAAGCATGCTCTTGAGCTTGCCCCTTCTTCCAGTTCACGCCCTCAGAAGCGTATGATCTGGATTCCTAACAGTTTGATCCACCAAAACAACCCACCGAGACCATCCCTTGTGCCGCCTCGTCCACCAGCTCCACCAAACAACCCAGCTCCCCACACTATCTTTGGAGCCTGTTTCAGATGTGGCCAGCCTGGTCACTATTCTCGTGAGTGCCCCGTCAACCAAAATGCTCCACCCCATGCCAAAGGAAAACCCACTGTTCGTGCCAAACCACCCCCGAAGGTTTCCACTTCCAAGCCATCCACCTCAGAAAATCTTGGACGTGTGAACCAAATCTCAGCTGAGGAAACTGATGGTACTTCTAACGTCATTCTTGGTACGCTCCCAGTCAACTTTGTTCCCACTTCTGTTCTTTTCGATCCAGGAGCATCTCACTCATTCATGTCGGAAAGTTATGCACTTCGACATGATGTATCCTTTGATGAAATGTTCACCCCTATGATCATTCAAACTCCTGGTTCAAAGTGGCAAACTAATAGGGTAAGCCATGGTAATCAAATTGCAATTGAAGGTTTAGTATTCCTTGCTTCACTCATAGCCCTCAAGTCTTCAGACATTGATGTCATCCTTGGTATGGATTGGTTAGCAAGACAACATGCTTTTCTTGATTGTAAAGCCAAGTCAGTTAGACTTACACATCCTTCAGGCCAGACAATAGCTTACTCCTCACCCAGAACAATAACCCAGGTGCATTCTTTGAATGTGCTTCCCCTTCCCGACATTGAAGATGTTCCGGTGGTTCGTGACTTCCCGGATGTCTTTCCTGAAGAACTGCCGGGAATGCCACCTGTCAGAACCCCAACTAGGGTAAGTGCTAGCTTTGTTTGTGCCCTTTGCATCATGCAAAAATTCAAAAGGAAATTCAAATTAGGGAAAAGAAAAGCCCTAAATGAATTAAATAAAAAGGCCAGAAATAAATCTTTTTCCAAAATTCTTTTGAATGTATTGAAAAATCCTAAAAATGAGTGTGATCATTTTAAAAGTGATTTGGGATTAAACCCATGCTCATAGATTTTTCAATAATTCAAAAAGTGGCTTGGAAATTAAATTAAACTCTAATTTGAATTTAAATTCAAATTGTTTGAATTTCAAAAATCACCAAAACTTATGAGTGGCTAGCTATATATGTTATAAGCCCACATAAAATTTTTCATGATTTTTAAAAATGCTCTGCTATTATATTTTGGGGCAAAACACACAACAGAAAAGGAAAACAGAAGCAAAAATATAGAGAAAAAGAAAAACAAAAGCTAGCCCACTCCTACAGGCCTCGGGGCCAACTAACCCCCCCACGGCCCAGGCCCACCTGGCCTTGTCGTCTTCCCCGCCGCGTCGACAAGCTGCTCGGTGGCGAGCATGCCGACGCCGGCGAGGGCCACGTCCCCCCTGGACCCTCCCCTGGCCTCTAGGCGCGCCACGCAGTCGCCCAGAAGCCGCCCGCACCTTCCCCTCTCTCTCTGGCTCTCTTCCTCGCCTCCCTCGCCGGAATCTCGCAGCCGCCCGAGAGCTCAACCTCGCCGCCGTCGAGCGCCACCGCGGCCAACGACCTCCCCTCCGTGCCCCGTGCTGTCCAGGAGCTCCGCGACGTTGCCCCACACCTCCCTGCAGAAGGAATCGGGCCGCAGCCCTCTGGAGACGACGCCCGCGTCTTCCCCGACTCCGGCAAGGCCGTTGTTCGCCGTTGAGGATTCCGGCACCTACAACCCCTCCGCAGCCACGCCGTCTTCTCCATCACACTCAGGGTGAGCCCCCGCTCATTTCCCCTCTCTCCCAGCTCCTCCCCGTCCACCGTAGCGCTGCACCGCCGCAAGCCCAGCCACGGCCGCCGCCTGGCTTCGACCCCGGCGTCCCTCCCGTGCTCCCCCGTGGCGCCCGAGACGTCCCCGAGATGCGCACGTCCACGGGCTACATCCTGGTAGCCCTGGCGCTGCTTCTAGCCGCCGGATTCGGCCACCCGTGCGTGCGCCGCCGTGCGCTGAGGTCTCCGCCGGCTAAACGCCGGTGGGCAGTTTAGCCAAGCCTAACCCCACCCCTAATCCAACCCCTGAGCCACTGACAACTGGGCCCAGGGCCCTCTAATTAATCACAGATTAATTTAAACAGGGGATTAACCCCCTGTGTCTTTGACAGGTGGGGCCCCTAGTCAGTTTGACTGGTCAGCCCCTGTTGACATCGTGCTGACGCAATAAAGGATTTTCCAGAGATTTAAAATATTCCAGAAATTACAAAAAATTGATTAAACTTTGGAAATTCATAACTAATTCATATGAACTCCAAATTGGACAAATAATATATGAAAAATGATCAGCATAAAATTCTCTATCCAAATATGCAACTTTCAACCATGTTTGAGTTGATTTTAAAATGGGACCAGTAGCTTTTGCTATTTGGCTTAAATGGAATCAATTCAAATTTAATTCAAATCCAATTCAAATTTTAACCATTTCAATGCAAACATGATCACCTGAACTTCAGAAGCTTATCACACACATGTTCATTTGGATTACAAAATAAAAATACTAGCAAATGCAACTTGGACCAATTTAAATACATTTGGAGTTTGATTTTGAATTAACTTTTCAAATCAACTTCAATTAACATGTGGCAAATTGAACCTAGATCAAACCAATACCATTCACATCATGGACAACATAATCAGGTGATTGTGCATTTCAATTCAATGTTGTCCCCCTTTGTTGATGTTTGTGCCGGTAACAGCTTTTCCGAGACGGTGATCACCCCCGAAGAAGAAGACCACCATTAAGACCTGTGTATCGTCAGCAAGGCAAGCAAACCCCCTTGATCATATCTATAAAATCCCAATTCCCTCTCAGTCTCGCTTATGCATGTTTAGGAGATCACTTTCTATCGATTCTACCGCATAGTTGAACCCATATCCGATGCATGACCTATCATCTTGTCACAGTAGTAAGCAAACCACAATCCTAGCTGACATAGGAGTTGTTTGATATCATGAAGCCCCCTGCAACTGTTATAGCTTATTGCATGCTTAGTGTTACATGAGGTTGCTTTTGATGTGAGTCGGGATGATGGTGAACATGGTGTTGATGAAAGTGAAACTGTGTCGGTGAATCCACCCTAATACAAGGTGAACGATGAGAGGTTGTGTAGGAGTACACAGTGGGTTGTCTCGTTGAACACCGCCTTAAGCATCGAGTTCTTGTATGGTAATCCAAGACAAAGAGTACAACCACACATTGGGCTCACTGACCCCTCTCGGCCTAGTACCTTGATCCGTGTCGAGGTCCAGGAGTCACATTAGTTCGGGCTTTCCATTTGGCATCTGCATAGAAAAAGAATGAAGGAATGGTTGCATCATCCTAGATATGTGGGTGCACCTGTGAGGCAGGAAAACCATCTGCTAAAGGTGGCGTCTCGGTCACCTACATTGTTTGAGTCCGTTTCGTTGATCCGGCCGAACTCTTGAGCGGTAGAAACTCAGGTAGTCGACTCCTGGAATAGACCGGTTGTGAGCGAAGTGTCATGGCGAACATCCTCGCTGTCACCTCTTGAACGGTGGCGAGACCTGGCGGTAACCGATGGTCATGTGTGTGTAGTTTACACCCTTGCAAGGTTAACAAAACTATTCGAATAGCCGCGTCCGCGGTTAAGGACTACTTGGAACCTGTACCTGATTATTAGATAACTTGAACTAGATACTTCTAAAATACACCAAGATAAGTGTGAGTGCTATGGCGTGCTTTCTCGTGGGGAAGTCGAGGAAGGCACCATAGTGGTGTATTTGGTTGGAGATGTAGTGGACTCGTGTACGTTTCTTATCTCAAGTCTGGTACTCGTAGTTCAGGACTAGCCAAGTCAAAGCTGGCACTTCTGCATGATGAAACCCCACCTCCCTTTACCTTGATACTTGAGCATGAGTAGTATAGATCTGATGTAAGTCTTGCTGAGTACGACTTTGTACTCACGTTTGCTTATTCTATGTTTTAGATAAGAACCGGACCCCGATGGAGTCACCTTCATGAAGCTCGACGTTGACTAAGTTAGCATAGTTCCAGACAGCAGTCTGGTCCCTCGTGGAAGGGCATGTTTGTTTACAAGGCTTCTCTAAGCCATTTGTTAAACTTGTCTGTACTCAGACCTAATTTGCTTCCGTTGTATGATGTAATGTTGATCACAGACATGTGATCCTTGTGTGCTCTATGTGTATATCAATAAAGAGTACTTTGTAGAGTTATGTGATGATACCTGCTGTTCATACTAGGCATGTGTGCTGCGTGTATGATTAGAACATGCATGTCTTAGTATGGGTTTTCGAGACCTTAGTTGTGATCTGGCTGGCGGTCTTTTATACACCAAGTGGCCCTTAGATGTGCGCATCTTGGGGCATCGCGATGCGATTGCTCGTGACTCTGTCACGTGCACACTTTGTTGTATGATCGAGCCCGCCCTAGACCCCGACTAAGTGATCGGGCTGGAGTAAGTCTATGTAAGAGTTAGGATCCAATCGATAACATGGTTGAGGCGACTTGTCTATGAGTATGGGATTCACCACCCATAAGCATTTATACTTGTGAGCGGACGATGAGGACCCATCTCAGTTGATCATCTGGCCTGAATGGGATGCCCCTCACGTTCGATGCTTACCGAGAACGTTTTGTGCTTGGCCTTGTCTGCTTAGACAAGTGGGTACGGTTCTCGGCTCTCCATGTGATTGTATCGTGACTGGAATTACATACGCTAACCCCGGGTCCCGACAGACTTGGTATCAGAGCAGGACTGTCTGTAGGCTTATCAAACCCTTGGTCGAATTTGAGTCTAGCATTCTATAGTTATATAGTTACTTGGGTATAAAGGGAACAACGTAAGGCTTCTTTTTTCTCCTTACCCTCATCGATCTGAGTTTTGGGTCACCCTTATCTTTTCTACGGGATGATAGGACTAGGCTCATCTATGTCTGACTAGAACATCTCGCTGAGTGCTTCCTTGTAGCCGTAGGATTGTTGTGGTCGTCCAGAGTCTTCATGTTTTGAGTTCCTTGAGGAAGTTCTGTCCAATCTCCTCAAGGTTATCTTGTTTTCCATCCCGGTGTAGCCGTTATGCTGCCGGATTTATCCCGTGTTTCTGTGGATCATTGCCTTCGCATTATAATCCTTTCCGCCTTCATCATGTCTTGTTATCCTTGAATCCATCATTCAACCTGTTCTGATTGTTGATTTTTATCGCACAGGATGTCAGGTGCAACTCGTAGTGTTGTTCGTCGGAGTCGAGACCATGTTCGGAATCGAAATGATGATGAACCTCTACCACCGCCTTCTACGGCAGAAATCATGATGGAAGCTGAGAAGAATCAACGTGATCAAACACGCCTTCTGGAGCTCATCGAGCAGAATACCGCTCGTCATTGCAATGTGGTTGTGAGCATTCAGGACTTCATCCTCCTCAAGCCACCGGTATTCCGATGTTCTTCTGAGCCCCTTGAAGCTGATGATTGGCTCCGTTCCATCGAGCGTAAGCTTGATACTGCACATGTTGCTCCCAATGATCGAGTTGTTTTCGCGGTATACTTCCTGGAAGGTGCTGCTCTTCAATGGTGGGAGAACTATGTTGCTATGCAGCCAGATAGTCACGTAGTGACTTGGCAGGAGTTCTGTGTTGCCTTTCAAGGGTACCACGTTCTGGATGAGTTGATGGAGCGCAAGAAGAAAGAGTTCTGCAATCTCACTCAAGGAGAGATGTCCATGCACGAGTATGTGAGAGAATTCAACCGTCTTGCTCGGTATGCCCAAGATGAGATCACCACCGATGCCAGAAAGCAGACAAGGTTCCGTAAGGGACTTAGCCCCATCCTTCGTCATGATCTCAACCTCATCGAATTTGCCACCTTTGAGGATTTAGTCAACAGATCCTTCAGAGCTGAGCATGGCAATGAAATTTTCGAGGAGTCCCGCAAGCATGCTCTTGAGCTTGCTTCTTCTTCCAGTTCGACCCCTCAGAAACGCCGAATTTGGACTCCAACCCGTGCCATACCTCAAAACCTTCTTCAGAGGCCACCACCAAATATATGCCATCCACCCCAACACATTATTCCACCCCGGAATGATGGTGTGCAGCCAAGTAATCCCACTCCTAACATTTCAGACAGGGTATGCTTTAAATGTGGTCTTCCAGGCCATTACTATCGTCAATGCCCTCAGGTCTTGATGGCACCACGTCATTCTCGACCCAGGCCTCCAAAGAAATCATCCACCAAAGCCTTTCCAGCAAAGCCTTCATCCACTAGTAGTGGTTGTGTGAACCAAATCTCAGTTGAGGAAACCACTGTTGCTTCCGACGTCATCCTTGGCACACTCCCAGTCAATCATGTTTCCGCCTCCGTTCTTTTCGATCCACGAGCTTCTCATTCATTCATGTCGGAGAGTTATGCACTTCGGCATGGATTTTCTTTTGAAGAAATGTTTTCTCCAATGATCATTCAAACTCCTGGTTCAAAGTGGCAAACTAATAGAGTAAGCCATGGCAATCAAATTGCAATTGAGGGTTTAGTATTCCTTGCTTCTCTTATAGCCCTCAAGTCTTCGGACATTGATGTCATCCTAGGAATGGATTGGTTATCAAGGCAGAATGCTTTCCTTGATTGTAAAGCCAAATCAGTCAAACTCACCCATCCTTCAGGCCAGACCATTGACTACACATCACCCAGCTCTAGAATCCAGATGCATACTTTGAATGTGCTTCCACTTCCAGACCTTGAAGATATTCCGGTCGTTCGTGACTTCCCGGATGTCTTTCCTGAAGAGCTGCCGGGAATGCCACCCGACAGATGCGTAGAATTCATAGTGGATCTTATACCAGGCACAGCCCCAATTTCCAGACGTCCATATAGAATGGCCCCACATGAGTTAGCTGAGCTAAAAACCCAACTTGATGCTTCGTTGGCAAAAGGCTTCATCCGCCCTAGCTCATCGCCATGGGGTTGCCCCGTTCTGTTCGTAACGAAGAAAGATGGAACAGAAAGGATGTGCGTAGACTATCGCCCGCTAAATCTAGCGACGATAAAGAACAAGTACCCACTGCCCAGGATCAATGATCTTTATGATCAACTTGCAGGATCCTCTGTCTTCTCCAAGATGGATTTGAGATTAGGCTATCATCAAATCAAAATCCGAAACGAGGACATTCCAAAAACGGCTTTTACTACTCGTTATGGTCTTTACGAGTATACCGTCATGTCCTTCGGTTTAACCAATGCCCCCGCCACATTCTCGCGCTTAATGAATTCGATCTTCATGGAGTACTTAGATAAATTTGTTGTGGTTTATCTTGATGATATTCTCATCTACTCGAAGAACGAAGAAGAGCACGCAGAACATCTTAGGTTGGTATTGATGAAACTTAGAGAGCACCGCCTTTATGCCAAGTTCTCCAAGTGCGAATTTTGGCTACCAGAAGTGACCTACTTAGGCCACGTGATTTCTGCGAAAGGTGTTGCAGTCAATCCCGAGAGAGTTCAGGACGTCCTTGACTGGACTCCACCTGAATCGGTTAAGCAAGTTAGAAGTTTTCTTGGCTTAGCAAGCTATTGCCGTCGCTTCATCGAGAACTTTTCTAAAGTTCCAAAGCCTCTTACTGAACTCCTCAAGAAAGATAAGAAATTCCAATGGACTCCCAAGTGCGAGGAAAGCTTTCAAGAGCTAAAAAGAAGATTGACTTCTGCACCCGTACTTGCACCTCCAGACACCAAAAGGGATTTCGAGATCTATTGTGATGCTTCACGGCAAGGGTTAGGATGCATACTTATGCAAGATCGACATGTGGTAGCTTATGCTTCACGCCAGTTGCGGCCACATGAAGAGAACTATCCTACCCATGATCTTGAACTCGCTGCCGTAGTTCATGCCCTGAAGACTTGGCGACATTACCTCCTTGGTAATTGTTGTGAGATCTATTCCGACCACCAAAGCCTCAAATATATTTTCACCCAGCCAGATCTTAATCTCAGGCAAAGACGCTGGATTGAGTTGATAAAAGATTATGACTTAGGAATTTCTTACACCCCAGGCAAGGCCAATGTCATGGCTGATGCACTAAGTCGTAAGTCGTATTGTAACAACCTCATGTTACAACAGTATCAACCACTTCTTCATGAGGAATTTCGAAAGCTCAATCTCGAGATTGTTCCTCGTGGATCTCTTTTCAACTTGGTGGCGAAACCAACCCTTGAGGATCAGATCAGAGTTGCCCAAAGGCGTGCACGAGGTGTTCGCCGGATCAAGGAGAACATTGCTAGCGGAGTTGCTAAATGTTTCTCCACAGATAGTAAAGGAACGGTATTCTTTGAAAATCGCTTGGTAGTACCTAAAAATAGGGATCTAAGGCAACTCATCCTCAAAGAAGCCCATGATACACCCCTCTCCATTCATCCCGGTAGCACAAAAATGTACCGAGATGTACGCCAGAGATTTTGGTGGACCCGGATGAAGAGAGACATTGCTCGATTTGTTGCTGAATGTGATGTTTGTCGTCGCATTAAGGCAGAACACCAAAGACCTGCTGGCACACTTCAACCTTTGCCTATCCCAGAGTGGAAATGAGACAAAGTCGGTATGGACTTCATCACCGGCTTTCCAAAAACCCAGAAAGGAAATGATGCCATCTTCGTGGTCATTGATAGACTTTCCAAAGTTGCTCACTTCCTTCCCGTTCGAGAGTCTATAACTGCTAGTCAGTTGGCGGACCTGTACATCTCTAGAATTGTGTCTCTTCACGGTGTTCCTTTGGTGATCAATTCTGATCGTGGTAGCCTTTTCACCTCTAGATTCTGGGGAAGCTTTCAAAATGCTATGGGAACTCATCTATCCTTTAGTACAGCTTTCCATCCTCAGTCGAGCGGTCAAGTTGAAAGGGTTAATCAAATCTTGGAAGACATGCTCAGAGCTTGTGTTATCTCATTCGGAAAGAATTGGGAGAAGTCTCTTCCATTTGCCGAATTTGCTTATAACAACAGTTTTCAATCTAGTCTGAACATGGCTCCGTTTGAACTCCTCTATGGACGACGATGTCGAACACCCTTAAACTGGTCAGAAACCGGTGAAAGACAACTCTTTGGACCGGATATGATCAAGGAGGCAGAAGAGCAAGTTCGCATCATTCGTGATCGTTTGAAAGCCGCTCAGTCTCGTCAAAAGAGCTACTATGATCGTCATCATAGAGAGGAGAGCTACCATATTCATGAGAAGGCTTACCTTCGGGTTACTCCTCTGAAGGGAACCCAAAGATTCGGTATCAAAGGCAAGTTGGCCCCACGTTACATCGGACCTTTCCGCATTCTAGCTAAACATGGAGAAGTTGCCTACCAACTTGAACTACCCCCTCACCTTTCCCGAGTACATGATGTATTCCATGTGTCACAACTCAGGCGTTGCTTCAAGGACCCCATCCGCGAAGTCGACCATGAAACGCTTGATCTCCAAGATGACCTTTCTTATCGAGAGTACCCTGTTCGTATTCTTGATTCAGCTGAGCGTGTCACTCGCCGTCAGAAGATCAAGTTCCTTAAAGTTCAATGGTCACATCACTCCGAGAAAGAAGCAACCTGGGAAAGAGAAGACCGCCTCCGTGCCGAGTACCCCACCTTCCTCCCGACGACTTCTGAATCTCGGGACGAGATTCTTTTGAGTGGGGGCAAGTTGTCAGAACCCCAACTAGGGTAAGTGCTAGGTTTGTTTGTGCCCTTTGCATCATGCAAAAATTCAAAAGGAAATTCAAATTGGGGAAAAGAAAAGCCCTAAATGAATTAAATAAAAAGGCCAGAAATAAATCTTTTTCCAAAATTCTTTTGAATGTATTGAAAAATCCTAAAAATGAGTGTGATCATTTTAAAAGTGATTTGGGATTAAACCCATGCTCATAGATTTTTCAATAATTCAAAAAGTGGCTTGGAAATTAAATTAAACTCCAATTTGAATTTAAATTCAAATTGTTTGAATTTCAAAAATCACCAAAACTTATGAGTGGCTAGCTATATATGTTATAAGCCCACATAAAAGTTTTCATGATTTTTAAAAATGCTCTGCTATTTCATTTTGGGGCAAAACACATAACAGAAAAGGAAAACAGAAGCAAAAATACAGAGAAAAAGAAAAACAAAAGCTAGCCCACTCCTACAGGCCTCGGGCCCAACTAACCCCCCCACGGCCCAGGCCCACCTGGCCTTGTCGTCTTCCCCGCCGCGTCGACAAGCTGCTCGGTGGCGAGCATGCCGATGCCGGCGAGGGCCACGTCCCCCCTGGACCCTTCCATGGCCTCTAGGCGCGCCACGCAGTCGCCTAGAAGCCGCCCGCACCTTCCCCTATCTCTCTGGCTCTCTTCCTCGCCTCCCTCGCCGGAATCTCGCAGCCGCCCGAGAGCTCAACCTCGCCGCCGTCGAGCGCCACCGCGGCCAACGACCTCCCCTTCGTGCCCCGTGCTGTCCAGGAGCTCCGCGACGTTGCCCCACACCTCCCTGCAGAAGGAATCGGGCCGAAGCCCTCTGGAGACGACGCCCGCGTCTTCCCAGACTCCGGCAAGGCCGCCGTTCGCCGTTGAGGATTCCGGCACCTACAACCCCTCCGCAGCCACGTCGTCTTCTCCATCACACTCAGGGTGAGCCCCCGCTCATTTCCCCTCTCTCCCAGCTCCTCCCCGTCCACCGTAGCGCTGCGCCGCCGCAAGCCCAGCCACGGCCGCCGCCTGGCTTCGACCCCGGCGTCCCTCCCGTGCTCCCCCGTGGCGCCCGAGACGTCCCCGAGACGCGCACGTCCACGGGCTACATCCTGCTAGCCCTGGCGCTGCTTCTAGCCGCCGGATTCGGCCACCCGTGCGTGCGCCGCCGTGCGCTGAGGTCGCCGTCGGCTAAACGCCGGTGGGCAGTTTAGCCAAGCCTAACCCCACCCCTAATCCAACCCCTGAGCCACTGACAACTGGGCCCAGGGCCCTCTAATTAATCACAGATTAATTTAAACAGGGGATTAACCCCCTGTGTCTTTGACAGGTGGGGCCCCCCTAGTCAGTTTGACTGGTCAGCCCCTGCTGACATCGTGCTGACGCAATAAAGGATTTTCCAGAGATTTAAAATATTCCAGAAATTACAGAAAATTGATTAAACTTTGGAAATTCATAACTAATTCATATGAACTCCAAATTGGACAAATAATATATGAAAAATGATTAGCATAAAATTCTCTATCCAAATATTCAACTTTCAACCATGTTTGAGTTGATTTTAAAATGGGACCAGTAGCTTTTGCTATTTGGCTTAAATGGAATTAATTCAAATTTAATTCAAATCCAATTCAAATTTTAACCATTTCAATGCAAACATGATCACCTGAACTTCAGAAGCTTATCACACACATGTTCATTTGGATTACAAAATAAAAATACTAGCAAATGCAACTTGGACCAATTTAAATACATTTGGAGTTTGATTTTGAATTCACTTTTCAAATCAACTTCAATTACCATGTGGCAAATTGAACCTAGATCAAACCAATACCATTCACATCATGGACAACATAATCATGTGATTGTGCATTTCAATTCAATGTTGTCCCCCTTTGTTGATGTTTGTGCCGGTAACAGCTTTTCCGAGACGGTGATCACCCCCGAAGAAGAAGACCACCGTTAAGACCCGTGTATCGTCAGCAAGGCAAGCAAACCCCATTGATCATATCTATAAAATCTCAATTCCCTCTCGGTCTCTCTTATGCATGTTTAGGAGATCACTTTGTATCGATTCTACCGCATAGTTGAACCCATATCCGATGCATGACCTATCATCTTGTCACAGTAGTAAGAAAACCACAATCCTAGCTGACATAGGAGTTGTTTGATATCATGAAGCCCCCTGCAACTGTTATAGCTTATTGCATGCTTAGTGTTACATGAGGTTGCTTTTGATGTGAGTCGGGATGATGGTGAACATGGTGTTGATGAAAGTGAAACTGTGTCGGTGAATCCACCCTAATACAAGGTGAACGATGAGAGGCTGTGTAGGAGTACACAGTGGGTTGTCTCGTTGAACACCGCCTTAAGCATCGAGTTCTTGTATGGTAATCCGAGACAAAGAGTACAATCACACATTGGGCTCACTGACCCCTCTCGGCCTAGTACCTTGATCCGTGTCGAGGTCCAGGAGTCACATTAGTTCGGGCTTTCCAGTTGGAATATGCATAGAAAAAGAATGAAGGAATGGTTGCATCATCCTAGATATGTGGGTGCACCTGTGAGGCAGGAAAACCATCTGCTAAAGGTGGCGTCTCGGTCACCTACATTGTCTGAGTCCGTTTCGTTGATACGGCCGGACTCTCGAGCGGTAGCAACTCAGGTAGTCGACTCCTGGAATAGACCGGTTGTGAGCGAAGTGTCGTGGTGAACATCCTCGTTGTCACCTCTTGAACGGTGGCGAGACCTGGTGGTAGACGATGGTCATGTGTGTGTAGTTTACACCCTTGCAAGGTTAAAAAAACTATTCGAATAGCCGCGTCCGCGGTTAAGGACTACTTGGAACCTGTACCTGATTATTAGATAACTTGAACTGGATACTTCTAAAAAACACCAAGATAAGTGTGAGTGTTATGGCGTGCTTTCTCGTGGGGAAGTCGAGGAAGGCACCATAGTGGTGTATTTGGTTGGAGATGTAGTGGACTCGTGTACGTTTCTTATCTCAAGTCTGGTACTCGTAGTTCAGGACTAGCCAAGTCAAAGCTGGCACTTCTGCATGATGAAACCCCACCTCCCTTTACCTTGATACTTGAGCATGAGTAGTATAGATCTGATGTAAGTCTTGCTGAGTACGACTTTGTACTCACGTTTGCTTATTCTATGTTTTAGATAAGAACCGGACCCCGATGGAGTCACCTTCATGAAGCTCGACGTTGACTAAGTTAGCATAGTCCCAGACAGCAGTCTGGTCCCTCGTGGAAGGGCATGTTTGTTTACAAGGCTTCTCTAAGCCATTTGTTAAACTTGTCTGTACTCAGACCTAATTTGTTTCTGTTGTATGATGTAATGTTGATCACAAACATGTGATCCTTGTGTGATCTATGTGTATATCAATAAAGAGTACTTTGTAGAGTTATGTGATGATACCTGCTGTTCATACTAGGCATGTGTGCTGCGTGTATGATTATAACATGCATGTCTTAGTATGGGTTTTCAAGACCTTAGTTGTGATCTGGCTGACGGTCTTTTATACACCAAGTGGCCCTTAGATGTGCGCAGCTTGGGGCATCGCGATGCGATTGCTCGTGACTCTGTCACGTCCACACTTTGTTGTATGATCGAGCCCGCCCTAGACCCCGACTAAGTGATCGGGCTGGAGTAAGTCTATGTAAGAGTTAGGATCCAATCGATAACATGGTTGAGGCGACTTGTCTATGAGTATGGGATTCACCACCCATAAGCATTTAGACTTTTGAGCGGACGATGAGGACCCATCTCAGTTGATCATCCGGCCTGAATGGGATGCCCCTCACGTTCGATGCTTACCGAGAACGTTCTGTGCTTCGCCTTGTCTGCTTAGACAACTGGGTACGGTTCTCGGCTCTCCATGTGATTGTATCCTGACTGGAATTACATACGCTAACCCCGGGTCCCGACACCACCCGACAGATGTGTAGAATTCATAGTGGATCTTGCCCCAGGAACCGCACCAATTTCTAGACGCCCATACAAAATGGCCCCACGTGAGTTAGCTGAGCTTAAAACCCAACTGGAGGCTTTGTTGGAAAAAGGCTTCATCCGCCCTAGCTCATCGCCATGGGGTTGCCCCGTTCTGTTCGTAACGAAGAAATATGGAACAGAAAGGATGTGCGTAGACTATCGCCCGCTAAATTTAGCGACGATAAAGAACAAGTACCCACTGCCCAGGATCAATGATCTTTATGATCAACTTGCAGGATCCTCTGTCTTCTCCAAGATGGATTTGAGATTAGGTTATCATCAAATCAAAATCCGAAACGAGGACATTCCAAAAATGGCTTTTACTACTCGTTATGGTCTTTACGAGTACACCGTCATGTCCTTTGGTTTAACCAATGCCCCCGCCACTTTCTCACGCATGATGAACTCGATCTTCATGGAGTATTTGGACCAGTTCGTCGTGGTTTACCTCGATGACATCCTTATATACTCGAAGAACGAAGAAGAACATCGCCTAAGGCTGGTATTGATGAAACTTAGAGAGCATCGCCTGTATGCTAAATTCTCCAAGTGTGAATTTTGGCTACCAGAAGTGACCTACTTAGGCCACGTGATTTCTGCAAAAGGCATTGCTGTGAATCCCGAGAGAGTTCAAGCCGTCCTTGACTGGACTCCACCTGAATCGGTTAAGCAAGGTAGGAGTTTTCTTGGCCTAGCCAGCTATTGCCGTCGCTTCGTGGAGAACTTTTCTAAAGTTGCAAAGCCTCTTACTGAACTCCTCAAGAAAGATAAGAAATTCCTATGGACTCCCAAGTGCGAGGAAAGCTTTCAAGAGCTAAAAAGAAGATTGACTTCTGCACCCGTACTTGCACCTCCAGACACCAAAAGGGATTTCGAGATCTATTGTGATGCCTCACGGCAAGGGTTAGGATGCATACTTATGCAAGATCGACATGTGGTAGCTTATGCTTCACGCCAGTTGCGTCCACATGAAGAGAACTATCCTACCCATGATCTTGAACTCGCTGCCGTAGTTCATGCCCTAACAACTTAGCGACATTACCTCCTTGGTAATCGTTGTGAGATCTATTCCGACCACCAAAGCCTCAAATACATTTTCACCCAGCCAGATCTTAATCTCAGGCAAAGACGCTGGATTGAGTTGATAAAAGATTACGACGTAGTAATTTCTTACACCCCAGGCAAAGCCAATGTCATGGCTGATGCACTAAGTCGTAAGTCGTATTGTAACAACCTCATGTTACAACAGTATCAACCACTTCTTCATGAGGAATTTCGAAAGCTTAATCTCGAGATTGTTCCTCGTGGATCTCTTTTCAACTTGGTGGCGAAACCA
Source organism: Bromus sterilis (assembly GCA_950022295.1). Taxonomy (NCBI): domain Eukaryota; kingdom Viridiplantae; phylum Streptophyta; class Magnoliopsida; order Poales; family Poaceae; genus Bromus; species Bromus sterilis. The sequence continues at coordinate 317,186,300 of OX465597.1, read as the reverse complement.
AACCTTGAGGATCGAATCATAGTTGCCCAAAGACGTGCACGAGGTGTACGCCGGATCAAGGAGAACATTGCTAGCGGAGTTGCTAAATGTTTCTCCACAGATAGTAAAGGAACGGTATTCTTTGGAAATCGTTTAGTTGTACCTAAGAATAGGGAACTAAGGAAACTCATCCTCAAAGAAGCCCATGACACACCCCTCTCAATTCATCCCGGTAGCACAAAAATGTACCGAGATCTACGCCAGATATTTTGGTGGACCAGGATGAAGAGAGACATTGCTCGATTTGCTGCTGAATGTGATGTTTATCGTCGCATTAAGGCAGAACATCAAAGACCTTCTGGCACTCTTCAACCTTTGCCTATTCCAGAGTGGAAATGGGACAAAGTCGGTATGGACTTCATCACCGGCTTTCCAAAAACCCAGAAAGGAAATGATGCCATCTTCGTTGTCATAGATAGGCTTTCCAAAGTTGCTCACTTCCTTCCAGTTCGCGAGTCTATAACTGCTAGTCAGTTAGCGGACTTGTACGTCTCTAGAATTGTATCCCTTCACGGTGTTCCTTTGGAAATCAATTCTGATCGTGGTAGCCTTTTCACCTCTAGATTTTGGGGAAGCTTTCAGCGTGCTATGGGAACTCATCTCTCCTTTAGTACAGCTTTTCATCCTCAGTCTAGCGGTCAAGTCGAAAGGGTTAATCAAATCTTGGAAGACATGCTCAGAGCTTGTGTTATCTCATTCGGAAAGAATTGGGAGAAATCTCTTCCATTCGCCGAATTTGCTTATAACAATGGTTTTCAATCTAGTCTGAACATAGCTCCTTTTGAACTCCTTTATGGACGACGATGTCGAACACCCCTTAACTGGTCAGAAACCGGTGAAAGACAATTCTTTGGACCGGATATGATCAAGGAAGCAGAAGAGCAAGTTCGCATTGTTCGTGATCAATTGAAAGCAGCCCAGTCTCGTCAGAAAAGCTACTATGATCGTCATCATAGGCAAGAAAGCTACAATCTGGATGAGAAGGCTTACCTTCGGGTTACTCCTCTGAAGGGAACCCAACGTTTCGGTATCAAAGGCAAATTGGCCCCACGTTACATCGTACCTTTCCGCATTCTTGCTAAACGTGGAGAAGTTGCCTACCAACTTGAACTACCCCCGCACCTTTCCCGAGTACATGATGTATTCCATGTGTCACAACTCATGCGTTGCTTCAAGGACCCCATCCGCGAAGTCGACCATGAAACGCTTGATCTCCAATATGACCTTTCCTATCGAGAATTCCCCGTCCGTATTCTTGATTCCGCAGAGCGTGTCACTCGCCGAAAGAAGATCAAGTTTCTGAAATTTCAGTGGTCACACCACTCTGAGAAAGAAGCCACGTGGGAAAGAGAAGACCGTCTCAGTGCCGAGTACCCCTCCTTCCTCCCGCAGACTTCTGAATCTCGGGACGAGATTCTTTTGAGTGGGGGCGAGTTGTCACAACCCCAAGTTAGGTATGTGCTAGGATCAGAGGTACCTTGCATTCATGCAAAAATTTCAAAAGAAAATTCAAATGGGGAAAAGAAAAACCCTGAGAAATTAAATCAAAATGGCCAGATAAAAATCTTTTTCCAAAAATCATTTGAACATTTGGAAAATTCCTATAAATGGTGCTGATCATTTTAAAAATGGTTTGGGAGCAATCCCATGCTCATGGAATTTTCTAATATTCAAACAGTGCCTTGGAATTAATAAATAACCCTATTTGAGTTAAGATTCAAATTATTTGAATTTTAAAAATGTTGAAACTTTATAAGTGGCTAGTCTATTTTATTATGAGGCCATATAAAAAATTTCAGCATTTATAAAAATACCTAGCTATTTTATTTGGCTAGGTCAATCAAATTACAGAAGAAATAAAAAGAAAAGAGAAAACAGAAAGGAGAGAGCTTACCTCTCGCCCTAGGCGAGGCCCAGCCGGCCCAGCCCAGCTGGAGCCGTTGTCTTCTTCTCCAGGCAGCCAGGCAGCTGCGTGCCGGCATGCCCGTGGCCGTGGCCACCTCCACCTCCTCCTAGCCACGCAGCTACTTCCTCCCCTTTCTCCTCTCGCTGTGGACGCCCTGGAAGGCTCCCGAAGCAGTTTCCCCCTCTCCCTTGATCTCTCTCTCCCTCCCACGGCGAATTTCCGCGGAGACCCGAGAGCCTACCGGAGCGCCGACGAGGAGATCCCGTGGCCACCGTGCCCTTCAAGCTCCGCCGCCTTGTCCAACGTCCTCCCCTCCTTCGACTTCGTCACCCTGCACTGTTGATTCGAGCCGGGAGCCTTCGCAGACGACGCGAGCCTCGAGTCTTCACCGCCGGCCGCCGCAGCTCCGACGACAAATCGAGCCCTCTCCGGTCCCTCCCCGATGACGTCGCGCTCGTCTTCGTCTTCAGGGTGAGCACGCGCTTCTTTTTCCTCTAGCCGAGCTCCATCCCGTGGCCGCTATCGCCGTGCTCATCGAGCACCGAAGCTCCGGCCGCCGCGAGCTTGAAGTAGCCGTGGCCCCGAGCCTCTCCTTGAGCTCCAGCTCACGCCACTAGACGCGGACGGCCAGTAGCCACCTCCCAGTGCCTCCTTAACCCACTTCCATTTCCAAAACAGCCGCTCCGGCGAGCCCGAGCCGGCGAGGCCATTAGCGCCGTTAACCCGAGCTTAATTAACCCCCCACCAGAGGCTGACCAGTGGGCCCAGGGCTTAATTAACACCTTTTTATTTTAAACAGAGGGAATTAAGTCCCAGGTCACTTACCAGTGGGGCCCTTCTGTCAGTGGCCCCCTGACGTCAGCCTGTTGTCATAGTGACGCAGTAAACCTTTTTCCAGTTAATTAATAAATCAGAAAATTTCCAGAAAATGGCAGAAAATAGGACAAACTTTGGAAATTCATAATTAATTCATCCTAACTCCAAATATAGCAAATAATATATGAAAAATGATCAGGAGAAAATTACCTATCCAAATATGAAACTTTCAACTTTGTTTGAGTTGAATTTAAATTCTGATCAGTAGCTTTTGCTATTTGATTTAAATGGAATTAATTCAAATTTAATCCAAATGCAATTCCACTTTGAACCTTTGCAATGCACATATGATCACCTACACTTCAGGAGCTTATCACACACATGATCATTTGGATTACAAAATACAAATACTAGCAAATGCAACTTGGACCAATTTAAATACATTTGGAGTTTGAATTTGAATTCACTTTCAAATCAACTTCAATTAACTTGTTGCAAATGGAACCTAGACCACATCAATACTTTTCACATCATTTGACAACATAATCATGTGCTTGAGCATTGCAACTTATTTATGCTTTGTTTATATTGTTTGCTCGGTTAGAAGTGGAGCCGGAATCCGAGATCACCCCCTCCGTTGAAGACCTCGTGACCGAACCTCGTCAGCAAGGCAAGCAAACCCCCATTGATCATGTCGATAAAATCCCACTTCCCTCTCATGTCTCGCTTATGCATTGTTTAGGATGATCACCATGATAACGTTTCTACCGCATAGTTGAACCCATATCCTTTGCATGACCTATCATCTTGTCACAGTAGTAAGCAAACCACAATCCTAGCAGATGTAGGAGTTGGTTGATATCATGTGGCCCCTGCAACTGTTACTGCTTATTGCATGCTTAGTGGTACAATGAGGTTGCTTATGATGTGAGTTGGGATGATGAGAAACATGGTGTTGATGAAAGTGAAATGTGTTGGTGAATCTACCCTAATACAAGGTGAACGATGAGAGGCTGTGTAGGAGTACACAGTGGGTTGTCTCGTTGAACACCGCTCTAAGCCCGAGTTCTTGTGTAGTGATCCAAGAAGAAGAGTACAACCACACATTGGGCTCACTGACCCCTCTCATCCTAGTACCTCACCCCGTTCGAACCCCAAGAGTCGCAGTAGTTCGGAGTTCTGGTAGGGCTGTGGCACGGTCTGTGAAGTGGATGAACGGCTTTTCAAGACCGGCTTGGGACCATGCACACATCGTTTGAGGCTGTACTGGAACCTCGGCCGGACTTCCATACGGATCCCCCTCAGATAGGCGACTCTCTGGACTAGAACGGAGTTGTGCGCGAAGTGTTGTGGTGGCATCCTCGCTGTCACCTCTTGAACGGTGACATGCAAAAGGCGGTAACTGATGACACGTGTGTGTAGCGGTACACCCCTGCAGGGTTAACAAAACTATTCGAATAGCCGCGTCCACGGTAAGGGACTACTTGGAAAGCTTAGCTTCATTATTAGACAACTTGAACTGGATACTCCTAAAACTCGCAAGATAAGTGTGAGTGCTATGGTGTGCTTCTCGTGGGGAAGTCGAGGAAGTAACCATAGTGGTGTAATTGGTTGAAGAGATGTAGTGGACTCGTGTACGCTTCTTACCTCAAGTCTGGTACTCGTAGTTCAGGATTAGCCAAGTCAAAGCTGGCACTTCTGCAAGTGAAACCCCACCTCCCTTTACCTTGATACATATGCATGAGTAGTATAGCTCCTATGTAAGTCTTGCTGAGTACGATTTTGTACTCATGTTTGCTTAATCTATGTTTTAGATGAACCCACCGACCCCGATGGTGACTTCTACCCGAAGCTCGAAGAATGAAGACTCAGACCAAGACCAAGCTAGTGTAGTCCCAGCCAGACGACTGGTTCCCTCGTGGAGGGCTTGTTTTTAGATAAGGCTTCTCTAAGCCATTTGTTAAACTTGTTTGTACTCAGACCTACTTTGCTTCCGCTTGTCTGTTGTAATGTTGGATCACATGCTTGTGATCTCTGTGTGCACTCTGTAAGAGTTATTAATAAAGATGTATACTTTGTAGAGAATTGCAATGATATCTACTGTTCATACAAGGCATGTGTGTTGCGTGTATGTTTATAACATGCATGTCTTTGTATGGGTTTTCGAGACCTTAGTTGTGATCTGGCTGGCGGTCTTTGATACACCAAGTGGCCCTTAGATGTGCGCAGCTTGGGGCATCGCGATGCGATTGTTCGAGATTCTGTCTCTTGCACACTTTGATGTATGATCGAGCCCGCCCTAGACCCCGACTAAGTGATCGGGCTGGAGTAAGTCTATGTAAGGGTTATAATACAATCGATAGTATGGTTGAGGCGACTTGTCTATGAGTATGGGAGTTCATCACCCATATCATTAGACTTGTGTGCGAACGATGAGGACCCATTTCAGTTGATCATCCGGCCTGGATGGGATGCCCCTCACGTTCGATGCTTTCCGAGAACGTTCTGTGCTTGGCCTTGTCTGCTTAGACAAGTGGGTACGGTTCTCGGCTCTCCATATGATTGTGTTGTAGCGAGGCTTGCATACGCTAACCCCGGGTCCCGACAGTCCCTTTCTGCATCCAAACTTTGGGAATTTATGGTGGGCTTTTGGCTAGGCAAATGGTGGTGTAATTTGGTGTACGCCAATTATATGATCACAATAGCATGCACAAAAAATTTCACCAGCAATGGATCAAGATAAATGGCACCTCCTTCACAAAGCTCCATTCTGCCCCACAGACAAATGAATTTTTCTAGAGGAAAAATCCACTTGGGCCATGCAATGTTTTTGGAGGATTGGGCTAGATATGGCATCAAGAATAGGTGCGAATTATTTGGGGATTTATGGAGCGATAAAAATAGGGGTTGCTTCACAATCCTCAAATAATAGGAATATTCCTTTTATTGGAAAAGGGATATATGGCTTGAATAAAAGGGTGGCTTGGATGGGATGGATCAAAGGAATGACATGGGAAAGGCCTGGAAACAAGGGCTACTTGAGCATGGAGAGAAAATATGCTCAAGTTTCAAGTCCAAAGAGGTTCTCAAAATCAAATCAAATGGAAAATCCAGAATTAAATCAGAAAAGTTTTTGGAAAAAGAAAGTTCCAAAATCCAGGGTATCACATGTGTGTTGATTGAAGATTGAGAGTATTTTTGTGCTTGTATTTGACTATCCTTGAGATTTGTTGTGGTGATTGTGTTACTCTCTTTGGATGGTCGCGGTGACATTGGGAAATCCATAGATTGAGAACTACGAACTCTGAGGTGTGCTTTTGTAGCCCTACATAATTCTCGTCCTCTCTTGACCACAAAGTATTGACCTCGGAGTGCGTCTCCATTGCATGTTTTATGGGAAATATCATGTGATTATACTATGTTAATGTTGTTGGGAGTTGCCACTAGTGAAAGTATGAAGTCTAGGCCTTGTTTCCACCATTGCAATCCCGTTTTTGGTCACGTTTACTACTTGTTTGCTTGCTGCACTTTTTATTACAGATTTATATTACCTTGCTTTGCCACACCTATCACCCATATTTTACCATCTCTTCGCCGAACTAGTGCACCTATACAACTCCTAGTTGTATTATGTGTGTTGGGGACACAAGAGACTTCTTGTATCTTAATTGCAGGGTTGCTTGAGAGAGACCATCTTCAACCTCTACTTCCCTGAGTTCGATAAACCTTAGGTCATCCACTTGAGGGAACTGGTTGTTGTCCTACAAACCTCTACGCTTGGAGGCCCAACATAGTCTACAAGAATAGAAGCGTGCGTAGACATCAAGCTATTTCTGGCGCCGTTGCAGGGGAGGTAAGCGTTTGAAGGTATATCTTTAGAACTTGCAATTAAATCTTTTCATTTCTTGTTTTTATTTTCACTAGTTAGGCTTATGGAAAAAAAAATGAGAGAGCTTTATGAGCTCTACCTTGAATTGGGTCATGAAGTGTTTGAAGAGAAAATCAAAAAACCTATGGAGATTTATTTGCATACTCTTCATGATTGCAATGTTACTACTATGTCTTCTTTGAATACCTTTGATGCTAATGATATGCAAAGTTATAAGCTTGGGGATGCTACGTTTTATGAAGATGATCTTTTTAGCCCCCCAAGTTTTGATGAGGAAATTTATTTTTATGATACTTTGCCTCCTATCTATGATGATTATTGTGATGACACTTATTCTATAAAGAATAAATATTTGCAAGTGGATCATGATAAAAATGATTCATGTGATATCTATTTTCTTGAGTTTGCTCCCACTATTACTAATGAGAAGGATTTTTCTTATGTGGGGAGTAATAAATTTCCTATACTTGTGGATCATGATAAGAATTTTTTATGTGATACTTATATTGTTGAGTTTATTCATGATCCCACTGAAAATTATTATGAGAGGGGAACATATGCTTATAGATATTTCAATACTATCAAGTTCCCTCTCTTTATGTTGAAGGTTTTGAAGTTGCACTTATTTTGACTTCCTATGCTAATATCTTTATGCTTCAATGAGTTATTTATCTACAAGATCCCTTTGCATACGAAGCATGTTAGACTTAAATGTGTTTGTTATTTTCTTCTTGATGCTCTCTTTTGTTCTTCAACTCTTATTCCTTATTCCTATGAGAGCATCATTAAAATCTTAAGCCTATCTTTATGGCTATAAAGAAAGAGCTCTAGGGACACAACCCTTGTTATCTTTACTTTGAGTTTTTACTTTCAGTTTTTAGTGGTCTTGGTGATTTTTACTACTGTAGCAACATCATTGTATCTTTATTTTCAAGCTTTGTGTCAAGTTATAGGCTCTTATTATAAGGAAAGCAAAAGTTGTGACATGCTGTCCAGAAAACAGATTATGTCTGCTTGACTGAAAAAATCAAAACTAATCACCAGTACATCCTTTTGAGATTAATTTTTTACACAGCATGATCTATACAATTGTGAAACTTTCGTATGTTCTGAGTTTTTTTATTTGAGTTGCAGAAGTGACCCGAAAAAATTCTCTACTACATGTTGTTCTGTTTTTCACAGATTCTGCCACGTTTTGCCTTTCCTCACTTTTGCAAACCTTAAGCTTGCTTTTTCTTTGGAAAAACTTTTTGGAAATCTTGATAAACAGTAGCTCTTCAAGAATATCTTCATTTCCAGTGGGGAAATTGTTGGGATTCGGAGTAGAAAACAAAAGAATTCGGCACTACGAAACCAAGTCCCAAGAACAGATCTAGATAGATGCAAACACAGTTAGCGATCTTGTTACCTTAACAACCGTTCAAACAGTAGTTCTCTCGCAGCGGAAAAAGTTGATGGAGAGTTGAGGAAGATTGACGCGGTGCAATCCCTCGAACAGATCTGATCCGTGTGACTCCCCATGAACAGATCTACTCCACGGAAGAAGATGCAGAAGTCCCTCGAACAAAGATCGAACGCACAATCTCTAAACGGTTGATCCACACGCACGGTGTGGAAGATCCGGCAGGGCTCCGCCGTCCAGAGCTCGGACCCTCCGGAGTAGAGAGGAGGGAGGAGCAGCACTTCGAGGTATGGTGGAGGTTAGATCTAAGAGAGAAGAGAGAGGGGCAGCCTTACGGAACAATTATGTGTCATCTTGGGGCTGCCCCTCCAACTCTATTTATAGTGGGGAGGGAGGGGGCACCTTCTTGGGGAGGGGGGAAGCCCCTAGTGCGCCCCCATCTAGGGTTTTCCCTCCCTAGGGCTGGCCACAAGGGGGAGGAAGCTTCCTCCCCTAGGAGGAAGCTTCCTCCTAGGCGCCATCCCCTTTTGGGCCTCCTTGGTCCAAGTGCTCCCTCCCCACTTGGGCCTTCCAAGTGAGAGGGGGGGCATTGATATTAAATCTATTTTGTTAAATCCAAATTTTTTTGGGAATTCACAATAAATAAATATTAAACATATTTAGACCATCCCGGAACTTTTCCGTCCCTTCGGTTTTACCCGGTTTTCTCAAAACTTTTCCCGGTACTTTACCGGTGCCCCGAAACGATTCCGATTTTCTCTCCGATTAAATCTCAATCACTCCGAAACTTTTCCGGTGTGTTATACTCGTGCTCCTATCACTCTACTACTCAACAAATCTTCCACCCTTAAGTGTGTGACCCCATAGGTTCGGTAGAATACGGACATGAACCGAAAACTTATTTTCCCGCGGAACAATAACCGATAGCGGAGCCATGGACACCCATAACGGTTCCCGTACCTACACGAATATAAATTCGAGTGAACCACAAGCTTAACATGCCAGTCCTATTTGCTTCACGATACTATACAAAACCTGAGGAGAGATCTTTTAGGTATCCGCATGATTAACCATTAACCATTATACCAAGTCATCCTCCTTCTTGTTTTGTTCCATTTTTCTCGTTTAGTATTCCGGTATCCCTTGTGATCAATTCACAGTGCCTGTCCAGACGATGTTGGATGCCGTAATACCGAGAGGGCCCAAAGAAGTATCTCTCCATCGTTAGAGGAGCAAATTCCCAACTCGAATCTGTCAGAACCCCAACTAGGGTAAGTGCTAGGGTTTGTTTGTGTCTTTGCATCATGCAAAAATTCAAATGAAATTCAAAAATGGGGAAGCAGAAAGCCCTGAGAAATTAATTCAAATGGCCCGATAAAAATCTTTTTCCAAAAATCATTTGAATATTTGGAAAATTCCTATAAATGATGGTGATCATTTTAAAAGTGGTTTGGGTATTTTCCCATGCCCATGGAATATTCTAAAATTCAAACAGTGCTCTGGAAATTAAAGTTTACCCCTATTTGAATTGGAATTCAAATGTTTTGAATTTCAAAAATGTCCAAATTCTATATGTGGCTAGCTACTGGTCACATAGGATTTATAAAAATGTTTGGGCATTTTACAAAATTGCCTAGCTATTTAATTTTAGGCAAAACAAAATAACAGAAACGAAAACATACAAGAAATAAAAAGGGGAGAAGGCTTACCTCATGCCCATGGGCAAAGCCCAATCCTCCTCTGGCCTCGGCCCAGCCCAACCGAGGCGTGTCGTCTACCTCCCCTCCCCCCGAAGCAGCTCGGTGGAGGGCAGGGAGGCAACGGCGACGCCACCTCGACGAGCAGGCCTTCTAGGCTTTCCCCTGCCTCCCTCCGCACGCCACGCAACAGCCAGAGCGCCCCACGGCCTTTCCCCTCTCCCTGCTCCCTCTAGCCCTCTCTCCCGTGCGTTCCCGCAAGAAACCGAGACCCGCTGGAGTTCGCCGTCGTGGAAACTCACGGCCATCGCGAGAGTTAGCCCCGACCAACTTGTCCACCGTGCTCAGTGTCCTCGGCTTCGTCACCCCGCTACTGGAATCGGGCCAGAAAGCCCTGTATACGACGCAGTCATCACCAACTCGCCGCCGGCCGCCGCAGCTCCGACGCCAAATTAAGCTCCGCCCGCTCCATCTCCGGCTCCGACGAGGCCTCCATCGCGCTCAGGGTGAGCAGATACGCCGTTTCCCCCTTCTTGTTGTCCTCCCCGCGGTCTGAGTCGTCGTTCCGGCGAAGCCCGAGCTCCGGCAGCCGCCTCCGTTGAACAAGCCGTCACCACAGTGCGCGTTTTTGAACCCCGCCTGCTGCCCGAGACGGGCGAGCTCTCTAGCTACGCCCTGGTACCCTTTCCCCCCTCTCCCGCGCACGTTTTCTCCATCCCCGTCGCAGCAGTGCCACGGTCGCCGCGCCATGTTGACGTCGGCGAGGCTACGTCCACCCCCGAGCCTCCCCGTGGGCATTGGGTGACGCAGTCGACCTCGGTCGTCCCTCTTGTGGCCTCGGCGAGCTCTCCAGTGGCCGGAATCGCCACTCCGGCGAGGAGCCTCCGCGTCCAGTGACGCCGGCGTTGAGCCGCCGGCAGCCAGGCCATTAGGGCCCTTAATCACGCGCTAATCCCCCCCCTGGGGTCAATGACAGTGGGCCCCCCAGCCCTAATAACCCCTCTGTTAAGTTAACAGAGAAGGGATTAGCCCATCTCCCACTGACAGGGCTAGCCCACTGGCCAGAGCCCCTGTGATGTCACCCCCACGTCATGCTGACGCATTAAAACATTTTGTCCAGTGAATTAAGAGATTTCAGAAATTCCAGAAAACAATATAAACTTCCAAAAATCATAGAAAATTCATACTAACTCCAAATTAAACATATAATATATGAATAATTATCAGAAAAATGCAAGGATTAAGAATATGCAAAAAAAATTATGTTTGACCATTTTAAAATGGGTGAACAGAATTAAATGTGTATATGACTTAATTTGAAATTGAATTTGGAGTTTGAATTTGCATTTCAAATGCAATATACTTCAATTAAATTGAATATGCTACAAACCAGTACCATTCACTTCATGGACAACCTTATCATGTGTATGTGCATTTTTACTTTCGAAGTTGTCCCCCCTTGTTGATGATTGACTCCGATGACAGACGTTCCGAGACGGTGATCACCCCGAAGAAGAAGACCACCGTTAAGATCCGTGTACCGTCAGCAAGGCAAGCAAACCCCCATTGATCATGTCTATAAAATCCTATTTCCCTCTCGGTCTCGCTTATGCATGTTTAGGAGATCACCAAGACACGTTTTATCGCATAGTTGAACCCATTCTGATGCATGACCTATCATTTTGTCACCGTATTAAGCAAACCACAATCCTAGCCGATTTAGGAGTTGAATGATGAGCATGTGGCCCCTGCAACTGTTACTGCTTTTGCTGCTTAGTGATACAATGAGTATGTTATGTTTGTGAGTCGGGATGGAATGAACACAGTGGTGCTGATGTAAACGTGTTGGTGAATCCACCCTAAACAAAGGTGAACGATGAGAGGTTGTGTAGGAGTACACAGTGGGTTGTCTCGTTGAACACTGCCCAAGGCCCCGAGTTCCTGTTTTGTGATCCAAGACAAAGAGTATGACCACATGTAGGGTTTTATGGGAGCCCTGTTTGGCCTCTTTACGTACCCGATCCAGTCCAGGAGTCACACTAGATTCAGGCTTTCCATTTGATTTATGTATAGATATGTGGGTGGACCTGTGAGGCAGTGAAACCATCTGCCAAAGGTGGCGTCTCGGTCCCTTGCATTATCTGAGTCCGTTTCGTGGAACCGGCCGGACTCTCGAGCGGTGACAAACTCAGGTAGTCGACTCCTGGATTAGAGAAGGTGATGTGAGGGTAGTGCCTTGGTTTCATCCACGTCCGACACCCGCTTGAAGGGTGACAAGAACGAGGCGATAAGTGATGACACGCGTGTGAAGATGTACACCCCTGCAGGGTTAATGAACTATTCGAATAGCCGTGTCCGCGGTTATGGACTACTTGGAAACCTTTACTTGATCATAGACAACTTGAATGGATACATATAAAACTCGCAAGATAAGCGTGAGTGCTATGGCGTGCTTCCTCGTGGGGAAGTCGAGGAAGTAACCATAGTGGTGTATTGATTGGAGACTTGGTAGTGGACTCGTGTACGCTTCTTACCTCAAGTCTGGTACTCGTAGTACAGGATTAGCCAAGTCAAAGTTGGCACTTCTGCATGTTGAACCCCACCTCCTTTACCTTGATACTTGAGCATGAGTAGTATAGATCTGATGTAAGTCTTGCTGAGTACGACTTTGTACTCACGTTTGCTTATTCTATGTTTTAGATGAGAAACCGGACCCCGATGGAGTCACCTTCGTGAAGCTCGACGTTGACCTTGGTAGTATAGTCCCAAACAGCAGTCTGGTCCCTCGTGGAAGGGCATGTTTGTTGTACAAGGCTTCTCTAAGCCATTTGTTAATCTTGCCTGTACTCAGACCTAATTTGCTTCCGTTGTATGATGTAATGTGATCACAGACATGTGACCTTTGTATGCTCTATGTGTATATCTATAAAGAGTACTTTGTAGAGTTATGTGATGATACCTGCTGTTCATACTAGGCATGTGTGCTGCGTGTATGGTTATAACATGCATGTCTTAGTATGGGTTTTCGAGACCTTAGTTGTGATCTGGTTGGCGGTCTTTTATACACCAAGTGGCCCTTAGATGTGCGCAGCTTGGGGCATCGTGATGCGATTGCTCGTGACTCCGTCACGTGCACACTTTGTTGTATGATCGAGCCCGCCCTAGACCCCGACTAAGTGATCGGGCTGGAGTAAGTATATGTAAGAGTTAGGATTCAATCGATAACATGGTTGAGGCTACTTGTCTATGAGTATGGGATTTCACCACCCATAATCAGTTAGACTTGTGAGCGGGCGATGAGGACCCATCTCTTGATCATCCGGCCTGGATGGGATGCCTCTCACGTTCGATGCTTACCGAGAACGTTCTGTTCTTGGCCTTGTCTACTTAGACAAGTGGGTACGGTTCTCGGTTCTCCATGTGATTACATCATGAGTGGAATTACATACGCTAACCCCGGGTCCCGACAGACTTGGTATCAGAGCAGGACTGTCTGTAGGATTATCAAACCCTTGGTCAAAGTTGAGTCTAGCATTCTATAGTTATATAGTTACTCTGGGTATAAGGGAACAACGTAAGGCTTCTTTTTCTCCTTACCCTCATCGATCTGAGTTCTGGGTCACCCTTATCTTTTCTACAGGATGATAGGACTAGGCTCATCTATGTCTGACTAGAACATCTCGTTGTTTGCCTCCTTGTAGCCGTAGGACAGTTGTGGTCGTCCAGACTCATCGTTCTGTTGAGTTCCTTGAAGAAGCTATGTCCAATTTCTTCGAGGTTGTTTCATTTTCCATCCCGGTGTAGCCGTTATGCTGCCCGATTTATCCCGTGATTCTATGAATCTTTGCCTTTGCATGACAATCTTTTCCTCCTAGTTATGTCCTCTTGTCTTTGATTCCATCATACAACCTGTTCTGATTGTTGATTTTTTATCACACAGGATGTCAGGTGGAACTCGTAGTGCTGTTCGTCGGAATCGAGACCGTGTTCGGAATCGAAATGATGATGAACCTCTACCATCGCCTTCTGTGGCGGAAATCATGATGGAAGCTGAGAAGAATCAACGTGACCAAACACGCCTTCTGGAGCTCATCGAGCAGAATACCTCACGTCATTGCAATGTGGTTGTGAGCATTCAGGACTTCATCCTCCTCAAGCCACCGGTATTTCGATGTTCTTCTGAGCCCCTTGAAGATGATGATTGGCTCCGTTCCATCGCGCGTAAGCTTGATACGGCACATGTTGCTCCCGATGACCGAGTTATTTTCGCGGTATACTTCCTGGAAGGTGCTGCTGCTGAATGGTGGGAGAACTATGTTGCTATGCAGCCAGAGGGTCACCTAGTGACTTGGCAAGAGTTTTGTGTTGCTTTTCGAGGGTACCACCTTCTAGATGAGTTGATGGAGCGCAAGAAGGAAGAGTTTTGCAATCTGACCCAAGGAGAGATGTCCATCCATGAGTATGTGAGAGAGTTCAACCGTCTTGCTCGGTATGCCCAAGATGAGATCACCACCGATGCTAGAAAGCAGGCAAGGTTCCGCAAGGGACTTAGCCCCATCCTTCGTCATGATCTCAACCTCATCAAATTTGCCACCTTTGAGGATTTAGTCAACAGATCCTTCAGAGTTGAGCATGGCAATGGAGTGTTCGAAGAGTCTCGCAAGCATGCTCTTGAGCTTGCCCCTTCTTCTAGTTCAGCCCCTCAGAAACGCCGAATTTGGATTCCAACCCGTGCCATACCTCAAAACCTTCTTCAGAGGCCACCACCAAATATATGCCATCCACCCCAACACGTTATTCCACCCCGGAATGATGGTGTGCAACCAAGTAACACCACCCCCAGCAATTCAGGCAGGGTGTGTTTCACGTGTGGTCTGACAGGCCATTACTTCCGACAATGCCCTACAGTGTTGGTGGCACCACGTCGACCTAGTCACAAGCCTCCAAAGAAATCAACCACCAAAGCTATCCCAGCAAAGCTTTCAGCCACAAGTAGTGGTTGTGTGAACCAAATCTCAGTTGAGGAAACCACTGTTGCTTCCGACGTCATCCTTGGCACACTCCCAGTCAATCATGTTTCCGCCTCCGTTCTTTTCGATCCAGGAGCTTCTCATTCATTCATGTCGGAGAGTTATGCACTTCGGCATGGATTTTCTTTTGAAGAAATGTTTTCTCCAATGATCATTCAAACTCCTGGTTCAAAGTGGCAAACTAATAGAGTAAGCCATGGCAATCAAATTGCAATTGAGGGTTTAGTATTCCTTGCTTCGCTTATAGCCCTCAAGTCTTCGGACATTGATGTCATCCTAGGAATGGATTGGTTATCAAGGCAGAATGCTTTCCTTGATTGTAAAGCCAAATCAGTCAAACTCACCCATCCTTCAGGCCAGATCATTGACTACACATCACCCAGCTCTAGAATCCAGATGCATACTTTGAATGTGCTTCCCCTTCCAAACCTTGAAGATATTCCGGTGGTTCTTGACTTCCCGGATGTCTTTCCTGAAGAGTTGCTGGGAATGCCACCCGACAGGTGTGTAGAATTTATAGTGGATATTATACCAGGCACAGCCCCAATTTCCAGACGCCCATATAGGATGGCCCCACATGAGTTAGCTGAGCTAAAAACCCAACTTGATGCTTCATTGGCAAAAGGCTTCATCCGCCCTAGCTCATCGCCATGGGGTTGCCCCGTTCTGTTCGTAACGAAGAAAGATAGAACAGAAAGGATGTGCGTAGACTATCGCCCGCTAAATCTAGCAACGATAAAGAACAAGTACCCACTGCCCAGGATCAATTATCTTTATGATCAACTTGCTGGATCCTCTGTCTTCTCCAAGATGGATTTGAGATTAGGCTATCATCAAATCAAAATCCGAAACGAGGACATCCCCAAGATGGCTTTCACTACTCATTATGGTCTTTACGAGTACACCGTCATGTCCTTTGGTTTAACCAATGCCCCTGCCACTTTCTCGCGCTTAATGAATTCGATCTTCATGGAGTACTTAGATAAATTTGTTGTGGTTTATCTTGATGACATTCTCATCTACTCGAAGAACGAAGAAGAGCACGCAGAACATCTTAGATTGGTATTGATGAAACTTAGAGAGCATCGCCTTTATGCCAAGTTCTCCAAGTGTGAATTTTGGCTACCAGAAGTGACCTACTTAGGCCACGTGATTTCTGCGAAAGGTGTTGCAGTCAATCCCGAGAGAGTTCAGGTCGTCCTTGACTGGACTCCACCTGAATCGGTTAAGCAAGTTAGGAGTTTTCTTGGCTTAGCAAGCTATTTCCGCCGCTTCGTCGAGAACTTTTCTAAAGTTGAAAAGCCTCTTACTGAACTCCTCAAGAAAGACAAGAAATTCCAATGGACCCCAAAGTGCGAGGAAAGCTTTCAAGAGATAAAAAGAAGATTGACTTCTGCACCCGTACTTGCGCCTCCAGACACCAAAAGGGATTTCGAGATCTATTGTGATGCTTCACGGCAAGGGTTAGGATGCATACTTATGCAAGATAGACATGTGGTAGCTTATGCTTCACGCCAGTTGCGGCCACATGAAGAGAACTATCCTACCCAAGATCTTGAACTCGCTGCCGTAGTTCATGCCCTGAAGACTTGGCGACATTACCTCCTTGGTAATCGTTGTGAGATCTATTCTGATCACCAAAGCCTCAAATACATATTCACCCAGCCAGATCTTAATCTCAGGCAAAGACGCTGGATAGAGTTGATAAAATATTATGACTTAGGAATTTCTTATACCCCAGGCAAAGCCAATGTCATGGCTGATGCACTAAGTCGTAAGTCGTATTGTAACAACCTCATGTTACAACAGTATCAACCACTTCTTCATGAGGAATTTTGCAAACTCAATCTTGAGATAGTTCCTCATGGATTTCTTTCTACCCTGGTGGCGAAACCAACCCTTGAGGATCAAATCATAGCCGCCCAGAAACAAGATAGTAGTATTCAAGAGATCAAGAAGAACATTGTTAGCGGAGTTGCTAAATGTTTTTCTGCAAATGATCAAGGAACGATATTCTTTGAAAATCGTTTAGTAGTTCCTGAGAATGAAGACCTAAAGCAGCTGATCCTTAAGGAAGCTCATGACACTCCCCTCTCAATTAATCCCGGTAGCACAAAAATGTACCGAGATCTACGCCAGAGATTTTGGTGGACCCGGATGAAGAGAGACATTGCACGATTTGTTGCCGAATGTGATGTTTGTCGTCGCATTAAGGCAGAACAACAAAGACCTGCTGGTAGTCTTCAACCATTGTCTATTCCCGAGTGGAAATGGGACAAGGTCGGTATGGACTTCATCACCGGTTTTCCAAAAACCCAGAAAGGAAATGATGCCATCTTCGTTGTCATTGACCGACTTTCCAAAGTTGCTCACTTTCTTCCTGTTCGCGAGTCTATAACTGCTAGTCAGTTGGCGGACTTGTACGTCTCTAGAATTGTGTCTCTTCACGGTGTTCCTTTGGTGATCAATTCTGATCGTGGTAGCCTTTTCACCTCTAGATTCTGGGAAAGTTTTCAAAATGCTATGGGAACTCATCTCTCCTTTAGTACAGCTTTCCACCCTCAGTCTAGCGGTCAAGTTGAAAGGGTTAATCAAATCTTGGAAGACATGCTCAGAGCTTGTGTTATCTCTTTCGGAAAGAATTGGGAGAAATCTCTTCCATTCGCCGAATTTGCTTATAACAATAGCTATCAATCTAGTCTGAACATGGCTCCTTTTGAATTCCTCTATGGCCGACGATGTCGAACACCCCTAAACTGGTAGGAAACCGGTGAAAGACAACTCTTTGGACCGGATATGATCAAGGAAGCAGAAGAGCAAGTTCGCATTGTTCGTGATCGATTGAAAGCCGCTCAGTCTCGTCAAAAGATCTACTATGATCGTCATCATAGAGAGGAGAGCTACAATCTTGATGAGAAGGCTTACCTTCGGGTTACTCCTCTGAAGGGAACCCAAAGATTCGGTATCAAAGGCAAGTTGGCCCCACGTTACATCAGACCTTTCCGCATTCTCGCTAAACGTGGAGAAGTTGCCTACCAACTTGAACTACCTCCGCACCTTTCCCGAGTACATGATGTATTCCATGTGTCACAACTCAGGCGTTGCTTCAAGGACCCCATCCGCGAAGTCGACCATGAAACACTTGATCTCCAAGATGACCTTTCTTATCGAGAATACCCTATTCGTATTCTTGATTCAGCAGAGCGTGTCACTCGTCGTCAGAAGATCAAGTTCCTGAAAGTGCAATGGTCACATCACTCCGAGAAAGAAGCTACGTGGGAAAGAGAGGACCGCCTCTGTGCCGAGTACCCCACCTTCCTCCCGACGACTTCTGAATCTCGGGACGAGATTCTTTTGAGTGGGGGCGAGTTGTCAGAACCCCAACTAGGGTAAGTGCTAGGGTTTGTTTGTGTCTTTGCATCATGCAAAAATTCAAATGAAATTCAAAAATGGGGAAGCAGAAAGCCCTGAGAAATTAATTCAAATGGCCAGATAAAAATCTTTTTCCAAAAATCATTTGAATATTTGGAAAATTCCTATAAATGATGGTGATCATTTTAAAAGTGGTTTGGGTATTTTCCCATGCCCATGGAATATTCTAAAATTCAAACAGTGCTCTGGAAATTAAAGTTTACCCCTATTTGAATTGGAATTCAAATGTTTTGAATTTAAAAAATGTCCAAATTCTATATGTGGCTAGCTACTGGTCACCTAGGATTTATAAAAATGTTTGGGCATTTTAAAAAATTGCCTAGCTATTTAATTTTAGGCAAAACAAAATAACAGAAAAGAAAACATACAAGAAATAAAAAGGGGAGAAGGCTTACCTCATGCCCATGGGCAAAGCCCAATCCTCCTCTGGCCTCGGCCCAGCCCAACCGAGGCGTGTCGTCTACCTCCCCTCCCCCCGAAGCAGCTCGGTGGAGGGCAGGGAGGCAACGGCGACGCCACCTCGACGAGCAGGCCTTCTAGGCTTTCCCCTTCCTCCATCCGCATGCCACGCAGCAGCCAGAGCGCCCCACGGCCTTTCCCCTCTCCATGCTCCCTCTAGCCCTCTCTCCCGTGCGTTCCCGCAAGAAACCGAGACCCGTCGGAGTTCACCGTCGTGGAAACTCGCGGCCATCGCGAGATTTAGCCCCGACCAACTTGTCCACCGTGCTCAGCGTCCTCGGCTTCGTCACCCCGCTACTAGAATCGGGCCAGAAAGCCCCGTATACGACGCAGTCATCACCAACTCGCTGCCGGCCGCCGCAGCTCCGACGCCAAATTAAGCTCCGCCCTCTCCATCTCCGGCTCCGACGAGGCCTCCATCGCGCTCAGGGTGAGCAGATGCGCCGTTTCCCCCTTCTTGTTGTCCTCCCCGCGCTCTGAGTCGTCGTTCCGGCGAAGCCCGAGCTCCGGCACCCGCCTCCGTTGAACAAGTCGTCGCCACAGTGCACGTTTTTGAACCCCGCCTGCTGCCCGAGACGCGCGAGCTCTCTAGCTATGCCCTGGTACCCTTTTCCCCCTCTCCCGCGCACGTTTTCTCCATCCCCGTCGCAGCAGTGCCACGGTCGCCGCGCCATGTTGACGCCGGCGAGGCTACGGCCACCCCCGAGCCTCCCCGTGGGCACTGGGTGACGCAGTCGACCTCGGGCGTCCCTCTTGTGGCCTCGGCGAGCTCTCCAGTGGCCGGAATCGCCACTCCGGCGAGGCGCCGCCGCGTCCAGTGACGCCGGCGTTGAGCCGCCGGCAGCCAGGCCATTAGGGCCCTTAATCACGCGCTAATCCCCCCCTGGGGTCAATGACAGTGGGGCCCCCAGCCCTAATAACCCCTCTGTTAAGTTAACAGAGAAGGGATTAGCCCCTCTCCCACTGACAGGGCTGGTCCACTGGCCAGAGCCCCTGTGATGTCACCCCCACGTCATGCTGACGCATTAAAACATTTTTTCCAGTGAATTAAGAGATTTCAGAAATTCCAGAAAACAGTATAAACTTCCAAAAATCATAGAAAATTCATACTAACTCCAAATTAAACATATAATATATAAAAAATTATCAGAAAAATGCAAGGATTAAGAATATGCAATTTGTTTTTATGTTTGACCATTTTAAAATGGGTGAACAAAGCAAATGTGTATATGACTTAATTTGAAATTGAATTTGGAGTTTGAATTTGCATTTCAAATTCAATATACTTCAATTAAATTGAATATGTTACAAACCAGTACCATTCACTTCATGGACAACCTTATCATGTGTATGTGCATTTTTACTTTCGAAGTTGTCCCCCCTTGTTGATGATTGACTCCGATGACAGACGTTCCGAGACGGTGATCACCCCGAAGAAGAAGACCACCGTTAAGACCCGTGTACCGTCAGCAAGGCAAGCAAACCCCCATTGATCATGTCTATAAAATCCTATTTCCCTCTCAGTCTCGCTTATGCATGTTTAGGAGATCACCGAGACACGTTCTATCGCATAGTTGAACCCATTCCGATGCATGACCTATCATTTTGTCACCGTATTAAGCAAACCACAATCCTAGCAGATTTAGGAGTTGAATGATGAGCATGTGGCCCCTGCAACTGTTACTGCTTTTGCTGCTTAGTGATACAATGAGGATGTTATGTTTGTGAGTCGGGATGGAATGAACACAGTGGTGCTGATGTAAACGTGTTGGTGAATCCACCCTAAACAAAGGTGAACGATGAGAGGCTGTGTAGGAGTACACAGTGGGTTGTCTCGTTGAACACTGCCCTAGGCCCCGAGTTCCTGTTTTGTGATCCAAGACAAAGAGTATGACCATATGTAGGGTTTTATGGGAGCCCCGTTTGGCCTCTTTACGTACCCGATCCAGTCCAGGAGTCACACTAGATTCGGGATTTCCATTTGATTTATGTATAGATATGTGGGTGGACCTGTGAGGCAGTGAAACCATCTGTCAAAGGTGGCGTCTTGGTCCCTTGCATTATCTGAGTCCGTTTCGTGGAACCGGCCGGACTCTCGAGCGGTGACAAACTCAGGTAGTCGACTCCTGGATTAGAGAGGTGATGTGAGGGTAGTGCCTTGGTTTCATCCACGTCCGACACCCGCTTGAAGGGTGACAAGAATGAGGCGATAAGTGATGACACGCGTGTGAAGATGTACACCCCTGCAGGGTTAATGAACTATTCGAATAGCCGTGTCCGCGGTTATGGACTACTTGGAAACCTTTACTTGATCATAGACAACTTGAATGGATACTTATAAAACTCGCAAGATAAGCGTGAGTGCTATGGCGTGCTTCCTCGTGGGGAAGTCGAGGAAGTAACCATAGTGGTGTATTGATTGGAGACTTGGTAGTGGACTCGTGTACGCTTCTTACCTCAAGTCTGGTACTCGTAGTACAGGATTAGCCAAGTCAAAGCTGGCACTTCTGCGTGTTGAACCCCACCTCCTTTACCTTGATACTTGAGCATGAGTAGTATAGATCTGATGTAAGTCTTGCTGAGTATGACTTTGTACTCACGTTTTCTTATTCTATGTTTTAGATGAGAACCCGGACCCCGATGGAGTCACCTTCGTGAAGCTCGACGTTGACCTTGGTAGTATAGTCCCAGACACCAGTCTGGTCCCTCGTGGAAGGGCATGTTTGTTGTACAAGGCTTCTCTAAGCCATTTGTTAATCTTGTCTGTACTCAGACCTAATTTGCTTCCGTTGTATGATGTAATGTGATCACAGACATGTGATCTTTGTATGCTCTATGTGTATATCTATAAAGAGTACTTTGTAGAGTTATGTGATGATACCTGCTGTTCATACTAGGCATGTGTGCTGCGTGTATGGTTATAACATGCATGTCTTAGTATGGGTTTTCGAGACCTTAGTTGTGATCTGGCTGGCGGTCTTTTATACACCAAGTGGCCCTTATATGTGCGCAGCTTGGGGCATCGCGATGCGATTGCTCATGACTCCGTCACGTGCACACTTTGTTGTATGATCGAGCCCGCCCTAGACCCCGACTAAGTGATCGGGCTGGAGTAAGTATATGTAAGAGTTAGGATTCAATCGATAACATGGTTGAGGCGACTTGTCTATGAGTATGGGATTTCACCACCCATAATCATTTAGACTTGTTAGCGGGTGATGAGGACCCATCTCAGTTGATCATCCGGCCTGGATGGGATGCCCCTCACGTTCGATGCTTACCGAGAACGTTCTGTGCTTGGCCTTGTCTGCTTAGACAAGTGGGTACGGTTCTCGGCTCTCCATGTGATTGTGTCGTGACTGGAATTACATACGCTAACCCCGGGTCCCGAAAGAATCGTTAAGTCCCTTGACACACTTTCAGGTGTGAGTGATCAAAGCCGTTATTGCCACGCCTGTTACGGGTGGTGTTGGGACAGTGTCAAAACCCACCCTCCGGTATGAAGTTACGAAACATTCTTATGGTCATGAAGGACACATGCATATTAACTTTAGATGATTTTACTTATAACATGGAAACGATGTGATCTCAAAGTAAATCATATAATTGGGTCGGTTCAGCACCCTTGTTCTGGCAACAATGTGCTCCCATGTGTTACCGGCATTTCCAATGCCCTATGAACAGGAAAACATGTCATCCATAACACACGGGTTAGTCCTAGAGGCAGACTAAGAACACTTTGTGTTTATACTCTACACCTGCATATGGGTTTTCCTCCGAAGGCAGTTAACATGCTACTTGGCAAACCTCCGCATAGGCAATTGCAGTTATAGCATAGACATATAAACATTAATAATGAACCTGGACTTATAATAATACAATTTATTATTGCCTCTAGGGCATAATTCCAATAGTCTCCCCCTTGCACTAGAGACAATAATCTAGTTGCATGGTTTACTCAGACCAATGGCATTTTGGTCTTCATGCTCGCTTGTGGTATAGACTTCGTCACTGAGCTTAACGCTTTTAGGCTCGTCTCAATCCTGCTTATCTTAATGTACCCCTTCATCCTTTATGAAGTATTTAAAGATAGGGCACTATCATTAAACATGTTTGGACTACAGTGAGCTCTTAGCTTACTTTGCTTCGATCATGACGCTCATATCAAAATATGGTTTCTGTAGACCAAGCGTTCGGAACTATGCCAATCACTATGATGGTGTTCCTGATCCAAATACCCTCCTATGCATCTCTATAGTTGCCATGTTTCACATCTACGTTATAGAAATCCCGCTATGTGCCTTAGCTTGAAAAACAATTTTTCAACATCCTATTTTGCTACTTAGCTATAAACCGAAAAGGAAAAATATTACAAATCATTATGAAACTTTCTTTCATCTATTTTTAATGAACTCTTTAGTTTTCCTCATAGAACCTTTCTTCATCTGAGGTACTTCAAGAGAACTAATCTACTATTTAGATTACTTTGGTGCTTGTTGCACTTTCAAGATATCCAATACCTTAGTGCTTTATTTTGATAAAATATTTATTCTCAATCACTCATATGTTATTCACATATATGATTAGAATCGTGCTCCCACTTAATTCCATATCTTATATGATTATTGATGAAATAATAACTTTTATAACTTCATCAAAAAACTATTACTCCAGCTCTGTGATATTTGCTTCAACTATGGACTGATCTTTGAAGCATTCTCACTTTTACTAATATTTTATAGATCATTAAATCCTTTCAGGTTGTATCATGCATACACCCTTTGTTTAATTTTCTCAGAAGAAAAATCCATGTGTCATACTTCAGAAGTATGTCGCGATTATCAGTAATTTTCCATATGAACATTTGCATCACTACACATATTGTAGTCAACCTTTTTGAACTCTATCGGAAAACTTATTTTACGATAAGTTGAGCAATATCAACGATTAAGCTATCGTCTATGTTCATATCTATGAAAGTCAAATCCACTCTAACGATCAGGTATCCTTAGGAGGGTTTTACCAAGTTCTCAACTTGATTTAGATGGATGGCTTTCATATAGTTTTATGGTTTTTAAGCCATACAGTGGAGTTAGTGCTCGTCATGGTTTCTTGTAGTTCACAGGTTTATCACACTATAGAACCACCTTGGTCCAACGTGAATTTACAAAGCTGTGTGATACATCATAAGACTTGATCATTTCATCTCTTGAGCACATTTTAGAGTTTCATCATTCCTTTTCATAAAATGTAGGAATTTCTGGTTTGGTCACAGAGTTTATCTCTAGAACGAGTTTCTGAGTTTCATTCTATAGAACCAAATGATTCAATGTAATCATTATCAAGCTATTAGTACTCCCACTTAATTGTTTCAAGAGAGCAATTTTCTCAGAAAAAATCCCATGTCCCGTGATAAACATTTTTCCCGGGTATAGTAATGGAAGTGTTGTTCGTAACATGATGTTTCTACAATACTTATATTCGGGAACGAGTATATTCTAAATACATCTCCGAAATTATGAAACAACAATTAGAGTTCTTATCCATGCCGTATTCTTATAGGGCATTGTTTCAACAAACATATGACGACGCTCTATTTAGTTCGTAAGTGGTTTCTCAAAAGCATTAAGCAGTATAGTAAATGGGAGTGTGGTTTAAGTTCATCACCGACCTCACCATGTCATGCTGGAATTCATGGTAGAAAACAATTTTAATTCCAATATGTCATATAGGGCTTGGTTATGCGTCAAGATATTCCGTAGCTATACGGGGTTTCAGGTGACGCTAGTTTATGAATTGACTTCATACACTCGATGATGTTTGCTAAATTCTTTAACTCGTTTATTTTACGATCAGATCGTCAAATATTTGATCTATGTGTGATGGTTATTCTCTTTGTGTTGAAATAGTTTTGAACTTATTCAAAATTTTAGATATTATGTCTTGTCTAAATATCGGTATATCTATACAAGTCATTATCACAAAGTTTTATATAAAGTACTGTTTATTGGTTCTCCACACATCGTTATGGGTTATTACCAATAGTTTACTAACCACTTGAACAAATGATTTTGTCTATTAGAAAAACATTGCATGTGTCAAATGACTCAAAGTCAAGAGATTGAATGACTTCATCGATATGAAGCTTCCGTATGCGCTTTGTTCTAATGCGACTAAGTCATTTATGCTATTACAATAATGGCATTATCATCATATAACTTAATTTATTTAGCAATCAACAAAATAGACATAACATCAAGATTTCAACTTAAATAATTCACCACGTAGGGTGACATTCATAGAGTAACAATTTTTCGAACAACCATTATTCAAAACATGGATAACACATCCACCGTGTAGACAACACAATACAACATTGATGTTTTACACAACCTCTGAATCAAATAACATTTATTAACTCTAAGATAAATCTTGATAGACGAACGCCGACGGCCTTGGGTGACTTGGGCACCACTTCCGACGCGGACTTGCACTTCATTCACTCTTCGCCTTCGAATTCTGATAATTCGCTGTATCGAGTTGCAAAACAAGTTGCTCAAAGTTCGTCCGTAACCGTGGACACGGCTAATCATGATCAGTTTATACGCTCTGCAGAGGTTGTACACGTTCCCCACTGGACTCAACCCGAAGATTGAGACGAAGACTTTCCGAAGAGGTTGCCTCCACCCTTTGGTAGCTGGTACTCCTAACACACATCTACATTAGCTAGCTACCAGGGCCAGGGTCCCCACAACGTACTCGTGCTAAGCCAGAGTCCATATAGCCAGTGGCTGTACACGGAAGCTACTAGTAATATTGCTTGTCTGATCTTTTTGAGCCTGGACGGCGCCCACTGCGTTCAGAGGGTAGAAACCATGTCGCACCCGGTTCACCACCAAAACAACCATTGCGTGCATTTAACCCCGGCACTGTCCGTAGACAAGGCACAACCACCAGGATGCAACCCGCCCGTACAGAAGTGATTTCTATTTATTATAAAGTTGCTACACAAATTATTAATAGCTCACATGCTCTCCATGAATTCTCACAACCCAAACCACGTCTAAAAGCATAGCAATAAAGTAACAACACACGCTAGGTTGATCTACAAATACAAGTCAAGACATGTGGCTATCCTAACTGGTTTTGAAGCAACAGTAAAGTAAACTACCTATCATGCAATAGGGTGATATTCTTAACATAATGCATAGAGAAAATTATAGGTATGAGTATGGTCAAAGCATCACTTGCCTTCTTCCTGTTCCTGACGATCACAATCCTCACAAAATGAGGCGGCGCACTTCGGACAATCTATACGAGCAAACATAGCACCAATCAACATACATTCAATACAATTATGCACAAACAGTAATAAACATGCCAAGAACAGTAGCAAAACTTGCCTAGCAGAAGCTAAACTTAAATTACTTGTCAAAATAAAATCAACGCAAAAAGAAACGGTGCAAACGGGCGCACCGTTAAAAAGATACGGCTACCGGAAGTTAAAATTTGGATCTGCTTGGGATTCAAATTTGAAAACTTCAAACTTCTGTAAAACTTAGTCTACTGGCTAGAACTTTTCGACACGGTCGCAACGCAACTGGAATCACTCGATTCCGAGCTACGGTTAAAAAGTACTCGCAAAAACGGTACCGGGTGAAATCGGGGTCCAATCTGCAAAAAGGACTGATACGTAAATAAAATAACTTGAAAAAAAAACGATCGGGTCCCTGCGCCGGATCTGGCCGGCTGGACCGGCCGGCGGCGGCGGCTTCAGCCGCCGGCGCCGCGCGGCTGGGGCCGTGGGCGGGGATGGGCGGCACGAGGCGCAGGACAGCGGCGGCGACGACGTACCGGGCGGCGGCGGCGCGGCGGCGTCAACGGCGCTCCAGGCGGGTTCGCGGGTACAGGTTTGCGAAACCCTAATCCGCGGACCCGCAGACGTTTTTATAACCCGCCCCGGATTTTTTTTAATCCGAAATAACAACGAAATCGGCCAGGTGAAAAAAAACAAAACAGGCCCATTAGGCCCAAAATAATTTTAGAAAAATCACGGATAATTATTTTTAATTTCCGTTTTCACCAAAAAATTTAAAATAATAAAATTGAATTTTTGGCAGTACCAAAATGTTTAATAAAAATAAAAACTTTGCAAGTTATTTTTAAATATTTTTAAATACTTTTCCGGCAATTTAAAAATACCTAAAAACTCCAAAAATGATTTTAAAACTTTTCCGGAGCATAAATAAATTCCCAAAATATTTTTAGAAATTATTTATAACCCCAAAGTAAATTTAAAAAGTCTCCCAAAAATATTTTAAACTAGTTTCCAACAATTTAAAAATGGGGATAAGTCATATTATATCCTCTCCAATAAATTGCCTTAAGTTGAAAAATGTTTAAAATATTTTTAAAACTCCAGAAAAATGCGGAAACGGCATGAGATGCATAATATGATCTATTAACATCCGAATTTAGAAAATTGGGATGTTACAAACCTACCCCCCTTAAGATGAATCTCGTCCTCGAGATTCGGGCTGGCAAGCAAAGAGGTGTGGATGATCTTGCTTCAAATCTTCTTCTCGCTCCCAAGTGGCTTCTTCCTTGGTATGATGATCCCACTGAACCTTGCATAGCTTGATTGTCTTGGTGCGGGTAACTCTTTCTGCAGTCTCCAGAATCTTCACAGGTTTCTCCTCATAAGTCAGGTCACTCTCCAACTGAATTGCCTCAAGTGGCACTGTATCTCTCAAAGGAATATCTGCCATATCTGCATGACACTTCTTCAGCTGGGATACGTGAAACACATCATGAACTCCTGACAAGGCTTCTGGGTACTCCAACTGATAACCTACCTCTCCTCTACGCTCCAAGATCCTGTAAGGCCCCACAAAACGTGGTGCTAACTTGCCCTTGATTCCGCGAATTGGTGAAACTCTGAGATACGCACGGTCTCCAACCTCATAGGTTACATCCTTGCGCTTCGCATCTGCATAACTCTTCTGCCTGGACTATGCTATCTTCGGTCTATTACGAATCAACTTGACTTTCTCCTCAGCATCTCTAATCAGGTCTGGTCCGAACAACTGACGCTCTTCTACCTCATCCCACATCAACGGTGTTCTGCACTTCCTGCCATACAGTAACTCGAATGGTTCCATCTAAAGACTAGCCTGGTAACTGCTGTTGTATGAGAACTCAGCATACGGTAAGTTGTCATCCCAACTCGAACCATAATCCAACGCACAAGCTCTCAACATATCCTCCAAGATCTGATTGACTCTCTCGGTCTGCCCATCTGTCTGAGGATGGAACGATGTACTGAACTCCGGCCTAGTGCCCAAGGTCTCATGCAACTGACGCCAAAACTTCGAAGTAAACTGAGTACCTCTATCAGACACAACCTTGCTTGGAACTCCATGCAGACAAACGATCCTGGACATATAAATCTTGGCTAGCTTGGCACTGTTGTAAGTTGTCTTCACCGGGATGAAGTGAGCAACCTTGGTCAGACGATCAACAATCACCCAAATAGAATCATGTCCCGACCGAGTCCTGGGTAAACCAGTAATAAAGTCCATACCTATCTGATCCCACTTCCAATCTGGTATAGGCAAAGGCTGCAACAATCCTGCTTACTTCTGATGCTCAGCTTTGACTCTCTGGCAAACATCACACAATGCAATATACTGGGCTATCTCTCGCTTCAGGCTAGGCCACCAAAATCTCTCCCTCAAGTCCAAATACATCTTGGTATTCCCGGGATGAATAGAATAAGGTGAATCATGTGCCTCCTGAAGAATCAACTTCCTGATTTGTGCATCTCGCGGTACACAAATGCGCTTCTCAAACCAAATGGCCCCATGCTCATCCTCACGGAAACCCTCTGCTTTTCCTTTGGTCATATTCACCTTTATCTCATCAATTTCTGCATCACCCTTCTGAGCTTCTCTGATTCTTTCCAACAGATTTGGCTTCACCTCCAATGTTGCCACATATCCCTTAGGAACTATCTCCAACCTGAGATTCTTGAACTGCTCACATAACTCAAGTGGCATATCCTCAACATTAGCAACATTGACATGACTCTTACGGCTCAATGCATCAGCAACCACATTCGCTTTACCAGGATGATACTGCACATTCAAATCATAATCCTTAATAAGTTCCAGCCATCTACTCTTCCTGAGATTCAACTCCTTCTGAGTAAATATATACTTCAAACTCTTATGATCAGTAAACACATCACAATGATTACCAACAAGATATTGCCTCCATGTTTTTAATGCATGAACAACTGCAACTAACTCCAAATCATGTGTAGGATAGTTCTGCTCATGGTTCTTAAGCTGATGTGAAGCATAAGCAACAACTCTACCCCCTTGCATCAAAACACAACCAAGTCCTCGACGAGATGCATCACAATATACTTGGAAATCTTTATGTATATCAGGCAAACATAAAACAGGTGCAGTTACTAACCGTTTCTTCAACTCCTGAAAGCTGGTTTCACATGCCTCGCTCTAAACAAACTTATTCTCTTTCTTCAACAGCTCAGTCATTGGTTTTGCAAGCTTGGAGAAATTCTCAATGAACCTCCTATAATATCCTGCAAGACCCAAGAAACTGTGAATGTCTCCAACGGTCGTGGGTGTCTCCCATTCCGTAACTGTTGAAACCTTGGATGGGTCCACAACTACTCCTTCCCCTGACACAACATGTCCAAGGAATCTTACCTCCTTCAACCAAAACTCACACTTGCTGAACTTGGAATACAATTTGTGCTCCCTGAGCTTCTCCAATACCAAACGCAGATGTGCCTCATGTTCTTGCTCATTCTTGGAATACACCAATATATCATCAATGAACACCACAACGAATTTATCCAAGAACTCCATAAACAACTTGTTCATCATATTCATGAAGTATGCAGGAGCATTAGTCAATCCAAATGACATAACGGTATACTCATACAACCCATACCTTGTAGTAAAAGAAGTCTTCGGAATATCCTTCTCCCGAATCTTCACTTGATGATAACCAGAACGAAGATCAATCTTAGAGAATACACAAGCTCCCTCCAACTGGTCAAATAGATCATTAATCACAGGTAAAGGATACTTGTTCTTGATAGTAACATCATTCAGAGAACGGTAATCAACACACATCCTCTAGGTTCCATCCTTCTTCTCAACAAACAACACTGGAGATCCCCAAGGTGACGAGCTTGGGCGAATGAAGCCCTTGGCTTGCAATTCTCTAATCTGCTCCTTCAACTCTGCAAGTTCATTAGCGGGCATCCTATACGGTCTCTTAGCAATAGGCCCAGTGCCTGGTATTAAATCAATAAGGAACTCAATCTCCCTATCTGGTGGCATACCTGGCAACTCCTCCGGAAACACATCCGGATAATCCCTCACAACACGCACATCATCCAGGCTACACCCCTTAAGAGAATTCACCTGAGCGTGTTGATGCTTATACTTGGACACATATCTGATCTTCTGCCCATTCGGTGTACGGAGAGTGATAGACCGACTGGCACAATCAATAACACCTTGGTACTTGGCTAGCCAATCCATGCCCAATATAACATCCAAACCTTGTGACTTCAATATAATCAAATCTGTAGGAAAAACATGCTTCCCTATGGCTAGGCTCAACTGATAGCATCCCAAACTAGCTGACATCTCCGCTCCCGGTGAACTTATGAGCATAGATGACTTAAGAACTACGGTAGGTAACTCATGCTTATCCACAAATACCCTCGATATGAATGAATGCGATGCACCAGAATCAAAAAGAACAAGTGCGGGTACCGAATTGATAAAGAACTTACCAATCACAGCATCAGGCTCATCATATATCTCCTCCACGTTGACATGGTTCACATGCCCCTTGTTGAAAGGATTGGGCTTGACGACTCCATTCCCATTGGACTCTGGGCAGTCTGTGGCATAGTGTCCCATGTTCTTGCACTTGAAACACTGGATGTGACTCAAGTCCTTTGGTGACTGGCCATTCTGACGGTTGTTTCCATTGCCTCCATTGGCTCCATTGCTTCTCCCATTCCCATTGTTCCTTCCATTGCCATTGACATTCCCATTCCTGTTACCATTGTGGTGGTTGTGGCCATTATGGTTGTGACCATTCCCACCATGATGGTTGTGTCCTCCATTGTGAACATGGCCGTTCCCACCATTGTGGTTTGATGGCTTCTCGCCCTTTGTTGGTTACCCCAAGTGGAAGGTTGAGATGTAGTGCAGCAGCAAGTTTCCCTCAGTGAAGATACCAAGGTTTGTCTCCAGTAGGACTCCAGAGATGATAAGTAGGTGTCAGCGACACAACTGACGTGGACCTGCACACAGACACAGATAACTTTGTTCCCAACGAAGTTCAGAGAGGTTGTCAATCTCTCCGGTCTTGATGTTCACAAAGGGTAAAACACAAAGGATAATGATAGCAACTGAAAGTAAAAAAGCAGAAAAGTAAATAAGCGTGGAAACAGTAATAAGGATATGGACCGGGATACGTGATGTTCGCTAGTGATGTCTCTCTCCCAAAAGACGATAAAACTGCTATGCGAGGTAAACAAATTACAGAAGGGCAATTGACAGGATTATGAACGCGCCGCTATGCTAACTATGCTACAAAAGAAAGGAAGAGGCTCAAAAGCACGGGCAGTATGCCAAAATAAGTAGACCGTAATCCAACTGCATCTACTACTAATCATCCACCTTGAGATATCTATCCAGAACATCTCGCTGGTATTAAGTTGCGAGCCCCACCCAAAGTGTATGTGACGCCCCCAAAATCAATTCGTGTACAGTAATCATACACGCAGGGTACACGGCTGAGATTAGGGTGCCATGGTGAGAATATCACAGCACAACACTAAACACAAAAGGATAAACAAATATATTACAATACCAGGGATCACGAGGATCCGAATACATAAGTCATACAAGCCATAATATCTGAGTACAGACATAGTTAGTCAAGTTTTGCCTTAAGAAGGCTAGCACAAATCACATCAGAGATACAGATCGAAAAGGCGAGGCCTCCTGCCTGGGATCCACCGAACTACTCCTGGTCAACGGGGAACTCGACGTCGTAGTAGTCGCCCCCGGGGTACTCCTGCTCCTGGGCTCCAACGTCGGCTGCAGCGGCCGATCAGGCAAAGCGAAAAGGGGGAAATAAAGCAAAGGTGAGTATCTAGCATACCCGCGAGTCTTACGTCCGCTACTAAGCATTATGCATTGTATCAACGGAAAGAAGAGGCTGTATATAGTGGACTGCAAGATAGAAATCAGAATAAGGGTAAGAAGCTAGGCCTATCGAAGACTAGCATCTTCTAACGATGTCTTGCAACATGAGGTAAGAATCAGCCAACAGTTTATATAAAGCATAAAGTAACAATGCAGCGGAAGTTGCTGCGGCATTGTATAATAATAAGTTGTAATAATTAACAATGCCTCCGAGTTCACCTCCTCGACATCCCCGCGAGGAAGAAAACCCGGAACAATACAGTTTAATAATAATAGTTTGTAGTGGTAAGATCCAGCTTCAGCATAAAGCGTCCTATTACCGTGGACACGGCTATTCGAATAGATTAATCTTCCCTGCAGGGGTGCACTTGTGTTACACTACACGCACGGATCTCCAGGGTGGCGGGAACCTGGTTAGGGAACGCTCCACCGAGGCTATCCGACACTCCGTAGCCCATCTTTCAAACTCAACAGAGAGGCCATCCGCCGGTCTAAATCCGAAGTACGCCGGGCCTTGGACCCCAACCCGAACGTACTCCTGGATGGTGCGTGGCTAGCCGGTTAAGTTAAAGCAAATCCAAATAAGACACCACCGCGCGAGCAAATAAGACAACACCACTTCCCGGCGCAGGCCGCGGTACTGCTGACGTCTGAAGAGTCCTCGGACGACACTACGAAGCAGAGGAGCCCATAACTCGTAATTCCCACGGGTAGGTAGTGCGTACATGGCATATGGCCAACTCAAGACATTCACTAAACCATTAGTCATTTTATTAACTTGCGGGACAACCGTTATCGTTGCCTCGACTTAACTGACCCGCGGACAACGACAGCAGCCAGGACCACCAGTACATCGGTGTCTGCCCCGTCGTCCCACCAAGTCACTGCGGTTACCAACAAGGTGAACCGTCTCCTTACCTTGTCTCGCGTGTGCTCCTGGAGGAGCTCGACTTTCGTGGTTTGGTAACTCTCGCGGCCAACGATATTGGGGAAAGCACACCGGTACACTGGTCGTACCCTCCCTGTCGTCCCGTCGCAATACCTCTCGCGGGCACCGTTGGGTCGCCCGACTTATTACCTGAAGGACAACCGTTTCTCAGGTACCTAGAGCGGCTATACAGAGTCCGCAACGAGTGGAGTACAAGGATTGCTCCTTGATAGCTCACACCTGATGGTGGCTCGGCAGAGTCGAGGTAGGGGCCTGAGGCGGTGTCTACATTGTACCGTACCTGTGCAGTTATAATAATTGTATCCGCGTTCACTCCCCTGAGTGATCACGGCCCTCTATCTAATCCTAGCTAACAATGCACAGTGCTCACTGCTGAATAATGCATAATAATAATAGACAGCATAGGATAAAGGAGGTACATCAAGGGGCGACAAAAACAGGCTATGCAATTGAATAGGATTGTAGCGTAGCAGCGGCAGTAACAATGCCTAGTGCAAGAAATGTACGGAAAGATAGGCGATATCTGGGGAAGAGAATGGCTCTGCTTGCCTGGAAGCTCGACGGTAGGGGTAGGGTCGTCGACGAAGTAGTCGTACTCAGCAGCGGTGTAGTCGACGGCAGTAGCGTGGTCTACCGGAGATTAAGGGGGGGAAGAAACAATAAATACACAGCAAGCATATAAAAACAGATGCATGACATGACAGAAGAAATGTTAACGGTGTTCTAACGCAGTGCAATGCACGTTGCTCGGAGCGGGAATTCATCCAGGGATGAACTGTCAGCTCCGGGTGATTACCGGACAGATGATCCGGAGGGGAAGGTATCATGCCAGAGGTGTCGTGGACATCCGACACATGTGTGGGTGGTGTATCCGGGTTAGTTGATCTATTCCGAACAACTTTCGTGTTCGAAATAAATTCATCCGAGTACTTTAGCAGTACCGGACAATTTATCGGACAGTCGGTCCGGAGGGGGACGGTTTGATGTTCGTTGTGTTAGAGGGGTGTGATAGACATACGAATAGCGTATTTGTATTCGTTACATTTTTCTGATCAATTTTCATGTATAAAGTTTTTGAATCTGAGTTACGGTTTAAAAGATATTGAATTTCGAAGTTCAAATCATTTTTAAACAATTTTCTGAATTTATTTTCTATTATATTCCAACATTATCGAAAACATTATCCACAAGTGCCTGACATGTGGGACCCACATTTCAGCCTTTGGAATTTATTGAAATCTTTTAAATAATTAAAATCTGACAAGGGGGGCCCAGTGGTCAGTGACTCTAGTGTTAACTAAACTTGTTTAATTAAGTTAAATGGCCAGGGGCCCACAGGTCAGTGTCTGGGAGGGGTTTATTATTCTGTTTAATCTTTCTGTTAAGCTAACAAAGTAATTAGCCGGGGGGGTCAACTGTCAGTGGCTTAGGGGTTCGGTTAACCCCTAATTAACTTAGCTGACACGGGGGCCCCACCGGCCAGTGGCATGGTAAGCACGCCGGAGACTCGCCGGCGGCTGGACTTCGGCGAGGTCGTCCTTGCCCGCGCTACCGAGCACCAATCGAGGCGCCGTTTGCTCCTACGTGTAGCTGGAGACGAACCGCGTCGAATGGGGGCAAAAGCGAGGGGTGGGGTTGGCCGGAGCCTCGCCGACGGCGGCAACAGCGCTCGGCCAACGATGGCATGTGATGCCCGTAACAAAATCGAGGTCGCAAACGGTACGAACCGAATCAGCAGCTCACGGGGAGCGTGCTGGTGCCATAGGCGCGCGCAGAGCGGGACGGTGTCCACGGCACGATCAAAGCGCGCGGCGGCAGAGCTCGGCGGCCATGGCGGATTTGTCCACGGTGACAGAGAGCAGCAGCGAGGAGATGGGGAAGACGGGCGTGCTCACGATGATTCTGTAGCTGTGCTTAGGCTGCTCGATGACGAGCTGGTGTAGCCGGAGTCGACGACGAAGACGGCGGCGATGCATAGAAGGGGGCAGCGAGATGCGTTGCGCTCGGGCGGATCTGGCGCGATTCCTTCCACGGGATGGTGAAGACGAGGCCGGCGCAGCACTGGGACACCACGGCGGGGCGGCTCGAGCCCGTTGGCCACGACTGGCCACGGCAAAGGCGACGGTGGTGCCGCGCGATTCTTCCCGAGCGTGCGCGAGGCGAGGAGGAGGGTAATGGGGAATAGGGCTTGTCCACGGGGTGCAAGAGCGCAACCTTATCGCCTCCACGACGGGAGGGAGCAGGTGGTGGCGGGGCCGGCCTGGCAGCGGCGTGCCCACGCTCGGCCGTCGTACGGGAGCAGGTGGGAGTGGGTGAGAAAGAAGACAAGGTGCGGGATGGGCTGGGCCAAGTGGATCGTCGCCCCAGGCGACGTTTAGCTTCTTTTCATTTTTTTGTTTTTGCTTTTTGTTTTCTTTCTTTTCTGTTTGTATTTGTTGTATAGACTTTAGCATTTTTGTAAAATATGTACTAGGCTCCACAATTATTGTTATACCCCACATCAGTGCTACAAAAAGTTTGAGCTTAAAATAAAACCATTTACTATTTCTTCATAATATTCAATTATCAAATGGTGATGTTTTGCTTGGTGTTTGAATTGTTTGAATTTCCCAGAGGCATAATAAAATACCATAACCACATGGGAATGACCCACTGATTATTTGTGATTTAATAAAAGTGGTTGTATAATTTTTGGACAAGTTTTATTTGCAACATTATTTTTAATATCAACAAAAAGGCATTTTGGATTTGATTTGATTCAAATTTGATCATGGCATGATTTAGCAACAGTAATTGTCATTAGCAAAAGGATTACTGTTACAGACAACTGAGGGTGTTACAAATGGCAGTGAACGCTTGTGGGTGCTCCACCATTGAGCAGCGGCGCCTTTCAGATGATAAGACGCAAAGTTCACATAGTCGGCTGGATCGACATTAGCAGACTCCAGGTCGTGCGTGATGTCGCGAAGCCAGTCATCAGCATCCAACGGCTGAACAGTATTGAGGAACATAGTGGGGTTGAGGCGGGTGAAGTCGTGCAGAGTCACGGTGGCGTGCTGATGGTGGTGCCCATTCTGATTCGGCTGGGGGAACTGAGCCATGACATTCTCCATGAACTGACGGTTCAGCTCGAACTGTTGCATCGTCGCGGCCATGTAATCCGGCGGCGGAGGTGGGTCGTTGGCACCACGACCACCACGACCAGCCATCCTGCTAGAATTTAACAGGGGTATTTCAGCGATGAAAATTTAACGAGATACCGGAATCAAGCCTGAAGTAAAACGACAACGAAGAGGAGGCGCGGATATATATAGGAGTAGTCATATAAGACATACACATTTACACACGGAGTCAATCGAAAATCGGGCAGCGTAACGTCGTAGAAATTAAGGAAAAATGACTCACTAGGCGGCGCGCAGACCGCGGTAAGGATTACACGACGCGACATAGATTCCACTATGTCAATCACGCCGCAAGAAAACTGTTGGCCACAGGAGTTAATGCCAGAGGACGCACGGCCTGCCCAGAATGAGAATGGGATCCGCGGTCCGGGACCTGGGGTAGAACTCCTGCGACACGACTCAATCAATGGGGAAGCACCAAAACGTTGGGTGGAATCAAGAGAACGTGATCCTAATGTCAGAGTTTGTAAAACTTACCAGCAAGGATAAGAGAGCAGAGTCCCAGAGCATAGGTAAGGAGAAAAGGATCCTAATACCATAGATATCACACGTAGTGACATCGATGTGGGCCCGTAAGCCAAATATTAAGTTAGCAAAATAGTTTTTCAAAGTCTAGACTCAACTTCGACCAAGTAGTGGTGGGGTGGCTTCCTACAGGAAGTCGGCTCTGATACCAACTTGTGACGCCCCCAAAATCAATTCGTGTACAGTAATCATACACGCAGGGTACACGGCTGAGATTACGGTGCCACGGTGAGAATATCACAGCACAACACTAAACACAAAAGGATAAAAAAATATTACAATACCAGGGATCACGAGGATCCGAATACATAAGTCATACAAGCCATAATATCTGAGTACAGACATAGTTAGTCAAGTTTTGCCTTAAGAAGGCTAGCACAAATCACATTAGAGATACAGATCGAAAAGGCGAGGCCTCCTGCCTGGGATCCACCTAACTACTCCTGGTCAACGGGGAACTCGACGTTGTAGTAGTCGCCCCCGGGGTACTCCTGCTCCTGGGCTCCAACGTCGGCTGCAGCGGCCAATCAGGCAAAGCGAAAAGGGGGAAATAAAGCAAAGGTGAGTATCTAGCATATCCGCGAGTCTTACGTCCGCTACTAAGCATTATGCATTGTATCAACGGAAAGAAGATGATGTATATAGTGGACTGCAAGATAGAAATCAGAATAAGGGTAAGAAGCTAGGCCTATCGAAGACTAGCATCTTCCGACGATGTCTTGCAGCATGAGGTAAGAATCAGCCAACAGTTTATATAAAGCATAAAGTAACAATGCAGCAGAAGTTGCTGCAGCATTGTATAATAATAAGTTGTAATAATTAACAATGCCTCCGAGTTCACCTCCTCGACATTCCCGCGAGGAAGAAAACCCGGAACAATACAGTTTAATAATAATAGTTTGTAGTGGTAAGATCCAGCTTCAGCATAAAGCGTCCTATTACCGTGGACACGGCTATTCGAATAGATTAATCTTCCCTGCAGGGGTGCACTTGTGTTACACTACACGCACGGATCTCCAGGGTGGCGGGAACCTGGTTAGGGAACGCTCCACCGAGGCTATCCAACACTCCGTAGCCCATCTTTCAAACTCAACAGAGAGGCCATCCACCGGTCTAAATCCTAAGTACGCCGGGCCTTGGACCCCAACCCGAACGTACTCCTGCACGGTGCGTGGCTGGCCGGTGAAGTTAAAGCAAATCCAAATAAGACACCACCGCGCGAGCAAATAAGACAACACCACTTCCCGGCGCAGGCCGCAGTAATGCTGACGTCTGAAGAGTCCTCGGACGACACTACGAAGCAGAGGAGCCCATAACTCGTAATTCCCACGGGTAGGTAGTGCGTACATGGCATATAGCCAACTCAGGACATTCACTGAACCATTAGTCATTTTATTAACTTGTGGGACAACCGTTATCGTTGCCTCGACTTAACTGACCCGCGGACAACGACAGCAGCCAGGACCACCAGTACATCGGTGCCTACCCCGTCGTCCCACCAAGTCACTGCGGTTACCAACAAGGTGAACCGTCTCCTTACCTTGTCTCGCGTGTGCTCCTGGAGGAGCTCGACTTTCGTGGTTTGGTAACTCTCGCGGCCAACGATCAGGGGGAAAGCACACCGGTACACTGGTCGTACCCTCCTTGTCGTCCCGTCGCAATACCTCTCGCGGGCACCGTTGGGTCGCCCGACTTATTACCTGAAGGACAACCGTTTCTCAGGTACCTAGAGCGGCTATACAGAGTCCGCAACGAGTGGAGTACAAGGATTACTCCTTGATAGCTCACACCTGATGGTGGCTCGGCAGAGTCCACTGTCAGTGGCTTAGGGGTTCGGTTAACCCCTAATTAACTTAGCTGACACGGGGGCCCCACCGGCCAGTGGCAAAGTGAGCACGCCGGAGACTCGCCGGTGGCTGGACTCCGGCGAGGTCCTCCTTGCCCGCGCTATCGAGCACCAATCGAGGCGCCGTTTGCTCCTACGCGTAGCTGGAGACGAACCGCGTTGAATGGGGGCAAAAACGAGGGGTGGGGTTGGCCGGAGCCTCGCCGACGACAAGGACGGCGACAACAGCGCTCGGCCAACGATGGCATGTGATGCCCGTAACGAAATCGAGTGCGCAAACGGTACGAACCGAATCAGCAGCTCACGGGGAGCGTGCTGGTGCCATAGGCGCGCGCAGAGCGGGACGGTGTCCACGGCACGATCAAAGCGCGCGGCGGCAGAGCTCGGCGGCCATGGCGGGTTTTTCCACGGTGACAGAGAGCAGCAGCGAGGAGATGGGGAAGACGGGCGCGCTCACGGTGATTCTGTAGGTGTGCTTAGGCTGCTCGATGACGAGCTGGTGTAGCCGGAGTCGACGACGAAGACGGCGGCGATGCAGAGAAGGGGGCAGCGAGATGCGTTGCGCTCAGGCGGATCTGGCGTGATTCCTTCCACGGGATGGTGAAGACGAGGCTGGCGCAGCGCTGGGACACCACGGCGGGGCGGCTCGAGCCCGTTGGCCACGACTGGCCATGGAAAAGGCGACGGTGGTGGCCGCGCGATTCTTCCCGAGCGTGCGCGAGGCGAGGAGGAGGGGAATGGGGAAGAGGGCTTGTCCACGGGGTGCAAGAGTGCAACCTTATCGCCTCCACGATGGGAGGGAGCAGGTGGTGGCGGGGCCGGCCTGGCAGCGGCGTGCCCACGCTCGGCCGTCGTACGGGAGCAGGTGGGAGTGGGTGAGGAAGAAGACAAGGCGTGGGGTGGGCTGGGCCAAGTGGCCGCCGCCCCAGGCGACGTTTAGCTTCTTTGCATTTTTTTTGTTTTTGCTTTTTGTTTTGTTTCTTTTCTGTTTGTATTTGTTGTATAGACTTTAGCATTTTTGTAAAATATGTACTAGGCTCCACAATTATTGTTATACCCCACATCAGTGCTACAAAAAGTTTGAGCTTAAAATAAAACCATTTACTAGTTCTTTATAATATTCAATTGTCAAATGGTGTTGTTTTTCTTGGTGTTTGAATTGTTTGAATTTCCCAGAGGCATAATAAAATACCATAACCACATGGGCATGACCCACTGATTATTTGTGATTTAATAAAAGTGGTTGTATAATTTTTGGACAAGTTTTATTTGCAACATTATTTTTAGTATCAACAAAAAGGAATTTTGGATTTGATTTGATTCAAATTTGATCATGGCAAGATTTAGCAACAGTA
Source organism: Bromus sterilis (assembly GCA_950022295.1). NCBI lineage: Eukaryota > Viridiplantae > Streptophyta > Magnoliopsida > Poales > Poaceae > Bromus > Bromus sterilis. The sequence goes on along the minus strand of OX465597.1, from coordinate 317,146,505 downwards.
ATTGTCATTAGCAAAAGGATTACTGTTACAGACAACTGAGGGTGTTACAGTGTAAACCCAAAGCAACAGACAACTGCATTAAAAAGAACTTTGCGTAAAGTAAACAATCCTTGCAACCGCGGTTACAAGCACCGTTGTTTTCCCCCTTGTGGCAACAGCACATCCCCTAGACTCATGTTTCTGTCACTCAAGCGTGTCATCGGGGGGCATGAACCCACAATCGAGCATAACGTTCCCTCTTGGAGTCACTACCTACTACTTGGCCAAAGCAATAAACAGCAACTGAGAACATGCAAGAATTACTTAGGAACAAAAATATAAGAGATAAAAACCAAATATATTACTCTATCACAATCTGAACATAATCTCATAATCCATCAGATCCCATCAAACTCAGCATAGCAATAGCAGAAAGATTACAAAAGTGCCTCGATCATGTAGGGCAGCTCACGAGGTCTAAACCATTAAGAACAAAGAGGGGAGGAGAACATCACATAGCTACTGATCACGCACCCATGGTCCAAGGAAAACTACTCACGAGACATCCGGGGAGCATCCATGGTGGAGAGGAGACTCCCGGAGGTCGGCCCTCCCTCCGACAGGGTGCCGGGAAGAGGTCTTCTGGTGCTCCCGGTCTCGGAAGCGCGGCGGCGGCGGAACAGAGGCGAGTTTGCGAAATAGGGTTCTGTCTTCGGAGTTTCCCCGTGACGGAGAATAAATAGGCGAAGGGGGCAGCCAGAGGTGGACCAGTGTAACACCCTCACTGTCAGTGAACAGTAATCACTGTTACTGTTCATCCTTACTGTTCAAAACTTTTGTTTGATCAACTTGGAACAGTTCAAATTCAAATTTCACTTTGATGTTCGTGGATGCAATGTGATCATGGATTGAAATTCAAACAAACCCTAAACGCCTTTTCTTGAATATTAAAAATTATGTGATAAATAAAACCTTGTCCAAAATTGGTGCAACCACTTTTGTTAAATCCCAAATAATCATTGGACCATGTTCAACCAACCTTGGGAATTTATTAAGCTACAAAATAAATCTAACCATTCATAACAGTAGCAAAACAGTGACATTTAATCCCTTTTGAATAATATAAAAATTCAAATGAATTTAATTTTCCCCCAAACTTTTTGTGGCACTAGTATCAAGTGAAACATTAATTTTGGAGCTAGACTACCATTTTACAAAATTGCAGAAGCTAATAAAACAATGGCAAACAAGAAGACAGAAAATAAAAATAAAAGAAAAAGAAACTCAAAGGAACCTAAACTACGCCTGGGGCAAGGCCCACTTCTTCCCCCCCCCCCACCTGTCCGGCCCACCCCACCTCCTTCTCCCTCGCTACAGGGAGGTTGGCCATGGCGTGGCGGCCATCGAGCCGCCATGGACACTGTTCGTCGTCGTGGCGGCATCCCCGCGGTTCCCCGGCGAGTATATGAAACCGAGTCCCCCCCCCCCCTCACTCCGAAACCCTAGCACCCTTCCCCTCCGTCCCTGCGTGCCTCCCCCTCTCTCTTGAGAGCTCACCCGAAGCTGCCGTGGCCGCGAGCTCATGAACTCGCGCGGCCACTGGGCGAGATAGGCCAGCCCAAGTTGTCCTGGGTGCTCGTCGTCGTCGTCTTTGTCTCGGCAACGAAGGAATCGAGCCCGCGCCACCACAGCTAGCGCACGGTCGCCGTTTCCCCTCTGCATCGCCGCCGTCTTCGTCGTCGATTCCGGCGAATAAGGCCCTTCCCCGAGCCCGCGTACACGGCTACAAGCTCCGGTGAGCCCCCCTATCACCGCCGTGGCCTCGTTAGCTTCCCTTCCCCGTAGCCTCCCGTGCCATGGGAGCCGTAACTCCTCGCCGCCGGCGAGCTTGCCCTCGCGGCCTGGCTCGCGCATATGGCCGCCAAGCGTGTCCCCTGTACTCCCCACGTTCCCAGGAACCGAGCCATGTAGCGCGCGCTAGACAAATCACTCTGTAACCGCGTCCTCGCCGCCGACCCCTCTCGGACCACCGCCGCGCTCGTCGTAGCCGTTGCTCCGGCGAGCCCCCGGCCACCCCGAGCGCACCAGGCGACGCGGCTCGGTCTCCTCTTTCGAACAAGCCCGGGGGCGCCCCCTCCGGCGGCCTGTGGCGAGCACACAGTTGCCGGCCATGGCACTGCTCGCCACCGGCGTACGCAGGAAGTGGCTGGTGCCACTGACCTGTGGCCCCCCTTCGTCAGGAATTCCATTAGCCACTAATGGGCCAATGACAGTGGGCCACCCCCTCTGTTAATTATCCAGGGATTAAAACAAATGAAAACTATTAGGACTAACCCCACTGGCTATGACATATGGGTCCCACCCACTTAACCCTCTGTTTAAAAAATAGTTAGTAAATATTAAGCACATGTGTGACTTATAGATGGACCCCCAGTGTCATATAAATAAATTTAATGATTTTATTAAAACTATGAGGATGACATGTGGGTCCTCTTTAATATTCAGATAAATAAAATGAATTTTATTAGAACTGTGTCTATGACAAATAGGACCCACTGGTCAGGTTTGACCAGTCAACCCTGTTGTGGATAATGTTACTGTTTTAATAATAAAATAATTCCAGAAAATCTTTTAAAATGATTTAAACTTTGAATTTGAATATCTTTTAAACCGTAAGTCAGATTCAAAACCTTTATACATGAAAGTTGATCAAAAAAATATAACAAATATGGATACACTATCCGTATGTCTACCCCACCCCCCTAACACACCGATCATCGACATTCCCCCCTCTGGGCTGTCTGTCGATAATTCCCGGTACCGATAAAAAGTACCCGGATGAATTTATTCCGAACACGGAAGTTGTTCGGAATAGTTCAACTAACACGGATACACCCCCCTTATCTTTGTCGGATGTCCACGACACCTCCGGCATGAACCCTCCCCCCTCCGGACACCCTGTCTGGTAATCACCCGGAGCTGGCAGTTCATCCCCGGATGAATTCCCGCTCCGAGCATCGTGCAGTGCACTGCGTTAGAACACCGTTAACTTTTCATCTGTCATGTCATGAATATGTTTGAATATTATTGCTGTGTATTTACTATTTCCTCCCCCCTTAATCTCCGGTAGACCCCGCTGCTACCGCCGACTACACCGCTGCAGGGTACGACTACTTCGTCGACGACCCGACCCCTACCGTCGAGCTTCCAGGCAAGCAGAGCCATTCTCTTCCCCAGATATCGCCTAACTTTCCGTACTTTCTTGCACTAGGCATTGTTACTGCTGCTGCTACGATTACAATCCTATTCAATTGCATAGCCTGCTTTTGTCGCCCCTTGATGTACCCCCTTTACCCTATGCTGCCTATTATATTTATGCATTATTCAGCAGTGAACCTTGCGCATTGTTAGCTAGGACTAGATAGCGGGCCGTGATCACTCAGGGGAGTGAACACGGATACAATATATACAACTGCACAGGTACGGTACAAAGCAGACACCGCCAAAGGCCCCTATTTGGGTTATGCCTAGTCACCTCAAGTGTGAGCTATCAAGGAGTAATCCTTGTACTCCACTCGAGGCTGACTTTGTCTTGCCACCATAGGGTTCTGAACAGCGGTTGTCCTGAAAGGTAAGAAAGTCGGGCGACCCAACGGTGCCCGCGAGCGGTATATCGTCGGGAACGACAGGGAGTGTACGACCGACGTTACTGGCGTGCTTGGCCCCTGCTCGTATCTCGCGAGAGTTACCAAACCACGAAAGTCGAGATCTACCAAGAGAAAACGCGAGACAAGGTAAGGAGACGGTTCACCTTGTTGGTAACCGCAGTGACTTGGTGGGACGACAGGGCAGGCACCGATGTACTGGTGGTCCTGACTGATGTCGTTGACCGCGGGTCGGTTAAGTCGAGGCAACGATAACGGTTGTCATGCAGGTTAATTAAAATGCTAAATGGTTCGGCGGATGTCTTGAGTAGCCTTTTGGGTTGTACGCACTACCTACACGTGGGACGAGGAGTGTGGGCTCCCCTGCATCGTAGTCTCGTTCGAGGGTCTTCAGACGTCAGCAGTACCGCGGGCTGATTGCCGGGAAGTGGTGTTGTCTTCTCTTGCTCGAGCGGTGTATTTGTATTTGCTTTGATTTTGCTTCACCGGCCAGTCACGCACCGTGCAGGAGTACGTTCGGGTTAGGGTCCAAAGCCCGGCGTACATAGGATATAGTCCGGCGGATGACCTCTCTGTTGATTGCCGAAGGATGGGCTACTTTGTGTCGGATAGCTTTGGTGGAGCGTTCCCTAACAAGGTTCTCGCCACCCTGGAGATCCGAGCGTCGTAAAGTCACGCCAGTGCACCCCTGCAAGGAAGATTAATCTATTCGAATAGCCGTGTCCACGGTAACAGGACGCTTTATGCTGAAGCTGGATCTTACCACTAGAAACTATTACTATTAAACTGTATGGTTCCGGGTCTTCTTCCTCGCAGGGAGTCGAGGAAGGGAACTCGGAGGCATTATTATTATTGTTAATCATTACAACTTATATTATACAATGTTGCAGCAACTTCTGCTTCGTTGTTACTTTATGCTTTATATGAACTGTTGGCTGATTCTTACCTCATGCTGCAAGACATCGTCGGAAGATGCTAGTCTTCGATAGGCCTAGCTTCTTACCCTTGCTCTGGATTTCTGTCTTTCAGTCCACTATATACAGCCTCTTCTTTCCGTTGATACAATGCATAATGCTTAGTAGCGGACGTAAGACTCACGGGTATATTAGATACTCACGTGCTTTATTTCCTTTACTGTTTTGCCTGATCGACCGCTGCAGTCGACGTTGGAGCCCAGGAGCAGGAGTACCCCGGAGGCGGATACTACTACGTCGAGACCCCCGCTGACCAGGACCAGAAGTAGTTTCGGAGGCTCCCAGGCAGGAGGCCTTGCCTTTTCGATTTCTATCTCTGATGTTGTTTGTGCTAGCCTTCTTAAGGCAAAACTTGACTAACCATGTCTGTACTCAGATATTGTGGCTTGTATAACTTATGTATTCGGGTCCGAGTGACCCCCTTTATTGTAACATATTGGTTTATCCTTTTGTGTTTAGTGTTGTGCTGTGATATTCTCACCGTGGCACCCTAATCTCAGCCGTGTACCCTGCGTGTATGATTACTGTACACGGATTGATTTTGGGGGCGTCACAAGTTGGTATCAGAGCCGACTGCCTGTAGGAAGCCACCCCACCACTACCTGGTCGAAGTTGAGTCTAGACTTTGAAAAACTATTTTGCTAACTTAATGTTTGGCTTACGGGCCCACATCGATGTCACTACGTGTGATATCTATGGTATTAGGATCCTTTTCTCCTTACCTATGCTCTGGGAATCTGCTCTCTTATCCTTGCTGGTAAGTTTTACAAACTCTGACATTAGGATCACGTTCTATTGATTCCACCCGGCGTTTTTGGTGCGTTCCCCATTGATTGAGTCGTGTTGCAGGAGTTCTACCCCAGGTCCCGGACCGCGGATCCCATTCTCATTCTGGGCAGGCCGCGCGTCCTCTGGCATTAACTCCTGTGGCCAACAGTTTTCTTGCGGCGTGATTGACATAGTGGAATCTATGTCGCATCGTGTAATCCTTACCGCGGTCTGCGCGCCGCCTATTGTGTCCTTTTTCCTTAATTTCTACGACGTTACGCTGCCCGATTTTCGATTGAATCTATGTGTGGTTGTGTATGTCTTATATGACTACTCTTATATATCCGCGCCTCCTCTTTGTTGTCGCTTTACCTCTTACTCGTTTTCGGCATCTCGTTAAAAATGTTCATCGCTGAAATACCCCTGTTAAATTCTAGCAGGATGGCTGGTCGTGGTGGTCGTGGTCGTGGTCGTGGTCGTGGTGCCAACGATCCACCTCCACCGCCGGACTACATGGCCGCGATGATGCAGCAGTTTCAGATGAACCAAGTGTTTATGCAAGGAGTCATAGATCAGCTCCAGAATCAGAACCAGAACCAGAACCAGCACCAGCATCAGCCGCCTATGGTTACTCTGCGGGATTTCATGCGTCTCAATCCCCCTCTCTTCCACCAGCCTGAACAGCCGCTGGATGCTGATGATTGGCTTCGTGACATCACTCGACAGCTGGAGTTCGCTAATGTGAGCGCTGCTGATTATGTCAACTTTGCGTCCTATTTCCTGCGTGGCCCCGCTGCTCAGTGGTGGGACACTTACAAGGGCTCGCTAGTTGAAGGGACTGTCGTCACCTGGAATGACTTCAAGGCAACCTTCCGTGCTCGTTATGTCCCCCAGGAGATTATGAACCGTATGAAGGCCGAGTTCCGCAACCTTGTTCAGGGCAACAAAACTGTCGAGGCATATCAGAGGGAATTCCTCCGCCTCTCCCGCTATGCTGCAAGTGACCTCCCCAATGATGCAAGTAGGCAAGAGAAGTTCCGTGATGGACTCAACGCAGATCTCCAGCTTGCACTGGCTTTTCACGTCTTCTCCGACTTCGCCACCATGGTGAATCAGACTATCACCCTTGAGACCGCTCAGCTTAAGTTCGGTGGTTCGGCGAAGCGCCCCCGTGATGCTGGCTCATCTTCGGGCACAGCACAGAAGCAACGCGTTTGGCTTCCACACGGTGTGTATCGTCCCCCTGCCCCTATACCAAGGCCGTCGTATGTTGCACCTCGTCTGCCTCTGCCCCCGCCGAGACAGCCGAAGACTGAGACTGCACCCCTCCGTCCTCAGGATGGCCTGTGCTTCAAGTGCCATCAGCCAGGTCACTTTTCCAGAGACTGCCCCCAGCGACAGAGTCAACTGGTAGTTCACCCTCCTGGCCGTGGAAATGGTCGTGGCAACAACAGGACCCCCAACTATAACACTGGGTCTTCTTCTCACACTCGCGGACATGCTTACAACATTAATGTCGAAGAAGCTCAGGAGCAACCTGCTACCGTGATGGGTACCCTTCTTGTTAATTCAATACCTGCTGCTGTTTTATTTGATACAGGAGCATCGCATTCATTCATGTCGGAAGCATTTGCATTGTCGCATAACTTCATGGTAGAAAAGATGGATCCACCGATGGTTGTCCGCACTCCGATAGGTCATTGCCACACCTCCAAGATAGTGCCCAAAACCATCGTCGAAATTGAAGGAATTGAGTTCCTTGCTTCCCCCATCCTCTTGAAGTTTTCCACTATAGACCTCATTCTGGGCATGGATTGGTTGAAAGTCCACGATGCCGCACTTTATTGTGGCACCAGTTCTGTCCAACTTTTTCACCCCTCCGGCGAGATTGTTAACCACACCACCCGGATTACCCGTGATGCTGAAACGCATATCTATATGATGAATGCTCTAAATGTCTCACCTCTCGACGGGATTGAGAACGTTCCAGTCGTTCGTGATTTTCCCGACGTCTTCCCAGAAGAACTCCCGGGAATACCCCCGATCTGAGAGGTTGAATTTGTCATCGACTTGAAACCCGGCACCGTCCCTATTGCCAAGCGTCCCTATAAGATGCCACCTCACCACCTCCTTGAACTGAAGAAGGAGATCGACGAAGCACTTCACAAAGGATTCATTCGCCCAAGTTCCTCTTCTTGGGGAGCACCTTCGCTCTTTGTCAAGAAGAGCGATGGAACAAATCGTTTGGTCCAAGATTACCGACCCATCAACCAAGCCACCATCCAGAACAAATATCCGCTTCCCCGGATCAACGATCTGTATGATCAACTTGCTGGATCCACGGTGTTTTCGAAACTCGACTTGAGGTTGGGTTACCATCAGATCCGAGTCCGTGAAGAGGACATTCCGAAGACCGCTTTCCTTACTCGCTATGGTTCATACGAGTACACTGTCATGTTCTTTGGCTTGACGAATGCTCCAGCCACTTTCTCCCGGTTGATGAACTATATATTCATGGAATACCTCGACAAATTTTTCGTGGTTTATCTGGATGATATCTTAATATACTCCAAGAATAAAGAGGAGCATGCTGAACATCTTCTCCTTATACTGGAAAAGCTTCGAGAACACAAACTCTACGCTAAGTACTCTAAGTGTGAGTTCTGGCTTCCTGAAGTGACCTACCTTGGTCACGTGATTTCCAAGGATGGCATTGCCGTCAACCCAGAACGTATCCAGGCTATTCTTGACTGGACTCCTCCCAAGACTGTCAAGCAAGTCAGGAGTTTCCTCGGACTCGCCAGCTATTGCCGCCGTTTCGTCGAGAACTTCTCCAAGATTGCCAGGCCTCTGACTAACCTGCTTCACAAAGGCGTCAAGTTTGAGTGGACAGATAAATGTCAGGAAAGTTTCCAGGCCCTCAAGGACAAGCTCACTTCTCCCCCAGTGCTTGCTCCGCCTGATACTCAGAAGGACTTCGTGATATATTGCGACGCATCTCGTCAAGGATTAGGCTGTGTCTTAATGCAAGAGCGCAAAGTGATTGCTTATGGCTCTCGTCAATTGCGTGCTCACAAAGATAAGTATCCAACACATGATCTTGAATTGGCAGCGGTCATTTACGCGTTGAAGCTGTGGCGACATTACCTCGTCGGTAATCGTTGCAAGATCTACACCGACCACCAAAGCCTGAAGTACTTGTTTACTCAGCCCGACCTGAATCTCCGCCAACAGAGATGGCTCGAGACAATAGCCGACTACAACATGGGAATTTCTTACACCCCTGGCAAAGCTAATGTGATGGCCGATGCTTTGAGCCGTAAAGCTTACTGTAGTGAACTTGAAGTTCAAGTACAACAACCACTTCTGTATGAAGATTTTCAAAAGTTAAACCTCGAGATTGTTCCTCAAGGTTATGTAAATAACCTGGTTATCGAACCGGATCTCGTCAAATCCGTCAAGGGTATACAGTTTTATGATGATTTCGTACACAAGATTAAGCGCGATATCGCCAATGGGAGACCCTCACCCTTCACCGTTGATAGCAAAGGTGCGGCGTTCTACCAGAACCGTTTAGTGGTTACTCACAGCAAGGGCAGGCATGAGAACCTGGATATGACCCCGAAGGTCATGAGAGCGGCTCACGATACCCCGTTGTCCATTCATCCTGGAAGCACCAAGATGTACCAAGACATTCGTCAGCAATTCTGGTGGCCTAACATGAAGCAAGACATTGCCCGATATGTTTCTGAATGTGACGTTTGCCGTCGCGTCAAGGCAGAACATCAAAGACCTGCTGGAACTCTACAACCACTCTCTATTCCTGAATGGAAGTGGGACAAGATCGAGATGGACTTCGTCAATGGTTTTCCCAGATCGCAGAAAGGCCACGATGCTATCTTTGTCGTCATCGACCGCTTCTCCAAGGTTTCCCACTTTCTTCCAGTCAAGGAGACGATCTCTCCTAGTCAGTTGGCAGACTTATATGTTTCCAGAATCGTGTCGCTCCATGGTATTCCGTTGGAGATTAGTTCCGACCGAGGCAGTATTTTCACCTCAAGATTTTGGGATAGTTTCCAAGAAGCTATGGGAACGCATCTGAATTTCAGCACCGCCTATCACCCCCAGTCGCAAGGACAAGTCGAACGAGTTAATCAAGTGCTTGAAGATATGCTTCGAGCTTGTGTCATTTCATTCGGTAAGAAATGGGAGGAATCTCTTCCATTTGCTGAATTCTCGTATAACAATAGCTATCAAGCTAGTCTGAAGATGGCACCCTTTGAAGTTCTTTATGGACGTAAGTGTCGAACCCCTCTGAATTGGTCCGAAACTGGAGAACGAACCCTCATTGGTCCGGACATTATTCAGCATGCCGAAGATCAGGTTCGCATTATCCGTGACCACTTGAAGGCTGCTCATCTCGTCAGAAGAGCAACTATGATCGCAAGCACAAGGAAATGGTCTATCAACCTGGCGAATACGCATACCTCCATGTCACTCCGATGAGAGGCACTCACCGTTTCGGAATCAAAGGCAAGTTAGCTCCTCGCTACATTGGCCCGTTCCGTATCCTTTCCAGGAGTGGACCAGTGGCATACCAATTGGAATTGCCGCCGAACCTCTCTCAAGTCCACGATGTATTCCACGTGTCGCAACTCCGACGCTGCTTCAAAGACCCTATTCATGAAGTGGAGCATGATATGATCGAGCTGCAACAGGACTTGACTTATCAAGAACATCCGAGCCGCATTCTTGATCAGTCTGAACGCAAGACCCGCAACAAGACGACGAAGTTTCTCAAAGTTCAGTGGTCGAATCATTCTGAAGCCGAAGCCACTTGGGAACGCAAAGATCGTCTTCGTGAAGAATACCCCGATCTTTTCCCCTCTACCACCTAAATTCTCGGGACGAGAATTCTTATAGTGGGGGAGATTTGTAACACCCTCACTGTCAGTGAACAGTAATCACTGTTACTGTTCATCCTTATTGTTCAAAACTTTTGTTTGATCAACTTGGAACAGTTCAAATTCAAATTTCACTTTGATGTTCGTGGATGCAATGTGATCATGAATCTGGATCATCAGGAATCAAAACAAGTCCAAGCCATTTGAATTGAAATTCAAACAAACCCTAAATGCCTTTTCTTGAATATTAAAAATTATGTGATAAATAAAACCTTCTCCAAAATTGGTGCAACCACTTTTGTTAAATCCCAAATAATCATTGGACCATGTTCAACCAACCTTGGGAATTTATTAAGCTACAAAATAAATCTAACCATTCATAACAGTAGCAAAACAGTGACATTTAATCCCTTTTCAATAATATAAAAATTCAAATGAATTTAATTTGCACCCAAACTTTTTGTGGCACTAGTATCAAGTGAAACATTAATTTTGGAGCTAGACTACCATTTTACAAAATTGCAGAAGCTAATAAAACAATGGCAAACAAGAAGACAGAAAAGAAAAAGAAACTCAAAGGAACCTAAACTACGCCTGGGGCAAGGCCCACTTCTTCCCCCCCCCCCCACCTGTTCGGCCCACCCCCCCAGCCCACCCCACCTCCTTCTCCCTCGCTACAGGGAGGTTGGCCATGGCGTGGCGGCCATCGAGCCGCCATGGCCACTGTTCGTCGCCGTGGCGGCATCCCCGCGGTTCCCCGGCGAGTATATGAAACCGAGCCCCCCCCCCTCACTCCGAAACCCTAGCACCCTTCCCCTCCGTCCCTGCGTGCCTCCCCCTCTCTCTTGAGAGCTCACCCGAAGCTACCGTGGCCGCGAGCTCATGAACTCGCGCGGCCACTGGGCGAGATAGGCCAGCCCAAGTTGTCCTGGGTGCTCGTCGTCGTCGTCTTTGTCTCGGCAACGAAGGAATCGAGCCCGCGCCACCACAGCTAGCGCACGGTCGCCGTTTCCCCTCTGCATCGCCGCCGTCTTCGTCGTCGATTCCGGCGACTACGGCCCTACCCCGAGCCCGCGTACACGACTACAAGCTCCGGTGAGCCCCCCTATCACCGCCGTGGCCCCGTTAGCTTCCCCTTCCCCATAGCCTCCCGTGCCATGGGAGCCGTAACTCCTCGCCGCCGGCGAGCTCGCCCTCGCGGCCTGGCTCGCGCATATGGCCGCCAAGCGTGTCCCCTGTACTCCCCACGTTCCCAGGAACCGAGCCATGTAGCGCGCGCTAGACAAATCACTCTGTAACCGCGTCCTCGCCGCCGACCCCTCTCGGACCACCGCCGCGCTCGTCGTAGCCGTTGCTCCGGCGAGCCCCCGGCCACCCCGAGCCCACCAGGCGACGCGGCTCGGTCTCCTCTTTCGAACAAGCCCGGGGGCGCCCCCTCCGGTGGCCTGTGGCGAGCACACAGTTGCCGGCCATGGCACTGCTCGCCGCCGGCGTACGCAGGCAGTGGCTGGTGCCACTGACCTGTGGCCCCCCTTCGTCAGGAATTCCATTAGCCACTAATGGGCCAATGACAGTGGGCCACCCCCTCTGTTAATTATCCACGGATTAAAACAAATGAAAACTATTAGGACTAACCCCACTGGCTATGACATATGGGTCCCACCCACTTAACCCTCTGTTTAAAAAATAGTTAGTAAATATTAAGCACATGTGTGACTTACAGATGGACCCCACTGTCATATAAATAAATTTAATAATTTTATTAAAACTATGAGGATGACATGTGGGTCCCCTTTAATATTCAGATAAATAAAATGAATTTTATTAGAACTGTGTCTATGACAAATAGGACCCACTGGTCAGGTTTGACCAGTCAACCCTGTTGTGGATAATGTTACTATTTTAATAATAAAATAATTCCAGAAAATCTTTTAAAATGATTTAAACTTTGAATTTGAATATCTTTTAAACTGTAAGTCAGATTCAAAAACATTATACATGAAAGTTGATCAGAAAAATATAACAAATATGGATACACTATCCGTATGTCTACCCCACCCCCCTAACACACCGATCATCGATATTCCCCCCTCCGGGCTGTCTATCGATAATTCCCGGTACCGATAAAAAGTACCCGGATGGATTTATTCCGAACACGAAAGTTGTTCGGAATAGTTCAACTAACACGGATACACCCCCCTTATCTTTGTCGGATGTCCACGACACCTCCGGCATGAACCCTCCCCCCCTCCGGACACCCTGTCTGGTAATCACCCGGAGCTGGCAGTTCATCCCCGGATGAATTCCCGCTCCGAGCATCGTGCAGTGCACTGCGTTAGAACACCGTTAACTTTTCATCTGTCATGTCATGAATATGTTTGAATATTATTGCTGTGTATTTACTATTTCCTCCCCCCTTAATCTCCGGTAGACCCCGCTGCTACCGCCGACTACACCGCTGCAGGGTACGACTACTTCGTCGACGACCCGACCCCTACCGTCGAGCTTCCAGGCAAGCAGAGCCATTCTCTTCCCCAGATATCGCCTAACTTTCCGTACTTTCTTGCACTAGGCATTGTTACTGCTGCTGCTACGATTACAATCCTATTCAATTGCATAGCCTGCTTTTGTCGCCCCTTGATGTACCCCCTTTACCCTATGCTGCCTATTATATTTATGCATTATTCAGCAGTGAACCCTGCGCATTGTTAGCTAGGACTAGATAGCGGGCCGTGATCACTCAGGGGAGTGAACACGGATACAATATATACAACTGCACAGGTACGGTACAAAGCAGACACCGCCAAAGGCCCCTATTTGGGTTATGCCTAGTCATCTCAAGTGTGAGCTATCAAGGAGTAATCCTTGTACTCCACTCGAGGCTGACTTTGTCTTGCCACCATAGGGTCCTGAACAGCGGTTGTCCTTAAAGGTAAGAAAGTCGGGCGACCCAACGGTGCCCGCGAGCGGTATATCGTCGGGAACGACAGGGAGGGTACGACCGACGTTACTGGCGTGCTTGGCCCCTGCTCGTATCTCGCGAGAGTTACCAAACCACGAAAGTCGAGCTCTACCAAGAGAAAACGCGAGACAAGGTAAGGAGACGGTTCACCTTGTTGGTAACCGCAGTGAATTGGTGGGACGACAGGGCAGGCACCGATGTACTGGTGGTCCTGACTGCTGTCGTTGACCGCGGGTCGGTTAAGTCGAGGCAATGATAACGGTTGTCACGCAGGTTAATTAAAATGCTAAATGGTTCGGCGGATGTCTTGAGTAGCCTTTTGGCTTGTACGCACTACCTACACGTGGGACGAGGAGTGTGGGCTCCCCTGCATCGTAGTCTCGTTCGAGGGTCTTCAGACGTCAGCAGTACCGCGGGCTGATTGCCGGGAAGTGGTGTTGTCTTCTCTTGCTCGAGCGGTGTATTTGTATTTTCTTTGATTTTGCTTCACCGGCCAGTCACGCACCGTGCAGGAGTACGTTCGGGTTAGGGTCCAAAGCCCGGCGTACATAGGATATAGTCCGGCGGATGACCTCTCTGTTGATTGCCGAAGGATGGGCTACTTTGTGTTGGATAGCTTTGGTGGAGCGTTCCCTAACAAGGTTCCCGCCACCCTGGAGATCCGAGCGTCGTAGAGTCACGCCAGTGCACCCCTGCAGGGAAGATTAATCTATTCGAATAGCCGTGTCCACGGTAACAGGACGCTTTATGCTGAAGCTGGATCTTACCACTAGAAACTATTACTATTAAACTGTATGGTTCCGGGTCTTCTTCCTCGCAGGGAGTCGAGGAAGGGAACTCGGAGGCATTATTATTATTTTTAATCATTACAACTTATATTATACAATGTTGCAGCAACTTCTGCTTCGTTGTTACTTTATGCTTTATATGAACTGTTGGCTGATTCTTACCTCATGCTGCAAGACATCATCGGAAGATGCTAGTCTTCGATAGGCCTAGCTTCTTACCCTTGCTCTGGATTTCTGTCTTTCAGTCCACTATATACAGCCTCTTCTTTCCGTTGATACAATGCATAATGCTTAGTAACGGACGTAAGACTCGCGGGTATACTAGATACTCACCTGCTTTATTTCCTTTACTGTTTTGCCTGATCGGCCGCTGCAGTCGACGTTGGAGCCTAGGAGCAGGAGTACCCCGGAGGCGGATACTACTACGTCGAGACCCCCGCTGACCAGGACCAGGAGTAGTTTCGGAGGCTCCCAGGCAGGAGGCCTTGCCTTTTCGATCTGTATCTCTGATGTTGTTTGTGCTAGCCTTCTTAAGGCAAAACTTGACTAACCATGTCTGTACTCAGATATTATGGCTTGTATAACTTATGTATTCGGGTCCGCGTGACCCCCTTTATTGTAACATATTGGTTTATCCTTTTGTATTTAGTGTTGTGCTGTGATATTCTCACCGTGGCACCCTAATCTCAGCCGTGTACCCTGCGTGTATGATTACTGTACACGGATTGATTTTGGGGGCGTCACAACCAGGGGCCCCAGGCGCCCCCTACCGCGGCCAGGGGTGGGGCCACGCCGGGTGGCCGCCTGGGCCCCCCTGTCTTCCCTCTGGCCCCACTCGGGCTCTTCGCGAAGCTTCCTGTACGCTGATTTTTCCTATATTTTTCCCGGAATTTTTCTGGCACTTTTTATATGGGGGAAAACTGAAATAGAAAAACAGCAAAAAAACAGGAACTAGCAATGGGGTGCACTGAGTTAATAGGTTAGTCCAAATATGATCAAAAGTGTATGAAAGTGTATCTAGATCATAGCAATATCACACAAAACATGCATGGAGCAAGTAGAAATTATAGATACGTTTTGGACGTATCAACATCCCCAAGCTTAATTCCTGCTCGTCCTCGAGTAGGTAAATGATAACAGCATAATTTCTGTGGTGACATGCTAGCAACTATAAAAGAACTTTGAAAAGTAAAGCAATCAAGGTTAGAGATTCAATTCAAGTCATAACATGCAAGAGTCTATATTAGCATTGAAACAAGTAACAAAAGAACATTAGGTGCAAGAGCTCTCGCTGTCCGTGACTCGAATGTCTCCAAATGGTGTTTGCGTGCAAGAAGGGGGATAGGGAATATGAGAAAAAGTATTTTTGTGTTGAGAACTCAATCTACTAAAGTTTCACACTTGGTCCTCTTTGGAATCTTATCTTGACTCATCCCTAGACCACTAGCCAGGTACAAGTCAATTTGATCCACTCCTTTTCGATATTTTGAGCACTCATGCAATGGATGAGCGTAAGCACGAGAGTTGACACTTAGGATGGCAAAGAGAGAAGTACGGAGGAGGAAGACAAAAAGGATGAGAAAGGCTCACATAAATGAGGACAATCATAGGCAAGAGATGCCAAATGATAGATATGATGTGAGGAGTAGGGATTGCCATGCAACGGATGCACATACGAGCTAAGAAGCTCTCCAAAGGAACTAGTGGGGTGCATCTAACTTGCTCGCTCATGAAGACCTAGATCTCGTTTGAGGAGGCTCATCCTTGGAATATGCAAGCCAAGTTCTATAGTGTGAAGGTCCCCACAA
This sequence comes from Bromus sterilis, assembly GCA_950022295.1. Taxonomy (NCBI): domain Eukaryota; kingdom Viridiplantae; phylum Streptophyta; class Magnoliopsida; order Poales; family Poaceae; genus Bromus; species Bromus sterilis. The sequence continues at coordinate 317,130,657 of OX465597.1, read as the reverse complement.
AGCTATATGCATAATGATCATCTCTATGGAGTACAAGGATATAAGGGGAGTACTAGTGTGGATCTCTCAAAAGGATAGTAGTGTTGCCCCTTTCTCTCTTTTTATTTCTTTTTTCTTTTTTTTGTATATTTTTTTAATTATATTTTGTGTGTGGCCTCAATGGCTCTTTCTATTTAACTCTTATTTGTCCTCTTTGGGATATTTTATTGTGTCCACTTTGGGATCTTTTCCTCACTTAAGGGCAACACTCTATTTTACAAGAAGGTAAAGGAAATCTTTCACACTTTACAAGGTACTCAAAATCATAAAGAAGATGTAACTAACATGATGTATGCAATGTATGTCGCTGCCAGTGTAGCAGGAACATGTATGACATGAAGATCAAGTCATGAAGAGGTGGATGTTGCATGGCAATATATCTCGGAAAGGCTATGGAAATGCCTTGATAGGTAGGTATGGTGGCTGTTTTGAGGAAAGATATAAGGAGGCTTATGATGACAGAGTGTATCATGCCAAGGGTTTGGATGTACCGGCGAAGGTGGACACCAACTCTCGGAATGAGAACAAGGCAATGCACGGCACGGGAGAGGCTAGCAAAATATGGGAAGGTGGAAGTGTCAACTTTCAATACTTACATTAGTCCGAAGAACTCATGCACTTATTATCGGTAACTCTCAATCTAATAAGGAGGTTCACAAAGAGACAAGTACCCCGAGGAGGAGTGTATGGGGGTTTGGTTATCCTTGCGCATCCTCGACTCATGGTACGTGAGTGTTCTCTGATATTCGATCCCTCCAAAGATTAGTGATCCATCTAGTAGCTAGAGTTCTCAACTAGTTTTGTAGGTTTTGAAAATACACACGGATTGCCCAAAATACGACACCTATCACTAATAGGCTAGAGCTCTTGACACAAAAGGTTCAAACATTACTCACATCAATACCTCAAAACTATTGCAAGTTACTACTAGAAGAAAATAGCAACCTCAATTACCTACTCTCAAGACAAGACACAACTCAGTGCAACAACCAACTCTCTTTAACAAGATAAGCATGAAAACTAAAAAGAGTTCCAGCAACAAACTAAACAAAAGCCAAGGCTCTTGCTAAAGACAAACTAAGACTAAAACTAAACATGGCAGTAGCTATGAAAAGATAAAGAACACACAACAGCAAAAAGATAAGCAGGAAAAATCCTATGATGTGTTCTAAATTTTGAAAGTGGAGCGTGTTTTTATCCCACACAAAGTAAGACGGGATCTAACTTGTTATGAACAGCAAGCAAAGCTAAAGAAAACTAAAAATAAAACCTAAGAGCGAGACGCTCCAAGCATAGCACATAACACATGAAGTGATAATAATATAGTGAGACGAAGGACGAACTGATGATTGTTGATGGAGAAGGGGATGCACGGGGGCCATCCCCAAGCTTAGACGCTTGAGTCTCCTTGAATATTTGTTGGGGGTGCATGGGGGCATCCCCAAGCTTGAGCGCTTGACACTCCTGGATCTTCTTTCATCATCTTCCATCGCACACTTGAAAACTCCCTTCATACATAACTCATCATAAGCTGATTAGAGAGGTTTGTACCCTTAATAAAATATATTTTCCCCACTGTATATAAAGATATTCTTGAAGAGCTACTGTTTATCAAGAGTGCCAAAAAGTTTTTGCAAATAAAAAGCAAGCTTAAGGTTTGCAAAAGTTAGGAGAGACAAAACGTGGCAGAATCTGTGAAAAACAGAACAACAGGTAGTAAAGAATTTTTTAGGGGCACTTCTACAACTCAAATCAAAAAACTCAGAACATACGAAAGTTTCGTAATTGTATAGAGCACGCTGTGTAAAAATTTCAGCTCAAAAAGATGAACTGGGATTTTCTAGAATTTTTCTGGTCACGAGGACAGAATCTGTTTTCTGGACAACATGTCACAACTTTTACTTCCCTTGCCGTAAGAGGCTATAACTTGGCACAAAGCTGAAAAATAAAGATACAATGATGTTGCTACAGTAGTAACAATCATGAAGACACAACAAAAGCAAAAATAAAAACCTAAATTCGTTGTGGGCTGCCTCCCGAAAGCGCTTTCTTTTATGCCTTTAAGCTAGGCATGATGCAAAAGAAGAATCAAGTTTTATCAAGAGAAAGAGAATAACTAGCCCGAGTAACGGACTCAAAAGGTAACTTGATTTTCTTTCTAGGGAAGTGTTCCATCCCCTTTTTGAATGGGAATTGGAATTTATATTCCCTTCTTTCATGTCAATAACCGCACCAACGGTGCGAAGAAAAGGACGTCCCAAAATAATTGGACACAAAGGTTCACACTCTATATCCATAACAATAAAATCAACGGGAACATAGTTGTCATTGACAATGATAATAACATCTTCGATCTTCCCAAAAGGTTTCTTTACGGAAGAATCAACAAGACGAACACCAAAAGAACAAGGCTCAAAGGGCTTCAATTCAAACATATCAAATATTCTTTTGGGCATAACGGAGGTACTAGCTCCAACATCACATAAAGCATAGCAAGAGAAGTTATTTAATTTAATTTTGATCATAGGGTCCCAATCATCATCTAGCTTCCTAGGTATGGAGGCTTCTACTCTAAGCTTCTACTCCCTAGCTTTGATGAGAGCATTTGTGATATGCTCCGTGAAGGTAAGATTAAGTGTGCTAGTGTGGGGGTCTTTAGACATTTTGTGTAACAAGCTAATAACTTCTGAGAGGGTACAACTATCAAAATCAATATCACTACTATCAAAGGTGGTAGTAGTGTCATCTAGGCTCACTTGTTTGAAACCCTCTATGTTCATAGGAGTTTCTTTAGCTTCGGTTGAGGTATTAGCATCACCATTAATAGGTCCAACGGGACTAGGAGTGCATTGGGTGAAAATAGTTTGGGTGTCCTCAACAATTTGGATAGTGGAAACTGTGTGGTGTGTAGGAAGGCTCTTAATTCTATCATCTTCCTCTTTTTCTCTAGCCCATCTTTCTTTAAGTTTAGCCATCATCCTAATATTTTCATTAATTTGTAATTGGATAGCATTAATAGGAGTGGCCTTATTCTCCTCAAGGGGAGAGGTTCTAATTTTAAGCATCTCAATATCAAGGGCTAAGCTTTCTACCTTCAAAGAGAGATTATCTATTTTAGCTAATTTCTCCTCTACATTTTTGTTGAAGGCTTTTTGGGTAGTGATAAAGTCTCTAAGCATGCTTTCTAATTCAGAGGAGGGGTTTTTGTTGCTAGGGTAGGTGTTGTTGTTCCCATAGTTGGATGGAAACGTCTAGGATTGCTAGCAAAATTTCCCCTATAAGCATTGTTGTTGAAGTTGTTTCTAGCAATAAAGTTCACATCTACTTGTTCTTGAGCAACCAAAGAATTTAAAGGGACATCATGAGGATCAATAGAGGGTTGCTTGGTAAGTAGAGACATAATTAAATCAACTTTTTCATTGAGGGAGGTAATTTCCTCGACAGAAGTTACCTTCCTACCTGTTGGAGCGCGTTCGGTGTGCCATTGGGAATAATTGGTCATCATCTCATCCAGAAGCTTCGTGGCAGCACCAAGTGTAGTTGACATAAAGGTTCCTCCCGCGGCCGAATCTAACAGGTTCCGCGAGGTAAAGTTCAAGCCTGCATAAAAAGTCTGGATAACCATCCAGGTAGTCAAACCATGTGTAAGGCATTTCTTAATAAGAGATTTCATTCGTTCCCAAGCTTGGGCAACGTGTTCATTATCCAATTGCTTAAAATTCATAATGTTACTCCTCAATTGGATAATTTTAGCAGGTGGGTAGTACTTCCTTATAAAAGCATCTTTGCACTTATCCCAAGAATCTATGATATTCCTAGGCAAAGATTGAAACCAGATTTTAGCGTCTCCCCTTAAAGAGAAAGGAAAGAGCTTGAGCTTAACAACATCACCTTCTACTTCTTTATACTTTTGCATATCACATAATTCAACAAAATTGTTCAAGTGTAAAGCAGCATCATCTCCAGCACCAGAGAATTGATCTCTCATAACAAGGTTTAGCAAAGCAGGTTTAATTTCATAAGAGGTAGCTGAAGTGGCAGGTGTGGCAATGGGAGTGCACATAAATTCTTGGTTGTTGTGACTAGTGAAGTCACACAACTTGGTGTTTTCAGTGGAACCCATAGTAGTAGCAAGTGTGGCAGATTTTTTTGTTGTTTTTGATAAAAGACACAAAGATAAAAACTGAAAGGTAAACTAACAAGACTAAAAAAAGGTAAAGGGTAGTGTGCAACTCCCCTATCTTAGCACTCGGAGTCCTGGGCAACGGCGCCAGAAATTCGCTTGATGGCTTCTCGCCCTTCGTTGGTTACCCCAAGTGGAAGGTTGAGATGTAGCGCGGCAGCAAGTTTCCCTCAGTGAAGATACCAAGGTTTGTCTCCAGTAGGACTCCAGAGATGATAAGTAGGTGTCAGCGGCGCAACTGACGTGGACATGCACACCGAGACAGATAACTTTTTTCCCAACGAAGTTCAGAGAGGTTGTCAATCTCTCCGGTCTTGTTGTTCACAAAGGGTAAAACACAAAGGATAATGATAGCATCTTAAAGTAAAAAGCAGGAAAGTAAATAAGCATGGAAACAGTAATAAGGATATGGACCGGGATACGTGATGTTCGCTAGTGATGTCTCTCTCCCAAAAAACGATAAAACTGCTATGCGAGGTAAACAAATTACAGAAGGGCAATTGACAGGATTATGAACGCACCGCAATGCTAACTATGCTACAAAAGAAAGGAAGAGGCTCAAAAGCACGGGCAGTACGCCAAAATAAGTAGACCGTAATCCAACTGCATCTACTACTAATCATCCACCTTGAGATATCTATCCAGAACATCTCGCTGGTATTAAGTTGCGAGCCCCACCCAAAGTGTAAACCCAAAGCAACAGACAACTGCATTAAAAAGAACTTTGCGTAAAGTAAACAATCCTTGCAACCGCGGTTACAAGCACCGTTGTTTTCCCCCTTGTGGCAACAGCACATCCCCTAGACTCATGTTTCTTTCACTCCAACGTGTCATCGGGGGGCATGAACCCACAATCGAGCATAACGTTCCCTCTTGGAGTCACAACCCCAAGTTAGGTATGTGCTAGGAATAGCAAGAACCTTTGCATCATGATAAAAATTTCAAAAGAAATCAAATTGGGAGAGAGAACACCCCCCAGATGAATTAATTAAAAAGGGCAGATAAAAATCTTCTCCAAAAATTCATGTTAGATTTTTGAAAAGTCTTATAAATGAGTGTGATCACATATCAAGTGATGTGGGACCCACCCCATGCTCATAGATTTTTCAAATATTCAAACAGTGCCTTGGAATTAATTAAAAAACCCTATTTGAGTTAAGATTCAAATTATTTGAATTTTAAAAATGTTGAAACTTTATAAGTGGCTAGTCTATATTATTATGAGGCCATATAAAAATTTTCAGCATTTAATAAAATGCCTAGCTATTTGTTTAGCACAACAAAACAAAAATGCAGAAAAGTAAAGCAGAGAGAAAAGGAAAAATGAGCTTACCTGGCAAAGCAGCCCAACCCACACAGGCCGCCCCAGCCCAGCAGCCTTTCTCCCTGTCGTCTTCCTCCCCGCGCCCCCAAGGTGCTCGGTGGAAAGCCACCGACGCCACCGGCGCCACCGCGACGCCACAGCCCTCCAGGTGCCCCCCCGAGCCTCCAATCTGCGCCACGACGACGCCTGGAGACACCTCTTCCATTCCTTCCCCATGGACGGCCTCATCCTTCCCTCCTACGTTGATTTCGCGCGAGCCCGAGCGCCACCACAGAGCACGTCGTCGAGATCACGCGGCCACCGCCGACTAGAAGCCGCGCCAACCTGTCCATCGTCTTCGCAGACGTCGACTACGCCGATGCCCAGAAGGAATCGAGCCGGGAAGCCCTAGGATCGCCATCCCCTTCTTCGTCTTCACCTCCGGCCGCCGTTCATCGTCGTTCGATTCCGGCGCCTCTGTGTCTTCCCCGGCCCCGACGACCACACCGTTGAACTCAAGGTGAGCCAACACGTCTTTACCCTCTCTCTTTGCCCAGCTCCTCGCCCTCCTTCGCGTTTCGCCATGGGAGCCGAGACAGGTCGCCGCCATGGTCGACCTAGCACTCGCCCCCGTGCTCCTACGACCCCGCCAAGGTGCCCTTTGCGCCTCTGCTCGTGCCAGGAAGCCAACGCACCCCTCTTTTCTCTTTTTCGTGCACGCTAGCATCTCCCTCGTCGAAGTGGAGCCACGGTCGCCGCATCTCCTCGACGCCGGCGAGGCTCCGGCCACCCCCGAGCCTCCCCGTGGGCACTGGGTGACGCGGGTGACCTCGGGCGTCCCTCTGGTGGCCTCGGCGAGCTCTCCCGTGGCCATTTTCATACTCCGGCGACCCCTCCGCCGTAGCCATGGACACCGGCGGCTAACCGCCGGCGTGGCTTGCTAATTAGCCTAAACCCACCCCTAATCACCCCCTAACACCACTGACTAGTGGGCCCCAGCCCCTTAATCCCCCTCAGTTTAGTTTAATTAAACGGGGTTAACCCCCTAGCCACTGACAGCCTAGGCCCACCTGTCAGCCCCCCCCCCACACACGTCAGCCCTGCGTCAGCATGATGCCATAAATGATTAAATCGATTAAAAATATCCCAAAAATTCCAGAAAATACCCCAAACTTTGGAAATTCATAGAAAATTCATATTAACTCCAAATTGGACAAATAATATATGAAAAATGATCAGGAGAAAATTATCTATCCAAATATTCAAGTTTAAACTTTGTTTGAGTTGATTTTAAAATGGGACCAGTAGCATATGTCATTTGATTTATTTGAAATTAATTCAAATTCAATTCAAATGATATTGCAACTTGGACCTTGGAATTATGGTACAATTCAACCACACATTAGAGGCATATCATACACATTTGAAGAAGGTTCAAAATGATCAAACGATGTCACATGCAACTTGGTTAATTTGAATTCAAATTGGAGTTTGAATTTGCATTTCAAATGCAATATACTCCTTTTAAATGGAATGCTCAACACATCAGTACCTTGAACATCACCATTACAATCTTATTCATGTGATTGTGCATTGTACATTATGTTGATCCTATGATTGTCATGTTGCTGATAGAAGTGGAGCCGGAACTCGAGATCACCCCCTTCGTTGAAGACCCCGTGACTGAACCTCGTCAGCAAGGCAAGCAAACCCCCATTGATCATGTCGATAAAATCCCACTTCCCTCTCATGTCTCGCTTATGCATTGTTTAGGATGATCACCATGATAACGTTTCTATCGCATAGTTGAACCCATATCCTTTGCATGACCTATCATCTTGTCACAGTAGTAAGCAAACCACAATCCTAGCAGATGTAGGAGTTGGTTGATATCATGTGGCCCCTGCAACTGTTACTGCTTATTGCATGTTTAGTGGTACAATGAGGTTGCTTATGATGTGAGTCGGGATGATGATAAATATGGTGTTGATGAAAGTGAAACGTGTTGGTGAATCTACCCTAATACAAGGTGAACGATGAGAGGCTGTGTAGGAGTACACAGTGGGTTGTCTCGTTGAACACCGCCCTAAGCCCGAGTTCTTGTGTAGTGATCCAAGAAGAAGAGTACAACCACACATTGGGCTCACTGACCCCTCTCATCCTAGTACCTCACCCCGTTCGAACCCCAAGAGTCGCAGTAGTTCGGAGTTCTGGTAGGGCTGTGGCACGGTCTGCGAAGTGGATGAACGGCTTTTCAAGACCGGCTTGGGACCCTGCACACATCGTTTGAGGCTGTACTGGAACCTCGGCCGGACTTCCATACGGATCCCCCTCAGATAGGCGACTCTCTGGACTAGAACGGAGCTGTGGGCGAAGTGTTGTGGTGGCATCCTTGCTGTCACATCTTGAACGGTGACACGCAAAAGGCGGTAACTGATGACACGTGTGTGTAGCGGTACACCCCTGCAGGGTTAACAAAACTATTCGAATAGCCGCGTCCGCGGTTATGGACTGCTTGGAAAGCTTAGCTTGATTATTAGACAACTTGAACTGTGGACTCGTGTACGCTTATAAAACTTATAAAACTCGCAAGATAAGCGTGAGTGCTATGGTGTGCTTCTCGTGGCGAAGTCGAGGAAGTAACCATAGCGGTGTAATTGGTTGAAGAGATGTAGTGGACTCGTGTACGCTTCTTACCTCAAGTCTGGTACTCGTAGTTCAGGACTAGCCAAGTCAAAGCTGGCACTTCTGCAAGTGAAACCCCACCTCCCTTTACCTTGTTACATATGCATGAGTAGTATAGCTCCTATGTAAGTCTTGCTGAGTACGATTTTGTACTCACGTTTGCTTAATCTATGTTTTAGATGAACCCACCGACCTCGATGGTGGCTTCTACCCGAAGCTCGAAGAATGAAGACTCAGACCAAGACCAAGCTAGTGTAGTCCCAGTCAGACGACTGGTTCCCTCGTGGAGGGCTTGTTTTTAGATAAGGCTTCTCTAAGCCATTTGTTAAACTTGTCTGTACTCATACCTACTTTGCTTCCGCTTGTCTGTTGTAATGTTGGATCACATGCTTGTGATCTCTGTGTGCACTCTGTAAGAGTTATTTAATAAAGATGTATACTTTGTAGAGAATTGCAATGATACCTGCTGTTCATACAAGGCATGTGTGCTGCGTGTATGTTTATAACATGCATGTCTCTGTATGGGTTTTCGAGACCTTAGTTGTGATCTGGCTGGCGGTCTTTTATACACCAAGTGGCCCTTAGATGTGCGCAGCTTGGGGCATCGCGATGCGATTGTTCGAGACTCCGTCTCGTGCACACTTTGATGTATGATCGAGCCCTCCCTAGACCCCGACTAAGTGATCGGACTGGAGTAAGTCTATGTAAGGGTTATAATACAATCGATAATATGGTTGAGGCGACTTGTCTATGAGTATGGGAGTTCACCACCCATATCATTTAGACTTGTGTGCGGACGATGAGGACCCATTTCAGTTGATCATCCGGCCTGGATGGGATGCCCCTCACGTTCGATGCTTTCTGAGAACGTTCTGTGCTTGGCCTTGTCTGCTTAGACAAGTGGGTACGGTTCTCGCCTCTCCATATGATTGTGTTGTAGCGAGGCTTGCATACGCTAACCCCGGGTCCCGACAGACTTGGTATCAGAGCAGGACTGACTGTAGGATTATCAGCCTTGGCCGAAGTCGAGTCTAGCCTTCTATAGTTATATAGTTACTCTGGGTATATAAGGGAACAACGTAAGGCTTCTTTTTTCTCCTTACCCCTTCGTTCTGAGTTCTGAGTCACCCTCATCTTATTCTACGGGAAGATAGGACTAGGCTCACCTCTGTCTGATTAGAACATCTCGTTGTTTGCTTCCTTATAGCCGTAGGAAAGTTGTGTCCGGTTTCCTAGCATTGTAGTAATGCTGATCTCTTACATCGTATCATGTAAGTGTTGTATCTACATTGAAAGAAAATTGTTTTCTTGCAATTACAGCCGTTATGCTGTCCGAATCATTCCAGGTTTCTTCAAAATCTGATGCATTTGCAAAATTCTTCCCTCCTTTTCGGTTTTCCTTTTAGAAGAACTTCTAGGTGGCATTCCCGACAGTTCCATAGTGTTTGATGTAGGTTTTCTTCTAGAAACCTATAGTGATTCAATTGAAGTTCTTCCTCCCACTTTAGATGTCTTCTAGCAAGAAGAACCACACTAACCATCGTGTCGGGGTACTTTGCTACTCTGACATATCTGTTGTAGCCCCTAGTAAGCCATGGTCATCCTCAGGAAAACCATCCAGTAACCCAACTCTTTAAACCTAGCCACCCGACAGATGTGTAGAATTCATAGTGGATCTTGCCCCAGGAACCGCACCAATTTCTAGACGCCCATACAAAATGGCCCCACGTGAGTTAGCTGAGCTTAAAACCCAACTGGAGGCTTTGTTGGAAAAAGGCTTCATCCGCCCTAGCTCTCGCCATGGGGTTGCCCCGTTCTGTTCGTAACAAAGAAAGATGGAACAGAAAGGATGTGCGTAGACTATCGCCCGCTAAATCTAGCGACGATAAAGAACAAGTACCCACTGCCCAGGATCAATGATCTTTATGATCAACTTGCAGGATCCTCTGTCTTTTCCAAGATGGATTTGAGATTAGGATATCATCAAATCAAAATCCGAAACGAGGACATTCCCAAAACGGCTTTTACTACTCGTTATGGTCTTTACGAGTACACCGTCATGTCCTTCGGTCTAACCAATGCCCCCGCCACTTTCTCACGCATGATGAACTCGATCTTCATGGAGTATTTGGACCAGTTCGTCGTGGTTTACCTCGATGACATCCTTATATACTCGAAGAACGAAGAAGAACATGCCGAACACCTAAGGCTGGTATTGATGAAACTTAGAGAGCATCGCCTGTATGCTAAATTCTCCAAGTGTGAATTTTGGCTACCAGAAGTGACCTACTTAGGCCACGTGATTTCTGCAAAAGGCATTGCTGTGAATCCCGAGAGAGTTCAGGCCGTCCTTGACTGGACTCCACCTGAATCGGTTAAGCAAGTTAGGAGTTTTCTTGGCCTAGCCAGCTATTGAAGTCGCTTCGTCGAGAACTTCTCTAAAGTTGCAAAGCCTCTGACTGAACTCCTCAAGAAAGATAAGAAATTCCTATGGACTCCCAAGTGCGAGGAAAGCTTTCAAGAGCTAAAAAGGAGATTGACTTCTGCACCCGTACTTGCACCTCCAGACACCAAAAAGGATTTCGAGATCTATTGTGACGCCTCACGGCAAGGGTTAGGATGCATACTTCTGCAAGATCGACATGTGGTAGCTTATGCTTCACGCCAGTTGCGGCCACATGAAGAGAACTATCCTACCCATGACCTTGAACTCGCTGTCGTAGTTCATGCCCTAACAACTTGGCGACATTACCTCCTTGGTAACCGTTGCGAGATCTATTCCGACCACCAAAGCCTCAAATACATTTTCACCCAGCCAGATCTTAATCTCAGGCAAAGACGCTGGATTGAGTTGATAAAAGATTACGACGTAGTAATTTCTTACACCCCAGGCAAAGCCAATGTCATGGCTGATGCACTAAGTCGTAAGTCGTACTGTAACAACCTCATGTTACAGCAGTATCAACCACTTCTTCATGAGGGATTTCGAAAGCTTAATCTCGAGATTGTTCCTCGTGGATCTCTTTTCAACTTGGTGGCGAAACCAAACCTTGAGGATCAAATCATAGTTGCCCAAAGGCGTGCACGAGGTGTTCGCCGGATCAAGGAGAACATTGCTAGCGGAGTTGCTAAATGTTTCTCCACAGATAGTAAAGGAACAGTATTCTTTGGAAATCGTTTGGTAGTACCTAAGAATAGGGAACTAAGGCAACTCATCCTCAAAGAAGCCCATGACACACCCCTCTCGATTCATCCCGGTAGCACAAAAATGTACCGAGATCTACGCCAGAGATTTTGGTGGACCAGGATGAAGAGAGACATTGCTCAATTTGTTGCTGAATGTGATGTTTGTCGTCGCATTAAGGCAGAACATCAAAGACCTGCTGGTACACTTCAACCTTTGCCTATTCCAGAGTGGAAATGGGACAAAGTCGGTATGGACTTCATCACCGGCTTTCCAAAAACCCAGAAAGGAAACGATGCCATCTTCGTTGTCATAGATAGGCTTTCCAAAGTTGCTCACTTCCTTCCAGTTCGCGAGTCTATAACTGCTATCCAGTTAGCGGACTTGTATGTCTCTAGAATTGTGTCTCTTCACGGTGTTCCTTTGGAAATCAATTCTGATCGTGGCAGCCTTTTCACCTCTAGATTTTGGGGAAGCTTCCAACGTGCTATGTGAACTCATCTCTCCTTTAGTATATCTTTTCATCCTCAGTCTAGCGGTCAAGTCGAAAGGGTTAACCAAATTCTTGAAGACATGCTCAGAGCTTGTGTTATATCTTTCGGAAAGAATTGGGAGAATTCTCTTCCATTTGCCGAATTTGCTTATAACAACAGTTTTCAATCTAGTCTGAACATGGCTCCTTTTGAACTCCTATATGGACGACGATGTCGAACACCCCTAAACTGGTCAGAAAGGAAGCAGAAGAGCAAGTTCGCATTGTTCGTGATCAATTGAAAGCCGCTCAGTCTCGTCAAAATAGCTACTATGATCGTCATCATAGAGAGGAGAGCTACAATATTGATGAGGAGGCTTACCTTCGGGTTACTCCTCTGAAGGGAACCCAACGTTTCGGTATCAAAGGCAAATTGGCCCCACGTTACATCGGACCTTTCCGCATTCTTTCTAAGCGTGGAGAAGTTGCCTACCAACTTGAACTACCCCCGCACCTTTTCCGAGTACATGATGTATTCCATGTGTCACAACTCAGGCGTTGCTTCAAGGACCCCATCCGCGAAGTCGACCATGAAACGCTTGATCTACAAGATGACCTTTCTTATCGAGAGTACCCTGTTAGTATTCTTGATTCAACAGAGCGTGTCACTCGCCGAAAGAAGATCAAGTTCCTTAAAGTTCAATGGTCACACCACTCTGAGAGAGAAGCCACGTGGGAAAGAGAAGACCGTCTCCGTGCCGAGTACCCTCCTTCCTCCCGCAGACTTCTGAATCTCGGGACGAGATTCTTTTGAGTGGGGGCGAGTTGTCACAACCCCAAGTTAGGTATGTGCTAGGAATAGCAAGAACCTTTGCATCATGATAAAAAATTCAAAAGAAATCAAATTGGGAGAGAGAACACCCCCCAGATGAATTAATTAAAAAGGGCAGATAAAAATCTTCTCCAAAAATTCATGTTAGATTTTTGAAAAGTCTTATAAATGAGTGTGATCACATATCAAGTGATGTGGGACCCACCCCATGCTCATAGATTTTTCAAATATTCAAACAGTGCCTTGGAATTAATTAAAAAACCCTATTTGAGTTAAGATTCAAATTATTTGAATTTTAAAAATGTTGAAACTTTATAAGTGGCTAGTCTATATTATTATGAGGCCATATAAAAAATTTCAGCATTTAATAAAATGCCTAGCTATTTGTTTAGCACAGCAAAACAAAAATGCAGAAAAGTAAAGCAGAGAGAAAAGGAAAAATGAGCTTACCTGGCAAAGCAGCCCAACCCACACAGGCCGGCCCAGCCCAACAGCCTTTCTCCCTGTCGTCTTCCTCCCCGCGCCCCCAAGGTGCTCGGTGGAAAGCCACCGACGCCACCGCGACGCCCCACAGCCCTCCAGGTGCCCCCCCTCCCCCGAGCCTCCAATCTGCGCCACGACGACGCCTGGAGACACCTCTTCCATTCCTTCCCCATGGACGGCCTCATCCTTCCCTCCTGCGTCGATTTCGCGCGAGCCCGAGCGCCACCGCAGAGCACGTCGTCGAGATCACGCGGCCACCGCCGACTAGAAGCCGCACCAACCTGTCCATCGTCTTCGCAGACGTCGACTACGCCGATGCCCAGAAGGAATCGAGCCGGGAAGCCCTAGGATCGCCGTCCCCTTCTTCGTCTTCACCTCCGGCCGCCGTTCATCGCCGTTCGATTCCGGCGCCTCTGTGTCTTCCCCGGCCCCGACGACCACACCGTTGAACTCACGGTGAGCCAACACGTCTTTACCATCTCTCTTTGCCCAGCTCCTCGCCCTCCTTCGTGTTTCGCCATGGGAGCCAAGACAGGTCGCCGCCATGGTCGACCTAGCACTCGCCCCCGTGCTCCTACGACCCCGCCAAGGTGCCCTTTGCGCCTCTGCTCGTGCCAGCAAGCCAATGCACCCCTCTTTTCTCTTTTTCGTGCACGCTAGCATCTCCCTCGTCGAAGTGGAGCCACGGTCGCCGCATCTCCTCGACGCCGGCGAGGCTCCGGCCACCCCCGAGCCTCCCCGTGGGCACTGGGTGACGCGGGTGACCTCGGGCGTCCCTCTGGTGGCCTCGGCGAGCTCTCCCGTGGCCATTTTCATACTCCGGCGACCCCTCCGCCGTAGCCATGGACACCGGCGGCTAACCGCCGGCGTGGCTTGCTAATTAGCCTAAACCCACCCCTAATCACCCCCTAACACCACTGACTAGTGGGCCCCAGCCCCTTAATCCCCCTCAGTTTAGTTTAATTAAACGGGGTTAACCCCCTAGCCACTGACAGCCTAGGCCCACCTGTCAGCCCCCCCCACACACACGTCAGCCCTGCATCAGCATGACGCCATAAATGATTAAACCGATTAAAAATATCCCAGAAATTCCAGAAAATACCCCAAACTTTGGAAATTCATAGAAAATTCATATTAACTCCAAATTGGACAAATAATATATGAAAAATGATCAGGAGAAAATTATCTATCCAAATATGCAACTTTCAACTTTGTTTGAGTTGAATTTAAAATGGGACCAGTAGCATATGTCATTTGATTTATTTATAATTAATTCAAATTCAATTCAAATGATATTGCAACTTGGACCTTGGAATTATGCTACAATTCAACCACACATCAGAGGCATATCATACACATTTGAAGAAGGTTCAAAATGATCAAACAATGTCACATGCAACTTGGTTAATTTGAATTCAAATTGGAGTTTGAATTTGCATTTCAAATGCAATATACTCCTTTTAAATGGAATGCTCAACACATCAGTACCTTGAACATCACCATTACAATCTTATTCATGTGATTGTGCATTGTACATTATGTTGATCCTATGATTGTCATGTTGCTGATAGAAGTGGAGCCGGAACTCGAGATCACCCCCTTCGTTGAAGACCCCGTGACTGAACCTTGTCAGCAAGGCAAGCAAACCCCCATTGATCATGTCGATAAAATCCCACTTCCCTCTCATGTCTCGCTTATGCATTGTTTAGGATGATCACGATGATAACGTTTCTATCGCATAGTTGAACCCATATCCTTTGCATGACCTATCATCTTGTCACAGTAGTAAGCAAACCACAATCCTAGCAGATGTAGGAGTTGGTTGATATCATGTGGCCCCTGCAACTGTTACTGCTTATTGCATGCTTAGTGGTACAATGAGGTTGCTTATGATGTGAGTCGGGATGATGATAAATATGGTGTTGATGAAAGTGAAACGTGTTGGTGAATCTACCCTAATACAAGGTGAACGATGAGAGGCTGTGTAGGACTACACAGTGGGTTGTCTCGTTGAACACCGCCCTAAGCCCGAGTTCTTGTGTAGTGATCCAAGAAGAAGAGTACAACCACACATTGGGCTCACTGACCCCTCTCATCCTAGTACCTCACCCCGTTCGAACCCCAAGAGTCGCAGTAGTTTGGAGTTCTGGTAGGGCTGTGGCACGGTCTGCGAAGTGGATGAACGGATTTTCAAGACCGGCTTGGGACCCTGCACACATCGTTTGAGGCTGTACTGGAACCTCGGCCGGACTTCCATACGGATCCCCCTCAGATAGGCGACTCTCTGGACTAGAACGGAGCTGTGGGCGAAGTGTTGTGGTGGCATCCTCGCTGTCACCTCTTGAACGGTGACACGCAAAAGGCGGTAACTGATGACACGTGTGTGTAGCGGTACACCCCTGCAGGGTTAACAAAACTATTCGAATAGCCGCGTCCGCGGTTATCGACTGCTTGGAAAGCTTAGCTTGATTATTAGACAACTTGAACTGGATACTTATAAAACTCGCAAGATAAGCGTGAGTGCTATGGTGTGCTTCTCGTGGGGAAGTCGAGGAAGTAACCATAGTGGTGTAATTGGTTGAAGAGATGTAGTGGACTCGTGTACGCTTCTTACCTCAAGTCTGGTACTCGTAGTTCAGGACTAGCCAAGTCAAAGCTGGCACTTCTGCAAGTGAAACCCCACCTCCCTTTACCTTGTTACATATGCATGAGTAGTATAGCTCCTATGTAAGTCTTGCTGAGTACGATTTTGTACTCACGTTTGCTTAATCTATGTTTTAGATGAACCCACCGACCTCGATGGTGGCTTCTACCCGAAGCTCGAAGAATGAAGACTCAGACCAAGACCAAGCTAGTGTAGTCCCAGTCAGACGACTGGTTCCCTCGTGGAGGGCTTGTTTTTAGATAAGGCTTCTCTAAGCCATTTGTTAAACTTGTCTGTACTCATACCTACTTTGCTTCCGCTTGTCTGTTGTAATGTTGGATCACATGCTTGTGATCTCTGTGTGCACTCTGTAAGAGTTATTTAATAAAGATGTATACTTTGTAGAGAATTGCAATGATACCTGCTGTTCATACAAGGCATGTGTGCTGCGTGTATGTTTATAACATGCATGTCTCTGTATGGGTTTTCGAGACCTTAGTTGTGATCTGGCTGGCGGTCTTTTATACACCAAGTGGCCCTTAGATGTGCGCAGCTTGGGGCATCGCGATGCGATTGTTCGAGACTCCGTCTCGTGCACACTTTGATGTATGATCGAGCCCGCCCTAGACCCCGACTAAGTGATCGGGCTGGAGTAAGTCTATGTAAGGGTTATAATACAATCGATAGTATGGTTGAGGCGACTTGTCTATGAGTATGGGAGTTCACCACCCATATCATTTAGACTTGTGTGCGGACGATGAGGACCCATTTCAGTTGATCATCCGGCTTGGATGGGATGCCCCTCATGTTCGATGCTTTCCGAGAACGTTATGTGCTTGGCCTTGTCTGCTTAGACAAGTGGGTACGGTTCTCGGCTCTCCATATGATTGTGTTGTAGCGAGGCTTGCATACGCTAACCCCGGGTCCCGACAGGCAGTTAGCAAAAGTAGCCACTATCAACTGGACTCCCAACTCATCATTCAGCCCCTCCAAGAACTTCTCCTGCCTTGCTGCATCATTCCTGACATCATCTGGAGCATATCTTGCCAGCTTGTTGAACACCTCAACATACTCGGCCACTGAACGGCCTCCCTGACGCAAACTGCGGAAATCCTTCTTCTTCAAGCTCATGGCGCCTGCTGAAACATGTGCGGCGCGAAAAGCAGACTGAAACTGCGCCCAAGTGATGGTGTCGATGGGATAAGTCACCAAGTAGTTGTCCCACCATGCTGCGGCAGGACCCTCCAGCAAATGTGAGGCAAAACTCACCCTCTCTGCCTCAGTACAGCCAACTGTCTCCTTGTTCCGGCTCACTGAACGAAGCCAGTCATCCGCCGCTATGGGCTCAGGAGTGCTAGAGAACCTCTGAGGATTCAACCTCAGGAACCTCGCAAGCGTGTCCACAGGTGGTGGTGGTGGCGCATTGTTGTTGTTGCCCATATTCTGAGTGAGCAACTGGATCAACTGAGATTGTCCTTGAAGTAATTGTTGCGTGTAAGCTGGCACTGCATTGTTGTTGTTCTCATTCCCCATGGGATCACGTCTCGGCGGCATCTGTTGGGCAAGAATAGGTAAGTTGTAGACAGAAAGTAGCTAGGGAAATATATCCTACCCCATATGCTTATGATGATCATGGCAAGCATTATATATACAATACATATCACCAATCAACTTCACCAAACAATTTCACCATAGCATCAAACATATAACAATCATCAACCAATGCACTCATACGAAAAACCATCACATATCACACCATATAGTTTAAAATATATTGTATAGCTGACATAAGATTCTCAACACAACCACGAATAATATAAGATCCTCAACACAACCACGAATAAGAGTATATCAAGCAACCTAGTATTGCCATACCGAATAAGTCGACATGGTCAAATACGCTAACACGATAACGATAGTAAACTAATTGTCGGTGAAGTAATTCCGAATGCTGTCTTTGCTAAACAGCATGCGGTATTCGCGCCCGCTAATGCGGTTGCGCCTTTTGGGACTCGGCTCATCTTCTTCTGCCGAGGTCTCTACTTCTGGTTCCTCTTCTTGTTCTTCAATTCCATTGGCCTTCATCTTCTCCTTCAGCCTCTTTATGTCTGCTTGCATCTCCACCCTCTCCTTCTTCAGCTTGTTGGCGTCCCTCTTGAGCCTGGTGTTCTTCTGCTGCAACTCAGTGATGGTGTAGAGGTCTGACTGAGTGTCCTTCTCCAGGCAATGGATGTGCTTCTCCAGGCTCTGGATGATGTATCTAGTTGTACCTGGCCAAATGGCCCCAGGCACATACTTGAACTTCTTTGGCCATATGTTCCCCGATGGGAGGATCTTGGTCATCTCCGCGTACACCGTACCCTTTAGCTGGGCGGCATACGTCTCAACAATGCGTCCAAGAGCTATGAGAGCGGCTATGCGCACACACTGCTCCTTCTCCTGGGCATGCACCTCGAATGACTCCGTGATCACCCTTTCCTCCTTCGTCATGCTTCCTAGGATAAAAGTCTCCACTTGCCAGTAGTCATCAGCTCCCCTTGTCTCCACTATGTCCGGCTGAAAGACTGGCGCGTAGATGTTCAGGTAATGGCAAATCCCCCTGATCTCAGGTCCAAACTCCATCTCGCGGTATGACAAAGTGGTCATCTATAATCAAAGAGAGGAAAGGCAAGATTAGAATAGGTATGAATACGAGATAGAGAAGGTAAGTAAGTACAAGACAGAGTGATGTAAAGTAATATTTTTATTCCTATAGCTTTTCTAATCCATTTTCTAGGGTCACGTCCTAAAGTCAACACACTACTCTGATACCATCTGAAACGACCCAATTCACATAGAATTGAAGTCTCTGTGATCAAGTGCCAGTCCCTGGATCGAACTCGCTGACACACACAGTATCATAGATGTATATCAAAGTACAAGTGCATCATTATTACAATATATGATCCAGAATAAAACAAATAACAAGTTGCATAGCTCAAGGCTAGCTTATTCAATATAAATATAGCGGAAGCAAAAACAAGTAACGTGGAGTCCCAACAACAGCCACAAGCGAACATGCTGAGTGTAGACCCGCAACCCTGAACGCACCTTACTGGTCGTCTGAAAAACCTGCAACACCGAAGGTTACAACCCGACAACGGGTCAGTACATCTGATTTGTACGGCAAGTGACACGAAAAAGTTTATATAAAGGACCTACAACTACATGCAAGGTGAGTCAAAGGAAAGGCTTATGGTTTTGTTTTGCAGAAAGCCAATTTTCTCCTGAACTAAACTAGTCAAAATTTTAAGTTGAAATCTACCTGAAACACACAGCAACCCATGCTAATCTTTCCCTCCAAAATTATTATTAAGTGTTCATCTGTCAAGATCATTCATCAACAGTACTGACTAGTTGCTCAAAGTTCGTCCGTAACCGTGGACACGGCTAATCATGATCAGTTTATATGCTCTGCAGAGGTTGTACACGTTCCCCACTAGACTCAACCCGAAGATTGAGACGAAGACTTTCCGAAGAGGTTGCCTCCACCCTTTGGTAGCCGGTACTCCTAACATACATCTACATCAGCTAGCTACCAGGGCCAGGTTCCCCACAACGTACTCATGTTAAGCCAGAGCCCATATAGCCAGTGGTTGTACACGGAAGCTACTAGTAATATTGCCTGTCTGATCTTTTTGAGCCTGGACGGCGCCCACTGCGTTCAGAGAGTAGACACCATGTCGCACCCGGTTCACCACCAAAACAACCATTGGGTGCATTTAACCCCGGCACTGTCCTTAGACAAGGCACAGCCACCAGGATGCAACCCGCCCATCCAGAAGTGATTTCTATTTATTATAAAGTTGCTACACAAATTATTAATAGCTCACATGCTCTCCATGAATTCTCACAGCCCAAACCACGTCTACAAAGCATAGCAATAAAGTAACAACACGTGCTAGGTTGATCTACAAATACAAGTCAAGACATGTGGCTATCCTAACTGGTTTTGTAGCAACAGTAAAGTAAACTACCTATCATGCAACAGGGTCATATTCTTAACATAATGCATATAGAAAATTATAGGTATGAGTATGGTCAAAGCATCACTTGCCTTCTTGTTGTTCCTGACGATCACAATCCTCACAAAATGAGGCGGCGCACTCCGGACAATCTATACGAGCAAACATAACACCAATAAACATACATTCAATACAATTATGCACAAACAGTAATAAACATACAAAGAACAGTAGAAAAACTTGCCTAACAGAAGCTAAACTTAAAGTACTTGTCAAAATAAAATCAACGCAAAAAGAAACGGTGCAAACGGGCGCACCGTTAAAAAGATACGGCTACCGGAAGTTTAAATTTGGATCTTCTTGGGATTCAAATTTGAAAACTTCAAACTTCTGAAAAACTTAGTCTACTGGCTAGAACTTTTCGACACGGTCGCACCGCAACTGGAATCACTCGATTCTGAGATACGGTTAAAAGGTACTCGCGAAAACGGTACCGGATGAAATCGGGGTCCAATCTGCAAAAAGGACCGATACGTAAATAAAATAACTTGAAAAAAAGCGATCGGGTCCCTGCGCCGGATCTGGCCGGATGGACCGGCCGGCGGCGCGAGGCGCGGCTCGCGGCTGCGGCCGTGGGCGGGGACGGGCGGCACGGGACGACGGCGGCGACGGCGCTCCACGCGGGTTCGCGGGTACGGGTTTGCGAAACCCTAATCCGCGGACCCGCGGACGTTTTTATAACCCGCCCCGTATTTTTTAAACCGAAATAAAAAACGAAATCGACCAAGCGGAAAAAAACAGAACAGGCCCATTAGGCCCAAAATAATTTTAGAAAAATCATGGGTAATTATTTTTAATTTCCGTTTTCACCAAAAAATTTAAAATAATAAAATTGAATTTTTGGCATTACTAAAATATTTAATAAAAATAAAAACTTAGCAATTTATTTTTAAATATTTTTAAATACTTTTCTGGCAATTTAAAAATACCTAAAAACTCCAAAAATGATTTTACACCTTTTCCGGAGCATAAATAAATTCCCAAAATATTTTTAGAAATTATTTATAACCCCAAAGTAAATTTAAAAAGTCTCCCAAAAATATTTTAAACTATTTTCCGACAATTTAAAAATGGGGATATGTCATATTATATCCTCTCCAATAAATTGCCTTAAGTTGAAAAATGTTTAAAATATTTTTAAAACTCCAGAAAAATGCGGAAACGACATGAGATGCATATGATGATCTATTAACATCCGAATTTAGAAAATTGGGATGTTACACTATAGAACCACCTTGGTCCAACGTGAATTTACAAAGTTGTGTGATACATCATAAGACTTGATCATTTCATCTCTTGAACACATTTCAGAATTTCATCATTGCTTTTGATCAAATGTAGGAATTTCTGGTTTGGTCACAGAGTTTATCTCTAGAACGAGTTTCTGAGTTTCATTCTGTAGAACCAAATGATTCAATGTAATCATTATCAAGCTATTAGTACTCCCACTTAATTGTTTCAAGAGAGCAATTTTCTCAGAAAAAATCCCATGCCGAGTGATAAATTTTTTTCCTGGGTATAGTAGTGGAAGTGTTGTTCGTAACATGATGTTTCTACAATACTTATATTCGGGATCGAGTATATTCTAAATACATCTCCAAAATTATGAAACAACAATTGGAGTTCTTATCCATGTCTTATTCTTATAGGGCATTGTTTCAACAAACATATGACGACGCTCTATTTAGTTCGTAAGTGGTTTCTCAAAAGCGTTAAGCAGTATAGTAAATGGGAGTGTGGTTTAAGTTCATCACCGACCTCACCATGTCATGCTGGAATTCATGGTAGAAAACAATTTTAATTCCAATATGTCATATAGGGCTTGGTTATGCGTCAAGATACTCCGTAGCTATACGGGGTTTCAGGTGACGCTAGTTTATGAACTGACTTCACTCGAGGTATTTCCTGAGTTTAAACTAGAGAGATACTCTGTACCCTTTAACCTCGGACAACCTTGGTTGATTAACCAGGTATCCATCCGACCCCCTTGAATTTTCCTCCTAGCTTGATCGTAAGTACGATGAAGACCCCGAAGAAAGGATAACAACTCGTCGAGATGCACCGATGCAGGTAAATGAAGACATCAACGAGGAGGATTAACTTCATCGAGAAGAGAAACAACAACCAGAAGACTCACTAGAATACGGAACCGAAACCTTACCCCTTGCCCTACTTTTAATTCTCGGGACGAGAATTCTTTGTAGTGGTGGACATTTGTAACACCCCGGGTGTCACGCTACAGTAATCACCTACAGTGATCATAATTACTGTTGCTAATCCAGCCATGATCACCTTGATCATGGCTCTGTCAAATCCAACCCTGATAAAATTTTCAAATTCCCCCTTGTGATGTTGTTAAAGCAATGTGATCATGGATCTGGATCATCAGGAATCAAAACAAGTCCAAGACATTTGAATTGAAATTCAAACAAACCCTAAATGCCTTTTGATGGATATTAAAAAAAAGGTGACAATAAAATCTTCTCCAAAAATCTTGGAACCACTTTTATAAAATCCCAAATAAGCATTGGACCATGCCAATGTGGTCATGAGTATTTATTGTGCTATGGAAAATTCCAAACAAATAATAACAGTAGCAATTCCAGGCCAATTACTCATTTTATAATAAAATAAAATATCAAATGAGTTTAAAAAACTCTCAAACTTTTTGTGGCACTCTAGGTATATGCTCTACTAATTATGGAACAATAATTGTATTATACAAAAATGCCTAAGCCATTTAAATAATTGCTAACAAAAAAGAATAAAAGAACTGGGGCAGATAAATACAAATGCCTAAACTACGCCCAGGGCACAACCCCCCCTCAGCCCAACCCCCTCTCCTCTAAAGGGCCCAGCCCACCTTGCCCCTGCCCCCTAGACCTAGCCCGAGCCGGCTCGATCCCCATCTCTCTCTCGATCTCCCGTTCCCATCCTCCCGATCCCCTCCTCTCCTCCTGGCGGTGCGGCCGCCATCGATTCCGATGGGCCGGGGCCACCCCGGCCGCCACGCAGCACACCCCGCCGCCCTCTGGTGTCGCCGCACCTCCCCATGGCCGCTGACTCCTCCTCCCGCGGGCACGGAAGAACCATGGCCACCATGGCTCGCCGGTGCCGCTGTGGTGATCGCCATGGCCTCGGCCGCCTCCCGGCGCCCTCGTCCACGCTCACCTGTGTGGCCACACCTTCAAGCCGCCGCCCTGCTGCTCGCCATCAAGCCGCCACGGCCGCCGCGACCATCGCGCCACCATCAACGCCACCTCCTCGCCACTGATGCACCCGGCCTCGGCCACCCCCTGGTGCCCACGACCACCGCGCGCCATCGCCTGATTCGCGTGGCCCCGGCTCCCCTGAGCTCCCCTCTCCCTCGCTGTGAGCCGTCACGTCGACCTCCCCTTCCCCCTTACTCATCGCGCCTGCTGCTGTTGCCGCCATGGGCGCTCAAACCCGACCCCACCGTAGTCGTGGCTCCGTCCGCTGCAGTGCCGCTGTGGCCGGCCGCCCCTTGGCCGCGCCCGGGCCACCCCCTCCTGTGCCCAGCAGCTGCGGTTGCTGCTGCCTTGCTGGTCGCGTTGCCGATGCCGCTGGTACTGCTGCTAGAACTGCTGTTACTATTGGTGCTGCTGCTGGACACTCGTTTGGCAGCAACAAAACAACATCGAAACAAAAACCAAACGAATTTGAATGTGCATAAAAATGATGTGAACTGATAGTACACTTAACCAACTTCGTTTTATGCCATTGGACCATCTACAAATATTGCGTAGATTAGTTCCTACCAAATCCACAAAATGGAGATTTTCGTTAAACGGCAAACCAGGTTAACCCGATAGCCACTTTGGCGTTGTGGATGAGCGTGCTATGGACACCTGTAATACAGTCTATAGGCATGGCATGACAGTGCACTTGATGTAGACCAAAACATTTGTTGGATTCATCCCCATTTGAGTTGTAGATCAACGACAATTGTCGAGCAAACTTTGCACCTTTTAACAATTTCTAGAATTAGCCTCGAGTAGCACTTTTTAGACCGACTTTCAATTAAGCAAATGGGCTCTACTAAAAATGTCATCCGTACCGGTTTCGAGATCACCGAGAACTGATAGAGATTGGTATAGGACACAAATTCATCGGAGGAGTGGAACCCTAAAACGTAGCCTCTCGAACACGCCTAACGGATGTTAAAACCGGAGTTTCCCAGACTTAGCAAAATTCGGAGGGTTTCAAAACAATGTCTCTACGACAAGTGGGCCCTAGCCTATTTAATTAATTTTTTATTTATTTAAATATATTAATCCTGAGTCATTGACATTAGAACCCCACCCGTCAGTTGACTTGTCAAATATCCCTATTGTGGATAATGTTGCTTTTAATATTAAATATAATTAAAAATATTGTTAAACCTTCACAAAATCATATAAAATAATCTCTAACTCCGATGAAAATATTTTATACATCAAAATTGACCAGAAAAATGCGACGAATACGAATACGCTATCAGTTGGTCTACCACCCCCCCTCTAACATACCGATCATCGCACCGCCCCCCTCCGGACCATCTGTCCGATGATTTGTCCGGTACTGTAAAAGTACCCGGATGAATTTATTCCGAACACGAAAGTTGTTCGGAATAGGTTGACTACCTCGGATACACCACCCACACGTGTGTCGGATGTCCACGACACCTCCGGCATGATCCCTTCCCCCTCCGGACACCCTGTCCGGTAATCAACCGGAGTTGGCAGTTCATCCACAGATGAATTCCCGCTCCGAGCAACGTGCATCGTACTACGTTAGAGCATCGATAGCTTTTATTCTGTCGTGTTATATAATTGCTTGTTGTGCTTGCTTTGTATTTATTGTTTCTCCCCCACCTTTTATTCTCCGGTAGATCCCGCTGCTACCGCCGACTACACCGCTGCCGAGTACGACTACTTCGTCGACGACCCTGCCCCTACCGTCGAGCTTCCAGGCAAGCAGAGCCATTCTCTTCCCCAGATATCGCCTACCTTTCCGTACTTTCTTGCACTAGGCATTGTTACTGCTACTGCTATGTTACAGTCCTATTCAATTGCATAGCCTGATTTTGTCGCCCCTTGATGTACCTTCCTTATCCTATGCTGCCTATTATAATTATGCATTATTCAGCAGTGAGCCCTGCGCATTGTTAGCTAGGATTAGATAGCGGGACGTGGCCACTCAGGGGAGTGACGCGGATTCAAATATATACAACTGCAACAGGTACGGATCAATGCAGACGCCCTAGGGAACCTACAACGGCGAGACTCTGCCGAGTCGCTTCGAGTTTGGCTTACGAGGGGACTGACTCGTAATTCACTCTCGTCGGCTAAGTAGCGTAGTATCACTGGGATGATAGGAGGGCATTCCTATTTAGTTCATTCCGCTGGTGTTGCGGCACCACCGGGGTGATACGAGAATATTCCTCTTTAGTTCATTCCGCTGATGTCCCTGTCGAACCTCGTTAAGTGTGCCATCGAGGGTGATTCCTCCTGGTTTCATTTAATGGTAGGCACTCGAATCAACTGGTGTCCTTAAAGGTAAGAGTCGGGCGACCCAACGGTGCCCGCGAGCGGTATATTGTCGGGAGCGACAGGGAGGGTACGACCGACGTTACTGGCGTGCTTGGCCCCTGCTCGTATCTCGCGAGAGTTACCAAACCACGAAAAAGTCGAGCTCTACCAAGAGCACACGCGAGACAAGGTAAGGAGACGGTTCACCTTGTCGGTAATCGCGCGCTTTGACGGGACGCCAGGGCAGGCCCCGACGTTACCGATGGGCCTTATTACTGTTCGTTGTCCGTTGTGTTGTTAGTCAGACAACGATAACGGTTGTCTGCGAGATAATATTAAAATGCTAAATGGTTCGGCGGATGACTTGAGAGACCCGTTGGTCTGTACGCACTACCTACACGTGGGATTATGGTGTGGGCCCTCCGCATCGTAGTTCGTTCGAAAGATCTTCAGACGTCAGCAGTACCACAGGCTGCTAGCCGGGAAGCGGTCTTGTCTTCTTTGCTGCAGCAGGTGTGTTTTGGATTTGCTTTTGCTTCACCGGCCAGTCTCGTACCGTGCAAGAGCGTGCAAGGGTGAGCGACCTAGACCCCTTGGCGCATAGGATATAGTCCGGCGGATGGCCTCTCTGTTGAGCCTAGGATGAACTGCGATGTGTCGGATAGCCTCGGTGGGGCCTTCCCTAACAAGGTTCACGCCACCCTGGAGATCCGAGCGTGCAGGCTGAACAGTAGTGCACCCCTGCAAGGAGTTTAATCTATTCGAATAGCCGTGTCCACGGTAACAGGACGCTTTATGCCGAAGCTGGATCTTACCACTACAAACTATTACTATTAAACTGTATGGTTCCGGGTTTTCTTCCTCGCAGGGAAGTCGAGGAGGGGAACTCGGAGGCATTATTATTATTAATCATTACAACTTACTATTATACAATGTTGCAGCAACTTCTGCTTCATGGTTACTTTATTGCTTTATATGAACTGTTGGCTGATTCTCTTCTCATGCTGCAAGACATCGTCAGAAGATGCTAGTCTTCGATAGGCCTAGCTTCTTATCCTTATTCTGATTTATATCTTGCAGTCCACTATATACAACCTCCCCTTTCCATTTGATACAATGCATAATGCTTAGTAGCGGACGTAAGACTCGCAGGTATGCTAGATACTCACCTTTGATTTATTTCCCCTTTATGTTTTGCCTGATCGGCCGCTGCAGTCGACGTTGGAGCCCAGGAGCAGGAGTACCCCGGAGGCGGATACTACTACGTCGAGACCCCCGCTGACCAGGACCAGGAGTAGTTTCGGAGGCTCCCAGGCAGGAGGCCTTGCCTTTTCTATCTGTATCTCTGATGTTATTTTGTGCTAGCCTTCTTAAGGCAAAACTTGACTAACTGTGTCTGTACTCAGATATTATGGCTTGTATAACTTATGTATTCGGGTCCGCGCGACCCCCTTTATTGTAACATATTGGTTTATCCTTTTGTGTTTAGTGTTGTGCTGTGATATTCTCACCGTGGCACCCTAATCTCAGCCGTGTACCCTGCGTGTATGATTACTGTACACGGATTGATTTTGGGGGCGTCACAGGGGACGAGTCAAGATAACATTCCAAAGAAGACTAAGTGTGAAACTTTAGTAGATTGAGTTCTCAACAAATAAATATTTCTCTCTATCGTATTCCCATCTCCCACTTCTTGCACGCAAACCCCATCTGGAGACATTCGAGTCACGGACAGCGAGAGATCTTGCACCTTAATGTTCTTATGTTGTTTGTTTCAATGCTAATATAGACTCTTGCCTGTTATGACTTGAATTGAATTACATACCTTGATTGCTTTACTTACAAAGTTCTTATATGGTTGGTAGCATGTCACCACAGAAATTATGCTTGTTATCATTTACCTACTCGAGGACGAGCAGGAATTAACCTTGGGGATGTTGATACGTCCCAAACGTATCTATAATTTCTGCTTGCTCCATGCATGTGTTTGTGTGATATTGCTATGTTTTAGATACACTTTCATACACTTTTGATCATATTTGTACTAACCTACTAACTTAGTGCACCCCAGTGCCAGTTCCTGTTTTCTACTGTCTTTTATTTCAGGTTTCCCCCGTATAAAAAATGCTCCAAAAATTCCGGAAAAATCCAATAAAAATCAGCGTACGTGAACCTTCCAGAGTCCCGAAGGGGGGCCGGAGGGGACCCACCAGGGGCCTAGGCGCCCTCCCGGCGCGCCCTAGGGTGGGGTCGTGCCAGGGGCCCGCCTGAACCCCTGGTGTCCCCCCTGGATGCCCCCCTTAGCCTATGTATTTCCTTCGCCCTGAAACCTCCAAGGACAGAACCCCTTTTCGCGATCTTGCCTCTGTTCCGCCACCGGCGCGCTTCCAAGATCACGAGCACCAAAAGACCTCTTCCCGGCACCCTGCCGGAGGGAGGATTGACCTCCGGGAGCTTCTCCACCATGAATGCTTCCCGGATGATCCGTGAGTAGTCCACCTTGGACGATGGGTCCATGATCAGTAGTTATGTGATGTTCTCCTCCCCTCTTTGTTCTTCATGGATTAGACCGTATGAGCTGCTACATTATTGTGACGCCCCCAAAATCAATCTGTGTACAGTAATCATACACGCAGGGTACATGGCTGAGATTAGGGTGCCACGGTGATAATATCACGGCACAACACTAAACACAAAAGGATAAACAAATATATTACAATAAAGGGGGGGTCACGCGGACCCGAATACATAAGTCATACAAGCCATAATATCAGAGTACAGACATAGTTAGTCAAGTTTTGCCTTAAGAAGGCTAGCACAAATCACATCAGAGATACAGATCGAAAAGGCGAGGCCTCCTGCCTGGGATCCACCGAACTACTCCTGGTCAACGGGGAACTCGACGTCGTAGTAGGCGCCTCCGGGGTACTCCTGCTCCTGGGCTCCAACGTCGGTTGCAGCGGCCGAAGGCAAAGCGAAAAGGGGGAAATAAAGCAAAGGTGAGTATCTAGCATACCCGCGAGTCTTACGTCCGCTACTAAGCATTATGCATTGTATCAACGGAAAGAAGAGGCTGTATATAGTGGACTGAAAGACATAAATCCAGAGCAAGGGTAAGAAGCTAGGCCTAACGAAGACTAGCATCTTCCGACGATGTCTTGCAGCATGAGGTAAGAATCAGCCAACAGTTTATATAAAGCATAAAGTAACAATGCAGCAGAAGTTGCTGCAGCATTGTATAATAATAAGTTGTAATAATTAACAATGCCTCCGAGTTCACCTCCTCGACATCCCCTCGAGGAAGAAAACCCGGAACCATACAGTTTAATAATAATAGTTTGTAGTGGTAAGATCCAGCTTCAGCATAAAGTGTCCTGTTACCGTGGACACGGCTATCCGAATAGATTAATCTTCCCTGCAGGGGTGCACTTGTGTTACGCTACACGCACGGATCTCCAGGGTGGCGGGAACCTTATTAGGGAATGCTCCACCGAGGCTATCCGACACTCCATAGCCCATCTTTCAAACTCACAGAGAGGTCATCCGCCGGACTATATCCTATGTACGCGGGGCTTTGGACCCTAACCCCGACGTACTCCTGCACGGTGCGAGGCTGGCCGGTGAAGTTAAATCAAAGCAAATACAAATCACACTGCCGCGGCAAATAAGACAACACCACTTCCCGGCGCAGGCCGCGGTACTGCTGACGTCTGAAGAGTCCTCGGACGACACTACGAAGCAGAGGAACCCATAACTCATAATTCCCACGGGTAGGTAGTGCGTACATGGCATATAGCCAACCCAAGACATTCATTGAACCATTTAGCATTTTAATTAACCTGCGTGACAACCGTTATCGTTGCCTCGACTTAACTGACCCGCGGACAACGACATCAGCCAAGACCACCAGTACATCGGTGCCTGCCCTGTCGTCCCACCAAGTAACTGCGGTTACCAACAAGGTGAACCGTCTCCTTACCTTGTCTCGCGTGTGCTCCTGGAGGAGCTCGACTTTCGTAGTTTGGTAACTCTCGCGGCCAACGACCAGGGGCCAAGCACACCGGTACACTGGTCGTACCCTCCCTGTCGTTCCCGACGATATACCGCTCGCGGGCACCGTTGGGTCGCCCGACTTCTCACCTGAAGGACAACCGTTGCTCAGGTACCTAGAGCGGCTATACAGAGTCAGCAACGAGTGGAGTACAAGGATTACTCCTTGATAGCTCACACTTGATGGTGGCTCGGCAGAGCCGAGCTAGGGGACCTAAGGCGGTGTCTGCATTGTACCGTACCTGTGCAGTTATAATATTTGTACCCGCGTTCACTCCCCTGAGTGATCACGGCCCTCTATCTAATCCTAGCTAATAATGCGCAGGGCTCACTGCTGAATAATGCATAATACTAATACTCCCTCCGTTCCTTGATATAAGGTGTATAGTTTTTGACACGAAGATTAAAGAACACACATTGAGGAAAATTTACACTAGGTTTGGATGGGATTACACATAGCTAATTGACATGAGAAGATAGAGGGGTTTGCAAGAGATAAAGAAACATGATAAATTATTTTAAAAAAAATCCCACACGAGTGGTACAACGCAATACACCTTATATTTTGAACTTTTATTAAAAAAACTATACACCTTATATCTAGGAACGGAGGGAGTAATTGGCAGCATAGGATAAAGGAGGTACATCAAGGGGCGACAAAACAGGCTATGCAATTGAATAGGATTGTAACGTAGCAGCAGCAGTAACAATGCCTAATGCAAGAAATGTACGGAAAGATAAGCGATGTCTGGGGAAGAGAATGGCTCTGCTTGCCTGGAAGCTCGACGGTAGGGGTAGGGTCGTCGACGAAGTAGTCGTACTCAGCAGCGGTGTAGTCGACGGCAGCAGCGGGGTCTACCGGAGATTAAGGGGGGAGAAACAGTAAATACACAGCAAACATATACAAACAGATGCATGTCATGACAGATGAAATGTTAACGGTGTTCTAACGCAGTGCAATGCACGTTGCTCGGAACGGAAATTCATCAGAGGATGAACTACCGGCTCCGGATGATTACCGGACAGGGTGTCCGGAGGGGGAAGGATCAAGCCGGAGGTGTCGTGGGTACCGGACAAACATAAGGGGGGTGTATCCGTGCTAGTTGATCTATTCCGAGAAACATTCGTGTTCGGAATAAATTCATCCGGGCACTCTAACAGTACGGGACAATTTATCGGACCGTCGGTCCGGAGGGGGACGGTTCGATGTTCGTTGTGTTAGAGGGGTGTGATAGACATACGGATAGCGTATTTGTATTCATTATATTTTTCTGATCAATTTTCATGTATAAAGTTT
Organism: Bromus sterilis; assembly: GCA_950022295.1. Classification (NCBI taxonomy): domain Eukaryota; kingdom Viridiplantae; phylum Streptophyta; class Magnoliopsida; order Poales; family Poaceae; genus Bromus; species Bromus sterilis. Next base: position 317,099,890 of record OX465597.1, on the reverse strand, counting down.
TTGAATCCGAGTTACGGTTTAAAAGTTATTGAATTTCAAAGTTTTAAATCATTTAAATGATTTTCTGAATTTCTTTTATTATTTATTCAACATTATCCAGAACATTATCCAAAACATTATCCAAACAGTGCCTGACATGTGGGACCCACATGTCAGCCTCTGTTTATTTATAAAACATTTTAATAAATCAAAATAGGCACTGGGCCCACATGTCATACACTGCAATTCTATTAATTCTTTTAATTATATCAAACTGACAGTGGGGCCCATGTTTCATACTAACAGAGACAACTAATCCGTTTATTTAATTTAGTTAATGACCAGGGCCCACCTGTCATTCACACAAGGGGTTTTTATTTCTTTTAGTGAGTTTAACAGGCAATTAGGGGAATTGGGCCCACTGGTCATAGAGATGGAGGGGGGGGGGGGTTATTAGCAACGGGGGTTAGCCTTACAGGGGATTAACCCCGCTCGTTAATCCATCCCGTGCCGGCGGCGAGCACAGGGGCACGCCGGCAAGAGGAGCAACAGCGAGCGGTTGATCAAATCGTGCGGGAACGAGGGGAATCGGACGAGCAAACTACCACGCACCTACTGGAGCCTAAATCGCGACCTGAGACGGACCAGGGCGACGGCGGGGTCAAGCCGGGAGGCGGACGGAGCACAGCAACGGGGGAAACAGAGCTACGACGAGAATCCGACGCGGGAAAAAGAGGGGAAGGACGCGGACTGCACACAGGGGACGAGTAGAGGAGGAAGTTTGGCCGGGGGAGCTCGGGGTGAAGCTTCCCGTCAACAATGGTGCGGCGGCCCGAGGAGGAAGAAGCGGTCGATTCCCAGCCTATAGCGCGCCCCGTCTCGATTCGTTGCCGGAGGTGACGAAGACGTCAGCCGCGGACCTCCTAGACGTGGTGGCTCGGCCCGCGGTGACCGGTGGCCACGAGCACGCCGGCAGCGCGGCCACGGGTGCGTTCGTAGACGGGGGAGAGTGAGGCAGAGAGTGAGCGAGGGGGGGGGGAACTGGGGTGGCCTCCGATCCAGACGAGCGTGGGCACGCTCTTGACCACGAGAGGGGGCAGGTAGGGCAGGTGGGAGGTGGGGGCGCACGGCCACAGTGGCCATGGCCACGGCGTGTCCACGCCGGGGATACGGGAGCAGGTGGGGAAGGGGAGGGGGAAAAAGACAAGGGGAGATGGGCCGGTTGTGGGCCTCGCCCCAGGCGAGGGTTAGGTAGTTTTTCCATTTTATTTATTTATCCTTTATCTGTATTTTATTTTGTTTACTGTTGCAGTTAAAATAAATGCTTCTGCATTTTACTTAAATGTGTTGGTGGTTTGTAAAATAGGTGTATGTCACATGTAGGTGACACAAAAAAGGTTTGGTACATTTTAAAACTCAATGGATATTTCTTTTAAATATTTTATGATTAAAAAGGACATTATAAGCTACTGTTATAATTGTTTGAGATTTTTCATAACTCCAAAAATTACCAAAGTTGGTCCAACATGATTGTAATGATTTTAGGCAATTTACAAAAATGGTTTCAGGTTTTAAGGAACAACTTTATTTGAACACTTTTGTTTTAATTTTTATTCCAAGCAGTTTCACTAGGGTTTGGTTTCTTGATGAGCAAGATGCATTGGGATTTGGGTTTTGATTACCAACCAGCATGGTTTGAAAAGAGCAGAAGCAAAGTTTGATTAAGGACAGGGGATAACAGTGATTAACAAACAGTGATGGTAAACAGTGATGATGGTTACTGTTACAAGCAACTGAGGGTGTTACAATTATCAAGGCACATATGTAATTCTTTCTGCTGTTGCTATGATGAGTTTGCTGGGATCTGATGGATTATGAGACTATCTTCAGATTGTGATTGAGTAATATATTTGGTTCTTCTCTTTTATATTTTTGTTCTTGAGTAATTCTTGCATGTTCTCCGTTGTTGTTTATTGCTTTGGCAAAGTAGTAGGTAGTGACTCCAAGAGGGATCGTTATCCTTGATTGTGGGTTCATGCCCCGTGATGACTTGCTTGAGTGACAGAAACATAAGTATAGGGGATGTGCTATTGCCACAAGGGGGAAACAACAGTGCTTGTAACCACGGTTGCAAGGATTGTTTACTTTACGCAAAGTTCTTTTAATGCAGTTGTATGTTGCTTTGGGTTTACACTTTGGGAGGGGCTCGCAACTTAATACCAGCAAGATGTTCTGGATATATATCTCAAGGTGGATGATTAGTAGTAGATGCAGATGGATTTCGTTTGGTGTACCGCCCATGCTTTTGAGCCTCTTCCTTTCTTTGTAGCATAGTTAGCATTGGTTTGCACCCGTAATCCTGTCAATTGCACAGCTGTGATTTGTTTACCTCGCATAGCAGTTTTATCGTCTTTTGGGAGAGAGACATCACTAGTGAACATCATGAGACCCCCGTCCATATTTCCACCACTGTTTACACCCTCAATTTACTTATTGCTTTTACTTTCCAGTTGCAATTATCACTACTATTATCTCTTGTGTTTGATCCTTTGTAAACAACAAGGCCGGAGAGATTGACAACCTCTCTCAACTTCGTTGGGAGCAAAGTTACTTGTTGTGTGTGCAGGTCCAGGTGAAGTAATCAACCTCAGCGCCATTGTTCACTTTACCACCTACTTGTCGCTTTCGGAGTCCTACAGGAGACAAACCCTAACCTCTAAGTTAGGGGAAATTTGTTTCTATCCTACATCTCACCTTCCACTTGGGGTAACCAACGAAGGGCGAGAAGCCATTATCATCTCTCGCGCATCACTTGTTCTGCTGATTCTGATTTCCACCGCTCTGATGAACTTTACCGCTACCTTTCTTTCCTTGGCCGGTTTTGTCCTCATCTGATTCACTGTCTTTGGTTTTGTCAGACTCGACATATTTTGTCACCGCATCCATGATCTCCGACATATCTCTGACTGTTCTCTATGCTCAACTCTTGCATACTGGTATAAAGATAGGGATAATATCCATGATCACCTTAAAACAAATTTGGAGGGCCTTGTCCCAGCGTCATTAGTGACATCTTGAAATCCATTTTATAAATATTGGAATGAAGATAAAATTAGTGCTTAGTTTGATGACATCTTTAAGAACAATATTCAAGACATTACTGTCATCAATGCTGATTACAAAGATATTATTTGTTGGACTAGTACTCCTAATAATGAGTCTAAACCTTTTCGCATGAAGCTCGAGTTAGCTCTACACGTAAAAGTTCTCTTATTTCAGATCAAGAAGTTACCTTGCTCAAACAAGTATGGAAAGACAAAACAAGACCCCAAGGTTGGAAACCTTTGCTTATATGCTTATTAGAAGGGCAATTGCAGTAGGTATGAGGGCTTCCATATTTAAAAACATTATTAATAAATGTGACCGGGGAGAAACATATTTGAATATTTTTTTAATTTCTTTGGAATGGTTTGGTGTTACTTTGGTTTGAAAACTGATGGGCTGAATCATAATCTTCACCCTACAAATCTTATGTATGAAGCATCCAGAGCTAAACTTAAGCACTACTTTTACTATACTTTGGAATATTCAGAAACCAAAGAATAATCTCATTTTTTAAAATAAAACTTGAGTCATATGCATGTAATCCATGCTACAAAGGCAAAGCTAAAAGCAAGTTTAGTGGATGATAGGGAATAAAACCACAAGTCTCACACTATTAATCTTTCCAAATCCTCCCCAAGTGCAAATTCTCTAGTTTTTTCTGTAGGTACTAAAGTATATGTTGATGCAAGTTTTAACCCTAAGGAAACAACAAATGAAGCCTTTCTTGGAGTTTTTTTTTGCGAAAATCTTGGAGTTTTATTAAGGAATGAGCTCAGTGGTCATACAATATTTATACAAGCTACCTCCACTAGAGTATATTCTACTTTGCAGGCTGAAGCATTGAATGTTCTTTTGGCAGTTGCGATCGCGAAAGAATTGAATTGCAATACGGTTCTATTCTTATTAAATGCAAGAATCTAGTAGAATCAGCGGAAGCTAACAACTTAATCCAATAACCAGTACATTGGATGGTTAGGTCGATTTTAGCCTACTTCATCAACATCATATTGCATTGAATCTTGCAGGGTTAAGTTCATGTCTACTACAGGATTCTATTCTTGTAGACTATGTTGGACCTCCAAGCGTAGAGGTTTGTAGGACATCAGAAAAATTCCCTTGGGTAGGTGATCAAAGGTTTATCGAACTCAATGAGAAGTAGTATGGAGATGGTCTCTCTCAAGCAAACTTGCAAACAAATACTAGAAATATCTCGTGTTCCCGATACACCTAACACAATGGTAAATTGTATAGGTACACTAGTTTGGCTAAGAGATGGTAAAATACAAGTGATAGGGGTGGTAGAAAAAAGTATTGCAAATCTTTAATAAAAATTACAACGAGGTAACAAGCAACAAAAGTGACTAAAAACAATGTATCAATGCTTGGAATCAAGGCCTAGTCTTCATACTTTCACTAGTGGCAACTCTCAACTACGTTAACATTATTGAAACTCAAACCCTCAAAAGCATGCAAGGAAGACATTACTCAGAGATCATTCTTTTGTGGATCAAAAGAGGATGAGAATTGCGTACGGCTACAAAAGCACAACTTAAAGTTCGCATTCTACATCCATGGATACCCCATGCTGTCACTAAGAGCATCCAAAGATACTAACAAACAACACAACATATCTCTTGAATAGTTTCTTTCTAATATAATAAAGTGCCCATCCGTCACTGAAGAACTACGAAAATTATACTAAACACAAGCATCAAGAGCACTTAAATCCATTATTCAATCCCCAACAAAGAATAATAATCTCATGATCATATTCTTCTAATCCATTTCCGAAGAGACCCAATGTCACCACGGTCTCCGGAGATTATACTAGATATCATCAAATGAGAACATCATATCCAATACACAAAGGAGATAGAGGAGAGAAACATCATGGGACTCAATTAGATTAACATAGCTCATGATCACAATCAAGATCACATCATGGAGAGAGAGATAACCACCTAGCTACTAGTAGGGGCCTCAACCCCGAGGGGGAACTACTCGCGGATCATCATGGGAGGAAGCAACGTTGATGGATATGGATCCAGGGTGAATCCCCGTCACAACAGGGTGCTGGAACATGAACTTCTGCCCCCTGAAGCTTGGTTTCGATGATGGCGGAGATCGGAATTGCTTCTGAAAAAATCATCTGTCGTTTCAGGGTTTCCTCGGGACAATGAATAAATAGGCCAAGGAGGGCCCCCAAGAGGTGGGCCACACCTCCCAGGCGACCAGGGGGCACGACTTAGCACTGGTCGGGCCCTCATTTCGCTTGGGGTTGTGGGACTCCCCTGGCCAACCCTCCTGGCTCCCGGGGTCTTTCGCTGAATAAGAATTATGAGAACTTTTCTGGATTTTTTAGCACTTTGATTTTTTACCTAATTTGCAATGCACAAACAATTACCGACAGAAACTGGCACTGTACAATGGTCAATAGGTTAGTTCCCAAAAATGGTGTAAAAGGGTATGAAAGTGTAGCAAAATCATGTAGCAATATCATGAAACAAGCATATAACAAGAATTCTTTTATAGATAAGTTTGAGACGTATCACAAGTACATTATGATAATCTAAAATACTCTTGCTCATTCTGTTGCAAAAAAACTTTCTTGAATAAATTTACTTCTCCTTGCAACTTCCTACGCAGCAAGGCTGCTAGTTGTAACTCTAGAAGTGCTCTTCAAGCCATCTTTTTTCATATGGAAAAACTATCATCTATACATTGTTTAGGTTGTTAATGAATAATATCTAGCCCTCTTTTGAGGGTGTATGTTACCAATTAAAATGGTGTATATATGGACTACTAGAAACATGATGTTTCTTAGTTCTTCTGGTTGAAAATATGTCACACTTTCGTATTTTACAAGATTTCCTGCCTATACAGGTCATGCCGTTTCTAACCTACTTTGTTATCATAGTTTGGTTGAGTAATTACGTATGTCTTCTTCGTGAGGTATAAACTGACTACATGTGTTTCACCACCAATATCAATGCTTATGTCGTAGCATGTATTGAATCTTTTTAGATAGATTATATTTATCCAATTAGGATGATAATTTTTAGTGCCTTGAATATATAATTGCCCGCACTTGCATATCATGAGTTTTTTGTCCATTTATACAAAGTTCATTAATGAATGAAATTTCATTTGTAGGCATTGGCTCACTTACGGCTTCATGCGGCAATTATGAGACGATCAATAGCGCATTTATGAGATGGAGAGCCGAGCTTCTAGGTATCTTTTTCGATGACATCACTTTTTTGATTTGTCAACAGTTGGCGTCTGGGAAGTTGAATTTCTTGGGACAATAAAAAATAATTAGTTTAGTCATATGAAGACGAATATTGTGAGGCTTTGTTTAATTGAATTCTTATGTAATGCTCATGGTACATAGAGATGGCGTTTATTTCCATTTTAACCAAAAATGTGTTCAAGCTAAACTTTTTTTACGAATTACTATCATAACATTCTTTTTAGAGAAAGAGACGTGCCTTTTGCAGAAGTATAAATTCATACCTCCACGTGAAGCACGAGACACTGATCGTACCTTTTTTAGAGGCACATGGTGTGTCTTTCACGAAAGCAGATTCATGCCCCCATAAGATGCACGATCGTGCCTCTTTTTTAACTTTTATTTTTTCACTAAAATGTAAGAAAAACCCGCGTGAAATCCGAAAAAGCCAAAAAACCTGAAAAACACATCTAAACACCGAAAATGCATACACAAAAGTAAAAAAATGAAATCCCAAAGGAACACTCAACCCGGGACACGTGGCATGTTGTCAGACCACCAAAACGATCGCTATGCGGCCTTCTAAAGAGAACTCCTTAATTAGTTGCTCTTTTTTTTGTTGTTGCTGTTGACAAATTGCTCTCTCTATTTTGAGCACTCCAAAATGTCTGGTAGACGACAGCCAGCCAAGCCCATAAAACCTCTGACGTTGTTTTGTACCCACGAGCCCAACAGAAAAGGGCTCAGCCCATTTGCACCGCATCTGTTACCCACCGGTTTTCAGTCCTTCCTTCTCTCCAGCCGCAGCCTAGGATACTAAACTCTCCACCTGGGCACTTCGCACCGAGCGGGAGGCAGACAGAGTCCAGACTCCAGAGCACAGAGCGAGAGAGCGAGGGAGAGGGGAGAGAGAGGCGGAGCAGTCGCCGGCGGCGGCCAGCAGCGGCGCGGAGATGAAGGAGAAAGGCGGGTCGAGGGCGGCGGTGGACGAGCGGTACGCGCAATGGAAGTCGCTCATCCCCGTCCTCTACGACTGGTTCGCGAACCACAACCTCGTCTGGCCGTCCCTCTCCTGCCGGTAATCCACGTTTCCCGCAACCTCCTCTACTGCTTCCCCTCCCCACTTCCGCCGTTCCCTGGTCGTCGTCGTCGTGTTCTCGTAGCTTCATGTGTGGTTAGGGTTTTGCGGTCACGGACGTATCTAGGGTTTTGCTCCGTGGCTGTGCTTACTGTGCATGCGCCATCTCCAGATCTGTGGCGTGCTTCGTGCTTGGGCTGGTATGGTGAGTAGGGTGGAAACTTTGGGGTTGAGTTATTGTCGTGGGGACCTAGGGTTTTTGGGGCTGGGGTTTTTGTGGCATGCGACTATTTGAGAGGGGGGTTGGAGCTTATGTTCATGTAATGCTTGCCTTAATGAACTGTTTCGATGTGTTGCCTGTGTCAACCATTTCGATTTGGTGATATTGCTTTGTGAGCCTCGGCTTTGGGGTGCATTCTTCCCCACCACCGGGTACTCCAAAGCTAATAATCACCCAGATAGTGGCATTCTGTTTGGAAGCATGCTGGTTTGATTTTGCAGCGGTTTTGACCTTCAATATTGGTTCTGCAATTAATTATTTGCTGATCTCTTGGTTTGATTGGGAACAGGTGGGGTCCTCAGTTTGAGCAGGCTACCTATAAGAATCGCCAGCGCCTTTACCTATCTGAGCAGGTGAGTGCTCCCGTAATCATATTTATAGCATCTGCGACTGGTTATTAGGATTTGTTACATAATGAGTATTTATGTTTTTCTAATTTAGATCTAACTGAAGTTTTTTTAATATTATGCGATGGTTTCAGACAGACGGGAGTGTCCCTAATACCCTGGTCATTGCTAATTGTGAAGTTGTCAAGCCACGGGTTGCAGCTGCAGAACACATATCACAGGTTATTCAATGTTCCTTGGTTTTTCATTACAATTTCAGTTTGTCAGTATAATAGTGTGATTTTTCAGATGCATGTGAATATGTAGATCCGGCCTCTTAGTTCCTGCATGCAATTCTTAGTTAACTTTTGCTGCCAGTTTCTTATGCCAGTGTAATCAGGGACGTAGACTCGTAGCTGTCCCAACTCCCAACTCAAGTTATGTGCTTTGTCCAATTGATATAAGCACTATTTTTCTGAGGCGGAAGATCTCTATTTACATGATTGTGTCTAGTACTTTAAGGAAAGGTAGGGATATTGTCATAGCCTCATAGGTGTAAGTCCAGATAACGTATGAAAGGCAACCCCGTCTGGTTACGATGCTACGAGGTTGTGTTATGGGACTCAAGTGAAAGAAGACAGTGAGAGATATCCCCTCTTCCCCTCTAGCTCGGGGGCCCTATTTTTGGTGAGCAGAAGAGAGAGTAGAAAGACAGTTTTTTTTTACCTTTTGGGGGTTTACATGGTATCATGGCCTTTTCCTTTTCTCCGAGCATGTACAAAGAATATTCCCACGTAACCTTGGGGGATATTTTTTGGTACCTTCATGTGTCTGCGTGTCATGGTGACATTTCGCAGACGCAAATGCAGCTTGATGCCCACCACAGAGAGGCTTGGGAGCGTGCAGTGAAGGTGTTGGGAGATTGTTGCTATGGAGGAGCTTGAGCTTGAGGATGCGAAGACGTGGGCCACATGGGTGTTTCAAATCGTTGGAGTATGTCAAACCGGGGTAGCATGGGGGACCCATTCTCCAACAGATTCTTCTTATTCTTGCACCAGTTATGTATTAGTTAATTTCACAAGTTAGCAAACTGCTGGTGTGCCTATATATAATGGTACAATTATGGTGGTTCCTCGGTTTTTTATCTTATAAGGAGTATACTTACATTAACATGCTCGAGAGGGCCTGAAATAGGAATCCTTCATACTGGCCACTAATTGGTTCAGAATGGAGCTGACCAGATATCTGTTTTGTACTGCAGTTCAATGAGGAAGCACGATCACCTTTTGTAAAGAAATACAAGACTATCATTCACCCTGGAGAGGTAAGAGTTTGCCTTGTACTTCCTATGTTGCAACTATATTGTATCTACGTTATCTTCTTTACATGTTGCTTACTTTATTTTTCATTTTGTATCTTGATTATTCTATTTTCTGAATTTACATTGGATACTTCATTTAAAACTTTACATTTTGTGATTCAGTCTTTCTGTTTTGTAAGATGGTCTTTCCACTCTTGTGTTTTAGCTTGCATGCCTAGCAGTATACTTACACCACTTTGCTTTATCACTTGAAGTCAGTTGTTGATGCATTATTGTGGCTCCTTTGTTGTGTATCCAGGTTAATCGAATCAGAGAGCTTCCACAGAACAGCAGGATCATCGCAACTCATACGGACAGTCCAGATGTACGTCCAGACCATTATACTGCTGCTTAGTTCTTGCGAACGAGTCAGTCAATAATCTCTACGCATTCCGGTGGTACTTATGAATTTAAGCTTTCTATGTTGGCGAGCAGGTGCTTATTTGGGATGTTGAGTCCCAGCCAAACAGACATGCTGTCCTGGGAGCTACTGATTCTCGCCCTGATTTGGTATGCTCTCTTAATTTCATGTCATTTTGAGAAGTTAAAAGTTGCATTTATGCATGATGGACTGAAAATATCTTATAGGATGTGAACGGGATGGATAGTGATAATATCCCTCATATCCCTGATTTGGCATGTTTTCTTATTTGTGTTCTCAACTCGTGTGTTTTTTAGATGCTGAAAATCGCATTTCCGCATGATGGATTGTGCAAAATCCTAGTAGGATGTTGACAGCATGTATATACGCAATTTGCCTTACTAACGCGAGTCCAAAGTTGTTTGCTGTAGTATGTGTAAAAAGGCCTTTATACTGCTGCTTAATCTGTGGAAAAGATGTTCTAAGAAAAGATCTGTAGTGTTCTGTAGACATTTAAATTCCATGTTTAAACATAATTGCATTTGGATTTGCAATTTTTGACAGAAAAATAAATAATGAATGGTTAGGGATTTTACTGTTGCATTGTTCTTTCCTCTGTTCTCCTTTTCAGAACTCCCTCTTATATAGTTTGATATTCACATTTTACATGTTTACAGAATATCAGCCCCTCACTAACTATTTTTCCTTTTGAGAAAATTTTGAAACTTATAAACATGTCTTCCATCGAGTTTTCACTGTAAGAGTGGTCTCCACTGGATTTTTTCCCTTCATACATAGTGCTTTACTACTGTTGACTGTTTGTCAGATATTAAGAGGACATGAGGAAAATGCTGAGTTTGCCCTTGCCATGTGTCGAGCAGAACCATATGTGCTCTCAGGAGGTTAGCAACATTCCTTCTTGTAATATGCCTGTATCTTCTGACCCATTTTGATTTATTCAAGTACCAAGGCTCATTTTGTGGTTGCTGAATTTGTTTGATTATATGCTGTGGAAATATAGGCACAATAGCTGGAACAAGTTGATTAACCAAACAGTAAAATAGGCAAAAGCTTTTTAGGAAAGCGGGGGTATCATAATCCACTACAATGTCAGATGCAACCTAAATATGTCTCATCTAGGAATTTTGTCCACTGAGAATTAAATGTCTCTTGTTGCCTTAGTGTTCCCTCCTTCCCTCCCTCTACATACCCTTCTTTGAATGTCCTAACAAATAACAACCCTAGAACTTTTGAGATGTTCTGACTTGATATCACACTTTACATTCATATGCCTTTTCTTTATATAATACACAATTGTGTTACTTATGTCTATGAACCTGAAACGGAACTTATGATTCCACTGGAGATTTAGCTGGCAAGGGGTTGACACGACAGCTTTAATACATAAGAAAAAAAAAGCAGGACCAAACATCAAATCAGCCAAAATGATAACTGGACCATCTATTTGCTAGCTTATCTGAGTCTCCCTTACTTAGGTTACCTTTAAAGTTGTAGAGACCTAAAGATTAAATTTTTTCTTGTCAACTTCAGTGGACCCAATGGAGGAAGGGACACATCAGTTCCTTCTAATTTTTTTGAGTGAGGTGATGTGATAACTTGAGCTTTGGTTGACATGCAAATTTTAAATAGGAAAGGACAAGTCTGTGGTCTGGTGGAGCATCCAAGATCACATATCTGGACTTGGAGACTCCTCAAAAGGTGAGGCTTCCTCAGGGGCATCAGGCAGCAAGCATAACAAAACTGCAAATGAAAAGGATAGTCCTAAAGTTGATCCTAGAGGTGTATTCCATGGGCATGATAGCACCGTTGAAGATGTCCAATTCTGCCCTTCGAGGTAAATATGCTACACTATTTTTCTTATTTTCCTAAGATATGATTATTTTCTATTTGATTGACATGGTTTTCAGAAGTACATAAGTAAGATGAACTGCTCGTTTGCTGCTTGCCTGCACGTTTTATCTTTACAGTTCTCCTTTCTTTTTGAATAAAGTGCACAGGAGTTCTGCAGCGTCGGTGATGATGCTTGCCTTATTCTTTGGGATGCCCGGACTGGTACTACCCCAGCTGTTAAGGTGACACTTTTCTCCCCTATGTAGATCGACATCTCTTTTGTTAAATAAGTTGTCTACCAGAAGTCGATAGTCACTAAGGAAAGGAGATGATTGGTACTCCCTCCGTCCGAAAATAAGTGACTCAATTTTTTCTAGATATAGACGTATGTACACACTAATATGCGTCAAGATACATCCGTATCTAGATAAAACTAAGCCACTTATTTCCGAACGGAGGGAGTAATTGTCAGTGATTACTCAAGGTTTTAATTCATTTTGGAATGGTTGGTTTACTTCTCCAAACCAATCCACCACTGTCTAGTCTCACATAAATGCAATGGTCTTGCTTGCTCTTGGGTTGCGAGGGAACTAAAGATGCTGCCTTGACAACCAGCAAGGGTAAGCAAGTGTGGCAGAGAATCAAACGTGCTCTTAGCCACATCAGCTCGATATATTTAGCCGTGCATTATGTTTCTTATGTTTGTCTCTGGTTGAATGAGTTTGTGATTATAGAACATATTTAGTACTCCCTCCGTTCATAAATGCAAGATGTTTTTCTTATTTTAATATGACTATGTACAGTCTGAAATGAGTGAACAAACACACTAAAACACGTCTTTATACATCCGATTCAGAAGAAAGTTAGAGCATCTTTTAGGGGGTGTTTGGTTGGGCTTTTCCAGCTGCAGCTTCCGACTTCCAGCTTCGAAGCCAAAAGCTAACAAACACACTAAAACACGTCTTTATACATCCGATTCAGAAGAAAGTTAGAGCATCTTTTAGGCGGTGTTTGGTTGGGCTTTTCCAGCTGCAGCTGCAGCTTCCGACTTCCAGCTTCGAAGCCAAAAGCTCCTATTTAGGAGCTTTTGGCTGCAGCTGTGGCTTCCGACTGCGGCTGTGACAAGGCCAAAAGCCACAGCTGCAGCCAAAAGCTCTGGCTTCGAATCTGGAAAGTCGGAAGCTGCAGCTGCAGCTGGAAAAGCCCAACCAAACACCTTAATGTGCTTGGATCTTTTGTTAAAGTTTGCAACATATATTGTCTCCGGTTGAATTAGTTATGATCATATAACATATTTAGTAGTACTGTGCTTATAGTTAACTAGATTCAACCAACATTTGTTTGTCTCGTTCTAAAGAGGCTGAAGTATCTTCTTAGTATAATGCACATCTTTCTTCTAAATAGACATATCATCTTAATTTTGAAACTGCATTCTTTCTGATGTCCAGGTTGAGAAAGCCCATGGCGGAGATGTTCATTGCGTTGATTGGAATAACCATGATGATAACTATATCTTAACTGGGTATGCTGACATGAATGACTTAGTTCCGAGTAATCTGTGATGAGATCTTCAGTTAGTTCAGATGCATCTGATATTGGGCTTTTCATCTATGTTTGTCAATTGTCTACGTAACTGGGGCACAAATATCTTCTTAGTTTTGTATAATTTGATTGAGATATTTTCTTAGTTCAGATGTATTTAACGTTGAGCTTTCATCTATGTTTGTAAATTGCTTACGCATTTGATTATGGTGGTTTCTTTTGATATTTAGTTCGGCTGATAACTCTGTCCGTATGTGGGATCGGCGAAATCTGGGTCCTGGAGGTGCTGCTGGTTCTCCAATTCATAAATTTGAGGGCCATAAAGCTGCTGTCCTTTGTGTTCAGGCATGTACAAAGAATTTTTTGATCACCTACTTGTTCTTTTCGCCTGAATGTGGACATTTGGTTGCTGTCCATGACAGTGCACTAGCTTTTGTTGATAATTCAAACCTTGTGCTTTTCAGTGGTCTCCTGACAAAGCATCTGTTTTTGGAAGCTCTGCAGAAGATGGTTTCCTAAATGTGTGGGACCACGAGAAGGTATATGATTATACCTTTGGGGATGGGAGTTCACTCAATAGTACTTGTTGTGTCATCTAGTTCTGTAATTGTCTTGAGACTGATAAAAGTTTTCATAATGTAGGTTGGAAAGAAGAAACACCCCAATTCACCTGGTGGGCTTTTCTTTCAACATGCAGGCCATAGGTACATTGTTTTTCTACATATCTTACTTTTCATGTGGTATATGAAACTCAAAACTTGGCCTTCTTTCTCTCGAATGGTTGTGCGATGTTTTTTTTTGGCATTTTCTCTTCTACATTGCTGAAGCAATTAAAGAAATGTCTTTCTTGCAGGATAGTTTAGGCTGTGCCTTTCTTTGTGTATCAGTAGTGGTTTAATTAATCTCCTCTTTACAATAGACTTGTACTGGAATTTTCACGAACCTGTATTTTCAGTTTAACTTTGACTAAGAAACCATTTTTGGTAAACCCGAGAGTTCCATCGTTCCTTAATAATCTATTCTTTTGTTCACCTTGCTAGACTTGTACTGGGATTTCACGAAACTGTATTTTTCAGTTAAACTTTGACGAAGAAACAATTTCTGTTAACCTGAGACTTCCTTCGTTCCTTAATAATCTATTTTTTTGTTCACCTTGCTAGGGACAAGATTGTAGATTTCCACTGGAACTCTCAAGATCCTTGGACCATTGTGAGTGTTTCTGATGATGGTGAGAGCACTGGTGGAGGTGGAACTTTGCAGGTACTTATCTTACTATTGTGCAATAATGGTGTAAACCACACTTCTAGAAAGAACTGTACTTCCATAGTTAATTGACTGAATGGATACACATGCTAGATATTATAGTAGCCTGTGTATGCTATACTGAGATTTATGTGTTTATGATTGAAAATACATTACAGTTCGAATACACGAGTGCCATCTCAAAGTAGCTTTAATATGCATATGATTAATCGGCACTGTTATCATCAGGGCCTGTTGAAACTAACATTTTTGAACCGTATGCAGTGTCAAGTCTCCTAACCTTATCTAAATACTACTTCCTCCGTCCCAAAATAAGTGTCGCAGATTTGTCTAGATATGGATGTATCTAGACTTAGTTTTACATCTGTATACATCCATATCTAAACAAATTTACAACACTTATTTTGGGACAGAGGGAGTATATTAATAACATAGTAAATGGTGTAGTGTAATCTTTTACTTCACTTGACTGATTTTTTTACTGATCCAGATATGGCGTATGAGTGATTTGATCTACCGCCCAGAGGATGATGTTCTTTCAGAGCTGGAGACGTTCAAGTCCCACTTGGCCAGCTGCACTCCGAGGGCTTGAATTATGTGATAGCTCTAGGTATCGTAGTTATCTGTCCATTTGAAACATTGGTCATGTCCTCTGATGCTAGAACCTAGACTTGTACCCTTAAGGTGCTTGTGAGCTTATTTAACTTGTTGTATGACTAAAACGGTATTCTCTGAAAACACATCGGAGCTTTATTTTCTGTAGCCAGACTATTGGGGGTATTGGCCTATTGGGAACACTGTACCGGTAGCTTCTAGTGGACTTAATGAGATTGCTTGTAATGAGTTTGTGTTTATGACTTTGTCAGTTTGTTCTCAATTGTTTTGTTGATTCTTCCTTTTTTTTTGAACTGTTGCTTCATCGTTGACAATATTATTGATAGCATTGTTGCCCATCATTTCTTGCGTTCATGAGTTTCCTGTCGCCGTGCATTTGAGCTTTGGCCAGGTTCACTGTTAAAGAGCTCGAATGAGCAAACGTTATGTTGGGCTTTCTTTTTTCTTTTTGAAATGGCGGGTATCCTGCATTCATTAAGAAGAAAAATGTTGCTCAGTTAATTATAAAGAGGGTCGCTGAGCGGGAGAAAATCATCACAGCCGTTGAACGGTACACAAAAATAAAACCACACACGCCATTATAAAGAGGGTCTCGCCAAAGCAGCACACAAGCGTCATCGTCGTCACTTTTTTCCTAGAGGTCTCCTCGCCAACCCTACAACACTGAGCAAACGACTACGACTTTGCCAACGGCGACCATAAACTTAACCCGCAGAGCAGTAAAAGCGTGCAGCTGTATGAAGATCTGCACCAAAACTCAGCCCCTATGATTAGACAGCGCAGCTCCGACTCTGAAGTGAAGCTTTGAAGGACAAAACCAGGCACGGCTGGCGCCACGGAAGATCACCGAACGGGCCACCTGCAGCCAGTCATCGTATACCGCGAGGCCCCGCTGCTGCAGCTTCGACTCCACAACAACAAACAAACCGAGGCAATATCACGGACACGCGGAAAAAGAGCCGACTATCGCAACCATAGCCACGCTGCCGACATTGCTCCCCCATCATTGTTGCCACAGAAGCCTGATCATCACACTACCACCACTGGTCCCTCTTACTGATGTCGAGCTCCGTTACGATGCCCCCAAGAGGGAAGACGACACCAAGGTGCCACCATCGTCAGATCATAAGATCAAGGGTTTCCCCCGGAGAGGCCAAAAGGCCGGATCCGTACGGGAGGTGTGCGGCAGCAACACAACGATGCCTCCAGGAAGGTCAATGACGGCCCGCAGCCGCCGCCATCGAAGGTCGCGGCATGAGGCCACGATAGGGGTCTTCACCCGAGCATCCACACCACCTCCAACGCACATCATCTCGCCTCGAAGTCAGCAAATCCACCAACCACCACCACCATTGCTCGACGCTAGATCCGCAGCGCCCGAGCCCCTCGCCGGAATCCCCGCGCGGAAGCCACCATCGACCATCGGACGCAGCATCATCCCAACAAGCCGCACCGAGCACCATACCGACAGAGCAGGAAGGAGTGCCGCCCGAGGCCATGGACCACCACGGTCCCTGGCCGTAGTCCACGCCCACGCTCCTGCCGTGATAGCCGGAGCCCTCCAGACCACAGCCGCGGGAGCACTGTCCCCGGCCTCGGCAACACCCTCATACGCAGCCACGACCAGAGCCCCACGAGGCCGACGCCGAGGCACTCCCGAACCGCGCAACACCGCCCCTCCCGGATCCGCGCTCCAGCGCCCGCCTCGCCATCCGATGCAGGGGGCACCGGCGACGCCCCTAGATGGCACCACACACCGCCGCCGTCCCGACGCCGTTTAGCCGAGGGCGAGCCGTGGCCGCGGCCGCCAGGACGCGCCCGTCGCGCCCACCCCAGGCCACCGTCGCGCTCGCCGAGCGGAGCCGCCGTCGTCGGATCCGTTCCGCCGCGCAGAGAGTTGCCCCGCCGCCACCCTCCCTGGAGCCTGACCGGGCTTCGCCGGCGGGCTCCTCAGGCAGCGGCGAGGTGTGGGGTGGAGATGGGAGGGGAGGAGGCGGCGCCGGTTAGTGCCCCCCCCCCTCGTGACGCCAGCGAGAGGCAACGCGGGGGTCGGGGGTGTGTTTTTGGAGGAGGAGAAGTTGGTGCTCCGATGTGCCGTCTTTCTTTCATGTTGGGCTTAATGGTTTGCGGTTGCTATGCTGTACGGTGGAATATTGCTGTAGTATGTTTGTCATAGGCTGATGACGGCCAAATCCTGAGGGGAATTCATGCTTCCTCATCTTACGGATGCTGAGTAATGCATTCAAATTTATGGATATGATTATTTGCTTG
Organism: Bromus sterilis; assembly: GCA_950022295.1. Taxonomy (NCBI): domain Eukaryota; kingdom Viridiplantae; phylum Streptophyta; class Magnoliopsida; order Poales; family Poaceae; genus Bromus; species Bromus sterilis. Next base: position 317,082,627 of record OX465597.1, on the reverse strand, counting down.
GTAAAGAATTGAAGGGCATCTATCTTGTACTCAAATCTGTAAACTAATACTCTATAAGACGTTTTAGAACACTGTTTTAGTGATCTAGAACGTTTTATAATAGTTTACGGAGCAAGTAATGCATCCGTGATGGGATCGTGGGATCGTCTGGACTAACCAGCAGCGCAATTGACGTTAAGTCGCGGTGTATCGAGTCAGGTTGACCTGCCGTGGTTCCGATCTGGCGACCATGGCAGGTCGAGGCACGTGACATGTACCAAGGCACATGCAGCAAGTGGACTTCATCACTAGCTGGACGGTTTCTCCACGTGGTTCGTTCATCTACCTGGCTGTTAAAATTTTCATCATGAGTTTTCTATGCTCTATGGGATCAGAGCAGCATATGTTCTTCCCTTTCGCGCATGGCGCCCCTCTTCGGTGTTGATGAGATTGGTGTATATGCTCAGCCGCTCAGGGCACACCTGATGCCGATAGATGTGTTGTTGATCTTTTGATGTTTTGTACGTTTTGTGATGCTTGTGACCTAGTTTAGATAGGTGTGATTTACCGTTGTTTAGATTTTTGTTTGGTTTTTTGCTTTCAACAAACCGAGCAGTTTTTTTTGCACCAGCCTTTATCTTGTGCTCTTTTTTTCAGTGTTTTTGCAATATCTTATTCTAATCAATAGACTTGATAGTTTTTCTGTCAACATAATGTTTTTTTCTACGTTGTAGCCCGTGAGTTAGTTTCATTGTTACCTTCAAGTGGCATCCATGTCTAGTCTACCGTCTAAAGTAAATTATGTATGTCTTACCTTGTTGCATAGGAACGGCGAATCGACATACCTTCCAAGCTTACGGTATCACCCAAGTTAGCCATGGAGTTATGCATTGCATTGGTGATACTCTCTTAACATACAATTGAACCAATCAACTATTATTACATCAAAGAAGGAGATCTAGAAAAATCCAAAGAAAATAGTCAATATGACTACCTCTTGTTCGGATAGATGGATAGATGTACATTTTATAGAAAACAATATATAAATGTATTATGAGTATATATGGACGCATGAAATCATGCCTCGATGGCTTGCCGTGCATAAAAATGCATAATTTGCTTTGTTATAGACATGTTTGTCATTTTTTGAGAGAACAATAAATACGTTGAACAATACCGACTCCTTGTATGGACGTGTGAATGTTACATCATGTAAGCGAGACAATGTCACATATCAATATTTTACAATGAAGTGTGACATGTTTATGTACTCACTTGATCAACTGCTTGTAAGCATGTCCTTTCAAGATATCATTGCTTAAAATATCATTCGAGTAGCCGATTAATCGCTACTCCGCCAGATACCGTGTAGTTTAGCATTATTCATCAGTGTTATCAGATTGATGATTAATCATCAATTAATTAGTCATCATGCCGATTAATCGAGCTCGGGCCGATTAATTGTGTATATGGCATATTGCACAATTCTGACACTATAGGATCTCAGATCAAAATAACTGAAACATAAAAGTTGTTCGCCTTGATGATACAATTTGTTTTATGTTGAACATTTTTTATTAGGTGCCATATTGAATGCTAAATAACTGCCATAATGTAAATGACATGCGTGTCGGCGTCTGGCATCGATCACCATACTGTCATGGTCGAGCCTAAATTTATTAACTATAATGTTTGCATATGACGTTGGATTAAGATGAATAAAAAATTAGAATTATTCTCATCGACGAGGCGAACAATTTTGTTGTGCTCCCTCCGTTTCAAAATGTAGTGCGCCCGCATTTTTCAAGGTTTAAATTTGACCATAAATTTAACCAACAAGACCGATTGTGGTGGGAGCAAAAATTATATGATTGAAATCTTCTTTCGAATACGAATTCATCAGTATAATTTTTACTCCCGCCGCAAACGGTCTCGTAGGTCAAATTTGTGGTCAAAGTTGAAGCACGAAAACCGAAAACGCACTATATTTTGAAATGGAGGGAGTACAATATTGTTTTGTATAAGGTCGTTTTGAAAGTGTAACCGAGTGAGCAGTACTTAGAGCCCTTTAAGCACTATTTTAGCCTTTGAGATGAAATTAGATGGAGATGGACAAAGCATTTTTGCCTTTATCAAAAGTTGTTCGCTTTGGTGATACAAACATTTTTTAATATTTTGTATTTATTTATTTGAGTCCGTTTCATTTGCATTTTTGCATGATAAAAATCTGGTGATAACAGAAGAAATCTTAGAATTATAAAAAATGGACCGATTAATGATTGATCAATTAATTAACCGATTTACGTAGTACAATAAATCCCTACTCTGTTAAATTACCGATTACCAATTTCCTAAACATTGCAAGAAATATAAATAATATTTTGTTAATTCGGAAAAATATTCACTTTTCTGTTATGTACAGTAAAAACTAAAATTCAAAACGATACAATGATATATGCCATGTCGAAAATCTCAAACCATAAAAAACATCATAAAATTAGATCGGTTAAATGTAATTTGATACTATGTTTTTTCAGTTCATTTGTAAGATGCGTTGCTATCATTTTTTTTGAGGAACTTGCCAAGCTTTATTGATCTCTCTCCACATATAAAACAATTACATCTGGATCATGAGGGTTTATGTGCCACACATGGCGCCCTCTCTCTAAGTTTAGAGAAAACTTGGCAAGGTTTTGGGAATCAAAATTTGACAATCTACTCACAAAAATAAAATTGCACTTAAGAAAACTACTACTACGATAATGTATTTTCTTGATGACTGAAGAATTATCTCCTCCTTGAGCTGCTTGTACTTCTAAAACTGCTACCTTGCAATCACTCGAAATGATCACCCGCCTTTGATAAAGATCATCAGCCAGACTTTGGCCTTCTCTGATTGCAATAGTCTCCAATATCTTCGGGTCTAGCAATCCCTGCAAGACAACCGATGACGAGCCAAGAGATCGTCCCGAGTGGTCTCTACAGACCGCAGCTACTGCCCCCTTCGTCAGAGAAGTTGCAGCATCAACCTTGATCTTCACCCTGCCCTGCTCCGGTAAAACCCACCTAGCAGTCCCACCTCTCACATGTGATATGGGACTTCTCACATGTGATAATGGTGCTCCTGCCGTCTGTAGTCCGTGTACTTGTTTTGAATCAACCAATTCAAGTTTTCTGAGACAAAACGCTTGATGAAACTGTGGGTCGACATGGGGCTCTGAATCACAGACTCGTGAATTAGTTTTCTCCGGGCTGACCATATTGCCCACAACGTTACCGTGAGCTTGATGAAATTTGTGTGTGTAAGCTCTCCCTGGAGTACGAACAACCACAACTTGGCGTTTGGATGTCTCGTGCTAGGCATTGCTTCCACCAACATGTCGTCTGATAGCGCCCACGTACATCGGGAAAGGGAGCACTCTAGGAGCGAGTGCACCCAAGAGTCGTTGTTACCGCATAGGGGGCAAAGATCATTGACTGCCATGTGTCGATGGTGGCGGACATCCTCTGTCGCCAATGACTGTCTTGCTAACCTCCATAAGAAGGTTCAGATCTTCCCTGGGACCCTGGTTTTCCATAGCGTCGTCCAAGCCTTCTGCTCCACTTCCCTGTTAGAGACCGGGGTTCGACCATCTAACAGGTCCTGATTTTGATCTCTTGTCCTGATTATAATTCTATATGCAGATTTTACAGAAAATAACCCCTTCTTCTCGAACTGCCAGCCCCATAAATCTGCCATAGGTATCGTGCTCAGCGGGATATTGCGGATGATCATCTGATCCGCAGACAAGAAAACCCGCTGCAACTTCTCTTCATCCCATGCCACATTGCTCCTATCAATCAGATCAGCCACCATTACCAGAGAGTCATCGAGGCAAACAATAGGTCGCATATTGGAGTCCCTAGGAAGCCCATTATGCTCCCTTATAGATGTGGTGCGTCCGTCCCCAATTCTTCGGACTAGCCCCAACTTCATGGCTTCTTTTCCCTCATGAATCGCCCTCCATTCCTGAGATGGACGAGAGCCAACCTCTGCATCCAAGAATGGCACCGAAGGGAAATGGATGGCCGTAAGCATACGACTGCACAAAGAAGATGGATTAGTAAGAATCCGCCACGCTTGTTTTGCTAGAAGTGCGATAATAAAGACCTTCATATCACGGAATCCTAGACCTCCATCTCTCTTTGGCTGTGTCATCGATTTCCAGGATACCCAGTGTGGCTTCCTTTTCCCCTCGTGGCTTCCGCAAAAAAACTGTTGTATCAATTTGTTTAGATCCTCGCAAAGACCTCTTGAAAGTTTGAAGCACGACATAGAGTTGTTGACACCGGTTTTTGGCACCACAATAAACCTATATAAGATGACCTCAAATGAAGAAGTCCTCTTCATGGAAAAGTTTGGTGTCATCGATATGAACATTTTTGTAGTTCGAGCCATCGTCATCCGATTCCATCTTGGAGGCCGAAACTATGTTTGAAGCAATAAGACCATGACATTCGAAGTACTATTTTGACAATTAGGACTTCAAGACATCATCAAATGGAAAAATGTTCTACATGGGGCGGCTTCGGCTCGTCGAACCGGTCGATTTTGACATTTGAAACGTCCAAATCCGAGTTCGTATGAATAAGTTACGGCCGAAACCGTGTGCTGCTGTAAAGCAAGTCAGAGAGCCTCCGAGGAAAGTTCGGACGTCCGACGGATATCGGAAGTCTGACATTTTTTGACGGGAAAGCTCAGTAGGGCTCCGATTTTTGGACCGGAAATCCGACGGGAATCGGATGTCCGAATGGCGACGGACGTCCGATTTTGGCGACGGGATTCGGGAAGACTTTCCAGATTCGCGTTTTTCTCCGACCTGAGTTTGAAATCAGCTCAAAAACCTTTCATGATGGCTTCGAATCAAAAAACGTTCAACATAAAAGTTCTTGGAAATTTCGAGGGCTACAACTTTGATGTTTTGAGTTTTTACATCCGAGGTCGTTTACATCCCGAAAATTACCGAAAACCGAACTGCTGTCCCGGGCCTACTTGTAATCCGAGTTCGGTTAAGTTTGGAAAGATTTGGACGGGATTTGAAGTCCTTTTCTTGTACGGAAAGTCCAGCCTCCTCATATATAGATGAGGTGATGGCCGATTGAAACAACACACAATCGCAAAACACAACAAACCCTACCTTTACATCTAATCTACCGTGTTCTTTCTTCTCGTTCTTCATCTACTCTTGTTCTTGCAGGAAGACGAATCACGAAGCTCCAGGGGCGTCCAGGACGACCTAGGGCAGAAAATCGTCGCTGAGTTCTCTGACGGGGTCCCTCCCGAGGGCTTGGGGCGTCTGGTTCAAAAAGCGCTAACCGGATTGTCTTGCGTACCGCGCTTCCGGTTGGCCTCCCACGGTGCGAGCTGCGGAGTATCTCCCTCGGCGCCGCGGGTACACGTGACGTGTTCGTGTAGGGCGCAATTCAGCGTCAACACACTTTTTGGCGACTCCGCTGGGGACCAGTTTCAAGAAATCATCATCAACCATGTCCAAATCAGCAGAGATCAACGCCGATAACATCATTAGGCCGAGTCTTGATGAATTATCGGAGGAACATCGCCAAGCATATGAGGCCATCAAGAAGCAGCGCAAGGAGCAGCGCATTGAAGCTTATGAAGCGCTCATGAAGCAGCACGAGGAGGAGGATATGCAAGCTTTTCTTGCGAGTTTGGATAAAGATCGCCGAGCAACATCACTCCGGTTGGAGAAATCAAGCTCGGAGAAATCAAGCTCCCTCCTCTCGATGGAAATCTAGAAGAAATCACTGTGGGTAATTTTTTTACTAAAGAGCAACTCGCTGTGATTGAAAGTTTGGTTAGCAAGGGTAATGATATGGCGTATAATGCGTTCATAGCAAATAACAATGCTTAGAAAAATACGACTCCATCATCTAGTAATAAAGTTGGTGTGTTCATTAGCCCAGAAAAAACTAATCCAACCTGGCCTATTTCATCGGCCCCTCCTATGCAACAATATTATAATATGCCGATGAATTCTTATCCTAGCCAAACCAATCAACTTGTGACTGCATGTGACGCGCCCAAAATCAATCCGTGTACATTAATCATACACGTAGGGTACACGGCTGAGATTAGGGTGCCACGGTGAGAATATCACAGCACAACACTAAACACAAAAGGATAAACAAATATATTACAATACCAGGGATCACGAGGATCCGAATACATAAGTCATACAAGCCATAATATCTGAGTACAGACATAGTTAGTCAAGTTTTGCCTTAAGAAGGCTAGCACAATTCACATCAGAGATACAGATCGAAAAGGCGAGGCCTCCTGCCTGGGATCCACCGAACTACTCCTGGTCAGCGGGGAACTTGACGTCGTAGTAGTCGCCTCCGGGGTACTCCTGCTCCTGGGCTCCCACGTCGACTGCAGCGGCCGATCAGGCAAAGAGAAAAGGGGGAAATAAAGCAAAGGTGAGTATCTAGCATACCCGCGAGTCTTACGTCCGCTACTAAGCATTATGCATTGTATCAACAGAAAGAAGAGGCTGTATATCATGGACTGAAAGACAGAAATCTAGAGCAAGGTTAAGAAGCTAGGCCTAACGACGACTAGCATCTTCCGACGATGTCTTGAAGCATGAGGTAAGAATCAACCAACAGTTTATATAAAGCATAAAGTAACAATGCAGCAGAAGTTGCTGCAACATTGTATAATAATAAGTTGTAACAATTTACAATGCCTCCGAGTTCACCTCCTCGACATCCCCGCGAGGAAGAAAACCCGGAACCATACAGTTTAATAATAATAGTTTGTAGTGGTAAGATCCAGCTTCAGCATAAAGCGTCCTGTTACCGTGGACACGGCTATTCGAATAGATTAATCTTCCCTGCAGGGGTGCACTTGTGTTACGCTACACGCACGGATCTCTAGGGTGGCGGGAACCTTGTTAGGGAACGCTCCACCGAGGCTATCCGACACTTCATAGCCCATCTTTCAAACTCAACAGAGAGGCCATCCGCCGGTCTAAATCCTAAGTACGCCGGGCCTTGGACCCCAACCCGAACGTACTCCTGCACGGTGCGTGACTGGCCGGTGAAGTTAAAGCAAATCCAAATAAGACACCACCGCGCGAGCAAATAAGATTACACCACTTCCCGGAAATCAGCCCGCAGTACTGCTGACGTCTGAAGAGTCCTCAGACGACACTACGAAGCAGAGGATCCCATAACTCGTAATTCCCACGGGTAGGTAGTGCGTACATGGCATATAGCCAACTCAAGACATCCACTGAATCATTTAGCATTTTAATTACCTGCGTGACGACCGTTATCGTTGCCTCGACTTAACTGACCCGCGGACAACGACAACAGCCATGACCACCAGTACATCGGTGCCTGCCCTGTCGTCCCACCAAGCCACTGCGGTTACCAACAAGGTGAACCGTCTCCTTACCTTGTCTCGCGTGTGCTCCTGGAGGAGCTCGACTTTCTTGGTTTGGTAACTCTCGCGGCCAACGATCAGGGGCCAAGCACACCGGTACACTGGTCGTACCCTCCCTGTTGTCCCGTCGCAATACCTCTCGCGGGCACCGTTGGGTCGCCCGACTTCTTACCTGAAGGACAACCGTTACTCAATTACCTAGAGCGGCTATACCGAGTCAACAACGAGTGGAGTACAAGGATTACTCCTTGATAGCTCACACTTGATGGTGGCTCGGCAGAGCCGAGCTAGGGGCCTGAGGCGGTGTCTGCATTGTACCGAACCTGTGCAGTTATAATATTTGTATCCGCGTTCACTCCCCTGAGTGATCACGACCCTCTATCTAATCCTAGCTAAACAATGCGCAGGGCTCACTGCTGAATAATGCATAATAATAATAGGCAGCATAGGATAAAGGAGGTACATCAAGGGGCGACAAAAACAGGCTATGCAATTGAATAGGATTGTAACGTAGCAGCAGCAGTAACAATGCCTAGTGCAAGAAATGTACGGAAAGATAGAAGATATCTGGGGAAGAGAATGGCTCTGCTTGCCTGGAAGCTCGACGGTAGGGGTAGGGTCGTCGACGAAGTAGTCGTACTCAGCAGCGGTGTAGTCAACGGCAGCAGCGGGGTCTACCGGAGATTAAGGAGGGGGGGAAGAAACAGTAAATACACAGCAAGCATATACAAACAGATGCATGACATGATAGATGAAATGTTAACGCTATTCTAACGCAGTGCAATGCACATTGCTCGGAAAGGAAATTCATCTGAGGATGAACTACCGGCTCCGGGTGATCACCGGATAGAGTGTCCGGAGGGGGAAGGTTCAATCCGGAGGTGTTGTGGGTCCTGGACAAACATAAGGGGGGGTGTATCCGTGCTAGTTGATCTATTCCGAGAAACATTCGTGTTCGGAATAAATTCATTCGGGCACTCTAACAGTACCGGACAATTTATCGGACAAACGGTCGGAAGGGGGACGGTTCGATGTTCGTTGTGTTAGACGGGTGTGATAGACATACAGATAGCGTATTCATATTCATTATATTTTTCTGATCAATTTTCATGTATAAAGTTTTTGAATCTGAGTTACGGTTTAAAAGTTATTGAATTTCAAAGTTTTAAATTATTTAAATGATTTTCTAAATTTCTTTTATTATTTATTCAACATTATCCAGAACATTATCCAAAACATTATCCAAAACAGTGCCTGACATGTGGGACCCACATGTCAGCCTCTGTTTATTTATAAAACATTTTAGTAAATCAAAATAGCCTCTGGGCCCACTGGTCATAGACTCAACATTTTATAAAACCAATTTATTAAATAAAAACCCAGTGGGGCCCAGTTGTCATACACAGAGAGTTAACTAACAGTTTTATTTATTTAAACCAGCCAGGGGCCCACCTGTCATATGTCCAGGGCTTAACTTAATAGTTTCAATTAGCAAGGGTCAACAGGGGGTTATCTCCTCCATTAGTGCTAATCACACGGGCGTGTCCCACCAGTCAGTGAGCCAGCCCGGGCTGTGCTCGCCGGCGGAGACACAGGACGGCGGCGAGGCAAACATCGAGCACGGTTGGTCAAATCGAGCGGGAACGAGTGGAATCGGACGAGCAAACTACCACGCACCTACTGGAGCTTAAACCGCGACCTGAGACGGACAAGGGCGACGGCGGGGTCAAGCCGGGCGGCAGTCGGAGCACGGCAATGGGGGGGACAGAGCTACGACGAGAATCCGACGCGGGAAAAAGAGGGGAAGGACGTGGACTTCTCATAGGGGACGAGTAGAGGAGGCAGTTTGGCCGAGGGAGCTCGGGGTGAAGCTTCCCGTCAACAATGGCGCGACGGCTCGAGGAGGAAGAAGCGATCGATTCCCAGCCTATAGCGCGCCCCGTCTCGATTCGTTGCCGGAGGTGACGAAGACGTCAGCCGCGGACCTCCTAGACGTGGTGGCTCGGTCCGCGGAGACCGGTGGCCACGAGCACGCCGGCAGCGCGGCCACGGGTGCGTTCGTAGACGGGGTAGAGTGAGGAAGAGAGTGAGCGAGGGGGGGGGGAACTGGGGTGGCCTCCGATCCAGACGGGCGTGGGCATGCTCTTGACCACGAGAGGGGGCAGGTAGGGCAGGTGGGAGGTGGGGGGGCACGGCCACAGTGGCCATGGCCACGGCGTGTCCACGCCGGGGGTACGGGAGCAGGTGGGGGGAAGGGGAGGGGGAAAAATACAAGGGGAGATGGGCCGGTTGTGGGCCTCGCCCAGGCGAGGAATAACCATGTTCTTTTATTTGCCTTTTTCCTATTCTATTACTGCTAGAAACAATTAATTTAAATGCTAAAACATTTTTATAAAAGGTGCCAGTGGTTTCTAAATTAGGTGTATGTCACATGTAGGTGACACAAAAGGTTTGGTGCATTTTAAAACTCAGTTGGTATTTCTTTTAAATATTTTACGATTAAAAAAGGACCTTACAAGCTACTGTTATAATTGTTTGGGATTTTTCATAACTCCAAAAATTACCAAAGTTGGTCCAACATGATTATAATGATTTTAGGCAATTTACAAAATGGTTTCATGATTTTTGAGCAAGGTTTAATTTCCACCAAGTTTTTATTATCCACCAAAAAGGGGTTTTAGGGTTTTGACTTTGGGGTTTTTATCCTAAGGGCTCAAGTACATGGTGCATGGGGTGTTGATCACCCACATCAAGGTTTTGATCATTAGCATCACAAAGTTTGAACAGGATCAGGGAATCAACAGTGATAACTCAACAGTGGTGATCAACAGTAAGGATGGTTACTGTTACAAGCAACTGAGGGTGTTACAAATCTCCCCCACTACAAGAATTCTCGTCCCGAGAATTTAAGTGGTAGCGAGGAAAGATCGGGGTATTCATCGCGAAGGCGATCTTCGCGTTCCCAAGTGGCTTCATCTTCAGAATGATTCGACCACTGGACTTTGAGGAACTTGACGGTATTGTTGCGGGTTCGACGCTCAGACTGATCGAGAATGCGGCTCGGATGTTCTCGATAAGTCAAGTCTTGTTGCAGCTCGATCATATCATGCTCCACTTCGCGGATAGGGTCCTTGAAGCAGCGACGGAGTTGCGACACGTGGAATACATCGTGGACTTGGGAGATGTTCGGCGGCAATTCCAACTGGTATGCCACGGGTCCACTCCTGTAAAGGATACAGAACGGGCCAATGTAGCGAGGAGCCAACTTTCCCTTGATACCGAAGCGATGAGTGACCCTCATGGGAGTGACACGGAGGTAAGCGTATTCACTAGGTTGATACTCCATTTCCCGGTGTTTGCGGTCATAGTTGCTCTTCTGACGAGACTGTGCGGCCTTGAGATTTTCTTGCACAATGCGAACCTGATCTTCAGCTTGTTGGACAAGATCCGGTCCGAAGTAGGGTCGTTCCCCAGTTCCTGACCAATTCAGGGGGGTTCGACATTTACGTCCATATAGAACCTCGAAGGGGGCCATCTTCAAGCTAGCCTGATAGCTATTGTTGTACGAGAATTCCGCGTACGGGAGGGCATCCTCCCATTTCATGCCGAAAGAAAGGACACAAGCGCGAAGCATGTCTTCCAGCACTTGATTAACTCATTCAACTTGGCCTTGAGACTGGGGGTGATAAGCGGAGCTGAGATTCAGACGAGTCCCGAAGGCTTCCATGAAACTCGTCCAGTATCGTGAGGTGAAAATGCTGCCATGGTCTGAACTAATCTCCAGCGGAATACCGTGGAGTGACACAATCCGGGAGATGTACAAGTGTGCTAACTGACTAGCAGTGATTGTCTCCTTGACCGGCAGGAAGTGTGCAATCTTGGAGAATCGGCCGATGACGACAAAGATGGCATCGTTACCTTTCTGTGACTTAGAAAAACCGGTGACGAAGTCCATTTCGACTTTGTCCCACTTCCAATCAGGAGGAGGGAGTGGTTGCAACCAACCATCAGGTTTCTGATGTACGTCTTTGACGCGACTGCAAACGTCACATTGAGAAACATAGCGGGCGATGTCTTGCTTCATGTAAGGCCACCAGTACCGTTGACGAAGGTCTTTATACATCTTGGTACTGCCAGGGTGGATTGACAAGGGAGAATTATGGGATTCTTCCATGATATCCGGACCACAGTTAATGATGGCCGGGCTCACAGGAACTACTAAGCGGCCCTTGAAGTACACAATATCTCCATCATTGGCATCAATGGTAAAAGGGGAGGGCTTTCCTTCTGCGATGTCCTGCTTGATCTTCACAATGTCAGGGGCCAGATATTGTCTACTCTTGATGAGGTTGTCGAGGCTTGAATCGAGAACCAGGTTATTGACGTAACCTTGAGGAACAATCTCGAGGTTCAACTTGCGAAACTCTTCATACAGAAGTGGTTGCTGCACCTGAACCTCAAGTTCAGAACAGTAAGCTTTGCGGCTCAAGGCATTGGCCATCACATTAGCCTTGCCAGGGGTATACGAAATATCCATGTTGAAGTCGGCTATTGTCTCGAGCCATCGTTGTTGACGAAGATTCAGGTCTGGCTGAGTAAACAGGTACTTCAGACTTTGGTGGTCGGTGTAGACCTCGCAACGATTACCGACGAGGTAATGTCGCCACAGCTTCAATGCATAAATTACTGCTGCCAATTCGAGGTCATGTGTTGGATATTTGTCTTCGTGAGCACGCAACTGACGGGAGCCATAAGCAATCACTTTGCGCTCTTGCATTAGGACACAACCTAATCCTTGACGAGATGCGTCGCAATATATCACGAAGTCCTTCTGAGTATCAGGGGGAGCGAGCACCGGGGGAGAAGTTAGCTTGTCCTTGAGCGCTTGGAAACTTTCTTGAGATTTATCTGTCCACTCAAACTTGACGCCTTTGTGAAGCAGATTAGTCAGAGGCCTGGCAATCTTGGAGAAATTCTCGACGAAACGGCGACAATAGCTAGCGAGCCCGAGGAAACTGCGGACTTGCTTGACGGTCTTGGGAGGAGTCCAGTCAAGAATAGCCTGGATACGTTCTGGGGTGACGGCAATGCCATCCTTGGAAATCACATGTCCAAGGTAGGTTACTTCGGGAAGCCAGAACTCACACTTAGAATACTTAGCGTAGAGTTTGTGTTCTCGAAGCTTCTCCAGTATAAGTCGAAGATGTTCAGCATGTTCTTCTTCATTCTTGGAATATATCAATATATCATCCAGATAAACCACGACGAACTGGTCGAGGTACTCCATGAAAATATAATTCATCAATCTGGAGAAGGTGGCTGGAGCATTGGTTAAGCCAAAGGACATGACAGTGTACTCGTATGAACCATAGCGAGTAATGAAGGCAGTCTTCGGAATGTCCTCATCACGGACTCAGATTTGGTGATAACCCAACCTCAAGTCGAGTTTAGAAAACACCTTGGATCCGGCAAGTTGATCATACAGATCGTTGATCCGGGGAAGTGGGTATTTGTTCTGGATGGTAGCTTGGTTAATGGGCCGATAATCTTGGACCAATCGGTTTGTCCCATCGCTCTTCTTGACAAAGAGCGAAGGTGCTCCCCAAGCTGAGGAACTGGGGCGAATGAATCCTTTCTGAAGTGCCTTGTAGATTTCCTCCTTAAGTTCAAGGAGTTCATGTGGCAGCATCTTGTAAGGGCGCTTGGCAATAGGGGTGGTGCCGGGCTTCAATTCGATGACAAATTCGACTTCTCTGATCGGGGGTATTCCCGGCAGTTCTTCTGGGAAGACGTCGGGAAAATCGCGAACGACTGAAACGTTCTCGATGCCTTCGAGGGGGGCGGCATTCAAAGCATTCATCATAAATATCTGTGTTTCAGCATTACGGGTAACTCGGGTGGTGTGGTTAACAATCTCGCCGGAGGGGTGAAAAAGTTGGACAGACTTGGTGCCACAATAAAGTGCGGCATCGTGAAATTTCAACCAGTCCATTCCCAGAATGAGGTCTATGGTGGAAGACTTCAGAACGATGGGGGAAGCAAGGAATTCAATCCCTTCAATTTCAACAATGGTTCCGGGTACGATCTTGGAGGTGTGGGAATGGCCTATCGGGGTGCGGACAACCATCGGGCGGTTCATCTTTTCTAGCGTAAAGTTATGTGACAATGCAAATGCTTCCGACAAGAATGAATGTGATGCTCCTGTATCAAATAAAACAGTAGCAGGTACGGAATTAACGAGAAGGGTACCCATCACGGTAGCGGGTTGTTGCTGAGCTTCTTCAACATTGATGTTGTTAGCATGACCACGAGCATGTGCAGCAGACCCAGTATTATAGTTGGGGGTCCTGTTGTTGCCACGACCATTTCCACGGCCAGCGGGGTGAACTACCAGTTGCTTCTGTTTCTGGGGGCACTCCTTGGAAAAATGCCCAGGTTGGTGGCACGTGAAGCATAATCCATACTGAGGACGAAGGGGGGTAGCATTGGGTGGTGCAGGCAGAGCTCTTGGCATCTACGGTGGCGGAGGCAGACGGGGTGCAGCATAAGACGGCCTTGGAGCAGGGACAGCTGAATGGGTCACACTGGTAGGGAGCCAGATACGACGCTTCTGCGTTGCGCCCGAAGATGAGCCAACGTCACGATAACGCTTCAGAGAGTTCTTGTGCTCCATATGGGCAGTCTCGACGGTGATAGCCTTGTTCACCATGGTGGCGAAGTTGGCGAAATCATGAACGGCAAGAGCGAGCCTGAGGTCTGGGTTGAGGCCACGACGGAACTTCTGCTGCCTGCGAGCATCAGTGGTGATCTCCTCTTCCGCATAGAGAGAGAGGTTGAGGAACTCGCGCTGATAGGCTTCAACAGTCATGTCGCCCTGAGTGAGGTTACAGAATTCTTCCGCCTTACGATCCATGATCCCCTGAGGAATGTAGCGGGCGCGAAAGGCAGACTGAAATTCATCCCAGGTGATGACTTCTCCAACTGGAAGGGAACGCTTGTGGGTGCTCCACCACTGAGCAGCGGCGCCTTTCAGATGATAAGACGCAAAGTTCACATAGTCGGCTGGATCGACGTTAGCAGACTCCAGCTCGTGAGTGATGTCGCGAAGCCAGTCATCAGCATCCAACGGCTGAACAGTGTTGCGAAACATAGTGGGGTTGAGGCGGGTGAAGTCGTGCATAGTCACGGTGGCATGCTGATGGTGGTGCCCATTCTGATTCGGCTGGGGGAACTGAGCCATGACATTCTCCATGAACTGACGGTTCAGCTCAAACTGCTGCATCAGCGCAGCCATGTAATCCGGCGGCGGAGGTGGGTCGTTGGCACCACGACCACGACCACGACCACGACCACGACCAGCCATCCTGCTAGAATTTAACAGGGGTATTTCAGCGATGAAAATTTAACGAGATACCGGAATCAAGCCTGAAGTAAAGCGACAACGAAGAGGAGGCACGGATATATATAGGAGTAGTCATATAAGAGATACACATTTACACACAGAGTCAATCGAAAATCGGGCAGCGTAACGTCGTAGAAATTAAGGAAAAAGGACTCACTAGGCGGCGCGCAGACCGCGGTAAGGATTACACGACGCGACATAGATTCCACTATGTGAATCACGCCGCAAGAAAACTGTTGGCCACAGGAGTTAATGCCAGAGAACGCGCGGCCTGCCCAGAATGAGAATGGGATCCGCGGTCCGGGACCTGGGGTATGACTCCTGCGACACGACTCAATCAATGGGGAAATCACCAAAACGCCGGGTGGAATCAAGAGAACGTGATCCTAATGTCAGATTTTGTAAAACTTACCAGCAAGGATAAGAGAGCAGATTCCCAGAGCATAGGTAAGGAGAAAAGGATCCTAATACCATAGATATCACACGTAGTGACATCGATATGGGCCCGTAAGCCAAATATTAAGTTAGCAAAATAGTTTTTTAAAGTCTAGACTCAACTTCGACCAAGTAGTGGTGGGGTGGCTTCCTACAGGCAGTCGGCTCTGATACCAACTTGTGACGCCCCCAAAATCAATCCGTGTACAGTAATCATACACGCAGGGTACACGGCTGAGATTAGGGTGCCACGGTGAGAATATCACAGCACAACACTAAACACAAAAGGATAAACAAATATATTACAATACCAGCGATCACGAGGATCCGAATACATAAGTCATACAAGCCATAATATCTGAGTACAGACATAGTTAGTCAAGTTTTGCCTTAAGAAGGCTATCACAAATCACATCAGAGATACAGATCGAAAAGGCGAGGCCTCCTGCCTGGGATCCACCGAACTACTCCTGGTCAACGGGGAATTCGACTTCGTAGTAGTCGCCTCCGGGGTACTCCTGCTCCTGGGCTCCCACGTCGACTGTAGCGGCCGATCAGGCAAAGCGAAAAGGGGGGAAATAAAGCAAAGGTGAGTATCTAGCATACCCGCGAGTCTTACGTCCGCTACTAAGCATTATGCATTGTATCAACGGAAAGAAGAGGCTGTATATCATGGACTGAAAGACAGAAATCCAGAGCAAGGTTAAGAAGCTAGGCCTAACGACGACTAGCATATTCCGACGATGTCTTGCAGCATGAGGTAAGAATCAGCCAACAGTTTATATAAAGCATAAAGTAACAATGCAACAGAAGTTGCTGCAGCATTGTATAATAATAAGTTGTAACAATTAACAATGCCTCCGAGTTCACCTCCTCGAAATCCCCGCGAGGAAGAAAACCCGGAACCATACAGTTTAATAATAATAGTTTGTAGTGGTAAGATCCAGCTTCAGCATAAAGCGCCCTGTTACCGTGGACACGGTTATTCGAATAGATTAATCTTCCCTGCAGGGGTGCACTTGTGTTACGCTACACGCACGGATCTCCAGGGTGGCGGGAACCTTGTTAGGGAACGCTCCACCGAGGCTATCCGACACTTCATAGCCCATCTTTCAAACTCAACAGAGAGGCCATCCGCCGGTCTAAATCCTAAGTACGCCGGGCCTTGGACCCCAACCCGAACGTACTCCTGCACGATGCGTGACTGGCCGGTGAAGTTAAAGCAAATCCAAATAAGACACCACCGCGCGAGCAAATAAGACAACACCACTTCCCGGCAATCAGCCCGTAGTACTGCTGACGTCTGAAGAGTCCTCGGACGACACTACGAAGCAGAGGAGCCCATAACGCGTAATTCCCACGGGTAGGTAGTGCGTACATGGCATATAGCCAACTCAAGACATCCACTGAACCATTTAGCATTTTAATTACCTGCGTGACAACCGTTATCGTTGCCTCGACTTAACTGACCCGCGGACAACGACAGCATCCAGGACCCCCAGTACATCGGTGCCTGCCCTGTCGTCCCACCAAGCCACTGCGGTTACCGACAAGGCGAACCGTCTCCTTACCTTGTCTCGCGTGTGCTCCTGGAGGAGCTCGACTTTCATGGTTTGGTAACTCTCGCGGTCAACGATCAGGCGCCAAGCACACCGGTACACTGGTCGTACCCTCCCTGTCGTCCCGTCGCAATACCTCTCGCGGGCACCGTTGGGTCGCCGACTTCTTACCTGAAGGACAACCGTTACTCAAGTACCTAGAGCGGCTATACCGAGTCAACAACGAGTGGAGTACAAGGATTACTCCTTGATAGCTCACACTTGATGGTGGCTCGGCAGAGCCGAGCTAGGGGCCTGAGGCGGTGTCTGCATTGTACCGTACCTGTGCAGTTATAATATTTGTATCCGCGTTCACTCCCCTGAGTGATGACGGCCCTCTATCTAATCCTAGCTAAAAAATGCGCAGGGCTCACTGCTGAATAATGCATAATAATAATAATAGGCAACATAGGATAAAGGAGGTACATCAAGGGGCGACAAAAACAGGCTATGCAATTGAATAGGATTGTAACGTAGTAGCAGCAGTAACAATGCCTAGTGCAAGAAATGTACGGAAAGATAGGCGATATCTGGGGAAGAGAATGGCTCTGCTTGCCTGGAAGCTCGACAGTAGGGGTAGGGTCGTCGACGAAGTAGTCGTACTCAGCAGCGGTGTAGTCAACGGAAGCAGCAGGGTCTACCGGAGATTAAGGGGGGGGGGAAGAAACAGTAAATACACAACAAGCATATACAAACAGATGCATGACATGACAGATGAAATGTTAACGCTATTCTAACGCAGTGCAATGCACATTGCTCGGAACGGAAATTCATCTGAGGATGAACTACCGGATCCGGGTGATTACCGGACAGGGTGTCCGTAGGGGGAAGGATCAAGCCGGAGGTGTCGTGGGTACCGGACAAACATAAGGGGGGTGTATCCGTGCTAGTTGATCTATTCCGAGAAACATTCGTGTTCGGAATAAATTCATTCGGGCAAACGGTCCAAAGGGGGACGGTTCGATGTTCGTTGTGTTAGAGGGGTGTGATAGACATACGAATAGCGTATTCATTATATTTTTCTGATCAATTTTCATGTATAAAGTTTTTGAATCTGAGTTACGGTTTAAAAGTTATTGAATTTCAAAGTTTTAAATTATTTAAATGATTTTCTGAATTTCTTTTATTATTTATTCAACATTATCCAGAACATTATCCAAAACATTATCCAAAACAGTGCCTGACATGTGGGACCCACATGTCAGCCTCTGTTTATTTATAAAACATTTTAGTAAATCAAAATAGCCTCTAGGCCCACTGGTCATAGACTCAACATTTTATAAAACCAATTTATTAAATAAAAACCCAGTGGGGCCCAGTTGTCATACACAGAGAGTTAACTAACAGTTTTATTTATTTAAACAGGCCAGGGGCCCACCTGTCATATGTCCAGGGCTTAACTTAATAGTTTCAATGAGCAAGGGTTAACAGGGGGTTATCTCCTCCATTAGTGCTAATCACACGGGCGGGTCCCACCAGTCAGTGAGCCAGCCCGGGCAGTGCTCGCCGGCGGCGACACAGGACGACGGTGAGGCGAACATCGAGCACGGTTGGTCAAATCGAGAGGGAACGAGTGGAATCGGACGAGCAAACTACCACGCACCTACTGGAGCTTAAACCGCGACCTGAGACGGACTAGGGCGACGGCGGGGTCAAGCTGGGCGGCGGCCGGATCACGACAACGGGGGGGACAGAGCTACGACGAGAATCCGACGCGGGAAAAAGAGGGGAAGGACGCGGACTGCTCACAGGGGACGAGTAGAGGAGGCAGTTTGGCCTGGGGAGCTCGGGGTGAAGCTTCCCGTCAACAATGGCGCGGCGGCCCGAGGAGGAAGAAGCGGTCGATTCCTAGCCTATAGCGCGCCCCGTCTCGATTCGTTGCTGGTGGTGACGAAGACGTCAGCCGCGGACCTCCTAGACGTGGTGGCTCGGCCCGCGGTGACCGGTGGCCACGAGCACGCCGGCAGCGCGGCCACGGGTGCGTTCGTAGACGGGGTAGAGTGAGGCAAAGAGTGAGCGAGGGGGGAACTGGGGTGGCCTCCGATCCAGACGGGCGTGGGCACGCTCTTGACCACGAGAGGGGGCAGGTAGGGCAGGTGGGAGGTGGGGGGCACGGCCACAGTGGCCATGGCCACGGCGTGTCCACGCCGGGGGTACGGGAGCAGGTGGGGGGAAGGGGAGGGGGAAAAAGACAAGGGGAGATGGGCCGGGTGTGGGCCTCGCCCCAGGCGAGGAATAACCATTTTCTTTTATTTGCCTTTTTCCTATTCTCTTACTGCTAGAAACAATTAATTTAAATGCTAAAACATTTTTATAAAAGGTGCCAGTGGTTTCTAAATTAGGTGTATGTCACATGTAGGTGACACAAAAGGTTTGGTGCATTTTAAAACTCAGTGGGTATTTCTTTTAAATATTTTACGATTAAAAAGGACCTTACAAGCTACTGTTATAATTGTTTGGGATTTTTCATAACTCCAAAATTTACCAAAGTTGGTCCAACATGATTATAATGATTTTAGGCAATTTACAAAATGGTTTCATGATTTTTGAGCAAGGTTTAATTTCCACCAAGTTTTTATTATCCACCAAAAAGGGGTTTTAGGGTTTTGACTTTGGGGTTTTTATCCTAAGGGCTCAAGTACATGGTGCATGGGGTGTTGATCACCCACATCAAGGTTTTGATCATTAGCATCACAAAGTTTGAACAGGATCAGGGAATCAACAGTGATAACTCAACAGTGGTGATCAACAGTAAGGATGGTTACTGTTACAAGCAACTGAGGGTGTTACACTGCACCTACCTACCCTAACCCTATTCTGAGTGCAACTGATTCGGCGCCAACGCCGAATTACTTTGCAACATCACCTATAGGGGCATGCACGTTTTGTCTTCCTCCGAACTATAGTTCGGCGCCCATAGCACAAGTTGCACCAATAGCTAGTACACAAGTTGCTCCTATACCACAAGCATTGACACCTACCATCGATCCTATTTTAGTCAAGCTAAGGGAGTATTTGCATAAGATGTTTCAAGATACTTTCGGAAGCAAGCCGAAAGTAAAAAGTAGTGTATATCAAAAGCCTTATCCCGCACACTTCGATGCAGTGTTGTACCCTCAAGGTTACAAGGTTCCTGATTTTGTTAAGTTTAGTGGAGAGGGTACAAAAACAACTCGGGAGCATGTTAGTCAGTATTTGGCACAGTTGGGGGAGGCCGGTTCCATAGAAGAATTGAAAGTGCGTCTATTTCCCCTATCTTTAACCGGCACCGCTTTTTCATGGTTTGCTGCTTTGCCACATGGATCTATTCTTTTGTGGTCACAATTAGAACAAAAATTTCATGATCACTTTTATAGTGGCGACAATGAGCTTAAGTTGTCACATCTTACATCGGTTAGGCAAAAACATGATGAATCGGTCACCGATTATGTCAAAAGATTTAGAGATATAAAAACCCGATGCTATAGCCTAGTAATAACTGAGAGAGATTTAGCAGATTTGGTTCTTAATGGTTTGAAACCCCACATCAAAGAGATGCTAGAAAGTTATGAGTTTTTAAATATTAACCAAGTCTTGCAGAAAGCTTTGGCCCAAGAGAGCCGAAGTAAAGAGATTCACAGATCAACAACCGATCAGGCCCTAGAGTGCATATGGTTGATTACAATGATAATAATTCGGATGATGAGGTTGATGTCTATACCACTGAGTTTGTTTGGTCATCAAAGGCCAAACCTTACTCGTGCAATGCTCTTAAGCCGATTCACAAGAATCGTGATGAGGAGATGAATTTTACCTTTGACATAGCCAAGTGTGATAGGATATTTGATGCTTTGTTACAAGATAAAATGATTAGAATATCTCACACTTTACCGCCGTTTGAAGAGCTAAAACGACGTGCTTATTGCAATTATCACAATTCTTTCTCACATGCTACTAATGATTGCAATGTTTTCCGGAGACATATACAATCGACCATTAATGAAGGACGATTGAGTTTTTCTGAGATGCAGGTTGACAAGCAACCCTTCCCGATGAACACCATAGACTTGGAAGGAAAAAAGGTGTTGATTCGGCCTGATATAGCCGAGTTAGCCAACAAGAATAATGTGGTCATTGGTGAGTCCAGAAAGGAAAATGAGGACAACAGAAACTCGGGGAGACAGGTTGTGCTTGACAAGCAACCCGATGGCAAGGAAGTAATAAAGATCACTATAAAAAATCCTACGCTCGGGTGGCAACTATTGGGAAACGTAGTAGAAAGCAAAAAAAATCGGCCTACGAATCAAGAACCCAAGATCATCCAAAAAGATTGCATACAAGGTTTTAGGTCATGGCTCACCAACCGATGTAGCGGAAGTAGAGTTGGTGAAGACCGTCGATGCAGATCCCCGCAGCTAGGAATTTCAATGACCTCCCAACCGCGAGGATATCGATCCCTCGAACCGTCCCGCGATCTAGTCCCAAAGACAAGTCCCACGAACAAGCTCCTCGAAGAAGGGTCGAAGGTATGACCCCTCCATTAGTATCCACACATCCCGTAGCAGCAATCCAGCAGCGCTCCGCCGTCCAGAGATGAACGCCACCGAGAAAACTAGAGGGAGAAAACCCTAACGGATTGCGATCTAGAACATCGTCTAAACCGGGGTCAAATTTTGGAGCAACGGGGTTTAGAGGAGGGAGGGTGGCGCATAGGCCTTGGGGTCAAGTTGTGTTGCGCCCCCACCCCTCCCCCACATTATATAGGTGGCCAAGAGGCCCTTGGGGAGCAATAAGGGGGGTGGGGAGTACAACTTGGACTCCCAAACCCCCCAAACCTTCCCACCGGAAACCTGCCATATTGGAGAGTTGGACTTCCCACCTGGAGGGGGATTCCTTCCCCTTGGTGTGCCCCCACCCCTTGGCCGTCCAGGGCAGCCTAGGTGGCTTGCCCCCCAAGGCTAGGGGCGTGGGGTAGTGGGTGGTACTGCCTGGAAACTTCCGGAACCTTCCAGAAGCTTCCAGGACCTTCCGGGACCTTCTGGGATTGTTTCGGGACATTCCGGAACCTTCTGGAGCACTTCCAGGAACTTCCGGGACCGTTCTCGGACGTTCCGGAGCCATCCGGATAGTTTCCAAGACCATCCGAGTTACAGTTTAAGCCACCCGATGACCACGAAGGTTGTCGGGACGCCCAACGATTATCCGGAAACTATTGCGGTTGATCCAGGACTTCCCCAGTACCATTCTCATATGTTCCAGAACAACCTGGGACTACTCCAGAGTGATCCAGACATATCCTAAATACCCAGCACTACTTCTGGTGCCCTTATGAACTATTCCATAAATCCTCGGAACTACTTCCGGTACCCGTATGAACTATTCTGCTTTGCTTCCACTAAACCTTCTACCATTCCAGCATTCTAACAGACTACTGCTCGTTAAGTGTGTGACCCAATAGGTTCGGTATAATGCGGACATGACTCAGAACATCTTCCGGACATAGGTCAACAACCTTTTGTCAATAGCCAATAATCAACAGCGGAGCCATGGACACCCATGTTGACTCCCGCACATACACGAAGAAACTTCGAGTGAACCATTATGTTTAGTCATGTACCATTCCCTTTGCTTCGCGATATATGAAAAAGTTAGAGGAGAGAAGTTTGGCACCCATGTGTAACAACTTCTTGAACACAAGCCACTCGTTATCCTCTTTGCTTGTTTGTCCCTTTTCTCGTTATTGTATTCCGGTATCCCCGTGACTGAATCACAATGCGTCTGGCCAGACTATAATGGATACCGTCATACCGAGTGGGCCCGAAGTGAATATCTTCTTCATCGTGAAGGAGCAAATCCCAATTTTGAACTATCACAGTTACTAAACACACTATCCAATGTACCCAGAACTTATTTTACTACTTTCCAGTAACGGGAAGATTCATCTAAGAACCAAAGCACATCTTCCTGTGTGAAGCAACTTGATACTCTCATGGTCTAAGGAATTACGTATATGATAACATTTCATGATATGACTTATAACGTTGTTACAATGTGATCTCTAAGTATATCATTCAATACTGGGGTCGGTTCAACATCATTGTTCTGCTAACAATATGTTCCCATTGCTACTGACATCCTTGTTACAAGAACAATGTCCATGATTAAGAAAACGTAATCATCAGTTAGCACATGAGCTGGTCTTAGAGGCTAAACCAGGAACTCTTGGTGTTTACATTTCCACACATGCAAGTGAGTTTTCTTCTGAATCTCATAGTCAGGGTCATTGCAATTATAGCACAGAAATATAAACATTAATTACGAACATGGAAATATATATAATAACATTTTTTATTATTGCCTCTAGGGCATATTTCAACAGTCTCCCACTTGCACTAGAGTCAATAATATTATCAGTGCTTGAGCACTTTACACCTATGGCATACCGGTGTAATACATGCTTGATTTGTGGTATAGACTTCATCTTCGGATCTGAGGTCTCAGGCCCGTTTGTATCTTGCATATCTTCGCGTTTTCACGCTATCATAAAATTCACTAATTTGATTAACTTAGCTTTGTATATGTTTGAATCATTTGGTAGGACCTTGGTTCCTCAGAATAAGTCATGACATCATTCATCAATGTTCCATGAGCTTCAAGTATCTAAGAAAACCATACCACGTTCATGAATGAACTTATGATTCAAATTACCCTCCTTGTTACTTCTTTAAGTAACTATATACTTAGCCTCTGTTATAGAATTCGCCACAGTATCTAACTTGACAAAGTTCCTCCATACTGCGCCACCCTTACGTGTAAAACACATAATCCCAATTAAAATCGAAAATTGGTCGGAGTAAGTATGAAGAATGAATTGGTGTAACTATTTACATAAAAAATTCAGCTGGTGTAACTCATTACAACGAGCTCTTCATTCTCTCCATTTTTCCGAGAAACATATCTTATCTTTCATAAGTTTAACTTTTCACTGTTTGTCCAATGATCAACATCTTGATCACTTTGGTATCTTGCTCACAACCTTTTGGAGCACTAGACATATCTGGTTGTTTTACATATTATGGTGTACATGATTAATCCAAACACACATGTGAGTGGAATTCAATTCACGTGTTTTTTTGCTTATCTGTGTTCATGAACACCGATTTCCGCAAACAACTTTTCACCGTGACCTCGGCAAGAACATCCTTCTTGGCGTATTCATACTAAACTACTTTAGTATCATGTCAACATATAATGTTGGCTTTAGCATGATCAGGCACTTACTATCTACATAGATCACTGTGCTCAATACTAATGCTATATTAGCCCAAGTTCTTCAACTGAAAACTATTTCCAACGAAGTCCTTATTCGTGTCAAGAAATTTATATCATTTCCAATCAACAATATGTCATCTACATAAGGTTTTAGAAATATCATTCAGCTCCCACTTACTTTCTTGAACATTCAAGCATCTTCGTTTATTCCCGATGAAAACAAACTCTTTTGGCAATTTCATCATAACGAAAAATTCCAACTCCATTGTGCTAGCTTTAGTCCATCACTGGATATCTAAGTCTTGCATCTATTTTAGCATCCTTTGAATCGACAAAACATTCCGGTCGTATCACATATACGTCCTTTGTTATATTTCCGTGTAGGAACTTTTTTTTGACGTTCATTCTACCATATCCTATAAATGAGATATGTAGTAATTGCTAATATAACCCGAACTGACTAAAGCATCTCTACGGTTGAAACTATTTCGCCGTAGTCAACCTTTGAACTTGCTAGAAAACAATTTTCCAACGAGTTGAGCTTTATGGATAAAACAATTTCATCCGAATCAATTATAGATCCATATATATATTCTTCAGACTTTTAGTCTTTCGGAGGGTCTACCAAGTTCAAAACTTGACTTACTTCCATGGATACTATCTCGGATTTATTTGGCATTTAGCCAAATCCCGGAGTCAGGGCCCATCAACGTTTCTTTGTATATCACAGTTTTATCATTGTCGAACAACAATATCTCGTTTTACATATCATGAATGTTTGTACGAGTTTTGTCTAACCTGTGTGGTTCAGCTGTGCACTTATTTGAAGAGTCAACAATCTTTAACAAGTTGCACTGTCCTCCCACTCACTCTTTTGCAAGAAACCATTTTCTTCAAAACACATTGTTCTTAACAGCAAACAATTTTGCTTTTGTGTAGTGATAGAGGAATACCAAACCTTTTGGAATAACCTTCACAAAGTAGCACTTATCTGATTTGGTGTTTTGAGTATGTCAAACATATGTCTCATACACCAAAATTTTAAGAAAAGACAATATGGTTTTATCATTTCCATATCATATCTAATATGGTGTCATTTCAACAGATTTGATGGTGCTCTTTTCAGTGTAAAAGCCGTAGTCACTAACGCATAACTTTAATAAGTATAATGGCAAATTGATAAACGTCATATTTGATCTTACCGTGTCATACATGGCTTGATTACATCTCTCGAACACTTTACTCATAGTGATGTTCCGGGAGACGCAAGTTATGACAGTTCTTCACAACTCATCAGACGTTCGCTAAACTTGTAACTCAATATTACTTTCTACAATCTAATTTGCAGAAGCTTTATTTTCTTGTTACAATGAATTTCTATTTCACTCTAAAATTCCTTGAACATTTCAAAGATTTCAGACGTATTTTTTCTATTGAACAGATATCCACATATCTACTTCAACTCATGAGTGAAGATAGGGAATCCACTGCACACAACTACACTTATTGGACTACACACATCATCATGTATGATTACCAATGGTTTAGTTGCCCGTTCATGTATGACCTATCAACGGTGTTTTAGTCACATTACTTCGAGACAAATATCGCAAGCGTCAAGTGATTCCTAATCATATGACTCGAAAGTCCATCACATATGGAAATTCTTCATGCATGTTATGTCACTTGTGATAAACGGCAGTGCCACATCTATGTGGTATTTCTGTCAGTCTTGCGACGTTTAGCGTCAGTGTTATGGATGTTTAGTATTATTATCAAGATTCATAACATACAACCTATTCATAATGGAAGTATGGCCTTTACGTTATTCATAGCTTTGAACAACTCTCTTACAACAAACATGATTCAAAATGATGTTTTGCAACAAGGCTAAAGTGTAGTAACAATTTACTCAACTCTAAAATGAATTACGAAGATAATCATAGAGTCAACACACAGTATAGTAAACCTTTTACCGTGTTCCCGAGCGTGTGAAAACTCATCATTTAGCTAGTCATAAAGGCCATAGTATTTTTTGCATCGTGTTGCAACAAAATGCAATCGACGTGATATTCCAGTGATCAACTTGTTTAATCACAATACCTAGAATCGACAATGAACTACTTAGTCATGATTCCCAAGAATTACATCTTTTAACCATCAATGAATTCATCTATAACTCCGTATGACTTTCATTTCCGAGCTGGTTATTCCAGTCTTCTTTCGTTTTGCCTTTATACGTATCATAGTTCTATTTCCAATGTCACTCCTACTCACAGAAGATCACATATGATCAAGGGTGGCGCATGCCATGGACTTTCCGGCGTGTGAGTCTTACTAACATCCTTTGGACTTCCTTTCCCTTAATTCTCATCATCATATGATCGGTGTTCTTCTGGATCCCACACTTATCAGTTTTGTTTAGAGCACAGTGAACATTTTCACTAATGCTTACAATCATACATTGTACTAGATATCTTATATCCAACATTAATTGTCTTACTACTGAAAACAATTTTTCAGTTCCATGAATATAACATAACTATCCCAAATGTTTCGAAGTTCGGGTTTCATGGTGGTGAAGACAATGCACTTAGCTGTGGTGGAATTCTAGCATTTTGGATTATGGACGTAAGTCACATCATCCATAGCATCAGCGGGAGAACATCAAAAATTTGCGATAGGACAAGCTCCTTCTCGAGACTATTGAGGATAGTCCTCACAATACGGTACCAATCGTAAAGTTTTTACCAGATAATACAGTTAATCAAAATCAATTGGGAAGGTGGTAACGCGAGCCATTATTCTACAACGATAATGCAAATACTTAGATTTTGTTCATAATTAAGTTGCACTTATGATTAATCAATTTAATTACTAAGTGCGCTCCCACTCAGATCAATATCTCTCGTAATTGATGCTGGAGTGATTCAAGATCCAACCCAATCGTCCGCCATTGATGTGACATCACTGATGACTTAGACTGGACCGGTAGGCCAACTTTCCAATCACGCCAAAGGTGATTCTTGTTCATCTTTCGATGGGCGTGTTCCGGTAGCAAACTTTTATCCAAACCGTCAAGACAACCAAGTGTAATTGCAGTGTGTTCTTAACACACCCGCCTTTTATGCGTCACACCGTGTGCACCCATGTGACATGACCTGCTCCGGTGTGAAACATAGTATAGACGGTGCTACAGTTGGAAGAACACTATCAACTTGATATTGTTTTGCGAGAGATCACCCTAATAAAATACGACTACCGCGCATCAAACAAGGGTGCATCAAAGGGATAAACATCACAGGAAGTTCATAAAATTATGTGATATAGTATAGCCCTTTGCTTCGTGAAGTCTTCATTGTCTTCACGTCGTCGTGGTTGAAGTCCCGTGTCCACCAACTTTGTCCTTGGCGCCGGGAACATCACCACGACTTCCGGCATGTGCGTCAGGGTCCACCTCCGCATCGTAGATCATCACCTTGCATCTATCTATTGCTTTGCATCGAGCTAATAAACAGTTCTGGAAAGCAGGCCATAATTAAGTGACAATCATATGACTCCAGTCATCATGCCGTAGCACGACACGCAGGTCGCGAATAAATATTACATAACATATAGAATCTCATACAAACACATTGCAAATCATGAAGGCTATACCACATCACATGCACATTCTGCAAAAACGAGTTAGATCGCCATCTACACGGGTTGTTGCGACTTTTATCATGGTTGATTAGCAGGTTACATGCAAACGTTGTTCCTATACAAACCAAACACGATACTTCATTGTTGCTAGTTTAACGTTCGGGGTGCGTGCAACAACTAATGCCACAAGCCAAACTTCGTTCAACGCGTGGCCCCCGTGTGGATTTGAGTTCATAAAATCCACAAGACCCTCCATGTTAAATCTTCTATTGAGAGATTAAGATGAGATCCAAGGAGTTTGATGTAGACCATGATCAAGGCAAACAACATACTGAAAGCAGCATAGAGGGATCGATGGAAAACTCAATCCTTGTAGCAAAACCGCAACTTGCCATCAAGCATAGAAAAAATCACATGACAGGGAAGCAACAAGAAAATCAATGCCTCATATCACACATATGATCTAGACCTAAACATGCATCTAATCAAGGATCTCTCTGATACCACTGTTGGGAAACGTAGTAGAAAACAAAAAAATTCGGCCTACGAATCAAGAACCCAAGATCATCCAAGAAGATTGCATACAAGGTTTTAGGTCATCGCTCACCAACCGATGTAGCGGAATTAGAGTTGGTGAAGACCGTCGGTGCAGATCCCCGCAGCTAGGAATTTCAATGACCTCCCAACCGCGAGGATATCGATCCCTCGAACCGTCCCGCGATCTAGTCCCACGGACAAGTCCCACGAACAAGCTCCTCGAAGAAGGGTCAAAGGTACGACCCCTCCATTAGTATCCACACATCCCGTAGCAGCAATCCAGCAGCGCTCCGCCATCCAGAGATGAACGCCACCGAGAAAACTAGAGGGAGAAAACCCTAACGGATTCCGATCTAGAACATCGTCTAAACCGGGGTCTAATTGTGGAGCAACGGGGTTTAGAGGAGGGAGGGTGGCGCATAGGCCTTGGGGTCAAGTTGTGTTGCGCCCCCCACCCCTCCCCCACATTATATAGGTGGCCAAGAGGCCCTTGGGGCGCAATAAGGGGCGGGGTGGGGAGTACAACTTGGACTCCCAAACCTTCCTACCGGAAACCTGCCATATTGGAGAGTTGGACTTCCCACCTGGAGGGGGATTCCTTCCCCTTAGTGCGCCCCCACCCCTTGGCCGGCCAGGGAAGCCTAGGTGGCTTGCCCGCCAAGGCTAGGGGCGTGGGGTAGTGGGTGGTACTGCCCGGAAACTTCTGGAACCTTCCAGAAGCTTCCGGGACCTTTCGGGATCGTTTCGGGACATTCCGGAACCTTCTGGAGCACTTCCAGGACCTTACGGGACCGTTCTCGGACGTTCCGGAGCCATCCGGATAGTTTCCAAGACCATCCGAGTTACAGTTTAAGCCACCCAATGACCACGAAGGTTGTCGGGACGCCCAGCGATTATTCGGAAACTATTCCGGTTGATCCAGGACTTCCCCAGTACCATTCTCATATGTTCCGGAACCACCTGGGACTACTCCAGAGTGATCCGGACATATCCTAAATACCCAGAACTACTTCTGGTGCCCTTATGAACTATTCCATAAATCCTCGGAACTACTTCCGGTACCCGTATGAACTATTCTGCTTTGCTTCCACTAAACCTTCTACCATTCCAGCATTCTAACAGACTACTGCTCGTTAAGTGTGTGACCCAATAGGTTCGGTATAATGCGGACATGACTCAGAACATCTTCCGGACATAGGTCAACAGCCTTTTGTCAATAGCCAATAATCAACAGCGGAGCCATGGACACCCATGTTGACTCCCGCACATACACGAAGAAACTTCGAGTGAACCATTATGTTTAGTCATGTACCATTCCCTTTGCTTCGCGATATATGACAAAGTTAGAGGAGAGAAGTTTGGAACCCATGTGTAACAACTTCTTGAACACAAGCCAATCGTTATCCTCTTTGCTCGTTTGTCCCTTTTCTCGTTATCGTATTCCGGTATCCCCGTGACTGAATCACAATGCGTCTGGCCAGACTATAATGGATACCGTCATACCGAGTGGGCCCGAAGTGAATATCTTCTTCATCGTGAAGGAGCAAATCCCAATTTTGAACTATCACAGTTTCTAGACACACTATCCAATGTACCCAGAACTTATTTTACTACTTCCCAGTAACGTGAAGATTCATCTAAGAACCAAAGCACATCTTCCTGTGTGAAGCAACTTGATACTCTCATGGTCTAAGGAATTACGTATATGATAACATTTCATGATATGACTTATAACGTTGTTACGATGTGATCTCTAAGTATATCATTCAATACTGGGGTCGGTTCAACATCATTGTTCTGCTAACAATATGTTCCCATTGCTACTGACATCCTTGTTACAAGAAATATGTCCATGATTAAGAAAACGTAATCATCAGTTAGCACATGAGCTGGTCTTAGAGGCTAAACCAGGAACTCTTGGTGTTTACATTTCCACACATGCAAGTGAGTTTTCTTGTGAATCTCATAGTCAGGGTCATTGCAATTATAGCACAGAAATATAAACATTAATTACGAACATGGAAATATATATAATAAAATTTTATTATTGCCTCTAGGGCATATTTCCAACAGCAACCACAAGTGCAAGAGGATGCTCATGATAAATTTGTCAAACCCAAGAACTCAGAAGTTGGCAAGGGGAAAAGGAATGAAGCTAGGCGCAAGAGAATCGAGCCAACTTTTGATATGTTGCTATCCAAGTATGCCAATCAACTTCAAAGCGTTCAAGATCACCTCCGCAAGAAAGTCGACGCTATGCAAGACCATATGGGTCATCACCACCCTTCTATGCGCCATATTACATGGGAGGCTTCAATGGTGGTTGTGGGCAGCCGCCAATGGGCCCTTATGCTTTTTATATGGGGTGGGCAGCACCTAATAGGCTCGCTCGTGGGAGGTTTTCTTATTCTTCAAAAGGCCATTTTAATCAAGGTGATAGTCGGCCATCGCAAGGTTTTCCGAGCAAAGTCAATAAAAAAGTGTGGCGTGCTAAGTCACATGGTGCGGAAATTTTAGAATCTGACAAGCGGAAGGAGATCCAAGGGCCGATTGTTGATAATCTAGCTAATTCTAATGATGATATTGTTTTTGCTCAGCAGGATTCCATGGCTAATGATCATGAGGGTAGCACAAGCGCGGCCAAGTACAGGAATCCAAAATATGCTCAACCTAAGTGGTGTCCTCCCGGTTTAACTAAGACCATGAAGAGGAGATTGCAACGTATGAGGAACCATGAGAAGGTGAAGAACGAAAACGAGAAACAAAAGGATGAATTAATTAATGGAATCCAGCCCATGGTACTTGCAAAACAAATATGGAGGCCTAAACAAAAGGAAAACACAAGTGCTTCTACGTTAACTGCAACAACACCTACACCACCAAATAAGGATGATGTTGTCAGAACCCTCTGTTAGGTAATGTGCTAGGATCAAGTAACCTTGCATCATGTCAAATTTTCAAAGGAAATCAACTTCAAAATCCAAATGGAAGAAGGAACACCCCCAGATGAATTAATTCAAAAGGCCAGATAAAAATCTTTTCCAAAAATTCATGTTAGATTTTTGAAAAGTCTTATAAATGAGTGTGATCACATATCAAGTGATGTGGGACCCACCCCATGCTCATAGATTTTTCAAATATTCAAACAGTGCCTTGGAATTAAAGAAATACCCCTATTTGATTTAAGATTCAAATTATTTGAATTTTAAAAATGTTGAAACTTTATGAGTGGCTAGTCTATATTATTATGAGGCCACATAAATTTTTTCAGCATTTAATAAAATGTTTAGCTATTTATTTTAGCTAAACAGAACAAATGTCAGAAAAGAATAATAGAAAAGAAATCAGAAAACCTTACCTGGCGCCCAGGCGAAGCAGGCCCACCCCAGCCCAGCCGGCCCACAGGGGCAGGGGCGTCTTCTTCCCCCTCCCGCGCCTCCAAGCTGCTCGGTGGAATGCCACCGAGCTAGCCGGGGACGCCACGTCGCCGTCGAGGAGCTTCCAGGCCTCCCCGTGGCCTCTTCTCGCACCTGGAGACTCCCCGCAGCCTCCGCAGTCCATTCCCCTCTCCAGAGCTTCCTCCTCCTCCTCCCGTGCTCGAATCCGTCGCCGCCCGAAGCCTCATCGGAGCGCCGTCGAGCCCCCGCGTGGCCACCGTGCCCTAGAGCTCAAGCCAGCAAGTCCACCGTGCTCCTCGTCCTCGACTTCGACGACTAGCAGCAGGAGACGCATCAATTCGGGCCAGACGAGACGCAAACTTCACCGAGAACTCGCCGGACCCGCAAGCTCGCCGTCGTCGATTCGCCGCCGTTGAAACCTCCCCGAGCTTGCTGTTGCTTCTGTTCGATCCGCGGTGAGCTTCTGAGTTTTTCCCCCAAGCTCCTAGCACCCCGTAGCCCCTCTAGCCAAATCCGCCATGAGAACCGAGCTCGTCGCCGCCATGGTTGAGCTAGAGCTCGCCCTCGTGCTCCTCGCGACACCCCAGTGCGCGCTTTTGACTCGTGGGTGTTCCAGCTTTCGAACGCACACGAGCTCAGCCCAATCCGTGCCCCCTAGCCTCGACTACGACCTCGCCGGTTCTCTGTTTCCGCCGGAGTCGTCGCCGTCGTCGCTCCCGACCACCCCGTGACCCCCTGTTGCCTCCAGAAGATGCGGAAGACGATGCTGAGCAAGATAGTGTCCTCGCCGTGGCCTCCCGTGGCCCCTAGGCCATTCCGGCGAGTGCGCCGCCGTGGCCAGGCCACCGGCGTCAAGCCGCCGGTGGGTTAGCCCTTAAGCACTCGGCTAATGACCCCCTAGGTCACTGACCAGTGGGCCTAGTGGCTTAATTAAGCCACTGGATTAATTTAACCCACGGGTTAAATTAACCCAGTCACTGACACCCTGGACCCACATGTCAGCTGACGCAATAAATCATTTTATGAATTTCCAGAAAATCAAAATGAATTAAAAGAATTCCAGAAATTCCAGAAAATACCCCAAACTTTGGAAATTCATAGAAAATTCATATTAACTCCAAATTGGACAAATAATATATGAAAAATGATCAGGAGAAAATTATCTTTCCAAATATGCAACTTTCAACTCTGTTTGAGTTGAATTTAAAATGTGATCAGTAGCATTTGCTATTTGATTTAAATGGAATTAAATCAAATTCAAATCAAATATTTTTGCAACTTGAACCATGGCAACATGCTACATTTCAATCACACATCAAAGGCATATCATACACATTTGAAGTTGTTTCAAAATGATCAAACTATATCACATATAACTTGGTTAATGTTGAATTCAAATGTGGAGTTTGAATTTGCAATTCAATTTGCAATATACTCCATTTAAAAGGAATGATCAACACATCAGTACCATGAACATCACCCTTTCAATATTATTCATGTGATTGTGCATTGTACATTCTGTTGATCCTATGATTGTCATGTTGCTGATAGACGTGGAACCGGAGCAAGAGGTTGCAACCTTCGTTGAAGACCCCGAACCCGAACATCGTCAGCAAGGCAAGCAAACCCCCATTGATCATGTCGATAAAATCCCACTTCCCTCTCATGTCTCGCTTATGCATTGTTTAGGATGATCACCATGCTTCGTTTCTACCGCATAGATGAACCCATTCCTTTGCATGACCTATCATTTTGTCACAGTAGTAAGCAAACCACAATCCTAGCAAATGTAGGAGTTGTTTGATATCATGTGGCCCCTGCAATGTTATCGCTTATTGCATGCTTAGTATGATACCATGTTGTACTGTGATGCGAGTCGGGATGGGAATGATCACGTTGATGATGGTAGAAAAGTGTTGGTGAATCGACCCTAATACAAGGTGAACGATGAGAGGCTGTGTAGGAGTACACAGTGGGTTGTCTCGTTGAACACCGCCCTAGTACGAGTTCTTGTGTGGTGATCCAAGATGAAGAGTACAACCACACATTGGGCTCACTGACCCCTCTCAACTTACTAACTCATCCCTTTCGATGTCCAGATGTCGCAATAGTTCGGAGTTCTGGTAGGTCAGTGGCCTGGTTGCTAAGTGAGAGAACGGCTCATCCGAGACCGGCTTATGCACCACGCACACATCACTTGGGTCCACTTCGGTAAACCGGCCGGGTTCACGATTGTGGTAACCAACCCAAGTAGGCGGCTTTCTCGGACTAGATCGGCTATGAGGTAACAGTTGTGGTGAGCATCCTCGCTGGCACCCCTTGAATGGTGTCGAGATCAAAGGCGGTAAATGATGATCATGTGTGTGTAGCGGTACACCCTTGCAAGGTAAACAAAACTATTCGAATAGCCGTGTCCGCGGTTATGGACTGCTTGGAAAGCTTAGCTTGATTATTAGATAACTTGAACTGGATACTTCTAAAACGCACCAAGATAAGTGTGAGTGCTATGGCGTGCTTCCTCGTGGGGAAGTCGAGGAAGGCACCATAGTGGTGTATTGGTTGGAGAAAGTAGTGGACTCGTGTACGCTTCTTACCTCAAAGTCTGGTACTCGTAGTTCAGGACTAGCCAAGTCAAAGCTGACACTTCTGCAAGTGAACCCCACCTCCCTTTATCTTGACACATATGCATGAGTAGTATAGCTCCTATGTAAGTCTTGCTGAGTACGACTTTGTACTCACGTTTGCTTAATCTATGTTTTAGATGATGCCACTGACCCCGAAGGTGGCTTCTTCATCGAGCTGGACGACTGAAGACCAACTAGTCTAGTCCCAGTCAGACGACTGGTTCCCTCGTGGAGGGCTTTGTGTTTAAATAAGGCTTCTTAAGCCATTTGTTAAACTTGTCTGTACTCAGACATAATTTCCTTCCGTTTGTAATGTAATGTAATGTAATGTAATGTTGGATCACATGTATGTGATCTCTGTGTGCACTCTATAAGAGTTTTAAATAAATTGTACACTTTGTAGAGAATTGCAAAGGTACCTGCTGTTCATACAAGGAATGTGTGCTGCGTGTATGTTTATAACATGCATGTCTTTGTATGGGTTTTCGAGACCTTAGTTGTGTTCTGGATGGCGGTCTTTCATACACCAAGTGGCCCTTAGATGTGCGCAGCTTGGGGCATCGCGATGCGATTGTTCGAGACTCCGTCTCGTGCACACTTTGTGGTATGATCGAGCCCGCCCTAGACCCCGACTAAGTGATCGGGTTGGAGTAAGTCTATGTAAGAGTTTTGAGATAGTCGATAGTATGGTTGAGGCGACTTGTCTTTGAATATGAGAGTTCACCACCCATATCATTTGACTTGTGTGCGGACGATGATGACCCATCTCAGTTGATCATCCGGCCTGGATGGGATGCCCCTCACATACGATGCTTTCCGAGAATGTTCAGTGCTTGGCCTTGTCTGCTTAGACAAGTGGGTGCGGTTCTCGGCTCTCCATATGACTATGTCTTAACTGTACTTGCATACGCTAACCCCGGGTCCCGACAGATGTTGTCCCTATTACATCGTCCATGCCACTTGTTACGTCTTATTCAACCGAAGAGACTTTAAGTCCATTATACACCTTAGGAGATGAAGATGATATGGAGGATTATGAATCTGCGCCGGCTCGGGAAGGTATGGATATTAATATGGTGTATTACTTACCTGCCAAATTTCGTGCTATAGATGAACAAGGAGATGTGGCTCAGCTAGATTTTGGTCCTAAAAATGCTATATTTGAGAAGCCAAAAGAGCCAGTGAAACACTTGAAGCCGTTATACCTTAAAGGTCACATTAATGGGTCACCGGTTGCAAAGATGCTAGTTGATGGTGGTGCTGTGATAAATCTTATGCCCTACGCAGTCTTCAAAAGACTGGGATTACATGATGATGCATTGATGAAGACCAACATGGTTCTCAATGGTTTTGAGGGTAAAGAAAAGACAGAGGCCAAGGGCGTAATGTGTATGGAACTCACTGTGGGAAGCAAGACTTTGGCCACCACATTCTTCGTCGCCAAGGTGCAAGGTAACTATAATGTCATATTAGGCCGTGATTGGGTTCATGCTAATCAATGTGTGCCGTCTACCATGCACCAATTCTTGATACAATGGGTTGAAGACGAAGTGGAAGTTATTCATGCGGACAACTCGACTTGTGTTGCTTTGGCTGATGCGTCTATAGATTGGAATCATCCCGATGTTATTTGCTTATCAGGACGTGATCTATCAGACTTTGATTTCCTTAGTGCTACAAGGAACGGATTGATACCCATCTCTCTAAAACCGATCGGTGTTAATCGGCTTCAGAGTACATACTCATCATCCTAAGCATGCACATGGCCGATATGTGATTATCGCCCTAAGAACAAAACATGGCCGATATACGTTTATCGCCCTAAGAGTATGTGTGGACGATGGAGTGCTGACATCGTCCTTAGAACAAACATGGGCAAGTTATTTTTCGGCACACAAGTTTTGCCGAAAAACAGGGGGGCATGTGTTGACACCGGTTTTTGGCACCACAATAAACCTATATAAGATGACCTCAAATGGAGAAGT
This sequence comes from Bromus sterilis, assembly GCA_950022295.1. Taxonomy (NCBI): domain Eukaryota; kingdom Viridiplantae; phylum Streptophyta; class Magnoliopsida; order Poales; family Poaceae; genus Bromus; species Bromus sterilis. Next base: position 317,046,323 of record OX465597.1, on the reverse strand, counting down.
CCTCTTCATGAAAAAGTTTGGTGTCATCGATATGAACATTTTTTTTGTTCGAGCCATCGTCATCCGATTCCATCTTGGAGACCGAAACTATGTTTGAAGCAATAAGACCATGACATTCGAAGTACTATTTTGCCAATTAGGACTTCAAGACATCATCAAATGGAAAAATGTACTATATGGGGTGGCTTCGGCTCGTCGAACCGGTCGATTTTGATATTTAAAACGTCCCAATCCGAGTTCGTATGAATAAGTTACGGTCGAAACCGTGTGCTGCTGTAAAGCAAGTCAGAGAGCCTCCGAGGAAAGTTCGGACGTCCGACGGATATCGGAAGTCCGACAATTTTTGACGGGAAAGGTCAGTAGGGCTCCGATTTTTGGACCGGAAATCCGACGGGAATCGGACGTCCGAATGGCGACGGACGTCCGAATGGCGACGGACGTCCGATTTTGGCGACGGGATTCGGGAAGACTTTCCAGATTCGCGTTTTTCTCCGACCTGAGTTTGAAATCAGCTCAAAAACCTTTCAAGATGGCTCCGAATCAAAAAACGTTCAACATGAAAGTTCTTGGAAATTTCGAGGTCTACAACTTTGATATTTTGAGTTTTTACATCCGAGGTCGTTTACATTCCTAAAATTAGCGAAAACCGAACTGCTGTCCCGGGCCTACTTGTAATCCGAGTTCGGTTAAGTTTGGAAAGATTTGGACGGGATTTGAAGTACTTTTCTTGTACGGAAAGTCCAGCCTCCTCATATATAGATGAGGTGACGGCCGATTGAAACAACACACAATCGCAAAACACAACAAACCCTACCTTTACATCTAATCTACCGTGTTTTTTCTTCTCGTTCTTCGTCTACTCTTGTTCTTGCAGGAAGACGAATCACGAAGCTTCAGGGGCGTCCAGGACGACCTAGGGCAGCCAATCGTCGCCGAGTTTTTTGACGGGGTCCCTCCCGAAGGCTTGGGGCGTCTGGTTCAAAAAGCGCTAACCGGATTGTCTTGCGTACCGCGCTTTCGGTTGGCCTCCCACGGTGCGAGCTGCGGAGTATCTCCCTCGGCGCCGTGGATACACGTGACGTGTTCGTGTAAACCGCAATTCAGCGTCAACAAGAGTAAACCGGTACTGCCTACGCCAGCGATGTGACGAGAATTTCTTTTCCTGCAGCTGATATACACTTCTCAATCCAGCCCTTAACTCTATTCCACAGTCTGTCCTTCAAGTATTTGAACGAACCCGCCTTAGAAGAGCCGAAACGCTACGGCCGACGCGAGTGCGCAGTGGTGGCCCACAGCAGGTAGCATTGAATTGAGCTCATGGGTTTGGGGATCTCCAACCTGGCACGGTGGATGGTCGGCGGACGGGCGCACGAGGAGGCGGCACTCTTCACTCTTGTACACACACACACGGTTTCTCCCTCCCCAGCAAGCATTCCTGCAATCCCGCTCCGCTCCACCACCGGCACCGGGCACCGGCCTCGTCCCGCCGCGTGGCCTCCGACTTCTCCCCGTATATTTACCCCGCCGAGCAGCCAAGCAGGCCAACCAAACACACCCACACCTCCGCACTCCTTCATCGATCCTCGCCGCGGTGCCACCCAACTCAGCTGAATGGACGCCCCGGACGTGTCGACGCCGGCGTGGTCTCCGCTCCGCGGCTACTTCTCCCCGGCCACGCTCTTCCTCCTGCTCAACGCCGTCATCGGCACCATCGTGCTCACCTCCCGCTCCCACCGCCGCCGCCACCACCCCCACGCCGACGACGCCGACCACCACAACCAGCAGCACAAGGACCACTACAACGATCAGTTTCAGCACGCTCCTCCGCCGCCTCCGGCCCCGCTGGCGCGCACGTCGTCCGTGATGGAGCGCCTGCGCTCCCTCGGCCTCTACCGCTTCAGCTCCGGCGACTTCCCTCCCGAGTACAACTACCACAACCACGACCACGACCACAGCGTCGGCGACGACGAGAGCGGCAAGCAGCGGTACGACAGGAGCCGGTCCGAGCCGGCCGCGAGGAAGGCGGCGAGCAAGACGGGCAACGCGGCGGAGAAGGCGGTCAGGGCGAAGGTGGCGAGGAAGCCGCCGGCCACGGAGACGGAGGTGAAGAAGCTGGAGTGCGCCCCGGTGCCGGCGCCGGCGCGGCTGGTGCAGCGCGCGCCGAGGGCTCCTGTCGCGGCTCGCGCGGTGGTGACAGAGGCGAGGCGGCCGGAGGGCGCGTGCGTGGACGAGCGGGCGGACGACTTCATCAACAAGTTCCGGCAGCAGCTGCAGCTGCAGAGGCTCAACTCGCTGCTCAACAACAAGGAGATGCTCAACAAAGGAACGTAACGGAGCAGATGCAGATCAGCGCGGGGTTCCATTCCATTAGCTAGTGTTCTTCAGTTTGTTCGTTGGATTGGTTTGTACGAGTCGGATCGCTGCAGTTGTTAATTTGGATCCTGCTAACATTATTACATTACAGAAGAAGCTTTCATTTCCTCCCTTTTAGATCCGATCGTTCGTCCGCTTAATCCGCCAACTGAGCATGACAATGGAAGCGTGGAAGAACAGCAAAGGATCCAGCTGCCCCAGCCTGTTTGTGAGACCACAAGTTTTCGATGAACACGCCAATTCGCATATTTCAAAAAAGCAAAACGTAAAGAAAAAGGAAAAAGAAGCCCGCCTGTATTTGTCAACTACTCTTGCATAACTAGTAGGCCTAAGAAGATTCCATCCTCCCATGAATGGGAAAACTAGAGAAGTTATTCAATACTCTTCATGGGTAAGGCCCGCCTGTATGTATTTACCGATTCTCTTGTGCATATAACTGTTGTACAACCTCGTGGTCATCTGGGGTGTACAACATAGGCGAAGTAATCGAAGGCACGAAGATCACACAATTGAAAAACAATAAATTAACACAAGGATGTGGGAAAACTCTCTTTATTAATTTTAGATCAACAGTATATATAATGGATACCCTTCCTCTTTTTATATAGGGGATACGGGAAAAGGGATAAATACCTACGTAAAGAGGGGAACGAGAGGGGTTGCGGCCGGCACTATCACACTGGCTTCCCGCACGCACGTGGCAGGGTTGACCTCGTTTCTCATCACTCCCCCTTACTTAATCGTATATCTATGTCTCAAAAACTCTAAAAAAAAACAGTGAGAAAAATATGAAGAAAGAGTGCATAGTATACGTCGTTGTATTGCACGAATTGCCTCGTTAAAAACCTCGTGTGAGAAGCATCAGAAAAACCCACTCAAAGGAAAAAGTGTACAATCCATTAAACCGCTAAGTTGAGTACTCGGTCATCGGGATAGGGAATTTAATTATGAGTTTGTGAAGTTTCTCCCCTGAACCTGGCATCTTTCTAAGTCTCATTATACCAATTCCACACACACATCTTTCAAAAGATGACACCGGTATTAACTTAGTGAATAAATAAACAATATTGTCACATGAATTATTATGATCAAAACAATCCCCGCAAATGATTTTTTCCGATAGGAAACAAAATAGTTAAAAAAATAATTTCGACAAAAACAACTTTGTTAAAAACAATTGACGAAAATAAATATTGGGTTCTTTGGGCCGAAAATTGTTTTGGTAGAAAAAATACTTCGGCAAATTTATTTTTCGGGGGAAATTATATTATTTCCATTTTTTGAAGAAACATTATTTTCTATTTTTATTTTTTGTATTATTTTTGAAAGTTTTTTTTTTATTTTTAAGATTTGTTTTGTTGAGACTGTCATGTGGGTCCCACATATCACAACGGTCATTGTTAGGATAAAACATAACGGGGTTGACTTTCTCTGTTAAGTGGCCCTAACGAGTGGGGGGCCACCTTGTCAAATCTGATGTCAAAACGCGTTGAATCGATAGTTTAGTGCTTTTGGCAAAACTGGTACTGAAAAATAGGTGAAAATTGCAAACTGTTAGCGGGTTGATAGTTTTTAGCACTCGACGACTCAATTGTGGAATTGTTTTGCAATTACCTCGCTGAAAACGTCTCGATGGTGCTTCATAAGGCTGTTCGTAATGGGTAGTATCGTAAAGTAGTATCATGTGTATGAATCAAAATGGGAATGAGTTGGGGTGACCCTCGTTGGGTCACTGACACGTCCCAAAATGGATCAGATCCCATGTCACAAGGAGGTGAAGAATAAATGGTTGCAAGTGATCAAGATCCTATGGCTGATTGGGATCAACATGTCACCCTCACTGCTCAATTAACAAATTTGGATTCTACTAAACTAGATTCGTACTTGTCAAAGGTACCCATCAGTCGAAGTGACCAATTCAATATCCTTGCATGGTGGCAGATGAACTCAGGTGAATACCCAACGCAGAGTTGCATGACAATAGATATCTTGGCACTCTTGCCTCTACGGTGGCATTTGAGTCTGCCTTCAACACATGGAAGAGAGTGCTATCAGATTTTTGAAGTTGAGTGACCTCAACGACACCTTAACCTCTTGTTTGCATACAAGATTGGATAAGGGCCACAGGTAAATCCATACGACACACGTTTTTTCGTTGTTTCTTATTAATGCATCAAATTTATAAATTCATGAATCATTTATTTTTGTTTTTCTGCAGCCAATACACAACGTAGCTTGGCTTCAATTCTTGACATTATAATGGACTTGCAAGGTATTTTATATGTCTTCTTTGTTGCTAAGTTAAGGTCTTGTCTGCACACAAATTTGTACGGACAAAGGAATGCCTGTATTGGGGGGCTTCAGATTATCTCTGGACAAACAAGAAATTTTGAATATAAAAACGCTTCATCATTATGTAGTCAAGGGATTGCCACTTCTGTATTAGGTCTTGTACAGTGCTGAGTGCCTAGCATAGGTGCTTAAGAAGAGAGAGCGGTTTGCTTCACATGAAATAATAGTATCCCACAACGCAGAGTGCCTGATTTGGATGTTTAATAGTACAACGTGGCACCTGTTCTCTGCATCGACTGGTTAGTTATTTCTCGTAGCATCGATTGGCATCGGAAGCCTAACTTTGCTTCTTCCTCCTCTTGTAAGCACCTGTCAAAGCCAATCTTAAAATAAAAACCGGGTTTTTTCCCTGAAGCACTGGTGGAAGCACCTGCGCTGTACAGGGCCTTATGTTGTGATGAGGGCTATAGGTGCACCAGTTTGCAACCTGTCTATCACACACGTAAGTTTTTTTCCATCTTTGCTGCATCTGCACACTGCACTGTTCCTGGTTTTGTGTTTGCTTGGTCCAACATTTACCAATGCACTGCAGCCTACAGATACCTCTTTGTGACTTGTGCGCTAAACTACTTCTGATTTCAGGTTCTCAATGATTTTATAGTAATTAATATCAATAGTAATAGTTACTTCGTCCGTTCCAATATAAGATCGTTTCTTAAACTATGTTGTTTTGAAAAACGATCTTATATTGTGGGACGGATCCTACTACTTTAGACAAAGTATGTTGGATAGTAGAACAAAAAAAATAGTCACCACTAAGTATACACTTCTGAATCTGCGTTTCTTTCTGTTCTCATTCTAGAAGTTGTAGGGAAAGTACAAGCCCGGATTCATAATAAAATTATGTAGGATGTACTCCCTCCGATCCATAATAAGTGTCGCTCATTTTGTACTAAGCTAGTACAAACTTTATACTAGAAGAGCGACATTTATTTTGGATTCGAGAGAGTAGCATGTTTCATTTTTCATAGATTTATCAAACAAGGTTATTTTTTAGTATCTTGCTACTAAGAATATTCCTTTGTTCATAAATATATTATTCAGTTAATGTGCACATAATTACTCTTGTAAAATTTCCTCGTAAATACAAATAATGAGGACTAAACATTTTCTGAAGTTTGGGTCAGAAGAAAGGGGTGAAATGATGATATGGTCACGCACGATACACCCAACCACCAACTACAAATCCTCCTCACAGTTATGATCGGTCTTATTGCACCTGCGGCGAATACATAGCCTGCGGTTTGAAAGTTATGTGTTGTCACCCTTTCTGATGTTTGAAATCTTTGCGATAGTCGCAAACTGTAAGCGCCCGGCTTGCCCTCTAAAAAGATTATTATACTCTCTGTAGTGTTGCGATACGGGGCAGAAAAAACAAAATTTTCATACCTACGGTAACCCGAACCCAAGATCTATGTTATGACGATGTAAAGTAACGGAGGGAATCGGAGTTCATACCTTTGAAGACCGAAAGAGGGAAACGTTCTTGCGAACATGGCTGGCGTAGACTCGGAACTACGACCTCCCTGTCGTGTAGAAGACCACCGGCGATGGAGACTCCCGGTTGACCTCCAACAACGAAGTAGCACCACAGGTGTAGTGCCTCGAAGAGATTATACACATACAATACAATCGATGTTCCCTCCGGACCCCGAACCAGGCGAGCAACGGAAGAAAGACGGATTCGGATCCCGACCCCGGTAGAGCGACGACCTGCTATGGTGGTGAACTCCAAACCAGGTGCAGACTCCAAACAAGGGGAGTCCACTCTCTAGGTAGGAGAAGGAGAGGGAGAGAGATTTCTGTGTGTTGGAAAAGGGGGGTCTACCCCTCCTTATATAGGCCAAGGGGGGGGTGCCATCCTCCTCCCCTCCCCGAGGTGGGACTAAACTCCCAAGGGAGGGGGGGGGGGGGTGCGCCAGCCAGGGAGAGGGGATGGGCCCCACCCTTGGCGCCAAGCCCAAGGGGGGAAACCCCCTCCTCCCCTAATGGGTCCATATGGCCCATATAGCCTTTTCTCACTTTTTAATAATTTAATTATATTTTAGTATTTAATTCAGATAATTAAATAATAAAACATTATTAAATACAATTAAACTTTATTTTGAACCTTTCAAAATGTCCGGAACAACTTCCGTTCTCCTCCGGAACTATTCCGGTGATTTCTCCTATTTCACAGATGATCCCGAATCTATCCCAATGCATCGATTGACCTTAAGTGCAACACCCTAACGGTCCGGGAAACAATAGACATGATCGAGACACTCTCATTGACCAATGACTAGTTAGTTGGACCTGGTTACAATCCTTGATAGCCCCCGCGCTTCCATCGAATGAACTTCAATCACTTTTGGAAACCGTTAACGATACGACGTAATCCCTTTGTGCTGCGGTACTTTGTTTGTCCGAGGTTTGATCGTCGGTATCCAACATACCGTGTTCACATCTCGTTCACAACAAACAAGTTTACTCGTCCGTGCCTATTGCATCTCCTGTGACCTAGTCACTTGCTTGCAAGCTATTGACGCAATATCACCGAGTGGGCCCAGAGTACGTGTCCATCACTTGGACTGACAAATCCCGCTCTGATCTATTAACATACTCATCAACCATCTATTTCGGAATACCCAAAGTGCACCATTATATCCAGCATATTTCAGTCAGGCGGTGGGATACAAATCAAAGTCTCCTCATAGATGAAAATTACGTATGATCATTACGGTCTAAGGACTAAGCCATACATTACAAAGTCATCGCAATGCTGAACTATGTGACCGATCACATTACAATGCTTTAGGTGGGTGTGTGTCCATCACATCATTCTATCAATGATATGACCTCATTGTCAATGGACTTAAGTGTCGCCATAATCAGGAAAGCTTGATCAATCAATTGCCCAATGAGCTTGTTTACCCGAGTTAAACTAGGAACTTGTGTTTTATACCACACGTGTATTACTATTTCGAAGTACTACATTTATAGCACAGTATAAAACGTATTATGAACAAAATGGATATGTGACAAATATCTTTATTAATTTGCCTCATACTCCGACTCCATTGAAGATTGGGCGACGACTGACTGTTTGCCGCTCCTCTAGCTAATTGCGCCACCGTTCAACATGAATACATATCCTATCTGGGATTTTGAGTCATCTAGGTCTGAGCCGAGGCTTGCTTCAACGTAACCCCTTACGGTGAGCTCCTCATCAACTCCTCCATAAACGAGAAAGAGATCCTTTGTTCTTCGCAAGTACTTTAGGATGTTCTTTACTACGGTCCAGTGGGGCATTCCCGGATTACTTTGGTAGCGATTAGTCACACTAATTTCCAGCGCTAAATCCGGCCGGGTACATAACATAGCATACATGAGAGAACCTATGGCTGAGGCATAGGGCTTTGAGTACATCTCATCCTTCTCTTTTGCTGTAGTTGGACATTGAGTCACACTTAATTTGATACATTTTATAACTGGCAAGAGGCCTCTCTTGTAGTTATCCATACTGAACCTTTTCAATATCTTATCAATATAAGTACTTTGACTCAAAGCCAATAGGCGATTAGGTCTATCTCTATAGATCTTAATCCCCAATATGTACGCAACTTCACCTAGGTCGTTTATGGAAAATTGTCCATTCAGATATTCCTTCACTTATTCTAAGAATTTTCTATCGTTCCCTATAAAAAATATGTCATCTACATATAACACAAGGAATGCCACAGAGCTCCCACTCAGTTTCTTATAGACGCAGAACTCTTCGACGTTTTGGACAAATCCAAACGCTTTGATGACTTCATCAAATCAAAGATTCCAGCTCCGAGACGCTTGCTTCAACCCATAGATGAACCGTTGAAGCTTGCACACCTTACAAGCATTCCTTGGATCAATTAAACCCTCCGGTTGCATCATATACAACTCTTCCTCAATGTTTCCATTAAGGAACGCAGTTTTCACGTCCATCTGCCATATCTCGTAATCATGATATGCAGCTATTGCTAGTAGGATCCAAATAGACTTGATCATTGCTACATGAGAGAATGTCTCCTCGTAGTCAACTCCTTGAATTTGTCGGAACCCTTTCGCGACAAGTCGAGCTTTATAGACAGAAACGTTTCCGTCTGCACCGGTCTTTCTCTTGAATATCCACTTATTCTCGACGGCCTTGCGGTCCTCGGGAATATCCACCAAGGTCCAAACTTTGTTGGTGTACATGGAGTCTATTTCGGATTTCATGGCTTCCAGCCATTTATCGGACTCGGGTCCCTCCATTGTTTCTTTGTAGCTCGTAGGTTCATCTGACTCAACAGCCGAGATTGCATTCACAAGTTGTCCGTAAAACTCAGTAGCTTGATGGACTCTTGATGACCTACGTGGCAAAATAGGTTCCTCTTCATTCTCATCATGATCATCATGTATGTCATGATCGTTATGAATGTCGTTCTGGCCATTCTCATCAGCTCCTACTGTGGAAGATGGTCCCAGAACAATTTCTGTTGCCGATTCTTCCATTTGGAGTGATAAGTTTCCTTTGGATAGCCTACAAAGATGCACTTATCCGCCTTTGATTCGATTTTGTCAGGCTGTAGTTTCCTAACATAAGCCTCACAACCCCAAATCTTCAGGTGAGACAACTTTGGTTTCGTGCCATGCCATTCCTCAAATGGTGTTGTCTTCACGGATTTGGATGGTGCCCTATTAAGAACGTAAGCGGCAGTTTCTAACGCATACCCCCAGAATGACACAGGCAAGTCGGTATGAGACATCATCGATCGTACACTATCCAATAGAGTTCGATTACGTCGTTCGGCTACACCGTTCCTTTGAGGTGTGCCCGCCGGCGTAAGCTGTGGTACGATCCCACAAGACTTCAGATGATTGCTGATACGTCTCAAACGTATCGATAATTTCTTCTTGCTCCATGCATGTTTTGTGTGATATTGCTATGATCTAGATACACTTTCATATACTTTTGATCATATTTGGACTAACCTACTAACTCAGTGCACCCCAGTGCCAGTTTCTATTTTCTATTCAAGGTTTCCCCCATATTAAAAGTGCTCCAAAAATTTGGGAAAAATCAGAAAAAAAAATCAACGTAACGGAGTCTTCCAGAAGCACCCAAGTGGGGCCAGAGGGCCACCACCAGGGGCCCAGGCGGCCACCTGGCGCGGCCAGGGGGCGCCTGGACCGTTGGTGCCCCCTGGCTGCCCCCCTTCGCCTACTTATTCCTAGTGACGGGAAAACTCCGAAGACAGAACCCTATTTCGAAATCTCGCCTCTGTTCTGCCGCCGCCGCGCCTCCAAGATCGGGAGCACCGTCAGGATCCTTCCCGGCACCCTGCCGGAGGGAGGATCGACCTCCGGGAGCTTATCCTCCACCATGGACGCTTCCCGGATGTGTCGTGAGTAGTCTACCTTGGACCATGAGTCCATGATCAGTAGCTATGTGATGTTCTCCTCCCCTCTTTGTTCTTCATGGTTTAGAACTCGTGAGCTGCCCTACATGATCGAGGCACATATGTAATTCTTCTGTTGTTGCTATGTTGAGTTTGATGGGATCCGATGGATTATGAGATTATGTTCAGATCGTGATAGAGTAATATATTTGGTTTTTATCTCTTATATTTTTGTTCCTAAGTAATTCTTGCATGTTCTCCGTTGCTGTTTATTGCTTTGGCCAAGTAGTGGATAGTAACTCCAAGAGGGAACATTATGCTTGATTGTGGGTACATGCCCCCTGATGACACGCTTGAGTGACAGAAACATGAGTCTAGGGGATGTGCTGTGGCCACAAGGGGGAAAACAACGGTGCTTGTAACCGCGGTTGCAAGGATTGTTTACTTTACACAAAGTTCTTTTAATGCAGTTGTCTGTTTCTTTGGGTTTACACTTTGGGTGGGACTCACAACTTAATACCAGTGAGATGTTCTAGATAGATATCTCAAGGTGGATGATTAGTAGTAGATGTAGATGGATTTCGGTCTACTTATTTTGGCGTACTGCCCATGCTTATGAGCCTCTTCCTTTCTTTTGTAACATAGTTAGCATTGAAGTGCGTTTATAATCCTGTTAATTGCCCATCTGTAATTTGTTTACCTTGCATAACAGTTTTATCGTCTTTTGGGAGAGAGACATCACTAGTGAACATCACGGGATCCCGGTCCATATTCTCATCATTGTTTATAAGCCTATTTCCTTTTCAGCATTTACTTTCCGTTGCTACCATTATCATTATCATTATCCCTTGTGTGTTTGACCCTTTGTAAACAATAAGACCGGAGAGATTCACAACCTCTCTGAACTTCGTTGGGAGCAAAGTTAATTGTATCGTGTGCAGGTCCGCGTCAGGTGCGCCGCTGACACCTAATTATCATCACCGGAGTCGTACGGGAGACAAACCCTATCCTCTACATAGGGGAAATTTGCTGCTATCCTACATCTCACCTTCCACTTGGGGTAACCAACGAAGGGCGATAAGCCATTACCACTTCCACGCCATCAAGCAAATTTCTGGCGCCGTTGCCGGGGACTCCGAGTGATAAGATAGGGGAGTTTCCCACTACCTTTTACCTTTACTTTTAGTCTTGTTAGTTTACCTTTCCAGTTTTTGTTTTTGCTTTTCTGTCTTTATGAAAAACCAAAAAAAAAATAGTTCCTACATTTTGCCTTTATCTTGCTTTGCCTAGTGATGCTATCCTCACCATGGGTGCTGAAACACCCAAATATGGTGGGATGGACATGTTTGGCATGTTTCACTTGGATCGTCTTTAATCAATTTGTGCTCGCGCTAAAAACCCAACTGACTTGGTTGAGGGAAAATCATTGGATGAGGATGCTCATTATACGCGGCACCGCCTATCTCAGAAAGGGAAACACTTATGGGATCAAATACATGTTTCTTATTGCCATGCTAAACTTTTGTGCTACAATTATGATTTTGCTTGCTGTTCTAATATATATCATAAACACCTCCCTTTCTAATGTGAGTTCAATGAAAATGAGATCTTATCTTCTTATGCTAAAGGTGTTTATGATTACTTTGATGTTGAAAAGATTGAAGAGTTTGTTGCTTTTAAAGGTGCTTATGAGATTGCTTCTTTGATTGAAAGGTATCACAATACTATTCACCAGTCTGAAAACTTTGCGGTTCTTGCTTATTGCTTCGAGAATTATACTTCCAATTCTTATATTGAGGATTTTTAAAACAAAATGTTTGCTGCCCTAGAAGATCCCAATGATTGCGTTGAGGAGGAATCCCATGATTCCTAGGACTCACTTGAAATATCCCTTTCTGAAGATCTTGCTATTTGTTTTGTTGATGGCCATGATGCCACTATGGATGATGCTTGCGAAGATGAACTTGCTATAGTTCCTTATGTTAAGCATGAAGTTGTTGCTATTGCACCCACACTTGATTGTCCTATTATACTTTTGAAATCTCAAACTCATATTCCGGAGAATTGTGCTCTTATTAAGGCTCAATGTGATTGGTTGCATTTATCTTATGATTCCAATGACCGTGTGATACGTCCAAAACGTATCTATAATTTCTGCTTGCTCCATGCCTCTTTTGTGTGATATTGCTATGATATTGATGAACTTCCATACACTTTTGATCATATTTGGACTAACCTATTAACTCAGTGCACCCCAAAGCCAGTTCCTGTTTTCTGCTGTTTTTCTATTTCAGGTTTCCCCCATATTAAAAGTGCTCCAAAAATTCGGGAAAAATCCAATAAAAAATCAGCGTACAGGAAGCTTACGGAATCACCGAGGGGGGGGGGGGGGAAGAGGGGACCCACCAGGGCCCCAGGGTGGGGCCGCGCCAGGGGGCCGCCTGGACCCCTGGTGGCCCCCCTGGCTGCCCCCCTTCGCCTATTTATTCCCCGTGACGCAAAAACCCCGAGACGGGAACCCTTTTTCGCGATCTCTCCTCTGTTCCGCCGCCGCCGCGCTTCCAAGATCGGGAGCACCAGAAGACCTCATCCCGGCACCCTGCCGGAGGGAGGAATCACCTCCGGGAGCTTCTCCACCACCATGGACGCTTCCCGGATGAACCGTGAGTAGTTCACCTTGGACCATGGGTCTATGATCAGTAGCTATGTGATGTTCTCCTCCCCTCTTTGTTCTTCATGGATTAGACCTCGTGAGCTGCCCTACATGATCGAGGCACATATGTAATATGTCTGCTGTTGCTATGCTGAGTTTGCTGGGATATGATGAATTATGAGATTATGTTCAGATTGTGTTTGAGTAATATATTTGATTCTCCTCTTTTATATTTATGTTCTAGAGTAATTCTTGCATGTTCTCCGTTGTTGTTTATTGCTTTGCCCATGTAGTAGGTAGTGACTCCAAGAGGGAGTGTTATGCATGATTGTGGGTTCATGCCCCCCGATGACTAGTTTGAGTGACAAAAACATTAGTCTAAAGGATGTGTTGTTGCCACAAGGGGGAAAACAATGGTGCTTGTACTTGCGGGTGCAAGGATTGTTTACTTTACGCAAAGTTCTTTAATGCAGTTGTCTATTGCTTTGACTTTACACTTTGGGTGGGATTCACAGCTTAATACCAGCGAGATGTTCTGGATAGATATCTCAAGGTGGATGATTAGTAGGTAGATGCAGATGGATTTCGGTCTCCTTGTCTTGGCGTACCGCCTGTGCTTTTGAGCCTCTTCCTTTCTTTATAGCATAATTAGCATTGGTTTGCGCACATAATCCTGTCAATTGCCCAGCTGTAATTTGTTTACCTTGCATGGCTATTTTATCGTCTTTTGGGAGAGAGACATCACTAGTGAACATCATAGGACCCCGATCCATATTTGTGACGCCCCCAAAATCAATCCGTGTACAGTAATCATACACGCAGGATACACGGCTGAGATTAGGGTGCCACGGTGATAATATCACAGCACAACACTAAACACAAAAGGATAAACAAATATGTTACAATAGAGGGGGTCACGCGGACCCGAATACATAAGTCATACAAGCCATAATATCTGAGTACATACATAGTTAGTCAAGTTTTGCCTTAAGAAGGCTAGCACAAATCACATCAGAGATACAGATCGAAAAGGCGAGGCCTCCTGCCTGGGATCCATCGAACTACTCCTGGTCAATGGGGAACTCGACGTCGTAGTAGGCGCCTCCGGGGTACTCCTGCTCCTGGGCTCCAACGTCGGCTGCAGCGGCCGATCAGGCAAAACAGTAAAGGAAATAAAGCAGGTGAGTATCTAGTATATCCGCGAGTCTTACGTCCGCTACTAAGCATTATGCATTGTATCAACGGAAAGAAGAGGCTGTATATAGTGGACTGAAAGACAGAAATCCAGAGCAAGGGTAAGAAGCTAGGCCTAACGAAGACTAGCATCTTCCGACGATGTCTTGCAGCATGAGGTAAGAATCAGCCAACAGTTTATATAGAGCATAAAGTAACAACGCAGCAAAAGTTGCTGCAGCATTGTATAATAATAAGTTGTAATAATTAACAATGCCTCCGAGTTCACCTCCTCGACATCCCCGCGAGGAAGAAAACTTGGAACCATACAATTTAATAATAATAGTTTGTAGTGGTAAGATCCAGCTTCAGCATAAAGCATCCTGTTACCGTGGACACGGCTATTCGAATAGATTAATCTTCCCTGCAGGGGTGCACTTGTGTTACGCTACACGCATGGATCTCCAGGGTGGCGGGAACCTTGTTAGGGAACGCTCCACCGAGGCTATCCGACACTTCATAGCCCATCTTTCAAACTCAACAGAGAGGCCATCCGCCGGTCTAAATCCTAAGTACGCCGAGCCTTGGACCCCAACTCGAACGTACTCCTGCACGGTGCGTGGCTGGCCGGTGAAGTTGAAGCAAATCCAAATAAGACATCAGCGCGCGAGCAAATAAGACAACACCACTTCCCGGCAATCAGCCCGCAGTACTGCTGACGTCTGAAGAGTCCTCGGACGACACTAAGAAGCGGAGGAGCCCATAACTCGTAGTTCCCACGGGTAGGTAGTGCGTACATGGCATATAGTCAACTCAAGACATTCACTGAACCATTTAGCATTTTAATTAACCTGCGTGACAACCGTTATCGTTGCCTCGACTTAACCGACCCGCGGACAACGACAACAGCCGGGACCACCAGTACATCGGTGCCTGCCCTGTCGTCCCACCAAGTCACTGCGGTTACCAACAAGGTGAACCGTCTCCTTACCTTGTCTCGCGTGTGCTCCTGGAGGAGCTCGACTTTCGGGGGTTGGTAACTCTCGCGGCCAACGAACAGGGTCCAAGCACACCGGTACACTGGTCGTACCCTCCCTGTCGTCCCGTCGCAATACCTCTCGCGGGCACCGCTGGGTCGCCCGACTTCTTACCTGAAGGACAACCGTTATTCAGGACCCTAAGGCGGTAAGACAAAGTCAGCCTCGAGTGTAGTACAAGGATTACTCCTTGATAGCTCACACTTGAGGTGACTAGGCATAACCCAGATAGGGGCCTTAGACGGTGTCTGCATTGTACCGTACCTGTGCAGTTATAATATTTGTATCCGCGTTCACCCCCCTGAGTGATCACGGCCCTCTATCTAATCCTAGCTAACAAGGCGCAGGGCTCACTGCTGAATAATGCATAATAATAATAGGAAGCATAGGATAAAGGAAGGCACATCAAGGGGCGAAAAAATCAGGCTATGCAATTGAATAGGATTGTAATCGTAGCAGTAGCAGTAACAATGCCTAGTGCAAGAAATGTACGGAAAGATAGGCGATATCTGGGGAAGAGAATGGCTCTGCTTGCCTGCAAGCTCGACGGTAGAGGTAGGGTCGTCGACGACGTAGTCGTACTCAGCAGCGGTGTAGTCGACGGCAGCAGCGGGGTCTACCGGAGATTAAGGGGGGGGGAAGAAACAGTAAATACACAGCAAGCATATACAAACAGATGCATGACAAGACAGATGAAATGTTAACGGTATTCTAACGCAGTGCAATGCAATATGCTCGGAGCGGGAATTCATCTGGGGATGAACTACCGGCTCTAGATGATTACCGGACAGGGTGACCGGAGGGGGAAGGATCAAGCCGGAGGTGTCGTGGGTACCGGACAAATATAAGGGGGGTGTACCCGTGCTAGTTGATCTATTCCGAGAAACATTCGTGTTCGGAATAAATTCATCCGGGCACTCTAACAGTACCGGACAGTTTATCGGACATACGGTCCGAAGGGGGACGGTTCGATGTTCGTTGTTATAGAGGGGTGTGATAGACATACAGATAGTGTATTCGTATTCGTTATATTTTTCTGATCAATTTTCATGTATAAAGTTTTTGAATCCGAGTTACGGTTTAAAAGTTATTGAATTTCAAAGTTTTAAATCATTTAAATCATTTTTCTAAATTTCTTTTATTATTTATTAAACATTATCCAGAACATTATCCAAAACATTATCCAAAACAGTGCCTGACATGTGGGACCCACACGTTAGTCTCTGTTTATTTATAAACATTTTATTAAATCAGAAATGCCTCTGGACCCACATGTCAGCCACTGGAATTTCTTTTAAAATCTTAAAAAATCAAACTGACAAGGGGGCCCAGGTGTCATTGACACCAGTGCTAATTAAACTTGTTTAATTAAGTTAAACAGCCAGGGCCCACTGTCAGTGAGACATATTAATCTAAAGGTTAAATTTTTTATTTGTTCTAACAGAGATAGTTAGCAGGGGGTGGGGCCCGGCTGTCAGTGACTCATTAGCCACTAACAGCAAAACCTGACCGGGAGGACCCACCGGTCAGCCCCACGGAACCCCGCCGGCGACGAGGAACCCGGCGGAGCTCACTGACGACGACCTAGCGTGCGTTCTGGTGAATGGTTTCGCGTGATTCTTGTTCCAATCGAACGAGCAATCCAAGCCGCATCGAACGGTAGCCGGGGCGTGGCGCGAGGTGGACGGAATCGAGCTCGGGGTCGACAACGGCGGGCCTGCACGTCGGGCGTCAATGGCGTCCTCCACACGGGGGCGAATTTGAGTGCGCCAAGGGGGGGGGGAATGGACGCTACGGAACACTACGAACGCGTGAGTGCCAAAATCGTGCGCTGGAACGGCTTGGAAGCACGGCTACGACGACGAACCACGGCGGCCGGAGCAGCTAAAAGGGGGGTTTCGTCTACGACGCTATCGGGACTCAACGGGCGGTTGGGGGTGGTGAGGATGCTCACCACGAGCGCGTAGAGGTGGGCAGCGTGCTCGGGGACGGCTCGGTGCGGGAGGAATCTCGGCGGCGATCCGGCGGCTGGAGGTAGACGAAGACAATGATTGCGGAGGCTTCGAGGCGTCCCGGCTCGATTCCTCCACGGGGAAGACGAAGTCGACGACGACGAGCTCGCTGGACACGGTAGCGTGGCCTGCGGGTGCGGTTGGCCGCGGTTGTGCACGGCGACGGCGACTGCAGCCGCGGGTGGTTCCTTCCCCGACGCGGGAGAGGCGAGGAGGGAGAGGAGAATGGGGAGGGGGTGTGCAGGGAGTGGGTGGGGGCGTGCTTATCGCCTCCGCGGCGGAAGGGAGCAGGTGAAGGGCGGGGCAGGTGGGAGCAGGTGGGGGAAGAAGACAAGGGGTGGGGTGGGCTGGGCTGCGGTGGGCCGTTGCCCTGGGCGGGTTATAGTGTTTTTTTGTTTTGTTTTGTTTTGCTGTTTATTCTATTTCTTTTCTGTAATTGATTTATTAACCCTAGCATTTTTGTAAAAGGTTATTGGTGTTTTTAATTTAGGGTTACATATTACTGAGGTGCCACAAAAGATTTTGCAGCAAAATAAAATCATTAGATATTTCTTTTAATTATTAAATGCCCAAAGCAAGGGTTTTAACCTACTGTTTGAATTGTTTGGAATTTTCTGTAACTTCAAAAATTACCAAAGTTGGTCCAACATGATTATAATGATTTTAGGCAATTTACAAAAATAGTTTCATGATTTTTGGAACAACTTTATTTGAGCACTTTTGTTTTATTTTTCATTCAAAGAAGTTTCAACTAGGGTTTGGTTTGTTAGATGAGCAAGGTGCATTTGGCTTTGGGTTTTGATCCCAAGGGCTCAAGTACATGGTGCATGGGGTGTTGATCAACCACAGCAAGGTTTGATCATTAGCATCACAAAGTGTTATCAAGGACAGGGGAGATCAATCAGTGATAATCCAACAGTGATGATCAACAGTAATGATGGTTACTGTTACAGGCATCTGAGGGTGTTACAATATTTCCAATACTGTTTACACCCACTATCAATTTACTGCTTTATTTACTTTTCTGTTGCTATCACTATCATTATTATCCCGTGCATTTTATCCTTTGTAAACAACAAGGCCGGAGAAATTGACAACTCCTCTGTACTCGTTGGGACGCAAAGTTATTTGCTGTGTGTGCAGGTCCAGGTGAAGTTAGCAACCTCGGTTGTAAACGGCGCCATTGTTCACTTCACCACCTTCTTGTATCTGTTGGAGTCCTATTGGTTCGACATTCAACCTTAGCATCTTCGCTAAGGGAAATTTGCCGCTACGCTACATCTCACCTTCCACTTTGGGTAAACCAACGAGGGGCGAGAAGTAAACACTAGTGACATCAAAGCAATTTCTGGCGCTGTTGCCGGGACTCCGCTCTTCAAGATAGGGGAGTTGCACACTATCTTTTATCTTTGCTTTTTAGTCTTGTTTGTTTACCTTTCAGTTTTTGCTTTAGTGTCCATTATCAAAAAAAAAGTTATCTTGATTGCTGCTACTATGGGTTCCTCTGAGAACACCAAGTTGTGTGACTTCACTAGACACAACAAAAGTGACTTTATCTGCACCCCTATTGCTACACCTGCTACTTCAGCACCTTCTTATGAGATTAAACCTGCTTTGCTGAACCTTGTTATGAAAGATCAATTCTCTGGTGCTAGAGATGCTGCTGCTTTGCACTTAAATAATTTTATTGAGCTTTGTGATATGCAAAAGTACAAAGAAGTAGATGGTGATATTGTTAAGCTTAAGCTTTTTCCTTTCTCCTTGAGAGATGAAGCTAAAATCTAGTTTCAATCCTTGCCTAGGAATAGCATAGATTCTTGGGATAAGTGCAAGGATGCTTTTATTGGGAAGTACTACCCCCCTGCTAAGATTATCCAATTGAGGAGCTTTATTATGAATTTTAAACAATTGGATAATGAACACGTTTCCCAAGCTTGGGAACACATGAAATCTATTGTTAAGAATTTCCCTACGCATGGTTTGACTACTTGGATGGTTATCCAAACTTTTTATGCAGGCTTGAACTTTACCTCGCGGAACTTGCTAGATTCGGCCGCAGGAGGAACCTTTATGTCAACTACACTTGGTGCTGCCACAAAACTTCTCGATGAAATGATGACCAACTATTCCCAATGGCACACCGAAAGAGCTCCAACAGGTAGGAAGGTAAACTTTGTCGAGGAGATCTCCTCCCTAAATGAAAAAGTTGACTTGATTATGTCTCTACTTACCAAGAAATCTCCTATTGATCCTCAAGATGTACCTTTAAATTCTTTGATTGCTCAAGATCAAGTAGATGTGAACTCTATCTCTAGAAACAACTTCAATAACAATGCTTATAGGAGTAACTTTGGTAGCAATCCTAGACCGTTCCCCTCCAACAACTATGGGAACAACGACACTTATCCTAGCACCAAAAACTCCACTTCTGAATTAGAGAGTATGCTTAAAGACTTTATCACTACCCAAAAAGCCTTCAACAAGAGTGTAGAGGAAAAACTAGAAAAACTAGATAACCTCTCGTCAAAGGTAGACAATTTATCCCACGAAGTAGAATTGCTTAAAATTAGAACTTCTCCCCTTGAGGAGAGGAAGGTCACTCCTATGAATGCTATCCAATTGCAAATTAATGAAAACATTAGGATGATGGCTAAACTTAAAGAGAGATGGGCCAGAGAAAGGGAGGAAGAAGATAGAATTAAGAGCCTTCCTACACACCATACTGTTGCTACTATCCAAGTGGTTGAGGATATCCAAACTCTTAGCACCCAATGCACCCCTAGTCCCATAGGACCTATTAATGGTGATGATATGACCTCAACCGTAGAAGAAGAAATTCCTATGACTATAGAAGCTACCAAACAAGTGAGCCTAAAGGACACCACTACCACTTTACTTGATAGTAGTGACCTTGATTTTGATAATTGCACCCTTTCTGAAGTTATTCGTTTCCTTCACAAGATGTCTAGAGACCCCCACACTAGCACACTTAATCTTCCCTTCACGGAGCATATCACTAATTCTCTCATCAAATCTAGGGAGGAGAAGCTTAGGGTAGAAGCCTCCATACCTAGAAAGCTAGAAGATGGTTGGGATCCTATGATTAAAATTAAGTTGAATAACTTTTCTTGCTATGCTTTATGTGATGTTGGAGCTAGTACCTCTGTTATGCCCAAAAGAATGTATGTTATATTTGAATTGAAACCTTTCGATCCTTGTTCTTTTGGTGTTCGTCTCGTTGATACTTCCGTAAAGAAACCTTTGGGGAAGATAGATGATGTTCTTATCATTGTCAATGACAATAATGTTCCCGTTGATTTTACTATTATGGACATTGAATGTGAACCTTGTTGTCCAATTATTTTGGGACGTCCTTTTCTTCGCACCGTGGGTGCTGTTATTGATATGAAAGAAGGGATTATAAAATTCCAGTTCCTTCTGAAGAAAAGGATGGAACACTTCCCTAGGAAAAAGATTAAGTTGCCTTTTGAGTCCGTCACATGGGCTAGTTATTTTCTTGAAAAGACTTGATCTATTTGCATTAAGCCTAGCTAATGGATTCAAAGAAGCGCTTTCGGGAGGCAGCCCTCAACGAATTTAGGATTTCCTTTTTGTTTTCTTTCTGTTTTTTGTGGTCTTGATGATTTTTAATACTGTAGCAACATCATTGTATCTTTAATTAGTAAGCTTTGTGCCTTTTATAGCCTCATATGACAAGGGAAGTAAAAGTTGTGACATGTTGTCCAGAAAACAGATTCTGCCTCGTGACTAGAAAACTCACAGAAAAATCCCAGTTCATATTTTTGAGCTGATTTTTTTACACAGCGTGCTCTATAAAATTACGGAACTTTCGTATGTTCTGAGTTTTTTTGATTTGAGTTACAGAAGTATCCCTAAAAAATTCTTTACTACCTGCTGGTCTGTTTTTCACAGATTCTGTCCTGTTTTGCCTTTTCTTCGTTTTGCAAACCTTAAGCTTGCTTTTTCTTTGCAAAAACTTTTTGGAAATCTTGATAAACAGTATCCCTTCAAGATTATATTTATTTCTAGTAGAGAAAAAATTATTTTATTATGGGTACTAACCTCGCTAATCAGATTATGATGAGTTATGCATGAAGGGAGTTTTCAAGTGTGCGAGGGAAGATGATGAAAGAAGATTCAGGAGTGTCAAGCGCTCAAGATTTGGGATGCCCCCTTGCATCCCCAAGAAATATTCAAGGAGACTCAAGCGTCTAAGCTTGGGGATGCCCCCGTGCATCCCCTTCTCCATCAACAATTATCAGTTCGTCTCTCGTTTCACTATATTTTTATCACTTCATGCGTATGTTCTATGCTTGGAGCGTCTCGCTCTTAGGTTTTATTTTTAGTTTTCTTTAGATTTGCTTGCTTTTCATAACAAGTTAGAACCCATCTTTCTTTGTGTGGGATAGAAACACGCTCCACTTTCAAAATCTAGAACACAACATAGGATTTTTCGTGCTTATCTTTGCTGTGTGTGTTCTTTATCTTTTTCATAGCTACTGTCATGTTTATCTCTTAGTATTCATGCTTATCTTTTCAAAGAGCTTTTGTTTAGTTTGTTGCTGGAACTCTCTTGAGTTTTCATGTTTATCTTGTTTAGAGAGTTTGCCTGTTGCATTGAGTTGTGTGTCTTGACTTGAAGTAGGTAATTGAGGTTGCTATTCTTTTGTAGTAGTAACTTGCAATAGTTTTGAGGTATTGTTTTGAGTAATGTTTGGACTTTTGGTGTCAAGAGCTTTAGCCTATTAGTGATAGATGTCGTATTTTGGGAAATCCGTGTTTATTTTCAAAACTTACAAATTAGTTGAGAACTTTAACTACTAGATGGATCACTACTCTTCTAAGGGGTCGAATATTAGAGTACACTCACGTACCATGAGTCGAGGATGCGCAAGGATAACCAAACCCCCATACACTCCTCCTTGGGGTACTTGTCTCTTTGTGAACCTCATTATTAGATTAAGAGTTACCGATAATAAGTGCATGAGTTCTTCGGACTAATGTGAGTATTCAAAAGTTGACACTTCCACCTTCCTATATTTTTCTAGCCTCTCCTATGCCGTGCATTTCTTTCTTCTCACTCCGAGAGTTGGCGTCCACCTTCGCCGGTACATCCAAACCCTTTGCACGATACGCTCTGTCATCATAAACCTCCTTATATCCTTCCTCAAAACAGCCACCATACCTACCTATCAAGGCTTTTCCATAGCCTTTCCGAGATACATTGCCATGCAACACCCATCTTCTCATGACTTGATCTTCATGTCATACATGCTACTTGCTTGATCGATGAGACGCATGTTAGTTGGGCCTTGCCCTAATCATTGCTACATGACGCGCTAGTATCATTGCATATCCTGCTACACTTGCAGAGGCATACATTTGCATACATCATGATAGTTACATCTTCTTTATGATTTGAGTACTTTTGTAAAGTGTGAAAGATCTTCTATACTTCTTGTAATATATAGAGTGTTTCCCCTAAAGTGAGGAAAAGATCCCAAAGTGGACAAATCAAAAGATCCCAAAGAGGACAAAATTAAAAGATCCCAAAGAGGACAAGTGAGAGAAATAGAAAGAGCCATTGAGGCCACCAAAAAAAATACAAAAAATAGAAAAAAAGAGAAAAAGAAATAAAAAGAGAGAAGGGGCACACTACTATTCCTTTTGAGAGATCCACACTCGTACTCACTCTTATATCTTGTACTCCATAGAGATTATCATTCATGCATATAGCTATGTGGGGACCTTCACACTATAGAACTTGGCTTGTATATTCCAATGATGAGCCTCCTCAAATAAGCTCTTGGTATTCTTGAGCAAGAAAGTTGGATGCACCCCCACTAGTTCCATTGGAGAGCTTACCTTAGCTCATATGTGCATCCGTTGCATGGCAATCCCTACTCCTCACATGATATCTATCATTTGGCTTTCTCTCGCCTATGATTGTCCTCATTGATGTGAGCCTTTCAAACCTTTTTTGTCTTCCTCCTCCACCATATTCTCTCTTTGCCATCCTAAGTGTAAACTTTCTTGCTTACGCTCATCCATTGCATGAGTTCTCAAAATATCGATAAGGAGTGGATCATTTTGACTTGTACCTGGCTAGTGGTCTGGGGATGAGTCAAGATAAGAATCCAAAGAAGACCAAGTGTGAAACTTTAGTAGATTGAGTTCTCAACACAAAAATACTTCTTCTCGTATATCCCTACCCCCTTTCTTGCACGCAAACACCATTTGGAGACATTCGAGTCACGGATAGCGAGAGCTCTTGCACCTTTATGTTCTTATGTTGCTTGTTTCAATGCTAAAAATAGACTCTTGCCTGTTATGACTTGAATTGAATTACATACCTTGATTGCTTTACTTAAAAGCTCTTATATGGTTGTTAGCATGTCACCACGGAAATTATGCTTTTATCATTTACCTACTCGAGGACGAGCAAGAATTAAGCTTGGGGATGTTGATACGTACAAAACGTATCTATAATTTCTGCTTGCTCCATGCCTCTTTTGTGTGATATTGCTATGATATTGATGAACTTCCATACACTTTTGATCATATTTGGACTAACCTATTAACTCAGTGCACCCCAGTGCCAGTTCCTATTTTCTGCTGTTTTTCTATTTCAGGTTTCCCCCATATTAAAAGTGCTCCAAAAATTCGGGAAAAATCAGATAAAAAAAATCAGCGTACAGGAAGCTTCCAGAATCAACGAGGGGGAGCCAGAGGGGACCCACTAGGGCCCCAGGCGCCCTCCCGGCGCGCCCCGGGGTGGGGCCACGCCAGGGGGCCGCCTGGACCCCGGGTGGCCCCCTTGCTGCCCCCCTTCGCCTATTTATTCCCCGTGACGCAAAACTCCCGAGACGGGAACCCTTTTTCGCGATCTCTCCTCTGTTCCGCCGCCGCCGCGCTTCCAAGATCGGGAGCACCTGAAGACCTCTTCCCGGCACCTTGCCGGAGGGAGGAATCACCTCCGGGAGCTTCTCCACCACCATGGACGCTTCCCGGATGAACCGTGAGTAGTTCACCTTGGACCATGGGTCTATGATCAGTAGCTACGTGATGTTCTCCTCCCCTCTTTGTTCTTCAGGGATTAGACCTCGTGAGCTGCCCTACATGATCAAGGCACATATGTAATATTTCTGCTGTTGCTATGCTGAGTTTGCTGGGATCCGATGAATTATGAGATTATGTTCAGATTGTGTTTGAGTAATATATTTGATTCTCCTCTTTTATATTTATGTTCTAGAGTAATTCTTGCATGTTCTCCGTTGCTGTTTATTGCTTTGCCCAAGTAGTAGGTAGTGACTCCAAGAGGGAGCGTTATGCATGATTGTGGGTTCATGCCCCCCGATGACTAGCTTGAGTGACAAAAACATGAGTCTAGGGGATGTGTTGTTTCCACAAGGGGGAAAACAACAGTGCTTGTACTTGAGGGTGAAAGGATTGTTTACTTTACGCAAAGTTCTTTAATGCAGTTGTCTATTGCTTTGAGTTTACACTTTGGGTGGGATTCGCAGCTTAAGACCAGCGAGATGTTCTGGATAGATATGTCAAGGTGGATGATTAGTAGGTAGATGTAGATGGATTTCGGTCTACTTGTCTTGGCGTACCGCCCGTGCTTTTGAGCCTCTTCCTTTCTTTATAGCATAATTAGTATTGGTTTGTGCACATAATCCTGTCAATTGCCCAACTGTAATTTGTTTACCTCGCATGGCTATTTTATCGTCTTTTGGGAGAGAGACATCACTAGTGAACATCATAGGACCCCGGTCCATATTTACAATACTGTTTATACCCACTATCAATTTACTGCTTTATTTACTTTTCCGATGCTATCACTATCATTATTATCCCGTGCATTTTATCCTTTGTAAACAACATGGCCGGAGTAATTGACAACTCCTCTGTACTCGTTGGGAAGCAAAGTTATTTGCTGTGTGTGCAGGTCCAGGTGAAGTTAGCAACCTCGGTTGTAAACAACGCCATTGTTCACTTCACCACCTTCTTGTATTTGTTGGAGTCCTATTGGTTCGACATTAAACCTTAGCATCTTCGCTAAGGGAAATTTGCCGCTACGCTACATCTCACCTTCCACTTTGGGTAAACCAACGAGGGGCGAGAAGTAAACTCTCGTGACATCACCGTGTTGAAAACTATACCCGTGTGCTTGTAGGTCATGAACAATATGATTTATGTGATAGTTATATTCTTGATGTTGTTCATGATACTACTGAAAATTATTTTGAGAGAGGAAAGTTTGGTTATAGAAACTCTCATGTTACAAA